>CM060357.1:89338062-91738062 GCA_030545235.1 Helianthus tuberosus | reverse complement strand
CAATGAATCTGGCAGGATTTGATGTTGTATTAGGAATGGATTGGTTAATAGCCAATAAAGCCAGTATTTTATGTAATCAAAAGTTAATCCAAGTAAATTCACCAAGGGTGAAAAGATCACAATTAAAGGAGATAAGCCGTCTAGATCCACAAAATTCATCTCTGTGATGAAAACAGCAAGTTATTTAAGAAAAGGATCATTAGTATATTTGATTACCATAATCACTAACACTAAAGGAAAAGAACTAAAAGATATTCCAATAGTATCTCAGTTTTCAGATGTATTTCTAGAAGAATTACCAGGACTACCTCCAAACAGAGAAGTTGAATTCAGAATTCATCTGTTACCAGGAACAACACCAATTGCCAAAGCACCTTACCGTTTGGCACCCGCAGAAATGCAAGAATTGAAGAAACAGCTAGATGAATTGTTAGAGAAAGGATTCATACTGCCAAGCTCATCGCCATGGGGAGCACCGATCTTATTCATCAAGAAGAAGGACGGATCAATGCGTATGTGCATTGACTACCGTGAATTGAACAAGGTCACGATAAAGATTTGGTATCCATTACCGAGAATCGATGATCTGTTTGATCAATTGCAAGCAGCTTGATTTTTCTCGAAAATTGATTTACGATTAGGATATCATCAATTAAAGGTACAAGAAGAGGACATTCCTAAGACCACTTTTAGAACAAGGTATGGCCATTATGAATTTACTGTCATGCCATTTGGTTTAACCAATGCCCCAGCTGCATTTATGGACATGATGAACCGAATATGTAAGCTCTATTTGGATAAATTCATAATTGTCTTTATAGATGATATTCTTATTTATTCTAAGAGTAAAGAGGAACATGCAAAGCATTTGCACGCACTTCTAAGTTTATTGAGAAAAGCAAGGCTTTATGCTAAGTTTACGAAGTGTGAATTTTGGTTAGAACAGGTGCAGTTTCTTGGACATCTAGTTAATCATGGAGGAATTCATGTGGATCCCACAAAGATCGAGGCGATTACCCATTGGAAAACCCCTGAGTCACCAACCGATGTTAGAAGTTTCTTAGGATTAGCCGGTTATTATAGAAGATTTATTCAAGATTTTTCCAGAATAGCCATTCCCTTAACTAAGCTAACCTGTAAATCTGTTAAATTTGAATGGGGACCAAAACAAGAAGAAGCATTTAGAATTCTTAAGCAAAGATTAACCCATGCACCCATATTAGCGTTACCAGAAGGAACTGAAGAATTTATAGTCTATTGTGACACTTCTAAATTAGGTTATGGATGTGTGTTAATGCAACGTCAAAAGGTTATAGCTTACGCCTCTAGACAACTTAAGAATCATGAAGAGAATTATTCAACCCATGATCTAGAATTAGGAGCCATAATTTTTGCCATTAAGATTTGGAGGCATTACCTATACGGTAGTAAGTTTACCATTTTCACTGACCATAAAAGTTTAAGGTATGTTTTTGGGGCAAAATGAATTGAATATGAGACAAAGACGCTGGATGGAGATACTTAGTGATTATGATTGTAATATCCAGTATCATGCAGGAAAGGCCAACGTAGTAGCTGATGCTCTAAGTCGAAAGTATCATGAAAAGCCAAAAAGAGTACGTTCACTTAAACTAAATCTGCAACTAGATTTAAATGAACAAATTAGAAAGGCACAAGAATCAGTAATCAAGGATGATACTTAGAAACTGAAAGGAATGATTAAGGAATTAGAACAAGGAACATATGGAATTTGGAGATTCCATAAGAAGAGAATGTGGATACCTAAATTAGGAAACCTATGTCATCATATATTAGAAGAAGCCCATAAGTCTAAGTATACGATACATCCTGAAAGTGATAAGATGTATCAGGACTTAAGAAGGAATTTCTGGTGGATAGGAATGAAAAAGGATATAGCAGCATATGTTGCAAAATGTTTAACTTGTTCACAAGTCAAAGCTGAACACCAGAAACCCTTAGGTTTATTGCAACAGTTAGAAATGCCAGTATGGAAATGGGAATTGATAACAATGGATTTGGTTACCAAATTACCCAAAACAAGAAAGGGTACTGATACAATCTGGGTGATTGTAGACAAGCTAACTAAGTCAGCTCATTTCCTACCAATGAATGAAACTTTCAGTATGGAACAATTAGCTAAGTTGTATGTAAATGAAATAGTTTCATTACATGGAATTCCTTTATCAATTGTTTCTGACAGAGATAGCCGTTTTACCTCTTATTTTTGGACAAGTTTCCAAAAGGCATTGGGAACCAAGTTGAATCTAAGCACCGCTTATCATCCTTAAACGGATGGACAAAGCGAGAGAACAATTCAAACACTGGAAGACATGCTTAGAGCTTGTGTAATTGATTTTGGAGGTAATTGGGACGATCACTTACCATTGATAGAATTTTCTTATAATAACAGTTATCACACAAGTATCAATGCTGCACCATTCGAAGAACTTTCTGGACGAAAGTGCCGAACTCCAGTCTATTGGGCAGAAATTGGAGAAACAACAGATAAGATCATTCAAGTCAAGTAACGATTGAAAGCAGCACGTGATCAACAAAAGAGTTATGCAGATAACAGACGAAAACCATTGGAATTTCAGGTAGGAGACAAAGTGTTATTGAAAGTCTCTCCTTAGAAAGGAGTGGTAAGATTCATCAAAAGGGGAAAGCTAAGCCCCAGGTATGTTGGACCTTTTGAGATTATTAGAAGAATAGGACCTGTAGCCTATCAGCTACAATTGCCAAAGGAAATGGCAGGAATACATGGTGTATTTCATGTATGCAATCTCAAGAAATGCTTAGCCGACGAATCACTGGTAGTACCTCTTAAAGATATAAAGGTAAATGAACAACTTAAATTTGTAGAAAAGCCTCTACAGATTGAAGACAGGAAAGTTAAGAATCTTAAGCACAAGAGATTAGTTCTTGTCAAAGTGAAATAGGACTCCAAAAGAGGACCAGAGTATACTTGGGAGCTTGAATAAAAAATGCAAAGGAAATACCCACACCTATTCCAGTAGACCTCGAGGACGAGCTCTAAAACAAGTTGGGGAGGATATAACAACTCTCCAAAATATTCCGACACCCTTAATATAATTAAAATGCCCTTATATGTCTTAATATGTACCCCATATGTGAAAATCGAGCCTAAAATACCTTTAATTTTGCAAAAATAAAATAAAAACAAATTTTAAGAGGCAGTCGCGGGGGCGCGAAGACCCAGCCTTGGCCTTACGCGGGCCGCGAGCGCCTAGACAACAGGCGGCACCCGGTGCTGCCACATGGCAGCCACACGTCAAGCCTAAAGTGGTGACCAGACCAAGCTAGGCCCTACTACCCCTATGCCGTGAGCCGCGTAAGACAACCCTTTGGTCTTCGCGGGCCGCGAGGGACTGAGAAATCAGCCCTATAAATGGAGGGTCTCGGCCTTTAGTCCAACTCGCTTAAAATCTTTCTTCTCTCTCGAATTTCTGAAGAGTAAACTTAATTTCCGGCTATTATACCCCCCTAATTAGCGAAGTTCTGCCCCGTTGTAAGTATCATAACCCCGGTTACATATTAGATACGCTGCCCGATTGATCCAGGGTTCCGTAACAGCTGTCGTGGTTCTGCCCGACGTAGTCGTTGGAATGTCGTCCCGGGGAGGGTATTACTAATGTAAATATTGGGTTATTATACTAACACGTGTGCATTTTTGTATTTAATAGATAATCACCAGGAAACCCTAAAGAAAAACATAAGACAACAATGTGAGTAATCTCCTTTTTGTAAACTGTTTTTACAAAACCTCACTTAATTAATGATACATTAAACAGTGATTGAGTATTTGTATTCTACAATTATCGTCGATATGTTGGGGTTTTGTATACAAAATTTGTTACTACCTTGCGAGGAGTAACATGACCACAAGTCGGGTTGACAGTACCGTGGGTGGTAATTAAGTAGATGGAAACAAATATAATTGCGCGACCGCCCTCAATACTGTACAATGGTTTTTACTTAACTTGATTAAACTGGGATTCATTCACCAGTATTTCCCACTGATAAAATCTTTTTAAACGCGTTTCAGGTAACAAAATGTGAAAGCCAGATAGAGGCCAGCTGGACAACACTGAAGGCTTGGAAAAGTGGCAATAAAGTTACCTAAAATAAAGAGATGTTTTATTAAATAAAATAGGGTTTATCCCTATGAAAATGTGTGTACTTAAAACTTGGGATTATTCCCACGTGTTTAATATTACGAAAGTGTGGTATTTTACTCTGATAAAATATTTCCTAACTACAATCCTGATGTAATTTCCGCTGCCAAAATGATAAACACCTGGATACCCCCGAAACTGGCCGCGGACGCCCGTTCCCGGGTAGTATAGGGGACGGGGGTTGCGACAAAGAAGTCGGGTTGTTACAGCCTCCCCTACTTTAGGAAATTTTATCCTGAAATTTAAGACGCAGGCGTAATAAACAATTGTGGATACTTAGCCTTCATGTCACTTTCGAGTTCCCAGGTGAACTCGGCGCCACGTTTGCCTTCCCAGCGAACCTTCACAATGGGAATGCATGAGCGTCGGAGCTTCTTGGTCTCTCGATCCATGATCTCGACTGGTTTCTCCATGAAGTGTAATGTTTCATCCACTTGCAGATCCTCAAGGGGGACATGTAAATCCTGGTCGGCTAGACACTTTTTGAGGTTCGAAACATGGAAAGTCGGGTGGACATTGCTAAGTTTCTCTGGTAGTTCGAGTCTGTAGGCCACCTTGCCAATTCTTTCCAAAATTTTAAAGGGTCCAACGTATCGAGGCGCGAGCTTTCCTTTCTTGCCGAATCTGATCACTCTCTTCCAAGGTGCAACCTTTAGGAGTACGTGATCGCCAACGTCAAATTCAAGGGGCTTGCGGCGTCTATCGGCGTAACTCTTTTGAAGACTCTGAGCTTTCAATAGATTGTCTCAAATTTGGAGAATTTTGTCAGTCGTTTCTTGCAATAACTCAGGACCGGTAATTTGCGCCTCCCCGATCCCGTGCCATACAATAGGCGATCGACATTTCCGTCCGTATAATGCCTCAAATGGTGCCATTTGGATGCTAGAGTGATAACTGTTATTTTACGAGAACTCGACTAAAGGTAAATGAGAATCCCAATTACCACCGAAATCTATCACACACGAGCGAAGCATGTCTTCGAGGGTACGAATCGTGCGTTCAGTCTGACCGTCGGTCTGGGGGTGGAAAGCGGTACTTAGATTGAGAGTAGTACCCAGAGCAGATTGAAACATTTCCTAAAGACGCGAAGTAAAGCGACCATCGCGGTTAGAAATGATGTCACGAGGTGTCCCGTGGCGACAAATAACTTCGTCGGTGTAGATCCGTGCTAATCGGTCTACCTTGTAGTCTTCCCGTATCGGTAGAAAGTGAGCAGATTTGGTGAGACGGTCAACGATAACCCAGATGCTGTCGTGACCTGATGGCGTGCGCGGAAGTTTCGTTATGAAGTCCATAACTATACTCTCCCATTTCCACATTGGGATTTCGGGTTGTACGAGTAAGCCAGAGGGGCGTTGGTGCTCAACCTTGACTTTTGAACAAGTCAGGCATTTCGAAACGTAGATAGCGATATCTCTCTTCATACCCGGCCACCAATACTTGTAGCGAAGGTCCTGGTATATCTTATCGGCACCGGAATGAATGGAATATCGAGACTTGTGGGCTTCGTCTAGCAGAATCTGTCGTAAGTTGGTGCGCTTGGGAATCCAAATTCGGTCTAGATAATGGAATATACCATTCAATTTATTCACCAGTTGTTCGCCGTTATTGATGATCATTTCTTTCTTCAAAGTGCGTTCGGTAAAACAAGCATATTGGGCGTCACGGATAAGAGCTTCGAGATTGTGTTGGGCTTGAGTATTACGAACGCTATGCAAATAGCTTCGTCGACTTAGAGCATCGGCAACGACGTTTGCTTTGCCTGGATGGTAACGAATCTCACAATCGTAATCGTTGAGGAGTTCAACCCATCGGCGTTGACGCATATTCAGCTCTTTCTGGTTAAAGATGTGTTGTAGGCTCTTGTGGTCGGTGAAGACCGTACACTTCGTACCGTAAAGGTAGTGTCGCCAAATCTTCAACGCAAAAACAACTGCACCAAGCTCAAGATCGTGGGTTGTATAGTTCCTCTCGTGGATCTTGAGCTGACGAGAGGGTGACGCGATAACCATGTCCCGTTGCATAAGAACACAACCGAGATCGAGGTTAGAAGCATCGCAATAGACTAAGAAATCATCGTTTCCGTCGGGTAGTGAGAGCACGGGAGCGTTATAGAGCATAAGCTTCAGGGTTTGAAAGGCCTCCTCTTGTTCGGTTCCCCAAACAAAAGGTTTGTCCTTGTGTGTGAGAGAGGTGAGCGGGACAGTAATTTTTGAGAAATCAGCGATGAATCGGTGATAGTAACCCGCCAATCCGAGAAAAGAACGAACTTCGGACGGGTTCTTTGGTGTAACCCAACTCTTAACAGCTTCGATCTTCGCAGGATCGACATGAATACCTTGACTATTGAGAATGTGACCGAGGAATTGAACCTCCTCAAGCCAAAATTCGCACTTGGAGAACTTGGCGTAGAGACGGTTTCCCTGGAGTAGTTCAAGAACCAAACGGAGATGTTGTACGTGTTCGGATTTTGACTTGGAATAGATCAGGATATCATCAATAAACATGATGACGAAGCGGTCGAGAAAGGGTTTACACACATGATTCATTAGATCCATAAAGACTGTGGGGGCGTTAGTTAAACCAAAGGGCATAACAACAAACTCGTAGTGACCGTATCGGGTTCGAAAAGCAGTTTGGGTATATCTTCCTCCTGAATTCATAGCTGGTGATAGCCTGAATGTAAGTCAGTCTTCGAGAAACACGTAGCACCTTGTAGCTGATCAAACAAATCATCGATTTGAGGTAAGGGGTAGTGATTCTTGATGGTAAGCTTATTCAATTCCCTGTAGTCGATGCACATCCGGAACAATCCGTCCTTCTTTTTGACGAAAAGGACAGGTGCGCCCCATGGAGAGGTGCTAAGGCGAATGAAGCCTTTATCAAGCAATTCCTGGAGCTGACTCGAGAGTTCGCGCATTTCAGATGGAGCGAGACGATAAGGCGCTCTAGCAACAGGATTTGCTCCAGGAATGAGGTCGATTCAAAAGTCGATATCACGAGTGGGCGGTAGACCAGGTAGATCTTCAGGAAAGACACGAGGAAAATCATGAACCACAAGCACCTTGCCTATTGTCTTAACTTCCTTTTCCTCAGCTACTACGATGTGCGCCAAGAAAGCTTGGTATTCCTTGCGGAGATACTTGCTAGCTTGGACACACGATATCAGTTGTAACTTCTTCGAAGCGACTTCGCCGTTAACACACAATTGATCACCGTTTGCGAGAGAGAAATGAATCATTTTATCAAAACAGACAATTTCAGCATGATTCTCCCAAAGGAAATCCATGCCTACTATGACATCAAAGCTACCGAGCTGCATCAGAATAAGGTTGATCGGGAAAACATGACTGTTGAGCTCAAGTGTACAGTCACGCAGAACGGACCTAACAGTGACGGTTCTTCCAGTGGCAACTTCTACGTCGAATGTTGATGGGAGATTAACGCGTTTACGGTTTAGGATCCTTTCGAATTCGAACGATATAAAACAGTTATCGGCTCCAGTATCAAACAAACACAAAGCATATATACCATTTACGAGAAACGTACCATTAACCACATTGTTTTCTGCCTGAGCCTGACGGGCGTTGATGTTTAAGACTCGCCCGCGGGCTGCTGCTGCTACTGCTGGTGTTGTTGCGGTGCTGGCTGCTGCTGCTGCTCCTGTGGCTCTTGCTTCACCACACTGTTTGGGCAGACATTTGCGAAGTGGTTGGGATCACCACATGTATAGCAGGCTCTTGCGTGAGCAACGGGAGCAGGAGCTGCTTGTTGTCCCTGCGGAGCTGGTAGAGCAAGAGCTTGAACTTGAGCTGGAGCTTGGCGGGGACCAGTACGGCAGTTAGCAGTGAAATGGCCGTACAGGTTGCAGTGAACACAAAACCGGCATGCGATTCCAACCGGGTGGTGATAAGTACCAGTAGGACAGAGTGGGTGTGGACCAGTATATGCACGCTTGGCCGGCGGTGCATTGGTCACTGGCGCCGCTACTTGGCGGTTCTGAGGTTGCGGTTGAGCGGGTATAGCTTGGAGTGGAGCGGCGGTGACAGCACAGTTGTTGTTGTTGTTGTTGTTCTTACGCTTGCGGCGAGAAGCTTGGAAGCATGCGGTATGGTGGTTTCAGCGGTAGGAGCAGCGGTAACTTGGTGAAGACTCTTGGTGGCTTTATCGAATTAACCGGCCTGAACTCGCTTGTCATTAATCTCGGCAGCGAGAAGGAAGGTTTCTTCAATGGTTGTCGTCTTGGCGGCTTGCACAAAGTCAGCAACACAATCCGGTAAAGCACGAATGTATTTCTTGATGGTAATATCGGGAGTGGTAACTTGTCCCGGACAAATGACACTCGGTTGCTTAAAGCGGGCAGTTAAACCAGCGTTATCGCCACCCTCTTGTTTGATGTGCCAGAACTCGTCCTCCAGCTTCTGAAGCTCGTGGGGAGGGCAGAACTCCTTCATCATGATGTCCTTCAACTCATCCCACGTAAGCCCATAGGCTGCATCATTCCCTCACTTGTTTCTCTCGGCAGTCCACCAATCCAGAGCCCTGGACTGGAAAACACCGGTGGCGTTAACAGTGCGAAGGTTTTCGGGATATCCGCTTTAGCACAGGGTGACTTCAGTTGAATCGAACCATTGAAACATGGCAGTAGGCCCGTCTTCTCCGGTGAATTCTTTGGGGCCACAAGCTTTAAACTGCTTGAAGCTAAAAGTAGCTTTCGGCGAATCAGTCCTTGATTCCTCAGAGGACTTGCTAGCGTTTTCATTAAGCTCACTGACAATTTGAGAAATGACCTTTGCCATCTGCTTTGCGACTAGAGCAGCGATGCGTTTATCCTCATGGTTTCGGTGTGCATCGCGGGAGGTATGCGATCCAAATGACGACATTGTCTGCATCAGACATCGCCATAGGACTCAAACACTATATAATTGATTCTTACCCCTCACGTACTACTACTAATAAAGCTCAGGAACACATCAGCATATAACACATAGTCACACAATCACGTAGGCATAAAATCCACATAGGCACGTAAGCACATAATCACCTAATACATAGCCCGTCCAAACCACGCTTTTACACTATATTTTGCACGTATTCGCCTACATATTTTGAACGTATTCACCTATTTTTCATAGCGGCGTAAAGCGATCGAGTATTGCGGGAGTGAGTAGTGATTGTGAGTAACATAAGCGATTTGTTATCGTTTTGAGATAGACGTGCAGTGCGAGTTGTGCGTGTTGATCAAAGCGAAGGGCGGAAAGCAAGTAAATCACCAAAGATCAAAACACATAAACACATAAAATTTCCACACATAAAAGCGACAAATCACAGAGTCAGCGGTTGCGGGCTCAGAATCAAACGCATAAAATCAGCGATTGCGGACTTGAAATCGAAAATGGATTGTCTTGGCTGATAGACGTCGACTACCCAAAGTGATTCGACTATTCTCAAGGACTCCGAGTACACATCTTGGCTTATGAGACTGTACTCTATCACTGACATACGGTGAATGGCACGCATCCTTTCGATTATTCACGCAACTTGAGTCGTTGGAATCCATCGAGACTTTGTTGAGAGTTTTGTAAAACCAATCATAAGGAACGGAACAAGTCATCAAGGTTCGGGTTTCACCCCTAACTCAACGACTACATTCCTGTTTGTGTGATAGAATCACAAGATAGATGGGGAGAATCGCGTCAAAGTATGGATTCCACTCCTGATTCAACGCAAATCCTCGTGTTTATAGTAAAATGTGCGAGTCGAACGAGCGATTTGATCGAGAGTTTGCGGTATTCACACCTAATCTCAATCAGATCATTCGTTTGTGTGTGTTGCTAGCCTTAGGAAAGGCTGGTCCTGCGCGAAACGGTAGTATGCGATGTCCGCGCAAGGGTGTAGTGTACAACGAGTTCGAGCGAGAATACCAAATAAGCTTGTACAAAACCCCTACCGGGTTTGCGCAAGTTGGTGTGTTGGTACTTAGACTATAGACTAGGTCATTTCTAAGACATCGACCCGGACTAGGTCGAGTCCTGCCTAATTCCCTATAGTTATGGCTCTGATACCAATCTGTCACACCCCAACAGATGGCGAAAACATCAGGGCGCGGCACTGAGCGAAACAGATTGTCCAGGAGAATCCATAACAACTATTAATTATGATATATTAAAGGTTTATGTCCCATACCACAAACATATAAAATAAAACAGTTATTACAGACGTTGTTCTCAAAGACAAATATCTATTTGGACAACTCAGATTTTATTTAGTTTGTTTCTAGACTCTCTCCTAGCTTGATTCCAGCAATTAACGCAAGCATCCTAAACACATGTCACATACGTTAAAATAGAGGTCAATACACATAGTGTAAAGGTGAGCATACAAGTTTAATAATATAATAGTAGTGAAAGCGATTTACGCATAACCAGCATGTAACATGTATAATGTGAAGCAGGTAGGTTATCGACAATGAAATATGCACAGACCTGACTGCGAGTTGTAGAATGCGCAACACATATAACCACTGTGACACATGAAGAAAGGCCCTTAACAACCCCTGTCCACGACAGGTGCTGAGTCCAAACTATAATACTATCGTTGCTAAGGTGTCAGGCAACAATCACTGTGTAAACATAACATACTAGCATTCATCGAAAAACGCGTATAACATGCAGAACGGTTAGCGTATAAAAGTGTTTGCGTTGTGTGTCGATTGTGATTTGAATATAGATAACATATGTAACACCCAAAAGTGCTTAAAGCAAAAAGGGATCGAGTATACCCACAGATTGTGTTTAGTAAATAAACACTCTCTAGGATTGAAGGGAGCGCTGGAAAGTTAGCCTGATTACATAACGATAGCGTAAGCGATGAACAATATGTTAAACGGTGCGAGTGAGCAGAGTGACGACGGGTCATCCGATCGGATGACCTTCCGGACGGATGGCCATTCGCTCGGAGGGTTATCCGTTTGGGAAGGATGTGTTTGTGTATGATGGAACTTTGAAGTTTTCGTTGCAGCATTTTATAAAACAAGAAGTGTTTCTACCAATCAGGTCATCCGGCCGGAGGGTCATCCGGACGGATGGCCGTCCGTTCGGATGGCGATTCGTTTGAACTAACTCCTTTGAAATTTTGGAAAAAGTCTAAGTGTTGGAAAATATCACAAGCATGGAACGTCACAAGTCATCTGATCGGATTGTCGTTCGATCGGATGTTAATCCGTTCGGATGGCAGTCCGTTTAGCAAACTATTCGTTTTGAAACTTGTAAAACATTGATGAGTTTGAAAAGTTTCTACGATTGTACCGAGACGGTATGACAACGTGTCAAACAACGAAAACCCCATCAAGTCCAAGTCATTCGATCAGATGGGAATCACCCCGTCCGATCAGTTAACTGTTCTTGACGGTTATTCATGTTCAACCCGTGAATCGGTTGTCTCTTTGATAGAAACCCGTTCTCCGATCGAAACTCCATTAGTGAATGAGTAGGAGGCCTGAATGAGCTCAGATTCTATCGGTTTTATGTACAAGAGTGTAAAAGAATGAGCTCAGTTACGCGGGTTAGTTTTCGACTTTTCGTTTCGTTCGTTGAGCGTTGTGAGTAAGCGATGCGATAGTATTACCCATTAATTACACAAATAACCTAACTACTAACTAACATTAAAGTAATCCTTATATCTCGAGTTCGCGATGAGATTGCGTTGTGATAGGGTTGCGATTGCGTTTGCGATTAACCGCCTCAACATAAACATAACATGCACAAGTAACACATAATAGCACACACACGTAAAACAATATCCATAACCTGTAATTCGAGTTGCGATGCGATAGCGATGCGATTAGCGATAATTTGGTTAGCTATTAAATTGCGATTTATTGCATATACTCCACATAATACAACTAAAGTATCATAAAATTAAAGTATCGATTAACGAGTCGAGAAGTACAATCAATAATTAAGCAAGGAGTGGCAGATCGCATTTAGCAATCTTTTCTTCCTTTGACTTTGACTTTGACTTCAAAAAGTCGGGTTGTTACAAAGCATGTGTAGTTGAGATTGCAGCTGTGAAGACTGGAGAAGCAACTGCTGAGGTAGAAGAGAAGAAGGAAATTACTGAGGAGGATACAATGGAGGTCAATGATGCAGGAGTTACAGCGTGCATGGATGATGCAGATTAGTTTACATTAGAGATACAAGTACAATCAGAATCTATAAGTCATGTTTATCATAATTGCACTGAACTGTCAAGTAAAGTTGACAAATTATCGGAACATAACCAAAGTCTGTTAAAATGACTTATCAAGTCTAAAAGAATCAAATTATTGGTTAAAGAAAAACGGGTCTCTGTATTTGAAGAAAATAAAATCATGTGAAACAGAAGTTAATACTTTAAGTTGTAAACTTAATGAAAAACTTCAGGTCATTGATTTAGCTTATGAGACATTGAAAGATAGAATAAAAGAGCTTTCAGAAAAATGCAAAGAATTGGCTGCTGCCAAAGTTAAGATTGTTGAACTTAATCAAAAGGGTAAATTACATTTTTCATCTTTTATGTTTGTATCAGATTGCAATGGATAGCCTTTAACTTCAATAATTACAGTCATAATCCTTTATTTGGAAAACTCAGTACATCTTTCGTCCTTTAGCACTAACAAGGTTAAAATTTTCAGTTAAGTCTATTCACTTAAGGGTAATTTAGTCTTTTTACTTATTTATTGTATAAATAAAAGAAAATAAGATCAAATATAAACATCTCTTTTCTCTTTTACTCTCTCTCTCTCTCTCTCTCACACTTCGAAGTCTCTCTCTCTAAACAAACCAGTGGCCACAACCATCAAACCCACCACCACCTACCAACAACCACCGTTACCAGATCTGAAACCACGCACCAACAATCACCATCACCACAAATCTTTCTCTTTTAACTGAACACCGCCACCACACCGGCTAAAGCCACCACCACCGCCAAAAACCACCGCTTTTCTCACTACTAATGTTGTTTTCCACCACCACCACCGCCAAAACCCACCTTCTATAACCACCACCACCAACTTCACAACGACCACACTATCTCTCCACCAAAAATAGAATATGTCACCACCGTCATCCCCATCAACATCACCATCTTTAGAAACCTAGATCAAACAAACTTACAAACCCAGATCCAAACTTTTGACTTGATCTTTATCCGATTCCATAAGATACAAACTAATGATTCCCACATATTTTTATTTAAGGAATCGCCAACAAAAACTAGTCGGTTCTCCCTTAACAATTGCAACATATGGCTTCCATCCAACCTATATAACCATTTATAAAATCACTATCATTATGAACTAATAGCAATTAACTAATAATCTAATAATGAGGGTTTTTAGTTCAACACACCTTGGTAAAGTGCAAGATTTAGGTTTCCGTTTAATCATCTGATATGCTTTATCCGGTCTACCATTATTACGACTCATCCTTCACCCATTCTCCATCAAACAAGTCACAATTCACCAATTTCTTCACCATATCACCAAAATCCGAACTAGATTTCGTTCCATTTGAAGAAGCATTTGTGACAGTTTTCTATAACGGCGTCGTTTGATTATTCTGATTTGAAATGGATTGAACCGGAGGAGACGACGTCGTTTTCGGATTTGGCTTCAAACGTGTTTCATTTTGCACAACCAGCGGATAATTATTTTTCCCATTTTTCATGGTTTCCTGAAACGGCGTTGTTGGTCCCCTTTGGCGGCCCTTTTCTAATGATGTATCTTTCTTTTCTTCTTTGAGACGGGTGTTTGTGAAGTATATGAACATTCAAAGAATAAAAATAGAGACAGTGAGAGTGGGATTTCTTCAATGATTAATTCTTATAAAATAAATGTATAGTTCTATGAACATAAGAACTAATCTTTGTTTGGCGGAATCAAACAAAGAAGAAGGGGTCGATCCGAGAATAAACTCGGATCTAAATGTCACCCCCTGGGCCAAACCAGGGGGTAATCTCACATGAAAAACTCTATATTTAAATATTACTACACAAACACACACATAATTCCGTTGAAGGAATTACGTATTTATAGAGAATTTTCATATGCCTATCTCAAATGTGATTGGTTGATGGGAAGTTGGTATGTGTGCCCATAGCCTTATCTTTCTTTTTGAACCAACTTGCTATCTTTTCTGATGAATCACTTTTGAGATCATATTTCTTTTCTGATGAATGCTTCATCAAAAGAAAAGATTCCTTTTCTTTACAAAAGGAAAGATACTGTAGGATCGAATTTCGACCTAAACGAGTCGTTCGGAAGAGCTCAAATCCGTTTTAGAGGCGGAAACAAAAAAACGGACGTGTACACAGCTAGAATCACACTTTAAATCTCTTATATATTGATTTTACAGTGTTTACATTGACAAGGAACACCGGCAATACCTCGGTATCAGATCTGAACAACGTTACAAAATGAATTGACAATAAGCCTATTTATACTAATTCTGGTCCGCTCATAGGGCATCACCATAAAAGCGAACCACATGGATGCTGTAAAAGCGAACTGACAAAATTGCCGTATAAGCGATCCATTTTGATTCCAAATAAGCGATCCTCCATAATGTCTTTAAACTGAACCTCCATAATGAACCTCATTGGACCTTCAAACCAATGCTTCTCATTGGATCTCCTAGTGGTCCAATCAAAACCAACACATGTATTTGTCTTTTGTGTAAGATAATGTAAACGGCCATTTCTTGTATCATGACATCACTTGTGATGTCACCTTGGTGATGTCACTCGTGATGTCATACCCGATCGGACCCGCAACGAGATCGAGACTCGATATTAAGACGTAGTCGACAGATGACTGCACCAACAGACTCCCCCTCAGATGTTGACGAGTCTTAAGTGTCGAGTCTTCAACGACTTCAGTCTTTAACAGTGTAAGCATCCTCAAATCTTTCTCTTCTCTTTACATCATCACCAATAAACTCTCCATGAACAATCTTTACTTGGATGTCTTCAGACTCCCCCTTTTGATATGCTGGGATCGCAGTCTGGCATGTTGTAATCATAAAGACTTCAGGTATCGGAACCTGATCTTCAAAACATGTACACTCTCTACCCAAATATAAATTTTCTGATGATAACATGTAAAGATCTAATGAATCATTTGCAGACAGTACACCAACAAAAATTGATTTTACAAATTGAAGAACCACTTGAAGATATATATCATTTTTGTTTTCAAAAACCAACACACTCTCCCAAACCATCTGTTCGTCTTGTTTAGCCTTTGAGATTTTAAATATCAGCTTTTCAACATCAGTTATCGAAAATCTTTTTGTATTTTATCAAAATTTTATGCTAAAACACACTAAAATCTTTTTGGATTTTTGAAAAGAATACAATGCAGTAAAGAAATATTTACAAACAATATTTTTGTGAGTTCGTGCAAGAGAATCATATCAGTTATTGAGACAAATCACCAACACCGTTAAGCTTCATTTCATTTTAAGTTCTAAACAATTCACCTAGATTGTCAGTATATTGATCCACTTAAATTTTCACACAAAGTTCAATTGATCCGAGATACGAGGTTAATGTTTTAAGCTCTTGAACTTATTCGTGTGTCCCACTACTTGAATATACTCCCGTATCCAGATCCCAATATTCAGTCTTACAGGTGAGTATACCACAGATGATATCTGTCAGGGGAATAAATTATAGTACGAGGGCCGTGAGAGCTCAGGTCGATCTTTCGATACGCAGAGAGATGACGGCTTCGACTTTTGGTGGGTCCCCTTTAGAGGATCTTTTGCATTACAACAGCAGCGACTATCAATTTTATTGTTTCATCAGCTTGCTGAGGGCGATGCTATGTTCCAAGCATTTGCAGAAAGCATTATCCGGGGACTAGGTCAGAAATTTCTTTCAGCAGAAGTCCCGGGATAATACCCCAGATATCACTGAGCATAAAGACCTAGTATCTCAGAATAAGGGACCTTTCAAACAAGATTTCAGGGGTTACCTATATATCCAAGTTTGTGTTAACCCACAGAACAAGCAAGTTTGAAATTTATGTTTATATCTCGTCACAATCTACTAAATGTGCAAAAACCTACTGACACATCATCAGTGAAACCGTTTATCACTTTTTAACTTTCCAATTCTTTAGCATGTTGTGATCGTCCACTGATGTACTATCATTTCCTCTTTTTGACAACAAAACTCATTTTTGATTTTATCATGTTTTTGTCTTTTTCAAATTTTCAAATGTTTTTGGATTTTCTGAAAATGTTTACTCCCCCTAAAATGCAAACACATTTTAGGAAATTTGAAAACAAACTATACAATAAAGTGACAACCGATATCAAATCACTTCAAATCGCCATCCACTCGGCATAAACAATCAGAACTCCCCCTCACAACAAACTATTTTCCCATTGTGATTTCAAAACACTTAAGTTTGTTTTAATCAAATGGTTTTTCCGGAAAATTAGTTTTGTTGATTTTACCACTTGTAAAGTTAGGGGTTCATCATGTTGTTTTTCCAAACAATCATTTGTAAATATGGTCCAATCAAGTTCAACTAAATGACCTTGATTAACCACTTGTCAGTGAAAACCTTCAACAACTACTAGCAGGTTCACTTTACCAACCATAACCACTTGCACATCAAAATATAACAATTCAACAATACCACCTGTACTTTACCAATTGTACCAATTGTAGGATCATTTGCTAAGAAAGATGCCGATTCCTGCTCCACTCTTACCAACCTGGGAGCTCCGGCAAGTCCGGTTTTTACTCAAACATTATGTCCACCCAGGCCTCACCAGCCTTGAGTGATTTTGGAACACATCTATCCCACCAACACTTTGATTTGTAAAACTCTTTAGCATCCTTTACCTTCCTGTCTACCATCTTACCAAAAATATGTTTGACTTTCCCGTTGAAAGCCTTCTCAACATCAAATTCTCCCTCATCAGCGAAGAATTGATTTGAGATCTCTACCTTTCCCACTTTCTTCATCAAATTTTCTTTTGACAATTTAGGAAAATTCTCATCGTTCACTTCTGGAACGGAATTCACAATCTTTTTCCCAACACATGACTCCTCTGATTTTATGGAATCAGATTCATTGTCAGAATTACCCTCAGATTTAACCACCCACTTTTGTTTACTCAAATCACCTTTTCTTTTGTAAAACCGTTTTGAACTTTCTCCTTCCTCAGAAGTAGAATTTTCAAACTTTTTAACAATTTTTACAGGTTGTTCTTTCTTATCAACACAAGTCTTTCTCAAAACAGAGTTAGAAGAAACTTCCTGTTTTTGGTAGTTGGTCTTGGGGCAATTCCAAGCTATATGTCCAACTTCTTGGGATTTGAAACAGGTTCTTCTATCAACTCTTTCAGCAAACCTTCTCACATTCTTCTTTACTTCAGCAAGAAATTCTTGATTCGACTGCTTCCAGAACGGTTTCTTCTGTTCATCCTCTGAACTTCCTCCTGAAACAAATTTTGTTTTTGATTTATAAGTTTTCTGATTTTTATAATTTTCTGAAGAATTGAAGCCTAATCCATTCTTTTTGTAATTACGGTTATGGTTCGGTTTCTTTCGATAACCTGAACCAGAACTGTAACCCTTTTTCTTGTTCAATCTCTGTTGAACTCTTGAAGTGTACTTTTTAGGTTTTTCAGCAAGATTTAAATTTTTTATTTCAGAAATATTAATTTCTGTTAATTTGAAAACCTGTTTGATCATTTCAGTTTTAACACTTCTTATTGGAAATTCCTCATCAGAATATAATTTGTCTGAATCATACAAAGTATAAGCCACTTTAATTGATCCGTCATTCAAATTAGATTTTGATAACAGGAATTCTCTATTGTAAACCCTGTTAACCGGTGAACTCGGACTCTTTTCTGATGAACTCGAACTTTCAGATTTAGACTCCGGTTTTGACTCTTCATCCGTATCTAACACCTGATCGACAACTCTTTTAACTAACTCGGACTCATGATCAGTGTCAGACGCTGTGAATGTAACATCAATATTGTCTGGTAATTCATCAGTGATTTCAGACTTTAATTTGATGTTTTGAGCCTTATCTACTTGTTCCTCGTTTGGTTTCCTGGGGGAATAACTCTCAAAGATAAGAGGCGGACATCTGTTATACTTGACACTTGGTTTCTTACCAGTATCCTCTTCTTTTTCTTTCTTCTTGAACGCTTCAAGACCTGCAACAGTAGGATAAACACGATCAATCAGATAATCACAAGTAGTATAACTGAAAAGTAATCTGTTGATCCTTTCACTCTCAATTTTCTCAAGTTCCAACTCCTTCTTCAAGTTAGCACAGTCTTCAATATAGTCATTGATGACTCTTTGCTTTGTCATTAAAGTTGCACTCATCTTGTCATTTGCCTTTTCAAATTCTGCATTTGCTCTTTTTAAACTGTCAATTGTCCTGTTCAATACGTCGTATGACTCTTTCACATACTTCACATCAAACAGTAAATCTTCTTTCATTTTCTCTAGCTCAGCAATCTTTTTGTCTTTTTCTTCACAAACTTTGCAAAATTCTGAACATTTCTCACAAGGCTTTGTAACTTCAACTACTTTTTCAATTATCTTTTCGACTTCGACAGTCTTTTCAACTTCTACTATCTTTTCAACAATTTTCTCAACTTCCACAAGTTTCTCGACTTCGACAATTTTCTCCACTACTTTCTCTACTTCAACAATCTTCTCTATTGCAATCTCAGCAGTTGCTTCATCTTTTGTTTCTACAGCTTCAGTTTTCGCCTTTTCATCAGCGAGTAGCTTTGCTGCTTCTAGCTCTCTCTGCAATCGAGCAATCTTCTTCTGATTCAGTATCTCAACTTTATCTGCATAGAAAAAATTAAAACTGTCAGGATCAATGCTTTTTCTACATTTGTTAAGATACTCTTCCTCATCATCCGTATCAACATCACTTCCAAGATCTGGAAATATCGGAATTCTTTTCTGACAATCTTTATTTTGATCCAGAATCCTGGTAACAAGTGCCACATTAGATTTAGTTTCACTAGGTATATACTTGTCCCAGCTAAATCCCTTTTCAACAACCTCATCATTCTGATCAATTATCCCATAATAAGCTTTCCTATTGGCTTCTTCAATCATTCTCCCATGAGCAGTTTGTGGTTCCTTTTGTTGAGGTTTTTGATTGATTTGATGAAAGATTGATTTCTGATAATAATTGCTCTTTTCTTGACTTCCAGTTGACTCTTGGTTTTTACATTCTCGTTTAGAGTGACCTTTTCCTTTACATCGGAAACAGGTAACTTTTGACTTGTCAAAACCAAGTGGAGAAGCAGCCATTCCTCGGAACTCGTCTCTGCCAGTAATTTGTTGAAATTTTTCAGCTCTCCTGCAGGCACTAGCTAAGCACCACTTCACATCCATCAGCTCAAGCTCTTCTGCATCAATTTGGTCGTAATCTTCTTTTGTAAGCATCGGATTACCAATTCTTCCGGCAATCAGGCTTTCATACGACTCTAACATGGCGACAAGAGATGCCATGTGTTGCTTTGCCACCTCAGGAGAAAGAGCTTGACCATTCTGGATGTTCAGTGTCACATTGCACTGCAGATTTGTAGAATTTTGATTTTGAGGGCTAGGTGTATTGTTGTTTGGATCAAAGCTTGAGAATGATGAAGTAGATCCACCACTTTGAGTTGTAATACTTGCATTTGGACGTGCAGAACCATCAGCACTGAATGCGGTACTAATCTTTGGACTTTGATTAGGAGTGATCTCAAACTTGTTCCCTCGATAGTACAGACTGACATCTTGCTTTGCATTTGGATTGGTCATGATAGCTGTCTTTTGAATATCCAGCTCCTGCTCTTCGATTTTCTGAATAAACTGAGCCAAATTCATACTCTCAGACTTTCTCATAAGTTTCACAACCATCAAATATGTTCCCCACTTGTGCTGTGGTAACGCCTCAGCTAGTTTGTCAACCCACTCATCGTCCTCTTTCTTGATATCTAACCTACCCATTTCCAAAACTAAATGACAGTATCTATCTATAGTCTGTTTGGTTGTTTCATGATCAAATGCAGTAAACATGTCAAATGATTTCTTCAATAATGCCTTCTTGTTTTTGATCATATCAGCACTCCCTCTGAATTTCTGAATCAAAGCTTCCCAGATGGATCTGGCAGTTCCGTTATGTTGAAGTAAGACAAAGATGTCTTCTTTAACAGCTTGCTGAAGGATGCTGATCATCATCTTCTCACTAGTGTACTTCAACTTATCAGCTTCTGTAAAATCATTGAAACCCTTTTCCAAACCACGTTCATTCTTTGGCTTCTCGTAATCTTTCAGTAAAGAACACCATGCTTCGAATCTGTAAGCTTGAACCCAGTTCTCGAATCGGTTCTTCCAACCCTGAAAATCTTCAATATACATGAGTTTCGGCGGTTTTTGATGAGTGCATGTTTCATTGTCATTATACAACGCTTCAGCAGGAGTTACAGGGGCAACGGGTGTCGCGAACGCATTGTAGAACTCTTCAGCCATGTCTCAAAATGCAGATGATGCTTCGGGAAATACCTCGGTATCAGATCTGAACAACGTTACAAAATGAATTGACAATAAGCCTATTTATACTAATTCTGGTCCGCTCATAGGGCATCACCATAAAAGCGAACCACATGGATGCTGTAAAAGCGAACTGACAAAATTGCCGTATAAGCGATCCATTTTGATTCCAAATAAGCGATCCTCCATAATGTCTTTAAAGTGAACCTCCATAATGAACCTCATTGGACCTTCAAACCAATGCTTCTCATTGGACCTCCTAGTGGTCCAATCAAAACCAACACATGTATTTGTCTTTTGTGTAAGATAATGTAAACGGCCATTTCTTGTATCATGACATCACTTGTGATGTCACCTTGGTGATGTCACTCGTGATGTCATACCCGATCGGACCCGCAACGAGATCGAGACTCGATATTAAGACGTAGTCGACAGATGACTGCACCAACAGATACCTTTTCATCAGGAATGCTTTTCTAGTTTTTCCCATAAGAAAAGATTCCTTTTCTTTTCTGTTGAAAGCATTTCTTTTTCTTATGAAAGCCTTTTTCATAGAAAAGATATTTAATGTTTTAATAAGATATATTGTCTTATTAACAGAATCCTTTGACTTTGTATCTTGTAAACTCCATAATGTCCCGCTATCATTTTGAAGTCTTGTAACCTTGTCGTGATCTTTAATCAAAGAATTAGAAGCTTGATTTTTTTCTTTCTCGGTCTTCATATTTAGTGCTTCTGGGACGGTTCGTCGGTTGGTTCGTGTTGACGGAATTATTTCTAAGTAACTTAAACTATTTTTAACAACAAATACAATAAAGTTGCCTAACAGTCACCCCCTATTTGTTGTTGAAAATACAAACAATGCACTTATACTTAGAAATAACAAATAAACTTGTTGAAGATGTATCTTTCTTTTCTTCTTGTCACGTTATCATGTAGGCACCTTTTTAGTGATTTCTGTTGACTGTATCTTCAGATTGTCATGAAAGTTTATTTGGCAAACGTCCGACTTTTTATGGATGATCATCTGATTATATTTCATTTTGTTGTTATAATTCTTCTCCTCGATTTATAATTCCACCTAAATGTAAGCGTTATATCTTGTATCCCCACAACATAGGATATAAGTATCTTCTATCCAATATAGGATAAGTGTTTAGGCTATCGATTGATGAGGCTTCAAAAAATAACGAATCATGCAAGCTATAAAAATGATATTGAACCGTCGAGGGTTTTTTTTTCTTTATTTTTTCGGATCAGAATTTCTGATAAATCTGATGAAATTTCTGATAAAATAATCAGAAAATCTGATAATTTTTTTTTCTTTTTTTTTTTAACAGAATTTCTGATGTTTCTGATAAATTTAATGAAATTTCTGATAAAATAATCAGAAAATCCGATAAAAGTTTTTTTAACAGAAAATCTGATGGAATCTGATAGATTCTGATGAAATTTTGATGAAATTATCATAAAATCTGATAAAAGTTTTTTTTAACAAAATTTCTGATGTTTCTGATAAATTTAATGAAATTTCTGATAAAATAATCTGAAAATCTGATAAAAGTTTTTTTTAACAGAAAATCTGATGGAATCTGATAGATTCTGATGAAATTATCATAAAATCTGATAAAAGTTTTTTTTAACAGAATTTCTGATGTTTCTGATAAATTTAATGAAATTTCTGATAAAATAATCAGAAAATCTGATAAAAGTTTTTTTTTAACAAGAAAATCAGATGAGATCATCATAAATTCTGATGACCTCATCAGAATCTGATGACATCATCATAAATTTTGATGACCTCATATCTGATGACATCATCAAAAATGTTGATGACCTCATCAGAAATCCCCTTTTTTTAACCAGAAATTCTAATAAATTTATCAGAATTCATTAGAAAATCTTAGTAAACTCATCAATTTTTTTAAGATGAGAGGGAATATGTAGAAACCAAAGATATTACTTACACATATTTTTCTGTTGGAAATCTAAGTATATGTTCTTTTCTTCAAGGAATATTTTGTGAAAACTTTTTAAATAATAATAGTCATCTGTGTATTTTCTAAAGTTTCACACAATTTTTATCTCTCATTTTTTTGTCATTATCATTCCTTTTTGAAGATTAACTAACCAGAATTTGGAGTTATTTCATCAGATAAGATACAAATAAACTTTATTTTATCAGAAACTTTCTTTTTAGATGTCAAAATTTTTCTTTCTGATAAACTAAAGTTCGTTTATCTTTGTTTAACTCCCCTTTTTTTGTGTGTTTTTATGTCCTTTTTCTACACCTTTTTTTATACTAGAAAAAAATACTAATAGAGATAATAATAATAATAGTAATAAAAGCAATAATAAAAGCAATGAAAATAACAGAAAAGAAATAATAACTCTTCTACATACTTTATTTTTTTTATTATATATATATTTTTTTAGAACTGCGAAAAAAATTATTTTTAACTTTGGCAGATCATGAATATACGTCTCTCTTACAGAAGCAAGAGATCTTGGAAATAATTTATCCAATCTGCTTAGCTCCTCACTTTTAATTTAGTGCTTGTTTAGAGTCGTAAGTCAAGCGGTCTAAACCACCGCTTAGACTTCCGGACCCGACCCGTTTGGTCGATCATTAGGATCCGACCAAGCATGTTAGTGACCATAGTTGCATAGGGAATAACCTTCCGAGGTTATATCTTATGGTCACCTAGTTTAAGTAGTTGTATAATAGGTAGTTTATATTGTGACAACTGGCACCCAACCGGTAATTTCCGTACACTTTGATTATTATTTAATGACTGCAATTATGTGCTTAAATGTCAACATTGTCTGATTACATACTATACAAGTGAATTCATGCACGTTTTATAGTACAAAATATTGCGTTATGCATTGATGAATAGCGTTGCGTCAGAAATACTAGTAAACTCACCGGTAAGACACATTGTGTCAACAATTCTGCAGAAAACAGTCAGACAATAGAATTGGGGCCTATGTGTAGGTCCAACATCAAGAATACATTAAAACCCAAGAGTACATACAAGGGTTAACATATAGACTTTCCGGAAGCTAAAATACGCACTAAAAAACACCCGAAACACACTTTAAGTGCTGAATTTTACAGAATTAAGCTATAATCAGCTTTATAACCTCAAAATATTATGCAGAATTCATGTTTTATCATCCAGAATACTTCCTTAAGTATCGAAAATTAAAAGTGTCACAAAAGGGTACTTAAAAGACACTAAACGGTGCAATTTAGCACTTTAACGGAACGGTATCTAATCGAACAACCGGACATTGCCCAGAACACCAAAATATTGCTAGAAACATTGTTTCACTTTTTCTGAGCTAATTATGGTTCCCGAACACCCTAACATATTATAGAATGCATCATACACATTAAACACTAGACTTACACTTAACACCCTCCACTAAATCACCTACCTTGCCATTTAACTTTCATTTAACCCCCCCCCCCCCATATAAGCAATCGGCCAAGAAGCATGGCCCCACCAAGATTTCATAATCTTCCTAATATTTCCATAATATTCCTTGGATTTTGAATTGATTATGTTTGTACTTGAAGGAGCATAAGGACTCTTGGTTAATAGGCTTTTGATTATAAATAACCTTATCATCTTCACTCATCACCACTTCTCCTCCCTCCCTCTACACCTCTCGGCCGACCCCTCTCCCTCATACACTTACCATTTTCATTTCAAGATCATACAATCCAAGGTCTTCTCAAGGTACTAGAAGGTCACTAACGAGGCTCGGTGCTCACGGAACTTGAAGGACCTCATTCGTTTGCTTTTATCCACCACATTTTCACCATTGTTCTTCCCTAGCTTTAAGCTAGTTGTAAGATTCTTGAACACCCTTGTTTACTTCATATTTTTAGTGGTTAAAAGATGTATTATGTTGAAATCATAAGAACACTAAAAAACTTGAACTTGAATCTTAAACATAAAGATTACATATGATGAAAACTTGATGAAATAGTGTTGTTTAAAGTATGAATGATGTTTGCTTGTTGTTTACTAATAATATTGATGTTGACCACTACATGGAGCTTGCTAGATTGGGATTAAACACATGATCTAGCAAGTTAGAGGGTGATTATGTGTTAACACAAGAAGATCATCCTTATACATAGACATGAACTTGAAAACGAAATAATTTCTTGAGCTAGTAAACTTATAAATCCAAGATTTATGAATGATTTTCCAAGAAAACCAAGTTTAAAGTATGATTTTTAGAAGATCTTGGTTTTTACTTAAACCTACACTATTTTTATTAGAAAAACAAGTGTATAAACACTTATGAAACAAGAAAAATACAAAAGAAATATTTTTAGAAAAATCATCTTACAAGTTGTAAATGACTAAATCCTTTAAGAATGGGATTTACAAACAAACAACCATGTTCTTAAGGGTAACTAAACCTACTAAATAACATGGTAAGTTACTACAAGTTTTTACAAAAACTTCAAGTTCATGATGTAGTAAAATTTACTTGATTTTGACACTCGGTAAGTGTTGAATGAGTTGTTGATGTTGATGAAGATTTAAAAGAAAATAAACACATGTTTTGAAAACATGGGAAACCTCCATTTTTAGGGGAAACTATGTCAAAATTTTTATAAATTTTGACACTTAGAAAAATATAAGTTTTTGAAAAAACTTATTCCCTAAAAATGTATCTAAAAATATTTACCAAGGTTTCCCTAATTTTTGTGTTAAGAAATGATGATTTCTTCAAGATTAAAATTTATATTAAGTATGTATATTTTTGAGAAAAATACATATATTTATTGATCACCAAATTTTGTGCTAAGTGTATGTAGTATGTATTATACGTGATAGTGTATTAGGACTTGAAAATACACTAAGTACTCCGAAGAAGTAAAAATACAAAAATACACATACAACATGCATAGACAAATACAAGAAAATATATTTATGAAAATATATTACATGATATAATAAATAACTTGGACAAGTTGAGCATGAAATGAAGTTTTGGACAAAATACATAATTCGGGTGAAAAATACAAGATACTTATATTTATTTTTGAGAAAATAATATAAGTAAGATACATAGTTAAAAATATAAATTATTTTTAACACACAAAGAATACCTACATAAAATATGGTGACTTGTACTTGTGCGATGCAAGTCTAGTGACTAACGTTAATAAAATGCGTTTAGGTCACGACGCAATATAAGCAAAACCCGGTGAAGTTTACGGCGCAAGGAACGCAAAATTGTGAGTTCATGTCCCCACTTTTAAACTTTTATTTGTTTTCTAACTTGGGGAAAATACATGTGTTATGGTATGTTGAATAACAAAAACTACGGAATGATACTTAGATCATGTCCCGAATAGGGTACCATAAGCACCATTAATCAACGTACACATTCAGACCGCGGAACAAAAGGTTAGATCTAATGGGTTTCAGGCAACCCCACTCTTGGCCTACTTATACCAATGAGTGCTTCTGTGTCTCAGTCAAAGCCGACAAAAATGCCTAGGTTTGGTGGCTTCCTATGTCGTGACACATGTTAGTGGCCTTGCAAACCACTAGCGATCTCATATTACTTACATTCACAGTACTCAGTTACAGATACGTTTTACCACTTACATACCATGTTTTCATTCAAGTATTTAAACATTCAATACAAAAAAAAAAAAAACCTGCATGAATTCACACCAACTTTATGTTGACGTTTTTCCAAAACTCACATGTATTTCAGGTAACTAAAGTGGATGTGCGCGCGGTCTTACTCATGCTCCTGGATGTTGTTTATGTTTATCCTTAAATAAAGTTGTAAACTTTCAGACAATATGCCGTCTCGTGATGTAAACACTTAATCTATGTTTTCAGTAACGTAATGTTATGGGTATTTGAAGTTATTTTTACGTGCATGTAGTATGTTTACCTTTCGTATGCAATGAGAACCTTTCATGATCACACCTCGTGCTTCCTCCTAAGAAAGGGGTGTGACATATATGCCTTAGGTAAATGACCAAAATGCCCTTTTCATGCATAATTGGATTTTAAGCATATGTAACCTAAACATTTGTCACCTAACTAATTATGCAACATAATTAAACATGTTTAGGCATATAATACTTGTCATAGGACTGGTTAGACATCTCGAACGCGCGTTTGCACGAACGACACGTTAAAGTAGCGTAAGCTACCTTAATGGGTCGTAACGGGCCGAAAGCACTTAGAATAGGTTTCGATCTAGAATGTAGGCTTTGTTAAACCATATCACATGAGTTCCAATACTCATTTGGTTTACAAGACCTCATTCTGTCCGATCTTCCGAATTAGGTGTCGATTTAATTACTAGTGATCCGATTACTAGGTACTACTTGAATTTCCTTGGTTTGCCTGAGCTTCGCTAAGTTCTTTAGATCAAGGATACCCTTCTATTCAATGTGAGTACATAGTTCTCCTATTTTACTGTTTTCGATTGTTTTGGGGTGATTCATATGTATTAAACGATTTCGATATTTAAACGATGATTTCAAAAACGATTAAGATGGTTTATATTAAACTAATAATCATTTCGATAATGTGAACAAACTTGTTGGACGTATTTACATAACGAATGACATTCATTAGCATTGATCAAGCCGACCAGTATTAGGTTATGGTACCATAGGATCTGACAAATCCCGTTATCAGACTACACCCATGGTTATGTGTGGGGCTTACGTAGGTAACGACCGAATCTGATGATTGTTAACTTACCCTTTGGTGGTTTGTTAATACGAGATAGTCGAGTCACGAAGGTTTGAATGTTATTAGCGAGACGACCAAAAGTAGTTTCACAATTAAAACGAGAACGATTTTGGGATGAGTTAAACGATTTGATACGACTTAAACGAGATAAACGATTGGTTTTGGGTAGTGATTAGATAATGGGACGGGTGTAGCATGATAAAAGCATGGTAGATACGCCGCTGGTACATCTTATATATAAGTGCTTTTATCATATTACATTGCGTGTCATTATTTAGTTCACTTGGGAAACAATTTTGAAACGATGTCACTCAACGAGGTTTTCGAAATGATATAAACCATACGAGTTTTATTAACGAGTTTTTACAAGATGTCTTACAAATTGGTTTACTAAAACAAATGTTTTGGGGTTAAGAATCATGGCTACGAGATTTTATAAACTATAACCAACTTGATTTGAGTTGGTTAATTATGTTGCAATACACTTTTCAAAACGAGATTTGTACTTTTGACTCTTGTAGTCTAATGAGGTACTGCAACATATAAACGAGCCATGAATCCGATACTCTCATAAAACCTATGTGCTCGCCAGCATTTCTTTGCTGACTTTGTTTTTACATATGTTTCAGGTGGTGTTGCGTGACGTTGATTGCTAGGAAGCATGTTCACTTAGAATCTGGACGTGGCCTTAGTGACATAAAAACAATGATAGACGATATGTAACTTGTTTGTGTTGGTTTAAAGACAATATACATTACTTAATAATTCAATAAAACGAAACTTTTGTATCCATGGTTGTGAAACGATGATTCTGTTACAACACTCCCCGACGTTTCCGCCGCGGTTTCGTTGTTTTAACGCGGTCGGGGTGTGACAGAAGAGTTGGTATCAGAGCCAACGGTTATAGGGAATTAGGTTATTAGTAATGCTTTGACCTAGACTATAACTTTCTAGGACCCCAACGCAAGTGTTCTTGCGTTTAGATTTTAAAACAATACCGTCACCTATCCTTAGGTGATAACCACAACGAGAACACAATAACAAATCCGCTTCGACAATTAATCATCTATCCTTGGATGATTAATTACAAGGTTTTGATCCCTCTTAGTTTTCGAAATCTCGTCAAAGTTTGGGTCTAAATAATGTGAACACGTGCAAACTGGAAGAGTGAATGCCTGTACCCTGAGTTTTCTGTCTAAGGCTAGAGTGTTCGTACAAATCTGCAGTATCGGACCAGTCACTCTTACTTGGGAACTCTTGGGGTGAGTGTTCACTTATAGGCGAGCATGTCTTCAGCGATACATTATATTGACCCATTTACTTTGATTAGTCACTACGTGTCGTTTGTTTGTTCGAGGTAAGAAACGAATGATCGCCTTCCTTGTGTTTTGTCGATGTTTTCAATACCTCTTTTGATTTTCCAATTGTCGACCTCACTCATTTCTCATGTTTCCTTGTTAGACAATGCCTCCTCGACGTGATGCTCAACCTTTTACTGCTGATGAAGTCGCAGCCCTTGTCGCTCAGCAAATGGCTGCAGTACTTCCTGGCGTAGTAACCCAGATCCATGAATTATATAACAACAATAATAACAATAATGCACAATGTAGTTTCAAGAACTTCAATTCGGCTAAACCATTGAAGTTTTATGGGTCTCAAGGAGCAACCACGCTCTTGCAATGGTTCGAAAGTTTGGAAAGTACATTCAGACATGTGCAATGTCTGAATGAGCGTAAGGTTGAGTTTGCATCAAGTGTGTTCGAGAAGCAAGCTATTACATGGTGGAACGGAGTGATGTGCGATAGGGGTGCCGATGTGGCGATGGCACAAACATGGGAAGAGCTCCGAGCTCTCATGATGAGAGAGTTCTGTCCCCGTCACGAAATTCGAGCTTTGGAACAAGAATTTGATGATTTGAAACAAGATGGGGGAGAACACCGTGCTTATACGGATCGATATGAGGAGCTCAGTTTGTTGTGTCCTACGATGGTAACCCCATTAGAGAAAGCGATTGAGAGGTATATCGATGGTTTACCCGATTCTATGCAAGATATTGTGACTGGCAGTAATCCTACCACTGTCCGTCAAGCGATTGAATTGGCTGCTACTCTGACCGAGTCTCAGGTCAGAAAGGGTAAATTGACCCGTAAGGGTGATAAGAAGAAATCAGTCGATTCTTCTCAAGACAAGGGTAAGGGTAAGGGTAAGAAGCAGGGTGAGACTTCTTGTCACACCCCGACCGCGTAAAACAACAAATCGCGGCGGAAACATCGGGGCGTGTTGCAACAGAATTAATGTTTCATAACCATGGATACCAAAAAGTGTTTCGTTTTATTAAACATTGAATAATTACATTGTCTTGGAAATCTAAATACACAATTTAAACATAGTCTATCATTGTTATTGAGTCACTAAGGCCTTGTCCAGTCCTATGTGAGCATGCATCCTATCAATCGATATCTTTCAACAATACCTGAAACATATGTGAAAACGAGGTCAGCAAAGAAATGCTGGCGAGTACATAGGTTTTGTGAAAATAAGATTCATGACTTCTGTTTTAAGAAAATGTTTAGTCATGAACCTTGTAATTTGCTTTGTCTTTGTAAATCATTTGAAAAATAATAAGTTCAAGTGATATGTATAAATAAGAGAATAATGCATGATTAAATGAATAACCATGTAAAATGAGTTTGTATAAGATAAGTTGTTTGTAAATAATTGTCTTGTGAAAAGTATGTTACTTGTATAAAATGTTCTATGTCTCAAACTGAAATGATTCAAATAACGCTACAATATGTAATACCATACAAACACTTATATATAGGAAGTACCAGCGGCGTATCCACCATGCTTGTATCATATTCCACACGCATTGTTACTTAATCACTTAGTCAAACCAAACCACCAAAGTAATGTTCATGCCCAATGTAAATCATGTAATATGTATAACCAAAACCCAATCGTATATCGCTTTGAAGCCAATCGTTAAAACATCGTGTGAAAACCAATTGTTTACCCAATCGTTAAATTCGTTTTAGGTCGTGAAACTACTTAAATGGTCGTCTCGCTAATAACATTCAAACCTTCTTGACTCGCATTAATAAACCCTTACCAAAGGATAGATTAACAATTCGCATTAATAAACCCTTACCAAAGGATAGATTAACAACTCGCATTAATAAACCCTTACCAAAGGATAGATTAACAATTCGCATTAATAAACCCTTACCAAAGAGTAAATTAACAATTACAGATTCAGTCGCTACCCACAACACCCACACATAACTACGGGTGTAGTAAATAACGGGACTTGTCAGATCCTATGGTACCATAACCTAATACTGGTCGGCTTGATCATTGCTAATGAATGTCATTTGTTATGTAACCCAACCAACAAGTTCGTTCACTTTATTGAAATCGTTATTAGTTTTGTATAAATCGTCTTAATCGTTTTAGAAACCATCGTTATAACATCGAAAATCGTTTTGTTATCATCGTTAAAGCCTTGAAAACATTTAGCACATATGAGTCACCCCAAAACAATTGAAAGCAGTAAAATAGGGGAATAATGTACTCGCCTGAGAATGCTTAGAGGTCTTGAACAACAACCAAACAAAGCTAGAGAGAACACGGAATCAGTCGACAATCTAAAACTATATAAATAAACCGGACTTAAATCGGGAGATCGGATAGGATGAGGCTTGGTAAACCAAATGAGTATTGGAACTCATATGATATGGTTTAACAAGGCCTACGTACTACAATGAAACCAAACCTAAGTGCTTTCGACCCATCGCGACCCATTAAGGTAGCTTATGCTACTTTAACGCGTCGTGTGCGTGAAACGCGTTCGGACCGCCTAACTAGTCCTATGACAAGTAGAATATGCCTAAACATGTTACATAATCAGTTATGTGACAAAGGTTTAGGTTACATATGCTTAATTACCAATTATACATGAAAAGGGTATTCTGGTAATTTACCTAAGGCATATAAACTACCTATCATACAACTACTCAAACGATGTGACCATAGGGTATAACCTCGGAAGGTTATTCCCTACCTACTATGGTCACCTAATGTATTTGGTCGGATCCTAATGATCGACCAAATGGGTCGGGTTCGAGGTATAAGCGATTTATTAGATCGCTTACCCTACGACCCTAGACAACGTGGTAATCAGTAGGCATAGTCCCAAGGGACTATAACCAACGTGATTACACTCACGTTGCGAAGTTCAAACGAACTTCGCATTGACCATAACTGGTCAATGTAGAAAGTCAAACAAAGTTTGACTTTCAGACTCGAAAGACTCGAAAAGCAATAAAAGAACGAAAGAATACTTACGAAGGGTCCCCGAATGCTAATTTCGATCCGAGAATCTCAGGTATGAAACAATGGTTTCAACTTAGAGTTTCTAAGATCAAAATTATAGTGATTATGAAGCATGGGGGGTGGGGTATTTATAGTAAAAGGTCCACCGTTAAGATCGTTTCTTGGAAACCGTGCTTTGATCTTGGCCTTACACCTCAAGATAATGGTTTTACAAAACCATGTGAGCCCATGGTATTTCCCCAAACCATGTGCACATCAAAACAGCCCCTAGTATTGCCCAAAACCATGTGCAAAGGTGGTATAGACCAGATTCAATGTTTCTTCACAGAAAGTTTCAAAAATGGCAGATTTGGTCCCTGTAGTGTAATAAGGCCTTTTCCGACGCGTTTAAGGCCCGTTAACCCCATTTCAAAGCTCTAAAATGAAGTTAAAGTAAAGGGAACTTAAAATGTTCTCAAAAATATCTCAGATGTCGGTTCGTTTAGCCGTACAGTTGCGTTGTTCGGCTAATTACGACGGAATGCGCATAAGCGCGAAAAACGATCCAAATGACGCGACGAATGGATTTTTCTTAAGCCAAACACTAAAGCATAATATAGTCATGCTTACATAAATTTTTGGATGTCCGGATGTATTCAGAACGTAAGTTATGCGCGAAAGTGCAAACTTGTGCACTTTTTGACACTTTTAGTCCCTAAATGACCCAAAAGTTTATTTTAGCACACCGAACACCTCAAAACTTATTTCTAAGCTATGTAAAGGATATTTATGGTATGTTTAAATTATGGTCATGTTCCGGAATGTCTGTTACAGTTCAAATTGGCATACTTTTGCAGTTTGTCAACTTTAGTCCCTGTAAGCGATTTAACTTGATTTTGCCATACCAAAGCCTTCAAAACTTATTTCTAAGTTATGTAAAGGTTATTTAAGGTATGTTAAGCCTATGTCACTATTCCGGAGTGTTTGTTGCATTAAACTGGTTATATTTACGCATCGGTGCGCGTATAACCTTCCAGAAAGTGATTTAGAGTTTGAAATTGAACAAGAATTGATATGTGCAAATGATACACATATTTTTTTACAAATCCCAAGTATGAAATATAATATTTCATTGGTTTGGTATTTGTTTGATGGCCGTGGAGGCACAGGTGTTACACTTCTAAAAAGTCGAGGAAGCGCAAGGCTTCCCAGAACTTTGCAGTTACTGCACAGAACCCTCAGAACCCACCAGCCCTACCTCCTGCAAAGAAGCAATATGCTGGTACCGCACCTCACTGTGCTTGATGCAACGGTCATCATGTTGCCCAGCAGGCCTGTAAACAGTGTACTACGTGTGGTAGACTTGGGCATCTGGCCAACATTTGTCGTTTGGGCCAGAATCAGGCTGCTCAGGTTCCAGCACAAGTTCAGGGGAATACTGTGAGATTCCCACCTGGTTCGTGTTTCAATTGCGGAGAAATGGGTCATTTCCGCAACAACTGCCCGAGGTTGGTAAATGCAAATGCGAATCCGAACGCAATCGCAAATGTGAATCCCGCTCGTGGACGAGCATTCAATCTGAACGCGAATGAGGCGAGGGCGGACAACGAGGTTGTTAACAGTACGTTCCTTGTTAACAATCAACTTGCATCTGTTCTTTTCGATTCTGGGGCCGATAGGAGTTTTGTTTCGTTATCCTTTGAGCCTTTACTTGCGATACCTAGAACTAAACTGAGGAAACCCTTATCTGTCGAGGTTGCTACTGGTAAACCACTTGTACTCGATTCTGTTCTCCGTGGTTGTCAATTGAACCTCGATAACCATCTTTTTCCTATCGATCTCACACCGATGTAACTTGGGAGTTTCGACATTATCATGGGGATGGATTGGTTAACCAAACATCATGCCGAGGTGATTTGTTTCGATAAGATCATTCGTATTCCTCTTTCGTCTGGCGATGTTCTGGAAGTTCGTGGTGAGAAACCATCTGGTGGATTGAAACTCATGTCGTGTACGAAAGCCCAAAGTTACTTACGAAAAGGATATGTTGCCTTTCTGGCACATGTCACCGAGCAGAAAGGCAAGAGCAAGAGTATTCAGGATATTTCGATTGTTCGGGATTATCCAGAGGTGTTTCCTGATGAACTGCCTGGTTTGCCTCCAGTTCGTTAAGTCGAGTTTCATATTGACCTTGTACCCAATGCTAACTCGATTGCAAAAGCACTTTATCGTCTTGCACCGTTTGAGATGCAAGAGTTATCGAAACAGCTTCAAGAGTTATCTGATAAAGGATTCATCCGACCGAGTTATTCCCCCTGGGGTGCTCCTTTCCTCTTTGTGAAAAAGAAAGATGGATCTTTTCGAATGTGTATCGATTACCGTGAGCTTAATAAGCTTACCATCAAGAATCGATATCCCCTACCTCGAATCAATGATCTCTTTGATCAGCTGCAAGGTGCTACCTGTTTTTCCAAGATTGATATGCGTTGTGGGTATCATCAGCTTCGTGTACTCGAAGAAGATATTCCCAAAACTGTTTTCCGCACGAGATATGGGCACTACGACTTTACTGTCATGCCTTTTGGTTTGACAAATGCTACAGCCATTTTCATGGACTTAAAGAATAGGGTCTGTAAACCTTATTTAGACAAGTTCATCATTGTGTTCATCGACGATATCCTCATTTATTCGAAGTCTCGAGCCGATCACGAGCAACACCTTCGTTTGACATTGGAACTCCTGAAGAAAGAACAACTTTTTTCTAAATTCTCCAAGTGTGAATTTTGGCTTAAAGAAGTTCAGTTTTTGGGTCATATAGTCAACGAGCAAGGTATTCATGTGGATCCATCCAAAATAGCTGCTATTAAGGATTGGAACACACCAACGACACCAACAGAAGTTCGTTCTTTTCTTGGTCTCGCTGGCTATTATCGTCGTTTCATTTCGAACTTCTCGAAGATTGTGGTTCCACTCACTTCTTTGACTCAGAAGAATAAACCTTTTGATTGGGGACCCAAACAAGAAGAAGCGTTCCAAACGCTAAAACAGAAACTGTGTGATGCTCCTGTTTTATCTTTGACCGAGGGAATCTATGATTTCATTGTCTACTGTAATGCATCCAACTTAGGCCTTGGTTGTGTTCTTATGCAACGAGGTAAAGTTATAGCATACGCGTCTAGACAATTGAAAGTTCACGAGAAGAACTACACGACTCATGATCTTGAGTTGGGAGCTGTGGTTTTCGCTCTCAAAATCTGGCGACACTATCTTTATGGCACAAAGTGTGTGGTTTTCATAGACCAAAAAAGTCTCCAGCACATTCTTAATCAGAAGGAGCTGAACATGAGGCAACGACGTTGGGTTGAACTCTTAAACGACTATGATTGTGAGATTCGCTACCATCCTGGTAAGGCGAATGTCGTAGCCGATGCACTTAGTCGAAAGGAGCGAGTCAAGATTCATTCTGTTCGAACTCTATCTGATATTCAAACTCGTGTTCTTCAAGCTCAAGAATTTTGTGTTTCACAAAATTTGATGGGTAAGGAATTACCATGTCAACTTGAGCTTAAGTTCGAAGTGAAGGACAATGGATTGCTCTATTTCAAGGATCGTTTGTGGATTCCGAAACAAAATGATCTTCGCACCTTGGTAATGGACGAATCTCACAAGTCTCGATATTCTATCCATCCTGGTGCTGATAAAATGTACAAGGATCTTCGTACTCAGTATTGGTGGCCTGGTATGAAGAAGGATATTGCCTTGTATGTATCGAAATGCCTAACTTGTCTCAAAGTCAAGGCTGAACATCAACGACCGTCTGGTTTGCTTGTACAACCAGAGATACCGGTTTGGAAGTCAGAGAACATTGCGATGGATCTCATCACTAAATTACCGCGTATATCTAAAGGTCACGATGCTATTTGGGTTGTTTTCGACCGATTAACGAAGTCAGCTCATTTTATTCCGATTCGCGAGGATCTATCTGTTGATAAACTTGCAAAGATTTATGTTGAAGAGATTGTGTCTCGACATGGTGTTCCTTTGGACATCATTTCTGATCGTGATGCTCGATTTTCATCTCATTTTTGGAAGACCATGCAATCTGCTATGGGAACCCAACTAAATCTAAGCACTGCTTATCATCCCCAAACAGATGGACAATCTGAGAGGAAGATTCAAACTTTGGAGGATATTCTTAGAGAATACGTGTTAGACTTTGGTGGTAATTGGGATTCTCATCTTACAACAATAGTTATCATGCTAGCATTAATATGGCACCATTCGAAGCTCTCTACGGTCGAAAATGTCGTTCACCTGTCTGTTGGAATGAGATCGGTGAAGCTCAGCTTACTGGACCTGAGCTCATTCTGGAAACGACAGACAAAATCAAGAAAATTCGCGATAATCTTGTGACAGCTAGAAGCCGTCAAAAGAGTTATGCGGATATGCGACGCAAGCCCTTAGAATTTCAAGTCGGAGACCATGTCCTACTCAAGGTGTCACCTTGGAAGGGAGTGGTGAGATTTGGAAAGAAAGGAAAACTTGCACCACGATATGTTGGACCATTTAAGATCATTGAAAGAGTTGGAAAGGTTGCCTATCGACTAGAGCTACCTCTAGAACTTGGAAATATTCATCTGAATTTTCACGTGTCCAATTTGAGAAAGTGTTTAGCTGACGCTAATCTTCACATTCCACTCGACGAGATCCAAGTTGATGAAACAATGCACTTTGTCGAGAAACCTGTGGAGATAACGGACCGTACATTCAAACAGTTGAAGAACAAACAGATTCGATTCGTCAAGGTTAGCTGGGAATCCAAACGTGGCCCAGAGTTTACTTGGGAACGTGAGGACCAAATGAAGGCGAAATATCCGCATTTGTTTTCGCAAGTTTCCTCTAGTTAAAATTTCGGGACGAAATTTCCTAAAGTAGGGGAGACTGTGACAACTGTGCTCTGTAATCGATGTACAATGTAAAACAATGTTAATTATCAATAAAACAATGTGTTTTGGTGTTATTATATGTTTATTTATGTTTGATGATTTTACGATTCGATTCGATTCCGATTTCAAGCTTTAAATCGCTTTCTGGAAAGTTATACGTAAACTGGTGCGTAAACGCAGTCAGTTTAATGTGACAAACACTCCGGAATAGTGACATAAGCTTAACATAACTTAAATAACCTTCACATAACTTAGAAATAAGTTTTGGATGGTTGGGTGTGTCAAAATCAAGTTTGTTCGATCGCAGGGACTATTTGTGTCAAACTGCGAAACTATGCCGATTTGCATGGTAACGAACATTCCGAAACTTGATCATAAGTTAAACATACCCTAAATATCCTTTACATAGCTTAGAAATAGGCTTTGAGGGGTTCGGTATGTTAAAACAAACTTTATTGATCAATAGGGACTAAAAGCGTCAAAAACGGCGTAAGTTTGCATTTACGCGCATAGCTTACGTTCTGACCACATCTGGACATCCAAAATTTTTGTACACACTAAAATATTTTTATTTTAGTGATCGGCATGCAAAAATTCCATTCGTCGCTTAATTTGGATCGTTTTTGCGTTCGTTACGACTTCCGTCGTAATTAACCGAATAACGCAACCGTACGACCAAACGAACCGACATCCGAGATATTTTTGAGCATGTTTTATGTTCCCTATGCTTTAACATCCTTGTAGAGCCTTGAAAATGGGTTAACGGGGTTTAAACGCATCAAAAATGGCCAAAACGAGATGTAGGGACCATTTCTGCCATTTTTCGAAAGTTTCTGGAACTTGGCTAAGGTGGCGTCACGCGACCCCAATAAGGGTGGTTCCGTGGCGCGACGCCATGGCCCTGTTTTGATAGAAATATCAGTTTCAGCAATGGCTGATTTTGATATCAAAACCTGTTTTCTAACTTAGTTAAGCATGTTTTAACATGCTTAGCTCATCACTTTTAATTTAGTGCTTGTTTAGAGTCGTAAGTCAAGCGGTCTAAACCACTGCTTAGACTTTCGAACCCGACCCGTTTGGTCGATCATTAGGATCCGACCAAGCATGATTAGTGACCATAGTTGCATAGGGAATAACCTTCTGAGGTTATACCTTATGGTCACCTAGTTTAAGTAGTTGTATGATAGGTAGTTTATATGCCTTAGGTAAATGACGAAAATGCCCTTTTCATGCATAATTGGATTTTAAGCATATGTAACCTAAACATTTGTCACCTAACTAATTATGCAACATAATTAAACATGTTTAGGCATATAATACTTGTCATAGGACTAGTTAGACGTCTCGAACGCGCGTTTGCGCGAACGTCACGTTAAAGTAGCGTAAGCTACCTTAATGGGTCGTAACGGGTCGAAAGCACTTAGAATAGGTTTCGATCTAGAATGTAGGATTTGTTAAACCATATCACATGAGTTCCAATACTCAATTGGTTTACAAGACCTCATTCTGTCCGATCTTCCGAATTAGGTGTCGATTTAATTACTAGTGATCCGATTACTAGGTACTACTTGAATTTCCTTGGTTTGCCTGAGCTTCGCTAAGTTCTTTAGATCAAGGATACCCTTCTATTCAATGTGAGTACATAGTTCCCCTATTTTACTGTTTTCGATTGTTTTGGGGTGATTCATATGTATTAAACGATTTCGATATTTAAACGATGATTTCAAAAACGATTAAGATGGTTTATATTAAACTAATAACGATTTCGATAATGTGAACAAACTTGTTGGACGTATTTACATAATGAATGACATTCATTAGCATTGATCAAGCCGACCAGTATTAGGTTATGGTACCATAAGATCTGACAAATCCCGTTATCAGACTACACCCTTGGTTATGTGTGGGGGTTACGTAGGTAACAACCGAATCTGATGATTGTTAACTTACCCTTTGGTGGTTTGTTAATACGAGAAGCGAGATAGTCGAGTCACGAAGGTTTGAATGTTATTAGCGAGACGACCAAAAGTAGTTTCACAATTAAAATGAGAACGATTTTGGGACGAGTTAAACGATTTGATACGACTTAAACGAGATAAACGATTGGTTTTGGGTAGTGATTAGATAATGGGACGGGTGTAGCATGATAAAAGCATGGTAGATACGCCACTGGTACATCTTATATATAAGTGCTTTTATCATATTACATTGCGTGTCATTATTTAGTTCACTTGGGAAATGATTTTGAAACGATGTCACACAACGAGGTTTTCGAAATGATATAAACCATACGAGTTTTTTTAACGAGTTTTTACAAGATGTCTTACGAATTGGTTTACTAAAACAAATGTTTTGGGGTTAAGAATCATGGCTACGAGATTTTATAAACTATAACCAACTTGATTTTAGTTGGTTAATTATGTTGCAATACACTTTTCAAAACGAGATTTGTACTTTTGACTCTTGTAGTCTAATGAGGTACTGCAACATATAAACGAGCCATGAATCCGATACTCTCATAAAACCTATGTGCTCGCCAGCATTTCTTTGGTGACTTTGTTTTTACATATGTTTCAGGTGGTGTTGCGTGATGTTGATTGCTAGGAAGCATGTTCACTTAGAATCTGGATGTGGCCTTAGTGACATAAAAACAATGATAGACAATATGTAACTTGTTTGTGTTGGTTTAAAGACAATATACATTACTTAATAATTCAATAAAATGAAACTTTTGTATGCATGGTTGTGAAACGATGATTCTGTTACAACACTCCCCGACGTTTCCGCCGCGGTTTCGTTGTTTTAACACGGTCGGGGTGTGACAAATTACGAGGGGTTTCTCACCAGAACGAGGTATGCGGACGATTTTCTCCTTGCAAAGGATCTCTGCTCAATGTTGGGATAACCTATCCATCCCAATGACGATGTCGAAGCTACCAAGAACGATATGAATATGGTCGATAGAGAAGGTCTGGCCAGCTAAAACGAGATCACAACCCTTAACTATGTGCATGGCCTCAAGTCTTTTACCGTTTGCTAGCTCTACAACATGCTTGGTGTTTAAGGGAATTGGGGTACGCTTAAGCATCTGGCTTACTTTTAATGACACATAACTAGTATCGGCACCCGAATCGAATAAAACAGAAACAAAGAAATCATCCAGTAGGAACTTACCCGCCCAACGTTGGGATTGTTCCCTGCTTCATCTTGCCCACTCACGAACTCACGTCCTCTGGCACCATTACCATCCTTGTTGTCCCTGATGCTGCTTCCATTACCCTGGTTGTTGCTATTGTTGTTGCGATCCCGAATCAGTAGTGGGCAGTTTCTTTTAAAGTGACCCTCTACACCACACCGAAAGCACCCCATATTGTTACCTGTTGTTGTTGCTGCTGCTTGTTCTGACTCGCAGGGTGTGAGCTCCTGCAATCCCTAGCCCCATGCCCTTTCTCATTCCACCTTTGACAAAATTTCCTTACACATGACCCGCTGTGGTGCCGTTGGCACTTGTTGCACTTCGGCTTATTCCCTAGGTATCCATCCTGATTTTGGTCGTTCAACCTATGCTGCTTGAGTTTCTTTTGCGAATCTTGTTGTTGCATAGAGCTAGGACCCTCACCTTGGTAATTATTCCATGTACGCTTACTGCTACCAAAAGCATTGGTAGTAGTAAAGTTACGCTTGGGCAGTTTGCCTTCTTCCACCGCCTGATGGGTGAGTTGGTGCGCCAAACGGATGACTTGCTGGATCGTGGGGAGATTGGCCGCAATTACTGAACCTTTGATTTCCAGGACTAAGCCTCTAAGGTAGAGTTTGATTCGTTTATAGGTGGGCTGTGAAGAGTTAGGACATAAGGTAGCCAAGTCGTTGGACCTTTTTGTGTACGCCTCGATCTCTGATCGTTACATCTTCAAACCATAATATTCCACTTTAAGTTTCAGAATGTCATCCTTGTGACAGAATTCTTCCTTGATCAAATCCTTGAAGTCGCTCCAGGGGGTGGCGTTTGCGTCTGCCAACCCGAGCATTTGAATTTGCGTGTTCCACCAGGAAAACGCTTTCCCTTGTAAGGTGCTAGCAGCATACTCTACTCGTTTGCTGGTAGGGCTCTTACTTTCTTCGAATGCAGATTCGACCCTTCGGATCCAGTGTAGGAGACCTATCGCTCCTTCGGTGCCATCGAATGTGTGAGGTTTGCATTCCAAGAATGCCTTGAAGGTGCCAAATTGGGTGTGTGGGGGTTGACCTCCGGTTTGGGTTGCTAAAGCCTCAGCGACCCGAGCATCTCTCAGGGTCGTTAACTGGTCCTGTGTCAGGCAAATTTCACCATCACGTTCTCCTCTACATCCACTCATGATCTTCACATCGAAGTAAACACAAGTGAGAATGGTGTCGCGAAGGTGTGAAAGTATGGGATGACAGAAGAGAGAAAGCACACAAGGTTTCAGACAACCAGGTGCATGTCAAGAGGGTACATTAAAGCTAAGAAGCAATATGCTACTATGTTAACCGAACATGCCATAATCACTACACTACTTAAACTAACAGGAAAGCAATACAAACATAAACCATACCACCTATAGTGTGAGTCTTGCACGTGGAGCGAAGTGTCGTTGTGGATTGTTGAGCACTGTACCGGTTATAGTCTGGTTTTCTCGAAAAGCTTTTCCCCTTTTTAAAACCAAGTTCACTATAACCAATGGCTCTGATACCAATCTGTCATACCCCCAAAATCCACAAGCGGAGTATCACCACAGGAGGCGTGACATTACCAGGATCAAGCCACCAATCATATTGAACCATGTATAATAATAAAGACAAAACCAACCACAATATAATTGGTGTCCAAACAAATTAACCAAGTTCAAGTTATCAGCGGAAGCATAAAGTTTAAAACGAAAGCAATAGTCTAAAAGTTCAAATGTTTAACATGGAACTCAACAGTCCATGTCCCACAACGACTCTTCCCCATGCAAGCTCCAACTAAGTACCTAATGACCTGCAAAGCATGTAGTAACGAGTCAACAACAAAGTTGAGCGAGTTCACAGTTGGGTGTTCATTGTAAGTTATTCCAAAAACCATAGTTTCTCATTAACTGGCTCACTTGCCGTGGGGGCTACCCCATGTTTGAAAACGTAATTTGGTTAATCCCATTTACTCTGGCTATCCAGCCATGGGGGCTACCCCATGTTTATACTACTAGACTCGTTACCATATCGACTACTGACGTTAGTCATGTTTATGTGCCCTTGCGTCAATGTCTATCATCACTGACGTGCCTAGTCCATTAGTCCACGCCCGTCCTCTGCGGCACGGTGTGAGGTTTGTCAAACCTAATAGCGCTATTTAACTAATGACCCGTTCGCCATTGGCATCGGCGATTAAGTCGATATAAAAATGAGGGACTTCATGATAGAGTTTTGTCTAGTAAGCTTAAGACTGTCCCAAGAGGACGAGGAATTTATATTCCTTAACCCATACTGTCCTACCCAAGAAGGACGAGGAATCCATTTCCTTAACCCATTCCCAACCCACCGGGAATTACCATGCTTTGTAGAAAATGTGAACTCACCTTAGGTTAGCTCGGCAGATACACAGAAAGGTCAATCGAGCTGCTAGTGGTCAACCACATCCTAACATGGTTACCATACAAGTCAGGTCTAGGTTCAAGTGGTGCACATAGGTTTACACATAAACTAGCAGGTTACAACACGTAATGATCATGGCAAACACATAAGATCATGTTCAACACGTTAATAGTCAATATACATCATAACCAAACTTGTGCGACTCAATTGATTGGGCTCGTACAAGTTCAATGGCCCAACAGCCTTGTGCTATTCACTAATTGAAGCCCAACACTATTTGGCCCAACATGTTGTGCGTCCAGCACAACTTGTGCGACCCACAATGGGTTATGCGACTGAAACAAAACCCGACCCAATTACATAAGCAACCCAACATGTACACGGCCCAAACAAATAAACAGAAACCAACTTGTGGGGTCCATTTAATCTTTTGCGACCCATAGTATCTTGTACGACTACAATTATCTTGTGCGACTGAGTTGGCCGTATGGCCCAAAATCATAACAAGGTTCAAACAGTTGTGTGTGGCCCAAGGCTTGTGCGATCAGCACCGTCTTGTGTGATCCACATCGCCTTGTGCGATCATGCATAACTAAACAGTACATTGTGCTTTATTGGTTGTACCTAACTTGTGCGACTGCACTTGTGCGACCGGGGCTTGTACGATCAGATCAGATCTTGTGCGATCTGATCTTGTGCGACCGACAGACTTGTGCGACTCGTAATACATCTCCTTAAATCATGCAAGTCAGCTACTAATTCCAATTAATTCGCTTGATCAAATTAACAGTTTCCAATCATACCAAAATCGATCAAATTAGAGTTTCAACATCACATTCTCATGAACCCTAATCATGTACAAAACATAAACAGCAATCATAACACTTAAACATATTAACACGACTCATGTTCCTGATCACTAGCATGCATCCTAACATAACAATCCCCACAAATCATCCGAATATGAACATATCACAGCCGATTATCATACATTTGGTTCCAGATCATCATCAACATCACATGATTATCAACTCTATATTAATCTAAACATACTACACAAGTGAATCGATCTACATGAACAACCTTAACAATTTACATCATAATCAATCATATATCATCCCTAAATCATTATGTGGAAACATGTAAATCACAATATCATCTAACAAAACAATAATCATGAAACACTAACCGATTAGAAGATAGAACAAGGATGATCCGAATCAAGAAAACTTCGAGGAAGAGGGATAGGGTCGTCGGCTTCGAGAGAGAGGGAGGAGAGAACTAGGGTTTGGTGTGTGTTGTGTTTTGCAAGTAATGAGGAGTATACTCCCTCCTCATGAGGTTATGCGCAACAAATGGAATGGGCCGAACCCATTACGGGTTACCCTTGTGGTTCGAGTGCAAAGAGTGTGGCCCAAAAGGGCTTGTGCAATCGAGTTGAGGTTGTGAGGTTGGGTTCGTGTTGTACAATCACATTACATATACGTACATTACACAATCCACATAAAAGATAAAACATACATTCCATTAAAATCACATAGTCACATAATCACATAACGTCCACACTGGTTACATCAATAAGGAAAGGTTCTGAAATACGAGTTGTCACACGGTTCGTGTTGACGGAATTATTTCTAAGTAACTTAAACTGTTTTTAACAACAAATACAATAAAGTTGCCTAACAGGCGTCGTTTGATTAGTCGAATTCGAAGCAGGGAGAAACGGAGGAGACGGCGTTGTTTGATTATTCTTCACTGTCGGGGCTTTGCCTATTCACACTTCTAGATAAACCACCACCCTGCCACCGGCATCCCACAATTGGTTTTCTTTTGCTGCAGACAATTAAGGGAGGGGGAATGAGAGAGAAGAAGATGTACTAGTTTTATTTAATTATTTTTTTAATAAATTGGTAAAAAGACAATTATACCCTCATATGCAATGCACATGACAAGATTTAACCATGAAAAGTAACCGGGTTAGTGCTAAATGACGAAAGATGTACTGAGTTTTCCAAATAAAGGACTGTGATTGTAATTATTAAAGTTAAAGGCTATCCATTGCAATCTGATACAAACATAAAGGACGAAAAGTGTAATTTACCCTAATCAAAAGTTAGAACAATTTAGGAGTTCACCTTTTGTTTTATCTCATAAAATAGGATCTCAAAAGTCTAATCAAGATAATAAGAGTGAGGGATATAATGAAGTTCCACGACCTTTGAATCATTATTATGCCTTTTTGCCACATGAAAATGAATTGACAGATTATGTTCCCACTACACCAGCTGTAGTGGATCTGATAACAGTTGACATACCTGATAGTCTAGTTTCATTGAAAGAATCAGTTGGGTCTAATAGTACACCTCATAAAGTGGATGGGGATACTTAAGATGAAAAGATGAAAAGATCAAAACATTTAAAAATGGATCAAATAAAAAGAACGTTTATAAGAAAATATCATGTTTTAAATGTCACAACAAAGGACATGTGGCGAGTTGTTGTCCTTTTAAGAAAGGTCAGCAAAAAGTTGATGAGGTTAAGGATGGGAATCAGGTTGCTTCAAATAATAATGTAAAACCAAGAAGCACCCGAGATTTCAATCTAAGCCTTCGACATCAAGAAGATTTAATAGACCAAGAAGCAATTCTCCAAAATCTAGTCATTTTAATGGTAAATCAAATCGGCTGCACAATAAAAATTTTGGATATAAAAATTGATACCAAACTTCTAGTAATCGAAATTTTCAAAGAAGAAACAGATATAGGGGTTTGAGTAACTCAAATGTTCAAAACAATTCAAATTTTTCCAAAGTTCAGGTTATGATAATGAGAGAAGAAGGTTACGAGATAATAATTTTCAAAGGTCGGAAAAATCGAGAGTTTATTGGAACTCTCTCGATCAAAGACCTATTGAAAATTATAAATCTTGTTCAACAACAGGGATGGCATCCAAGACACTAGTAGGGTGTGATGGATATTGGACAGAATTATCCTATGTAGATGTCAAGAAGTACTGTTGATGTGTTCAACAATGGCTATTCTTGTAAAGCATATGAGGTGAATAGTAGGTTAAAATTGGTAAAGAATTATTTACTTTAGTGATTGTTATGATTATTATAAACTTCAAAATTGAAAAACTTTTGTCAGATTAAAGTGGGAGTCTGTTTGTTTATAAATTTTTGTTTTATTATTTTCTTTTAAACTTACTTCATAAAAAAACAAAAATTTAGGGGAGAAATTCCACTAAGCCAAAAAGAATTTAGATAGTGCGTTTGTTGAGGGGAGTAAGTTAACAATTTTAAAAATACAAAAATAGTAAAAAATTAAAAAAATGAAAAAAATGAAAAATTTGAGAAATCATGGTGTGAAAAAGAAGAAATGATAGTACATCAGAGGGTTAGACTATCGCACTGAAACTGAACTTAAAATTGCTTAAGTCGGATAATAGTTTCATTATATGATGTACCAGTAGGCAATACACATGAAATAATCAACTTACCAACGTGATATAAACATAACGAACTGTCTACCAAGTGGGTCAGTGGCGTATGGTTTAATGACCTTAAATCTTGCGTTGAGAGATTGCCAAAATCCGAGGTTTTGGGTCTTTATACTGTTATTTCATCCGGGGATATCAGGGTTGTCCTTCTGTTGCATCCAGATATATGTTGATCTAGGCACAACCAAAATATCTTAAAAGAGCTAAAATGCCAAAAATCCAGAAAATGAAGAATCTCTCCTACAGAGTTATTCAAATGTGCAAAATGCATAAATCGTACCAAAATTTGGTATTTGCCCTACCATCATTAGATATTGGTCTCTTTGTTGTACGAAAGTACTGACCTGATCATCAAAGTTCTAACGTTGGAAAACAAAAGGATAAATTCGGTATACTCACCTACTACGAGGAATCTTTGTGCATACCATGTCGCGAGGGTATGTCCTGAAGCGGGACATGATAGTATATCAGTATAATATTACCTTAACGTATCAAACGGTAATGGAACTTGAAATGTTCATGCGTTTTTGTTTAAGTAGACAAACAATACTGGTAATTGTCTTGGACCGCTTTTCATGAAAATTACTTAAAGAATTATCTAATAGTGTGAAAACAATTTGATTTTGCTGATATGATCTTCTTACCGGTGATTCTCAAAAAATAGAGTGTTTATTGTTTTTGTTAATTTTATTTTGTGTTATTTATTTGATTTCAGAAAATATAAAAAATCAAAAAGATTTTCCTTTTTCTTTAAAATTCTTAACGTATGGAAAATGGTTATTTATGGAGAAATTGTTATCGATAGGGGGAGACAATCTTAGAAGATGAGTTCAAAATTTTAACACCTTGCAGGTTCTGGTGTGTTGGACTAAATTTTAACAGCTTTCGGTTCTCACAATATTTAGCATTCTCATTTAAACCCTCCCCTATAAATAAAGTATTAAAATTACATATTGTTTTGGTCAAAAATTACCTAAGTAATTAAGTGATCAAATTAGTTAACTGAGGTAGTGTGCTAGAAGTATTTGTGAAAAAATCTACTGATTAAGTTGTTAACAAAAACAGTTTACAGGATATGGCTCAGGATATCGAGCTGTATCTACGATCAAACAATGAGCAAAAAGGTAAAGGATGACACGAGATGTACGAGGAAAGCCCTTGATCAATTTAGATCGCCGGCACAAAACCTCGGGAGCTGACAATCGCAGCTGCCTTGTTCTTCTTATTACTTCAAATATCATGATACAGTGCAGGATATGATACGGATCAACTAAGTGTTACAATGCGATTTGAACACAAGTGTAAGTGTATTGTGAGTGATTGCAGCTAGAGAGCAAGAGTGTTCGAGAGATTGTGTGTGTTCTTATCTGATCCGATCAATCCTATTTATAGTAAAACAAAGCTAACTAACTAGCCTACAAATCCGGGATATAGCGAATATTCCCTTTGTGAACGTTGTAGTCCACGTCTTCCGGCTTCAACGTTCCTATTCCAACATATTAGCCCGAGTCTTTGGGAGAAGAGGTCCACTTGAACGTTATAGACTTGCTTCATTAATCTGCACGTGAATTAATTAGTCATTTCCAGGATACTGTATCAGGATGTTACCAATATCCTGATCCGGTATCCTGATCATAATAAATGAAACATATCCAGAATATTATTCAGGATATATGAGTAGAAAACCACCAACAACAATTGTCCCCAAAATATATATGTTGGTATACCAATTCCAACGAATATATTTTAAAATCTTATCTCGTGAACCGAGGCAATTAAATTGAAGTGACGATTGAGGTGACATTGTGCAACTTCCAACGCGTTATTTACTCAATACCCCCTATATCCAGCATATATTTAGCCGAACTATTATGCATTATGATCATCACACTCCAAGCAATTTTTCAGGTATTCTCCCTCTTTCTATTCTCTGTTTTTCTTCGCTTAGATCTTTCGTTTCTTAGTTGAAATCCTCCATGGCCTCACGAACAAGATCACGCATAAACGAATCAACCCCAACCCTTGAAAGTCAAAATCTTCTCCGAGAACCCGAAAAAGAGATTTGCTCTTTTAATTACGCGGACATTGCGTCCTTAAAATATTCCGGTGCCTTTCCTGCTGGGGCGATCATCTGTCCCCTCGACCGGGAGGTCCGATCAGACGCAGCATCAAATGAATGGGTGTGTTTCTTAGCCTATCCTTTCTCCTTGGGACTCCGGTATCCTTTTCCAGCCTTCATTTCTCGTTTTTTCGAACTCACCGGCCTCAGTTATGCTCAGACCATGCCAATGGTTTGGCGAGTTTTAATGGTGTTAGACCAAATTAAAACTCGTCATGTCCCTGATCTTTGTGTCGAAGATCTCCCAATAGCATATCGTCTAAGGTCCCATGGTAATAGACGTTTTCTCCTCTTCTCCACTTCTAAGAACCCCCTGATTCTCAAGGCCACTAAGACAAAGATCAGTGGCAAAGAAAGTTCTTTTTCGTAAAAAGGGATTCTATCGTCAAGGGTTTTGACCTACCAGTAGAGTGGTTGACTTCGGGTAGGATTTAGGGTTTTAGGAATATCCCCAAATATATCTTAAAACTATATCCTAAACTGACATCTTCGTTTCTTGTGCAGCCAACTTCAAAGAACTAGCCCCTCCGAGTGCAGAATCGGAGCCCAGGATCAAAGACATCTATCGACTTCCTGATAGCGAGAGAACCTTTTCCCTGTCTCTCATAAGTTTGAGTCAAAAATCAAGTTCAGAAATGTCTGGTAAGTATGTTATTAAACTAATTACAGAATACGAGTATTAAGAGTTATGTATTTCTCCCTTTTTTGTAGTGCCGGTTATCAATCTCGAAGGCTTCCAGCTTGATGAGTTGGACAGTTATTCTGGCCTTATGCCAGTTAAGCAAGAAACCAACCCTAAGCCAGCAGTCACATCAAAGCCCACCAGTTCAGAAACCGCTACTGCACCCAAAGCTTCCACAGCATCCAAGTCTCGAGCTTCCAGCTCTCATAAGAGAAAGGAGGCTGACTCCCCTGCCTCATCCGACGTGTTTCCCTTTGAGAATCACGGGTTTACGGAGTCCAACAAATTCATGACCGGCTTCCTTAATCAGGTTAGTATTCTCATCCTATATCCTGCACACATATACTCAATATACATATCCATATATTGATACATGTCCCTCTGATTGCACGGTCTAGAACGCTTAGTGTTCCTCTATGAAGACGCATATGGTTTAAACAATATGCTAGAGAGCAAGCTGAAAAAGGCTGAAACCGCCATTGCGGACCAAGCAGCAATTGCCACTGCCAAATCATAGCATTATGAAGCCAAGTATAAGGCAATGACCCAGGAGCATCAATCTACCATCAAGAAGATCACCCACGAGGCTCAAGCCAAGTCTGATGCTGCCTAGGTTCAACACGAGCAAGATATGGCTTCATACCGGGAAGGCCTCAAGAATTCTGTCGTCATCTCCCTCCTCCAGGCTAGATTGAAAATGGCCTATGAGGCTAAGGCCCTGGGCTTCGAATGCCCTTCATGGAACATTGAGGCTTGGGAGGTGAAGTTGAAAGATCTTGGTGGTAACCCCGTGGAGCCTCCTATGAAGTCTGTTGCGAAGGAGCCTGCTAAGGTGGCCGAGAAGGTGGCTGATGTTGATGCTACAAAGGATGCTGGCGGTGATGCTGGGAAGGATGCTGGTGCTGATGAAGCCATGGTGGAAGAGGGCGCTGCCCCTTGAAAGCAGCAAAATGGGCGATGATGGATGTTGATGCCGAGGCCGGAGCCCATTTTTTAAATTTGTTAGTCTGTGGTTGTTTGAACAATTTCCCTTTCCTGTCTTTTAAACAATTTACTTTCCTGCATTAAGACAATATGATGGCCAAAGGTGGATGGGTCCTGAGTTTCAGGATGAAGCCTTTGGTCATCAATTAGTATGGTTTATTTTGAACGATATAACAGTTGGAGGTGGATGGGTCTCGGTTTGAGATGAAACCTTCAACTATTAAGTAGTTATTGTACAAAACTAATCGTGCTTTTGGTGGATGGGTCTCGGTTTGAGACGAAGCCAAAAGCACAATCTTTTGCTATGTTAATAATATAACCTTTTTATGACCTTATCTATTGCTGTCTTTTTATTTTATTTTGCAATGCTTGTTTTGATAACAGTTGTTTGACTCGAATACAATTTCAATTTTTAATCTAAGTATCATATCTCAAACATTCCAACCAAATATCCTGAAATATATCCTGAGAATATATCCTGATCAGGATACTCATGGATGTTATAATCAAGCTTTTGTTAAACATAGTTTCAGAAATTTAGACAAGGCTTTTAAAGGAACAAAAAGGAAAGTTCATACCAGGGATAGAGTACAACCCTATTCTTAAACTTCAATCCTTTTGCAACCTTTCCACCGAAGATGTTCCCAAGTCTGGGACACTTAGTGAACTAAGCCCAAGCTTGATCCTCTGAACTTTTCACAATGCCTTAGTAGGAATGTCCCCTGTTTATGTCATTGTTAAATACTTAGGAGCTCTTGTAATCATAACTGATTTCATACTTGTGTATAACTTTAGTATCACATGGGATAAACCCTAAATATCCTGGAGATATGTGACACCTGTGTCACTTCAACCATCAAACAAATTCCAAACCAATGAAATATTGTATTTCATACTTGGGATTTGTAAAAATATGTGTATCGTTTGCACATATCAACTCATGTTCAATTTTAAGCTTTAAATCGCTTTCTGGAGGGTTATACGCGCTCTGATGCGTAAATATAACCAGTTTAATCCAACAAACACTCCGGAATAGTGAAATAGGCTTAACATACCTTAAATAACCTTTACATAACTTAGAAATAAGTTTTAAAGGCTTTGGTATGGCAAAAACAAGTTAATTCGCTTACAGGGACTAAACTTGACAAACTGCGAAAGTATGCCAATTTGAACCGTAACTGACATTCTGGAACATGAACATAAGTTAAACACACCTTAAATATCCTTTACATAGCTTAGAAATAGGCTTTGAGGGGTTCGGTGTGCTAAATTAAACTTTTGGGTCATTCAGGGACTAAAAGTGTCAAAAAGTGCATAAGTTTGCACTTTCGCGCATAACTTACGTTCTGAATACATCCAGACATCCAAAAATTTATGTAAGCACTAAAATATTTTATTTTAGTGTTTGGCATAAAAAAATCCATTCGTCACGCCATTTGGATCGTTTTTCGCGCTTATGCGCATTCCGTCGTAATTAACCGAACATCGCAACCGTACGGCTAAACGAACCGACATCCGAGATATTTTTAAGCACATTTTAAGTTCCCTATACTTTAACTTCATTTTAGAGCTTTGAAATGGGGTTAACGGGCCTTAAACGTGTCGGAAATGAGCTTATTACACAGCAGGGACCAAAACTGTAAATCTGCCAAACATGGTCCTTGCGCACCTCAACAATGGGAGTGTTGCGGTGCGCAAGCAGGGGCCAGATGCAGCAAAATGTTTTTCACAGCCTGTTTCCAGCCTTTAACCCCTTCCAAAGGCCAAGTGCCACATGTTAATCTCTTGTGGTGGGCAAAATCAGTTACCACAACATTCCGACAAGTGTACGGGCGAGATCATTCCCTCTTTTCCAAGAAACGATCCTAATGGTGAACCGAAAACTATAAATACCCACCTTATGTTCACTCATTCCTCACAAGAATCTGATCTAATGTGCTCTAAGTTGAAACCTTTGTTTCATACCTGAGCTATTTTGATCTAGATTAGCATTCGGGGACCCTTTGTAAGTGTTCCTTCGTTCTTTTATTGTTTTTCGAGTCCGAAAGTCAAACTTTGTTTGACTTTCTGCATTGACCAGTTTATGGTCAATGCGAAGTTCGTTTGAACTTCGCAACGTGATTGTAATCACGATGGTTATAGTCCCTTGTGACTATGCCTACTGATTACCACGTTGTCTAGGGTCGTAAGGGTAAGCGATCTAATAAATCGCTTATACCTTCGAACCCGACCCATTTGGTCGATCATTAGGATCCGACCAAACACATTAGGTGACCATAGCATATAGGGAATAACCTTCCGAGGTTATACCTTATGGTCGCTTCGTTTAAGTAGTTGTATGATAGGTAGTTTATATGCCTTAGGTAAATTACCAGAATACCCTTTTCATGTATAATTGGTAATTAAGGATATGTAACCTAAACTTTTGTCACATAACTGATTATGTAACATGTTTAGGCATATAACCCTTGTCATAGGGCTAGTTAGACGTCTCGAGTGCGCTTTTGCGCGCACGACGTGTTAAAGTAGCATAAGCTACCTTAATGGGTCGCGATGGGTCGAAAGCACTTAGGTTAGGTTTCATTTAGTATGTAGGCTTTGTTAAACCATATGACACGAGCCTCCATACTCGTTTGGTTTACGAACCCTCATTCTATCTAAATCCTCCGACTTAGGTCCGGTTTATTAACATAGTTACCTATATTAGGTGCCGTTTGATTCCGTGATCTCTAGCATTGCTTGGTGGTTATCTTAGGACTTCTGAGCAATCTCAAGTGAGTACATAGTTCCCCTATTTTACTGTTTTCCAAACTGTTTTGGGGTGAAGCATGTGTACCTATATGTTATTTTCATGATTTCAAAGTATAATTGATTATACATGTTATTACTTATCATTTGACAAACTAAATGACTATCTATGATTTAAACACTGATTTCTCAATGAACATAAAATAAAATGTTGAATTGTACTTATTTTATATTCACCAGACCGATTGGTAGTATGATATAGCGCTATAGGATTAGACACCCCATTCCTGTTGTCATGGAATGTCTGAAACCAATTTGTTTCTCCATCCAAATAGGGATTGCCTTTGTGGTATCCTTATAGTCTCAAAGGTGTAGTTTGATGCACTAGGTCTGAATGAATTCTTAAATCACGCCTTTAAAGTATATTTTGATATACTCCCAAAAGTATAGTTTGATATACTCTCATGTGTGGTATTGTACAAAACCAACATATATTTATTATTTATCACATCCAAGGCATATTTTGATATGTTATTTACAAAACCAAAACATAGTTTAATATGTTATTTATCACATCCAAGGCATATTTTGATATGTTATTTATGAAACCCAAAGCATATTTTGATATGTTATTTATGAAACCAAAACATAGTTTAATATGTTATTTACAAATCCAAAAGTATACTTTTAATATGCTACTATAAGGTTATTCGTTTAACCTTACATTATTTTACAAAGCATAACTTTTGATTTATTCAAACACTTTGTTTTGTACATTTTTACTTGTGGTTTAAGAAATCTCATTTTACTTACCATACAAAACTTTTGTTTACACATTACATGGTTTACATTTAACTTGAGTTATACAATAACATTGGACTATTGGTTTAAACATGAACATTCTATATTGGTGGTTTGGTTTGAGTAAGTGACTTAAGTAACGAGGCGTATGCAATATGATACAAGCATGGTGGATACGCCGTTGGTACTTCCTATATATAAGTGTTTGTATGGTATTACATATCGTAGCGTTATTTGAATCATTTCAATTTAAGTCATATAACATTTTATACAAATAACATACTTTTCATAAGACATTGTCTTACAACAACTTATCTTATACAAACTCATTTTACATGGTTATTCATTTAACCATACATTATTCTCTTATTTATACATATCATCTGAACTTATTGTTTTTCAAACGATTTACAAAATAAATCAATTTACAAGATTCATGACTGACTTTTGCTAAACAACAATTTCTAAACTCACAAGTCATGAATCCTATTTTCACAAAACCTATGTATCTCACAGGCAGTTTTATGCTGACGTACCTATTTTTACACATGTTTCAGGTACTTCTTTGCAATGATTGTTGATACATGCTACATTTAGGATGGACTCGTGCCTTAGTGACTTAAAACGAGACAAGAACTAGTTAATTTATGTTATGTACTCTTTGGTTCTTGTTTAAAACAGTGTAAACTTTCATGTTTGATTAATAAAACGAAACTTCAATTGCCATGGATTTGAAACAATTAATTCTGTTACAACACTCCCCGACGTTTCCGCCACGTTTGGTTGTTCCACGTGGTCGGGGTGTGACAAGATAGATCCTCGATATTCTGGGGATAAACCCTGAGCATACTGGGGAAAATCCCAAATTTTCGTGCGCTACAGGCGGGAGTGTATAAACTCCAAGACTTAGAAAGGTGAAAACCTTTAAACCTTAGAGAGTATGAAAATATCCTTTCGTGAGAGAGGGTGATCAATCCTCATATACCTTTAGGATCCAGGATATAGCCAATAATAACGAAATTGTCAGCCACTTTTACATGGATTGGTCCCGCTATCTTGAAGTATCCCTGGATAATTTGCGCTCCATGCGGGGTGTTTAAACCCAATTCGAGAGAAAGGTGAATACCTTTAAACCTGTGAAGGGATCAGGATCCCTTAAACGTGAGAGAGGGGGCCAATCCTCTAATCTTTCGAACTATCCTGAGTATATATCCTGGAGGTATATCCCGAAGCATATTCTGCAAAACAACCTTAAACTAAGGTGGGTGTTAGCTTGGCTAACACCCCTCCGATGCTTAAGTCAGTATTGGGTTCAAAAAGAATAAAAAAGAATCATATATAAAAGAGATAGAATTCATACCATATTGAGTTAGAAATTAAATTCTAAACTCACTTGAAATAGGCTTTGAGGTGTATAGCATTCCAGGATCTTGGTAGTATATCCCCCTCCATATTCTTAAGCCGGTATGCTCCTTTCCCAGATTCTGATTCAATCTCATAAGGTCCTTCCCATTTCGGAGCTAATTTTCCATCAGTAGGATTAGTAGTATTCTGAAAAGCCTTTCTTAACACCCAATCTCCAACTTGAAACCTTCTAGTCCTTATATTCTTGTTATATGCTTTGGATATCCTCTGTTGATATGCTGCCATACTTAGCCTTGCCGCATCTCTTGTCTCATCCACGGTGTCCAATTCTTGGCACAGAGCTTCAGGATTCTTCTGATGATCCCGGAGATTGGATCTTGCTATAGGTATCACCATTTCTGTTGGGATCACCGCTTCTGCTCCGAATACCAAGGAAAATGGGGTTTGCCCAGTTGCACTTTTCACTGTTGTCCTATCGGCCCATAAAACAAAGGGTAATTCTTCCGCCCATCTTCCTTTCTTAGCTCCTAGTCTTTTCTTCAAATTGTTGACAATTATCTTGTTCGAGGATTCTGCTTGTCCGTTTGCTTGAGGATGTACCGGTGTGGATGTGATCATTTTGATTCCCCAACTCTTGCAAAAATCGGTAGTCCTCTTACTGATGAACTGAGAGCCATTGTCACAAATTATCTTAGCTGGTACCCCGAACCTAGTTAGGATATTCTTTATTATGAAAGATACTACTTCTTGGTCTCTAACTTGAACAAATGCTTCAGCTTCAAACCATTTAGAGAAATAATCAGTCATTGCCAGCATAAAGACTTTTCCTCCTGGAGCCTTTGGCAATTTTCCCACTATGTCCATCCCCCACTTCATGAATGTCCAAGGGGAAGCAATAGGATATAGTGGTTCAGCAGGTTGATGCAGTATATTACTATGTCTTTGGCATGCATCACATCTTCGAGCATATTCTGCAGCGTCTTTCCTCATTGTTGGCCAATAGTATCCTGTTCTTAACACCTTTGAGAATAATGATCTGCCCCCGGTATGGTTACCACAATCCCCTTCGTGTATATCCTGAAGCACTTCTTTAGTTTCGGGATCCTCCAAGCACCTCAGGTATGGTCCTGCAAGAGATTTGTTATACAAAACATTATTTATAATAGTGAATCGTGATACCTTCATTCTAAAGGCCTTAGGATTCTCATCTTTTGGGATGTGTCCTTCCCTGAGATATCTCATGATTGGAGCCGTCCAGGACTTAGGATCCTCCTCAGGATATTCATCATCAGGATCCTGGATACTTACTACTTCCTTATCCTGAGATTTGAGAAGATCCACTGCAGGATATAGGATATGTAGTATTGGTATTTGGGTTCCTTCCGGTATCCTGACTGATGATCCTAGATTTGCCAAGGCATCTGCTTCAGCATTATCTTCTCTTGGTACCTGTTCAAGTGTAAAAACATCGAAATATCCTGCTAATTTTTTGAGAATTTCGAGATACTCGATTAACTTCTCACCTTTAACTGCATAGGATCCATTAAAATGATTTGTAATTAACAAGGAATCAACAAATACTTGCAAACTCTTAATATTCATATTCCTGGCTAACTCTAATCATGCAATTAAAGCTTCATACTCTGCTTCATTATTAGTGGCAGGAAATTCACACCTAATAGCCTGGGGTAATATGTCCCCCTGTGGCGATTTTAGTAGTATACCCAATCCTACACCTCTCACATTAGATGCACCATCAGTATATAATGTCCAGGATTCTAAGTTTTCTCCTAAGTGTTGCACTTCTAGGTCTACTTCATTTTGAATATCACTACTGAAATCAGCCACAAAGTCAGCTAGAGCCTGAGACTTTATGGCATTTCTAGGTTCATATACTAGATCATAGGCACTTAATTTTACTGACCACTTAGCCATCCTACCCGACATCTCGGGTTTCCTAAGCACATTTCTAACAGGAGAATTAGTTTTAACATGAATCCTATGTGTCTCAAAATAATGTCTAAGCTTTGTCGATGCCATAACTAGGGCCAAAATCAATTTTTCTAAATGAGAATATCTAGTTTCAGCATCTAATAAACTTTTGCTAACATAATAGACAGGATACTGCTGACCTTCGTGATCCTTTACCAGGACAGCACTTACTGCATTCCCTGATACTGCAAGATACAGGGATAATGGTTCGCCATCCTCGGGCTTCATCAATAGAGGTGCAGTTGAGAGATATTGTTTTAATTCCTGCAAGGCTACTTCATGCTTTTCTCCCCATTCGAATTTCTTATTCTTCTTCAGGATATCGTAGAATTCCTTGCAGTTTTCCGAGGATCTTGATATAAACCTGTTTAATGCTGCTACTCGCCCTGTTAATCTTTGTACATCTTTCATGTTTGAAGGTGATTTGATATCCAGGATAGCTTTAATCTGTTCCGGGATTGCTTCGATCCCTCTTTTAGTCACCATGTATCCTAGAAACTTTCCTGCCCCCACTCCAAAATAGCATTTTACAGGATTTAGTTTCATGTTGTACTGGTCCAGGATATCAAATGCTCCTTCAATATCCCGGAGATGATCTTCAGCCTTCTTAGATTTTACCACCATATCATCAATGTATACCTCCATGGTGTCCCCCAGTTTGTCTTTAAACATCATGTTCACCAGTCTTTGGTATGTTGCACCTGCATTTTTCAAACAAAAAGGCATAGCAGTATAACAATAAATACCTGTTGGTGTCATGAAAGCAGTATCCTCCTGGTCCGAAGGTTCCATTTTTATTTGTTGGAATCCTGAGGATGCATCTATGAAGGTTAACATTTCATGACCGGCAGTAGCATCCACCATTGAGTCGATATGAGGCAGAGGGAATGGGTCTTTAGGACACGCTTTGTTCAAGTCTGTGTAATCTACACAGACTCTCCATTTCCCATTTTTCTTTTGCACCACAACTACATTTGCCAACCACTTGGGGAATTTAACTTCCCTAATCATCTTGCTCTTTAATAATCTTTCAACCTCTTCCTGAATGATCACGTTTCGTTCAGGAGCAAACTTCCTTCGTATATGCTGGACAGGCTTGAAAGACCTGTCAATTCCAAGCTTGTGAGTTATAAGATCCTTGGAAATACTTGTCATATCCTCATGTTTCCATGCGAATGTTGACATCCTGCATTTCAAAAAGTTAATTAACTGATCCTCAATATCCTGAGGGACATTGGTTCCTACGAGCACCGAGATATCTGGATTATCCTGATCCAGGATAATTCTCTTAACATCCTGCTCTGAAGCTTCCACGATATCCTGGGCTCGCATCTTTAATTGCTATCCTGCTTTGGGCTTTGTTGAGGATTTCATTGAAGAAGAATAACACTCCTTCGCTTCTTGTTGATCACTTTCCACTTTGACAACCCCCCAAGGGGTAGGGATCTTGATGCACTGGTGATAGGTAGATGGTACAGCTTTCATATCATGGATCCATAGCCTACCCAATATAATATTGTAGCAGGATAAGGAGTCCATGACACAGAAACGCTGCTTTGAGTTGACTCCTTCAACATAAACTGGCACCTTTATCTCTCCCACAGTATTCCTGGCCTCTCCACTGAACCTAACAAGTACAGTAGATTTTGAAGTGATATCCATTGGAGAAACATTCATCCTTTTCAGCTTTTCCAGCTGAATAATGTTGACAGAGCTGCCATTATCCACTAGTATCATGCGCATAAAGTGATTAGCAACATATAAAGTTATTACCAAACCGTCATGATGGGGATCCTGTACAGTATCCCTGTCATCACTGTCAAACGTTATCACTTTATCGGTTGTGAGGGTTGTCGTTTTGGTCGGCTTATCTCCCCTTTCTGCCTTAGCTTTCTTTGCATGTCTTTTTGCTGCAGAATAAGAGGTTCCACAGATATCGGATCGTCCTGAAATAAAGTTAATTATCTTGGCATCCGCAGGAGGTGATGCTGCTCGTTCAGGATCCTTCTCAGTATCCTGACCCTTATTCTTCTTTCTTCCTAGGAGATCCTTCAGATATCCCTTGCTCAGGAGATAGCTTATTTCCTTCCTCGGAGCAATGCAATCCTTCGTAACATGTCCAAAATCCTCATGGAAGGCACACCATTTGGACTTATCCTTCCAATCAACCTTTTGTTGTTTCTTCCTAGGCCACCTTGCTTTGTCTCCCAAACCCTGCATAGCATACATCAGTTCAGGTATATTAACAGAAAAACAGTATTCTGACAACTCAGGATCCTCGTCTTCAACCGCATTCACTTTCTTGCTGTCATTCCTGCCATAAGGCTTAGAGCGATATGGCTTGTATGAGGATTCTGACTTCCTGTTAGTTGATTCATAGGTTAAGGATGAATTCCTCCTCTCTTGCATCTTTTTGTCATCTTCCAGCCGAATATATCTTAAAGCCCTGTTTCGAGCCTCATCTAGGTTCCTGCAAGGATTCATTATGAGATCCTGATAAAATTGTGAATCCTTTTGCAATCCCATTTTAAAGTCCTGCACAGCTGTTGCAACATCAAGGTGTGGGATATCAAGAGATTCCCTGCTAAACTTGTTCACATAATTTCTCAAGGATTCCTGAGGTCCTTGAGTTATCCTGTAGAGCTCACTGGTTAGTTTTTCAAAACTTCGACTGCAAGAAATTTGACTATTAAACAAATTGACTAAAGGAGCAAACGATGTAATTGAATGAGGTGGAACATTTAAGAGCCATTTTAAGGCTGATCCTGTCAAAGTAGAACCAAAACCCTTGCAGAGGCATGCTTCCTTGAGACCTGGGGGGAGACGATTAATTTCCATCCTTTCCCTATACTGAGCAATATGCTCTTCAGGATCTGTAGTTCCGTCATAGAGCTTCATGTTGGGGGTTTGAAATCTCTTTGTGATTTCAGCATCACAAATAGGATATGAAAACCGGGATATCCTGTGGCTGTCTTGAGACACTTCTGGAATTGGCTGGACCACCCCAAGTACACTTGATATCATGTCCTTCAATTTCTGAAGCTCCCTAGAAAATGCTGATGTCATACCTGCATCCTGCAAAGATCCAAGACCATTAGTAACAAGAGTATTAGTATTATTAGACACGTTACCAGTCTGAGGATTCTGGAAATATCCTGAAGCATATCCTGAGCTTCTCACAGTTGACACCCTAACCGAAGAGGGTATCTCAGGAGTATGATTCTGAGCATGACTAGGCACAATATTGCCCATGTTATCCTCGGTATACACTGCCGAACTGAAGTTCAAAGCCCTGGGCTGTAAGGGAGTGACGGTATCCTCAGCAGGCCTGCTTGAGCTGGATTTCAAGAGTTGTATCTCTCTCATCAGCATCTGGTTAGTCTCCTACTGTTGCTTCATCTGATCATGTATACCACCAAACAAAGTCAGAATTTCATCTTTAGAAGCTAAAATAGGAGTACCCCCTGAGACAGCAGATCCTTGAACATTCCGAGTGGGGATAACATCTCAAGCCACATGAGTTTCTGTTCCTCTTGAAAGATCCTGAGGCTGTGAAGAGGCTTGCACCCTTGGAGGTGGTGGAAGCACCGAACCAATTGTTGCAGAGGTTGTGGCAGACACGGTAGAAGAGCTCATGTTTGATCTTGAGGCCATTGAAAATAGCGTAGCAAAAAGTTTCGAAAATAGAAAACCAAGTAATGATTTTGCAAAAGCTTTTAGTAGAAATAGCACCACTTGCCCCACGGTGGGCACCAAATTGTTTTGGTCAAAAATTACCTAAGTAATTAAGTGATCAAATTAGTTAAGTGAGGTAGTGTGCTAGAAGTATTTGTGAAAAATCTATTGATTAAGTTGTTAACAAAAACAGTTTACATGATACGGCTCAGGATACCGAGCTGTATCTACGATCAAACAATGAGCAAAAAGGTAAAGGATGACACGAGATGTACGAGGAAAGCTCTTGATCAATTTAGATCGCCGGCACAAAACCTCGGGAGCTGACAATCGCAGCTGCCTTGTTCTTCTTATTACTTTAAATATCAGGATACAATGCAGGATATGATACGGATCAACTATGTGTTACAAATGCGATTTAAATACAAGTGTAAGTGTATTGTGAGTGATTGCAGCTAGAGAGCAAGAGTGTTCGAGAGATTGTGTGTGTTCTTATCTGATCCGATCAATCCTATTTATAGTAAAACAAAGCTAACTAACTAGCCTACAAATCCGGGATATAGCGAATATTCCCTTTGTGAACGTTGTAGTCCACGTCTTCCGGCTTCAACGTTCCTATTCCAACAGATTAGCCCGAGTCTTTGGGAGAAGATGTCCACTTGAACGTTATAGACTTGCTTCATTAACCTGCACGTGAATTAATTAGTCATTACCAGGATATTGTATCAAGATGTTACCAATATCCTGATCCGGTATCCTGATCATAATAAATAAAACATATCCAGAATATTATTCAGGATATATGAGTAGAAAACCACCCACAACATGTATAAATAATGTTATTGTACCTTGTTCGAATTATAAGTGAATTATTATTATTATACTTAGCCAAGGAAAGATCTTAAGACAAGCCAAGGAAAGATCTTAAGCCAAGCTGTTACACTGAAAGATCTTAAGCTAAGCAAAAGAAAAAGTAATCTGAAAAGGCTTGAGCCGTGTTGAAAGTACTCGGCTAAAAACCTTCAACCGGCTAAGAACTTTCAACCGAATGGCGGCTGTCGGACACATGGCAATCATAAGTTGCTTGACATAAAAAGAATTTTTTAAGCTGTTATACGAGATTAGAACTCCTCGTTGAGCTTGAGCCACTACAATTGGCTATTTTGGATATTTTAACAATAACTAAAATGAAGATTTTCGCTTTTTGTAGTGTACCGGAAGGTGTGACTTAAACGGTAAAAAGTTACATAATTTTGGTACAATATATATTTAAAAATTATTGGCTTTAATGGTGAGAGACTCAATTCATTACCATATCGAAGCAGACCACGTGCTTTAAGCGTGGTCCCTATTTGTGATGGTTCCCTATTCCAGAGATATTCACTGCCATGCATTACCCACGTCAGCAAGTCACATGAACCCTATCTCTTTTTTGATAGGTGATGTGTAAACTTTAAAGCTAACGATCAAACCTTTTTTTCACCATAAACATCTGGAGCCTTTGGAGAATACGGAATGAGGTGATCTTCAACAACAAATACGTATCGTTGGCGAAGGTGGTGGAGGAGACTAAGGGGCTGTTTGGCCCAGTCGTCAGATCTGACCAAATAAGCTCTCATTTCTCCTCTGGCCCAGTCAGATATCAACCAATGTCTAACCGAATCAGACCTAACTTTAATCATTCAGATGCTTTTTTTTTTAACCAAACAGTCTCAATGAACAAACATCTGACCGAATCAGACCCTTTCCCTCTTAATGGTTAAGTTCGGATCCAAACAAACAGCTCCTAAGGCGATGTCTTACTGGTGGGTCAAATACAGATCGAAAGTGGTCGACTGGAGGAAGTTTAGTGTTTTAGAAGAGTTAATTGCCAAAATTGTCCCTGAGGTTTGGGCAGGTTTGCCATTTTCGTCCAAAATGACACTTTTGTACCAAATTGCCCTCAACGTTTGTAACTTTTTGCCATTTTCATCCAAACCACTAACTTAGTTTATTTTTTCTGTTAAGTTGAGGATATTTGGATGAAACTGGCAAATATAAAACCACAGGGACGATTTTGGCAATTTACTCAAACTTTTTTAAATTTCTTTTATTTAATTAATTTTGTTACATATATAATAAAAAAGAATATACATGAAATTTTTATATGGAAAAAATAATAGCTTTGTCACATAATTACCATATTATAAATTAACAAAATGTTTGTGCATTAAGGCTTGTACCTTAAGCATGGGGAGTGTTTCAAAAAAAATTGTTGATTTTTCATTTGTAACCCAAAGGTTTTATTTTTTGCATTTTAACCTTTTTGTTTTTTTTTAACCCAAAAGTTTTCATCTCTTGCAATTTAATCCAAACACATTTTTTATTTTCAACTTTGATCCATGTATTTTTCATCTTTTCCATTTTTTTCGATTTACGTTTTGTTATACTTTTCCGAGTAAACACGCCGTAACGTACGTGTGGGTTTCAAAGTTTTTCCGACTATTTTTTTCTGTTTGACAGGACCCTCACAATGCGTCTATTTTTCCCTGTTTGACAGGTTCGTCGCAACACGCGTGGTATTAGATCGACTTAGTTATTCTTTTCTATTTTTACATTTCAGTCTTATCTCTTCGCATTAACATGTCGCGACTGGCATACGTGGCTCAACGATTTTACGTATGCTTTTCGTTCGGTATTATTTTTTCTTTTTATTTATTTTATTTTAACGAGCTTTTTCTGGTGTTGTTGATCGCTGGTAGTTGTGTAGCATTAGTGCTACTTGGCACGGTGTATCCCCCTCCCCCCTCGGCGCCCCCGCAACGCGGGGGCCCTTAATACTAGTTTTTATAAATTTTCACCAAACCACTAACTAAGTTATTTTTTCTATTAAGGCGAACAATGTTTATAAACTAAGACAGAAATTAATTTCTAATTTTTTATATAGATCAGTTTTATAAAAATAAAATCTACTTAAACCTCTAAATTTTATAAAACTAAAATGCTGGTGACCTTATTCAAAAATGTCAAATAAAAAAATCTTATCATATGTAACAAGTTTGTAATTCATCTTCTACTCTTTTAAATTCGCTCCTAAGGAAAAACAGAAGCTAGTGCCCCTTTATCAAACAACGTATCGTTACCAAACCTTAAAATTACCCACCAAATTGTAATTATAATGCTATGAACCAAAAGTTTGTTTACTCAAGCCACTCAGAATAAGTATTAGTTAGTTACCCTCATAATCTTAATTAAATAAATATTTTATTTCTACCAACATATTTCCTAGGTGCTCAACACATTTAAAAAATATTTAACATTTTACAATTTTTTATATCTTTACAACTGATAAATACTAAAAGTTGTAATCGATTGTTATGTGTTGCACACCAATGACGTTTTCTCTTTATAAAACTGATTTATATAAAGAAGCTGTAAATTAATTTTTGACATAATTTATAAAATTTAAAACATCATTTACCTTAACAGAAAAAATAAATTGAGTTAGTGATTTGGATGAAAATTTATAAAAATTATGTGACAAAACTATTAATTTTTTTTTTCTAAAAACTCCATGTATATTCTTTTTTATTATATATGTAACAAAAATAATTAAATAAAAGAAATTAAAAAGGGTTTGAGTAAATTGCCAAAATCATCCCTGTGGTTTTATATTTGCCAGTTTCATCAAAATATCCTCAACTTAACAGAAAAAATAAACTAAGTTAGTGGTTTAGATGAAAATGGAAAAAAGTTACAAACGTTGGGGGCAATTTGGTACAAAAGTGTCATTTTGAACGAAAATGGCAAATGTGCCCAAACCTCAGGGACGATTTTGGCAATTAACTCGTTTTAGAAAATTGATGATGTATTTTTAGGAATGGCAATGGGCCGGGTATTGGTAATCTCAGGCCTGTACCTGGTTGTAATTTTTTGTCCCATACCCGGCCCGTTACCCATCGGGTATACCTATTAATTTCTTAAAAATACCCGTAGAGACAAATGTGCAATTTTTACTTTGATATTTATATAATTTACTATTTTAATGACTATAACAAATGAAAATATGATTAATAACTTACGTATCATATTCGAACCACATATACTAAACTAAATTAAAACGTTACTTAATTAAGTAATTGTATGAGGACCACCTAATTGCATAAAACATCCATATAATAAAGGGTGATAGCTTTCATATCTAATATACAAGCTCAAAAATAAGTTATATGTTCACTAAACACTTGTCAAATACATATCCACATATGACTATATAGAAGGTAATAAGTACATGTACTAAATTTACATATGGAAATCTATAATATGAATATATGATATTTTCGGGTATTATTCGGGTAAATGGGCAGGGTATCGGGCGGGTATCACTAAATCCCATACCCGTACCCATACCCGAATTTTTTTATTTTTAAGCCCGTACCCGGCCCATACCCATTGGGCTTCGGGTATACCCGCCCCGTATGTTTCGAGTTTCGGGTATACCCGTCGGGCTTAGACTTTACCTAGCTGCTGGTTAGGCGCCCCTCTATAGTCTCTTAATAAAATTTCAGCTTTTATTGACTGTTAAAAGAACCCATTGTTTTTTACTATATATTTTTTTGTTTTTTATATGTTTATAACGTATTTAGTGATTAATGAAATAAAAATGAATCTATGAAAAGCATTTACGTTTATTATGACAGGATTGGGATCAAATAGGAAGTTTATTTTGTCTAGGAAGTGTAGGAAGCAATAGTATTTATGACATGTGGCAAAATTTAAAATAAAGAGAAAGGCTATTTTAGTCAATCTCATCCTTTCTTCTTCATTCTTCTCCCCAGTAACTTCAAAACCCACCATTTTCAAAACCCATCATCTTCAACCATTTCTTCACTTTCTATCTCAATAATCACTACATTATAGTGCGATTTTCGTCACCAATCAATGATTCAAACACCCGATCAACGTGTTCTTCAGCTTTTTTGAAGAAAACCCAGTTTAATTTCATACAAAATCTCGTTTTTTCCTGTGATTTTGAAGATAATCACTCGATCAGTTCGATTCAAACGCTGATAAGTGTTTCTATCATTCAAATTTCATCAATCGTTGAAGAAACCGACTTCGATCCATGTAAGAAATTCTTTAATTTCATTTTTACGGTCTGGGTTTTTGATTTAGTCATTGCGTTTTACGATCTTGGCGAGGTCCGGGGGCGGCAGCCCCTGGTAGCAGGGTCCAAGGGGCGGCAGCCCCTGGTAGCAGGGTCCAAGGGGCGGCAGCCCCTGGCGGGGTCCAAGGGGTAGAGCCCCTGGCTCAGACAATTCACAGACAACTATTGTCATGGTTCAATGCGTTTTAGAGAGAACACTTTCTTTGGTGTTTTTATGCCATTGCGTTTTAAAACTAAGACATTTCTATGCGTTTTCTGGTCATTGCGTTTTAGAAAAACACATTTTTGAACTGTTTTTAGTCATTGCGTTTTATAAATAAGACATCTCTTTGTGTTTTTTGTGCATTGCGTTTTAGGTAAAACACATTTTTATGTGTTCAGTGGCGGAACTAGCCCATTAAATCAGGGGTATCCCAAAAAAAAAAATTACCGTGCAATCATACAATATAAAAAAACGACACTAAATAAATAAAGTAAAACAAAATACCTAACTAACTAGGCCACAATTTCAATCATATTATTATAAATTTGGGCAATTGGGCCACTGTGTCAATCGGGCTCCCTTATTCTACAAGTTTGGGTTGGTTAGGGGTATCCTTGTATTATTTTAGGGATATCCTTGGTATAAAACCGAAAAAAAATAAAAAAATACACTATGAATACGCACTTGAGCCGTAGCCCGTGCTACGGCTGCTAAAGCATTGGGTCCGCCCCTGTATGTGTTTTCAGTTCATTGCGTTTTAGAAAACAGACATTTTAAGTGTTTTCTTGCCATTGCGTTTTAGAAATAAGATATTTCTTTATGTTTTTTGTGCATTGCGTTTTAGGTAAAAACACATTTTTATGTGTTTTCAGTCCATTGCGTTTTAGAACACAGACATTTTAAGTGTTTTCTGGCCATTGTGTTTTAGAAATAAGACATTTCTTTGTGTTTTTAGTGCATTGCGTTTTAGGTAAAACACACTTTTATGTGTTTTCAATCCATTGCGTTTTGAAAAGTACACTTTCTTTTGTGTTTTTAGGCTATTGCGTTTTATAAATAACACATTTCTTTGTGTTTTCTGGCCATTGAGTTTTACAAATAAGACATTTTTTTTGTGTTTTTTGTGCATTTCGTTTTAGAAAAATGTCATTTTTTAGGTTTTTTTTTTCCATTGCGTTTTACGCAACTGGATTTTTCCATTGCGTTTTAAGCAACTGGGTTTTCAATTTTTTTCGAAAATATAGTAATAGTATACTCGTTTTAAAGATAAAAAAACGCTCGTTTTTTGGTGCAATTTTTATAAAAAAATAATGTCGTATGAAAGAGTTATTAACGTTTAAAAATTGGGGGGGAATTGGAGGAGAGAGAAACTATTGGCTTGGATTGACTATAATACCCCTAAACAAACTCACGCGCCTCTTTTCTTCCCTTTAGTTTCCATCATTTGATATTAGCCCTTGATTAACTAAATGGATGGTCAAGATCACTTCCTAGCCTTCTTAGCCAAATAAACTTTCTATCATATCTCCACCCTATTATGACATAGGGAAAAATTTGTGTAAAATAAATAGTGATTTCTAAATATATATAACCAGTAAACTTCATCCGCGTTATGCCACGAAGAAATGTATACTATAAAATATTTTTTAATTTATAGCATTATTAGATTTTATTACACATATGGTGCCCCGGTTTAACCATTTAATTCGAAATTAAAAATAAAAAAATTGTAATATGTCCAAAAGATATTTACACGTGTTTTACATCGATTATAAAACGAAAAAACGGATACGGATGCTGATAGTGATGTTATTCGGTCAGTATCGGTTTAGGTCGTTATAGCATTGGTGCTCGGTATAGTTTACGATACAAAAAAATACTTTATTTTGAAGATAAGTTCGTTTTGAATAAAATGTATATCAAAATGTTGAAAAAACTCAACACAACTACATATTTAATTATTTAAGGAATATTGGATTTTAATAATCCCAACTATTCGCCGTTGGCCGCTAACAGTCCCAACTTCAAAAATAACCACTGGCAATCCCAACTATTAACATACTGACCACCAATGGACCCTGATTAACGAAACTCTAACGCCGTTAGTCTCCGATCGCCGAAAAACCGTTTATTTCCAGATTAAAAGGTTTCTAAAGGTCCGATCTAAGGTTACAAAGAGGTTTGAGACGAAAATGTTGAGTTTTCCTGCCAAAAAGTTGAGTTTTCCAGCGAAAAAGAAGTTTTCCGACGAAAAAGGACTTTTCCGGCAACTTTAATAACTGTGGCTTTTACTAGAAAAAGGTTCCCAAATGTCCATAATAAGGTTACAAAGAGGTTCGGGACGAAAATGTTGAGTTTTCCGACCAAAATGAGTTTTCCGGCCAAAAAACGTTTTTCCGGCGATCGGAGACTAACAGCGTTAAGGTTCTGTTAGTCAGGGTCCATTAAAGGCTAATATGTTAAAAGTTAGGACTGCCGGTAGTTAGTTTTAAAGTTGGGACTGTTGGTGGCCAACGACGAATAATTGAGATTATTAAAATCGAATATTTCTTATTTTAAAGTTAATGAACAATTGTTATTAGAGAAAAACAAGATATTTAAAAATTAAATAAGCTAAACGTGTATCTGATTTATAATATTAAAAAAGAAACGTGGTGTAATGTTTAATCATGAGGATACTATTCATCGAAATAATTTTTAGTGTGTAACAATGTTTTTAAAGATATATTATTTTATTATTTTATATATAGAGTTACATTTATTCAAGCTTTCTAACCTGGTAATCCTATAAACTAAGGTCATATGAACCAACGAAAAATAAATATTGTTCACACTAACAATTTTCATACTATAAATTAGTAATATGTTGGTGTTTTATGTAATTGTACTCTAAGCATAGGGAGTGTTTAAAAAAAAAGTTAGTCTTTTTACTTTTAATTTAAAGGTTTTCATCTTTTTTTTTTTGCATTTTAACCTCATTTTTTTTTTACTTTTACCAAAAGTTTTTCAACCTTTTCAAGTTAACCCATACTTTTTTGTTTACAACTTTGATCCCCATACTTTTCATATTTATCAAATTTTTCGTTATACGTTTCGTTCTACATTTTGTGAGTGAATACGCTGCGACGTGCGTGTGAGTTCAATGTTTTTTTGTCTATTTTATTTCCATTTGACAAGCCTGTTGCAATACGTCTTTATTTCCTAGTTTGGCAGGTTCGTCGCAACGAGCGAGGGTCCTAGATTTACTTAGTTATTCTTTTATATGTTTTATGTTTGAGTCTAATTTTTTCGCATTAACTTGACGACGCAACGGATGTGCATGGTTCAACGATCTTACGTATGCTTTTCGTTCGGTGTTATAGTTTCCTTTTATGTTATTTTGTTTTTACCTGTTTTTTCGTATGTGGGTGGTGCTAGCAGTGATATAGTACTACTTGACACAGTTTACGCCCCCGCCGCAACGCGGGGGACCTTATACTAGTTTTTTCTATAAATCTTGTATCGTATTTGTTATTTTTTAAGTTCATTTTCTGTATGGATCAAAGCAATGGTTACCACTCAATTATTGACTTCGAGCCGTATGAACAATACACGTCTGACAGTTGGAAAATGCCCGCTAAAACACAATGGGTACCTGGAACACAACCACAATCCACACCAAACGTTCAGGTCACCGAAACTCAACAACAACCGGCTTCTAAATAAAGATCCCACAAGTAAAACCAAGTCAGATCATCATCCAAATTGGCGCCATGAAAACCTACACGTTGGACGATTGGCGAAGAAGTCGCTTTAGCTCAACCACAGGCGGACATCTCAGAGGATATGAAGGTCGCTAATATTTGTATTTTTTTCTTAATTTTTTACTAATATATATATATATATATAGGGTTAAGTTCATTAGTGAACAACCCCCTTTATTGTAAACACTAGTGAACTAATCCTAGCCCTTGATTATCTGTACACAAGTGTAAATCAATGGCTAGGATTTGACGCTGAAAATACACTAGTGTATTTTAAGATTTAATGATGTAAATCAATGGTCAGGATTTGTTCACTCAATTCAAAAATACATTAGTGTTTACCTAGAACCCTACCCTATATAATATATATATATATATATATATATATATATATATAGAAACGGGATCAGGAGAAAACGCCCAAAAGTGTGAGAAAGCATTCTGGCCAAACACGTGGCGCGGGATATGATCAGGGGGTGAGGGTTTTTTTTGTCTTTTCAATCTTCTTTTATTTTCCCAACGCGCTATAACATTTTCTGGCGTCTAAGATTATTTTGGCGTTAATTGTATTTATTAAACTTTATAGCGTTGAATTAATTGTTTTTGTGTCACATAGATAATTTTTTGGCATTATAGCATTTTCTGGTCAATTTTTTTTTTGCGTTTTGTGGCGTTGTATAATAATTCACTACGAGTGATTAATATTTTCATAAGATTACAATAAGACCAAACGTTTTTAGTGGCGTTTAGTGATTTTTTTGGCATTTAATACGTTTGACAAGGTGCTTTGCCAGCACCCGTTCTCACAGTTTTCATACTACTATCGTTTTGGTGTTTATAGTTTTTGGTGTTTGTAGATTTTGGCGTTTTATATAATAATGTATTTTATTTGTAAAGAATTAGATATCAAAACAACAGATAATTTGATAACAAAACAATATAAAATGAAAAAGAAAAAAAATTAAAAATGGTAATCTAATTTCTCTTCCGAATCTTCACTATCATCAGGCTCTTCTTCTTGAATTTGTTTTTGGCGTTTTGAACCTTTGAATACCTTAGCTAGATGTCAAGTTTCCTACAAAAACATCGTCTTTTTTAGACGAAGCTGCTTAGTGGCATCCTATTTTTTAGTGTGATATTCTTGTTTGGTGGCATGTCATTGAAGATCAACTCTTGCTTGATGCTATTTATAATAATGGAGTCCAAAATAGCATTTTACACTTGTGTTTACCCCTTTATTCCATGCCAATATTCATCAAGAACAAAGCTCACATGATGGCATATCACTGTCATCAGTCTCTTTTTCTTGAATATTTTTCCATCTCATTCAGCAAAAGATTATTGAGATAACCCCCTCAGAAGAAGAATCCATTCAGTGAAAGGTTTGTCATCTGTGGTTATTTTAACTAACATTTTGTGGCGTTTTAAAGTGAATGGTTTATAGAGAATATGGCGTTTGTTTTTCTGAGTGTGATCAATTCATTGTGTATAGATCCCTCTCTTATAGGAGTTTTTTGGCGCGTAGTTTAGGCGATATTTTTTGTAATAAATGATAGTAATAAAGTAACCGTCTTTTTCAGTTACTGTTTTGTATTTACTGTTTTGATCAGCTTTATCAGTTTATAGGTGATAGACGTCCCATCTTCTAAAGTTTGGTGTATTTTTTAAATGGCGTTATGTAGACCAAGATGACAAAATATTAAGAAGGAAAAGTATTTTTTGTTATTTCTGACGTTTTGTAAGCAATAACTTTTTTTAGTATTTTTTTGGCGTTTTGCAAATAAATAGAGAAATATATCATTTAATTATATTAAAAAAAGATTACACAGAACCAAAAAAAAAAAAAGAAAAAAAAAATTAAATCCCTTCGTCAGAATGTACTTTATCCGAAAAGTATCCATCACTTGCGTCATCTTCTTACTCGGAGTCTTCATCTGGATCTTCAGCCATGTCATCACTTTCACCTTCATTGGCTTCTTGTTCCTAAAGATTCTGAAGTCTCCACTTGAATATGTCTTGCATTAACTCCAATTTTGAGTCCATTTCTATGTTCAAACAAGTGACGTTATGCAATTCTTCCATGAAACAAGCCCCTGCTTTGTCATGATGTTTTCAAGCCAGTAGACTTCCTGCTCTCCGCTGTCGTATATAACGGTCACCATGTCTGTTTCATCATCAAAACGCCATGATGTTATAACAAGGTTCGGCTTTACATCTTCTTTGATTGGTCCAAATTTCCTAATTGTTAGTATAAAGAATAATAAGTGAATGTATTTATGATTTTTTCTTATATTTGAGTCTTTCTTTTTAGTAGGTGTAGGATATTTAGTTGGTGTAGAATAATCAACATTCGTTCTATTATTATTTTATCTATCTTAAAAGCATTTGCATTCCTTCCTTCATTCATTCATGTATGATGGGTTTTTATTTTAAAAAAAATTTGTAAGTGGTTATGAGTAGATGAGAGAAAAAAAAATCTACTGTTTATCTGTATATTTGTGGAACACTATTCACTCTTTATAAATTTAGAACATATTGAAAGTGGTTATAAATGGAGGAAAGAGAAAAAGATAATGATAAAAATATAAAAAAATATTATTTAATAGAAAAAAGAATGAAAATATAGTTGTTTTTAATTTAATATAATTTTAGGGTACAGGATATGAATGCTCTTGTAGACAAATGATGGTGGCTTTTACGCCTTCAACCCTTCATTCACCCTCAAATATGCAAAATGATAGTTATATCCTGTTATAGACAAATGCTGGTGGCTTTTACGCATTCAACCCTTCATTCACCCTCAAATATGCAAAATGATATGATATTTATTTTTAAGCTTTACTTCGCATAAAACGATAAATTCACCCCCTAATTTTATGAAATGGCATTTTTCCCTGCTCCATTTTATCGGCACCCCCTATACTTTCAAATTTTTCATTTTAACCCTCTTTGCTCTTTCTTTTGCATTTTTTTACCCAAAGTTTCACCACATTGCAATTTTAGTCTCTTGGCTTTGCAAACGTCAAAGGTTAATCCCTCAAATTTCTAATATTTCAACTTTACCCATGTACCATGTATAGTATGCGTTTTTAAATATTATTTTCTTTAATGATTTTTGTTTGCTAATTTTTTATTTAAAAGACTAATTTGTCGTTAACCTTTTTTGTCACACCCCCTAAAATACAACAAGCGGAAACCCGCGCGAGGGGTGTGACGTACCAGGATCTAGTCACTAATCACATTGAACCATAAGCAAAATAAAACTTTCCATTAGACAAAACAGTGTAATTCAAACACTAGTTTAGAAAATCAAACATGTTCAGCGGAAGCATAATAGTTTGTTCAATAAGTTTAATGAAAGTGTTCAAAACAATGCAACATCAAGGAGCGTTCCAATTGCCACGACCCATGACCACTCCAGCTTCCCAGACAGCAAGTTCCATGACAGTGTACCTAAGGACCTGCAAGCATGCAGAAAAGTGTATCAGCGAAAGCTGGCGAGTTCACAGTTTGTTAAACCGCTTGTTACCACGTATTGACTTATGTTATGTTGATAATAACTCGATACCACAGACGGCTCCTTTTTGCCCTTCTCCAATGCTCTATCAAACATTGGCCATGATTTTAAAGTTATTAGTTCACGCCCGTCCTATCCAGGTACGTCGTGAGGGTGCCAAACCTAATAGCTCTATCAACTAATAACCCCGTTGCCCTACAAGCAACTTGTTCGGTAGTATGATGGGACTTAAGTGATAGAAAGTGAGTGTATTATCCAACATTAACATTTACTGAAAACCGCCTCATATCCCCTACAAGGATATGGGTTTGTGAAAGTCTGTTTGTTACTGAAAACTGCCTCATATCCCCTGCAAGGATATGGGTTTGAGAAAACTGTTTATTTGTTTTGCCCATTTGATTGTTCCCACCGGACGCATGCTTGTATTGAGAGGAGTGAACTCACCTTAGTTTTGCTCGGTATGTTAAGTTACCCGTTCCAATTTAGTCAACCAACCCTACCGTGATTACCAATGAAATCAGTTTCATAGTCAATTAAGTCACGTATGTTCACAGTTTGCATTCATAGCAAAGATCACCGTATATCACATAACAATTATTCAATCTCATACAAGTCATAACTATTTGAGACCTTACTGTTTAAAAGGTTCTGTTTGTTTACTCTATTGCAGCATCCTCACGAAGAACCAGTTCTTCGTGGGATACTCTCATGGCGAAGAACCCTCCAGGCGAAGAACCGTGTTTCGTCGGGGAATGATGGTGACGAAGAACCTTAGTTGTTTGTCGAATGCCAGTCAACGAAGAATCAGTTCTTCGCCAACCTAGGTTCTTCGTTGGGGAGTCCTTCGTCGCTACACCTCAACAGTTACATGATTTCTTTCATAACAACTATCCCGTGATTACAGCAAACACTTTGCCACAAACCAAAACAGATCAAACCTTATGATTTAACAGTTATCATTCATGTTCATACAAGTTTCATAAATTTCATAATTGTAACAGTTTCCTTAATTCCCATAACACCAATCATAAGCAACCCTAATCATCATACTCATCATATCACAACTCAGATCATCCAATAACCATACACAATAAGATTTGTGTGTTTATCATAATATAATTTCAACAAGCAGATTTATCAAATCGCGTGGTGAACATGAACAAATACAAGCCATCGAACCCTCATCATGCATGTTCTAATTTCCTTGATTTAATATTAAAACATCAAAACCCGAATTAACACAATATGAGAGCATGGTTTCTAACAAAACCCTATATCCACAGTAGATCTCAAGCATCACATAATAATCATCAAACAACGTGAGGTGTGGTGAGATTCTAACCGAATGATGAGATGATCACGAAAGTGCAAGTGGGCTTCGAGGGAAAAGAAGGGTGCTGCCGGCGTTCACAATTGAGGAGGAGAGCTTAGGGTTTGACAGATTTTCGTTTATATGGTGCGAACAGGGCCGAGCCACAACTGGGTTTCACTTGGGCCGAAAGCCCTTTCGGCGAAGGACCCTCTTGACGAAGAACAATACTTCGTCAAGAGTGGTGATGGCGAAGAACCTTCTTCGTCATGAAATGTTTGTGACGAAGGACCTTGTTCGTCAAGAAGTGAAGTTGGCGAAGAACTCTAGTAGTTCGTCAAAGGCCAGCCAATGAAGAACTAGGTTCTTCGTCGACTTGAGTGTGGTGTGCAGCCCAAAGTTAAGAAACATGATCTTATTATGACTAAACATTAAACAACTCCTAAGTTTTCATGAAACACTGTTAGGACGGTTTGTCAGGATCTGTTCGTCTGGAACGTGGATGAATCAATCACGGTCAATGTGCGCAATCCATTGATCGTGTCTAAGAATCAACAACGGCAGAATCAGCATTTAAACTCTTCTGATTTTCTATTAGAATGATTGTGAAAGTACAGTAGCACCGGTAGATAATCAAAATGACAGAGTTTCCTTACAAGATCAGCAAAAGGTCCTAAATGACAAGTCCTAGCTTGCTATTTATAGGCAAACTCAAGGAGGGGAAGTGTCACCCGATCGGATGGTGATCCGATCGGATGGTCATCTGATCGGATGGCCATCCAATCGGATGACATCAGTCAACCGTCGGATCCACTTTTACACTTAAGCGCCATTCCCTGAGTAGTCGTTATACAATCATACATACAATTACTTACATATACACAAAAGACATACACAGTACAAAATAAGACTCAATGCTGACGGAAGCTACAGACATATGAACTAACAGACTCCCCCTTGGATGTAGCTGTAGTTCCTTCCAGCATAGTCTTCAATCTTTCCTCTTGCGTCTTCGTTCCTTTGCCCTCTGTCTCATCTGTTCAGCTTTTTCTTCTAGCAACTTTCTTCTTAGCGGCCTTCCAACTTCATTCCAGTACTTTCTGTACTGTGGATCACCGTCGCGCTTTCTATCCCATCGCGGAATCTTGTTTTCCTCCTTCTCGATCGGTGTCTGCTCCGTTGGTGGTGGTCTCATCAGCTTGTACTTTCCGAGCCTTGCAGCTTTCTCAGCAATAGCCTTGAATCTCTGTTTGCGCTTGTACTTCTTCAAGAATTTATCAATCTCCAAATCTCTCCACTTAGACTTCCAATACCTGCCGGAGTTGATGTCTTTAGCAAAACATACATCCACAATCTTTTGATATTGCATCGCTTGAGCTTTGTCTCGCTTCTCCTACACAATCTTGTTATAAAATAAGCAGTCTATACCCTTCTTCGAGCAGTTTACAAGCCACATAGGATCCAGTATACTGATCCTTCTTGATTCACCCTTTGATTTATCAAACAGAGATATTACCGCTTCTGCTGTGCTTTCATTGTATAACCAGCCTTGGAAATCTTCATAGAAATCTTGTTCGATAGCACGTAGCGGCATGTTCTTTAAGCACCTTGGTGGCTTGACATCTAAAGTAATATCTTTCTCACCATTCTCCAAGATAGTAACAATCTGCTTTGGATATTGAGGCTTCCAATCTGGATATCTTGTCTTTGATTGTTGCTTTACATAATCCCACAAGTGTTGGTCGTGTTGCTTCACATCTAAACCATAATAAAACTGCTTGATGTTCTTTGTTTGGACCAACTCATCAACATCCCACCACGGGAGGGTCTTGATATCTAACAAGAACTCAAAATACTGTACCCCTTGCTCCCGTCTAATAGCGTATACTTGCAGATCTTCTAGATAGCCCCAAGACAAAAAGTCACCCCATGAGATGTTTGCATCATGCGTAAAGTACTGAAGCGGCCTTATAAACTTTATTTCCTTTGACATCACTTTAAACCACTTCTTCCTCTCTTCAACAAGATTCTCTCTAGGAATAGTTCTTGGTACACCATCACTTGTTATCTTCTCCACAATCTTCCTCCTGACTTCGTCTTCATTTTGATCTTTGAACATTTCAGCAAGAGAAGGAAACGTTTCATCAACACCAGAATAATGAAAATCCGTTTCTTCATCAGACGAATCAGAGGCTTCTTCAACAATCACATCATTGTACTTATCAGCTTCTTGGGCATATTTAAACTCATACTCCCTCTCTGGTGACGGCGGAATCTTATCTTTTATATGGAACTTAAACTTCCCATCGTCTAAACCCAATTCTTCTAACATTTCAGCCCTTGACCTCGGCACCTCTATCTCCCCCTCAAACTTAGCATGTAAATATATAACAGTTGGTTGCGTGAGTAATACCTGGTCGGCATGTTGTTTTCCTGATGAAGAAGACTCTTGATGTTGATCCTCCTCCTGTTCATTGATTTCGTCATTCATAAGGTCATCAATCTTTTGTTGAACTGAAGGATTCACAATGAGTAAACCAGATGAGCCTTGGTCTTCATCATCGTCTTTGTCTATCAAATCATCCCATGAACGATCATAGTTCTCAACATCATCAAGGATGTCGTCCAAATCTTCATCTTCTTTCTCTTCTTCCTCTTCTTCTACTATAACCCTCTCTTCTTCTTTCCATCTTAACAATAACACTTCTGAATCTTTCGATTTCTTTTTCCTTTGAGTAACTTGCACTCGGCGAACAATATCTTCAAAGTTGTAAAATAAAGGAGAAGATTCACCAAGTACGAATCTTTGATCATGATCAGCTTCAACATCAACCATATCAACATCGACTTGACTTGAAGATGCTCCATCTTCTTGAGTCTCTATGATAGCTTCTTTCTTTCTTTGTGTTGCTTCTTCAGCTAATCTTCTTTCTCTCTCAATTCTTCGCTATTCAGCCTTTTTGATCTCGATGTTGTTGAAGACAGAATGAACATCGATGCCCAAATGACTTTCCATTACAGTGTATAGCATGTTGAGCTGTTCATCCTTCATAACTATATCAGCTTTCATTGCTTCCATCTCAAGCTTCATTTCTTTCATGTCGTTTGAGGCTGCTTCATGAATATCACTTAACAAGCCATGCAACATCTGATTCACCTCTTGCAGCTTCTTCATTTTCTCATTCATTTCAACATTTTCTGCTGATAGAAACTCAAACAGCTGTGTATTGTCATGAACACCATCTTCTAATTTCTTCAACTTCTTAGCTTGTTTGATCATGACACTCTTAATTTCTTCATTTGCTTTCGTCAAATCTTCAACTTGTTTCTTCAATGCATCACGTTCTGCTTCAGCTTTTTCTTTTTCTTTCTCCAGAACACTCATTTTCTTCTTCATTTCTTTTACAGATGTATCATGAAACATATCAAATTCTTCACCAATAATGAAGTCATCTTTTAACTTTCCATGAATATTTGGAAACCCTTCAAATATATCAGGAAGAACTATTTCCTTTGGCATTGAAGATTCAGGAATATCAAGGTTTTCTAGTGGTGGTGGTGGTGGTGGAACACTCACTTCAACATAATCATCATCACCAATATTCTTTTGAGCTTCAGCTTCAGGCTTATCAATGCTTTGTACCTCTAGCTCTTTAGGAACTTCAACATTTTTGTCTTTGGCAGTTTCAGGACCCTTAGAAGTCTCCATGTGCTTTTCACTCTTTCCACTTTGGTCTTTGTGAACTGGAGCAGACCCTTTCCTGGCTCTAACACTTCTCGGAAGAACTCCAGTCTGAACAACTTTGCGTTTCTTTCTTTGATTCTTTTTCTCATCATCAGGTGGCAAGTAGGTAGAATCCTCTTCATCAGATCCTTTAGCTTTCTTCTTCTGAGGTCTCTTCTTCAGTTGAACCTTTCCACGACCAAGTGTTGCCCTATCAATTTCTGTCTCAGTCTCCTTTGATTCATCGTCAGCCTCACTTGAATCATCACAAACAACACCTTCTGGCTCTGTTTCTTTAACACCTTCACCTTGAATACTTGCACTTTGATCTTTCTGAGTAGACACTTCCTCATTCTTCTTTAGAAAACTTTCAAGTGAATGTTTCAATAAATCAACTCCTTGTTGAATAACTTCTGATGGATCCAACACTGGTTCATCAACCAACTTTTGTTGTGATTCACTTGAAGGCCCTGCAAAACAATCATTGAAACATTTATTAGAATAATATAACAATTTAAAGATCTAATATCTCTTATGACCCCCCCTTTTACTATACCCATAACAGCAATCTTAGGTGCAGATACAACTGGAATAGGCACAGTTGGGGATGTCTTTGGTGTTCTTTTTCTCTTCCCATCCTTCACATACCAATAACGAAGTTTCTTCTCAACCATTTGACTTATCTTGTCACCTTCATTCTCAGAGTTGCTATTGTCATGTCTCCATGCGTCATTTTCCGGAGCAACATAAGCTGGATTGTTAATCCTGCTGATCATTCTCCTTGTTCTTGGTTCAGGTCCTTTAGCTAGTCTACTTATAGTATCAGCAGTCATGTTTCGTAGACCTAGAATATCATCAGCATCCTTTTGAAGATCTTTGAACTGATCATCAATCATCATTTGTATAAACCTAGGATACATGATGTACTTTGCACTTCTAGCTCTTACATTATCTACCAAGTGATCAAATATCACCTTAGATACATTGTAAGGTCTATTCCGCACCAGACAAGCTATAATGTTCATGATGTAATCAGAAGTTTCATCATAGGCTCCCTTCCTGTGAGATAAGTCATGCACTACACAATCGATCATGAACTTATAAGGCTTGCTAAACATGGTTTTAATCATTTTCCCATTTAAGTGTCCTATGAACCCCATTCTACACCATAATCCCTTACACAAACGTTCAGGAATAATCGTAGGCTCATCATCACTGTCTCCTAACTCCAAAACTTTCCTTAAATCACCAACATTAAACTTAAACTCTATGTCCACATCTTGACCATTTTTTCCTTCTTTTTAACAGCAGAACAGATCAACTTTTCATTCTCCTCATATGTCACCGAACTCCAAAATCTCCTAACATGAGATTCATACACTATGGTATTATCGGTTAACGCCTTATGAATCTTGCTCTCTTTTAAAAATTTTGCTATGACTTCAAACACAGTATTGTCTGTATAGTGTGCATCCAACAGACAATATATGTTGTGAGATTTGTCCTAGTCTGATGCTCTTCCCTGCAAGAATAAACAACGTTATAATTTGCACAAATTTCAAGACATAATGTCACAAGTATCAAAATTTTGAAAATATCAAAATTTTTCTAACTCTGGAACATACTCTATGTAGCACTAAGGATCGGATGGTCATCCGATCGGATTGTCATCCGATCGAGTGAACCATCTTCATTAATAAAATAAACAGACAAGTCATGAGCATGTGGATCGGATGACCACTCGATCGGATTGCCACCCGATCGAGTTGCCACTCGATCGGATTGCCACCCGATCGAGTTGCCACTCGATCGGATTGCCACCCGATCGAGTTGCCACTCGATCCATGTGACAAGCAGAAGAACCTTTGAGAAGTCAACCTTAAGAGTGAATGTCATGGATCGGATGGCCACCCGATCGGATTGCCACCCAATCGAGTTGTCACTCGATCCTTGACAAAATTGAAACACTTGGGATTTTTTGTCGTTTTGTGATGAGGATCGGAGGGCCACCCAATCGGATTGCCACCCGATCGAGTTGCCACTCGATTTTTGACATGGTTGTACATTCTCCAAAACATAGTGAAAAGGATCGGATGGCCACCCAATTGGATTGCCACCCGATCAGATTGCCACCCGATCGGGTTGTCAAACTTTCCAAATCACTTTGTCAACAGTAAAAGCACGGATATCGAGGTAAAAACATGGAACATTTTACAAACAAGAAGTGCCATGGACCGGATGCCCACTCGATCGGATTGCCACCCGATCGAGTTGCCTAACTATCCAAACAACACTTGTAATAGATAAAGGCACATGTTCCAATGCACAAACACTTAGAAAAAAATTTCAACATCTATCATGCAATGGATCGGATGCCCACTCGATCGGATTGCCACCCGATCGAGTTGCCACTAGATCCCTGAACATCTGAAGAACAGTTTGAATGTGCCAAGAACATCAAAAAAATTTTCTAAGTTAAACATCAAATTGAACATAGATCCATGTAGAGAATTCTTAGGCGATCAAAACTCTATGTTCATCTCTTTCTAACTCGTCCTATTCTGTGATTAATTTGACAAAACACCTCCGATAGCCGACTCGTTCTAATCATCAAATCTTAAATTTTAACAAGTTTTAGCACAAATTGAGGCAGTAAACTTGTAGATCTAAGGCCCGTGAACAAAACATTATGCTTAGATTCCATCAAAACTTCCTAATAAAGCCTAGATCTAAGATCTAAAGTCCGACAGTCGCCGAACACAAAAACTCATCAAATACATCAAATTTTAACAGTTAAGATCATGAAAACTTACCTTTCCCATTGCAAAGGTTGTGCGTACCAACAATCCAATGTCTTGTGGAAAGAAAAAGTGTGAAAATCAAGATAAGAAAGTGAGAGTGTTTGAGAGAGAATCGGATGGTCGCCCGATCGAGTAAAGGTTTGACTGTTTCCATTGACCATCTATTTATAGGGTGACCACTTATTGGATGGCCATCTGATTGGATTGCCATCCGATCGGATTGCCACTCGATCCAATCTCTTCTCTTTTGACTTTTGAAATTTGACTTTTTGACCTTTTCTCATTTTATCAGATTTTGTCCAGTTTTTAGAAATCCACTTAAGTATCTAGGTCCAAATTAATGACCCTAGGTACTTAATTTGTCTACCAAGTCCAAGTTAATGACCTTGGTTGACCCGAAACGAATCAAACTGGACATTTTGTTCAAATTTTTCAAACACATTTTCATGAAAAATGTTCAAGTATCAAATTAATGAACTTGATTTGACTTTTATATCTCAAGATTTTTCTAGAATAGCTCCCAACCCAGTTGTCCAGTTTAGAAACTTTCCTGCTCCGCTTCACTTCTCAGAATCTAAAGATCCGCTTTCCACCTTGGTTTGTCACAAAACTAAAGCAGAAATATAAAATCTTTTTGGGATTTTCAAGAAAGTTTAGACTATAAAACTATGAAATCTTTTTGGGTTTTAGAGAACTAAACATGAATTAATTGAAATGCAGTTAAAAGTAAATGCAGTAATGTAACTATTTACAGACATATTTGTAGGATCGTTGTCAGACCTGAAACGAGTCGATCAGAGGCGTTCTACTCAAAATGAAAGGCGGAAACAGACATAATGAGTTGAATTAAGCAAGATATCACTTTTAACTGTTGTTTATATTGATCTGGAACAATTTTACAGCAAGACGACACTTCGACAGAGCTTCGCCGTCGAAAAACCTCTAAGTAATTTCGTGTCAAATGACACGAGATCACATCTATTTATAGAGCTACTAATTTCGTTTGAAACAGACTCAAACGATATTACCTCTCACACGAAATTAGTCACTCATACGAAATTACAAGGCACAAACGAAATTACATGTTAATTTCGTATGGAATTAACATGTATCACTTCAAGCGAAATTAACCCTTTCATGCGGAATTAACTTTCTTGTCATTTTCTCGATCTTCGTGCCATGTGTAATGCAAGACTCGATACAAGACGAAGTCGACAAACGTATGCACCAACAGACTCCCCCTCGGATGTTGACGAGTCTTAAGTGTCAAGTCTTCAACGTCTTCAGTCTTTATCAGTCTGATCACTCTTTTTCTTCATCAGCACCAACAAATAACCTTCCTTTAGGTGTCTTCAGACCCCCCCTTTCGATATGCTGGGATCGCAGTCTGGCTTGATGAAATCACAGAGTCTTCAGGTATCGGAACCTGGCTCTCTATCACTCAGATATCCTGCACATTCTCTACCTCACAATAAATTTCACAAATTTAACATTTTGACAAATTTATATAACCAGACTCTCTCTCAAATTTAACCAGAATGATTTATCAATATTAGAATCTGATGAACCACTTATTAGGCAAATTTTCAAAATCTTTTCTCATTTAAAACACAAACTCCTCTTCACCACATGCTCATCATGTTTACCACTTGGAATTTTGAAAATCAGCTCTCCAATATCAGTCGTCGAAAATCTTTTTGAAGTTTTCAAAAAAAATTATGCTCAAACACACTAAAATCTTTTTGGATTTTTGATATAACATAAATGAAATGCAGTAAAGAAATATTTACATACAATATTTTGTGAGTTTGTGTAAGAGGATCATATCAGATTTTGAGACAAATCACCAACACCATTAACCTTTAAACATTTTAAGTTCTAAACGATTCACTTAGATTGTCAGTATACTGATCCACTTAAATTTTCACACAAAGTTCAACTGTTTCGAGATACGAGATTAGTGTTTTAGAGACTTAAACTTATTCGCGTGTCCCACCTCAGAATATACTCCCGTATCCAGATCCCAATATTCAGTCTTACAGGTGAGTATACCTAGATGATATCTGTAAGGGGTTAAATTGAGAAGAACCGTGAGAGCTCAGGTCAGAACTTCCGTTCAGTAGAGAGATGACGGCTTCGACTTTTGGTGGGTCCCCTTTAGAGGATCTTTTCTTCAACATCACATGATTTACATTTTTCAATGTTTTATCATTTTTTATGCTGAGGGTAGGCTATATTTCAAGCAAGCGTAAAGTATTCTCCGAGGACTAGGCCATTGCTTCCGCATTATCAGAAGTCTCGGGATAATACCCCAGATATCACTAAGCATAAAGACCTAGTATCTCAGAAAGAGGGGTCCTTCAAACAAGATTTCGTGGGTTACCCATATATCCAAGAGATGTTACCCACGAGATAAGCAAGTTTGAAATTTAGGTTTATATCTCGTCACAATCTACTAAATGTGCAAAAACCTACTGACACATCATCAGTGAGACCGTTTATCACATTTGACTTTCCAATTCTTTAGCATGTTGTGATCGTCCACTGATGTACTATCATTTCCTCTTTTTGACAACAAAAACTAATTTTTGAATTTTATCATGTTTTTTATTTTTTCAAATTTTCAAATGTTTTTGGATTTTCTGAAATTTTTACTCCCCCTAAAATGCAAAATCTTTTAAGAAAATTTGAAAACAAACTGTACAAGCAAAGTGACAACTGATATCAAATCACTTCAGATCGCCATCCACTTGGCATAAACAATCAGAACTCCCCCTCACAACAAAACATTTTCCCATTATGATTTCAAAACACTTAAGTTTGTTTTAATCAAATGGTTTTTCCGGAAAATAAGTTTCGTTGATTTTACCACTTGTAAAATTGGGGTTCATCATATTGTTTCTCAATCATATGTAGGAAAAACAAGTACAATTTAATGTCCTTGATTTACCCTTTGAAAGTGAAAACCTTTTTTCAACCTTCTTGTAGGTTCACTTATCAACTCAAACTCACTTGTAAATCAAAATATAACAATATAAAGATATCACCTGTAGATTTACCAACCAAACCTTTTCAAGAATGATGCCGATTCCTGCTCCACTCTTACCAACCTGGGAGCTCCGGCAAGTCCGGATTTCAGTTAGGAAAAACTTTCCCCCAAGCCTGACCAGCCTTGGGAGATTCTGGTACACATCTATCCCACCAACATTTTGATTTGTAAAATTATTTTGCACCTTTTACTTTTCCATCAACCATCTTCCCAAAAATATATTTAACTTTTCCACTAAACGCCTTTTCAGTATCAAATTCTTTGTTACCAGCAAAGAATTGACCTGAAATCTCAGTTTTACCTACTTTCAACTTCAAGTTTTCCTTTGACAATTTAGGAAAATTTTCATCGTTCACCTCTGGAACAAAATTCTCTTTCTTCTTCTCAACAAATGACTCCTCTAATTTTATGGAATCAGATTCATTGTCAGAACTACTCTCAGATTTTACAACCCATCTTTGTTTGTTTAAATCGACATTTCTTTTGTAAAAACATTTTGAAACATCACCAGTTTTGAAAGTCGAATTCTCAAACACTTTAGATTTCTCCGTTGGTTGTTTCTTTTTATCAACACCTTTCTTATTTGTTTCAAGGTTAGAAGAAACTCCCTGTTTTGAATAAATGAACTCTTGGCAATTCCAAGCAATATGTCCAACTTTTTGACACTTAAAACAGGTTCTTCTGTCAACTCTTTGAGCAAATTTCTTCACATTCTTTTTTATTTCAGCAAGAAACTCTTGATTTGACTGTTTCCAGAATGGTTTCTTCTGCTCATCTTCAGAACTTCCTCCTGCAACAAATTTTTTTTTTGGTTTATAATTTTTCTCATTTTTATAATTTTCCGAAGAATTAAAACCCAAACCTTTCTTTTTGAAATTACTGTTATGGTTTGGTTTCTTTCGATAACCTGAACCAGAACTGTAACCCTTTTTCTTGTTCAATCTTTGTTGAACTCTTGAAGTGTACTTTTTAGGTTTTTCAGCAAGATTTAAATCTTTTATTTCAGAAATATTAATTTCTGTTAATTTGAAAACCTGTTTGATCATTTCAATTTTGACACTTCTTATAGGAAATTCCTCATCAGAATATAATTTGTCTGAATCATTCAAAGTATATGCTACATTGATTGTTCCATCATTCAAATTAGATTTTGATAACAGGAATTCTTTATTGTAAACTCGTTTAACCGATGAACTCGGACTCTTTTCTGACGAACTCGAACTTTCAGATTTAGACTCCGATTTTGACTCTTCATCCATATCTAACACCTGATCGACCACTTTCTTTAACAACTCAGACTCATGATCAGTGTCAGACGCTGTGAATGTGACATCAATATTGTCTGGTAATTCATCAATGATTTCAGACTTTAACTTGATGTTGACTGCCTTTTTTAGACGCTCCTCGTTAGGATTCCTGGGGGAATAACTCTCATAGATTGGAGGCAGACACTTGTTATACTTGACACTTTGTGTCTTACCAGCATCTGTGTCTTTCGTTTCTTTATCTTTAAACGCTTCAAGACCTGCAACAGTAGGATAAACTCGATCAATCAAATAATCACATGTTGTATAACTTAACAGTAGCCTTTTGATTCTTTCACTCTCAATCTTTTCAAGTTCCAAATCTTGCTTTAGTTTTGCACAATCTTCAATATACTCATTAATGACTTTCTGCTTTGTCATTAACGTGGAACTCATCATCGTCATTGCCGCATCAACCTCTTTGTTTGTCTTGTTCAAACCATCAACTGTTCTATTCAGAAAATCATATGACTCTTTCACATACTTGATATCAGACAATAAATCTTCTTTCATCTTCTCTAATTCAGCAATCTTCTTATCTTTCTCCTCACAAACTTTGCAAGATTCTAAACACTTCAAACATGGTTTTTCAACTTCAACCATTTTTTCGACTATCTTTTCAACCTCAACAGTCTTTTCAACTTCAACGAGTTTCTCAACTTCAACAATTTTTTCTACCTCGACAATTTTCTCTACTTCAACAAATTTTTCAACTTCGACTATTTTTTCGATTTCAACTATTTTCTCCACCACTTTCTCCACTTCAACAATTTTATCTACAACTTTCTCAGTTACTGCTTCAACATTTGCTTCTCCAGCTTCTATCTTTGCTTTTTCATCAGCAAGGATTCTTGCTGTTTCTAGCTCTCTCCTCAATCTGGCAATCTTCTTCTGATTCAGCATCTCCATTTTATCTGCAAAAAACAAATTAAAGCTGTCAGGATCTATGCCTTTTCTAGCTTTGTTAAGATATTCTTCCTCATCATCGGTATCAATATCACTTCCTAGATCTGGAAAAATCGGTATTCTTTTCTGACTAGCCTCATCTTCATCCAGAATTCTAGCAACAAAACATGAACCTTGTGGAATATATTTATCCCAGCTAAATCCCTCTGCAACTAGACCTGAACCTTGTGGAATGTAATTATCCCAGCTAAATCCCTCTGCAACAAACTCATCATCTTGATCAATTATTCCAAAATAAGCTTTCTTATTTGCATCTTCGATCATTTTTCCATGAGCAGTTTTTTGATCCTTTTCTTAAGGTTGTTGATCAATCTGATGAAAGATTGATTTCTGATAATAATTGTTCTTTTCTTGATTCCCGGTTTCTTCTTTATTTGTACATTCTCTTTTAAAATGACCCTTTCCTTTACACCGGAAACATGTAACTTTTGATTTATCAAAACCTAGCGGAGAAGTAGCCATTCCTCGAAACTCATCTCCACCAGTAATTTGTTGAAACTTTTCTGCCCTCCTCCAAGCACTGGCCAAACACCACTTCACATCCATCAACTCAAGTTCCTCTGCATCAATTTGGTCATAATCTTCTTTTGTAAGCATCGGATTTCCAATCTTGCCAGCAATCAAACCTTCATAAGATTCCAACATAGCAACGAGTGATGCCATGTGTTGCTTGGCTATTTCTGGAGACAAATTCTGACCATTTTGAATGTTCAAAGTCACATTGCATTGAAGATTTGTTGAACTCTGTTGTTGAGGACTTGATGTTGTGTTGTTTGGATCAAAACTTGAAAATGATGAAGAATATCCACCACTCTGAGTTGTAGTGCTAACATTCGGACTAGAGGACCCATCAGCACTAAAACCAGTTTGCATATTTGGACTAGGAGTAGTAACTTCAAACTTGTTTCCCCGATAGTATAAACTGACATCTTGTTGAGCATTTGGATTCTTCATAATTGCTGTTTTCTGGATATCCAGCTCATGCTCTTCAATCTTCTGAGTAAATTGTGCCAGATTCATATTTTCAGATTTTCTCGTGTGTTTTAAGATCAACAAATACGTTCCCCACTTGTGCTATGGTAAAGCATTAGCAAGTTTATCCACCCACTCATCATCATCTTTCGTTATCTCCAATCTACCCATTTCTAACACCAGATGACAATATCTGTCAATGGTTGTTTTTGTTGATTCACCATCGAAAGCTGTAAATGTATCAAATGATTTCTTCAACAAAGCCTTCTTGTTTTTAATCATATCAGCACTTCCTTTGAACTTCTGAATCAATGCATTCCAGATTGACCGTGCAGTATGTGACAACCCGAACTTTCAAGGTTAGTATCGTGTGATATCGTATTTATGATTCTCACTGTTCTTCGTTCATATTCATAACTGTGTTAAACTTGTTTTACGTAAACATGCTCGTGTATGTTTGTGAGTGTAGTCTAGTCAATATGTCAGGCCGCTCACACACACACCTCATGCTGTTATCATTCCAATCCTAAACTGGCCCACCCTTTTGTATTGTTGGTACCTGGCCCAGTGCACTAGGACCCCAAATAATATTTAAAACAAAAACACAAATCAAGTGGGTTCGGCCCACTTTGTGACGGTTATGTTTGGAATTGTTTTCCATGCACCCATTACACATTAACACAAGTTAATCAACCCTAATATCCTCACCCCTCCCCTATTCGCGACGGCAGTAACCCCCCTTCTTCGAAACCCTTTTTCCTTTGGAGCTTACCCTTGTGCTTGGTTTTACACATCATCATGTTAGTTTATATTCATGCAAATAAATATGTGTTGTGTATGTTTGAGAACTACCTTGTTGATTTTTGGTTTGCTTCTGGTCACATATACTATAAGAATTGTATAGGTATAAATCTGTTAGAAGTAGAATTGTGATGATTGTATGCATGGATCGATGATATTGTTGATAAAAGGATAAGTGATTCAGATGTGCATGATGTTAAATAAGTATTGCTGATGTTGTTCGATTTGTAGGCATATAGGATAATATGTATGACTAAAAGCCACTCACATGGATCTGATTGGGCCGCACCATAATAGCATGTGACTATCTTATCTTTTGATCTTGTTCTATGTGTGTTGGTTGATTGTGATGTATGCCGTTTGGTTAAGCAAACTGATTATATTATTAGCACACTATAAATGATCGGAACTTGTGGTTGATTAAAATATAGCCCCACTTAACAAACAGATGATAGGACCGTGCAAAGCTTGTTAGTGGCCGCACATGTGACTTATAATACCATTGACATCACATGACTAACTTATTAACAATCACATCATCAGCAACAAAAACAATGAGTTAATATAATATAAACTAGTGATTGAATTTGTTGTAATTCCAACAATTCAAATATCTCTGTGTTTCGAAGGTATCATTATTATTAGATTGTTTTGAAGTAAATCAAATATTTGAGTACACCTGAGTTGAATTTGGGTGATTTTATTCCTTATATTTTTTTAATCAGATAATTGACTCAGGGGACTGCCCTAACAACACCACTCATCATAGAAATTATTTTCCTTTGAAGATATCTAAAACTTGGTTGTTAAATGGGCCGCACCTAGGGGTTTTCGTCCATAGTGATTTCGTCCCAAGGGATTTCGCCACTAGGTGATTTCGGCCAAGAGTGTTTTCGTTGAGTGTCTGGCATATTAGTTCTGTGTAGTATGTAACTCTGTTAGTTATCAACTCCGTTAGTTGTTAATTCAGTAAACATGTTAACTCTGTTAAACTTATTAACTTTGTTAAACTTATTAACTTTGTTAAGATTTGTTAACCCTGTCAAGTATGTAAATGAATAACCATGATCAGTACAAACTGTGAAAGACATTATATGAAGCATGAAGTGCATGACTTTGATAAACTGCTTATATGATACGTGATGATTGCTTAAACACACTTCGTGACATTTATTGCATGTGAATCTATACGAGCTTGACTGATTGTGTATACATGCATAACTATAGGACTTGACTGATTACTTGTGAGCACATAGTTAAGCATACCGAGCAAACCAAGGTGAGTTCACACTCTTACCAAGGCATGGGATTCCCGGGGTTGGGAATGGCTTTGGATGATTACTTGTACACACATTGATACTGGAATTACGTACCACTGACCTCGGGAGAGGCAGGTTACTTGTAGATACTGCTAGACTAGTGATACAAATACTACTCTTCGCTCACACGCCTGGAATGGCCGCGATACTGATACTAACACTAATACTTAACTTCGCACACATGCCTGGGTTGGCCGCGATACGAATACTAAACTTCGCACACATGCCTGGGTTGGCCGCGATACGAATACTAAACTTCGCACACATGCCTGGAGGGCCGCGATACAAATATACCTAGTCTAGAAAACATGGGAAACCCCCACCAATCTTCGCCAACATGCCTAGAGGGTCGCGATACAAATACATACGAAACATGGTTCACTAAATGAACATACGGTTTACAATACGATTACTATAACTGAACAACCAACTGTGAACTCGCTCAACTTTGTTGTTGACTTTCTGTTACATGCCTTGCAGGACCTTAGGTACACATGGAGCTTGCACGGAAGGCACAGTCGTTGTGGGACATGGATCGTGGATGCCACGTTAAACTTTATAACACTTTGAACTTGATACTTATGTTGGGATTTCATATTATGCTTCCGCTACTTGTTCTATGTTTTTGAGTGAACACCAATTGTATTATGATGGATTACATTTACTTTTACTTATTACTTATATGTTCAATATGATTGGTGGCTGGATCCTGGTCATGTCACGCCTCCAAGCGGTGGTACTCCGCGTGTGGATTTTGGGGGTGTGACAGATTGGTATCAGAGCCATTGGTTATAGAGAACTCGGTTTTAATAAGGGGAAAACGTTTTTATTAAAACCAGACTATAACCTGTACAGTGCTCAACGATCCACAACGATGCCTCGCTCCACGTGCAAGACTCAACATTCTAGGTAATATGGTATATGTTTTATTGCCTACTTGCTAGAATTACATAGAACTTTGCTCATGGTATGCTTAGATACACATAACCCCTATTGCTTGAGAATACTTGTGTGCTCACTCTCTTCTGTCATCGCACTATTCGCGAACCTCTCTCACTCATGTTTCCTTTGGTATGAAGATCATGAGTGGACGTGTCAACATGACTCAAGCCCAGTTGGCGGCTTTGATCTCTGAACATGTAACTGCAGCACTCGCAGCTGCCCAGGCAGGAGGTATAACCTGCCATCACAACTCACTGTAGGATCCTTAGATTCTACTTTCGTAAACCGACACTTGTGCTTAATTTTGTTTACTCTTACGCACACGACAAGTCAACACGCTCATCCACATGTATGCACATTCAAGACGTTCATGGACTGTCGTCCTAATACTTTTAGTGGCACTGAAGGAGCCGTTGGACTCCTCCATTGGTTTGAAAAGCTCGAATCGGTCTTCGAGACATGTGAATGCCCTGAGGCTCATAGGGTGAAGTACGCCACTGGTGCTCTCGAAGGCACTGCGCTAACTTGGTGGAACGCGCAAGTTCAGATGCTGGGGCTGACGGCTGTTAATGCCACCCCATGGAAGGATTTCAAGGAACTGATCAAACGTGAATATTGTAGTCGTGATGACATCCACAAGCTGGAAGTGGAGTTCTTTAACTTGAAGATGACGGGGTCAGAGATAGAAGCGTACACGAAACGATCCGACGAATTGGCAGTATTGTGTCTAACTATGGTGGATCCTCCCATCAAGCGCATTGAGATGGACCTCAAAGGCTTAGTACCAGAGATTCAAAGTCATGTGACTGCTGCTAACCTTGCTACTATTCAAGATGTTACTCGTCTTGCTCATCGTCTCACAGACCAGGCTGTGGAACAGAACAAGCTGCCTAAACGTATTGGTGCTACTACTACTTCTGCTACTCCCAGTGACAACAAACGAAAGTGGGATGGAACCTCCAGCAAGGGTTCGACTTCAGTTCAGTCCCAGGCACAGCAGTGAAAGATTGATGACTATCAGAGCCCTGGTCAGCAGTCTTCTAGTAGTCAAGGGCAGGGTGGATATCGAGGAAACCACCCAAAATGCAACAGACACCACAGTGGTCACATAGTCAAGGGTTGTAACCTCGTCTTAGCTGGTCAGACTTTCTCTATCGATCTCATTCCCATAGCTCTGGGTAGTTTTGACATCGTCATCGGTATGGATTGGTTATCTCAACAACAAGCAGAGATCCTATGCAAAGAGAAGATTGTTCGCATTCCCCGTTCTGGCAAAGAACCTCTCGAAATTCAAGACGACAAGAGTGGTGCTGTGGTTGGCATCATCTCCTTCCTGAAGGCTCAGAAGTGTTTACGAAAGGGCCACACTTTTATCTTAGCACTCGTTACTGATGCATCAACGAAAGAGAAGAAGATCGAGGATATCCCAGTAGTACGCGATTTTCCTCAGGTGTTTCCTGAAGATTTACCTGGGCTACCGCCTCATCGCCAGGTCGAATTTCAGATCGAGCTAGCTCCAGGAGCAGCACCCATAGCTCGAGCACCTTATCATTTAGCTCCAACTGAACTGGAAGAACTGTCTAAGCAATTGCAAGAACTCTTGGAAAAGGGTTTCATACGTCCTTGCTCTTCGCCCTGGGGAGCTCCAGTATTATTTGTGAAGAAGAAAGACGGTACCTTCCGCATGTGTATTGATTACCGCGAACTGAACAAGGTGACCGTGAAGAATCGCTATCCTCTTCCACGCATCGACGACTTATTCGACCAGTTGCAAGGGTCGAGCTATTACTCGAAGATTGACCTGAGGTCAGGCTATCACCAACTGAGAGTCCGGGATGAGGACGTCTCCAAAACAGCATTTAGAACACGCTACGGCCATTATGAGTTTCTGGTCATGCCATTCGGGCTAGCAAACGCGCCTGCAGTCTTCATGGATCTTATGAACAGGGTGTGCAAGCCCTATTTGGATAAGTTCGTTATCGTATTTATCGACGACATTTTGATTTACTCCAAGAGTCAGGAGGAACACGAGCATCATTTACGACTTATTTTGGAACTTCTTCGAACGGAACAACTTTACGCCAAGTTTTCAAAATGCGACTTCTGGCTTCGTGAAGTCCACTTTCTAGGCCACGTGGTAAACAAGGATGGGATTCATGTTGATCCGTCTAAGGTAGATTCGATCAAGAACTGGCCTGCACCTCGCACACCAATCGAAATACGCCAATTCTTGGGTTTGGCGGGTTATTACCGACGGTTCATCAAAGACTTCTCAAAGATTGCACCGCCTCTTACACTACTGACACAGAAATGTGTTGCTTATCGTTGGGGTAGTACACAGGAAATAGCGTTTCAGCACTTAAAGGATAGACTTTGTAGCGCACCTATCCTCTCATTGCCTGAAGGCACGGACGATTTTGTAGTCTACTGCGATGCATCTATCCAAGGTCTTGGATGTGTGTTGATGCAACGGGATAAAGTCATCGCTTATGCTTCGCGCCAACTTAAGATTCACGAACGAAATTACACTACACATGATTTAGAGCTGGGAGCTGTTGTTTTTGCGCTCAAGATATGGCGACATTACCTGTACGGTACCAAGTGCACCATCTACACGGATCACAGGAGTCTCGAGCATATCTTCAAGCAGAAAGAATTGAACATGCGACAACGACGATGGGTCGAATTACTGAACGATTACGAATGTGCTATAAAGTACCATCCGGGCAAAGCCAATGTGGTGGCCGACGCCCTCAGTCGAAAGGATACCACACCTAGGCGTGTACGAGCATTGCAACTCACTATTCAGTCTAGTCTTCCTGCACAGATACGAGATGCTCAGGTAGAAGCATTGAAACCAGAAAACGTCAGGGCTGAAGCTCTGCGCGGCTCAAGGCAACGGCTAGAACAAAAGGCAGATGGCGCCTATTACGTAACAGGACGCATTTGGGTCCCACTCTACGGCAACTTACGCAAGCTTGTAATGGATGACGCTCATAAGTCTCGCTACTCAGTACATCCTGGTTCGGATAAGATGTACCACGATTTGAAAACCACATATTGGTGGCCTAGCATGAAAGCTCATATAGCAACTTACGTTAGCAAGTGTTTGACTTGTGCGAGAGTCAAAGCGGAATATCAGAAACCATCAGGCCCACTCCAACAACCTGAGATACCACAATGGAAATGGGAACAAATTTCCATGGATTTTGTTACTGGCCTACCTAGATCTCAACGTGGGAATGATACTATTTGGGTGATCGTGGATCGACTCACAAATTCTGCACACTTCTTGGCCATCAAGGAAACGGATAAGTTCTCCACTTTAGCAGACGTGTATCTTAGGGAAGTTGTCTCGAGGCACGGGGTGCCCACCTCTATTATCTCTGATCGTGATGCACACTTTACTTCAGAACTGTGGCAAGCAATGCACAAATCCTTTGGCTCACGATTAGACATGAGCACAGCTTACCATCCGCAAACAGATGGGCAGTCTGAACGCACCATCCAAACTCTAGAAGACATGCTTCGTGCGTGTGTAATCGATTTCGGCAACGGCTGGGAAAAACACCTCCCATTGGTGGAGTTTTCGTATAACAACAGTTAGCACACCAGCATTCAAGCCGCTCCATTCGAGGCATTGTACGGGCGTAAATGCCGATCACCTCTTTGTTGGGCAGAGGTGGGTGATAGTCAGATTACGGGCCCAGAACTCGTAGTTGATACTACTGAAAAGATAGCTCAGATACGACAACGCATGGCGGCAGCTCGTGACCGTCAGAAAGCATACGCCGATAAAGACAGGAAACCACTCGAGTTCCAGGTTGGGGATCGAGTGCTACTCAAAGTTTCGCCCTGGAAGGGTGTGGTTCGTTTTGGCAAACGAGGCAAAATTAACCCACGATACGTCGGACCGTTCGAAATCATTGAGAAAATAGGCAAAGTGGCCTACAGACTGAACTTACCAGCTGAACTCAGTGCAGTTCACAACGTCTTTCACGTGTCGAATCTGAAGAAGTGCCTATCAGATGAGACCCTCATAGTTCCTTTGAAGGAGCTTACTATCGATGAACAGTTGCGATTCGTCGAGGAACCAGTTGAAATCACGGACCGGGATGTTAAGGTCCTCAAGAACACCAGAATGCCTCTTGTTCGAGTTCGTTGGAACTCCCGTCGTGGCCCAGAGTTCACCTGGGAACGAGAAGATCAAATGAAACTCAAGTATCCCCAGTTATTCGAAAACAGTGCAACCACTACTGAAGCTGAAGCTACTACAGAATTTCGGGACGAAATTCCAAATCAACGGGGGGATGATGTGACACCCCAGGAAAACCAGTAAACAACACAACACAACTAGCTTCCTCAGTAACCACGTGCTAAATTTTGGGACGAAATTTCTTTCAAGTTGGGGATAATGTGACAACCCGAACTTTCAAGGTTAGTATCGTGTGATATCGTATTTATGATTCTCACTGTTCTTCGTTCATATTCATAACTGTGTTAAACTTGTTTTACGTAAACATGCTCGTGTATGTTTGTGTGTGTAGTCTACTCAATATGTCAGGCCGCTTACACACACACCTCATGCTGTTATCATTCCAATCCTAAACTGGCCCACCCTTTTGTATTGTTGGTACCTGGCCCAGTGCACTAGGACCCCAAATAATATTTAAAACAAAAACACAAATCAAGTGGGTTCGGCCCACTTTGTGACGGTTATGTTTGGAATTGTTTTCCATGCACCCATTACACATTAACACAAGTTAATCAACCCTAATATCCTCACCCCTCCCCTATTCGCGACGGCAGTAACCCCCCTTCTTCGAAACCCTTTTCCTTTGGAGCTTACCCTTGTGCTTGGTTTTACACATCATCAGGTTAGTTTATATTCATGCAAATAAATATGTGTTGTGTATGTTTGAGAACTACCTTGTTGATTTTTGGTTTGCTTCTGGTCACATATACTATAAGAATTGTATAGGTATAAATCTGTTAGAAGTAGAATTGTGATGATTGTATGCATGGATCGATGATATTGTTGATAAAAGGATAAGTGATTCAGATGTTCATGATGTTAAATAAGTATTGCTGATGTTGTTCGATTTGTAGGCATATAGGATAATATGTATGACTAAAAGCCACTCACATGGATCTGATTGGGCCGCACCATAATAGCATGTGACTATCTTATCTTTTGATCTTGTTCTATGTGTGTTGGTTGATTGTGATGTATGCCGTTTGGTTAAGCAAACTGATTATATTATTAGCACACTATAAATGATCGGAACTTGTGGTTGATTAAAATATAGCCCCACTTAACAAACAGATGATAGGACCGTGCAAAGCTTGTTAGTGGCCGCACATGTGACTTATAATACCATTGACATCACATGACTAACTTATTAACAGTCACATCATCAGCAACAAAAACAATGAGTTAATATAATATAAACTAGTGATTGAATTTGTTGTAATTCCAACAATTCAAATATCTCTGTGTTTCGAAGGTATCATTATTATTAGATTGTTTTGAAGTAAATCAAATATTTGAGTACACCTGAGTTGAATTCGGGTGATTTTATTCCTTATATTTTTTTAATCAGATAATTGACTCAGGGGACTGCCCTAACAACACCACTCATCATAGAAATTATTTTCCTTTGAAGATATCTAAAACTTGGTTGTTAAATGGGCCGCACCTAGGGGTTTTCGTCCATAGTGATTTCGTCCCAAGGGATTTCGCCACTAGGTGATTTCGGCCAAGAGTGTTTTCGTTGAGTGTCTGGCATATTAGTTCTGTGTAGTATGTAACTCTGTTAGTTATCAACTCCGTTAGTTGTTAATTCAGTAAACATGTTAACTCTGTTAAACTTATTAACTTTGTTAAACTTATTAACTTTGTTAAGATTTGTTAACCCTGTCAAGTATGTAAATGAATAACCATGATTAGTACAAACTGTGAAAGACATTATATGAAGCATGAAGTGCATGACTTTGATAAACTGCTTATATGATACGTGATGATTGCTTAAACACACTTCGTGACATTTATTGCATGTGAATCTATACGAGCTTGACTGATTGTGTATACATGCATAACTATAGGACTTGACTGATTACTTGTGAGCACATAGTTAAGCATACCGAGCAAACCAAGGTGAGTTCACACTCTTACCAAGGCATGGGATTCCCGGGGTTGGGAATGGGTTTGGATGATTATTTGTACACACATTGATACTGGAATTACGTACCACTGACCTCGGGAGAGGCAGGTTACTTGTAGATACTGCTAGACTAGTGATACAAATACTACTCTTCGCTCACACGCCTGGAATGGCCGCGATACTAACACTAATACTTAACTTCGCACACATGCCTGGGTTGGCCGCGATACGAATACTAAACTTCGCACACATGCCTGGGTTGGCCGCGATACGAATACTAAACTTCGCACACATGCCTGGAGGGCCGCGATACAAATATACCTAGTCTAGAAAACATGGGAAACCCCCACCAATCTTCGCCAACATGCCTAGAGGGTCGCGATACAAATACATACGAAACATGGTTCACTAAATGAACATACGGTTTACAATACGATTACTATAACTGAACAACCAACTATGAACTCGCTCAACTTTGTTGTTGACTTTCTGTTACATGCCTTGCAGGACCTTAGGTACACATGGAGCTTGAACGGGAGGCGCAGTCGTTGTGGGACATGGATCGTGGATGCCACGTTAAACTTTATAACACTTTGAACTTGATACTTATGTTGGGATTTCATATTATGCTTCCGCTACTTGTTCTATGTTTTTGAGTGAACACCAATTGTATTGTGATGGATTACATTTACTTTTACTTATTACTTATATGTTCAATATTATTGGTGGCTGGATCCTGGTCATGTCACGCCTCCAAGCGGTGGTACTCCGCGTGTGGATTTTGGGGGTGTGACACAGTACCCGAATGTTGAAGCAGAACGAAGATATCTTCTTTAACTGCTTGCTATAGAATACTGATCATCATCTTTTCACTTGTGTATTTCAACTTATCACTTTCTGAAAAATCATTAAATCCTTTTTCAAGCCCACGTTCGTTTTTCGGTTTCTCGTAATCTTTCTCTAGTGCACACCATGCATCAAACTTGTATGCCTGTACCCAGTTCTCAAACCGATTCTGCCACCCTTTAAAATCTTCAATATACATCAATTTCGGTGGTTTTTGGTAAGTTCCCGTCTCGTTTTCACTGTAAAGTGTTTCAGCAGAAGTAGCATGAGCAACGGGTGTCGCGAACGCATTGTAAAATTCTTCAGCCATGTTTTGGCAATTTTTTCACAAAGTTTCAATTTTAAACGAAATTCCAATTCAAGCGGAAATACTCCTCAAACGAAATTACCTGCACAAGCACTTCAAACAAGATTAGATTTTCACACAGAATTACAACTTTCAAACAGAAATAGTAATTCCACGCGAAATTACTTCACACGGAATAAGACTTTGAAACGAAATTAACTATTTCAAGCGGAATTAGTTAATTTCGTGCGGAAATAGGTGATTTCGTGTAAACCGGCTCAAACGAAATTATACTTTGTTGCGAAATTAGAACTTTCAAGCGGAATTAGTTAATTTCGTTTGAAATTTAGCAGTGATTCCGTACGGAATTAAGGTGACATCATTTTTTGCGAACTATGTTTCAAATGAAATTATCAATTTTATCAGATTTTGATTGAATTAAGGTCCAATTTTCTCAAAGATTCTTTAAAACACTGTTTCGCACAGAATATGTGAAATTTAAGACATTTTGACAGTTAAATCTTGTTCAATTCAGAAAAGAAGGTGTAGAAGTGGGAAAATGAGATGAAATCAGGCTGAAATCTGCAGAACTCCTCCTCCTGAGCTCTGATACAACATGTAGGATCGTTGTCAGACCTGAAACGAGTCGATCAGAGGCGTTCTACTCAAAATGAAAGGCGGAAACAGACATAATGAGTTGAATTCAGCAAGATATCACTTTTAACTGTTGTTTATATTGATCTGGAACAGTTTTACAGCAAGACGACACTTCGACAGAGCTTCGCCGTCGGAAAACCTCTAAGTAATTTCGTGTCAAATGACACGAGATCACATCTATTTATAGAGCCACTAATTTCGTTTGAAAAAGACTCAAACGATATTACCTCTCACACGAAATTAGTCACTCATACGAAATTACAAGTCACAAACGAAATTACATGTTAATTTCGTACGGAATTAACATGTATCACTTCAAGCGAAATTAACCCTTTCATGCGGAATTAACTTTCTTGTCATTTTCTCGATCTTCGTGCCATGTGTAATGCAAGACTCGATACAAGACGAAGTCGACAGACGTATGCACCAACAATATTTTTGGTGAGCGTGTTAGGGGATCATATCAGCTACCGACAAGCTACAAGTACCGTTGAGCTTATTACACACTAAGAATTAAACAATTCGCTTAGATTGCCGATATACTAATCCTCTTAAATTTTCACACAAATTTCAATTAATCAGGATACGATTTAGTGTTTTAAGATCTTAACTTATACGCGTGTCCCACCTTAGAATATACTCTCGTATCCAGACTCCTATATTCAGTCTTACAGGTGAATGTACACTAATGATATCTGTAACGGCTAATGCGAGGCCATGAGAGCTCAGTTTAGAACTTCCGTTCAGACAAAGAGATGATGGCTCGACTTTAGGTGTGTCCCGTTTGGGGATCTTTTCCTTAGCAGCACATGATTAGCATTTTTCAATGTTTCATCATTTTTTATGCTGAGGGTAGGCTTTAAGATTTAAAGCATTGCAGAGTATTATACGAGGACTAGGCTATTGCTTCCGCAAAATCAGAAGTCCTGGTATAATACCCCAGATATCATCATGCACAAAGACCTAGTATGTCAGAAATAGAAAGCCCTTCAAACAAGATTTCAGGGGTTACCTATATATCCGAGAGATGTTCCCCATGTAATAAGTAAGTTTTGATTTAGGTTTATATCCCGAAAAATCTACTAAGTGTGCAAAAACCTATCGGCATATCATCAGCGAGACTGCTTAACACTTTTTAAAACATTACATATCTTTAGCATACTGTAACTGTCTAGCTGATGTACTATCATTTCCCCTTTTTACACAAACCCTTTTTGGTTTTCTATTGTTTTTGGATTTTTGAAAATATCTCGTGTTTTTGGATTTTTTATTGTTTTTGTATTTTTATGAAAATATTATCTATCTCCCCTTAAATACCAAAACAGCTAAAAATGCGACAAACCAAAGCAATCTGCTTCTCAACATCATCTGCCTCGGTTTCCTCATCAATGCCAATGTTTTTCTCCGCATCCGACAACAATTTCATACTATTTAGTTTTAAAAGATATTGAAAACGAGCTTTATCGAAAGCTTTGGTATGTAAATCTGCCTTTTGTTCATCGATGTGGATTTTGTCAATTCGTATTAACTTTTTTTCATAACAATCGCGTATGAAGTGATGACGAATTTCTATATGTTTTGTTTTAGCGTGATGCATCGGATTCTTTGTTATGCTTATAGCTGCCTCATTATCAACAAAAATGGGTGAAGTAAGAAATTGCAAACCGTAGTGTCGCATCTGTTGCTGAATCCACCGGATCTGCGAGCAGCAGCTGCTGGCAGATACGTACTTTGCTTCACATGTTGATAGAGCAACAGAGGTTTGCTTCTTACATTGCCACGTAACCAATCGGGGTCCGAAAAATTGGCATCCTGAAGTTGTTGATTTAGCATTAACTTTACAGCAACCAAAATCAGAATCAGAGTATCCTTCAAGCGTGAAGTCACCGTCTTTGGGATACCACAACCCCAGTGTTGGAGTTCCTTTCAGGTAGCGTAGAATCCTCTTGACGATAGACATATGTAAAGCTCTAGGACTTGATTGAAATCGGGCCGCGAGGCAAGTTGGATACATGATATCGGGTCTGGATGCTGTTAAATAGATCAGCAAACCTATCATTAAGCGGTAAAGTGTCTCATCCACCTTCTCTCCGGTGAGATCAGGGTTGATGCCATGATTGGTTGCTAATTGGGTGGATATTGGAGTAGTCTCAGACATCCCGAATTTCTCCAGAACATCATAAATATACTTCGTTTGATGAATGAAAGTTCCCTCAGGCAATTGGTCGACCTGGAGCCCTAAGAAGAATTTAATCTCACCCATTGACAACATTTCAAACTTCTGCTTCATCACTTTTTCAAAATCTTTGCAGAGTTCATCATTTGTTGACCCAAAGATTATATCATCAACATAAATATGTACAATCAGTAAGTGCCCATCGACTTCTTTCGTGAAGAGGGTTGCATCCACTTTTCCTCTGATAAAGCTGTTGGCAAGCAAATGTTGAGAGAGCGTCTCGTACCAGGTTCTCGGGGCCTGATGCAAACCATACAGCGCTTTGTCTAGCAAATAAACCTTGTCTTTGTGGATAGGGTCGGTGAAGCCCGGTGGCTGGCCGACATATACTTCCTCTTTCACTTTGCCGTAGAGAAATGCCGATTTGACATGCAACTGGTACACTTTGAATCCCTTCCATGAAGCGAAAGCTAGAAAAATTCTGATAGCTTCAAGTCGAGCAACTGGAGCATAAACCTCGGTAAAGTCTATCCCCTCCTGCTGACTGAAACCCTGGACCACGAGTCGAGCTTTGTTACGAACAATAACCCCTCGGTCGTCTCTCTTACACTTAAACACCCACTTCGTGCTTATTTTCCTATGACCGTCAGGTAGGTCCACAAGCTTCCATACACCAAGCTTTTCAAACTGACTCAGCTCTTCCTGCATTGCGTTGACCCATGAATCTTCAGTCAGTGCTTCCTTATAGGATCTCGGCTCAATCTGCGAAATGAAACAACTGAGTGAAAATTCAGTTTGTAAAGGAGCAACTTTAGTATAAAAACCAGTAAGGCCATGGTCAACCTGTCTTCTGGTGTGAACGCCTGACTGCAGCTCTCCTATAATCAACTCCTCGGGATGGTATGAAAGAGTCCTTGGCATCACTTCGCAAGGAACATCCACCTCGCCTTCCAAATTCTTAACGTTCTGATCCGCAACTTGTTCATTGACAGGAATTATCTGATCTGAAGATTGGATTTGCTCCCATTCAGACTCTGAATCACCACGATCAAAAGTAGGAATATCATCAGATTCTGAATTATCATTGACCACCGTCTGATTTTTCAGGAGCAGGTTCACGTTTCGAAGTAGTCAGAGTTTGCTGAACTTCATCATTTTCTCCAGTGTGACTTGGACCAGCTTCATCATCATTGGAAGTTTGTCATTGACGTGTAGAAGACCTTTCTGGAAACCTTCCCTGAGATGCATCATATTCTCTTAAAATATCCAAATCATCAAAGAACTCTGGCTCTTCTTCTAACTCAAATGAATCCCATAGAGTATCGTAGTTGAATCGCCATGAGTCTGCGAGCTTTTGTGGTGGCATTGTATAGCCCTGACAATCAACATGTTGTGCTTCGATGATCCGTTTGAAACTTGGAACAAAGACTCTTCTGAGTGGACTAGCATACCCCACGAAAATACCTTCAATGCACTTTGAACCAAATTTGCCATCGGGATCCAGAACTGTGTGAAGGGAGACCCGAACGGTTCTAAATACTCGAGATTAGGTTTGCGATTGTTGATCAACTCAAAACATGTTTTGTTGTGCTTATTCATAGTAAGAACCCTGTTGAGAGTATAGCAAGCGGCTGATACTGCTTCTGCTCAGAAATTGATCGGTAATTTGGAATCAGCAAGCATCGTTCTCGCCGTTTCAATAAGCGTTCTATTCTTTCTTTCTGCGACTCCATTCTGTTGTGGAGTATATGGTGCGCTGAACTCTTGCAGTATACCTCTTCGATCACAAAATTCTTCCATTTTGTTATTCTTGAATTCTGTACCATTGTCGCTTCTTATTATGCTAATTCGAGTTCGGTACATATTCTTTATCTTTCTGAATAGTCTCAGCAAACTCTCAAATGTTTCGTCTTTTGACTTCAGGAACGTCACCCATGAGAATCTCGAATAGTCAACAGTTACCACCAGACAATAAAGATCTCCCGTTATGCTTTTGACATTCACAGGACCAAAGAGATCCATGTGAAGTCTCTCCAGCGGTCTTGAGACTGAGTTCATCTTTTTACAAGGATGGGGTTTCTTTCGGTGTTTTCCTTTGATGCAACTAATACACTCCCCCTCAAGATGAAAACTCTTCAAGTGAACACCTTTTACCAAATCGTTATGCACCAGGTGGTTCATCTTGCGTAGGTGAATGTGGCCCATTTTTCGGTGCCACAACTATGACTCCTTTTCAGTGGCTCTTGACATGAAGCAATGAGTTTGACCCATGGTAGTCGTAGCAACGCTCATGTCCAACATGTATAGATCATTAACTCGTGGTGCTCTCATGATGATCCACTCCTCGGGGATGACAAACCCCGGCTTCAAGATCAGACATTCCTTATCAGTGAAATGTGTCGAATACATTCTATCACAAATTTGAGAAATGCTAAGAAGATTATTCTCCAGCTCGGCAATGTAATTGACTCTTTCAAACGTGATAACACCATTGGATAATGTCCCTTCACCAATGATACGTCCTCCCTGATTACCAGCAAAACCGACGTAACCACCATTAAACCCTCTAACATCATACAACAGGGTTTTTCTCCCCGTCATGTGCCTGGATGCTCCGCTATCCATAATCTAGCATGAGATAGATCTTGGGAGCTCCTACACATTTCAAAGCATTCAGTTAGATTTTGAAGCAACCCAAGCCTTTTTCGACTCAGATAGCTTGACATTAATGCGTGTGGTTTTGGTGTACAATGGTGGGAAATTCTTGTCATTCATCTTCAAGCTTTATTTAGACCCAATCTTAACCTCTTTGTATAAGAAAAATTCTTCCTTTTGAGGTTGACCAATTGATTGGTCTTTCTTTGGAACATACTTCTTCCCTGGTGGGGTCAAAGTCTGTTTTTCCAACTTCTCATAATAGTCCAAAGGTACATTCATCTTCTTAGTTGAAGATGATTGTTTTGCAGATTCAGAAACCTTTGGTTTTTGAACATTTGATGTCTTATCCTCAGATTTTGGCTTCCAAGTTTGTTGCGAAGAAGCGACCCGTTTGTAAAATTTATCAGTTTTAGTTACCGATTCTTTTACGGGTTTAGTTTTAACTTTGATGTTTTCCTTCTTCAAAACCTTTTTCTCAACAAACATTGGAGCTTTTCCTTTGACATTGTTCTTCTTTCTTGTACTCTCGACAACCACAGACTTAGGCTTCGAGTTGGTGCACTTTCGTGCAATGTGTCCAACTTCATTGCATTTGAAGCATGTGCGGGTATCAGCTTCCCGACTTGTGCCTTCAGTCTGAGGCTGTGAGGCCTTTTTCTCAAAGAATTCTTCATTCGATTTTGAAAAAAAATCAGATTCTTGCTCGGAATGTGAACTCGAGCTTTTCAAACCTTTTGTTTTGAAAGTTCTTTTTCTGATTGTTCTTACCACCCTGATAACCTCCCGACCATCTCTTTTGGTTGTTGTTATTAAAACGTGGGGTTACAACAGGTTTTTTGTAGTAAGATTTATCTTTTTCAAAGTTCAGTTGCCTTTTGGACCTCTTTAAACCTTCAATTTCAGAAACATCGATTTCTACCAATTTGAAAACATTCTTTAACTTGTCAACATTCACATTCTCAAGTGGAAATTCAAGATCCGAATACAACTTATCAGAACCAGACATCTTGTACATCACAAGAGTAGGTCCATCATTTGAGTTGTTTTTGGATTTTGATTTCGGAATATAGTTATTCAGAAAACACTCTTCGTCTTCAGTCGAATCACTATCAGATTTTAAAACATTTTCAACCACATTTTTATGACTTCAGACTGAATACTATCTTCATCTGACAATGAAGTGAATGTGACATTGATTGTTTCTAGGAGTTTTACATCATTTGTTTCATCATCATTATCCAACCCAGATTTTTTTCTTTGAAAAATTGTTTAGCACGGGTGGTGGAACTTGATGATAACCAACCCCAGTTCCATCTGAGAATACATCTTCACCAGCTTTGTTCTTCCCAATTGGTTTGGGAACTATATGTTGAAGAACAAAGCTCGCAGAGCTGTAACTGTTGAGTTTCAGATTTATTCTTTCATTTTCAATCTTAGCTTCCTGAAACTGAAGCTTAAGATTTGCAATCTCATCAAGCTGCTGGTTGATTTTTTTTCCTTTGACTGAAGAACTCCAGTCAATTGAAAATTCTCTCTAGAAGTTTTACTGTTTCGCTCATCAGAATCTTTGATTGTTCTTTTCAGTTTATCATGACCTTCGGAAAGTTGTCGGTTTTCATGATTTAACTTTTCATTTTCTTTCCTAAATTGTTCTACATCACTTTTATCCTTTTCAATTTTCTCAGTTAATTCTTTTATTCTCTCATTATAAGCTCTCACAAGTTTATCACGACTTAAGATTTGATCTTCAACCATTTTGACTTTTGCAGCCAGCTCTTCAGTCTTTTTGACTGGGAGATATGCATTTGTGATACAAACTTTGCATTTTTTCATGCAATTTTAGCAATCACTTTCCTTTTGACCCTTTTCACTCTTACCTGACTCATTTGTTGAACTACTACCACTGACCTCATTTGTTGACTTAGACGCAGACTTGGAATCTACCTCTAATTCCTTTGCCATCAGTACTTTTTCTGCCATCTTCGTCAGGTTCTCAGCAGTCATTTCCTTTGTTGTGTCGATTATACCATCATCGAATTTCTTTGTCTTTAGCTCCTCATCTTCAGCTTTCCTTTCCTGTTCTCTTTCTCTCTCTTCATCCTCTTGCTTCAGATATTCAATGAGGGTTTCAATTTCGAGTGTTCCTGGTTCAGCAATTATGTTGCCTTTCGGGTCCAAGTAGCACTCATGATCTGTATCCCATCTATTTGCCTTCTTGGCCTCTTTCCAAGCTCGATAGTTTCTATCCTTCATGGTTTGAGCTACTAGCTTCCGATAGTTGTATTTTTGCTGTTCGGTTCTTGTGTCTTTGTGTGGTTCAACTTTTTCCATGAACGCATAACCTACAGCATCATCCTCGGGTAAAAATTCACTCCAGTCAAAGCCTTCATCATCATGAATTACTGCTAAGGCTCTCGACTTTTCTTTAGGAGCTTCTTCAAATTGTTTCATTCTTGGCGGTTCTTCCTTGTTGCGATGATAAATAGCCTTTTTATAGTAATCATCATGGAACGGGTTGGATGTTTCATCTGAAGCTGCATTCCTGCATTCTCTCTTGAAGTGACCTTTCTATTTGCACTTAAAGCAGGTAACCTTTGACTTGTCGAATCCCAGCTTCGTTGAAGGTCCACCAATAGAATTTCTCTCGGTTATCTCTATGAATCTCTGCGCTCGTCGAATAACGCTAGCCATGCACCAGCGTATGTCAATCAATTCCATTTCTTCCAGATTGATTTGATCATAATCTTCTTTGGTCAGGTTCGTGTTTCCGATCTTCGCAACGACTAAGCTTTCATAGGATTCCGGGATTGAAGCAAGAAATACCATCTGTTGCTTAGCTGTTTCTTCGTTAAAATTTTGACCATTGTTGAGATTTACAGCTATGTTACACTGGAAGATATTTTTCGGAATGTTCTGCTGCTGCTGACTTCCTGAACTTGATGAAGACGACCCTCCATGATAACCACTGCTCGGAGCAGAACTTCAGCTTTGTTTCTCCTGATTCGTCGTGCTAGAGCTCTCTGCTGAAAACGCAGTTTTTGGTGAAGCAGTCTTAGGTATCATGCTACCCCTATAGTACAAATCAACGTTTTGTTGGTACGGGGTGTTATTGACCTTATTCATCTTCTTGATCTCAAGTTCATGGCTTTCAAACCTCTCTATCAACCAATCAACAGTCATGTCAGACATCTTCATTGTCTTTTTCAACACCAGTGCATAATACTGCCAATCCTTTTCAACTGGTAAGGATTCTAGCAACTTGTCAACTAATTCTTCTTCTATGAACGTTATCCCATATCGGACAAGCTAAACGTTCAATCATCTTCAGCACCGACTCATTTCTCATGCACGCAAACAAATCAAACTCTTTCTTCAGTAGACGCTTCTTGTTCTTGACTATCTCAGCCCCACCAATACATTTCTTCTCTAACTTGCCCCACAAGTCTTTTGCATTTTCATAGCTAATTAATGAAATGATATCATCCCTAACAGATTGATGCAATAATGCAATACATTTTTGTTCATGTACAAATGTTTCTTGTTCACCCTCATTCAAATTTTCATAATCTTTTCTACCGATATCGAACCCATTTTTCATACACTTCCAGCTTTGATAGGCAAATGCTTTCAACCAATCTTCAAACCTCCCGGACCATCTGTTATAGTCCTCAATTGCAATGAGCTTTGGCGGTTTGTTGTAAGTACCATAAGCGTTATCAATTCTCAGTGAATCAGCAATCGCTTTCTTTGAAGTTTGATTGGTGCTGTTAGTTGTATTCGTCGATGTTTCTGTAGTGTTGTAAGCAAATACATCACTAAATGGATTCATGAACTCGTCTCCCATTGTTGAGTAACTAAAAAAAAATTTCAAACACTTAGACAAATTTTCAGATTTTTTAAAAGTTTTAAACTGATGCACTTGGATCGGATGGTGATCCGATCGAGTGGTGATCCGATCGGGTGGTGATCCGATCGGTCAACACAGGCAAGTACAATTGTCAACTAAGCAAGTATCGGTTAGCTACTCGATCGGGTGGTGATCCGATCGAGTGGTCGTCCGATCGAGTGACACAAAAGCTTTAAAACTTTAACCTCAACCTTTCACCGATCGGATGGTGATCCGATCGAGTGACAAGATGATGTAAGCTGATGAAACTTAAACAACAATGCTGCACCGATCGGATGGTGATCCGATCGAGTGACACAGATGACGTCAGCAAGCAAATATCAAGAACAGACTATGCCAATCCGATCGGACAGCTGTCCGATCGAGTGGATGACGTCAGCAAGCACGAAACATTCATCTTGGTTTTTGATAGATTTGATTCAGTTTTAGGTTGAATTTTTTTATGAAAATTTGAAGGATTGATCTTTGAACAATTTCGAGTCTAATGATATCAAATTTGTCTGTAAATTCCCGTTCAATTTTGAATTTTTCTCGTTTTTAAGGTGTAAAAGTGTAAAACACAGCAATAAATGAGTAGAAGAAGAGAAATTGGTCAAATTTCCAGTGAAATTCGACTGAAAACGGCAAAGAATCGCTGAAATTCCGGTGAATTTGCAGTTGTTGTCTTCGATTCAGCCTCCTGTGGCTCTGATACCACTTGTTAGGCCGGTTTGTCAGGATCTGTTCGTCTGGAACGTGGATGAATCGATCACGTCAATGTGCGGAATCCATTGATCGTGTCTAAGAATCAACAATGGCAGAATCAACGTTTAAACTCGTCTGATTTTCTATTAGAATGATTGTGAAAGTACAGTAGCACTGGTAGAGAATCAGAATGACAAAGTTTCCTTACAAGATCTGCAAAAGGTCCTCAATGACAAGTCCTAGCTTGCTATTTATAGGCAAACTCAAGGAGGGGAAGTGTCACTCGATCGGATGGTGATCCGATCGGATGGTGATCCGATCGGATGGCCATCCGATCGGATGACATCAGTCAACCGTCGGATCCACTTTTACAGTTAAGCGCCATTCCCTGAGTTGTCGTTATACAATCATACATACAATTACTTACATATACACAAAAGACATACACAGTACAAAATAAGACTCAATGCTGACGGAAGCTACAGACATATGAACTAACAAACACCCAAACATAGCAATACTTTAATCATTCAAACATCGTGCACATGATACAATGTAAAACGAATTGTGAAAACATGATTTACGTAGAGGAAAGACTTTGAAATCTCGGATTGTCACATCATCCCCAACTTGAAAGAAATTTTGTCCCAAAATTTGATAAGTAATCCAAAGCGGCAGAGAGTTAGATCAGGATGACTGTGGATTTACGTCGGGTGCCACATCATCCCCAACTTGAAAGGGAATTTCATCCCGAAATTCACCAGTTGCATCAGGATCAGTTTGGTCAGTTGGGAAAAGTTGAGGATACTTAAGCTTCATCTGATACTCGCGTTCCCATGTGAACTCCGGTCCACGTCTTGAGTTCCAACGGACTCTCACGATCGGGATTCGGCTATGGTTACGGACCTTGACTTCCCGATCCATAATTTCGATGGGTTCTTCGACAAACCGCAATTTGTCGTCAATTTTTAATTCTTGAAGTGGTACCACAAGTGTTTCATCGGACAAACACTTCTTTAGTTGTGAAACATGGAAGACATCGACATAACGCGGATTAAGCTTGCCGCGTTTCCCAAAACGTACCACACTCTTCCAGGGCGAGACTTTTAACATAACGCGATCGCCTACAGTGAACTCCAAAGGTTTCCTACGCTTATCAGCGTAGCTTTTCTGGCGATCACGTGCTGCCGCCTTACGATTTCTGATCTGGACAATCTTATCAGAGGTTTCGAGCACAAGTTCTGGACCTGTGATTTGGCTGTCACCCACTTCAGCCCAACAGAGGGGAGATCGACATTTCTGTCCGTATAAAGCCTCGAATGGAGCTGCCTGAATACTAGTATGGTAACTGTTGTTATAAGAAAACTCTACCAAAGGCAAGTGTCTTTCCCAACCCTTACCAAAATCAATAACACATGCCCGCAGCATGTCTTCTAAGGTCTGGATGGTTCGCTCACTCTAACCATCTGTTTGAGGGTGATAGGCAGTGTTCATGTCAAGACGTGAGCCAAACGATTTGTGCATCGCTTTCCACAAATCGGATATGAAACGCGGATCACGATCAGAGATAATGGAGGTTGGCACCTCGTGCCTGGAAACCACCTCCTTCAAATAGATACCAGCCAGTTGTGAAAACTTATCGGTTTCCTTGATCGCGAGGAAGTGTGCTGACTTCGTAAGACGGTCGACAATCACCCAAATGGTATCGTTCCCGTTTTGAGTTCTAGGTAAACCAGTGACGAAATGATCCCATTTCCACATGGGTATCTCTGGTTGCTGAAGCTGGCCAGAGGATTTTTGATACTCCACCTTGACTTTCTCACAAGTCAAACATTTACTCACATATGTCGCGATGTATGCTTTCATCTTCGACCACCAGTATAAGACTTTGATGTCCTGATACATCTTATCTGAACCCGAGTGAACAGAGTATCGGGACTTGTGTGCTTCATCCATCATGAGCTCTCTAAGATTACCATACAAAGGAACCCATATTCGCTCCATGAAATAGAGAATACCGTCAGATCTCTCTACAAGTCGTTTCTCCATACCCCACAAATATTCAGCTTCCAGGTTTTCTTCCTTCAATGCTTCAGTCTGAGCAGAACGGATCTAATCAGGTAAATTAGAGTGGATAGTGAGCTGCAGAGCGTGAACAAGCTTGGGTTTCGTTTCCTTTCGACTAAGGGCATCAGCTACAACGTTAGCTTTACCTGGATGGTACTTGATTGCACAATCATAGTCGTTTAAGAGTTCTACCCAACGACGCTGTCGCATATTCAATTACTTCTGGTTAAAGATATGCTGAAGGCTCTTGTGATCGATATAAATAGTGCATTTAGTACCGTACAAGTAATGCCTCTAGATTTAAAGCGCAAACACCATAGCCCCCAACTCTAAGTCGTGAGTCGTTTAATTCTTTTCATGGACCTTCAAATGTCGAGAGGCGTAAGCTATCACTTTCTCGCGTTGCAACAACACGCAACCGAGACCCTGAATAGAGGCGTCACAGTACACTACAAAGTCTTCGCTACCCTCAGGTAAAGACAAAATCGGTGCATTGCAGAGCTTTTGCTTTAGAAGTTGGAAGGCGTCTTCCTGATTCGTCCCCCAAGAATACACTACACCTTTTTGTGTCAGAGCGGTGAGAGGTTGAGCGATCTTTGAAAATCCCTCAATGAATCTACGATAGTACCCAGCGAGACCCAGGAATTATCGCACCTCCGAAGGATTCTTTGGTGCTGCCCAATTCCTGATAGAGTCGATTTTAACAGGATCCACATGTATTCCCAGCTCGTTGACTATGTGACCAAGGAAGTGTACTTCTTGAATCCAGAAGTCACAGTTAGAAAATTTCGCGTAAAGCTGCTCCTTCCTTAGGAGCTCTAAGATAAGACGCAAGTGCCGTTTGTGGTCCTCCTTGTTCTTAGAATAGATCAGAATGTCATCGATAAACACGATGACAAAATCGTCAAGGTATGGTTTATATACGCGGTTCATGAGATCCATGAATACCGCCGGTGCGTTGGTTAACTCGAATGGCATGACCAGAAACTCGTAATGGCCATATCGCGTTCTGAAGGCTGTCTTGGGAACATCCTCCTCTCGAACTCTCATCTGATGATAGCCCGACCTTAGATCAATCTTTGAGTAGAAGCTCGACCCTTGCAACTGGTCGAACAGGTCGTCAATGCGAGGCAAAGGATAACGATTCTTGACTGTCACCTTGTTGAGTTCACGGTAGTCGATACACATGCAAAAAGATCCGTCCTTCTTTTTTACAAACAAAACTGGGGCTCCCCAAGGCGAAGAACTGGGTCAGATAAAGCCTCTATCCAACAGTTCTTGGAGTTGATTAGACAATTCTTGCAATTCTCCAGGTGCAAGACGATAAGGTGCACGAGCAATCGGAGCTGCTCCTGGTGTAAGATCAATTTGGAATTCCACCTGACGGTGTGGAGGTAAGCCTGGAAGTTCCTTAGGAAAAACGTCAGGAAACTCACGAACAACAGGTAGATCCTCAATTCTTTTCTCTTCAGGCCGAGTATCAGTAACAAGCGCAAGAATAGCAGGATAGCCCTTCCGTAAACACTTCTGGGCTTTCATGGATGAAATGAGGTTGACGGTTGCACCACTCCGATGACCCTGGACAGACAACGATCCCCCACTAGGGAGAGGTATACGTACGATTTTCTCCTTGCAAAGTATATCGGCTCGCTGTTTTGACAACCAATCCATACCAACAACTATATCAAAGCTACCAAGTGTGATGGGAAGGAGGTCAATGTTGAACACTTGACCCAAGAGATCAAGTTTGCACCCAAAGAGAACATGTGAGGCTTCAATTGACTTCCCGTCAGCCAATTCTACTATGTGTTTGACCTCGAGAGGTGTTGGAGTTAACCCTAACTGAAGACTGAACCCCAAAGACACATAACTCTAGTCGGCACCAGAGTCGAATAATACAGAAGCGAAAATACCATTGACAGAGAACGTACCAGTCACGACATTGCCATCATTCCTTGCATCACCTGCTCCAATCGTAAACACTCTCCCACGTGCGCCATTCCCACCGTTATTCCCATTGTTGTTATTTCCCGCATTGTTGTTATTCTGGTGATTATTGTTCCCACCGTTATTGTTGTTAGCGTTTTGATTCAGTTGTGGGCAATCCTTCTTGAAATGCCCTTCGTTGCCACATTGATAACATCCCCTCTGATTACCCCGATTCTGCTGGGGTTGCTGCCTTTCACCATGTGACCCACCTTATCACACCTTTGACATGCTCGGTTACACGAGCCATAGTGGTGAAATCTGCACTTGTTGCACTTCGGTTGTTTCCCCGCATAAGAACCTGACGTTTGACTGTTGTTCTGATTCTGGTTGACTGAAGATGACTGGCTGAAACTGCGACTGTTGTTGTTGTTGTTGTCGGGCTTCTTTTGCGACTGATTTGAGTTGGTCGCCTTATCTGCGTCATTCCATTTACACTTGTTGTCAGTGGTGGGGGTAGCAGTAGCAACAGTAGTAGTATCAGTAATACGGGGTGGCAGCGAGCCACGCTCCACCTCCTGATCAGTGATCTTATGAGCCAGTCTGATAATCCGTGGTAGATTGTCATGATTTGCTGCAGTGACTAATCCCTTGACCTACGGTTTCTAAGCCCTTGATGTACAATTCGATCATGCGAGGCGGTGGTCGAGATAGGTTAGGGCACATGTTTACCAGCTCGTGAGACCTTTTCGTATAAGCCTCGATCTCAGATCCCTCCATCTTCAAGTTATAGTACTCGTTCTCCAACTTTTGAATTTCATCCCGAGGGCAATACTCTTCCCGAATCAACTCCTTGAAATTATCCCAAGTAGTCGCGTTTGCCATTTCAATGCCCAGCATCTGCACCTGAGCATTCCACCAAGTCAAGGCACCATCCTCCAAGGTGCCAGAAGCAAACTTTACCCTGTCCCCGGCTGGACAGTTACACATAGCAAAGATGAATTCGGCTTTCTCGAACCAACGGAGCAGTCCCACTGGAGCTTCAGCTCCACTGAAAGTTTGAGGCTTGCAATCCATGAACGTTTTGAACGCACACACGGGTGGATTGTTCTGGTTTTGGTTCACAGCTTGACCTAAAACAAGAGGAAATACGCACAAATGAGATTCGAATAAAATAGCTAAGGATCCTGCTTGGTCCGGTATGTATAATACCAGCTTGCTGAGCTTCCAATGCCTCAGCCACACGTGTGTTAATTCGATCCGTTAACTCTGCATGAGTGATCACGATGTTGCCACGTCCACCGCCGCGGCTACCTCCACATCCACCGTTACGTCCGCCATGTCCGCTCATGATTCTATATAAGAAAAGGGTGGAAAGGATAAGGATCAAAATCAAGTAGAAGTCGATCATCAGTACGACTTCTAGGGATTTGAGAAACTCTAACATTATACGAATAGTGGAACAGAACCCCTTTCACACTTATTAAGCCTCACTGGGATTCACATGCACCTCACATTATTATTATGTGTGCACCCATAATAACAAGGCAATTTGCATGCTTATCTCAGTGCCTCTTAACTCGTGCTAAAAGGTTCCCCACATTCGAATAACAGAACGAAAGGCATTACAGAACTTGGAATCACATAAGTCGAAGGGTAGTGCCACACTAACAAGTATTACTTAAACAAGCAGCACATGTAATCACATCATAGTGTCTAGTATGTAGTTTCATGCAAGTTGTGGGTGTGTGTATACTAGGTAAGTAATGCATGAAGTAAACAGAGGATGAACCTTGCAATCTGGAGCTGAGTGTCATGGTCGTTTTCGTTACTGTTTGGTTATAGTCTGGTTTTATGAAAACGTTTTAAAACCTAGTTCACTATAACCTGTGGCTCTGATACCAAACTGTCACACCCCCAAAAATACCACAAGCGGAAACCCCCGCGAGGCGTGTGACGTACCAGGATCTAGCCACTAATCACATTGAACAATAAGTAAAATAAAACTTTCCATTAGACAAAACGGTATAATTCAAACACCGGTTTAGAAAATCAAACATGTTCAGCGGAAGCATAATAGTTTGTTCACTAAGTTTAATGAAAGTGTTCAAAACAATGCAACATCAAGGAACGTTCCAATTGCCACGACCCATGACCACTCCAGCTTCCCAGACAGCAAGTTCCATGACAGTGTACCTAAGGACCTGCAAGCATGCAGAAAAGTGTATCAGCGAAAGCTGGCGAGTTCACAGTTTGTTAAACCGCTTTTTACCAAGTATTGACTTATGTTATGTTGATAATAACTCGATACCGCAGACAACTCCTTTTTGCCCTTCTCCAATGCTCTATCAAACATTGGCCATGATTTTAAAGTTATTAGTTCACGCCCGTCCTATCCAGGTACGTCGTGAGGGTGCCAAACCTAATAGCACTATCAACTAATAACCTCGTTGCCCTACAAGCAACTTGTTCGGTAGTATGATGGGACTTAAGTGATAGAAAGTGAGTGTATTATCCAACATCAACATTTACTGAAAACCGCCTCATATCCCCTACAAGGATATGGGTTTGTGAAAGTCTGTTTGTTACTGAAAACTGCCTCATATCCCCTGCAAGGATATGGGTTTGAGAAAACTGTTTATTTGTTTTGCCCATTTGATTGTCCCCACCGGACGCATGCTTGTATTGGGAGGAGTGAACTCACCTTAGTTTTGCTCGGTATGTTAAGTTACCCGTTCCAATTTAGTCAACCAACCCTACCGTGATTACTAATGAAATCAGTTTCATAGTCAATTAAGTCATGTATATTCACAGTTTGCATTCATAGAAAAGATCACCGTATATCACATAGCAATTATTCAATCTCATACAAGTCATAACTTTTTGAGACCTTACTGTTTAAAAGGTTCTGTTTGTTTACTCTATTGCAGCATCCTCACAAAGAACCAGTTCTTCGTGGGATACTCTCATGGCAAAGAACCCTCCAGGAGAAGAACCATGTTTCGTCGAGGAATGATGGTGACGAAGAACCTTAGTTGTTCGTCGAATGCCAGTCAACGAAGAATCAGTTCTTCGCCAACCTGGGTTCTTCGTTGGGGAGTCCTTCGTCGCTGCACCTCAACAGTTACATGATTTCTTTCATAACAACTATCCCGTGATTACAGCAAACACTTTGCCACAAACCAAAACAGATCAAACATTATGATTTAACAGTTATCATTCATGTTCATACAAGTTTCATAAATTTCATAATTGTAACAGTTTCCTTAATTCCCATAACACCAATCATAAGCAACCCTAATCATCATACTCATCATATCACAACTCAGATTATCCAATAACCATACACAATCAGATTTGTGTGTTTATCATAATATAATTTCAACAAGCAGATTTATCAAATCGCGTGGTGAACATGAACGAATACAAGCCATCAAACCCTCATCATGCATGTTCTAATTTCCTTGATTAAATATTAAAACATCAAAACCCTAATTAACACAATATGAGAGCATGGTTTGTAACAAAACCCTATATCTACAGTAGATCTCAAGCATCACATAATAATCATCAAACAACGTGAGGTGTGGTGAGATTCTAACCAAATGATGAGATGATCACGAAAGTGCAAGAAGGCTTCGACGGAAAAGAAGGGTGCTGCCGACGTTCACAATTGAGGAGGAGAGTTTAGGGTTTGACAGATTTGTGTTTATATGGTGCGAACAGGGTCGAGCCACAACTGGGTTTCACTTGGGCCGAAAGCCCTTTCGGCGAAGGACCCTCTTGACGAAGAATTATACTTCGTCAAGAGTGGTGATGGCGAAGAACCTTCTTCGTCATGAAACATTTGTGACGAAGGACCTTGTTCGTCAAGAAGTGAAGTTGGCGAAGAACTCTAGTAGTTCGTCAAAGGCCAGCCAACGAAGAACTAGGTTCTTCGTCGACTTGAGTGTGGTGTGCAGCCCAAAGTTAAGAAACATGATTATATTATGACTAAACATTAAACAACTCCTAAGTTTTCATGAAACACCCAAACATAGCAATACTTTAATCATTCAAACATCGTGCACATGATACAATGTAAAACGAATTGTGAAAAAAGGATTTGCGTAGAGGAAAGACCTTGAAATCTCGGATTTTCACATTTTTGAGTTTCAAAAGTTTCGACTTTACTCATTTCGTTCGTTTACTTGAAAAAAAAATAAGTTTTTACGTGTTGATTTTTATGTACGTGCCGGTATAAATTCGAGTTGACCCATGTATAGACATGATTTTCTTTACTGATTTTCGTTCGCTAATTTCGTTTTTAAAGAAGTAATTTGTCGTTAAAATATTGACTTTCAAAACTTTTGACTTTTCCCCCTTTTGTACCTTTACTTGAAAAAATATTTTTTTTTGCCGATTTTTATGTATATGTCGGTATAAATTTGAATGGATCTAAGTTTAGGCGAAATTTTCTTGAAAAAACGAGTCAGTGCGGTATAAGACGTTTTCCTTTACATACCAAAGCGAGCGTCTTTAAATATAATACATTTTCATTCGACGGTATAAATTCGAGTTACTCCGCGTTTCATGTGTTTTCTATTTTTAAGCTATAATAAGCCCCTTGTGATTGCAGCACATGGCGACGGGTCACATAAACACTTGCACTAATCCATTCGATGTTTGCAATGTAGCCGCACCACACACAGGTCTATTTAGTGGTCCTTTCTTATTAGGCATTCGGATTAATATCACAATCTGCCTCTACAATTCATATGAATAACATTCATAGATTTACTCAAACTATTTTAAGTTCTGATAGCGCTTACTGGATCATAAATTAACTAATAGCCTCCTCAAAGAAAGAAATATATTAACATAAGGTTTTAGATTAGTTAATCTATAATACATTAATTAATACTACTTGATTAATACCAAGAACAACTAATTTCATAACCGCAAATTCAATTGCAACTCTTTTATTGTGTATATTATACAGTTTACCATTATATTGAAGTTGTAAGTGATTAATAAGTCATTTCTAGCTATGACATTTTTAAATAATGAGTAAAGATAATCTTATGTGAACGACTTCAGTAAAAGATATTAATCACCCCTGAATAGATATATAAAACTCAGTTAGAATATTACAAACACCCAAAAGATTTTATAAAAGAAATCAAATTTTGTATATAAAGGGGTAAAGTTTATAAAGTATCTTCCAAGTGGATTCTCAAAAACTAAGTAAAAGAATGTCTTTTAATCAGTAACGAAGCAGCCAATTCCTTAAGGCTAGGGGGTGTGGTATATCACCTCTGGTCACATCAGCTCCGTTAGCGTCCTATAGCGTCCCCACCCCATCCTCTGCACGCCGGGGGGGGGGGGGGGGGGGATCGAAGCTCTGCTAGCCTAGTAACGAGCGCTAAAGAGGGTGTGCAGGTGGGATCCATTCTTTTCAACCAATCAAATCTTTTGTTTTTTCTTTTATTTTGTTTAATAGAAGGCTTTAAACCATTGCATGCAAGTTAAAGTGAGAAGCTTTAAACTTCTTTTTGTGACATGACACTAATATGATCTCACGTACCACTATAAAACCCTAAGGGCTTTAAACTATACCCCAATAAGCAAATAAAGACTGTTTTTCGTTACAAGAAAAGGTGTCTAGCAATCCAGCTAAGCTCTTCCTCCAATGACTTTTACCTTTAATTTTAGTTTTTATCCATATTAAATTAAGCTATTATATATTCTATATATACATGTTATATAAGGATTATTATTGTATTAAGTGTAACGAGTTCACGTAGAAGCACAGGATTCAATATATAAAACATTAATTAATAATGTTTTGCTCTAAATCTAACCATAGTTAAGAAACTAAGTCAGCTCTAGCGAAGAACAAAAAGGAACCACGTTGATGGCACGTGAGCACCAAAGTAGGATCCACATGGATATTCGTATTCCCCAAGTGGCATGCAGAATTTTTTTTTAATTTTGTGATTTTATATCACAAGAATTTTCAGGTTTACTGTTGTTATATTATATGCCCCTTTCAATAATCAATCGGAATTATTACTTTTTGGATAGACAAATAGATCACTTTCAAAATTTATTATGTAAAAAACTAGTTGATGTCCCGCCCGCGTTGCGGGGCGATGGCTGAATAATGAGCGAGTGTTAGTCAGCTCATTGACATGAAAAACAATTAAATCGAGTCAACCAATTAAAACAAAACACTTTTATAGTTTTGATAAAATAAACTAAAACAATGGCAATATTGTAATTTTTAACTGAGGGAAAGTTGTATTTTTTGACTGGGGTAAAATCGTAATTTGGCAAAAGCTAAAGTAATGGCAGTACTGTAAATTTGAACCTGAGGCAAAATTGTAAATTTTCACAGGCAAATTTGTAATTTTTAACTTGTGGTAACAACGTAATATAAATTTGAACTAAGGGCACAATCATAATTTTAAGCTTGAGGCAAAAACATAATTTTATTTTGAACCGAGGGCAAAATCGTAATTTTGAGTTGGGGGCAAAAACATATTTTTATTTTGAACTGAGGAAAAAAAACGTAATTTTGAATTGAGGGCGAAATCACAATTTTTAAACGGGGAAAAATCACATTTTTGAACAGAGGGCAAAATCGTAATTTTTAAGTGGGGGCAAAAACAAAATTTTATTTTGAACTGAGGGCGAAAAGGTAATTCTGAGCTGAGGGCAAAACCACAATTTTATTCTGAATGGAGGGAAAAAGCGTAATTTTGAGCTAGGGACAAAAGCGTAATTTTATTTTGAGCTGGGGGCAAAACCGTAATTTTAAAGAGGGACAAAAACATGATTTTAGAATGGATATAAAATAATAAACTGATTTGTCCAATGGGAAAGTGCCAGGCAAAGTATTAATTTTGAATTGAGGGCAAGATCGTAATTTTGAGATGAGGACAAAAAGCGTAATTTTATTTTGAGCTGAGGGCAAAAACGTAATTTTAAAATGGATATAAAACAATAAACGTGTTGGTCAAATGGGGGAGTGCCAGGCAGCTGCCTGTCACTATTCCCCCATTTCGTTTTTGTATATGCCTGTCACTATTCCCCCATTTGGTTTTTGTATATGTAGGAAATGACATCAATCCGTATATTAAACCATCCTCTTTGTGTCGTCTTTGAGCCGTCCGTAGGGATGTGGAAGAAAGAGGTTTGTTTGCATATTGGACGAGAAGAGAGTAGGGGATGCATGTGGGCAAGAAAAAGGTGTTTTTGAGGCTATGTGTTATATGGGTTTGGTTGGAGGTGTGGGTGAAAAAAAAATGAGTTAAGTAGGTGTTACGTGGTCACACTTTATTCTCACTTAGAAATGCTGAGGTATGCTGATAGGGGTTTAGTGGATGATTAAGTAATCATTATCTAATTATTATTATTATTATTATTATTATTTATGTTAGCTTATATATTAACAATAGAGTCAAGTAAGTTCTCGTAAGTTCACCATCCCACCACTGTTATCCCTTTGGCACAAAGAACCACTAAGGACCCGATTAATGTAGCGGATGAGCGGGTCCCTGATTTTAGTGCTCTTTGTGGAGCTTGGGTTGTAGTGGCCATCTTCAATCAATGCCCATGCAGCTTGGAGGAGGTTGTCCCGTAATTCTCGAATGGCTTCCGTAAACTTTGGTTCTACCGCATCCTCTTCGGTATATAGCCCGACTTAGGCGACCGAAATGCTATACCATTCTCCCCACACCTAAACTCAACTGCATCGGAATCAAACAAATCCGGCTCGGTCCTTATGAACTTGAGTGTGCTTAAAAACTCCATATTGTATTGATGTATGGACAGGAGTCGGGTTTCTAGAAAGATTCAGAGTGGACCAGTCACAAGTGCATCGTATCTCTCCCTTTGTCCGACCGTCTCGAGCGTGTCGTAACAAACCTGCCTCGGGGGCTCTTCATGTCGTGCTTGCAAGTTTTTGAATCGTGTTTGGTACTCCAATTTAGAGGTTTTGAACCTCAAGAATTTGTGTGGTGCCATCCTGCAAGAAAGAACCAGTAAGACGGTTGATACGTCTGAAAAATATGCAAAGATATGAAATCAGAGGGTCTGGACACGGCCCCGTGTCTGAGGTTTAAGTTGGGCACGACCCCGTGCTGTAACAGCACGTCCCCGTGTCGAACAGTCTGTTTCTCCAAGAATCAAGGTTTTCGAGCCGGCTTCGAAAAATTCAAAATTTTTGGTTCACCAGTAGCGGTTTACCCCGAATAACAAACCCCTATTATCATTTTTACAGAAAACACCCGTTCACCCTTCCGATTTTAAGATTTTCGGTCAAGAACAAGGGTTTGGTTGAAACAGTGTGAATAATTCGATTTCCTCAACAATGTTCAGATATTTACTTCCATAAACACTAATGCTAACTGCTATTAACAAGATCTAAACAAAAAGTCGAGATTGGCACGGGTCTAGTTCAAGAACCCTAGATTAAACCCGAATTTTTGGTGTTAAACTACATGCAAATCGTTAAACTAACTACTATGATGTTAGAATCATACCTTGTAGTCGGATTGGAGTGATCGAACGTTGAAAACCGTTGGAAAATCGGCAGGAACCGGTGTCTCCAGAGAAACGGGTCGTGTTGTGTTTGAAAAAGTGAAGACTGAGGGTTTTATATCCCAACAGTCAGTCGGCCACAGCCCTGTGCTGATGCAGCACGGCCCCGTGCCGTGTTTTTACTATTTTTTGTATATCTGGGCGTTTGGGCACGGGGGCATGTCAGGTGGGCACGGCCCCGTGTTCAGACTGCCAGTAACCTTATTTTTTTTATCCATGCACGTGTGTGTGACCGTTTTTCTGTGGTTCCTTTGGTACTTACCGGTTTTTTGTTAAGTCTTCATGGATGATGCTTTCCAATTGTTCCTACAAGATGATTAAAAAGAAAAATATGTGAATAAACAAATAAACATTTGATCATTTTACCGATCATGTGTCTACCTCTTGAAGATCCATTTCAATTTCCTCCTCTTCAACGAAGCCTCGATAGAGTTTAAGCCTTTGTCCGTTTACCTTGAAAGGTTCACCGTTTGGAGGCTTAATTTCTACCGCTCCATGTGGAAAGATTTAGGTCATAGAAAAAGGTCCCGTCCACCTTGACTTAAGTTTACCCGGAAATAATCAAAGCCTCGAATTAAACAATAACACTTGATCCCCTCCCGAAACTCTTTAGGTTTGCTTATTTTATCATGTATATTTTTCATGCGTTCCTTATAAATTTCGGAATTAGAATATGCTTGATTTCTCAATTCATCTAGTTCGTTTAATGAATCGATTTTTTGTGGTAAGATCTTGGTCTTGGTTTACGTTTTTCAATGCCCAATAGGCCTTGTGAGCAATTTCTACCGGGAGGTGACAATTTTTTCCATAGACGAGCTTATATGGGGTGGTGCCTATTGGTGTTTTGTAGGCGGTTTGGAAGGCCCATAAAGCGTCATCTAATTTATCCGCCCAATCTTTCTTGTTTTGACCTACGGGTTTTTCTAAGATTCTTTATAGCCATCGATTTGTTACTCCAGCTTGACCGTTGGTTTGAGGATGGTAGGCGGTTGAAAGACGGTGATAGACCCCATATTTTGTTGAAATTTTGTATAATTGATGATTGCAAAAATGGGTACCTCTATCACTAATTAGTGCTTTTTGAGCACCAAAACGAGAAAATAGTCGTTTTAAAAATATTACCGCAACTCTACCATCGTTGGTTGGAAGAGCTTCGGCCTCGGCCCATTTGGACACGTAATCAACTTCTAGAAGAATGTATTTATTACCTTTTGATGGTGGGAAAGGTCCCATAAAATCCATACCCCAAACATAAAAAATTTCAGAAATAAGAATGCCTTTTTGGGGCATTTCATTTCTTGTTGAGATATTACATGTTCGTTGGCATGCATCACAAGTTTTAATGAAATGGTATGCATCCTTATGGATGGTTGGCCAATAAAATCTTGAATCGAGTACCTTTCGTGCGGTGCTTGTGACTCCATGATGTACTCCATACGATCCTTCATGACAATGGAGAAGAATTTTTCTTGCTTCTTGACCATGGACGCATCTTCGAATAAGTTGATCGGCACATATTTTAAAAAGATATGGGTATTCCCAAAAATAGTGTTTACATAGGAAAAGAATTTTGTTCTTTGTTGATGTGACCAACCTTTGACTAAAATGCCACTAGTGAGGTAGTTAGCATAGTCGGCGTACCATGGTTCTTATTGGTATTCAACCATTTCCAAAGATTCGGTGGGGAACTTTTCATTGATGAGCTCTTTTCGAGTCGACTCCAAAGCGGGATCTTCTAAGCGTGACAAATGGTCGGCAACGGTATTTTCGGTTCCTCTTTTATCTTTTATTTCAATGTCTAATTCTTGGAGAAAAAGAATCCACCGGATCAAACGTGGTTTGGCATCTTGTTTTTTGAAGAGGTATCAGATGGCGGCATGATCCATATAGACTATAGTTTTAGAAAGTACACGATAGGAACATAATTTATCAAAAGCAAATACTACGGCTAGTAACTCTTTTTCGGTTGTTGTATAAGTTTCCTGAGCATCATTAAGAGTTTTACTTGCATAGTATATTGGGTAAAAATGTTTTTCTTTTCGTTGTCCTAAGACGGCTCCAAATGCAAAGTCACTTGCATCGCACATGATTTCAAAAGATAATTTCCAATCGGGTGCTATCATGATTGATGCATTAACTAACATTTCTCTTAAGGTTAGAAATGCTTTGTTGCATTCCTCGTCAAAGACAAATGGTGCATCTTTTTCAAGTAATTTTGTTAGAGGTCTTGAGATTTTGAAAAGTCTTTGATAAATCGCCTATAAAATCCGGCATGTCCTAGGAAACTTCGAATGGCTCGAACGGAGGAAGGTGGAGGTAATCGGGAAATAGTGTCTATTTTGGCCCGATCCACTTCCATTCCTTCGTTTGTGATCTTATGACCGAGTACAATTCCCTCCGTTACCATGCAATGTCATCTTTCCCAATTAAGGGCGAGGTTAGTTTCCTCACATCGGGATAGCATTCGTTCAAGGTTATCGAGGCATTGGTCATATGTATCTTCAAAGATAGAAAAATCATCCATGAAAACTTCTATAGTTTTTCTATCATATCGTGGATGATGGCCACCATGCAACGTTGAAACGTAGCGGGGGCATTATATAGACCAAAAGGCATGCATCGATAAGCAAAAGTTCCATAGGGACATGTAAAAGTTGTTTTTATGACCGGAGAAACTTGAAAATAACCGGAGAAACCATCGAGAAAAAAATAGAATTTATGACCGGATAATCTTTCTAACATTTGGTCAATGAAAGGTAAAGGAAAGTGGTCTTTCCTTGTTTCTTTATTTAACTTACGATAGTTGATACAAACTCTCCATCCAGTGACGGTTCTCGTTGGTATTAGTTTATTTTATCATTTGTTATTACCGTCATACCTCCTTTCTTTTGAACTACTTGAACGGAGATAAGTCCGGCGTCTAGTAGCTTGATGACTTCATTTTTAACCACTTCTTGTATGTTTGGATTCACCCTACGTTGTGGTTGTGTTACCGTTTTATAGTCATCTTCCATCAAAATTTTGTGGGTGCACATGGATGGGTTGATGCCTTTTATATCCATGAGCCTCCACGCGATTGCATTTTTATGTTTTTTCAAAAGCTTTATTAATTTTTCTTTTTCAAAAAGTGTTAGTTTAGAAGAAATGATGACGGGGAGCTTACCATGTTCGTTTAAAAATGCGTATTCTAGACCTTTAGGTAGTTCCTTGAGTTCGAATAGCGGTGGGTCTTCAAGAGACCTCTTATTTTCTTCTTTATTAAGGTCTATGGCCGAAAAGTTTTGTTCTATGGCGACTTCCTCTTCGACGAATTCTTCTTCTTCTTCTTCTTCCGTATCGGGTGGTTCCACTTCATCTTCAATTAGGGGGTCATCATGAATTGGATATTTCATTGATTGGTCAAGATTGACGTACGTTGTGTCGGCCCCTAATCGAAGTGGGAGGTCGTTTTGCTTCCGTTGGGTCAAGGCTTGATGGGATTTTAGAAATGGTTGTCCCAACACGAGGGGGGCATCATCTAAGATGACAAAGTCGGTTGGGACTACCTCTTGGCTTGTTTCAATTAAGACATTTCCGACCATTCCTGTCACACCCCCAAAATCCACATGCGGAGTATCACCGCTTGGAGGCGTGACATGACCAGGATCCAGCCACCAATCATATTGAACAATGTATTTAAAATAGATAAAATCCAACCACGCAATATAATTGGTGTTTCAAAACTAGTTAACCAAGTTTAAATTAAACAGAGGAAGCATAAGGCATGGAACCAAAACATAAGTTCAATAAGTTCATAAAGTTTAAATGTTTAGAACGGGATATAACAGTCCATATCCCACAACGACCTCATCCTCGCGCAAGCTCCATAAGTATTTAACGACCTGCAAGGCATGTAACAACGAGTCAACAACAAACTTGAGCGAGTTCACAGTAGGTGTTCATTATAAAGTTGTTTTTCAAGGACTATGAGTTTGTTTGCAACTACAGGTTAAATCAACTTTCCTTATTTTCCAAACCATAAACGGTGGGGGCTACCCCATGTTGTAAACCACTAGACCAGATGTATATATATAGGTGCCCTTCCCAATCCGAGGACAGAGGTACGTATTTACGTAGGTTTAGCGCAGGTGCCCTTCCCAATACGAGGACAGAGGTACGTATAAGAATACGTAGATTTAGCGCTGGCGTCCTTCCCAATCCGAGGACAGGGGTACGTATAAGAATACGTAGGTTTAGCGCTGGTGTCCTTCCCAATCCAAGGACGGTGGTAAGTAGTCTAGTAGTGGTGAAAGTACAAGTTCCGTCATAGCTATTTAATCCCATTCCCAACCCACCGGGAATCCCATGCCTTAGGAGTGTGTGAACTCACCTTGGTTTGCTCGGTTAGATTAATTACTCTAATAATCAGGAATCAAGCACATCCTAATAAGGTACAGATAACAATCAGTTTCTCGTGCATGCATAACACGTATCCTACGTATGGTTTATCTACTCATTACTTCTATCACATACCACATAATTCAAATGTCACACTCTGACTTTTGTGGAAAGATCATAGTTAAAAATACACTTGTAACACTTGTTAGAAAATATTTTCTATGTGTTGGAGTTTTTAGAAAATTTCGCCAGAGTTTCCTTTGTAAATGGGGGCGTCCATGCTAATAAGCATATCATTTTCTTTTCCAAAAATCATTCAGCAATCAACAACAATTTACCAAGAGCAAACTACTCCATTTACGAACCAACATGAACTTGATGTTTCATAAAAACGCGTAGTAACTTGGTGAGGCGTTTAGTGGGTTTAGTTACCCTACAAAGTGTGTTCACTTTATTTAAAATCTCATTCTCGGGATTTTTAGATGTTCACAACTTGTAGATACTTTTTACAAAAATATTTATTTACCACATCTTCTTGTTCCAAAAATATTTCTACACTTATTTTGTCACTAAAAATAGTGTAGGTTTACTAAAAATCATGATCTTTCGAGAATCATCTTTTCAAACTTGGTTCCTTTAGAAAAATCATTCACAAGTCTTGGATCTACAAGATTACTAGTTCACTTTGTTTGTTATTTTATAAGAAATCATTTTATCACCAAGTTCATGTCTAAATATGGAGGTGATTCTTTTATGTAAACCCCTAATCACCTCCTACTTGTTAAATCATGTTTTTAAATCATAAGTTAACAAGTTTCATATAATGATCATCAACATATTTCTAGTAATCAACAAGCAAGCATCAAGTAATCAACAACATATCAAAACAACTTTACTTCTTCAAGATTCCATTTTATGTAACCTTTATGTTCAAGTTTTAAGTGTATGATTCTTAGTGTTCTTGTATAAATCAACAAACAATAACTTTTAACCACTACAAAACATGAAGTAAACAAGATCAAAGAAGTCTTACAACTAGCTTAAAGCTAGGGAAGATCAAGAAGCAAAAGTGGTGGATAATAGCAAACGAGTGAGGTCCTTCAAGATCCGTGAACACCAAGCTTCGTTATTCACCATCTTACACCTTGTAATACACTTGGAAAGCTTGAACTTGAAACAAGAAAAATGATGGTGGTGGGGGATAGGGTCGGCCGAGAATTAGTGAGAGAGGAAGAGGAGAAGTGTTGAAGATGGTGAAGTCTTATGTTTACTTATAACCCCTTTAATCTCTATTACCCCTTGGTTAACATGTCCACACAAGTACAAACATAATCTTCCAACTTCCAAGAAGAGATTATGGGCAAGATTTAGCAAGATTTAGAAAAATATTGGAGTGGGGGTCCCATGGGGACGGTCACACAAGGGGGGGGGGGTAAGATGTAAATTACTTGGTAAATAAATCAATTTGTGGAAGGTTAAAGTGTAAGATCTAATGTTTAGTGTGTACCATGTATTTTGTAATGTGTTTAAGTGTTCGGGAACCATAACTAGTTCAGAAAAATAAAAATAATGTCTCTGATAATATTTTAGTGTTCCGGGTAATGTCCTGTTATCCGGTTAGATATCGTTCCGTTAAAGTGCTAAGTTATATTGTTTAGTGTCTTTTTGTAACACTTTTAATTCCCAACACTTAGGAAAGCATACAGAACTATTTAGTCAAATTTCTGCAAAAGACTAGTATGTTAATAAGCACATGTAAGTATGACGCAGTAATTAGAAAGCAGTTAAGTAATTCAACACAGTCATCAAGCACTTTAACATTAATAAATCGTATGGATACATGTAATTATGAGGGTTGTCACATTCTCCCCATGTTAAGAAAATTTCATCCCGAAATTTAGCACGTGGTTACTGAGGAAGCTAGTTAAGTTGCGTTGGTTTCCTGGGGTGTCACATCATCCCCCGTTGGTTTGGAATTTCATCCCGAAATTCTGCAGTAGCTTCAGCCTCAGTAGTGGTTGCACTTTTCTTAAACAAATGGGGATACTTGTGTTTCATTTGGTCTTCTCGTTCCCAGGTATACTCTGGGCCACGACGGGAGTTCCAACAAACTCGAACAAGGGGTATTTTGGCATGCTTGAGAATCTTAACGTCTCGGTCTGTGATTTCAACTGGTTCCTCGACGAATCATAACTGGTCGTCGATTGTGAGCTCCTTGAGAGGAACTATGAGGGTCTCATCTGACAGACACTTCTTCAGATTTGACACATGGAAAACATTGTGAACTCCGCTGAGTTCTTCAGGTAGATTCAACTTGTAAGCGACTTTGCCAATTTTCTCAATGATTTCGAACGGTCCGACATAGCGCGGATTGAGTTTACCTCGTTTGCCAAAACGAACTACACCTTTCCAAGGTGAGACTTTAAGTAGCACTGGATCCCCAACCTGGAACTGGAGTGGTTTCCTTCGCTTATCAGCATAGCTTTTCTGACGGTCGCGAGCTGCCGCCATTCGTTGTCGTATCTGAGCAATCCTCTCGGTTGTATCTGCTACAAGTTCTGGGCCAGTGATTTGACTGTCGCCAACCTCTGCCCAACAAAGAGGTGATCGACACTTCCGTCCGTACAATGCCTCGAACGGAGGGGCCTGGATACTGGTGTGGTAACTGTTGTTATACGAAAACTCCACTAACGGGAGGTGTTTTTCCCAGCCATTACCAAAATCGATTACACATGCCCTAAGCATGTCTTCAAGGGTTTGGATGGTGCGTTTAGATTGCCCATCCGTCTGTGGATGATATACCGTGCTCATGTCTAATCGAGAGCCAAAGGACTTGTGCATAGCTTGCCACAATTCAGATGTAAAACGTGAGTCACGATCAGAAATGATGGAGGTTGGCACTCTGTGCCTTGATACTACTTCCTTTAGGTAGATGTCTGCTAGAGTAGAAAACTTATCCGTTTCCTTGATAGCCAGGAAATGTGCAGACTTGGTCAGTCGATCCACGATCACCCAAATGGTATCATTTCCGCGTTGAGATCTAGGCAGGCCAGTAACGAAATCCATGGAAATTTGCTCCCATTTCCATTTAGATATCTCTGGTTGTTGAAGTAGGCCTGATGGTTTCTGGTACTCGACCTTGACCCTAGCGCAAGTCAAGCATTTACTGACGTAGGTTGCTATGTTGGCTTTCATGCTAGGCCACCAGTATGTAGTCTTTAAGTCGTGGTACATCTTATCCGAACCAGGATGTACTGAATAACGAGACTTATGCGCTTCATCCATCACAAGCTCGCGTAAGTTTTCATAAAGTGGAACCCAGATACGCCCTGTTACGTAGTAAGCGCCGTCTTCCTTTTGTTCTAACCGTTTTCTTGATCCTCGTAAGGACTCAGCCCTGATGTTCTCTGCTTTCAATGCTTCGACCTGAGCATCACGAATTTGAGCGGGAAGGCTAGAATGAATGGTAAGCTGTAACGCACGTACACGCTTAGGTATAGTATCCTTTCGACTGAGGGCGTCGGCCACAACATTGGCTTTGCCCGGATGGTACTTGAGCGTGCATTCGTAATCATTCAAGAGCTCGACCCATCGATGTTGTCGCATGTTTAACTCCTTTTGCTTGAAGATATGCTCGAGACTCATGTGATCGGTGTAAATGGTGCACTTGGTACCGTACATGTAATGTCTCCATATCTTAAGTGCGAAAACAACTGCTCCCAATTCCAAGTCATGCGTAGTGTAGTTCCTTTCGTGAACTTTAAGTTGGCGCGATGCGTAGGCAATGACCTTGTCACGTTGCATCAACACGCAACCAAGTCCTTGGATGGAAGCGTCGCAATAAACCACAAAATCATCTGTGCCTTCAGGTAATGAGAGGATAGGCGCGCTACAAAGTCTATCTTTTAAGTGCTGAAATGCGGACTCCTGTATATCACCCCAACGACAGGTGACACCCTTCTGAGTCAGTGAAGTGAGAGGTTGCCCAATCTTTGAGGAATCCTTGATAAATCTTCTGTAATATCCTGCCAAACCCAAGAATTGGCGGATTTCTGTTGGTGTCCGGGGTGCAGGCCAGTTCTTGATCGAGTCAACCTTGGATGGATCCACATGAATTCCATCCTCGTTTACCACGTGGCCTAGAAAATGGTCTGAGTCCTTACGATATTCTACTATCACTCTACACACATGCTAGGGCAAGTGCACCCATCACGGACGTAGTATAGTGATGGCAAGATACCGAGGTCGTCCAAGGACCCAAGAGCTTTTAATACCGGCGTATCGTCAACGTCTAATCGATCCAAACTTTGAGAAAAGATTTTTAAACTAATAAAAAGATAAACTAAAAACATAAAATAAAATAAAACTAAAACAGATAGTCAAGAAAGAATCACTTGGATCCAACTTATCTTTCATGTACCCTTTTGATGATTTCCGCACCTTGGGCATTTTAAGAGATTATCTTAGTTATAGTAGTAGGCCCTTCTTGTGAAGGCGACGTTACCCTCAACCTAGTGGTTTGAGTTAGCAAGGATACAATCCTACTAGGTCGGATTATTGAAAGATAATTAAGTAAGTTATTAATGCAAAAAGTGGTGGGCCTCCTTCCAGGCAGCGATCACCCTCAACCCGTTGGTCTGAGTCAGCAGGGATACAGTCCTCGCGGGGTTGGTTTAAAGTTTTAATAGTAGTTTATAGATAAGGGATTCAAGCGTTTTGCACCTCTCCCGTGGTGGGTAATGCCCGCTCCGACTCGTGAGGTGTTACTAAGCTTAAACCAGATTCTCGCAGGATCTATACACTGAACGAGATATAAAATTTACCCAACCACCCTTCTAACCCCCTTCCAGGCAATTAACACGCTTTATATAGACCGCAAAGACACGAATATGTGAATCAACAACATATGAAGAATGATTAGATAAATTTTCCTTCAATATAAAAAACTAGTTATTAAAGTCATTAATGCATACCCAATTAAAAAGTTGCCAAAAATTGGAAATCATAAAGGATAATACATAAAAGATATGTCTTCACCAAGTGATGTAAGAGTTTAGCCAAGCATGACTCATACTATCAATCTTGGATCCCGAGACTACACACACGCTCTAAAAGATGGAAAATGGATGATGGTGGTGGATGATGGTGTTGTAGTGGTGGTGGAGTGGTGGCAAGTGAGAGAGAAGTGGTTTGTCAAGGGATGGTTTGGAATGAAACCAAGCACCCCTATTTATAGCTGAAAACAGAACGTCCACCATGGCCCGTGCCCACCTGGCACAGCCCCGTTGCCATCAGTCTCTCTTTTCTACATTAACTGCAGTGTCAGACTCGTACTAACACGGTCCCGTGTGTCAATGGCATGGCCCGTTGCCAATGTACTTGCTGTACTTCTTCAGATTCTTGAAATCCTAGAGTTGACCACGCCCGTGTTGCTTTAGCACGACCCTGTGTTGAGCTTTGAATTTTTCTTTTGTTGTTGTCTTTTTCTACTATAGCGAATTCCCACTGGGCACGGCCCGTGCTAGGTGAGCACGGCCCTGTGCCAGAGCTTCTGATCTTGCTATTTCTTTGGTTTGGATGTGGTCGGGGGCTTGGCGAGTTGTGTTAATCCTTCTTTATTGTATTTTGTGTTGGTTTTGCTATTATTTTGCTCCTTTTGTGCATTTAAGCTCTTTTAACCCCTTTAATTAAAAAGGAACAAAGAAACGGGCTTTTTCCAACACTAGTACTAAAAAAGGGTTGCTTTTATGCCGTATTTGATATAATTTATATGTTGTATTTTAAGCACATCAATCGACCACTAAGATGTTTATGGGTACCAACCTTCGTCACCGCCACGTTTGTATTTCCGCTGCGATGTTTTTGGGATGTGACACCGTGCCCTTCTCCTTCTCTATCTTCATTTAATGCGCTTGTTAGTCTAGATGCTCACATGGGCCCGTGTGACAACGGCACGGCCCCGTGGCCCTTGTACTTGCAGTACGATCCAAGATTTACGAATCTGAGAGTTGACCATGGCTCGTGTCCATGAGACACGACCCCGTGTCCCTTGTCTGCTTCTGTTTATCTTCTTCTTCATGGAATCTGTCACACCCCCAAAATCCATAAGCGGAGTAACACCGCAGGAGGCGTGACATGACCAGGATCAAGCCACCAATCATATTGAACAATGTATTTAAGTAAATATAAAACCAACCAACAATATAATTGGTGTCCAAAACAAATTAACTAAGTTCATGTTATCAGCGGAAGCATAAAGTTTAAAACCAAAACATAAGTTTAAAAGTTCAAATGTTTAACATGGAACTCATCAGTCCATGTCCCACAACGACCTCGACCTCCTGTGCAAGCTCCATCTAAGCACCTAACGACCTGCAAGGCATACAATAATGAATCAACAACAAAGTTGAGCGAGTTCACGGATGGGTGTTCGTTTTAAGTTGTTTCAAAAACATAAGTTTCCTTGTGCTGGCTTACTTGCCATGGTGGTTACCCCATAGTTTAAAAAAAACATGATTGATCCTTTCCTTTTACTCTGGCTCCCAGCCGTGGGGCTACCCCATGAAAATCCCACTAGACCCGTTACCATATCGACTACTGACTGAGAAAGTTGGGTGCCCTAAGTCAAGGTCTATCATCATTGACGTGCCCAGATCCATTAGTCCACTCCCGTCCTCTGCGGCACGGTATTAGGCTTGTCAAACCTAATAACGCTATTTAACTAATGACCCATTCGCCATTGGCCCGACGATTAAGTCGATATAAAAATGAGGGACTTAATGATAGGGTTTTTGGTCTAGTATCAATGTTGTCACCCTTCAGTTAAGAGGGTGGAGGTACGTGTCCCATACAAGGAGATCATGCAGGTTCCAATGTTGTCACCCTTCAATTAAGAGGGTGGAGGTACGTATTCTAACTAAGAAGAATACGCAGGTTTCCTTTTAATCAATTACCCATTCCAACCACCGGGAATTCCATGCCTTGTAGAAAGTGTGAACTCACCTTAGGTTAGCTCGGCAGATAAACAAAAGGTCAATCGAGCTGCTAGTGGTCAACCACGTCCTAACATGGTTACCATACAAGTCAGGTCTAGGTTCAAGTAGTGCACGTAAGTTTACACATAAGCTCACAAGTTACAAACACGTAACGATCGTGGCAAACACGTAGGATCATGGCAACTAGTTAACCTACACTCGACATGTTAAATAGTAACATACAGTCCACATAAACATAGCCCAACTTGTGCGACTCGAGTGATTGGGACGTTATGGTTGTGCAAGCCCAATCATCTTGTGCGATCCAAAGGATAAAGCCCAATAACCTGTAGTGCGTTCAACACAATCTTGTGCGACTCACAATGGGTTGTGCGATCCAAAACAAACCCGGCCCAACAACAAATGTAATCCAAAACTTATACGGCCCAAACATTTAAACAAACACTTAACGTAGTTACTGAGGATGCTAGTTAGGTTGCGTGGTTTCCTGGTTTTCCTGGGGTGTCACATCCTTCCCCCGTTGGTTTGGAATTTCGTCACGAAATTCCGCATTAGCTTCAGCCTCAGTAGTGGTCTCACTTTTCTCGAACAACTGGGGATACTTGTGTTTCATTTGGTCTTCTCGTTCCTAGGTAAACTCTGGGCCACGCCGGGAGTTCTAACGAACTCTAACAATGGGTATCCTGGTATGTTTGAGAATCTTAACTTCTTGATCCGTAATCTCTACTGGTTCCTCGATAAATCGTAACTGATCGCGATAGTGAGTTCCTTGAGAGGAACTATGAGGGTCTCATCTGACAGACACTTCTTCAGATTTGACACATGGAATACGTTGTGAACTCCACTGAGTTCTTCAGGTAGATTGAGTCTATAGGCCACTTTGCCAATTCTCTTAGTGATTTCGAAAGGTCCAACATAACATGGATTTAGCTTGCCTCGTTTACCAAAAAGGACCACACCTTTACAAGGTGAGACTTTAAGTAGCACTCGATCCCCAACATGGAACTCGAGTGGTTTCCTGCGCTTATCGGCGTAGCTTTTCTGATGGTCACGAGCTGCCACCATTCGTTGTCGTATTTGGGCAATCTTTTCTGTCGTGTCGACGATGAGTTCTGGACCAGTGATTTGGCTGTCACCAACTTCTGCCCAGCATAAGGGTGATCGGCATTTCCGTCCATACAATGCCTCGAACGGAGTAGCCTGGATGCTAGTGTGGTAACTGTTGTTATATGAAAACTCCACTAAAGGTAGGTGCCTTTCCCAGCGGTTACCAAAGTAGATAACACATGCTCGAAGCATGTCTTCAAGAGTTTGGATGGTGCGTTCAGTCTGACCATCCGTCTGAGGATGATATGCTGTGCTCATGTCTAGACGCGAGCCAAAGGATTTGTGCATCGCTTGCCACAAATCAGAGGTAAAAGGTGGATCATGATCAGAAATGATGGAAGTTGGCACCCCGTGCCTCGAGACTACTTCCTTCAAGTAGACGTCTGCTAGAGTAGAGAACTTATCCGTTTCCTTGATAGCCAGGAAGTGTACAGACTTGGTTAGTCGGTCCACTATCACCCAAATAGTATCGTTTCCTCGTTGAGATCTAGGTAAGCCGGTAACGAAGTCCATGGAAATTTGCACCCATTTCCATGTCGGGATCTCTGGTTGTTGAAGTAGGCCTGATGGCTTCTGGTATTCAACCTTGACCCTAGCATAAGTCAAACATTTACTGACATAGGTCGCTATGTTAGCTTTCATGTGGGGCCACCAGTACGTAGCTTTGAGATCATGGTACATCTTATCAGAACCAGGATGTACTGAGTATCGAGACTTGTGTGCTTCATCCATCACAAGCTCACGTAGATTACCATGAAATGGAACCCACATGCGCCCCGCCAAGTAGTAAGCACCGTCTTCCTTTAGTTCTAACCATTTCTCCAATCCTCGCGGGGACTTAGCCTTGATGTTCTCTTCTTTCAATGCTTCGACCTGAGCATCATGAATTTGGGCAGGGAGACTAGAGTGAATGGTAAGCTGTAACGCACGTACACGCTTAGGTTTGGTTTCCTTTCGACGGGCGTCAGCCACAACATTGGCTTTGCCTGGATGGTACTTGATTGCGCATTCGTAGTCGTTAAGGATTTCGACCCATCGACGCTGTCGCATGTTCAACTCCTTCTGATCGAAGATATGCTGGAGACTCTTATGATCGGTGTAAATGGTGCACTTGGTACCGTACAAGTAATGTCTCCATATCTTAAGAGCAAACACCAATGCTCCCAACTCTAAGTCGTGAGTAGTGTAGTTCTTTTCGTGAACCTTAAGTTGGCGTGATGCGTAAGCAATAACTTTCTCACGTTGCATCAACACACAACCAAGTCCTTGGATTGATGCGTCACAATAAACCACAAAATGTCTGTGCCTTCAGACAATGAGAGAATAGGTGCGCTACAAAGCTTTGACTTCAGCTGCTGAAATGTGGATTCCTGAGCATCACTCCAACGGTAGGTGACACCCTTCTGAGTTAGAACAGTAAGAGGTTGCACAATCTTCGAGAAGTCTTTAATAAACCTTCTGTAGTAACCCGCCAAACCTAAGAATTGATGTATTTCAGTTGGAGTTCGAGGTGCAGGCCAATTCCTGATGGAGTCAACCTTGGATGGATCAACATGAATCCCATCCTTATTAACCACGTGGCCTAGGAAATGGACTTCACGAAGCCAAAAGTCACATTTCGAGAACTTAGCGTAAAGCTGTTCTGTTCGAAGAAGTTCCAGATGGAGTCGCAGATGACGCTCGTGTTCCTCCTGACTCTTGGAATAGATAAGGATGTCGTCGATTAAAACAATAACAAAGATATCCAGATAAGGTTTGCACACTCGGTTCATAAGATCCATGAAAACCGCAGGTGTATTTGTCATCCTGAAAGGCATAACCAGAAACTCGTAGTGTCCGTAACGAGTCCTGAATGCTGTCTTGGAGATGCCCTCCTCTCGGACTCTCAGTTGATGATAGCCCGATCTCAGATCAATCGTAGAGTAAAAGCTCGACCCTTGCAACTGGTCAAACAGGTCATCGATACGGGGAAGAGGATAACGATTCTTCACGGTCACCTTGTTAAGTTCGCGATAGTCTATACACATCCGAAAGGTACCGTCCTTCTTCTTCACAAACAAAACTGGAGCTCCCCAGGGCAAAGAGCTAGGACGAATGAAACCTTTGTCCAAAATCTCTTGCAGTTGCGCAGACAATTCTTCTAATTCTGATGGTGCTAAGCGATAAGGTGCACGAGCTATAGGTGCTGCTCCTGGAGCTAGTTTGATTTGAAACTCGACCTGACGATGAGGCGGAAGACCGGGTAATTCCTCAGGGAATACCTCATGAAAGTCGCGTACGATCGGGATGTCTTCTATCTTCTTCTCTTTCGTTGAGGTGTCAGTAACGAGAGCTAGAATAGCTGTCTGGCCCTTTCGCAAACACTTCTAGGCCTTAAGGAAAGAGATGATGCCCACAACAGCACCACTCTTATCGCCACGAATAACGAGAGGTTTTTTACCAGAACGAGGGATGCGGACAATCTTCTCCTTGCAGAGTATTTTCGCTCGATGATGGGATAACCAATCCATCCCAATGACGATGTCGATGTCGAAGCTACCAAGAATGATGGGGATAAGGTCGATAGAGAAGGTCCAACCAGCTAAGGCGAGGTTACAACCCTTAACTATGTGTGTGGCCTCAAGACTTTTACCGTTTGGTAGTTCTACAACATGCTTGGTGTTTAAGGGAATTGGGGTACGCTTAAGTATCTGACTAACTTTTAAAGATACGTAGCTAGTATCAGCACCCGAATCGAATAAAACAGAAACAAAGAAATCATCTAGTAGGAACTTACCCGTCACAACGTTGGGATCGTTCCTCACATCACCTTGACCAATTACAAAAGCAAATCCCCTGGCACCATTGCCATCATTGTTATCCCTGTTGTTGTTCCCATTTCCTTGGTTGTTGTTGTGGTTGTTCTGGTTTTGGTTTAGCTGGGGGCAGTCTCTTTTGAAATGGCCCTCAGCACCACACTGAAAGCATCCCTTGTTGTTACCATGATGTTGCTGCTGCTCCTGACGCTGGTTCTGTGGAGTTTGTGGCTGTTGGCGTCTCTGATTACCAGGATAAGGACTCCTACAATCTTTGGCTGCATGACCTGGTTTGTTACATCTCTGACAGTTGCCCTTGCTACACGGCCCGCTGTGGTGCAAGTTACATCGATTGCACTTAGGGTGGCTTCCCCTGTACCCACCCTGACCTTGGTTACCAGAAGGCTGTTGACTAGGGCTCTTGTAGTCGTCAGTCCTTCGCTGCTGAGACTGAGACTGAACAGAAGTTGAACTGTCACACCCCCAAAATACCACATGTGGAAACACCGCGGGACGTGTGACGTACCAGGATCCAAGCCACCAATCACATTGAACTATAACAATAATTGCATAAAACATTCCATTCGATTCATAATATAAATCCAAGTCGTAAGTTAAAAACCAAAGTAAACATTCAGCGGAAGCATAAGTTTATTCATTGTTCAAGTTTTTCAAAACGATGTACTAAACCAAGGATAAATATCCAAGAGTTGTGACCCATGACCACTCCAGCACTCCCAGATAGCAAGTTCCATGTTCAAGAATCTAACGACCTGCAAGCATGCAGACAAGTGTGTCAGACGACGCTGGTGAGTTCAAAGTTTGTTAACATGTTTTAGTTACCAGATATGAGTATAAAACATTTCAATGATTTGATGTTGTTATAACTCGATTACCGCAGATGGCTCTAGATTATTTGCCCAAACCCCAATGCTCTACCATACATTGGTCAAGTGGTTAAGGTAATTAGTTCACGACCGTCCTCCCCGGTACGGCGTGAGGGTACCAAGCTTAATAGCGCTATCAACTAATAACCCCGTTGCCTCCCCGGCAAACAATCGGTATATGGTGGGACTTAATGATAGAAATGAGTGTAATAACCAACATCCCAATAACCCGACTTTCCTCCCCGGAACGATTACCAGACGTCCCTCCCCGGGACGCATGCTTGGAGAAAGAGCAGTGAACTCACCTTGGTTTGCTCAGTTTGTTAAGTTACCTGTTATCCAAGTTAATCAACCAACCCTATCATGGTTAACAATACTTATCAGTCTCATAATCACCCAATTCATATGTTTTACACAAATTTCATTCATCACAGAGTTGCAGTGCAATACATAGCATGCCTATCACCATTAATATGTAATAAAGATCGTGTACACACACAAGTATCTATCATTATCATCATTACAGACACCTACTGTTCAATTTCTTGACCTATACGACGAAACATCCCTTGTGACGAAAGATCAACTTTCTTCGGAATGCTTGTTGACGAAAAACCATATGTTTAGTCGAGATGCTGTGCGACGAAAATCCCTATGTTTCGTCGAGATGCTTGTCGACGAAAGGTCATTATTCGTCGACCTAGGATTCGTTGACTGTCTTGACAGTTTCAACGTTTCCCAAACTCTAGATTTACAGTTACCGTTTCGTAGATCACAATCTAATCGGTTTCTAGGTTTATCATGCAAACACCACCATTGTTATTATCACAGTTTACCAAGCTTTCATTGAATCCACATAACCCTACTTAACATATCATAACATAACTGCATATGATGATCACATAGATCTATTGGTTTATTACTATAAAAAATTATCATTTAACTATGATCTAAACGTTCAGGTTCGATCCTATGAAAGCATCCGCTAATCAAAAATTATCATTTAACTATGATCTAAACGTTCGAAACCCTAATCAACACAAAATATCAATCCGGTTTCTAACAAGATCCTATATTCACAAAAGATTACATGCACCATAACAATCATCAAACAATCTGTTAAGTGTTGACAAAATGCTAACCGAATGAGGAGATGTTTCCAACAGTGCAAAAGAATTCGAGTAATATGAAGAGTGCTGCTGACGGTTTGTTGAGAGAACGAGTTAGGGTTTTAAAATCATTATCTAAGGTACATATATACGCATATAACTGAGTCTTCAGCTACACTTGGGCCGAAAGCCCATACGGCAGCCCATCCCTTGACGAAACATCATCTTTCTTCGGGAAAGGGAGTGGCGAAATACATCTTTCGTCGAGCAGCGAATGCCAAAATATATATATTTTTTCGTCAAGCAGTTGTTGTGACTAAAGGGTTTTTGTCGTAAAAAGGTTTTTGATAAATAACAATCACTAAACTACCAAAAGCATTCCAACATAACACACATAATACCATGTACAACGAAATATAAAACAGGTGACATGTAAGGAAAAGGTCTTGAAATCTCGGGTTGTCACATCATCCCCAACTTGAAAGAAATTTCGTCCCAAAATTTGATAAGTAATCCAAAAGCGGCGAAATGATAGATCATAGTGATAGATCAGGATGACTGTGTATTTTCCGCGGGTGCCACATCATCCCCAACTTGAATGGGAATTTCATCCCGAAATTCACTGGTTGCATCAGATTTAGATTTTCCAGACTTGGACTTGTCTTCTGGGAATAAATGTGGGTACTTGAGCTTCATTTGATCCTCGCGTTCCCATGTGAACTCCGGTCCGCGTCTTGAGTTCCAACGAACCCTCACGATCGGAATTCGGCTATGCTTACGGACCTTGACCTCCTGGTCCATAATTTCTATTGGTTCTTCGACAAACTGCAACTTGTCGTCGATTTTCAGCTCTTGAAACGGTACCACAAGTGTTTCATCCGACAAGCACTTCTTTAACTGGGAGACATGGAAGACATCATGGACGTTACCCAACTCAGCAGGTAACTCCAAATTGTAGGCCACTTTAACAATTCGCTCCAGAATTTTAAATGGCCCAACATAACGAGGGTTAAGCTTGCCGCGTTTTCCAAAACGCACCACACCCTTCCAGGGTGAGACCTTCAACATAACACGGTCACCAACTGCGAATTCCAAAGGCTTCCTACGCTTGTCAGCGTAGCTTTTCTGACGGTCGTGCGCTGCTGCCATACGATTCCTGATCTGAACAATCTTTTCTGAAGTTTCCAACACAAGTTCAGGGCCTGTGACCTGGCTATCACCCACCTCAGCCCAACAGAGAGGTGAACGACACTTTCATCCGTACAACGCTTCGAATGGAGCTGCCTGAATGCTGGTATAGTAGCTATTGTTATAAGAAAACTCTATCAAGGGCAATTGTTTCTCCCTACCCTTGCCAAAATCAATCACACACGCACGCATCATGTCTTCAAGTGTCTGGATGGTTCGCTCACTTTGACCATCCGTCTGTGGGTGATAAGTAGTGCTCATGTCGAGACGTGAGCGAAACGATTTGTGCATCGACTGCCACAAATCCGAAATGAAACGCGGATCATGATCCGAGATAATAGAGGTCGGCACCCCATGCCTAGAAACCACTTCCTTCAGATAGACAGCTGCAAGTTGTGAGAACTTATCCGTTTCCTTGATTGCTAGAAAATGTGCTGACTTCGTGAGAAGATCAACGATCACCCAAATGGTATCATTTCCATTTTGAGTTCTAGGCAATCCTGTGACAAAATCCATGGGGATTTGCTCCCATTTCCACATGGGTATCTCTGGTTGTTGAAGCAATCCAGACGGTTTCTGGTATTCCACCTTGACCTTTGAACACGTCAAGCATTTACTAACATACTCCGCGATGTGAGCTTTCATCTTCGGCCACCAATACATGACTTTGAGATCCTGATACATCTTATCCGAACCCGGGTGAACAGAGTATCGAGACTTGTGCGCTTCATCCATCACAAGCTCTCTAAGGTTACCAAACAAGGGAATCCATATACACTCCATGAAGTAAAGAATACCATCAGATCTCTCTACAAGTCGTTTCTCCATGCCTCGCAAATACTCTGCTTCATAGTTTTCCTCCTTCAACGCTTCAGTCTGAACCGAACGAATCTGATCAGGAAGATTTGAATGGATAGTGAGTTGTAAGGCTCGCACACGTTTGGGTTTCGTTTCCTTCCGACTGAGGGCGTCAGCTACAACGTTAGCCTTTCCTGGATGATACTTGATTTCACAATCATAATCGTTTAAGAGTTCCACCTAGCGACGCTGTCGCATATTTAAGTCCTTCTGATCAAAGATGTGCTGAAGGCTCTTGTAGTCGGTATAAATAGTGCATTTAGTACCGTACAAGTAATGCCTCCAAATTTTGAGCACAAACACCATGGCTCCCAACTCCAAATCGTGAGTCATGTAATTCTTCTCATGAACCTTTAATTGTCGTGAGGCGTAAGCTATCACCTTCTCGCGTTGCATCAACACGCAACCGAGACCCTGAATAGAAGCATCACAATATACCACGAAATCTTCTGTTCCTTCAGGTAAAGACAAAATCGGCGCACTGCAGAGTTTCTTTTTCAGTAACTGGGAAGCATCCTCATGTTTCATTCCCCATGAGTATACAACGCCCTTTTTCGTTAACGAGGTAAGGGGTTGAGCAATCTTCAAGAAGTCTTTAATAAATCTGCGATAGCACCCAGCGAGACCAAGAAATTTTCGCACCTCCGAAGGAGTCTTTGGTGCCGCCCAATTTCTAATAGCGTCAATCTTTGCAGGATCTACGTGTATTCCGATTCATTCACAATGTGGCCAAGGAAGTGCACCTCTCGTATCCAGAAGTCACACTTAGAAAACTTTGCATAGAGTTGCTCCTTACTCAGGAGCTCCAAGATAAGACGTAGGTGCCGCTCGTGATCTTCCTTGCTCTTCGAATAGATCAGAATGTCGTCGATAAACACGATAACGAAGTCGTCGAGATACGGTTTGCATACACGGTTCATGAGGTCCATGAAGACCGCTGGCGCGTTCGTCAACCCAAACGGCATAACTAGAAACTCATAGTGCCCATACCGCATTCGAAAAGCCGTTTTAGGAACATCCTCCTCTCGGAACCTCATCTGATGATAGCCCGATCTTAAGTCGATCTTCGAATAAAAACTCGACCCTTGCAACTGGTCAAATAAGTCGTCGATGCGTGGCAAAGGGTAGCGGTTCTTGACAGTCACCTTGTTAAGTTCCCGATAATCTATGCACATACAAAAGGACCCGTCTTTCTTCTTTACAAACAAAACTGGGGCTCCCCAAGGCGAAGAACTGGGTCGAATAAAGCCCCTGTCCAATAACTCTTGCAGTTGATTAGACAACTCCTGTAACTCTCCAGGTGCTAAACGATAGGGAGCGCGAGCAATTGGAGCCGCTCCTGGCGAAAGATTGATCTGAAATTACACTTGACGGTGAGGGGGTAAACCATGTAGTTCCTCAGGAAATACATCAGGAAATTCACGAACAACTGGCAGGTCTTCGATCTTTCTTTCTTCTGATGGAGTACCAGTAACAAGTGCTAGAATAGCAGGATACCCCTTTCGTAGACATTTCTACGATTGCTTAGCTGAGATTATACCAACCATCGCACCACTGCGATGTCCTTGAACTGATAGAAATTCTCCACTGGAGATGGGAATGCGTATGATTTTCTCCTTGCAGAGAATTTTAGCTTGATGCTTGGACAACCAATCCATACCAACCACTATGTCAAAACTACCGAGGGTAACAGGAAGGAGGTCAATGTCAAACACTTGACCCGCAAGATCTAATTTACACCCAAAAAGGACATGCGAAGCTTCTATCGTTTTGCCATCAGCTAACTCTACTACATACTTAGCTTCTAAAGGTGTTGGGGTTAACCCTAATCGTTGACTGAACTCTAGGGACACATAACTCCAATCGGCACCGGAATCAAATAATACAGAAGCAAAGAGGTTGTTCACAGAAAACGTACCAGTCACGACATTGCCGTCGTTTCTAGCATCACCAGTTCCAATCGTAAATACCCTTCCACGAGCACCATTGCCCCCATTGTTGCCGTTATTTTTGTTCCCAGCATTGTTGTTGTTGTTCTGACGGTTGTTGTCATCATTGGCGTTCTGGTTCAGCTGAGGGCAATCCCTTTTAATGTGACCCTCGTCCCCACACCAGAAACAACCCTTCCTAAAGCCTTGACTCTGATGAGGCTGCTGCATCTGCTGCTGCTGATGTTGCTGATTTTGTTGTTGCTGCTGCTTTAGGTACGGAGCTCTACAGTCTTTTGCCTCATGACCTACCTTCTCGCACCTACGGCAAGCCTGGACACACTGTCCATGATGATGATAACCACACTTGTTGCACTTTGGCTTCTTACCAACGTAGGTGTCTGGACTCTGATTTCTGCCCTGGCCTTGGTTAACTGAGGACGACTGACTGAAACTACGATTGTTGTTGTTGTCAGGCCTTTTCTGAGATTGACTGGCACTGGTTGCTTTGTTAGCATCATTCTATTTATGCGTATTATCACTAGCAGTTGTGGTAGCGGTAACAGCAGGGGTAGTAGCAGAGACACGTGGCGGTAACGCACCACGCTCGACCTCTTGGTCAGTAATCTTGTGTGCTAAGCGGATGATCTGAGGCAGATTGTTGAGGTTGGCTGCAGTGACTAAACTCTTTACTGAGGGTGCTAAGCCCATGATGTACAGCTCGATTCTTCGAGGTGGAGGTCGTGACAAATTAGGGCACATGTTTGCTAGCTCATGTGACCTCTTTGTGAATGCTTCAATTTCAGACCCCTCCATCTTCAGATTGTAATACTCGTTCTCAAGTTTCTGAATCTCATCACGAGGACAGTACTCCTCCCGCATTAACTCCTTGAAATCATCCCAAGTAGTGGCATTAGCCATCTCGATGCCCAACATTTGCACCTGGGCATTCCACCAAGTTAAGGCACCATCCTCCAAAGTGCCTGTAGCATACTTCACACGGTCCCCCTCGGGATAGTTACACATAGCGAACACCGACTCAGCCTTCTCAAACCAACGTAGTAACTCCACAGCCCCTTCAGTCCCACTGAATGTCTGTGGCTTACAATCCATAAACGTCTTGAAAGTGTAAGCAGGCGGATGGTTTTGATTCTGATTCGCTTGCTGACCTAATGGACGAAAGGAAATAAAACACAAGGGTAAGAGTTGTGTACGCGGCACAAGAATAAAGAAGATTTGGCACATATCGTACCAGCTTGATAGGCTGATAATGCCTCAGCCACACGGGTGTTAATCAGATTTGTCAACTCAGCCTGAGTCATCGCAATGTGTCCACGTCCATGGCCTAGTCCACTCATGAATCTATATAAGGAGATGGAACAAGTTTAAGAATTGAGATAAGGTAGGAGTCAAATCTCATGTTGACATCTACAAACTACAAAGTTTACACCAAACAATAGGGCAGGACCCTTCTCACACTCGTTAAGCCTCACTAGGACTCTCATGCACCTCAAGTTATTATTATGTGTGCACCCATAATAATAAGGTAATTTGCATGCATATCTCAGTGCCTCTTAACTTGCGCTAAAAGTTTCTCCAACATTCAAATAGTAAAATGAAAGGCATTACAGGATCAATAATCACAAGAGTCGAAGGGTAGTGCCACACTATCTAGCTCCACTAAGACATGCAACACAGGTAATCACATCAAGGTATCAAATATGTTGTTTCATGCAAGTCGTGTGTGTGTAACTACTAAGCAAGTAATGCATAAAGTAAACAGAAGACGAACCTTGCAATCTGGAGCTGAGTGTTATGGTTGATTTTCGAACTTGTTCGGTTATAGTCTGGTTTTATAAAAATGTTTTAAAACCTAGTTCACTATAACCAGTGGCTCTGATACCAAACTGTCACACCCCCAAATTACCACATGCGGAAACACCGCGGGACGTGTGACGTACCAGGATCCAAGCCACCAATCGCATTGAACTATAACAAATAATTGCATAAAACATTCCATTCATTTAATAATATAAATCCAAGTCGTAAGTTAAAAACCAAAGTAAACATTCAGCGGAAGCATAAGTTTATTCGTTGTTCAAGTGTTTCAAAACGATGTACTAAACCAAGGATAAATATCCAAGAGTTGTGACCCATGACCACTCCAGCACTCCCAGATAGCAAGTTCCATGTCCAAGAATCTAACGACCTGCAAGCATGCAGACAAGTGTGTCAGACGACGCTAGTGAGTTCAAAGTTTGTTAACATGTTTTAGTTACCAGATATGAGTATAAAACATTTCAATGATTTGATGTTGTTATTAACTCGATTACCGTAGATGGCTCTAGATTATTTGCCCAAACCCCAATGCTCTATCATACATTGGTCAAGTGGTTAAGGTAATTAGTTCACGACCGTCCTCCCCGGTATGGTGTGAGGGTGCCAAACCTAATAGCGCTATCAACTAATAACCCCGTTGCCTCCCCAGCAACCAATCGGTATATGGTGGGACTTAATGATAGAAATGAGTGTAATAACTAACATCCCAATAACCCGACGTTCCTCCGCGGAACAATTACCAGATGTCCCTCCCCGGGACACATGCTTGGAGAAAGAGCAGTAAACTCACCTTGGTTTGCTCGGTTTGTTAAGTTACCTGTTATCCAAGTTAATCAACCAACATCAGTCTCATAATCACCCAAGTCATATGTTTTACACAGATTTCATTCATCACAGAGTTGCAGTGCAATACGTAGCATGCATATCACCATTAATATGTAACAAAGATCGTGTACACACACAAGTATCTATCATCATCATCATTACAGAAACCTACTGTTCAATTTCTTGACCTATACGACGAAACATCCCTTGTGAAGAAAGATCAACTTTCATCGGAATGCTTGTTGACGAAAAACCATATGTTTCATCGAGATGTTGTGCGACGAAAATCCCTATGTTTCGTCGAGATGCTTGTCGACGAAAGGTCATTATTCGTCGACCTAAGATTCGTCGACTGTCTTGATAGTTTCAACGTTTCCCAAACCCTAGATTTACAGTTATTGTTTCGTAGATCACAATCTAACCGGTTTCTAGGTTTATCATGCAAACACCACCATTGTTATTATCACAGTTTACCAAGCTTTCATTGAATCCACATAACCCTACTTAACATATCATAACATAACTGCAATTGATGATCACATAGATCTATTGGTTTATTACTATAAAAAATTATCATTTAACTATGATCTAAACGTTTAGGTTCGATCCTATGAAAGCATCCGCTAATCATGAATAGCCGATAACAATATAAAGATTATGAAACGTTCGAAACCCTAATCAACACAATATATCAATCCGGTTTCTAACAAGATCCCATATTCACAAAAGATGACATGCACCACAACAATCATCAAACAATCTGTTAAGTGTTGATAGAATGCTAACCGAATGAGGAGATGTTTCCAACAGTGCAAAAGAATTCGAGTAATATGAAAAGTGTTACCGACGGTTTGTTGAGAGAACGAGTTAGGGTTTTAAAATCATTATCTAAGGTACATATATACACATATAACTGAGTCTTCAGCTACACTTGGGCCGAAAGCCCCTACGACAGCCCATCCCTTGACGAAACATCATCTTTCGTCAGGCAAGGGAGTGGCGAAATACATCTTTTGTCGAGCAGCTAATGGCGAAATATATATATTTTTCGTCAAGCAGTTGTTGTGACTAAAGGGTTTTTGTCGTAAAAAGGTTTTTGATAAATAATAATCACTAAACTACCAAAAGCATTCCAACATAACACACATAATACCATGTACAACGAAATATAAAACAGGTGACACGTAAGGAAAAGGTCTTGAAATCTCGGGTTGTCACATCATCCCCAACTTGAAAGAAATTTCGTCCCAAAATTTGATAAGTAATCCAAAAGCGGCGAAGTGATAGATCAGAGTGATAGATCAGGATGACTGTGTATTTTCCGCGGGTGCCACATGAACCATTGCTTGAGTTCCTATCCCACTTGCGCTTGTTGTCGCTAGGAGCATCAGAAGTAGTAGTAGCGCTAATGCGCTTTGGCAGCCTGTTCTGCTCAACTGCCTGATCAGTGAGATGGTGGGATAGTCGTATGACCTGCTGAATTATGAGAAGGTTAGCTGAAGTCACCATACTCTGAATCTCTGGCACTAAACCCTTGATGTATAGTTCGATACGTTTGCAGGGAGGATCCACCATGGTAGGACACAAAGCAGCTAGTTCATTCGATCTCTTCATATACGCCTCGATTTCAGACTTCGTCATCTTCAAATTGTAGAACTCCACTTCCAGCTTGTGAATGTCATCACGATGACAATACTCCTCTTTGATCAGATCCTTAAAGTCGTTCCATGGGATGGCATTAGCAGCTGCCAACCCTAGCATTTGCACCTGTGCGTTCCACCAAGTTAATGCACCACCATCAAGAGTTCCATTTGCAAATTTCACCCTACTAGCAACAGGGCATTTACACATCTCGAAAATAGATTCAATCTTCTCGAACCAGTGGAGAAGACCTACAGCTCCCTTTGTACCACTGAAAGTACTAGGTCGACAGTCCATAAGGGTCTTGAACGTACACACTCGAGGCTGAGCATTCAGACCTGTCGCCCGAGAAAAAAAGGATAAGGTTAAGCACGAGAGTTGGTTCACAAGAGTAGGATCTAAACTTCCTGGGATAGGTCGAAATGGCAGGCTATACCTCCCGCTTGAGCTGCTGCGAGTGCCTCAGCAACTCGTTCGTTGATTAGAGCCGTCAGCTGGGTTTGAGTCAAGTTGAGACATCCACTCATGATCTTCGCATCGAAGTAAACACAAGTGAGAAAGGTGTCGCGAAAGTGCGTAAGTATGGGATGACAGAAGAGAGGAAGCACACAAGGTTTCAAGCAATCATTGTTACGCTAACTAAGCATACCATGATCAATGCACTATGTAAACTAACAGGCAGGCAATACAAATATAAACCATATCACCTATTGTGTTGAGTCTTGCACGTGGAGCGAAGTGTCATTGTGGATCGTTGAGCACTGTACAGGTTATAGTCTGGTTTTGACAAAAAGCTTTTCCCTTTTTAAAACCAAGTTCGCTATAACCGCAGGAGGCTTGACATGAACAGGATCAAGCCATCAATCATATTGAACAATGTATTTAAGTAAATATAAAACCAACCAACAATATAATTGGTGTCCAAAACAAATTAACTAAGTTCATATTATCAGCGGAAGCATAAAGTTTAAAACCAAAACATAAGTTTAAAAGTTCAAATGTTTAACATGGAACTCATCAGTCCATGTCCCACAACGACCTCGACCTCCTGTGCAAGCTCCATCTAAGCACTTAAGGACCTGCAAGGCATACAGTAACGAATCAACAACAAAGTTGAGCGAGTTCACAGTTGGGTGTTCGTTTTAAGTTGTTTCAAAACATAGCCCAACTTGTGTGACTCGAGTGATTGGGCCGTTATGGTTGTGCAAGCCTAATAATCTTGTGCGATCCAAAGGATAAAGCCCAATAACCATCCAGCCCAACCTGTTGTGCGTTCAACACAATCTTGTGCGACTCACAACGGGTTGTGCAATCCAAAACAAACCCAGCCCAACAAAAAATGTAATCCAAAACTTATACGGCCCAAACATTTAAACAAACACTTAACTTGTGCGGTCCATAAGGACTTGTGCGATTAAGGATAACTTGTGTGATTGGGGTTTTGGGCTGTTCGGCCCAATAACATAGCCTATCTTAAACATTGTGTGGCCCAAGGCATTGTGCGATCAGCACAGTCTTGTGCGATCCACTACGCCTTGTGCGATCATGCATAACTAGGTTGTACTGTGAGCTTAAACAGTTGCACCAAGCTTGTGCGACTGGCTTGTGCGATTGCCCTTGTGTGGTCAAACAAGCTTGTGCGATCAGTTGTCTAATCTCCTAAAATTATGCAATCAGTTACAATTATCCTAACAGTTTTCCTATTTTCCATTTACTCGATCAAAATAGCCAAACAGTTTCCAATCATGCAAATCATCGATCAATCAAACATTTAATAACTAATTCTTATGAACACATGATCATAACAGTCATTAATCAATCAGATTACTAGACTAACATACCCACATGTTAACATACAACCTATCATGCTAAATCAATTAACCATTCGAATGCAATCCCATAATAATCGATTAATATGTGTTCGGTTCTTGATTAAAATCATACAATCATCGATTCCCTATGTTAATCTAAACATACTACATATGTGAGCCGATTACATGAACACTTAATCTCATCAATTGCATTATAATCAACCATATATCATCCCTAAATCATTATCCAGAATCATAACATACAAACAATAGTAAAACACTAACCGATTGGAAAGTATAACAAAGGTCGTCTCGAACAAGAAGATCTTCAAGGGAGAAGAGATGTTGCCGTCGAGTTAGAGAGAGGGAGAGAGATTTAGGGTTTGGTGTGTTTGAGTGTTTTGCAAATAATGAGGAAACAAAACCTTATAAGGGTTATTTGTTGGTTTAAATAGGGAAATGGGCCGAACCCTTGCATGGGCCGCCCCTTGGTCTCGAATTCAAGTATAATGGGCCGAGAGGAGTTAGTGGATCGAAACATAAGGTGCGGCCCATAGGTGTCGTGCAATCCGACTCAAATTGTGCGGTTGGGTTTGTGTTGTGCGACCACATTACATATATACATACATTACACATAACCACATAACATAATAAACATAACATTCCATTAGCATCAACGTGTCACATAATCACATAACGTTCAAGCAAGTTACACCAAACACAAAGATAGGTTCTGAAATATGAGTTGTCACATCATCCCCAAGTTGAAAGAAATTTCCTCCCGGAATTTAGCACGTAGTTACTGAGGAAGCTAGTTAGGTTGCGTGGTTTCCTGGTTTTCCTGGGGTGTCAAAGAATCTTTGGTGGGGCACGGTCCCATGTCCGGAAGGCACGACCCGTGCTTGGCTTCTGTTTTGTTGTTTTTGGTCTTGGGGTGAAGCTTGAAGGGATGATATTTGTATCAACTTCCCTTCCTCTGTATTCATGCTGTTTTTTCCATTAATTTGTTCCTTTTGTTTATTTAAGATCTTTTAATCCTGAAAATCAAAAGTATACAAAGAAACGCACTTTTTCCAACATTAGTACTAAAAAGTGTTGTTTTTATACCTTATATGATATAAATTATATGTTGCATTTGGTGCATATCTAGAAGCTTGAGCATTGTTATTGATCGAATAAATCATCAATTCTTGGTAGAGGGAATCAGTTCTTTGTGGTGAGTTTGTTCAACTCTCTATAATCTATGCACCTCCGAAAGCTCTCATCGTTCTTTTCGAAAAACAACACTGGAGTTTCCCCAAGGCGAGAAACTCGGTCTAATAAATCCCTCATCTAACAACTCTTTAAGTTGTGTAGATGACTTTTGCATCTCGGAAGGAGCTAATAGGTATGCGGATTTCGCCACTAGCGCGGCTCCCGGCACCAAGTCAATGCGAAACTCCGCGTGTCGTTGCGGAGGTAATCTAGGCAAGTCTTCAAGAAAGACTTCGGGGGAACTCCTTCACAATGGGTATTCCCTCCAATTTTGGCTCCTCCGTTTTGCTTTCGACTACGTGAGCTAGAAAGGCTTTGTAACCTTTTTGTAGGCACTTTTGGCCTTCATGCGTTTGATGTTTTGTAAAGGCGTCTCGCACTTCTCTCCGTGAACTACAAGTGTTTCATCGTCAGGCAGGGGGATGTAGATAGTTTGCTTCCGACAAACTACTTCTGCTGGGTTATCAGACAACTAGTCCATGCCAACAACTACGTTGTAACAACCCAGTTGGACGGGTAAAAGGTCAATGTTGAATTTTTTTTCACCAAGTTCTAAAGGGCTTCCTTTTATAATTTCTCCTAACTCGACTAATTTACCGTTTGCCAATCCTATAGAATGAGGGGACGTCTGGCTCACTTGACTCTAGGCCAAGTGTATATTTTGAATTCCATGGAGATAAAACTAAAATCTACACTGGTATTAAACAAAATGGATGCGAAGTGTTGGTTGATAGGAGACGTACCGGTGACCCTTAATGATTCCACGTGACTCACCTAATTCCCTATTAGCTAACTTGAAAGAGTAGGGTGTGTCTAACTTACATGATTCTAATTCGAGTATATGCTTAATACCAAAAGGCACTAGCTAAGCTCGGCGTTGGTATCAAAAGATTTGGGAAATGAAGATTGTAGAGTAGGATGTACTCATGACGACATCGGAATCTTGCTGGGTAACCATAGTTCTAATCACAGACACTCGTTCACTGGCTTGATTCATTCTGAAAACGTTCATGCTTGTGGTGGCCTCTGCACCGCACTTAAACATCTGTGTTCTTCCTTGTGTAATACTAACTTACTAGTTTCTATTTTGTGTCTGATCTCACCACAATGCTACTCTTGGCACTTTTGCAAGTGTCCTCAAGATGAAAGTTTCAGTTATCACATTTTGGATTTCGGCAAGTCATCGGCATAAGTCTTGGTGCCAACGTCGTTTATGGCAGCAAATGCCTTCATTTCGCTCTTAGCGAGAGTTTTCTCTCGTTTGTTACTACTCTAGAACCTTTCTTAAGGTGCGAGCACTTTCGCTTCCCGTTGCTAGTAGATTCTACATGCGTTTCCTTTCTCTCGGCACCTCTTTTTTTGATAATTTCCCCATTCTCACCGCATACTCGGTGATACTAACTGCTAGAGTTACCGCTTGAGTGATCGAGGAAGGGTGGGATGGTGCGGTCATGCTTTGGATCTTAGGGGCTAAACCCCAAATGTAGTGCTCAGTGCGCGTGAATTCGAGTGTTACCAGTATGGAACAACCCTTAAGAGATCGTGAAAGTGTTGATTGTAACCAACAACGTTGGCTCCAATCCTAGTCAAGTTCCAGAATTCGGTTTCCATCCTTTGAATTCCAGTCAGCGAGCAATACTCTTCTCGCATATGATCCTTAAGTTTTCTTCCCACGACAACCTCTTTGCAGTATCACTCCCTAAAGTTTGTACTTGGAGATTCCACCAAGTTAATGCTGCATTCAGGAGGAGGCTCTTCTTTTACCTAATCGTTTACTCAGGAGTACATTTACTACCGTGGTTAACCGACTTCATTATCTTTATTTAGTTGACCGAACCTACCACACCTCTCGTACCAAAGAGGTCTCACGGCTTACAGTCCGGGAAAGCCTTAGAATTAAAACCTTGTGTGATCACATCTTCGGGTGTAACATTGCTACACGTTCCCAATCTACTGGGATCTAAACCATTTGAACTACCGGTACCACCATTACCGTTACTACTATCGACTAAATTGTTCTCATGTTGTGCGATCTTCATAACCTCATGTTGTTCCATAAGAACTCTAGTTCGGTTTAATACGTAAGATGCTGGTTAACGGACCCTTTTGGGCATAGGTTTTCTTTTAGGCACCATGTTATTTTTTATGCATAATATCAAGGAATCTTGTCTTATATTTGGATAGATATAGTCTACCATGTGCCTAAGAATAAAGAATGAAACCGATCATGGAAACCTCAAGATTGCATTGTTCATACATGTCTGAAACAATGATAACGTGAATAACCACAACCAAAATGCGTAATACCTCTCGCATGTGTTGTCAGTATGTCTAAGCAGAACAACAATTCGTTGAGGAGGAGGAACGAAACGGTCGCCTCCATCCTTTCGGTAGGTAGTCTAGGACCTTGATCGTCCAAAGTAGGGAAAATCCTTTGCCGCACTTACCCATGTGACTAATATAGTAATAACGCTTTAGCTTCATGAGCTCCTACAAGATCATTAGAATCTCCATAGATGTTGGATTGAATGCAATAAGGGATTTGCAACATGGCTCATGCCATACCATGCCCTGGAATAAGGCAAATGTCAAGCAATGAAGTTTATTGTAACTATTTCCAGTAAGGGGCTGTTTGGTAGCCTTTAAATGGTCATTAAGAGGCTGCCTCTTAATGGAACCATTAAGAATTTTACCAATGAGAAGGTAGAAGAATGTGACATGTGATGATTTACCATTCAAAGGTTACCTCTTAACCATTCAGACTTGAGGTTACCTCTTATTCATTCAGAGGTTTTAAACCATTAAGAGGTAGCATCTGAATGGTCATTAAGAGGCTACCAAACAACCCCTAAATAAGATAAGGTGCCATAGACACCAAGGAATCAACCCATGTACAAGAACCCTAGGATGTTGAGGAAAAATCCTCCCTGGATGGCTAATCAGTTTTGCTTGTTTAGATGACTAGTCCCAACCAACTCACGATATAGATCAAATGTTAGGTGCGAATAAATATGTGTGGTCTCCTATATTATAGGGTGTTATACTAACCACCCCAGTTAGCTTTCTACTAAATTGGAAAAAATTTTAATCTCAAGTAGCAACTTAAGAATTTTGAACGAATAGTGATCATTAGCTTGACCCGTAGAGTCCACCAGGATTCCCATGCACTACAAGTTGTTATTAGGTGGGTCCTCGTAAAAATAAATTGCCTTGCATGGTCACCCTAGCGTTCTCTCGTTCAAAGCAGACGATCGGTCAGAGAGGGGACACTACTGCCTACTTACCTTTAACATAGAAGGGACCTCCGTGATGTTCCACGCGCCAATGTCCGTTGTCAATACTCGCGGAATGGCACGACTTTAGACAAAAATTAAATAAAGAGAATTCGTAACAATAACAACTGAAGGGGTACTGTCGCAACCCCCGACCCCTACCCCGGGAGCGGGAGCCACGAACACGAGCTGGTGGTATCGGTGTTTATTAGTTTGGCAGCGAAAATGAGACTTCAGGATCGTAGTTAGGAAATAATTTCAGAGTTTCAAAACACCAAACTTTTATATTAAATAAATGGGATAAAACCCATATTTTATTCATAATATCTTTATAGGAATAAGCCCTAGTTGCTGAAAACATAAACTTTTATTTAGGTAACTTTATAGCCACTTTTTTAAGCCTTCAGTGCCCCATAGTTGGCTTCTTATAGGTTCATATTAAGTTACCTGAAACGCGTTTTAAAAATATTTTATCAGCAAGAAATACTGGCGAATACATTCCAGTCTATAAAAATGAGCTTTTATAACTTTACAGTAATAAGAGCGATTACAATGTTTATATCTACCCAATTACTCGTTCAGTACTTGTCACTCGACGGATCTGTGACTATGGTCATATCACACATTGGCTACCCATGTCCAATTGTGAAGGTTATCAAGTACTGTATACAAACCCCATAATACTGGCAGCAATTGTAGAATACAAAGACTTAATCACTATAATTAAAACATTTAAGGTTTTGCAAAGCATTTGAAATAATGGCTCACAAACTGTGTGAAAAAGAGAATGACTCACATTGTAAACTTAGGTATTTCTACGGGCTTTCTGGTGAAAATTCCTGATTATTTTCTTGAGTTTCTAGTAAAAACATACAATGCACGCGTGTTAGTAAAATAACCCAAATCACATTAGCCATACAACACGAGACAGAACCCCAAAGGACTTAGTCAGGCAGAGCCTAGACATGGGGTTCATAATACACACACGACACGACATTTTTTTTTTGAATTTTTTTTACAAATGTGTTTATAATACACGCAACTACGTTTATGAAAAAAAAATTTGGTCCACCTCGCACCGCACGGTGTAGTTCTCACGGTTCTTACAACTCGAGGTGGTTCTCATTTTAGCGGTCCCCTATATATATATATATATATATATATATATATATATATATTCATGTTTGAAGGGATCCTCGATCCTTGTATATATATTTATTCTTCAAATATACATATATTTACGGGTAGTGAACCTCATTCACTCGTATATGTACGTTCGTTTCGATTGTATTCACTTGTTCCATGGTATATGCAAATATTGCATTGTATATGCAAATTGTTTTATTGTATGCACTTGTACCATTATATATGCAAATGTTAGTTTGTAGATTCAAATTGTTCCGTTGTATGCATTTGTTCCATGGTATATGCAAATATTTCATTGTATATGCAAATTGTTCTATTGTAGGTATCTGCATGTACACATTGTGCATGTACACTACTTGTAATCTTGCAATTTCACCAAGTGTTTTAATGTTCGTATTTTATACGTATGAGTATACCCATATACTTATGTATTTCACTTAGTGTTTAATTGAGTTATACTTTCCAGAATTTAGGGGTGTTGAAATATATAATCTCAAAGGTATAAAAATATATATTATTTTTAGAGTTCGTCGTCATAGTCGTTAATATATATTTTCGTGTCAAAAATGCCCAAGTGTCGTAAGTAGGATGTACACGTTCCCATTCGTGATGATATGGCGATCGTTGTCGGTGACGATGTGTTTAATTTAGTACCGAACTTATATTATATATTTAGGGTCGGTTTCAGATACAGACATTATTTCTCCAATGTATATATATGTATTTATTCGTCCGATGTCCGTTTTGTTCGTTGTCTACATCACATTTAGGGATATAATATATATATATATATATATATATATATACACACATCTTTATGTATTGTTAACTTCTAAAGTATTAAACCCCTTTGGGGTATTCTTGTATGCATATATAACTTTCCATATACATTTTTATACCTGTTCATCTTCAAGTATTTGGAGGTTTTCATGTGTGGTGTTTTTGTATTTAGTTAGTAATCCCCTAACTTCTAATACATACACACAAATATTTATACACATAAGATGGAGTTTTCTAAGTATATATATTTCTCATCCTAAATATATATATATATATATATATAGGGGACCGCTAAAATGAAAACCACATCTAGTTGTAAGAACCATGGGAACCACTTTTTAGCCCTTAGATCAACTAGATGGATGGATGGATGAGATTAATCAAATATAAAATTAATTTCTAACTTTTTGTCTTTTGTGCTTTTGATTTTTTTAATAAGAAAAAGGGTATTTTGGTAAAACGTTTTGGTGAGCCAGAAGCTATACCCCGTGCACAATTCAGCATGCATGTCCAATCACCATTAAAAATTTTCAAATCTCTATGTATACTTCAATCTTTCTTCCCTCATAACACACATAACACCCAAACCTAAAATCTCTCTGCTCTCTATTAGGCGACGAAGAGAACCCCAAAATTTGCATTCGGCGATTCCGAACCCGACGTCCCCAGTTGAAAGCGGCGAAGACTCCCATCTTTCCTGGAGAAGATTTAGGACCCCGGCGATAATCCCAGCTTTAAACCCAGAAAAAATCGAAAAGGTTGGTGTCTATCCCCTTCCTCCCAAATTGTGAATTTGTAATGGGTTTTTACATGGTTGCTTTTTGATATTCTTGGGAACGACTGTGGGGGTGGCAAGATACGTAGGGGGGCTTTTTTTTATTGGGGATTATAGTGTTGGAAACCTAGGTTCAATGTATGGGTGCCGAACATTGCTGGATGCTCTCTTAGGTCGGGGCACGGTTGGGGGTTTAAGGGTAGTATAGAGTTTTTTAGATTCGTGGTGTTTTTTTTTTTCTTTTTTTTTTGGGCGATTAGTGGGCTTTTTTGTGAGGGGGGATTCAAACTTATCTTCCAGGGGGTTTGTATATTGACGATGTTTCTATATTTTTTTATTATTATGATAGGCGTCACACGAAAAAAATGGTTGCACGGACAAGAAGCTCGAGCCGAAGAAAGGGGAAGGAAAATGTAGAACGAGATGTTATATGCCTTAGTTCCGGTAACATTATATTTTTTTCTTTCTTTACGTACTTAGAAGCTGGTTTTTTGTTACACCACGTGTAAACGACTTCTCAATGTTAATAAATTTTTTGCCCGCGTACATGTAGGGACGAGGTCCAGGCCTCGGCGCAGTAGTACGCTCGCTTGTGTGCTCTTTGACTCGAGCGACGAAGCCGAAACGCCCCCACGGGCGAGGGTCAAACAGCAGACAAAGAAAAGGAAGCAATCGGACTATTGTGGTTCCCCAACGAAAAGGAGCAAAAAAACCAGACCCACGGCACAGCAATCCATTCCAGCATTGAATACACGATCTTCCCCGAAGCAATTATTCAATGCGATGATGGGGTTAACTGATCGTCAGAAAGAGGCTATTAAGAAAATGGGTTTTGGGGGTTTGATAGGTTTGAGTGTCAACGGCATTCCTGAAAAGTTAGCCTTCCATGTCGTGGACAATTTTGATGCCAACTCGATGACGTTCAACGTAGGTAATACCAGCTTGGTGGTTGACGGGGGGCTGATTAGCAGATTGTTAGGGATACGAAACACAGGTTTGAGTTTCGCTGATGTTGAGGTAGCCAAGACGCTTCATCCGTCGTTGAAGGCATGGCGGGCACGCTTCCCGCCAACAAGTTACATAGCCCCTTCATTGATTTCGGCCGAAATTCAGAACGACAACTATTCGAACATGGCGTTTTTCCGTACTGATTTTGCCTTGCTTTTCCTCACAACGATGGCCAGTTCACAGCAGAACGGTTATGTGAAAGACAAGGTTTTGAAGCGTTTGTCTGCGGAAACGAGGTACGAAGATTACAATTGGTGTGGATTCATTATCGACTGTTTGAGGAAGTGTAAGAGAAAGTGGAGGCCATGGGACCCCAAGTGTTGCTGGGCGGGGCCTTTGACGATCCTGACGGTGAGCATGTGTTTGGTCGTTATGTTTTAATTTAATTTCTATTATTAAAAGTTTTTTCTGTTATATTTTATTGTGTTTATTTTTCCTACAGTTGTTGTATGTAGACTGCACGCGGCAGCCAGCGTGCAACACTGGCGTTGGGGTCCGAGCAATTCATTACTGGACAAAAGATCTTTTGACGCGTCGTCAAGACTGCGAGATAGCGAATGGAGGGTTCGGGCGTGGTCAGGATAAACCTCTAAGTGACGCCACAGCTGAGAAAGGTGGCGGAGAACAGGTATGACCATATATAAAATTTTTAATCTCTTTTTCCCGTGTTTTGTTTTTATTTGTTTAATGTTGGTGTACCCGTAAACAAATTTACGTAGCCCGTAAAAAGTAAAACATTTCAACGATAAATGTAGAAACGTTACACTTTTTACGTAAAAATGAATAGTTTACGTAAATTGTTAAAACGCTAAACATTTTCTGGTAAAACGTAAGAAATTGTTACTTTGTTGTTTACGTGTAACGATATAGATTAAATCGTCTTTTTTGTGTTGACTAGATAGGGAACTTGTCTGTCGCTGGAAAAAACGATGAGGGTACGGGTGGAGAGGCGAGCAGTGTGGATGAATGGTTACAAGAGTTAGCCGCTTTAAGGTCCAAAATAGAGAAGACTTTAAGCGATCGGTTGAACCTGGAGCCGGATAACGAGGATCATAGGAGGTTGAAGTGGAAATACCTCGAAGTGTTAGATGTGTTGCCATGTTTGCCGGATGAGGGATTAGAGACCTTCGAGGAAGGCGACGATTCGGATGCCGCTTCTGATTCTTGAGGCAAACACGAAGAGGTTGATTTAAATGTGTTGATATCCAGTATCGTCGAAACGGCAGTAGAGGGGGGCGGCGTCAGCCTGGGAGATGTAAGCGTGGTCTTTGACACCCTTCAAGGTAAAAAAAGAAAAAAAAACATTCAACCCCCCCCCCCTCGAATTTTTTCCCTATGCAATTGTGTCTCACCGAAAAAAGTGTGTTTTTTTCTTTTCATTTTAGGGACACGCGACGCTGTGGGTGGAGGTGATGTTGATGATGTGGGCAATGTTGGGGTGGTTATAGGAGTTAGCGGCGATGCTGGGCACAAGGAGGCTGAAAGTTTACAAGGGGTGATTTATGGGGAAGAACAGTTGTCGGTTGAAACCCAGGGTACGGTCAGTTTGGGGGATAACAGCCAAGTCGATGCTAGCGGGCCGGTCGAAAAGAGAGTGGGGGGCTCGGACGCTGAGAGGCCAGCGAATGTTGGCAAGTCAGGTAACGAAAAGGCCCCATGAATGCAAGATATGTGAGTGATGGGTAACTAATTTCTTTTGTTACTTTCTTTTCAGACACGGTTGACGTTACGGGCGGTGCTGAGGGGTGTGTTGGATCTGAGTTTGATTCTTATTGTATTTTGTGTTTGTAATTAAAATGAAAATGGATGAGTGTGCAGCGGAATTATGATGAAAACAAACTTTGCATACAATCAAACGAGAGTAATACTTTGGTGAAACATCTTTTCACAATGAATCGGAAGATTGAATTTATTTCAATAACGATTACAATGATTGATGAATGAATGCAAACTCCCCCTCAGCCAGAGCTCAGTTGTTTGTTCGTGCAAGGAAGACGATGATGCAAAAGAGCTAATAGAACAATACAAAGTACTGAACTATTTATAGGCACTTGCAAACCACTGAGCATCTTAGCTGACGTCACCATGAAAGTGACATCTAACCTCCTAACAAACTCTAACCTCTGATCTATACAAACACTGCTATGTTAACTACTGCTATTACATTACATTACAAAACAGACTATAGATCAGCTGCTGCAACCTTCCACTGCTGTCCAGCAGTACTTGTCCGCATCAGCAGTGCTTGACTCAAGGTAGTAGATTGAATCAGCAGGGCTTTAGTCTTTCATCAGGTCTTTACTTGAGCAGCAGTTGTAGGTCAGCAGTTTGCAAGATCAGCAGATAGGAGGTCAGCAGATGTTGAAATCACTTTCAAGGGGAGAGACTTGTATGTAAACATCTACTTATTCTGGATCCACTGCTCTGATCCAGTTTTGGCTTTAATTATCTGTTCCTCTGATAGGGTTCGATCCCAACAATCTCCCCCTGGAACAGATAATGCCAAAACTCTTCATTATTGTGGAATTCTTTATTGCCTCATCAACAGTTCCCTTATCTGACCTTTAAATTGTAGTTCAAAGTCTAGGGCATCTGTGTCTTCATCATCCCTGCTAAGTGGAAGATCAAGGAGATCCTGCAAATCTTCAAGACTCAGGCCAAGAGCTTGTTCCCTTGATATTTTCTCCACTTCTCCACCAGACCTGAGCAAAGTCAATACGCAGGTCTGTTTGTCAGTTTCCCACTTTTGTATTTTTGAGCCTGGTGGGTTTCTTGGGAGATGTTTATTTGCAGAGGTATTTGGTGAGGCTGGCCTATTCATAACTGGCTGAGCAGTATTTGCAGTTTGATCCAAACCAAGAGTTTCTATGATCATTTTCTTTATGCCTTCTTTTACAAGGTCATCTCCTTTTATCATCTCTTGGATGGTTTCACCTCCCAACTGTTTGTGTGTCCTTCTTTTATAGATGGCAGCACCAGTTGGAGCAGTGGCTCTCCTGATTTGCAGCTTTGATGGTCTTTTTGAAACCTCTGCTTCAGGATAGTCAGGCTTTTGGGGAACTTTTGGATCTTTCTTTCTTAATTCCTCCAACCTTTTGTAGGTGATCCTGACCACATCTTCTTTCCATCTAGCAATTTGTCCTTTGTTTCCATATTCAGCAGCAACCAGTTCTTCTTTCATTCTTTTCAGTTCTACCTGTTTGTCAGGTACATTCTTTCTAAACTTTGCCCAGTCAGGAGGAGTGTGAGTGACTTTCCTTTTTATCATGTCTTGAATTCTTGCTGCTTCATTTTCAAGCTCAGGAACAGTCCACTCTTTGTACATGTATCTCTCTCCTTTGTACTTCTTGTGAGCCATGATGCTTTCAATGTAGTCTTTCTTCAAAGTTTCAGCTGCTCTTTCTGAAATTTGTTGACTGACATTTTTTGCAAATTGTTCTAGGGATCTGACTTGTGTGAGCAGATATTGATAATTTCTTGAAATTTCTTTGTCAGATTTCCCTTGTGTATTTCTTTTTGAGATATCCTCTGCTTGCTTGGCCTTGATTTTCAAATATTCATCAACATTTTTAGGCCAGGGATATCCTTTTATTGATGGCAAACTCCTTTTGGCAGGGTCATCCTCAAAGTAAAAGGATTTTATTTCTTCTCTAACAGCTGCTAGCTCAAGAGGAAATTGAACACCTGCAGGAGGTAAGGGCTTGTGCATTCGAACTGAAGAGAGAGGAACTGGTTTTGGTATTGTGACAAGAGCTAAAGATTTTGAAGATGTTTGTGGTGGTGAAGTGTCATCATCTTTGAGAATTAGCCTTCTCCTCTTTGTTTGAGGAGGGGCTGATGATGTTTTGGATGGAACAGTGGTGGTGGATGTAGTGGCAGTGGTTTGTGATTGACTAACAGTTGTTGAAACAACTGGTGTTCCAACCACTGTTGTCATTACAGCAGATGTTGTAACAACTGCTGTCTTCTGCTTTTTGGCAGGAGGAGTGTGTGTTGAAGTGGTGTGTGTTGAAGTGGGAGCAGATGTTGAAACCACTGAAGTACCAACAGTAGTGGGTACAACAGGAGTTACAACAGCTGTTTTAGGTGGTGGTTTTGGAACAGACTTTGAACGTCTGGTTGGAATGGATTTGGGTAGCCTTACTCTTCTTGTAGGCTTTTTCTTTTCATCAACAAGATTTTCATCATCTTTTGACCCTGAAGTACCCTGATCCGGATAATCCAGCCTGGCTTTCTTTTTGGCCTCTCTATCTGTAGGATCGTTTTGTGACCCGAACGAGTCGTTCACAGAAGTTTTTATCAGTTTCAGTGGCGGAAACAAAGAAACTGACTTCGAAACAGCTAGCAATTCACTTTAAACATGTTTCTGATTGATATTACAGCTTGTACAATCACTGGATAAACCGACAGCACTTCGGTATCCAAAAGCAAAAAAGTTACAAATGACAAGAACACTCCCCTATTTATACTATTCTAGGTTTAGCTTGAAGATGACATGACAATTTCAAACTAAACCTCCTAATTACTTTCAAGCTAAACCTCTATGCAATTCAAGCTAAACCTCAAGTTGACTTTCAAGCTAAACCATTATATCTCGAACTAAGTGCACTGATTTAACATTCTACGTACAAGACTCGATAAAAGACGAAGTCGACAGATGAATGCACTAACAGACTCCCCCTCAGATGTTGACGAGTCTTAAGTGTCGAGTATTCGCATCTTCAGTCTTTATCAGTCCTCTCGAACTCTTTGAAGTGTCTGACATTTTAAGAATCCTCAAATCTTCTCTCTTCTCTTTTCATCATCAACAAACTCTCCACGGATGTCTTCAGACTCCCCCTTTCGATATGCTGGGATCGCAGTTTGGCATGTTGAAATCACAAAGTCTTCAGGTGTCTGAACCTGGCACTCTATCTTCAGGTTCAAGATTGAAACCTGGCTACACCTGCACATTCTTAACCCAGAAATAAATTTCACAAATTTAACATTTAACAAATTTATAAACCCAGATTCTCTCTCAAATTAAACCAGAATTATTTATCAATGATAAATTCTGATGAACCATTTGCAAAAATTAATCATTTTTCTTTTCAAAACACATTCTCCCAAACCATTAGTTCATCATGTCTAGCACTTGGAATTTTGAAAATCAGCTCTCCAATACCAGTTGTAGAAAATCTTTTTGAATTTTACAAAATTTATGCTAGAACACACTGAAAATCTTTTGGATTTTGAGATATTAAGAAATGAAATGTAGTAAAGAAATATTTACATACAATATTTTTGTGAGCTTGTGTAAGAGGATCATATCAGTTTATGTGACCAATCACTAGCACCGTTAAGCTTTAAACATTTTCAGCTCTAAACAATTCACGTAAATTGACGATATTGTTGTCCACTTAAGCTCAATCTAAAAACTTTCGAAATGCTTACCGATACGTTAAGGTATATTTAGATAGCACTAAATTCTTATGGACCCCACGATCTCAGCATATCCCCTCATCATGCAATACACTAACTCAAGCAATGCCTTTAAACTTTATCAACTGTGATTTGTGCGAAAATAAAGCAGAATGTTTAAACATTAACAATCAGGTCGATACTTCCGTATACGCAGAGAAAGTCCAATGTTTAAACAAAATAAGAAAAATAAAACAAGTTGAAGTTGTTTAGGCTTTAACCACCAGGTCGATACTTCCGTATACGCAGAGGTGATCCAAAGCTTAAACGAAACACCAAAGAAAATAAGGCAGAACGTTTAGGCAACAACATCCAGGTTGATACTCACGTATACGCAGAGGATGTCCGATGCTTAAACAAAATAAAGAAATAAAACAAGTTTAAATCTTCGCAAAATGAAATGCACAATCACAGCGACTTTTCAGCAAAGTTGTGAAAGTTCACAAACTTAACCAGTTTTATGTCTTTCGACAATCAGCGATTACCGAGTAAGCACACACTCAAGAAGGATAAAACTAAGTACTATGCTTTCGACCATGTTTCCCACTCGAACTAGGCCTTTTCATTTAAGTTTGTATCGTTATCGCAAATCTACTAGTCTAGCTGAGCCTATCGTCACATCATTAGTGAGACCGTTTATCACATTTTGATTTTCCATTTCTTTAGCATGTTGTGACAGTCCACTGATGTACTATCATTTCCTCTTTTCTCAACAAAACTCCTTTTTGATTTTATCATGTTTTTGGCTTTTTCAAATTTTCTAATGTTTTTGGATTTTCTGAAATTTTCTACTCCCCCTAAAATGCAAACACATTTTAGGAAATTTGAAAACAAACTGTACAAACAACGTGACAACCGATATCAAATTGCATCAATTCGCCATCCACATGGCATAAACAATCAGAACTCCCCCTTACAACAAACTATTTTCTCATAATGATTTCAAAACACTTAAGTTTGTTTTAACCAAAATGATTTTTCCGGAAAATAAGTTTTGTTGATTTTACCACTTGTAAAATTAGGGGTTTGGTTCATCATATTGTCCATTCAATCTCTTGTATCAGGATTACATCAAGTTCAACCTAATGACCTTAAGTAATCACTTTTGTCAGAATCAACCTCTTACCACTTGTAAGTATATCCAAAACATACAACCACATGTAGGAATACACATCTACATAAACCATTTTACCAATCAAAATGCCGATTCCTGCTTCGCACTTACTAACCTGGAAGCTCCGGCGTAGTCATTCAAACTGTAAAATTTTTAACAATTTTAAGATTCATTTACACAATCAATTTTTAAGAAAGATGTTGATTCCTGATCCACGATTACAAACTTGGGATCTCCGGCAAGTCAGGTTTTCAAGCAAAGAAAATGTCCACCCAAGCCTGACCAGCCTTGGGTGTTCTCAACTCAGACTCAGTTGGGGTGTAAGTTGCTTTCTTCTTAGCATAAAACTCTTTTACCCCTTTCACCTTTCCATCAACCATTTTTCCAAAAATCTTCTTAACTTTCCCATTAAATGCTTTCTCAACATCAAAGTTATCCTTCTCAGAATAACCCTGATTTGAGATTTCAGACTTTCCAGTTTTCCTTTTAAAATTTTCAGTTCTCAATGGTGGAAAGTTCTCATCATCCATTGAAGGAACTGAGTTTTCATCACTTTCATCAAACTGTGGCTCCTCTGATTTTATGGAATCAGATTCATCGCCAGATTTTACATCAGATTTCTTAACAACCCATTTTTGACTGTCAAGTTTAACACTTCGCCTGTAAAATCTCTTCGAACACTCACCAACTTCAAATATTGAATTTTTGAAAACCTTAAATTTTTCAGTTGGTGGTTCGGTTTTATCAACAATAACTTCTTTCAGTTTTCCAGAAACTCCCTGTTTTGTGTTTGTCGCTTTCGGACAGTTCCAAGCAATGTGACCAGCTTCATTGCATCGGAAACAGGTTCTTGTCTCTTTCTTCACATAATCTCCATTCTTTCTCTTCTCGGCAAGAAATTCTTGATTCGATTGTCTCCAGAATGAGCTTTTAGCTTCTTCTTCATGGCTAGTTCCTGCAACATATGTCATTTTTGATTTAAAATCTCGAACATATTTTTCATTTTTATAGTTTTTAGGTGGAATAAAACCAAGTCCTTTCTTTTTGTAGCTACGATTGAGGTTTGATTTCTTTTGAAAACCAGAACCAGAATTGTAACTCTTTTTCTTGTTCAAACGTTGTTGTACTCTTGAGGTATAGAGTTTAGACTTTACATTAAGATTTTCATCTTTTATTTGGAAATATTAATTTCTGTTAGTTTGAAAACCTTTTTTTATCAAATCAGTTTTTACACCTCTTATTGGAAATTCTTTATCAAAATATAATTTGTCAGAACCATTCAAAGTATATGCAACTTCAAATGTTTCGTCATTCAAATTAGATTTTGACAACAAAAATTCTTTACTATAAACCCGTTTTCCCGACGATTTTGAACTCTTTTCGGACAAACTCAAACTCCCGACTGACTGACACGAACTTTTGGACTCGGACTTTGACTCTGACTCCTCATTCTTATCCAACACATGATCGACCACTCGTTTTATCAGTTCTGACTCATGATCTGTGTCGGACGCTGTGAACGTGACGTCAATATTTTCTGGTAAAACATCGGTTATCTCGGACTCCAACTTTATATTGACTGCCTTTTTTAGTTCTTCCTCGTTAGGTTTTCTAGACGAGTACCCTTCCCAAATCGGAGGCGGACACTTATTATAACAGACACCCTGTTTCTTACCAGTATCCTTTTTCTTCTTTGGCTTTGTTTCTTCGCCTTTAAACGCTTCAAATCCTTCAACTGTTGGATAAATTCTATCAATAATGTAGTCACAACCTTTGTAACTTTGCAGCAATCTTCTGATTCTTTCATTCTCAGTTGCTTCACTATCCAACTCTTTCTTCCTCTTTGCACATTCTTCTATGTACAAGTTGATCTCTTTCTGCTTTGTCATCATGGTAGCATTCAACATCTTCAAAGCTTTCTCTCTTTCAGAGTTAGTCTTTTCCAGACTATTCACAGTTCTGTTCAATACATCATATGACTCTTTCAAATTTTTTACATCAAACAACAACTTTTCTTTCAACTTTTCTAACTCATTAAACCTCTCATCTTTTTCTATACATTGTTTACATGACTCTAAACAAGTAAGACAGGGTTTTGTGACTTCAACGATCTTCTCGACTTCTACTATCTTTTCAACTTCAACTATCTTTTCTATCTCCACCATCTTCTCAACAACCTTGACTTCTTCACTTTGTTCATTCTTTTCTTCTTGAGAAACAGACTCTTCATCTTGACTTTTCTTATCATCATCACTGTTATCAATTTGTTCTTCAAGTTTTTCAATGAATTGAGCAATTGACAATCTACTAAACTGTCCAGAATTCTTCAGAATCATGAGATATGTATCACATTCCTTTTGTGGGAAAGCATCAGCAAGCTTTTTAACCCATTCTGCTGGAGTTTTAGTAATTTTCAACTGAGACATGGTACGCACAAGATGACAATATCTCTCAATGAGACTCTTTGTACTTTCTCCTGGACAACCTGAAAACGAATCAAACTCTTTCTTTAGTACATTTATTCTATTAAAAGTTTCACTTGTCATATTAAAGAAATTGATATCCATGATTCGGAAACCCGTTTTTCAAACACAACACTTTCAAACTAAACCTGATGGAATGTTCAAGCTAAACCTGATGGGATGTTCAAGCTAAACCTGATGAAATGTTCAAGCTAAACCTGATGACATGTTCAAGCTAAACCTGATGGAATGTTCAAGCTAAACCTGATGGGATGTTCAAGCTAAACCTGATGAAATGTTCAAGCTAAACCTGATAACATGTTCAAGCTAAACCTGATGGAATGTTCAAGCTAAACCTGATGGGATGTTCAAGCTAAACCTGACCTTTTCAAGCTAAAGCTTGTGATTCAAGCTAAACCTCATCAAAATTCAAGCTAAACCTGAAATTTTCAAGCTAAAGCCAACTGTTCGTTCAAGCTAAACCAGGTTTTCAGGTCATTTTTACAGGTTTTACTTCGAATTTAGCTATGAAACTTTCAAGGGTTTGTCTATGTCCAATTCCGAGTACACTGTGAAAAATTTAACCAAATCGGATCGTGAAATCTCGTAAATTCTGAAAAGAAAGGGTAGAAAACAGAAATTTCGAGCTGAATCGGTAGGAACTCCTCCTCCTGAGCTCTGATACCACTTGTAGGATCGTATTGTGACCCGAATGAGTCGTTCAGAGAAGTTTTTATCAGTTTCAGTGGCGGAAACAAAGAAACTAACGTCGAAACAGCTAGCAATTCACTTCAAACACGTTTTTGATTGATATTACAGCTTGTACAATCACTGGATAAACCGGCAGCACTTCGGTATCCAAAAGCACAAAAGTTACAAATGACAAGAACACTCCCCTATTTATACTATTCTAGGTTTAGCTTGAAGATGACATGACAATTTCAAACTAAACCTCCTAATTACTTTCAAGCTAAACCTCTATGCAATTCAAGCTAAACCTCAAGTTGACTTTCAAGCTAAACCACTATATCTCGAACTAAGTGCACTGATTTAACATTCTACGTATAAGACTCGATACAAGACGAAGTCGACAGATGAATGCACTAACACTATCCCTTTTTACACTTGCAACTGCTTCTGCCAGTGCATTTGTGGTCACATCAATTTTCTTGCTTCCATCTGGCAGAGGGATCTGTTTAGTCATGTTTGCATTTTCTGGTTCAATGTAGAGACCATCCTCTATTCCCTTCTTTTTCCACTCCTGAATTTTCTCCCCCTTTTTGGCATTATCTGGGGGAAGTTGATCAATGAAGAGAACTGGTGGAGGAGCAGTGCAAGTGGTGTGCAGAATCTGAGTTTTGAGAGCCTTTAGATTAGCCTGAGTGTTCTTGAACCTTGACTCCATTGCATTTTTCATCTGTTGGACATGTTTTTCATGTTGCTGATCTGCTAGTTGTACTTGATGATGGAGAAAAGGTTGAAATAAGTTCCAGAGCTCATTTGTAGCAGGTGCTTGAGATGGAATAGCAGTTGATTGTACCTTTTGTACTTGTAACAACTGTTGTAGCATAACTTTGAGTTCTGCAACAGAGTTATCAAGCTTTTCAACACGATCCGTCAATTTCTGGTATTTTAAACCATCACCCAATTTAATGGGATCATCTGATTTCCCACTAACAGTGGTTTTATCAGTGGTAGAGGTAGGGAGTATACTCCAAACATTAACCACTGATGCCCCTTTGTCTTGGTACTGGGGTCTTCTCCCTTCAACACTTGACAACCTTTTGATGTTGCCAGTAGGATAAATAAATCCACTGGTGGTTGGCAGAGGTGCTATAGAAGGAATTGCCTCCAAGGAAGTCTTATTGATGTAACCACTGTCCAACTGTAAACCAGTGGGTTCAACAGTTGTAGTGGCTGCTTCACTTGGATCACCACCAAGAGTTACTTGTAACTCAAGGGGTCTAACCTCCTCAGGTTGTGTTGGTGGGTTAGCAAAGATTGATACATCAGACCCAGTCAGTTGTTGAGGTATATATTCTCATTGATAGGTGATTGAGAAGGACTGGTTAGTGCCTGGTTCAAATCAATTGCATCCAACAGCAGTTTAGTTGGTGGGGGAATTGTGGATGTGATGTTTGGTGAAGAAAGAGGATTTGCTCCGGGAATTGAGCTGTGGATGATGTAAACGAGTGTTTCCAGAGCATCATGATGTGGTGTCCCAATGTGTACAACCTGATCTTTTTGTGAAGAAGCAGGAGGAGTTTCGGTTATGGGTTGAGATATTTGTACCAATTGCTGTGAGGAAGTAGCAGCAGTGGTTTCTTGTGACATTTGTGCTGTCACAGGCAGTAGCTCTGGTATCTCATCCTCCAGAGTTGCCGTTTTGATTGGTTTGGGGGGTTTTTGATTTTTCTTTTTGTTTGGCTTTTTGGGATTTGTAGGTGTGGGTTTCAAAACAGTTGGTCTGCTGCTTTGATCACCTTGAGCAGTGGGCTCAGCAGCAGATACCTGAGGAGCAGTGGTAGCTGCTAAATTCTGCTCAGGCACCTCTGCTTATGTTTTGCAAGGTGCTAACATTCTTGAAAAAGTTTCAGTTGTTAAACTGTTTATTTGAGTAGTATCACCTTGATTTATTGCAGCTAAATCATTCTTACTGAATTTCTTTTCAAAATAGTAACTTAAAAACCTTGGAAACAGTAAGAATGATTTTGTTTCAACATTATTAACCAAATATTTAAAGATTTCCCGAGAATAGTTAAAATTTTCTTCTTGAAGAATTGCATATCCCAGATTTTGAATTTTTAAAGGAATTTCATTGAAAGAAGTGGTTTTATTTGAAACACATAGTAGGAGGGTATGAAATAAAAATCTGGTTGCAGAAGGAAAATAACCTTTTTGTAAGGTAAGTTTCTTCATCATTGTGGCTTCATACCCTCTTTCAATGAAGTCAGTTTGTAACTCGTTTTTAGTGAAAGAAGTTTTACCTTCCAGATCACCGAGTTGAAAGACCTCTGAAATGGATTGTGGCGTGATTTGGATAGCTTTACCCTTCATAGAAGAGTGTATGGTGGTTGCAGTGTCTCCTTGTTTTTCAAGGGTTGCATTTTTCCAGAACTCTCTTTGGGTCTCCAAATAGATTGGTGCATCGGCGGTGAACAAAGTTTTGTACTTTGATTTTGCCATGGTGTCAATGATGGAATCGAAAACATTTGTGGTTCCTGGTTTTGTGAGAAGACCCAGGAGATTGTGAGATGGTTTATATGGGAGTTCAGTGGAGATTGCCTTTTGAGAGGCTGTTTTCGATGATGATTCGGATGAGGGTTTTGCAGATGTCTTCGATTTAGTCATTTTTGAATAGAATGATCGAAGAAATTTGTGAAAGATGAGATGAAAAACTGCTTTGAGAAGAGAATTTTTAAGAATTCAATTCGACAGTAAAACCCTGTTTTGGTGGTGAGTGGGGGATTTTATAGGGAAGAAAGTGAATGCTGAGGTGGCAGCTGTTACAAAAGGTCTGACCACTATGTACTGCCCACGTGACAACCCCTGGTGAAAGTGAAGGACAGTACTTGGATGAAAGTGACTGATGAAGGCAGTGGTATGAAAGCAGTGGATGATTTTTACTATCAGTGGATAGCATATCAGTGGATAAGACACTGCTTTTGAACAACAGAGTTTATCAAAGGAATGAGAGAACAGGGGTTGACTTTCAGCAGTGGACAGACTTTTGATTAGAGCAGACTTCTGAACAATCAGTGGTTATGGCAGACTTTTAAGGATTTTAATGAAAATTTCATTGTTAGCTATTTTTAAGGATGGATTTTTGATTTTCTGAAAACATTTTGTTGCTTTTATTCATAGAAAAACAAGATGTTGCTTGTTATTCCATGTTCAGCATCCCAATCCTAGAGACCAAGCTTTCAAAAGTGGCTGTATCAAGTGCTTTTGTGAGCACATCTGCCAGCTGGTCTTTAGTTGGGACATGATGCAGAGAAATCAAACCTTTTTCATAGCAATCCCTCACAAAGTGATGTCTGATGTCAATGTGTTTGGTGGTAGAGTGGGAAACTGGATTTTTGATGATACTTTCTGCTGCCTGGCTATCCAACATGAGTGGTGTCTTTAAGGCAGTGATACCAAAATCCAGCAACTGATTTTGAAGCCACAGGAGTTGGGCTGTACAGCTTGCAGCAGCAATGTATTCAGCCTCAGCAGTGGATGTTGAAACTGCTGCATGCTTTTTGCTTTGCCAAGAAACCAAGCAATCACCTAGGAACTGGCACCCTCCTGATGTGGACTTCCTTGTGGTGTGACATCCAGCAAAGTCACTGTCTGAAAAACCTGAAAGCTTGATGTTCCCATTAGCTGGATACCAGATACCAAGTGTGGGAGCACCTTTTATGTATCTGAAGATCCTTTTTACAGCAATGAGATTTGATTTTCTGGGAGCTGATTGACTTCTTGCACAGACACATGTTGCAAACATGATGTCTGGTCTAGATGCAGTTAGGTACAATAAAGACCCAATCATGCTTCTATAAAGTGTTTGGTCAATCAGCTCATCCTTTTCATCACACATGACCAGCTTATTTGTTGCCATGGGTGTGCTGCATGAGTTCTCTAAACTCTTCACACATTTTGTTACATGTGCTGCATGAGTTCTCTAAACTTTTCATCAGACATGACCAGCTGTCATGAGTTCTCTAAACTCTTCACACATTTTGTTACATGTGCTTCCAAAAATAATGTCATCCACATAAATTTGGACAATCATTAAATCCTTCCCTCTCCATTTAAGAAACAGTGTTTTATCAATGGTACCTCTTTTGAAACCATTTGAGAGTAGGAAGTTGGAAAGAGTTTCATACCAGGCCCTTGGTGCCTGTTTCAGGCCATACAAGGCTTTGTTTAGCCTGTAGACATGATCAGGATAAAATGGATCCTCAAAACCTGGAGGTTGACATACATACACCTCTTCTTGAATTGTACCATAGAGGAAAGCACTTTTAATATCCATTTGAAACACCTTCATGTTGTGGTTGACAGCAAAGGCCAGGAACAGTCTAATGGCTTCCAATCTTGCAACAGGGGCGAATGTTTCATCATAATCAATCCCCTCTTCCTGTCTGTAACCTTGAACCACAAGCCTGGCTTTATTCTTGACAACAATACCCCTTTCATCAGTTTTGTTCTTGAAGACCCACTTTGTGCCAATGGGACTAACCTCTTCTGGCAGTGGTACAAGCTCCCATACTTGTTGTCTTTTAAACTGTTGGAGCTCCTCTTGCATGGCTTCTACCCAGATGTTGTCTTTCAGTGCCTCTTGGTACTTGACTGGCTGATGAAGTGATAGAAAACCAGCAAAAAGACAAATGTTTTGGGTTTGGCTTCTTGTGAGCACCCCTTCATTGATGTTTCCAATGATTTGATCAGGTGGATGAGATCTCAAGAAGATTAAATCTCCTTTGTATGGTATGATGGCATTTGTTGGTGAAGGCTGCAAATGTGTATCATCTGAGCTAACCACTGCTGGTGACTTTGATGACCCAGCAGTGGCTTCAAAAGGTGGTGGAATAGGAGGTAATGAAGTGGACAACTACTGACTTTTATCCACTGTTTGAGGACTTTTGTCAGCAGTGTTTGAGGATGTGGAAGCAGTGGTGGATGGGCTACTTTGGTCAACAACTGTTGAGGTAGCAGTGGTTGAGCTTTGACAACTGTTTTGAACAGCTGGTGCTTTTCCCTTTGTGGCAGACCTTTGAGGGATGATGATTTCATACCCATAGTCTGGTGTTGTATCCTCTGATGGACCTGCACTGTTAGTCTTGACAGCAGTATTTTCAAAAGTAAAATTTTTCAAGATCAAACAGATCTGCAGGGTTTGCTGGGATTTTCATTGATGAAAGTTCATTGAACTTTACATTCAAAGTCTCCTCCACTGCCTTGGTCCGTGTATTGAACACTTTGTAGGCCTTGGCAGTGGTTGAGTATCCCAGATGATAACCACAATCAATTTTGGCTGCAAATTTTGAAATGGAATCTTTTAAGTTCAAAATAAAGCATGGGCAGCCAAACACCTTGAAATATGAGATCAGTGGTTTGATTTTATACAGAATTTCATAAGCAGTCTTTTTGTGCCTGGGGTTTATTAAAACTCTGTTCTGGACATAGCAAGCAGTGTTTACTGCCTCTGCCCAGAAAGTTAATGGCAAACCTGAATCTGCAAGCATAGTTCTGGCAGCCTCAATCAAAGTTCTGTTCTTTCTTTCAACAACCCCATTTTGCTCTGGTTTTCTAGGGATGCTGTACTGCCTTACAATCCCTTTCTTCACACAGAAGGCATCCAACTCCTTATTTTTAAATTCTGTGCCATTGTCACTCCTGAAGCTTTTCACTGGAAGGTCAAATTGCTTTTCAACCTGTGTCACAAAGTCTTGCAAAATGCCTGCAGTCTCATCTTTTGAGTGTAAAAAGAAAGTCCATGTAAACCTAGAAAAGTCATCAACAATAACCAAACAATATCTTTTCTTCTTGAGGCTCATGACTTGAACTGGGCCAAACAAATCCATGTGTAGCATTTGCAAACATTGGGTTGTTTTTGACTCTTCAATGAACTTGTAAGAACTTTTATGCTGCTTTCCTTTTAAACAGGAAATGCAATGTTCAGGACATGAAAACAATTTTTGTGGTAGGCCTCTCACCAAACCATTTTTTGAAATTTCAGTGATTGTCTTAAGATTTGTGTGCCCCAGCCTTCTGTGCCAAAGTTCTGTCTCTTTGTTAGAGGCAGCTGAGAACAGACAGGCATCAACTCTGGGACACTCTTTTGAAATATCAACAACATAAACATTGTCACTTCTTTGAGCAACAAGTTTAGTTTGACCAGTTTTGATTATTGCTTCAATCTTTTTGACCATTTCTGGTCCAACAATCCTACAACAGTCTTTTGTGAAGAATGACCCAAACCCTTTGTCACTCATTTGTGATACACTCAGAAGGTTGAATTTTAGATTGTCTATCAGATTGACATTTTCAAATTTTACATTTCCAGACTGCACTGTACCAGACCCAGAACTTTCCCTTTACTATTATTCCCAAAGGATATATCACCCCCTCCATGGATTTTAAAGTCTTTGAGGAGGGCTTTACATCCTGTCATGTGCCTGGAGCCTCCACTATCTACATACCAAAGACTATCAAAGCATGCAGAAGCTCCCTGCACATGAAGTAAAAGGATTAGTTCATTAAGGTCTCCAAAGCCAACAGGGCTTTAGATGGGGTCTCAACAGTGTCTGGGATGGATGCAGAGTGATGGACAGTGGTTAGGTCAGGGGTTTGAACTGTTTTAGGACAGTTCTTCTCTAACCACTGTTGTGGGTCCTGACCAATCACCTGCTGGTAACCAAAAGGATGCATGTTCACTCTGGGTTTAGAAGGCCTTTTGTAGGCCTCATAAACGTGTGGAATCCTTTGGTAAGACTGTTTTTCTTTTCCTTTTCTGAAGTGATTGGCAGGGGGTGCATTAGTAACCTGAACATCTCTTATGACAGATGTTTGGTTCACCTGTTTTGTGACAGCTGTTTGAACTGGCACAAACAGTGGTTGTTTCTTGGTGAATTTGACAGATGTTGATGGTGATGATGGACTCAAGGATGTTTTAGCAATGTACTCATTTTTTTTCACATCAAAGTTTTTGAGATACACACATGCTTGAGTTTTGTGGTTTGTTTTACCACAAACAATGCAACTTTCAGCTGAAACAATGACACTTGTTCTGTTTAAATCATAAGCTTTTAAGTGGAAACAGTCTTTTGTTAGATGATTCCTTTTCTCACAGAATTCACAAAACAAGTTATCAATTTTTTCTTTCTTCTTTCTCTTTTCAGACTCCCTTGCAGCAGAGGTTTTAACCACTGCTGGGATGTCCTTGAGAGGTATGACCTTAGCTTTTGGAGCTTTAACACCATTAGTTGATGTAAAGTCCATTGGCTTGAAATTTTCAAGAATATCACACTCATCAGACCATTTTGGTTTAAACTGATAATCTTCAAGCTCCTCAAAAGTAGAGGATCCCATTGGTCTGTCAAGTGTGATTTTGTTACCAAGTTTGTCAGTGATTTTCACTTCTTGGCCATTCTTGTTTGTGGGGATGAACTCAGTGGTTACATCAGTGGTTTGAACAGATTTTCCAAAAGCAGTGTTTTCATCATCATGTTTTCTATAACCAACCCCAAATTTCACATTGCTTTTTATCTGTTTTTCAAGCATAACCTCATACCCTTTGCATGATTCCACCCATCTCTCACATGTGATCTGGGTGGACTCTAACTCCTTTTTGCAAACTTGGTATTTTTCTACCATAGTTTGGAGTTGGGTTTTGGTTATGCTCTGCTCTTCTTTCAGACTGCTGATCTCTTTTTCCTTTTCAGTCAATTTGTTTTTAAGTTCTTTTAAAGACCTTTCAAATTTGACTTCATCAGTTAAGATTTTACTCCGAAGGTTTTCATTTACCTCTTTGATGTTAGCAAAAGCAATAATGCAATTGTCAGAACACAGTTTTTCAAGAACTTGAGGTGATACCTTGGCAGCAGCCATCATTGCACAATCACATTGATGAGTTTCTTCATTATCAGCTCTTTCTTCTTTATCACCTGCTTCCTCAGTTATCTCTTCTTCTTTGTCCTCTTTGGACCATGGGTCTGTCAGTGGTTCAATCAGAGTTTCTGAATTTTCTTCCAGCAGCAATTCACCAGCAACTGCATTAACAACTGCTTCAGTCACCTCATCCACTGTTTCATCACTTAGCTGTTCACCTTCAGTTTCAATCCCCTCTGGTATTGACTCTAAAGCCATCAAACAAAATTCATCATTAGAAGGTTTATTTGAAGCATAGAGTGCAAAATTTTCATCATTAAGCTCATCAGGCATGCTGCTCCAGTCAACAAAGCCTTGAGTGAAAAAGCTTTGCTGATCTGGTTGTACCACTGCTGGAGCAGCAGTTTGAGGTGCAGGTTGCACTTGTGCCTAGGGGACAGGGGTTTGAACATATTGAATCTGTGGAACAGTGGTTTGGACATAGTGCACAGGCACAGGGGCAGCAGCATAATGAGCAGTGTTAACATGGGCTGCAGGGGTATATTGGGTATAGTGCACAGTGCTTTGGTTTTGAGGTCTAGGATTTGAGCTAGGATGAGTGATTATAGGACCAGTAGTTTGACTCATGCATTCCCTAGCGAAATGTCCCAACCTATTACACTTGTAACACTTGATTTTCGATTTATCCAACCCAACCCTCAAATTTCCATGTAAACCTGGGAATTTTCGCCCTGTTCTTTTGTAGAATTTGCTAGTTCTAACACTGAGCAAAGCCAATTGGTGCAGGATGTCCATTTCCTCTAAGTCAGTGGGATCAAAATGTTGTAAATCATTGAGTTCAAAGCACAAATTATCTGACATCTGGTTTTCAGTGTTTGCAGTGAAAGCATAATTTGCAGAGTGAGGATCAGGGTTGGTAAAGTTACCACCAGCTGTTATATCAATGAAATGATCATAACCCTGTTCCTTACTACTGCCACCAGATTCTTCCTGACCCAGAAGAGCTGTGCTACCGAATGAGTAATCATCAGTTGCTTTTCCAGACTCTTGCAACTTCTTTTTCTGGTTCAACTCCCTTTCATAAGTCAGGAGTCTACCATGAAGTTGGGTCAGGGTCAGATCTTTGAACTCAACAGAGTTTCTAGTCACAAATGCAATTGTGTCCCATTTATCAGGTCAAGAAACCTGCTATTTTGAGTTGATTTTGGAAATTCAACCTTAACAAGTCTTAGTTCACTGATGAGACAACTGAACCGTTCAAATTGTTGGGTCAATGTTTCACCCTTAATGTGACAAAAGGTTTCATACTGCTGATTCAGAATTTCCCTATTATTTTCAATGACTTCTTCAGTACCCCCAAACTGTTCTTTCAAAGCATCCCATAGCTCTTTTGCACTGTTGCAATGCACCAGTCCAGCATAGATTTCATTTGGTAATGCAGATGCTATGATGCTAAATGCTTTGGCATCCAATTCGAACTTTTGAAAATCAGTTTCAGTATAGTTTTCATAAGGTTTTGGTGCGTTCTTCTTTGGATCCTCAGCACTTGGCACCATAGGAACATGGGGACCAAAAATGACAGACCTCCAACTTCCAGTGTTTTGTTGAGCAAGGATGTGACCCATCCTTCGCTCCCAGATGTTGTATTCATTTCTCTTAAGCATAGGTGGTTTAAAAAGCGAGCCAACATTATTCTTATCATCCTGTGATTGTGACGTCATCTTGGTTGTTTTACAGACACTGATTAATCAACTTTAATGGTGATTAAACCTTGCTCTGTTTTTCAACTAAAACGAACAAACTATCGATATCAACGATTTTGAGCTGAACTATTTATGTCAAAATGATTATTAAATCAAATTTGACTGTCCAAGCTCTGATACCAATTGTTGGATCTGAGTTTGATTCTGATTGTATTTTGTGTTTGTAATTAAAATGAAAATGGATGAGTGTGCAGCGGAATTATGATGAAAACAAACTTTGCATACAATCAAACGAGAGTAATACTTTGATCAAACATCTTTTCACAATGAATCGGAAGATTGAATTTATTTCAATAACGATTACAATGATTGATGAATGAATGCAAACTCCCCCTCAGCCAGAGCTCAGTTGTTTGTTCGTGTAAGGAAGACGATGATGCAAAAGAGCTAATAGAACAGTACAAAGTACTGAACTATTTATAGGCACTTGCAAACCACTGAGCATCTTAGCTGACGTCACCATGAAAGTGACATCTAACCTCCTAACAAACTCTAACCTCTGATCTATACAAACACTGTTATGTTAACTACTGCTATTACATTACATTACAAAATAGACTATAGATCAGCTGCTGCAACCTTCCACTGCTGTGAACCCAGCAGTACTTGTCCGGATCAGCAGTGCTTGACTCAAGGCAGTAGATTGAATCAGCAGGGCTTTAGTCTTTCATCAGGTCTTTACTTGAGCAGCAGTTGTAGGTCAGCAGTTTGCAAGATCAGCAGATAGGAGGTTAGCAGATGTTGAAATCACTTTCAAGGGGAGAGACTTGTATGTAAACATCTGCTTATTCTGGATCCACTGCTCTGATCCAGTTTTGGCTTTAATTATCTGTTCCTCTGATAGGGTTCGATCCCAACAGGGTGCAACGCAAGCGAGCATCTTGGGGCTGTGCGCAATGACAACGCAACGGAAGTCACGGCCGACGAGGGGAACAACGCAACGGGAGTCACCGCTGCTGACCGTGTTGAATATGTACGGCTGACTGTTGTTGTGTGCCCACCTGCCGCCGACGAGTTGCAGCAGCAGCCTGCTGCCGTGCTTCGGCCACTAGCGGTATGCGGGTTATACCCTCCGAGGGCTGGGTTTCCCAGGCTCGCAGCCGCAATTGAAAATGTTTTAGAACCCGAATCAGGTATGTGACCAAAAAAAAAATTAAGCAACAAATTGTTTATAAAGATTTTTTTTTCACACTAGTAATCTTCTGATGCATGAGTTTTTGTGCTTCCAACTAAGGGTGTGTTGCTGAAGGGACTGATGGCGTGATAAGGGATGGGGTGGAAGTAAGCGTTAAGGCTGGTTAAGGTGAGGCGGTTGTTAATTGTTGTTCATCACTGGAAGCGGGGTTCGGGTCTGTTGGACGTGGGAAAGGCTGGACCAAGTCAAGAATTGCCGCGAGGCTTCTTATCGGCCCCCCGTCTATCGGCACAGCTTGTACGTCGGGCTTGCGTGCAGCAGACTACGCCCCCGGGGTATCTTGCGAGGTGGAACAGCCCAGCGTGGGTACGCACAGTGGTGTGTATATAAAAAATATAAAGTCGCGTTTCGTTTTTTTGTTTAATGTTTAACAATGGGAAAATCGTGCCCTTTATGAGTTAACTATTTTTTATCGCCCCCGTAGGTGTTGACGGTGGCAAGGGCGAGATGGAGACTAGTAGCCAGCCGAGTTTTAGCTTGGGGATCTCGTAGGGAGTAGCGGGTGGCGCGGGAACAGCTGAAAAATCAACTGGTACGTACCGTGGGGGGGGGGGGGCTATTTTGTTTATTATTTTTGTTTTGTTCCTTTTTTTATTACTTTTAACTTGTGGCAAACCACCCCCAGTAGCAGGTGTCGAGACTGCCTTGGGCCCTGGCCCTTCGGATGCTGTGGATGTGTCGCCCACCGTACCTAGCCCAGTCAGAAGCCCTATAAGCTTCAAGACCTGGGTGCCCGAAGGTGAGGTCCCTTCGAAGGTTGATGCTGCGTCGTGTAGCCAACCCAGTTTCAGGGTATCTCGCAGGAGGTGCCGTGTGAGCCGCAGCCAAACAAAAAAATTTCTTCTACGTACGCTGTGATTGTATAAAAAACGAATCACATACTTTTCAACTTTGTTTATATTTTTTATTTTATTTCTAATAATTGTTTCTTCCAGCACAAGGAAATGTATTGATTTATATGTTTCTTATTTTTTGTTCTCGTTTTTTTTTCCTCTATAACCCCCCACCAGCAGCAGGTGATAAGGGCGGGTCGGAATCCGGACGTTTGGATGGGGTGGGGGCCTCTGACAGTGTAAGAAGACGTTTAGGTGCTGATTTCTGGGTCCCTGTTGAAACCCGTGCCCCGTTCGACATGGGGGAGGGCAGTAAGCACACGGGAGCTGGTGAACACCCCAAGCAAACGGAGCCTATTCGAGCAATACCAATCCAAGCGTTCCATGAGAAGCCGCGCTTGGTTACAAACCCGGATGACGTCGAGATAGACCCAAAACAAACCACGACGCTGGAACTTTCGGCTTGGCGGTTCCTTTTCCGGAAGCGGACAAGGAATGGGTTGTTGAAGCAAGCACTATTTGAAATGAGGGAGAGGTAAAAAAAGATAAACAGCCACGATGTTAGGCTGCGTGCGTGACGCCCTTTACGCCAAATCTAAAATGATTTTTATCTTTTTGATTTTTTGCATGTTGTCGTTTTTTAAACTACAGAGGCGTTTTTTTTTGTTTTTTTTATGCAGTGATCCATACACACAGGTCAACCCGGACGACGCATGCGATAACTTTCCGTAAGTTACCCAATCGAAAATTAAATTTGTAAAACCCATATCGGCGGTAGAAGGAAACATATTTAATATAAAAACTTCTGGAAATTTACCCTTTGAAACTTGTAAACTTTTTTTTCCTTTTTGTTCATGCCCCGCAGATATGTGATGTTTGAGGACAGGTTTGGGGCACGCGCGGAAGCTATAGCCCTTCAATCCCTGGAGATTGGCAGCAACGTAGCCGGGACAGTAGTCGATGCATGGGCGCACGTCCTCAACGACGGCCCGAAACTCTCATTTCCCGGGATGCCTAGACGCTTGTTTTGCGTCCACACAGCCGTGGTAAGATGTTTAAGCGTAAGAGGTTTTACGTAAAAAGGTAAAAAGTAAACCGTAAAAAAAAATAAAACGTAAACCGTTTGGCTTTCGCCCCGCAGGTTGAGTGGATGTTAACCTTGGAGACGGACCCTGCTGGGAGCCGCGTGTCCGCTTTTGAATGTGGGGTCAAGAGTAGCCTGGCCGGACGACATCACCTGGTGGACCTGAGTGAGTTCGACATGGTCTTTGTGCCCGTGCTCGAGGGAGACCACTACTATCTGGTAGTGTTTGATTTGGAGGCCGAGCACATATTCCTCGTTGATCACTTGGGTGATAGGGGGTCTGGTGCACTGTTAACGGATGATCAAACCTATATCAGGAAGTCAACACCGTTTAAAGTGGTATGTGTTGCATGTTTTTTTTTTTGCTATTACTTATGTTGTATTTCTCCTTTTCGGTATAATTAAAGCTTAGGTCGCTTACATCTGGGTTTTTTTTTTCCACTGGGCCGCAGAAAGAAATTTTTGTTGATTATCTGAAGTTGGAAAATCATCCCAAAGTGACAGCGATGCAAACAAGTGTCATCATCCGAGAGGACCTTCCATGGTCTACAACCCACAGAATTGCGGCACCGTTCGTGGAGTCCAGGATATTCGCAATGCGCCATATGGAACAGTTTGTGGGTTCCAGGCGAAACTTCTTCTGTGGCTTTAGTGTGCACGGGGCGCGGAAAAAAGCCCAGTGCAATTACTTACGGAAAAGGTAAGCTACGAAGATACTCCTGTCCCTCGTGAATAAATATGGCGCCGAGATTCGACGTCGGTTGGCATTTGTGTAGTCAATGTTCTGACATGTTAGACAGTAGATTTTTTTGGATGGGTATCTATGGGTTGGGCAAGCTTAGACAATGACTTTTTGTTTTGGATGTTGGTAGATATGTTTGTGTGGGTCAGCTGGACAATGACTTTTGGTTTTGGATGTTAATAGAAGTAAACCGTAAAAGGTTTCCCGTAAAACTTTTTACGTTAAAAGTTTTATGAAAAAAGAAAAATGTAAACTTACGTAAACCGTAAAAAGTTTTAGCGTAAAAAGAGAAATGAAACCCGCACAATGTTTTCTGTAAAAAGTTTTACGTAAAAAGCGCGCCGTAAATTTTGCGTAAACCCGTCAAAATGTATCCCGTAAAAAGTAAACCGTAAATTTTTTTTGCCATAAAACATAAAAAGTAGACGTAAAAAGAAAAACATAAACCGTAAAATGTTTTCCGTAAAAAGTTCTACGTAAAAAGTAAACGGTAAATTTGAGTAAACCGTAAAAAGTTTCTGAAAATTTGCGTAAACCTTAAAAGGTTTTACTTAAAAAGTAAAACGTAAACCGCAATAAGTTTTCCGTAAAAAAGATTTTCGTAAAAAGTTAAAAATAAAAACGGAAATTTGCGTAAACCGTAAAAAAGTTTACGTACAAGTAAAACGTAAACAGTATAACGTAATCCGTAAACTGTTTTCCATTAATCATAAAAAGTAAACGTCAAAACGTAAAAAGTTAAACAATTAATGGGACGTAAAAAAGTTGTACGCTAAGCGTATACAAAGTAAAACATCAAACGTAAAAAAGAGTTTGTGTGGGACGTAAAAAAGTTTTACCATAAAAAGCATAACGTAAACCGTAAAACATTGTTTTCCGGAAAAAGCAAAACGTAACCCGTAAAAAAGTTTTCCGTAAACCCTAAAAATGGTTTCCATAAAAAGTACAACGTAAAATTTGCCTACACCGATGAAGGTTTTACGTAAAAAGTTTAACGTAAAAAGTTTTTACGTTGAAAGAGAAACGTAAATTTGTGTAAACTGTAAAAAGTAAAAAGTTTTCCGTAAAATGTTTTACGTAAAAAAGTAAACTTTGTAATTTGCGTAACATTTCCAATTTTACGTAAAAAGGTAAAACGTAAACCGTAATAAGTTTTCCGTAAAAAGTTTGGCATTTAAAAGTTAAAAGGTAAACCGTAAAAAAGTTTTCGTAGAAGAAAAACGCCAACCGTAAAAAAGTAAACGTAAAATTACCCAAACCGTAAAAAGTTTTTAGTAAAAGTAAAACGTAAAAAATGTAAAAACTTAAACAATTAGCGTAAAAACTTTTGCCTAAAACGTAAAACAAAGTAACCCGTAGAACGTAAAAAGGCCTACACCGAAAAAGGTAAAACGTAAATTTTCGTAAACCGTAAAATGTACGAAGTTTACGTAATAGTAAAATGTAAACCACAAAATGTTTTTCGTAAAATGTTTTACGTAAATTTTTTTACGTAAAAATTAAAAGTTTTGTGTAAAACGTAAAAAACTAGTTTTGCGTAAAACGTAAAAACTTTTGCGTAAAACGTAAAAAGTAGTTTTGCTTAAAACGTAAAACGTACTTGTGCGTAAAACGTGAAAACTTTTTACTTAAAAACTAAAACGTAACCCATAAAAAGTTAACGTAAATTTTGCCTAAACCGGAAAAAGTTTTTACGTTTTACGCAAAACTAGTAAAAAGTTTTACGTAAAAAGTAAAGTTTTAACGTAATAGTAAAACGTAAACCATAATATGTTTTCCGTAAAATGTTTTACGTTAAAACGTTTAACGTTTATCATTTTTAAAAATTTAAAATTTTACGAATTCCCCAAAATTTTACGTAAAAGTTTTTACGTTTTACGGACAACTTTTTACGTTTTTTTACGTTTTACCAGAAAATATTTTAGCGTTTAACAATTTCCGTAAATAGTTTTAACTAAAAAGAAAAACGTAAATTTGCGTAAACTGTAAAAAGTAAAAAGTTTTCCGTAAAAAGTTTTACACAAAAAAGTAAACTTTGTAATTTGCGTAACATTACAAAGTTTCACGTAAAAAGTAAAACGTCAACCGTAATAAGTTTTCCGTAAAAAGTTTGGCATAAAAAGTTAAAAGGTGAAACGTAAATTTTGCGTAACCCGTAAAAAGTTTTAGTAAAAGGTGAAACGTAAAATTGGCTAAACCGTAAAAAGTAAACGTAAAATTGCCTAAACCGTAAAAAGTTTTTAGTAAAAGTAAACGGAAAAAATGTGAAAACTTAAACAATTAGCGTAAAAAACTTTTGCCTAAAACGTAAAACCAAGTAACACGTAAAAAATGTTTCCCGTGAAAAGTTCAGCGTAAAAATTGCGTAAACCGTAAAAACGGTTTTACGTAAAAAGTTTTATGTAAAACGTAAAAAGGCCAACACTGGCAAAAGTTCTACATTGTTAAGTTGAAAACGTTTTACTTTTTACGGTCTACGTAAACTATTACGTTCAACGATTTCCTTTTTTTTCCGGTTTACCTTTTACAGTTTACGCAACATTTTCATTCATAAAACAAAACATTACAACACAGTCAACGCGTCCCATTTTTATTCAAGGAACGAAAACATTACAAAGACCTACATTGCATTTTTATGCATAAAACGAGACATTACAAAACAGACACCGGGTACAAACGAACATGTAAAAAACACAACACTGAAATGGAACATACGACGCACAAATATATGATGCGTATTAAACGACCAAACCCCGCAGGCACTACACATCCTAGCGAATCAAGCGAACGCTTGAAAACCTTTTTTACCATGGCTAATCCAAATCAGAGTCACAGTCCGACCCCCACGAAAAGTTGGCCGCATCCGAACCAGCCGCTGGCCCCTTGCAACCATGATAGGGGCCAGTCACTTCCACTGTTGCCGCCTTCGGTACCCAAACCTGTGTCAACGGCTGCTTGCCCTTTGACCTCTCGCTTCCACCTGCAGACGGTGGCGTCCTGAAAGCAGCTCCTTGGGGAGGACGAAAAGCAACTCCAACGTGAGGGGGCGAAGCAAAACCGGCAGTCGGGGAACCGAAGCGCCCCCGAACCTGCGTAACGCCGCCCGGGGAGCTGAAGTGGGCAGAAGGTGAACCGAACGGGGGGGGGGGGGGGGGGGGGGGCTGGTGAACCCAGGCGTGTTTGGGGGGGGGGGGGGGCGGCAGGGGGTCAGGGGAGACCCTGTGGCTTGTCTGGGATACCAAACCAAACCTGGGTCCGAATTCATATCCAGTCGGCGACGATCCCATACTTGCACCCCTGAGCCACCGCCGTCACGCTGGATAGGGAGCCAACAAGTGTCTGGGTTAGACACCAACCCCATCTGCTCAGGGCTCAACACTTGCACTATTTTGGCTTTCGTAGCTTGATTGGGAGGGCTTGGCCACGAACCTGGATGGAAGGAAAAAAAACCGTTTTTTTTAAATAAAAAAATAAATAAACGACGCGCTAAAACAATGTAACACGTTTTTTTATGGTTTATCAGTTCACCTCCGGGGGGGACGGGTTTGCGTGGATGCCACACTTTCCGGCCATCTGCCATCTTCTTTCATTTGGGTTTTTGAAGTCTGTTAGTGGTTATCAAAAATATTTTTTGCTTTTCTTGGCTTGAAAACAATCTAATGCAGAATGCTATATATAGAGAAACAAACAAAACAAGGAGATAAGAAAGAAGTCTGCTTTTCTCCAAATGCACTCATACATATTCCTGACTTTTATTTGCATGACCCTTGACCATTGTACAGATATCATTTCAAATAAAAAATGACACAGTTTGTGATTGTGTGGTTCCAAGCCCATGTCATTTCAGTGGAGATTGCCTTTTGAGAGGCTGTTTTCGATGATGATTCGGATGAGGGTTTTGCAGATGTCTTCGATTTAGTCATTTTTGAATAGAATGATCGAAGAAATTTGTGAAAGATGAGATGAAAAACTGCTTTGAGAAGAGAATTTTTAAGAATTCAATTCGACAGTAAAACCCTGTTTTGGTGGTGAGTGGGGGATTTTATAGGGAAGAAAGTGAATGCTGAGGTGGCAGCTGTTACAAAAGGTCTGACCACTATGTACTGCCCACGTGACAACCCCTGGTGAAAGTGAAGGACAGTACTTGGATGAAAGTGACTGATGAAAGCAGTGGTATGAAAGCAGTGGATGATTTTTACTATCAGTGGATAGCATATCAGTGGATAAGACACTGCTTTTGAACAACAGAGTTTATCAAAGGAATGAGAGAACAGGGGTTGACTTTCAGCAGTGGACAGACTTTTGAAGTAGAGCAGACTTCTGAACAATCAGTGGTTATGGCAGACTTTTAAGGATTTTAATGAAAATTTCATTGTTAGCTATTTTTAAGGATGGATTTTTGATTTTCTGAAAACATTTTGTTGCTTTTATTCATAGAAAAACAAGATGTTGCTTGTTATTCCATGTTCAGCATCCCAATCCTAGAGACCAAGCTTTCAAAAGTGGCTGTATCAAGTGCTTTTGTGAGCACATCTGCCAGCTGGTCTTTAGTTGGGACATGATGCAGAGAAATCAAACCTTTTTCATAGCAATCCCTCACAAAGTGATGTCTGATGTCAATGTGTTTGGTGGTAGAGTGGGAAACTGGATTTTTGATGATACTTTCTGCTGCCTGGCTATCCAACATGAGTGGTGTCTTTAAGGCAGTGATAAAAAAAAAATCCAGCAACTGATTTTGAAGCCACAGGAGTTGGGCTGTACAGCTTGCAGCAGCAATGTATTCAGCCTCAGCAGTGGATGTTGAAACTGCTGCATGCTTTTTGCTTTGCCAAGAAACCAAGCAATCACCTAGGAACTGGCACCCTCCTGATGTGGACTTCCTTGTGGTGTGACATCCAGCAAAGTCACTGTCTGAAAAACCTGAAAGCTTGATGTTCCCATTAGCTGGATACCAGATACCAAGTGTGGGAGCACCTTTTATGTATCTGAAGATCCTTTTTACAGCAATGAGATTTGATTTTCTGGGAGCTGATTGACTTCTTGCACAGACACATGTTGCAAACATGATGTCTGGTCTAGATGCAGTTAGGTACAATAAAGACCCAATCATGCTTCTATAAAGTGTTTGGTCAATCAGCTCATCCTTTTCATCAGACATGACCAGCTTATTTGTTGCCATGGGTATGCTGCATGGTTTACAATCATTCATATCAAATTTGGTCCAAAGTTCTTTAGCATATTTTCTTTGATGAATGAAAGTTCCATTTTGCATTTGCTGTACTTGGAGACCAAGAAAGCATTGCAGCTCACCCATTGCACTCATTTCAAACTCAGATGTCATGAGTTCTCTAAACTCTTCACACATTTTGTTACATGTGCTTCCAAAAATAATGTCATCCACATAAATTTGGACAATCATTAAATCCTTCCCTCTCCATTTAAGAAACAGTGTTTTATCAATGGTACCTCTTTTGAAACCATTTGAGAGTAGGAAGTTGGAAAGAGTTTCATACCAGGCCCTTGGTGCCTGTTTCAGGCCATACAAGGCTTTGTTTAGCCTGTAGACATGATCAGGATAAAATGGATCCTCAAAACCTGGAGGTTGACATACATACACCTCTTCTTGAATTGTACCATAGAGGAAAGCACTTTTGATATCCATTTGAAACACCTTCATGTTGTGGTTGACAGCAAAGGCCAAGAACAGTCTAATGGCTTCCAATCTTGCAACAGGGGCGAATGTTTCATCATAATCAATCCCCTCTTCCTGTCTGTAACCTTGAACCACAAGCCTGGCTTTATTCTTGACAACAATACCCCTTTCATCAGTTTTGTTCTTGAAGACCCACTTTGTGCCAATGGGACTAACCTCTTCTGGCAGTGGTACAAGCTCCCATACTTGTTATCTTTTAAACTGTTGGAGCTCCTCTTGCATGGCTTCTACCCAGATGTTGTCTTTCAGTGCCTCTTGGTACTTGACTGGCTGATGAAGTGATAGAAAACCAGCAAAAAGACAAATGTTTTGGGTTTGGCTTCTTGTGAGCACCCATTCATTGATGTTTCCAATGATTTGATCAGGTGGATGAGATCTCAAGAAGATTAAATCTCCTTTGTATGGTATGATGGCATTTGTTGGTGAAGGCTGCAAATGTGTATCATCTGAGCTAACCACTGCTGGTGACTTTGATGACCCAGCAGTGGCTTCAAAAGGTGGTGGAATAGGAGGTAATGAAGTGGACAACTGCAGACTTTTATCCACTGTTTGAGGACTTTTGTCAGCAGTGTTTGAGGATGTGGAAGCAGTGGTGGATGGGCTACTTTGGTCAACAACTGTTGAGGTAGCAGTGGTTGAGCTTTGACAACTGTTTTGAACAGCTGGTGCTTTTCCCTTTGTGGCAGACCTTTGAGGGATGATGATTTCATACCCATAGTCTGGTGTTGTATCCTCTGATGGACCTGCACTGTTTGTCTTGACAGCAGTATTTTCAAAAGTAAATTTTTCAAGATCAAACAGATCTGCAGGGTTTGCTGGGATTTTCATTGATGAAAGTTCATTGAACTTTACATTCAAAGTCTCCTCCACTGCCTTGGTCCGTGTATTGAACACTTTGTAGGCCTTGGCAGTGGTTGAGTATCCCAGATGATAACCACAATCAATTTTGGCTGCAAATTTTGAAATGGAATCTTTTAAGTTCAAAATAAAGCATGGGCAGCCAAACACCTTGAAATATGAGATCAGTGGTTTGATTTTATACAGAATTTCATAAGCAGTCTTTTTGTGCCTGGGGTTTATTAAAACTCTGTTCTGGACATAGCAAGCAGTGTTTACTGCCTCTGCCCAGAAAGTTAATGGCAAACCTGAATCTGCAAGCATAGTTCTGGCAGCCTCAATCAAAGTTCTGTTCTTTCTTTCAACAACCCCATTTTGCTCTGGTGTTCTAGGGATGCTGTACTGCCTTACAATCCCTTTCTTCACACAGAAAGCATCCAACTCCTTATTTTTAAATTCTGTGCCATTGTCACTCCTGAAGCTTTTCACTGGAAGGTCAAATTGCTTTTCAACCTGTGTCACAAAGTCTTGCAAAATGCCTGCAGTCTCATCTTTTGAGTGTAAAAAGAAAGTCCATGTAAACCTAGAACAGTCATCAACAATAACCAAACAATATCTTTTCTTCTTGAGGCTCATGACTTGAACTGGGCCAAACAAATCCATGTGTAGCATTTGCAAACATTGGGTTGTTTTTGACTCTTCAATGGACTTGTAAGAACTTTTATGCTGCTTTCCTTTTAAACAGGAAATGCAATGTTCAGGACATGAAAACAATTTTTGTGGTAGGCCTCTCACCAAACCATTTTTTGAAATTTCAGTGATTGTCTTAAGATTTGTGTGCCCCAGCCTTCTGTGCCAAAGTTCTGTCTCTTTGTTAGAGGCAGCTGAGAACAGACAGGCATCAGCTCTGGGACACTCTTTTGACATATCAACAACATAAACATTGTCACTTCTTTGAGCAACACGTTTAGTTTGACCAGTTTTGATTATTGCTTCAATCTTTTTGACCATTTCTGGTCCAACAATCCTACAACAGTCTTTTGTGAAGAATGACCCAAACCCTTTGTCACTCATTTGTGATACACTCAGAAGGTTGAATTTTAGATTGTCTATCAGATTGACATTTTCAAATTTTACATTTCCAGACTGCACTGTACCAGACCCAGAACTTTCCCTTTACTATTATTCCCAAAGGATATATCACCCCCTCCATGGATTTTAAAGTCTTTGAGGAGGGCTTTACATCCTGTCATGTGCCTGGAGCCTCCACTATCTACATACCAAAGACTATCAAAGCATGCAGAAGCTCCCTGCACATGAAGTAAAAGGATTAGTTCATTAAGGTCTCCAAAGCCAACAGGGCTTTAGATGGGGTCTCAACAGTGTCTGGGATGGATGCAGAGTGATGGACAGTGGTTAGGTCAGGGGTTTGAACTGTTTTAGGACAGTTCTTCTCTAACCACTGTTGTGGGTCCTGACCAATCACCTGCTGGTAACCAAAAGGATGCCTGTTCACTCTGGGTTTAGAAGGCCTTTTGTAGGCCTCATAAACGTGTGGAATCCTTTGGTAAGACTGTTTTTCTTTGCCTTTTCTGAAGTGATTGGCAGGGGGTGCATTAGTAACCTGAACATCTCTTATGACAGATGTTTGGTTCACCTGTTTTGTGACAGCTGTTTGAACTGGCACAAACAGTGGTTGTTTCTTGGTGAATTTGACAGATGTTGATGGTGATGATGGACTCAAGGATGTTTTAGCAATGTACTCATTTTTTTTCACATCAAAGTTTTTGAGATACACACATGCTTGAGTTTTGTGGTTTGTTTTACCACAAACAATGCAACTTTCAGCTGAAACAATGACACTTGTTCTGTTTAAATCATAAGCTTTTAAGTGGAAACAGTCTTTTGTTAGATGATTCCTTTTCTCACAGAATTCACAAAACAAGTTATCAATTTTTTCTTTCTTCTTTCTCTTTTCAGACTCCCTTGCAGCAGAGGTTTTAACCACTGCTGGGATGTCCTTGAGAGGTATGACCTTAGCTTTTGGAGCTTTAACACCATTAGTTGATGTAAAGTCCATTGGCTTGAAATTTTCAAGAATATCACACTATCAGACCATTTTGGTTTAAACTGATAATCTTCAAGCTCCTCAAAAGTAGAGGATCCCATTGGTCTGTCAAGTGTGATTTTGTTACCAAGTTTGTCAGTGATTTTCACTTCTTGGCCATTCTTGTTTGTGGGGATGAACTCAGTGGTTACATCAGTGGTTTGAACAGATTTTCCAAAAGCAGTGTTTTCATCATCATGTTTTCTATAACCAACCCCAAATTTCACATTGCTTTTTATCTGTTTTTCAAGCATAACCTCATACCCTTTGCATGATTCCACCCATCTCTCACATGTGATCTGGGTGGACTCTAACTCCTTTTTGCAAACTTGGTATTTTTCTACCATAGTTTGGAGTTGGGTTTTGGTTATGCTCTGCTCTTCTTTCAGACTGCTGATCTCTTTTTCCTTTTCAGTCAATTTGTTTTTAAGTTCTTTTAAAGACCTTTCAAATTTGACTTCATCAGTTAAGATTTTACTCCGAAGGTTTTCATTTACCTCTTTGATGTTAGCAAAAGCAATAATGCAATTGTCAGAACACAGTTTTTCAAGAACTTGAGGTGATACCTTGGCAGCAGCCATCATTGCACAATCACATTGATGAGTTTCTTCATTATCAGCTCTTTCTTCTTTCTCACCTGCTTCCTCAGTTATCTCTTCTTCTTTGTCCTCTTTGGACCATGGGTCTGTCAGTGGTTCAATCAGAGTTTCTGAATTTTCTTCCAGCAGCAATTCACCAGCAACTGCATTAACAACTGCTTCAGTCACCTCATCCACTGTTTCATCACTTAGCTGTTCACCTTCAGTTTCAATCCCCTCTGGTATTGACTCTAAAGCCATCAAACAAAATTCATCATTAGAAGGTTTATTTGAAGCATAGAGTGCAAAATTTTCATCATTAAGCTCATCAGGCATGCTGCTCCAGTCAACAAAGCCTTGAGTGAAAAAGCTTTGCTGATCTGGTTGTACCACTGCTGGAGCAGCAGTTTGAGGTGCAGGTTGCACTTGTGCCTAGGGGACAGGGGTTTGAACATATTGAATCTGTGGAACAGTGGTTTGGACATAGTGCACAGGCACAGGGGCAGCAGCATAATGAGCAGTGTTAACATGGGCTGCAGGGGTATATTGGGTATAGTGCACAGTGCTTTGGTTTTGAGGTCTAGGATTTGAGCTAGGATGAGTGATTATAGGACCAGTAGTTTGACTCCTGCATTCCCTAGCGAAATGTCCCAACCTATTACACTTGTAACACTTGATTTTCGATTTATCCAACCCAACCCTCAAATTTCCATGTAAACCTGGGAATTTTCGCCCTGTTCTTTTGTAGAATTTGCTAGTTCTAACACTGAGCAAAGCCAATTGGTGCAGGATGTCCATTTCCTCTAAGTCAGTGGGATCAAAATGTTGTAAATCATTGAGTTCAAAGCACAAATTATCTGACATCTGGTTTTCAGTGTTTGCAGTGAAAGCATAATTTGCAGAGTGAGGATCAGGGTTGGTAAAGTTACCACCAGCTGTTATATCAATGAAATGATCATAACCCTGTTCCTTACTACTGCCACCAGATTCTTCCTGACCCAGAAGAGCTGTGCTACCGAATGAGTAATCATCAGTTGCTTTTCCAGACTCTTGCAACTTCTTTTTCTGGTTCAACTCCCTTTCATAAGTCAGGAGTCTACCATGAAGTTGGGTCAGGGTCAGATCTTTGAACTCAACAGAGTTTCTAGTCACAAATGCAATTGTGTCCCATTTATCAGGTCAAGAAACCTACTATTTTGAGTTGATTTTGGAAATTCAACCTTAACAAGTCTTAGTTCACTGATGAGACAACTGAACCGTTCAAATTGTTGGGTCAATGTTTCACCCTTAATGTGACAAAAGGTTTCATACTGCTGATTCAGAATTTCCCTATTATTTTCAATGACTTCTTCAGTACCCCCAAACTGTTCTTTCAAAGCATCCCATAGCTCTTTTGCACTGTTGCAATGCAACAGTCCAGCATAGATTTCATTTGGTAATGCAGATGCTATGATGCTAAATGCTTTGGCATCCAATTCGAACTTTTGAAAATCAGTTTCAGTATAGTTTTCATAAGGTTTTGGTGCGTTCTTCTTTGGATCCTCAGCACTTGGCACCATAGGAACATGGGGACCAAAAATGACAGACCTCCAACTTCCAGTGTTTTGTTGAGCAAGGATGTGACCCATCCTTCGCTCCCAGATGTTGTATTCATTTCTCTTAAGCATAGGTGGTTTAAAAAGTGAGCCAACATTATTCTTATCATCCTGTGATTGTGACGTCATCTTGGTTGTTTTACAGACACTGATTAATCAACTTTAATGGTGATTAAACCTTGCTCTGTTTTTCAACTAAAACGAACAAACTATCGATATCAACGATTTTGAGCTGAACTATTTATGTCAAAATGATTATTAAATCAAATTTGACTGTCCAAGCTCTGATACCAATTGTTGGATCTGAGTTTGATTCTGATTGTATTTTGTGTTTGTAATTAAAATGAAAATGGATGAGTGTGCAGCGGAATTATGATGAAAACAAACTTTGCATACAATCAAACGAGAGTAATACTTTGATCAAACATCTTTTCACAATGAATCGGAAGATTGAATTTATTTCAATAACGATTACAATGATTGATGAATGAATGCAAACTCCCCCTCAGCCAGAGCTCAGTTGTTTGTTCGTGTAAGGAAGACGATGATGCAAAAGAGCTAATAGAACAGTACAAAGTACTGAACTATTTATAGGCACTTGCAAACCACTGAGCATCTTAGCTGACGTCACCATGAAAGTGACATCTAACCTCCTAACAAACTCTAACCTCTGATCTATACAAACACTGTTATGTTAACTACTGCTATTACATTACATTACAAAATAGACTATAGATCAGCTGCTGCAACCTTCCACTGCTGTGAACCCAGCAGTACTTGTCCGGATCAGCAGTGCTTGACTCAAGGCAGTAGATTGAATCAGCAGGGCTTTAGTCTTTCATCAGGTCTTTACTTGAGCAGCAGTTGTAGGTCAGCAGTTTGCAAGATCAGCAGATAGGAGGTTAGCAGATGTTGAAATCACTTTCAAGGGGAGAGACTTGTATGTAAACATCTGCTTATTCTGGATCCACTGCTCTGATCCAGTTTTGGCTTTAATTATCTGTTCCTCTGATAGGGTTCGATCCCAACAGGGTGCAACGCAAGCGAGCATCTTGGGGCTGTGCGCAATGACAACGCAACGGAAGTCACGGCCGACGAGGGGAACAACGCAACGGGAGTCACCGCTGCTGACCGTGTTGAATATGTACGGCTGACTGTTGTTGTGTGCCCACCTGCCGCCGACGAGTTGCAGCAGCAGCCTGCTGCCGTGCTTCGGCCACTAGCGGTATGCGGGTTATACCCTCCGAGGGCTGGGTTTCCCAGGCTCGCAGCCGCAATTGAAAATGTTTTAGAACCCGAATCAGGTATGTGACCAAAAAAAAAATTAAGCAACAAATTGTTTATAAAGATTTTTTTTTCACACTAGTAATCTTCTGATGCATGAGTTTTTGTGCTTCCAACTAAGGGTGTGTTGCTGAAGGGACTGATGGCGTGATAAGGGATGGGGTGGAAGTAAGCGTTAAGGCTGGTTAAGGTGAGGCGGTTGTTAATTGTTGTTCATCACTGGAAGCGGGGTTCGGGTCTGTTGGACGTGGGAAAGGCTGGACCAAGTCAAGAATTGCCGCGAGGCTTCTTATCGGCCCCCCGTCTATCGGCACAGCTTGTACGTCGGGCTTGCGTGCAGCAGACTACGCCCCCGGGGTATCTTGCGAGGTGGAACAGCCCAGCGTGGGTACGCACAGTGGTGTGTATATAAAAAATATAAAGTCGCGTTTCGTTTTTTTGTTTAATGTTTAACAATGGGAAAATCGTGCCCTTTATGAGTTAACTATTTTTTATCGCCCCCGTAGGTGTTGACGGTGGCAAGGGCGAGATGGAGACTAGTAGCCAGCCGAGTTTTAGCTTGGGGATCTCGTAGGGAGTAGCGGGTGGCGCGGGAACAGCTGAAAAATCAACTGGTACGTACCGTGGGGGGGGGGCTATTTTGTTTATTATTTTTGTTTTGTTCCTTTTTTTATTACTTTTAACTTGTGGCAAACCACCCCCAGTAGCAGGTGTCGAGACTGCCTTGGGCCCTGGCCCTTCGGATGCTGTGGATGTGTCGCCCACCGTACCTAGCCCAGTCAGAAGCCCTATAAGCTTCAAGACCTGGGTGCCCGAAGGTGAGGTCCCTTCGAAGGTTGATGCTGCGTCGTGTAGCCAACCCAGTTTCAGGGTATCTCGCAGGAGGTGCCGTGTGAGCCGCAGCCAAACAAAAAAATTTCTTCTACGTACGCTGTGATTGTATAAAAAACGAATCACATACTTTTCAACTTTGTTTATATTTTTTATTTTATTTCTAATAATTGTTTCTTCCAGCACAAGGAAATGTATTGATTTATATGTTTCTTATTTTTTGTTCTCGTTTTTTTTTCCTCTATAACCCCCCACCAGCAGCAGGTGATAAGGGCGGGTCGGAATCCGGACGTTTGGATGGGGTGGGGGCCTCTGACAGTGTAAGAAGACGTTTAGGTGCTGATTTCTGGGTCCCTGTTGAAACCCGTGCCCCGTTCGACATGGGGGAGGGCAGTAAGCACACGGGAGCTGGTGAACACCCCAAGCAAACGGAGCCTATTCGAGCAATACCAATCCAAGCGTTCCATGAGAAGCCGCGCTTGGTTACAAACCCGGATGACGTCGAGATAGACCCAAAACAAACCACGACGCTGGAACTTTCGGCTTGGCGGTTCCTTTTCCGGAAGCGGACAAGGAATGGGTTGTTGAAGCAAGCACTATTTGAAATGAGGGAGAGGTAAAAAAAGATAAACAGCCACGATGTTAGGCTGCGTGCGTGACGCCCTTTACGCCAAATCTAAAATGATTTTTATCTTTTTGATTTTTTGCATGTTGTCGTTTTTTAAACTACAGAGGCGTTTTTTTTTGTTTTTTTTTATGCAGTGATCCATACACACAGGTCAACCCGGACGACGCATGCGATAACTTTCCGTAAGTTACCCAATCGGAAATTAAATTTGTAAAACCCATATCGGCGGTAGAAGGAAACATATTTAATATAAAAACTTCTGGAAATTTACCCTTTGAAACTTGTAAACTTTTTTTTCCTTTTTGTTCATGCCCCGCAGATATGTGATGTTTGAGGACAGGTTTGGGGCACGCGCGGAAGCTATAGCCCTTCAATCCCTGGAGATTGGCAGCAACGTAGCCGGGACAGTAGTCGATGCATGGGCGCACGTCCTCAACGACGGCCCGAAACTCTCATTGCCCGGGATGCCTAGACGCTTGTTTTGCGTCCACACAGCCGTGGTAAGATGTTTAAGCGTAAGAGGTTTTACGTAAAAAGGTAAAAAGTAAACCGTAAAAAAAAATAAAACGTAAACCGTTTGGCTTTCGCCCCGCAGGTTGAGTGGATGTTAACCTTGGAGACGGACCCTGCTGGGAGCCGCGTGTCCGCTTTTGAATGTGGGGTCAAGAGTAGCCTGGCCGGACGACATCACCTGGTGGACCTGAGTGAGTTCGACATGGTCTTTGTGCCCGTGCTCGAGGGAGACCACTACTATCTGGTAGTGTTTGATTTGGAGGCCGAGCACATATTCCTCGTTGATCACTTGGGTGATAGGGGGTCTGGTGCACTGTTAACGGATGATCAAACCTATATCAGGAAGTCAACACCGTTTAAAGTGGTATGTGTTGCATGTTTTTTTTTGCTATTACTTATGTTGTATTTCTCCTTTTCGGTATAATTAAAGCTTAGGTCGCTTACATCTGGGTTTTTTTTTCCACTGGGCCGCAGAAAGAAATTTTTGTTGATTATCTGAAGTTGGAAAATCATCCCAAAGTGACAGTGATGCAAACAAGTGTCATCATCCGAGAGGACCTTCCATGGTCTACAACCCACAGAATTGCGGCACCGTTCGTGGAGTCCAGGATATTCGCAATGCGCCATATGGAACAGTTTGTGGGTTCCAGGCGAAACTTCTTCTGCGGCTTTAGTGTGCACGGGGCGCGGAAAAAAGCCCAGTGCAATTACTTACGGAAAAGGTAAGCTACGAAGATACTCCTGTCCCCCGTGAATAAATATGGCGCCGAGATTCGACGTCGGTTGGCATTTGTGTAGTCAATGTTCTGACATGTTAGACAGTAGATTTTTTTGGATGGGTATCTATGGGTTGGGCAAGCTTAGACAATGACTTTTTGTTTTGGATGTTGGTAGATATGTTTGTGTGGGTCAGCTGGACAATGACTTTTGGTTTTGGATGTTAATAGAAGTAAACCGTAAAAGGTTTCCCGTAAAACTTTTTACGTTAAAAGTTTTATGAAAAAAGAAAAATGTAAACTTACGTAAACCGTAAAAAGTTTTAGCGTAAAAAGAGAAATGAAACCCGCACAATGTTTTCTGTAAAAAGTTTTACGTAAAAAGCGCGCCGTAAATTTTGCGTAAACCCGTCAAAATGTATCCCGTAAAAAGTAAACCGTAAATTTTTTTTGCCATAAAACATAAAAAGTAGACGTAAAAAGAAAAACATAAACCGTAAAATGTTTTCCGTAAAAAGTTCTACGTAAAAAGTAAACGGTAAATTTGAGTAAACCGTAAAAAGTTTCTGAAAATTTGCGTAAACCTTAAAAGGTTTTACTTAAAAAGTAAAACGTAAACCGCAATAAGTTTTCCGTAAAAAAGATTTTCGTAAAAAGTTAAAAATAAAAACGGAAATTTGCGTAAACCGTAAAAAAGTTTACGTACAAGTAAAACGTAAACAGTATAACGTAATCCGTAAATTGTTTTCCATTAATCATAAAAAGTAAACGTCAAAACGTAAAAAGTTAAACAATTAATGGGACGTAAAAAAGTTGTACGCTAAGCGTATACAAAGTAAAACATCAAACGTAAAAAAGAGTTTGTGTGGGACGTAAAAAAGTTTTACCATAAAAAGCATAACGTAAACCGTAAAACATTGTTTTCCGGAAAAAGCAAAACGTAACCCGTAAAAAAGTTTTCCGTAAACCCTAAAAATGGTTTCCATAAAAAGTACAACGTAAAATTTGCCTACACCGATGAAGGTTTTACGTAAAAAGTTTAACGTAAAAAGTTTTTACGTTGAAAGAGAAACGTAAATTTGTGTAAACTGTAAAAAGTAAAAAGTTTTCCGTAAAATGTTTTACGTAAAAAAGTAAACTTTGTAATTTGCGTAACATTTCCAATTTTACGTAAAAAGGTAAAACGTAAACCGTAATAAGTTTTCCGTAAAAAGTTTGGCATTTAAAAGTTAAAAGGTAAACCGTAAAAAAGTTTTCGTAGAAGAAAAACGCCAACCGTAAAAAAGTAAACGTAAAATTACCCAAACCGTAAAAAGTTTTTAGTAAAAGTAAAACGTAAAAAATGTAAAAACTTAAACAATTAGCGTAAAAACTTTTGCCTAAAACGTAAAACAAAGTAACCCGTAGAACGTAAAAAGGCCTACACCGAAAAAAGTAAAACGTAAATTTTCGTAAACCGTAAAATGTACGAAGTTTACGTAATAGTAAAATGTAAACCACAAAATGTTTTTCGTAAAATGTTTTACGTAAATTTTTTTACGTAAAAATTAAAAGTTTTGTGTAAAACGTAAAAAACTAGTTTTGCGTAAAACGTAAAAACTTTTGCGTAAAACGTAAAAAGTAGTTTTGCTTAAAACGTAAAACGTACTTGTGCGTAAAACGTGAAAACTTTTTACTTAAAAACTAAAACGTAACCCATAAAAAGTTAACGTAAATTTTGCCTAAACCGGAAAAAGTTTTTACGTTTTACGCAAAACTAGTAAAAAGTTTTACGTAAAAAGTAAAGTTTTAACGTAATAGTAAAACGTAAACCATAATATGTTTTCCGTAAAATGTTTTACGTTAAAACGTTTAACGTTTATCATTTTTAAAAATTTAAAATTTTACGAATTCCCCAAAATTTTACGTAAAAGTTTTTACGTTTTACGGACAACTTTTTACGTTTTTTTACGTTTTACCAGAAAATATTTTAGCGTTTAACAATTTCCGTAAATAGTTTTAACTAAAAAGAAAAACGTAAATTTGCGTAAACTGTAAAAAGTAAAAAGTTTTCCGTAAAAAGTTTTACACAAAAAAGTAAACTTTGTAATTTGCGTAACATTACAAAGTTTCACGTAAAAAGTAAAACGTCAACCGTAATAAGTTTTCCGTAAAAAGTTTGGCATAAAAAGTTAAAAGGTGAAACGTAAATTTTGCGTAACCCGTAAAAAGTTTTAGTAAAAGGTGAAACGTAAAATTGGCTAAACCGTAAAAAGTAAACGTAAAATTGCCTAAACCGTAAAAAGTTTTTAGTAAAAGTAAACGGAAAAAATGTGAAAACTTAAACAATTAGCGTAAAAAACTTTTGCCTAAAACGTAAAACCAAGTAACACGTAAAAAATGTTTCCCGTGAAAAGTTCAGCGTAAAAATTGCGTAAACCGTAAAAACGGTTTTACGTAAAAAGTTTTACGTAAAACGTAAAAAGGCCAACACTGGCAAAAGTTCTACATTGTTAAGTTGAAAACGTTTTACTTTTTACGGTCTACGTAAACTATTACGTTCAACGATTTCCTTTTTTTTCCGGTTTACCTTTTACAGTTTACGCAACATTTTCATTCATAAAACAAAACATTACAACACAGTCAACGCGTCCCATTTTTATTCAAGGAACGAAAACATTACAAAGACCTACATTGCATTTTTATGCATAAAACGAGACATTACAAAACAGACACCGGGTACAAACGAACATGTAAAAAACACAACACTGAAATGGAACATACGACGCACAAATATATGATGCGTATTAAACGACCAAACCCCGCAGGCACTACACATCCTAGCGAATCAAGCGAACGCTTGAAAACCTTTTTTACCATGGCTAATCCAAATCAGAGTCACAGTCCGACCCCCACGAAAAGTTGGCCGCATCCGAACCAGCCGCTGGCCCCTTGCAACCATGATAGGGGCCAGTCACTTCCACTGTTGCCGCCTTCGGTACCCAAACCTGTGTCAACGGCTGCTTGCCCTTTGACCTCTCGCTTCCACCTGCAGACGGTGGCGTCCTGAAAGCAGCTCCTTGGGGAGGACGAAAAGCAACTCCAACATGAGGGGGCGAAGCAAAACCGGCAGTCGGGGAACCGAAGCGCCCCCGAACCTGCGCAACGCCGCCCGGGGAGCTGAAGTGGGCAGAAGGTGAACCGAACGGGGGGGGGGGGGGGGGGGGGGGGGCTGGTGAACCCAGGCGTGTTTAGGGGGGCGGCAGGGGGTCAGGGGAGACCCTGTGGCTTGTCTGGGATACCAAACCAAACCTGGGTCCGAATTCATATCCAGTCGGCGACGATCCCATACTTGCACCCCTGAGCCACCGCCGTCACGCTGGATAGGGAGCCAACAAGTGTCTGGGTTAGACACCAACCCCATCTGCTCAGGGCTCAACACTTGCACTATTTTGGCTTTCGTAGCTTGATTGGGAGGGCTTGGCGACGAACCTGGACGGAAGGAAAAAAAACCGTTTTTTTAAATAAAAAAAATAAATAAACGACGCGCTAAAACAATGTAACACGTTTTTTTATGGTTTATCAGTTCACCTCCGGGGGGGGACGGGTTTGCGTGGATGCCACACTTTCCGGCCATCTGCCATCTTCTTTCCTTTGGGTTTTTGAAGTCTGTTAGTGGTTATCAAAAATATTTTTTGCTTTTCTTGGCATGAAAACAATCTAATGCAGAATGCTATATATAGAGAAACAAACAAAACAAGGAGACAAGAAAGAAGTCTGCTTTTCTCCAAATGCACTCATACATATTCCTGACTTTTATTTGCATGACCCTTGACCATTGTACAGATATCATTTCAAATAAAAAATGACACAGTTTGTGATTGTGTGGTTCCAAGCCCATGTCTATTTTTTAGTAAAAGACAAAGTTAGAAAAGATGTTTTGTCCAATTCCAAAACACCTCTTCTTACACGGACACACCTACCACTTGATTTTCTGTTTTTAAAAGTGTGTCATTCTTGGATTTTTTTTTTGTTTTCCCCCATGTTTTAAAGTTTTAACGGATTCATGCCCAAGGCCCTCATACAAATGGGGAATTCGCAACAAAATTCGAAACAGAATTTTAGACATTTTAAAAAAATTCGAAACATGATTTGGGGTTTACGTAAATTTACGTTTATCAGTTTACCTAAAAGATTCACGTTTCTTCGATCTATAGTTTATGAACTTTTTACGTTTACCGTAAACAGTCGACATTTTAAAACTTAAAAGGTTTAAGTTTTTCGTTTAACGTTAAAGGGTTTTACATTTCACCCTTATAAGCCGTACGAAAAAATGTTTCACGGTTTAAGTAAATTTACGTTTTACAGTTTAAAAAGGCTTTTACGTTTTACGTAAATTTTCGTTTTACAGATTAAGGTTTATGTTTCACATTGAAAAAGTCTATGTTCTACGTTTTGTTGGTTTCTCCTAATTTTTTACGTCTTCATCACATATGAACATAACATTACGTAAATTTGATTGGGGGAGGGGGGTGGGATGACAAACCGAGAACAGACCAAAAACATAACATTTCATAAACATAAACTAAGTACCATTAACCATACCACAGAGGGGGGGGGGGTTACTTTATACATTAATTGTTGTACCAAAGTTAGAGATATAATATACCAAAAAACTATTACCTTGCCCAAACACAGCCATAGTTGTCACCAAAAACACGTCAACCCAACCGTGCACCACCAGTTCATAAGATGAACCCCGATCCAAAAAACGCCACCCCCGTCACGCCGCCCCATTCAGACCCAGTTTCTAAGGTTCTGCAGTCTTCCGTTTCTCTGGGCAGTTGCGCGAGTCATGCCCGGTTACAAACCGGTTGCATGTTCTGCACAATCGCTGGGGCTTTTGGTGATTCTGGACTGCCCTCTCCCCCGGCCCAATCATGCGTTTGTTGGTCCCGCATCCCTTATTACGTACGCCTTGAGGATTTGAGCAGGAAACGGGGGTGCTACTCTCACCTTCCACTACCACGCCAAGCATATCAGCCATAACCTGTGTTTCTGTCGCCTCAGCGATTCTTTTACCACGTCGAGCGTCAGTCAAATCTTCCATCCAGCCTTTGATTTTTTCAATGAAATCCTCCATTGCTGCCCGGTCGCCCACCACAGCCTGCAGCGCTTCGGAAAAACAGTCCACTAGGTTGTTCCTGGTTAACGTAACCGGAGACAAATCTACCCCATACCTGAATGCTACACGAAAAACTGACTTCGGCAACACGTGACGTCCCCAGCGACTACCCACATACTTATCCGGAATTTCGTCCACCTTTGTTTGCCGGAAGACGCAGAATATATGCCTGCAAAGGTATCCAATACGGCACCACAGGTTACAGGAGCATGATTTAGTGTCCTCCACTGGGTCGACTTTAACCTGCACCATGTCGGCAAAACACGCCCACGTTAAAAAAAAGAGTACTGAAAAGAAAAAAACAGGAAGGGGCCATTACCGTGAATTCATTGACGACATCGGAACGCTTGTCCAAATGCGTAACAGTATATATCTTTATCCCGTCGACTTCTTCGACACCGGTAGTGTAGCAGTGTAAAAGGCCCTTCAGGATCTCTTTGCGAACCTCGACGAAGATGGCCGGGGAATACAACAATGCGCAGTGCTTCTCTATCGCCAAACCCAACTTGAACTCATGCGCGCGATCATCCGCCTTGAAGTCCCCAACCCTCTGCCTGTATCGGTGGGACTCCAATGTGGAGTCGTAACACAAAAAAAAACTGGACAAAGGTGTTCGCCCAGGAGGAGTTCACCTTAAACGCGGAGTTCGAACTCTCGCATCGGGAGGTAGTCTTCATCAAACAGGACATTGGGATTTCTCTTAAATACGCCGGGACCCACACCTCCTTTATGTTGAACATGTCTCTCAGCCAATCGTGATCTTCGAGCCCATACTTCTCCAACAGCTTCCCCCATCTCCTCTCGAATGTCACCGGTTTAATATAAATGTTCCATACCAGTTTATGTATGGCAGCCCTGAATTCAGAGTTATGGGCGACCTCTCCTGTAATCTGGAAGAAAAAAAAACATGACAAAAAAGGGAAAAATAATTTCAGCCCAAAAAATGTCGTATTGAAAAAATACAAAAAGACGTGAAGGGCAACAGTTCCACCTTGGCAGGTAATTTCTTCATGATGTACCACATGCACAGGCGATGGAGTGAACGATCTAACACAGCAGCCACTGCTTGTCGCATGGCCGGGTCTTGGTCAGTTAGCACAAGGGTGGGCTATTTGTTGTGTGCCTCGAGGAAAGCCTTTAACAGCCACGTGTACGCCTCAATTGTCTCACAAAACAATAGTCTAGCTCCAAATGTGACGCACCGCTTGTTGTTGTCAACCCCAGTAAACGGAACGAAGATCAGATTGTACCTGTGTGTGGGTCATTAATCAGTTATAATGCGATTAACCTATTCAAACTTTCCAAACCACATATATAATCAAATATATATATATATATATATATATTTGGAAACTCTTAGGCAGTGAAATGTACTTGTTGGTTTGGTAAGTAGCGCCAAACGCGAGGACGTCGCCGAAAGCTTGATAGTTGATCTTAGAAATTTCATCCGCCCAGAACATGTGGCAAATTTCACCGTTTTCCATGCTGTACTTAAAAGTGTAGTTCGGTAAGTGGTCGACCCGATCTTTCATCTTCTCGATAACCAAATGCGTGTCCCTATCACCAATGAACATGCAAACCCTTGATGCAAAGTTCCGAAAGTCATCTGCCGTACCTTTCACGTTGTGGTGCCCCCCCCCCCCCCCCTTAAGGTTAACTTGTAGCCTATGTGCCAACGACGGACCGACCTTGCTAAGACTTGCTTGGTGGATGAATTCTTTAGTAAAAAAGTCAAGCCTCCGGCGTTTTTTCGTTAGATCTCTACTATGCACTGGGACCATTGGATGGTTATGGTTCTCTTCAAAGTGATACAAGACCCAAACGCGAGACGACTTATCAAACTTCACACATATACAGGCTTTACAGTCACACACACAGAAAGTGGCCTGCCTTATCTTCAGCGATGTCTCGTCAAGGCTATCAAAGCTCCTATTCTGGCTATGCTGCTTGCCGTGGTTGGAACAAACAATGTAACGGTGCGTGATGGTGTAACATCCCGAAAATGCGAGTTCATAAATTTGCAATTAGGTTGCAAATAAACTAGTAAAATAAACTAACTAGGAATGACACTAACCAAGTTAGTTAGTCACTTATGAGTAGTTAGGAGTTCAAACAAATAAAGAGTGAAAAATGAGGGACTAAAAGTGTCTAAATGAAAACTATTTTTATTGAAATAACAAAATAAAACATAAAACACACTTGTCTGTGTTTTGTTGAAATCGACCAAGAACAGGGGCGACCCCAAGCTCCATCAAAACCCTAGTTCAGCATAAAATTGATCAATTGAAGGCTAATTTCTGTCCCAAATCAAAGTCCGAACATAGATTAGTGATCCTCATCACAAGGGGGTTACAAGGTATGTAAAATTTGGTGTTAATTCTCTGTTTGAAATTCTCATGAAATTGGGAAATCTGAAATTTATGGTTGCATGTTTGTTTTATGATGGATTAGGAACAATATAGTGTCTATGGACAAACCCTAGACAAATACAAGTTGAAATCATGTGAATTTTTAGTGAAATCTATGAACACCATTGTAGGTGATTAGTGGGTTATGTATAATTTGATAAACACTAGGAAATTGGGTGTTGTTCTAGTGTAATTTGACAATTGTGAAGTGACTTCAGAATTTTAGAAGCTAACAATTATGTAAAATGGGTTGATTGATGTGAAATTTGGGCTAAATGATATGCTAGGGACTTGCTATATAATCATGTAAAAATCTGCCCTTAAAGTGTTTGTGAAAATGCCTCAAAGAAGGCTTAAAACTGAAATTCAAAGTTGAAACACATAATTTTGATGTTTCGGTTTACTACGCAATATATGGTTTAAAGGGAGTTCTAAACGTGTTGTAAATGAACTCTATAGGAAAGGACCCAGGACCGTAAAGTGGACAAGCGGGTGGCGAATCGCGTTTGAAAGGCTTACTTTGAAGGTATGTAACTTGACTCGTTACATTGGGTAAACTTTGATAATTTGCATAAGTATAGTGAATGGTAGAATAAAGGTTGTCTTAAATTGAAGCGATAATGATCGCTATATTGATTAATAAGACCAGGATTGGTTAGAACTCGTTGATAGTCATCGTAATGGAGGATTCCGTAGATGAGCCAAACGGGTCGAATAATCGATTAAGGCGTGGCAAATGCTTCGTAATATAACAAATTGGTCTTTGTTATCGTTGACAAACGACATGTTAGAATACGAGGATTTAACAAGTTGGTTTGTAGGAATGAAATCCGAGAACTTGGTTCGAGTAAACAAACAAATCAAACAAAACATAACATTCCAGAGTCTACCGTAAATTACGGTATATACCGTAATTTACGGTAGAGACCAAAATGCTACGGTGGATTCCTCCTGTTTTACGGTGGAACCAAAGTTACCCAGGAGCTACCGTAACTTACGGCGACTACCGTAAGTTACGGTAGAGCCTTGACATTCATATTGAATTTTGCATATCCTTGTTAAACCAAATCCGGTTTAAGCATAGTTTCGATCATGTAATGTTTCTAAGAACTCTAACATTAATGTTTAATGTAAACATTTCAGTTTCTAGGTATTCAAGGAATACGGATGGTGGTCAAGCAACTTTTTGAAGAACCGAACACGAACTTTTGAAGCTTCCGCGTAAATTAACTTGATTTAGACAATGTTTATGATTGTAACTAAATTGCTAAACAACTTATGAATGTTTGAATTAGACGGTAATTGACTAATGTTTGTTACCTTGAAACTTTACTTTTGGAACTTATGTTTTAAATGGGTCATCTTTTATATAAATATTATGAATTATTGTTAAATTCGAGTAGTAATTAGAAGGGTGTTACAGATGGCTCCTTTCTTTCGCTTAATTGTTCCAAGCCTAGTCGAAAACCCACAGTGCTCTGCGTACAGTTCATACATCTCAGCAACGTCTTCCCATTGCTGAAACACGGTTTCAAGTCTTGGTTTGAGGTTATCCGGGGCAGCCGGGCACCAGTAGCGTGTCCCAGTCGGAGTGAACCAGGAAAAGCACTCCTCCTCTGACTCTGTGGCGTGGTCTGCGAAACAAATCACACCAAAAAAATTTATATACATCAGACATAATAGGTGACTACATAGAAACATCTGGTTTTTTTTATAATTTAAAAAACTGAACAGAGGATTTAGTTTGCGTGAAACAATGGTATTTTAGGTGGGTGATCCAGCCCCAAAATGTAAAACACACAAACATCTGTTTATTTTCAAAAAAATATGTATACTAAACAACAAATAACTATTTTTTACACCGAAAGTAAAAATCTAAATTATGGGTGAACCTGCATCAAAATGTAAAAACTTATATACACAATTAACAACAGTGGGGAAGCGGTATAAAGTGAACCCCCAAAAACTCAACCCCGACACACAAACATCTGTTTATATTAAAAAAAATATGGATAATAAACAACAAATAACTATTTTTTACACTGAAAGTAAAAAATTTGAATTATGGGTGAACCGACATCAAAATGTAAAAACTAATATACACAATTAATAAAAGGGAACAGCAGTAAAAAGTTAACCCCCAAAATTCAACCCCGATTCATTCTTGATACCTATGCTAAGAAAGGCCCAAAATAAAAATAAAAAAAAACAAAAAAAAACACATTAAGGGTTTGACCGGAATATATGTTACCAATGTCCGTTGCCTGAGTTGTTAGCATCAATGGAGTCTGGAAACCACCTGAAGTTGATCCTCGCTCAACACCCACGGGAAGGGCTCCGACATGCATGACCCCAGGCATTCCGGAGAAACAAACTAGCCCTGGAAACAGAGTGTCTCCGCCATCAACCCCAACCCCGGCGCCCCGTTGGGGGTTGCCAATGATCAGATTATCGGCATCACCGGCAATGCCACCCGTGATTTCTCCTTCCCCGTCGCCATTCGGAGGATTATACATTTCGTGGAGTTTGATTTTGGGTTGGTTTTTTCCAGTGAAGGGGATGATTGATGCAGGAGGTTTTTAGGAGGTGAGAGGAGAGAAAAAAAGCCAGAAGGGGAGATGTGGGTGTTTCAACCAGGAGAGTTTGTTTATAAAGAATGAGTCTTGATTCTAAAATATTGGGATTATGAAAAAGCTACAGTGGAAAGCATATCATTTCTCTGACAAATCGAAAATGGGGAAAACGGCTTTGACAAAGGGGTGATGGCTGATTGAAAAGGAGAGAGGGGGTAAAATTACCATACTAACCTTCACAAAAGACATGTGAAGAAATGACATGGCAAGTTGTTATTGGTCAATATTAGTTCTCATGGTTCTTACAACTAGAGGTGGTTTTCATTTTAGCGGTCCCCTATATATATATATATACTAGCAGGGACTCGCGCGATGTGGCGGCGGATGACAATTTACAACCCGGTTGTTGTTCATAGTTAGTTTATCAATCGCTTCGTAATTTTCTGTATAGTACGCCTGTATCGTTTTGGTTCATTACAGTAATGGTACGACACCGACATTCGATATAGCAATACAAAAAGATATGCCAATTGGGATATTCACAACTTGATTTTAATGAAAAACGTAACCATGATACTCAAAACAAAGACAGGCCTGTTTCGGCCCGCACAAAATCCATCGGCCCAACCAGCCCATTTTCCCACCTCTAACATGTATGAAAGAACAATTATTAAAGTTGTAATACTCTGCCTTTTTCCGATACTTTTTATGAATTTTTAGTGCTCCTGTCAAAGCCTTTTTTGCATCTAAGCTTCCAGTTATATCACCCATGCTCTGAAACAATAAACAATTATAAATTCCAAAATACCAAAAAGAAATAAGAGTAAAGTGAGGTTGGAACCATTTATTATGAACCTTTTTTGCATCCAAGCTTCCGGTTATATCACCCGACAACCCACCCCTTTGTCGTTCACACTGATGGCACATAACCGACTCGACATACTTCAAAACTCCCTGCAAGTAACACAATTTTTATATTAATAATAATAATGCAAGTCTATATATAAAAGCATAAGCTAGTGGACATTCTTCATATTCATTTGGGCTTTATTCTGACTGTTGTGGATGGTAAGGCCATTCACTTCTATGTTTGAGCTTTGATCAATCATTAGTGCCTGCATTGACCATTTTACCCTTCCATGTTAAAACATAATTCATAACGTTTACTAAAGCAGTCTATGTTTCTTACTGTTGGAGCTCCTACACAAGGCTGTACCGGCGAAAACTTCACCATCATCACTTGCAATTTGTTTCGCCTAAAACCCGATGTCGTCGCCATCCATGGTTGCCTTCAACAAGTACCTGGTGAGAAGAAAAGAATGATAAAAAACTGTCAATTTGTACCCGTATTTAAGGCAAACGGGTAGACAAGGGCCTAAATTGTAATTATTTAAAAAATTTTCTTGACTTCATTAGCTTATTAAAAATATCAAAATTTTGGACCAGAAGTGTCTGGGGTCTACCCGACTGACCCGTACAAATCTGCTGCACAAGAGTTACATGTTTTGACCCGAACCAAATTGACCCACTGTTTAAAATGGTCCCCTTTGACTTGAACCCATTCTTACTTGTGACCCAACCCGACCAGTCAACTTTAGGAGTCAAATAATCATTTAAAGTACCTCAAGATGCTTTTATGTTTGTAGTAGACGCAATGCATATGAACCTTGATTTCTGCATGGATGAAACATAAAATTAGCTGATGAGATGAATTTCAGTTTCATTTGTTGTTCGGTTCCAACTTTAAGAGTATAAATATTAGTATTATAGGTTGCATTCGTTGAGCTGGGCTCGCTGGGGTTGTGCTCACTGATGCAGATGCGACTACTTTTGCTGCGCCGGTGCGCTCGCTGTGTTCGCTGTGCCGTTGCGGCTGCGCTCGCGGCGTTCGCTACGCCGTTGCAGCTGCACTGGCTACGGCGTTGCTATATGGCATGAATTCAGCTGATGCACCTTCTAGATCTAAAAAATGTAATTAACAGCATGAGAATGACACTTGATAATAATAAGTCACATTGATTAGATAAGGATCATTGGGAACTAACCTTGAGGCTTGAAATTAAAGAGTGGTGGAAAAGGTCGTCCACCTAGTAGGCGAGTATTTGGATCACGAAGGTCAGCGAAGAATGCGTGGATACATACATCCAACTGTGATCATAAACAAAAATATAATAAATTCCAGATTCAAACTTTGGCATATATTTACTTATGTTTTTATTTATTTAAATTATCATGGGCCATCAAAGCAAAGCAAAGCAAAGCAATGCATAAATTCAGAAGTAATATTGAAGATATGTGAGACAGTGTCACTTACAGCAGTGGCGACATTTTACAATGACCATTATGAATCCGTACACCCCTCACGGCTAGCTCTTTTTTTACCGAAATCTGATTTAACTCTTTCAAAACTATAAATTTTCAAATTTTTGGTTAACCAAATATCTAGTTTTGACAAAATTATCATAATCCTGAAGTTCAAGCCCTAATATTCAAAAAAATAAGGATAGCTAGATTTAGTTGCCCAAATCAGCAAAACCCTAATAGTGAACTGAATCTAGCCTAACAAAACAATAAATTGAAACATGTAACCATGAACTTCTGAGGTGGCAGCTGCTAAATCAGGAACCTGTTTATTCATAAGGAACTTCTCGTCCTTCGTAAACAGCTTACGAGGGCCTAGACAAATTTATAACAACACAATCATATCAAAAAGTTTAAAATGCACTCGCCCGTCAATGAGAGCTTCAGTATAATGCTTTTTGGCTTGTATAAACTCTTTGGGGGGCTCACTCCTTGCAATTTTTAAATAAAAAATAATTACAAAAACGCCCAACAACAAAAGAACTACAAACATAAATGAACTAATCATAAATAACTTACCCCTTTTGAAGTTCTGTACTGTCAATAGTTGCTGTCTTCTGTAACATCCAAAACAAACAAACAAAAGTGTTACAAATTTGCTTCTACAGAAATTACATCCAGTAAACAGATTATGCATCCGTGATTATTCAACAGACAAACACCATGAGACTAAACTGTAGATTTATGAACAACAGACAACTAAACTAAACATAATGAGCATTAAAGTATCAAACTTTATCTTAAAATTGGTCTTTTAAAGATTTATTTGTTCGTATTTGTTTTTATGATCAAAAGATTCTTTTTATTGTACAAACTTAACAGAGAACTTAAGCAACTTGAAACAAAAAGAACACACATAAACACACCTAAACACATACACAAACATAAAAAGAGCAAAAAGAGCAGTCAGACCAACTGTTTGGAATAAAACCCCAATCAAAAGTAGTTTTATGATCTACAACAGAGCAGATATATAAAAGTTTACGCTTTATATTCACAGATCTCATCAAAAAGTAGAAAAAATAAACAATCCATAACAGCATAACAACTTGCAAATTTAAAAATCTCTCATAAAGGGTTTAATCAACAATCAAACAAACAAAAAAAAGACTACCCCCAATTCAAATTCAACATCAAACCCTAGTCGGATTCTGTACAGACAGACTAATAGCATGGTTTTAAAAAACGGTTGGGGCGTGCGCCTCGAGGCGCGCCTCAAGGCGAAACGGCCAAAAAACGATTTTGAGGCGCGCCTCAGGGGGTTTCTACTGTTTGTGCGCCTCAGAGGGGCTGAGGCGCTAAAAAGGCTGCGCCTCAGGTGCGCCTCAGGGGTTTTAGATATTTGTTTTTGATGTTTTTGCGTTTTTGTGTCAATTTCAAGCAATTTATGTCTTTTTTAATGTGTGTTTTTGATTATTTTGATGAATTTGATGATGAATTTAGTTAGTATTACTATTTTTATAAGGTATATAATATTTATATTTATTTTTTAATTCCGCCTCGGGCTTACGCCTCGGTTCGCCTCAAGGCTTACGCCTCGTGAGGCGAAGTGAAAACGCCTCGAAACTCGTTTCCGTTTTTTTAAACCTTGACTAATAGTAACAATACCAAGATCAATTTCACAAAATTATGAAAACCCATCAAAAGGGTTTTGAGTTTAATCCAAAAGCTGAATTGGGTTTTCATTAAAAATCAATCAAGATTGAATCTTTGAACGAATGAACTCACTTGACTGTTGTTTTTCAAGACTTTTCTTGATCTTGTTGTGGCATCTGAAAAAATGAAAGAAAGGTCGTCGTCTTTGGTTGCTTTTGTGGTGGCTGGAGGAGAGAGAAAGAGAGGGGGAAAAACCAATCGTCAATCAATAAGAGATTACTTGAGTGGTTCATTTTTTTATTGCAATATAACAAAATTGTTTGCAAGATTGAGTGTTTCAGTACTTCACACTTGTACACAAGACTCACTCAATATTACAAACTGTATGGTTTTTGTTTTGCATTTAGTCAAGAAAAATTGTTTGCAAGATTGAGTGTTTCAGTACTTCACACTTGTACACAAGAGTCACTCAATATCACAAACTGTATGGTTTATGTTTTGCATTTAGTCAAGATAAATGATCTCTCTGTTGTAACAAAAAATAATTCATGATTAATCAAACTATCTAAGATTGGAAGTCAATAATACCAGTTTAATAGCTACTTCTTCACCACTTTGAATATTGACACCTGCAATATCATCAAACATGTTGGATCTGAGTTTCTTTTTTATTGTATTTTCGTTTGAAATTAAGATGGAAATGAGAGAGTTGTGCAGCGGAATTAAGATGAAAACAAACTTTGCATACAATCAAACGAGAGTAATACTTTAATCAAACATCTTTACATAATGAATCGAAAGATTGAATTTGTTTCAACAACGATTACAATGATTGATGAATGAATGCAAACTCCCCCTCAGCCAGAGCTCAGTAGTTTGTTCGTGCAAAGAAGACGATGTGGTGAAAGAGCTAATAGAACAGTACAAAGTACTGAACTATTTATAGGCACTCGCAAACCACTGAGCATTTTTAGCTGACGTCACCATGAAAGTGACATCTAACCTCCTAACAAACTCTAACCTCTGATCTATACAAACTCTGATATACTAACTACTGTTATTACATTCCTTTACATAAAAGACACTTAAACAGCTGCTGCATCCTTCCACTGCTGTGAACCCAACAGTGCCTGTCCGGATCAGCAGTACTTGACTCAAGGCAGTAGATTGAGTCAGCAGAGCTTTGTTCTTTCATCAGTCTTTGGCATTGGGCAGTAGATGCAAGGCAGCAGTTATAGGTCAGCACTTAGTAAGATCAGCAGATAGGAGGTCAGCAGATATGAAACCACTTTCAAGGGGAGAGATTTGCATGAACCAACTGTAATCGTCTGCTTATTCTGGATCCACTGCTCTGATCCAGTTTTGGCTTTAATTATCTGTTCCTCTGATAGGGTTCAATCCCAACAATCTCCCCCTGGAACAGATAATGCCAAAACTCTTCATTATTTGTGGAATTCTTTATTGCCTCATCAACAGCTCCCTTATCTGACCTTTAAATTGTAATTCAAAGTCTAGGGCATCTGTATCTTCATCATCCCTGCTAAGTGGAAGATCAAGGAGATCCTGCAAATCTTCAAGACTCAGGCCAAGAGCTTGTTCCCTTGATATTTTCTCCACTTCTCCACCAGACCTGAGCAAAGTCAATACGCAGGTCTGTTTGTCAGTTTCCCACTTTTGTATTTTTGAGCCTGGTGGGTTTCTTGGGAGATGTTTATTTGCAGAAGTATTTGGAGAGGCTGGCCTATTCATGACTGGCTGAGCAGTACTTGCAGTTTGATCCAAACCAAGAGTTTCCATGATCATTTTCTTTATACCCTCTTTTCCAAGGTCTTCACCTTCCATTAACTCTTTGATGGTTTCAGCAATCAGCTGTTTCTATGGCCTTCTTTTGTAGATGGCAGCACCAACTGGAGCTGTGGATCTCCTGATTTGCAGCTTTGATGGTCTTTTTGAAACCGCTGCTTCAGGATAGTCAGGCTTTTGAGGAACTGTGGGATCTTTCTTTCTTAATTGTTCCAACTTTTTGTAAGTAGCCCTGACCACATCTTCTTTCCATCTAGCAACTTGTCTTTTGTTTCCATAATCAGCTGCTACCAGTTCCTCTTTCATTCTCCTCAGCTCTTCCTGTTTGTCAGGTACATTCTTTCTAAAATTTGCCCAGTTAGGAGGAGTGTGAGTGACTTTCCTTTTTATCATGTCTTGAATTCTTGCTGCTTCATTTTCAAGTTCAGGAATAGTCCACTCTTTGTACATGTATCTATCTCCTTTGTACTTCTTGTGAGCCATAATGCTTTCAATGTAGTCTTTCTTCAGAGTTTCAGCTGCTCTTTCAGAAATTTGTTGACTAACATTTTTTGCAGATTGCTCTAGGGATCTGACTTGTGTGAGCAAATATTGACTTCTCTGTGCCATTTCTTTATCAGATTTCCCTTGTGTGTTTTTCTTTGAGATATCCTCTGCTTGCTTGGCCTTGATTTCCAAATATTCATCAACATTTTTAGGCCAGGGATATCCTTTTATTGATGGCAAACTCCTTTTGGCAGGGTCATCCTCAAAGTAAAAAGATTTTATTTCTTCTCTAACAGTTGCTAATTCAAGAGGAAATTGAACACCTGCAGGAGGTAAGGGCTTGTACATTTTAACTGAAGAGAGAGGAACAGGTTTTGGAATTGTGACAAGTGCTAAAGATTTTGAAGATGTTTGTGGTGGTGAATTGTCATCATCTTTGAGAATTAGTCTTCTCCTTTTTGTAGGAGGGACTGATGATGTTTTGGATGGAACAGTGGTGGTACATGTAGTGGCAGTGGATTGTGATTGACTAACAGCTGTTGAAACAACTGGTGTTTCAACCACTGTTGTCATTACAACAGATGTTATAACATCTGATGTCTTCTGCTGTATGTCAGCAGGTGTTGTTTTTGGTGGTGATGATGGTAAAGCAGTGGATGTTGTGTGTGTTGAAGTGGTGTGTGTTGATGGAACAACTGTTTGGCAAGCAGTAGTTTTTGTAACTCTTGTTGCATCAGCTGTTTTGTAAGGTGGTTTTTGAGCAGACTTTGAATGTCTGGTTGGAATGGATTTGGGTTGCCTTACTTTTCTAGTAGGCTTCTTCTTTTCCTCAACAGGATTTTCATGATCCTTTGACCCAGAAGTACCCTGATCTGGATGATCCATTCTGTCCACCCTGGCTTTCCTTTTGGCCTCTCTATCCCTTTTTACACTTGCAACTGCTTCTGCTAGTGCATTTGTTGTCACATCAATTTTCTTGCTGCCATCTGGCAAAGGGATCTTTTTGGTCATGTTTGAATTTTCTGGTTCAAGATAGAGACCATCCTCTATACCCTTCTTTTTCCACTCCTTAATTTTCTCCCCCTTTTTGGCATTATCTTCTGGGAGTTGATAAATGTAGCGTACTTTTGGAGGAGCAGTGCCAGTGGTGTACAAGATCTGAGTTTTGAGAGCCTTTAAATCAGCCTGAGTGTTCTTGAACCTTGACTCCATTACATTTCTCAGCTGTTGTACATGTTTTTCATGTTGCTGATCTGCTAATTGTGCTTGTAGTTGGAGAAAAGATTGAAATAGATTCCAGAGCTCATTTGTAGCAAGTGCCCTTTGTGGAGCAGGTGCTTGAGGTGGAACAGCAGTTGATTGTACCTTCTGAACTTGTAACACCTGTTGTAGCATATCTTTGAGTTCTGCAACAGAGTTATCAAGCTTTGCAATACGATCCGTCAATTTCTGGTACTTTAAACCATCACCCAAGTTAATGGGATCATCTGATTTCCCACTAACAGTGGTTTTATCAGTGGTAGATGTAGGGAGTATACTCCAAACATTAACCACTGATGCCCCTTTTTCTTGGTACTGGGGTCTTCTTCCTTCAACACTTGACAACCTTTTGATGTTGCCAGTAGGATAAATAAATCCACTGGTGGTTGGCAGAGGTGCTATAAAAGGAATTGCCTCCAAGGAAGTCTTATTAATGTAACCACTGTCCAACTGTAAACCTGTAGGTTCAACAGTTGTAGTGGGTGCTTCACTTGGATTACCACCAAGAGTTACTTGTAACTCATGGGGTGTAACCTCCTCAGGTTGTGTTGGTGGGTTAGCAAAGATTGATACATCAGACCCAGTCAGTTGTTGAGGTATATTCTCATTATTAGGTGATTGAGAAGGACTGGTTAATGCCTGGTTCAAATCAATTGCATCCAACAGTGGTTTTATTGGTGAGGGAATTGTGGATGTGATGATTGGTGTAGAAATAGGATGTGTCCCGGGCATTGGACTGTGGATGATAGAAACGAGTGTTTCCAGAGCATCATGATGTGGAGACCCTATTTGTACAACCTGTTCTTTTTGTGAAGAAACAGGAGGAGTTTCGGTTATGGGTTGAGATATTTGTACCAACTGCTGTGAGGAAGTAGCAGCAGTGGTTTCTTGTGACTTTTGTGTTGTCACTGGCAGGAGCTCTGGTATCTCATCCTCCAGAGATGCCTTTTTGATGGTTTTGGGGGGTTTTTGTGTTTTTCTTTTTGTTGGATTTTTGGTGATTTTAGGTGTGGGTTTCAAAACAGTTGTGCTGCTGCTTTGATCACCTTGAGCAGTGGGCTCAGCAGCAGATACCTGAGGAGCAGTTGTAACTGCTAAAATCTGCTCAGGCACCTCTGCTTGTGTTTTGCAAGGTGCTAACATTCTTGAAAAAGTTTCAGTTGTTAAACTGTTTATTTGAGTAGAATCACCTTGGTTTATTACAACTAAATCATTCTTACTGAATTTCTTTGCAAAATAATAACTTAAAAACCTTGGAAACAGTAAGAATGATTTTGTTTCAACATTGTTAACCAAATCTTTAAAAATTTCCCGAGAATAGTTAAAATTTTCTCCTTGAAGAATTGCATATCCCAGATTTTGAATCTTTAAAGGGATTCCATTGAAAGAAGTGGTTTTGTTTGAAACACATAGTAGGAGGGTATGAAATAAAAATCTGGTTGCAGACGGAAAATAACCTTTTTCTAAGGTAATTTTCTTCATCATTGTGGCTTCATACCCTCTCTCAATGAAGTCAGTTTGTAACTCGTTTTTAGTGAAAGAAATTTTACCTTCCTGATCACCGAGTTGAAAGACCTCTGAAATGGATTGTGGCGTGATTTGGACAACTTTACCCTTTATAGAAGAGTTTATGGTGGTTGCAGTGTCTCCTTGTTTTTCAAGGGTTGCATTTTTCCAGAACTCCCTTTGGGTCGCCAAATAAATTGGTGCATCGGCAGTGAACAAAGTTTTGTACTTTGATTTTGCCATGAGATCAATGATGGAATCGAAAACTTTGGTGGTTCCTGGTTTTGTAAGAAGACCCAGGAGATTGTGAGATGGTTTATGTGGAATTTCAGTGGAGATTGCCTTTTGAGAGGCTGTTTTCGATGATGATTTGGATGAGGGTTTTGAAGATGACTTCGATTTTGTCATTTTGAAGATGAATGATCGAAAAAATTTGTGGAAGATGAGATGAAAAACTGCTTTGTGAAGAGAATTTTTAAGAATTCAATTCGACAGTAAAACCCTATTTTGGTGGTGAATGAGGGATTTTATAAGGAAGAAAGTGAATGCTGAGGTGGCAGCCGTTACAAAAGATCTGACCAATATGTACTACCCACGTGACAACCCCTGTTGAAATTGAAGGACAGTACTTGTGTGATAGGGACTGATGAAGGCAGTGGTATGAAAGCAGTGGATGATTTTCACTATCAGTGGATAGCATATCAGTGGATAAGACATTGCTTTTGAACAACAGAGTTTATCAAAGTAATGAGAGAGCAGGGGTTGACTTTCAGCAGTGGACAGACTTTTGAAGTAGAGCAGACTTTTGAACAATCAGTGGTTAATGGCAGACTTTTAAGGATTTAATGAAAAATTTCATTTTTAGCTATTTTTAAGGATGAAGTTTTGATTTTCTGAAAACATTTTGTTGCTTTTATTCATAGAAAAACAAGATGTTGCTTGTTATTCCATGTTCAGCATCCCAATTCTAGAGACCAAGCTTTCAAAAGTGGCTGTATCAAGTGCTTTTGTGAGCACATCAGCCAGCTGGTCTTTAGTTGGGACATGATGCAGAGAAATCAAACCTTTTTCATAGCAATCCCTCACAAAGTGATGTCTGATGTCGATGTGTTTAGTGGTTGAATGGGAAACTGGATTTTTTATGATATTTTCTGCTGCCTGACTGTCCAACATGAGTGGTGTCTTCAAGGCAGTGATACCAAAATCCAGTAACTGATTTTGAAGCCACAGGAGTTGGGCTGTATAGCTTGCAGCAGCAATGTATTCAGCTTCAGCAGTGGATGTTGAAACAGCTGCTTGCTTTTTGCTTTGCCATGAGACTAAGCAATCACCTAGAAACTGGCACCCTCCTGATGTGGACTTCCTTGTGGTGTGACATCCAGCAAAGTCACTGTCTGAGAAACCTGAAAGCTTGATGTTCCCATTAGCTGGATACCAGATACCAAGTGTGGGAGCACCTTTTATGTATCTGAAGATCCTTTTTACAGCAATGAGATTTGATTTTCTGGGAGCTGATTGACTTCTTGCACAGACACATGTTGCAAACATGATGTCTGCTCTAGATGCAGTTAGGTACAATAAAGACCTAATCATGCTTCTATAAAGTGTTTGGTCAATCAGCTCATCCTTTTCATCAGACATGACCAGCTTATTTGTTGCCATGGGTGTGCTGCATGGTTTACAATCATTCATATCAAATTTGGTTAAAAGTTCTTTAGCATATTTGCTTTGATGAATGAAAGTTCCATTTTGCAATTGCTGTACTTGGAGACCAAGAAAGCATTGCAGCTCACCCATAGCACTCATTTCAAACTCAGCTGTCATGGGTTCTCTAAACTCTTCACACATTGAGTTACATGTGCTTCCAAAAATAATGTCATCCACATAAATCTGGACAATCATTAAATCCTTCCCTCTCCATTTTAAAAACAGTGTTTTATCAATGGTACCTCTTTGGAAACCATTTGAGAGTAGGAAGTTGGAAAGAGTTTCATACCAGGCCCTTGGTGCTTGTTTCAAGCCATACAAGGCTTTGTTTAGCCTGTAGACATGATCTGGATAAAATGGATCCTCAAAACCTGGAGGTTGACAAACATATACCTCTTCTTGAATTGTACCATAGAGGAAAGCACTTTTGATATCCATTTGAAACACCTTCATATTGTGGTTGACAGCAAAGGCCAGGAACAGTCTAATGGCTTCCAATCTTGCAACAGGGGCAAATGTTTCATCATAGTCAATCCCCTCTTCCTGTCTGTAACCTTGAACCACAAGCCTGGCTTTATTCTTGACAACAATACCCCTTTCATCAGTTTTGTTCTTGAAGACCCACTTTGTGCCAATGGGACTAACCTCTTCTGGCAGTGGTACAAGCTCCCATACTTGTTGTCTTTTAAACTGTTGGAGCTCTTCTTGCATGGCTTCTACCCAGCTGTTGTCTTTCAGTGCCTCTTGGTACTTGACTGGCTGATGGAGTGATAGAAAACCAGCAAAAAGACAAATGTTTTGGGTTTGACTTCTTGTGAGCACCCCTTCATTTATGTTGCCAATGATTTGATCAGGTGGATGAGATCTCAAGAAGATTAAATCTCCTTGGTATGGTATGATGGCATTGGTTGGTGAAGGCTGTAAATGTGTATCATCTGAGCTAACCACTGCTGGTGACTTTGATGATCCAGCAGTGGCTTCAAAAGGTGGTGGTATAGGAGGCAATGAAGAGGACAACTGCTGACTTTTATCCACTGTTTGAGGACTTTTGTCAGCAGTGTTTGAGGATGTGGAAGCAGTGGTTGATGGGCTACTTTGGTCAACAACTGTTGAGGTAGCAGTGGTTGAGCTTTGACAACTGTTTTGAACAGCTGGTGCTTTTCCCTTTGTGGCAGACCTTTGAGGGATGATGATTTCATACCCATAGTCCGGTGTTGTATCCTCTGATGGACCTGCACTGTTAGTCTTGACAGCAGTATTTTCAAAAGTGAATTTTTCAAGATCAAACAGATCTGCAGGGTTTGCTGGGATTTTCATTGATGAGAGTTCATTGAACTTAACATTCAAAGTCTCCTCCACTGCCTTGGTCCGTGTATTGAACACTTTGTAGGCCTTGGCAGTGGTTGAGTATCCCAGATATAACCACAATCAATTTTGGCTGCAAATTTTGAAATGGAATCTTTTAAGTTCAAAATAAAGCATGGGCAGCCAAACACTTTGAAATATGAGATCAGTGGTTTAATTTTATACAGAATTTCATAGGCAGTCTTTTTGTGCCTGGGGTTTATTAAAACTCTGTTCTGAACATAGCAAGCAGTGTTTATTGCCTCTGCCCAGAAAGTTAATGGCAAACCTGAATCTGCAAGCATGGTTCTGGCAGCCTCAATCAGAGTTCTGTTCTTCCTTTCCACTACCCCATTCTGCTCTGGTGTTCTTGGGATGCTGTACTGCCTTACAATCCCTTTCTTCACACAGAAGGCATCCAACTCCCTATTTTTGAATTCTGTGCCATTGTCACTCCTGAAGCTTTTCACTGGAAGGTCAAATTGCTTTTCAACCTGTATTACAAAGTCTTGCAAAATGCCTGCAGTTTCATCTTTTGAGTGCAAAAAGAAAGTCCATGTGAACCTAGAAAAGTCATCAACAATAACCAAACAATATCTTTTCTTTTTGAGGCTCATGACTTGAACTGGGCCAAACAAATCCATGTGTAGCATTTGCAAACACTGGGTTGTTTTGGATTCTTCAATGGACTTGTAAGAACTTTTATGCTGTTTTCCTTTTAAACAGGAAATGCAATGTTCAGGACATGAAAACAATTTTTGTGGTAGGCCTCTCACCAAACCATTTTTTGAAATTTCTATGATTGTCTTAAGATTTGTGTGTCCCAGCCTTCTGTGCCAAAGTTCTGTCTCTTTGTTAGAGGCAGCTGAGAACAGACAGGCATCAGCTCTGGGACACTCTTTTGACATGTCAACAACATAAACATTGCCACTTCTTTGAGCAACAAGTTTAGTTTGACCAGAGTTGATTATTGCTTCAATCTTTTTGACCATTTCTGGTCCAACAATCCTACAACAATCTTTTGTGAAGAATGACCCAAATCCCTTGTCACTCATTTGGGACACACTCAGAAGGTTGAATTTTAGATTGTCTATTAGATTGACATTTTCAAATTTTACTTTTCCAGACTGCACTGTACCAGACCCCAGAACTTTTCCTTTACTATTATTCCCAAAGGATATATCACCCCCACCATGGATTTTAAAGTCTTTGAGGAGGGCTTTACATCCTGTCATGTGCCTGGAGCCTCCACTATCTACATACCAAAGACTATCAAAGCATGCAGAAGCTCCCTGCACATGAAGTAAAAGGATTAGTTCATTAAGGTCTCCAAAGCCAACAAAGCTTTGGATGGGGTCTCAACAGTGTCTGGGATGGATGCAGAATGATGGACAGTGGTTAGGTCAGGAGTTTGAACTGTTTTAGGACAGTGTTTCTCTAACCACTGTTGTGGGTCCTGACCAATCATCTGCTGATAACCAAAAGGATGCTTGATCACTTTGGGTTTAGAGGGCCTTTTGTAGGCTTCATAAACGTGAGGAATCCTTTGGTAAGACTGTTTTTCTCTGCCTTTTCTGAACTGATTGGCAGGGGGTGCATCAGTAACCTGAACATCTCTTTTGACAGATGTTTGGTTCAATTGTTTTGTAACAGCTGTTTGAACTGGCACAAACAGTGGTTGTTTCTTGGAGAATTTGACAGATGTTGATGATGATGATGGACTCAAGGATGTTTTAGCAATGTACTCATTCTTTTTCACATCAAAGTTTTTGAGATACACACATGCTTGAGTTTTGTGGTTTGTTTTACCACAGACAATGCAACCTTCAGCTGAAACAATGACACTTGTTCTGTTTAAATCATAAGCTTTTAAGTGGAAACAATCTTTTGTTAGATGATTCCTTTTCTCACAGAATTCACAAACAAGTTATCAATTTTTTCTTTCTTCTTTCTCTTTTCAGACTCCTTTGCAGCAGAGGTTTTAACCACTGCTGGGATGTCCTTGAGAGGTATGACTTTAGCTTTTGGAGCCGTGACACCATCAGTTGATGTAAAGTCCATTGGCTTGAAATTTTCAAGAATGTCACACTCATCAGACCATTTTGGTTTAAACTGGTATTCTTCAAGCTCCTCAAAAGTAGGGGATTCCATTGGTCTGTCAAGTGTGATTTTGTTACCAAGTTTGTCAGTGATTTTCACTTCTTGGCCACTCTTGTTTGTGGGGATGAACTCAGTGGTTACATCAGTGGTTTGAACAGATTTTTCAAAAGCAGTGTTTTCATCATCATGTTTTCTATAGCCAACCCCAAATTTCACATTGCTTTTTCTCTGTTTTTCAAGCATAACCTCATATCCTTTGCAGGATTCCACCCATCTTTCACAAGTAATCTGGGCGGACTCCAACTCCTTTTTGCAAACTTGGTATTTTTCTACCATAGTTTGAAGTTGGGTTTTGGTTATACTTTGCTCTTCTTTTAGACAGCTGTTCTCTTTTTCTTTTTCAGTCAATTTGTTTTTAAGTTCTTTTAAAGACCTTTCAAATTTGACCTCATCAGACAAGATTTTATCCCGAAGGTTTTCATTCACCTCTTTAATGTTAGCAAAAGCAATTATGCAATTGTCAGAACACAGTTTTTCAAGAACTTGAGGAGATACCTTGGCAGCTGCCATCATTGCACAATCACATTGATGATCTTCCTCATCTTCAGCTTTCACCTTCTTTTCACCAGCCTTTTCTTCCTTCTCTTCTTCTTTGTCCTCTTCGGACCATGGATCTGTCATTGGTTCAATCAGGGAACCTGAACTTTCTCCCAACAGTAGTTCACCAGCCACAGCAGTAACCACTGCTTCAGTCGCCTCTTCCACTGTTTCAAAGCTCTGCTGTTCCTCCTCAGTTTCAACCCCCTCCTGTATTGACTCTAATGCCATCAAACAAAACTCATCATGAGAAGAATCATTAGAAGCATAGAGTGCAAGATTTTCATCATTAAGGTCTTCAGGCATACTGCTCCAGTCAACAAACCCTTGAGTGAAAAAACTTTGTTGATCTGGTTGTGCTGCTGCTGGAGCAGTGGTTTGAGGTGCAACAGGTTGCACTTGTACCTGTGGAGCAGGGGTTTGAACATATTGGATTTGTGGAACAGTAGTTTGGACATAATGTACTGGCACAGGGGCAGCAGCATAGTGAGCAGTGTTCACTTGAGCTGCTGGGGCATATTGGGCATAGTGCACAGTGTTTTGGTTTTGAGGTCTAGGATTTGAGCTAGGATGAGTAATTATGGGACCAGTAGTTTGACTCCTACATTCCCTAGCGAAATGTCCCAACCTATTACACTTGTAGCACTTGATTTTCGATTTATCCAACCCAACCCTTAGATTCCCATGCAAACCTGGGAATTTTCGCCATGTTCTTTTGTAGAACTTGCTAGTTCTAACACTTAGCAAAGCCAGTTGGCGCAGGATGTCCATTTCCTCTAAATCAGTGGGATCAAAATGTTGCAAATCATTTAGTTCAAAACTTAAATTGTCTGACATCTGGTTTTCATTTGCAGTGAATGCATAACTAGCAGAGTGAGGATCAGGGTTGTTAAAATTTGCACCAGCAGTTATGTCAATGAAGTGATCATAACCCTGATCCTTACCACTGCTCCCAGATTCTTCTTGACCCAGAAGAGCAGTATTACCGAAAGTGTAATCATCGGTAACTTTTCCTGACTCTTGTAACCTCCTTTTCTGGTTCAACTCCCTTTCGTAGGTCAGGAGTCGACCGTGGAGTTGGGTCAAGGTCAGATCCTTGAATTCAGGTGAGTTTCGGGTGACAAAAGCTATGGTGTCCCATTTTTCTGGCAGTGACCTGAGGAACCTGCTATTTTGAGTTGAGTTTGTAAAAGTGGTGTTAACAAGCCTCAGTTCACTGATGAGACAACTGAAACGCTCAAATTGTTGCGTTAGTGATTCGCCTTTAACGTAGCAAAATGTTTCATACTGTTGGTTCAGGATTTCCCTATTATTTTCTATGACTTCTTCAGTTCCCCCAAACTGTTCCTTAAGTGTGTCCCATAACTCTTTGGCACTGTTACAGTGTAACAGTCCAGCATATATCTCATTGGGCAGCGCTGATGCTACGATGCAAAATGCTTTAGCATCTAGTTCGATCTTTTGAAAGTCGGTTTCGGTATAATTTTCAACTGGTTTTGGAACGAACTTTTTAGCATCTTCAGCACTTGGCACTGAAGGAACATGGGGACCATAAATGACAGACTTCCAACAACCTGTGCTTTGTTGAGCGAGGATGTGACCCATCCTCCTTTGCCAGATGTTGTACTCATTTCTTTTTAGCATAGGTGGTTTAAAAAGTGAGCCGATGTTGTTTTTATCATCCTGAGATTGTGATGTCATTCTTGTTGTTTTACAGACACTGAGAAATCAACTTTAATGGTGATTAATCCTTGCTCTGTTTTTCAACGGACGAACAAACGATCAGTATCAACTGTTATGAGCTGAACTATTTACGTCAAAATGATTGTTAAATCAAATTTGACTGTCCAAGCTCTGATACCAATTGTTGGATCTGAGTTTCTTTTTTATTGTATTTTCGTTTGAAATTAAGATGGAAATGAGAGAGTTGTGCAGCGGAATTAAGATGAAAACAAACTTTGCATACAATCAAACGAGCGTAATAATTTAATCAAACATCTTTACACAATGAATCGAAAGATTGAATTTGTTTCAACAACGATTACAATGATTGATGAATGAATGCAAACTCCCCCTCAGCCAGAGCTCAGTAGTTTGTTCGTGCAAAGAAGACGATGTGGTGAAAGAGCTAATAGAACAGTACAAAGTACTGAACTATTTATAGGCACTCGCAAACCACTGAGCATCTTTAGCTGACGTCACCATGAAAGTGACATCTAACCTCCTAACAAACTCTAACCTCTGATCTAAACAAACTCTGATATACTAACTACTGTTATTACATTCCTTTACATAAAAGACACTTAAACAGCTGCTGCATCCTTCCACTGCTGTGAACCCAGCAGTGCCTGTCCGGATCAGCAGTACTTGACTCAAGGCAGTAGATTGAGTCAGCAGAGCTTTATTCTTTCATCAGTCTTTGGCATTGGGCAGTAGATGCAAGGCAGCAGTTATAGGTCAGCACTTAGTAAGATCAGCAGATAGGAGGTCAGCAGATATGAAACCACTTTCAAGGGGAGAGATTTACATGAACCAACTGTAATCGTCTGCTTATTCTGGATCCACTGCTCTGATCCAGTTTTGGCTTTAATTATCTGTTCCTCTGATAGGGTTCAATCCCAACAAAACATGAAGATCATCCACATTCATTAATACATAACACCTGCAATTGAATTCCAAAAATGAAGATTATACCTAAATAAAGTTCACCAAACGACCCATTCCCAATTTTCCTTTTAAGCTTAAACTTCCCACCAACAGTATGATCCATAACTTTTACTTCAATCCCAACTTAGATCTATCTATAAACACTTAACCCCATTTCACAATTTCATCAAAATTAACCAAAATTCAACATTCCCAATTACATAACAACAAAAACTATACCAAACCCTAATCTTGATTTTGATAAAACTACACAATCATCAACTCGAGAACCGTAATTCTTGAATACCCTTTTTAATTCAATACCAAACGATCAAGAATCAACTCGATTAGGGTTTTTGTTCAACTAAGTCCTGTCGCACATTTGAATCATTTTAGAGTTTAACATGTTATACCTTCTCTAGAGATTCTCCTTCCCTTCTCTCTCTATGGTTCTTCCAGTAGAAAGATTTAGCAAAAGACCCTTATAAAACCATATGAAATCAGTTAACTTGAATCAGATCTTGAATATTCATACCTTAAAGTTTGTCAAGTGGTCGGAATCGCTAGCTTAACCAAACAACCACCATTTACAGCCGCTGATGAGAGCAAAATCATAATTCATCCGGTGAAATCTTACACCGCTGAAGTTGTTCTTGCTGCAAACAAAGCTAAAGCCTTGCACATTATACAACAGGAACATTAAGGGTATTATTCTATATAAAGTAGGTGCGGAGCTGGCTAACTGCCCAGATCTGAAGAGGAATCGTAGATCTGAAGAAGAAACAAACACAGATCTGAAGAGGAATCGCAGACCTGAAGAGAAACAAACTGTAATCTGAAGAGGAATTGCACATCTTAGCGTGGTCTTCTTGGTACCGTGATGGATTTGGGCTGTGATAAGTTTGTAGGGTTTCTTGAGAGAGAATGGTTGCCAGATTTTGAGATTTGATTTTGAAAAGACAGATGTATGGGGAAGTGGGGATGAGCAGGGATTCAAATTTTGAACAAAAAGGATTGGCCGCCCACAAATTAGATATCCCGCCCAAGAGTTCTGCATGTGTTGAAAAGGTACTTTCAACACCTTTGTGGTTAACAGGTTGTACAATGGGCTTCAAAGACTTGTAAAGTGGCAAATGACCATTTCTATCCTTCCTATATGCTTTATAAAGTAGTATAGATATATAAAATCCCATTTTAATTTATGAAAATGAGCATAAGTGCTTAAGAAAAATACTTAGGAGTTTAAGACTTAAACTTTTCTATCAAGATTCGCCTAATCATGATTAAGGTTATTAACCACGTTTAGTCATTTTAATCACTCCTTAATCACGATTAGGATTTTAGAAACTTTCGACATAGTTTCCCATAAAATTGTTGTTTTCCATGTTTTCAAAACGTTTATTAAACCATGTTTAATCCCAAAATCATCATCAATCTTAAATCAAGTTTCCGTCATCAACTTTGCATGTATATTTTAACCATAAACACCTTCATTTTTTCATGAACCTTATATATACATTTTTAACAAAAACCTCTAAAAATAACATCACTTTTTTATATCCATCAACTAGTTTACCAATGTTACATTAACTTGGTTATGTTACTTTTTAAGATCCTTATACTACAAATCATGATCTTAACTTCTTGTAAAAGTTATACTTGTCAAAAATCACTTTCAAGTCTAGTGTTTAAGTTCATGAATCATGAAGGTGATGATCTTGTTAGATCTAAACATCTTTATGTTTAGATCATATTTTTAAGCATCATCGTGCAAGATCATTAAATCTAAACAAGCTACACTAAACTAAACATCATAATCAACATATAAAACACATATTTATGTAGCATTATTATGTTAGATTTAGGGTTTTAAGTATTTTGTTTAGTGTTTTTCAAGGTGATCAAGGTGTACTTTAAAGATCTACTAAGCATAAGAAACATAAAGATGGCGGTAGATGGTCTTACAACTAGCACAAGGCTAGGGTAGGGCTTGTAGGAAGAAGATGAAGAAGGTATGATGATGTTGAAGCCTCCAAGAACAAATGTGAAGCTCCTAGTGCACCTCCATGTCTTGCACTTGCTTAAATCTTCTTGAAATGGTGTATAGAAGCTCGTATTTTAGGGTTTAAGTTTGAAAGTGAGAAGATGAGAGTGGGTTGGTGTGTGTCGTGGATATAGAGATAGAATGAGGGTGTTTGTGATGTTTAAAATGATAAAGTGATAAGGATGAAGGTGTAGGTGGTGTTTATAGATTGCAAGATCTTTCAAATGTCTAATAAAATCTCCTTAGGCCATTACTTGTCATCATCCTTTCATCATAATTTATCAAGTAAGTAAGGTGTGGGTGAGGGACCCACTTGTTGACCGAATTAACATGGGGGGGAGTGTAAATTTTATTTTATAACATGTATTATATATGTAGATATCTAGGTGGTTAAGTTAAATATGTTAATTAGGGTGATGTCTTGCATAATTAGGGAGGTAATCATGTTTAAGATGCTCAAATGATCTTAATTAGTTCAATGGACTAGTTGTTTATTCATTAGGATATTAAAAATGTCATTCGTTTCGGTATATGTTCATTACCGGACAATATGTAAAGCGTGCACCGTAGTACCGGTAATAATATCTTTGTCGTATAAATTATATCCTCATGATCTTTTAAGATGATTAACATTATTTACACTCTTTATGGATATCACGGGAATGCCAAAATTATGTTGTGGACAAGTTGAAATGGTTATATTTTAGTTCGAATCGGACAATTTGTTAGTTTAGGCATTGTACCGGAAAGTATACTTTATTGCAAGTAATATCCCTGTATTTGGGTTTTGATATATGTATGGACTTGGATATGTTTTCACATTCCGTTCTTGTTGTTCTAATTTGTTTCAGAATTTTCCTAGCATGAATAGTGTGTTCAGATGAATAATGTTTTCAACATTTTTCGCCAACATATTAGGACATAGTTGTTTGTTTTCGCGACACGGCGAATCGACAACATGAATTGTAATGTTTTAACATGTCCTATCACTGCTAGACTTTGTATGACTCAACCAGTCATAAGTTCCGTCAAAAGAACGCAATTAAATTGAATAATTGGTGATTAAGTAGTACGGAATTATCATGAAATTTGCTGGTTGTCACAAAAACTCTCTGGTGTCGGGATGACGTCAAACTGTTGTATTGCAAGAAGAAACACGATTCGGAAAAAAAAGATATAGAACACGTTTGGTGAGTTAAATATATGATAGGCTATTATTGCCCAACCCTCATATATTTGTGAAATGCAAAAAATGAGAAGCATGATGTGTACATGTATTATCTTGCATAACATGATCTTGGAGGACCCAGGCAGAGCCTTTTGTGCCGACTTTGACGACACCTACGAATCGGAAAACCAACTCCTAAAGTATGCCCAGAAAGAAGCTATCCGAATAAAGATATGTCACAGGGAAACACACTTGAATCTTCGAGCGAATTTGGTTGAACATCTAGGAAATAATCATGACGGCGACGACAGCGCCAACTGCGACGATGAAATCGAAGACGAGTAGAATTTGTTTTTATTAGCATAATGATATTGTGTGTACCTTGTTTGAATTTTAAAATTTGTAATGTTTAGTTTATTTGTTGTTTAATTTTTATAAAAAAATATAAATTTAAAAAAATAATTGAGTAATCATGACAAGGGCTTTATGGGGTTTTTTCCTACAATAGATGACATGTGCGTATGTATATACAATTTTAGAAAGAACCTTTACACACGGACTCGGTTTTAGTATTTATAAAAAAATGATTTATATATTAACATTAAAACACACACACACATATGTAGAAAAGTATGGGTAAGAATTAGATGTCGATCCATGGACGTGGGCGAATACATGAGTACTAAATCGTTGTCACTGGGTTACTGGTAAAAAAGATAGGTGGATGAAGTTTTTAACTAAATTAATCTAAAACTATATTTAAAGCATAAAAGACTCCAAATACAAAAATATATATTATCTTGTTTTATAAACAACCTAAGCATATTAACTAAGTCAGAAATGTCACAAAGGGCACTTGACCAATCTTCCAATTATATAAACAATCAGTATCCCTGTCGGGAATCCTAACATGACAATCATTCGGAAAGCTAACGCGATAAACACACTTTAGCCACCTAAAATTATTCATTAGTGAACTATTGATATATTTTCATGCAAATCTTCTAAAGATAAGTTAGTCATCCTTTAAGAGTTTTCTGACCTCATTTAATCAAGGAAAGTAATATTGGTAACACAATACAACTACCGAGACAAGTATAAAGTAGATCATATCACAAACTATTCCATTTTACAAACCTTGGACACAAATTTACTAAGATAGTGATTTCAACCAAAAGATCATAAACCGTGTCAAGGACTTGTAACAAAACCAACTAACCGGTTAGGTTATTTATGTGCAAGAAAAAAACTCTTGATTAGCATTTGATTAATCTTTCATTAAACCAATACCTATTTCTAGTTTCATGGTGTAAACATGCTAACAAGTTAATAGCTTACTAATAAATGCTTAATCAAGGGGCTTTTCAACATATCTTAACTAAATATTCATTAATCATCTAAGATAATAAATAAAAACAAGAATCCAACATCAGTGAAACATGTTTGTCGCATGATCATCAATATTGGAACATGAAATGTTCCAAAGTTTCACACAAATAAGATCAACAAGCTAATGTTTGTTCATAAAACAAGTAACATAGTGTTTTTGCCCAAAGGCTACAATAATACATAGTACATCAAACAATGCTTGAAATGCAACCAAAATCATGGATACAACAAAGATTTAAACCATAAGCAAGCAATGATTAGACGAAATGGATGATAAGTAGGCTTCTTTGCAACCAAAAGGCTTTAATTTGATCCAAAGCATGTTGTTTCTGGAGTCCCAAAATCGCCCAGAAGTTTGCAAAAATATCGATTTACTGATCCAAATGTGTCTGCTCTGTTTTATACAACTTTACAAAAGCGCACGGTCGTGCGCTATAAAGCGCACTCCCGTGCACTATTCGAGTCTAGTCATGGCGTCAGTTGCAGGGTATGGGCTAGGCATGTGGGCAATTGGGCCAAAACGTTAAAAAAGGCGCAAGATCGTGCACTATATATGCATGCCCATGCGTATCTGAGAAAATACTTCCACGTTTGATCACACTGTATGTGCTTCCGAGTAGTAGCATATGTATCTTTACGAATCAGATTCTGCAGTTTCGTCCAAAATGACTGGAAACTCCTGGTTTTCTCCAACTTTGTCTTTGGCACACCGTTTAAGACCTGAAAACCCAAAAGTACATGATTAAGTACCTAAACATCGAATTTGTAGTAAAAACGCGTAAAACAAGAGTAAAATAGGGGACTAAAATATGTATAATTAAGTGTGTATTCAGTAGACCGGTTAACAATGAAGGCCCCTGTCCAATTGTCGTTGACGTCGCGCGATAAAGCCTCAGGCTTTATCTCATACCATTTGATCTTAGTATGAGCTTTGTGCGTTATAAACTTATAATATATGAATATTTATTAAGTCCTCGCCGCATTGCGGCTGAGGCGTACAAACATGCCAAGTAGTGAAATTACCCGTTGCAGCAGAGAAACTTGATCGGTTATAGTTCGGCTAGTTACGGTATCGAGAATCGATATCTTTTGATTAAACTATTTTCACTCTAATCCACTACTAACCATACAATCATACACACTTGTGAATATCTATTGTTTTTGTCTTGACGGGAGGAAATCAACAAATTATCCGGTGCCACTCCATCAAAGTTAAGGATGTCATTATAGATAAAAGAAATATATATATTGCAAGGAAAAGGCATATTTTGTGTCTAATGCCAATGCTGTGTTGATATCGTGTTTCTAAGTGATTCCAAATCGACGTACATCTTGCACGATACTTGATTTATTGTCATTTGTGTTTTATATGGAAAAGAAGTTTGACTTGTTAAAGAGTCAAAATTAATGGTGGAGGTGGTTGTTTTCTGTTGTATTCATAAGACCATTTTCACAATTTGTGTCCTTGAATCCTTGTCGAGCTAGCTAGTTATTTTGCATCATACACATTTGACTAGTTAATCATAATCATACGGAGGATAGAGATAATGATGTGTATATATTATTAAAATGAAATTGAAGTGGACTGTTGATGATTTTAATTTGTATTCACGGATATACACGTAAAACTTATATGAAATAAACACATCCCTATTTAATGACGTTTCCTCTAAAAAACAATATAACACGTAACAATGATACTAATAAAAAGAAAACAACAAAGAAACAAGTCCATTTCATCGTTGTATTAAATAAAAATTAGATTAAAGGATAGTTTTTTTTTAGAGGGAAGTTATATTTTATTCAATTTAATACGGGTATCTAGTCGTTTTCAACGAAAAAAAATAGTTTGGTAAACAATCCGTTCAGATAAGCAATCAGAGGTGGGGATATGTCTCCACGGATTGTGTTGCTTTTATGAGAATCGAAGCTGGCGCCGGTTGTTTGGACGGCATGCAAAGATGGATCAACTTTTGGGTGAGTACGGCCATGTTTCTTCACCTACTCCCGTTTCAAATACAAACCCCATCTTCATCTTTATCTTCTTCGCAAAATAAAAAGAGACATAGAGAGGAGTGGGTGGGAGTTAGGGTTTTAGATCTACAATCGACGGTGCTGGCTGTGGTATCAGACGTGGTTCGGTGGTGAGTGTGATACACCGAACCTCCAGATAACTGTCTGCCGCCACCAACTTTTTCCACCGCCATCAGAAAACAACGGCCACCACCAAGAACCCCACCGCTGCCACCCCTCTCCACAACTTTTACCACCGCCACCCCTCTCCACTCCCCACCGCAAACAATCCCCTCCGTCCCAACCCATCCGACACCGATGAAGCTTGTTACGCCCTCATAAAAGTTGAACTTACTGTAGATTTGAGCTTGGGTATGTTATGTTAGAGAGATTAGGTATTAGTGTAAAGCTAAAGTGTTGATCAGTTCTGTTTAAACTTAATGGAAAACATGAATAACATACCTGTTATAGCATTCAAAGCAGTGGAGAATCCAGTCAGAGATCCAGCCATTGAGTTCGACATACTTGTCAGGATGATCTGGTTCCTCCTTAGGGTGTAAAGTGATGATGGTGATGAAACCGAAAGTAGGGTTGATTTCGGTTATGGGGAGAGAGACGAAAATTGATGTTATGAGGGTTTGTAATTGTGTAATTTGTCTAACCCTTGAACTCTTTAATAATCCCCTTATTTATACACCCAAGAGGAAACCCAATTAGTTAATAAGGGTAATATGGTCCATCAACAATTACCAACTAATTATTAATAGGTTATTAATATATTTTGATCTAATATAATATAAATGATTATAAAGGCTACAAGATTAAATATTACATAAATAATATATTTAATCTCACATTCTCCCACTTAGCCGAGTAATCATTTATCATGAGTATTAGGTAAGCCTGGCCAGGAGTTAACACTCATTTTAGCTTTAAACCAAGAACTATAGCAGAGAAATACAGCCGTTGAATCATCATTCGACTCAGGACCCCCATTAGTCATACTATAGCCTCAATTTAAAACCTAATAGTTACGATCAAAATATGTATAAGCCCTTTAGTGTCTGATTTGTATTTATATTTGTCTATATGTCATTACACCGACAAAACATATGTTAGAGACATACAAAATCAAACTGAGGAAATTTTATTAATTAAAACATAAGCTAGTACAATATGCCATTAAACAAAGTCTTTAATAAGTCCCATATTCGATACATGTTCTTCGAAAACTTTAGGTGGGAGACCTTTAGTCATCGGATCCGCAAGCATATCTTTAGTACTAATATACTCAATACAAAGATTATTTTCCTCAACTCGTTCACGCACGAACAAATATTTTGTATCGAGATATAAACCAGCTCCAGTCGAACTGTTACTGTTCGAGAAACTAACGGCAGCTGAATTATCACAGTAAAGCTTCAATGGTCTAGAAATGGAATTAACGATTTTGAGTCCAGTGATCAGATTTCTAAGCAACATTCCATGACAGGTTGCGTTGTAAACAGCAATATACTCTGCCATCATTGTGGAAGTTGTAGTTAACTGTTGTTTATGACTCTTCCATGAGATAGGTCCGCCTGCTAACATAAAGATGTAGCCCGAAGTGGATTTCTTGTCATCTTTGCATTTAGCAAAGTCAGAATCAGAATAACCAACCACTTCTAAGTGATCACTTCTTCTATAAGTCAGTTTATAGTCTTTCGTCCCTTGCAGATATCTAAGGACCTTCTTAGCTGCTTTCCAGTGATCTAGGCCAGGATTAGTCTGATAACGACCTAGCATTCCAGTAATGTAAGCGATATCTGGGCGAGTACAGACTTGAGCATACATCAGGCTCCCGACTACTGACGCGTAAGGTATCTGGCTCATTTGCTCATTTTCAACCTCTGTTGTCGGACACTGGAATGAACCGAAAACATCTCCCTTAACTACTGGAGCGACGGAGGGTTTGCACTGTTGCATGTTGTAACGTGTAAGGACACGATCTATGTAAGTCTTTTGAGACAATCCTAAGATCCCTTTGTGTCACGGCCCCCGACCCGGTTTGACCCGTTTCAGGAGCCGCGGGACAGAAATCCCGTGGTATTTAATTAACAGCGAAAGTTTTCTTCAGGATCTTTTTAAAACTGAAATATTTCCCGATTATTTTATTTCACAACTCGGGATAAAACCCGGTAATTTACAATCTTGAGATTTCACGAAGAAATCTTTATTTTACTAAACATGTTTCTTTATTTTATACTGAGCCACTTCCTTAAGCTTGTAGTGCTTCGCGGCACTTTTCCTGGATCACAATAGATCACCTGAAACATGTTTGAAAAAGGTTTTGTCAGCGGGAAATACTGAGTGAATCATTCTATTTTATGAAAACGACTCTTTTGTTACAAATTACAGTATTAAGAGAGATTACAATGTTTCCAGATATCAAACCAACTACCCACAGTACTTGTCACTCGAACATCCATCGGTAGCTTCTTTGCCTGATGGTGTCTGTGACTATGGTCATATCACTCATTGGCTAACTCGTTGTCCAATAGTGACGGTTATCAAGTAATGTATACAAAACCCCACATACCGGCTGTAATATGGTGATTACATAAACTTAATCCCTGTAATTATAACTTTGAAATAAATAGGGTTTTGTAAAGTAATTTGATAAAAAGAGAATGACTCACATTGCAAAATTTAAATTGAGCAGAGCCTAGCCTACTGATTAGCCTTTTAACCTAATTTTTAATAACAGGCACACAATTTGGTTAGTAACTTAATACAGCATTTACGATAACTCACGAGATCAAATTCTCACAACGAACGACAAAGTGCGATACTTAAACATCCATCGAATTAACGACGAACGACAAAGTATAACCCTAATGTGGGCGGCACTTAAACATCCATTGGATATATTGATCGGTCGGAAAATGAATCGTAATAGCGATCGAGTTATTACCCTGATTGCGGCGTCGATTAGTGAATCGTGTGTGTTAATTGTGGTAAACAGAAGATATCTCGGAGCGTATTACGAATTGGTTCGTCGCTCAAATTCCAGAAATCAAGTCCCACGACCCTCTATTTATACCCAAAAATTGTCAACCCTTGCGCACCGTAACACTCTAACCCTTACGGTGCGCAAGGGACACCTAAGGGTCATAGGGTTGCCACGTTTGGGACTAGGCCTGCTGAGTTGATGAATTTAATAATTTCGAATTTGACAGAGAGATTTTAAGATAATCGTGACTAGGGTTTTACCCCCCCCCTGAGTTTTAGGGGCCCTGATCCTGATTCCGATTGTTCTGAAAATTTTAGGGTGTGTGCAGAATCACTTGGGTGTCTCAATTAGGGTTTCCTATTGGACAAATTAATTTAATAAATATGAGTTTTGATGAGAGTTGTTACATTCTCCCCCACCTTAATAAAAATCTCGTCCTCGAGATTTACTGGAATAATTGAGGATACTTTCTCTTCATTTCTGATTCTAGTTCCCAAGTGTATTCAGCTCCTCTCTTTGAATCCCATTTAACTTTAACTAGCACTAGTAGTTTGTGCTTGAGAAACTTCACTTTTCTGTCTTCTATCTGAAGAGGTTTCTCTACAAATTTTAATTTTTCGTTTACCTCTATATCTTGGAGAGGTACTACCAAAGATTCGTCTGATAGACACTTCTTGAGATTGGATACATGAAATACATCATGTACTCCAGCTAACTCTTCTGGTAGTTGTAAACGATAAGCAACTGGTCCTATACGTTGGATCACTGGAAATGGTCCTATGTACCTTGGACTTAACTTTCCTTTCTTACCGAATCTAACAACTCCTTTCCAAGGGGAAACTTTCAACAGTACTCTGTCTCCAACTTGGAATTCTAACGACTTACATCTATTGTCTGCATAACTCTTCTGGCGATCCCGAGCAGTCTTCAGTCTTTCCTTGATTTGAGTAATCTTATCAGTCGTCTCTTGCACTATTTCAGGACCTGACAATTGATTTTCTCCTATTTCTGCCCAACAAACTGGAGTTCTGCACTTTCTTCCATACAGTGCCTCAAATGGGGCAGTTTCAATACTTGAATGATAACTATTGTTATAGGAGAATTCAATTAATGGTAAGTGATGATCCCAATTCCCACCAAAATCTATTACACATGCTCTAAGCATGTCTTCTAGAGTTTGGATCGTCCTTTCACTTTGCCCGTCTGTTTGTGGATGATATGCCGTGCTTAGGTTTAGTCGAGTTCCCATTGCTTGCTGGAAACTTTTCCAAAAATGAGAAGTGAAACGACTATCCCTATCCGAAACAATGGAGAGTGGAACTCCATGTAAAGATACAACTTCATCTACATACAACTTTGCCAGTCTTTCCATACTAAAGGTTTCTTTCATAGGTAGAAAGTGAGCAGATTTGGTTAATCGATCCACAATTACCCAAATCGCATCATTACCTTTTCTGGTTTTGGGTAACTTGGTAACAAAATCCATTGTTATAAGTTCCCATTTCCATACAGGCATCTCTAATTGTTGCAGTAGACCTGAAGGTTTCTGATGTTCTGCCTTAACTTGTGAACAAGTAAGACACTTAGAAACATATCTAGCTATATCCTTTTTCATACCTATCCACCAGAAATTCTTTCTTAAATCTTGGTACATCTTATTGTTTCCTGGATGTATGGTATACCTAGATTTATGTGCTTCCTCCAAGATCTTATTTCTTAATTCTCCTTGCTTAGGTACCCAAATTCTGCTTTTGTGGAATCTCCAAATTCCATCAGCTCCTTGCTCTAATTCTTTTATTCGTCCTTTCATTCCTTCAGCATCATCTTGGATTGTTGTTTCCTGAACATTCTTTATTTGTTCCATTAAATCTATTTGTAGATTTAATCGAAGAGCACGAACTCGTCGTTGTTTTTCATGATACTTACGACTTAAGGCATCTGCAACTACATTTGCCTTTCCCTCGTGATACTGAATATCACAGTCGTAATCACTTAAAATTTCCATCCATCTCCTTTGCCTCATGTTTAACTCTTTTTGCCCGAATATATATCTTAGACTTTTATGATCTGTATAGATAGTAAACTTACTTCCGTATAGATAATGTCTCCAGATTTTCAGGGCAAAAATTACGGCTCCTAATTCTAAGTCATGAGTCGTATAATTTTCTTCGTGCTTTTTCAACTGTCTTGAAGCATACGCAATTACCTTCTTACGTTGCATAAGCACACATCCAAATCCTAGTTTTGAAGCATCACAATATACTTCAAAATCTTCAGTTCCTTCTGGTAAGGCTAAGATTGGAGCATTGGTTAATTTATGTTTCAAAATTCTAAAGGCTTCTTCTTGTTTAGGTCCCCAATCAAACTTAACTGCTTTACAGGTTAGCTTAGTTAATGGTACAGCTATTTTGGAAAAATCCTTAATAAACCGTCTATAGTAGCCAGCTAAACCTATAAAACTTCTAATTTCCATTGTAGTTTGTGGAACCTTCCAATTGGTAATCGCCTCTATTTTAGCAGGATCTACATGAATACCTTCGTGATTCACCATGTGTCCTAAGAATTGCACTTATTGCAACCAAAATTCACACTTTGAGAATTTGGCGTAAAGCTTTTCTTTTCTTAATAAAGTTAAGAGTAAATGCAAGTGCTGACAATGTTCGTCCTGACTTTTTGAATAAATAAGTATATCATCTATGAAGACAATTACAAATTTATCCAAATACGGTTTACAGATCCTATTCATCATGTCCATGAATGCTGCAGGTGCATTCGTTAACCCGAAGGGCATGACTGTAAACTCGTAATGACCATACCTAGTTCTAAAAGCAGTCTTAGGTATGTCCTCTTCTTGTACCTTCAATTGATGATATCCGGAGCGTAAATCTATCTTAGAAAAATATCTAGCTCCTTGAAGTTGATCAAATAAATCATCAATCCTAGGTAATGGGTATCGATTCTTAATTGTAACCTTATTCAATTCTCTATAATCGATACACATTCTCATTGAACCATCCTTTTTCTTAACAAACAACACAGGTGCTCCCCACGGGGATGAACTAGGTTGTATGAAACCTTTACTTAGTAATTCATCTAATTGCTTTTTCAGTTCTAACATTTCTGTGGGTGCTAACCGATAAGGTGCCTTGGCTATCGGTATAGTTCCTGGAATTAGATGAATCCTAAATTCTACCTCCCTATCTGGTGGTAATCCTGGTAATTCTTCTGGGAATACCTCTGGGTATTCTGAGACTACAGGAATTTCCTTAAGTTCTTTACCCTTAGTACAAATGATTACTGAAATCATATATACTATCCCTTGCTTTCGTTCATAACTAGCAACTTTCATTACTGATATGAACTTCATGGGTTTACGTGGTTTATCTCCTGTAATCACAATTACTTCTCCGGTGGGTGCCTGAATTTCTATAGAGTTCTTATTACAGAGAATTCGAGCATGGTTGGCTACTAACCAATCCATTCCTAACACAACATCGAATTCAGCTAATTTCATAGGTAACAGATTTGCAGAAAATTTATGACCTAAAAGTCCTATTTCTATATTTTGCAAAACCTTATCTATTTTAACTGAATTCCCATCAGCCGTTTCGACTGTAAAAATCTGCCTAATGTTGGTTAAGGGTATATTAAGAGCTTGGCAGAATGAAGTATTGATAAAACTTTGGTTTGCACCAGAGTCAAATAATACTTTGGCGTAAATGTTGCGAACTAGGAACGTACCAGCTATCACATCTGGAATCATCTCGGCTTCCTGAGTGGTTAACTGAAAGGCTCGGACATTCTTCTTAGTAGCTCCATCGGTTGTCTTGGCTTTGTTGTCTGCTGGTTTGACCAATTTAGGACATTCTGGTCTAAAATGTCCCTTTTCTCCACAGTTATAGCAGACTCTTGTTTTCTTTCTGCATTCCTCTTCACGATGTCCTACCATTTTACAAAAATTGCAGGTTACATTACATCTTCCAAAATGTTTCTTTCTGCAATTCCTGCAAAACGACGGATTTGAAGATTGCCCTGTTCCTCTTTTCTTGAAACTATTATTATTACCCATACGAAATCCTTGGGTAATTTTCTGAGCCAGTTCCTTCTTCCTGTTTTCATCTTGCGTGCGTACCAGTTCGTCGGTTAGGGTATTGGCTAATTCCACAGCATCGTCAATCGTACGAGGTCTCGCAGCTTTAACGATGTTACGGATTTCACTAATCAGTCCCCAAATATAGCGAGAAATGAGTACCGGTTCTGGCGAAGCCAGCGTTGGTACCACTCTAGCATATTCAAAGAATGTCGAAGTATAACCGCGACAATCTACACCCATCATTCTATGGTTTAAAAACTTATTTGCCATTTGATCTTTTTCATATTCAGGACAGAATTTTCGTTCTACAAGATTCTTAAATCCTTCCCAATTCATGGCATAAGCTATCATTCTTCCTTTTGCTTGTAACACCGTGTTCCACCATTCTAGCGCCCCTTCTTTAAAAAGGTTTGACGCGTACATGACTTGATCGTCTTTGTCACATTTACTTATTGCAATTACTGCCTCGGTTTTCTCTAACCAACGCAGTACTGCAGTTGCTCCTTCATTGCCTGCAAATTCAGTGGGTTTACAAGCAAGAAATTCTTTGAAAGTGCAACCAGATGTTGCGGCTTTCATTTTCTTAGGGAGCGGAGCTTGCCGTGATTCATTATCATGATTAACATGATCATTGCCTCCGTTTACACTATTACTGAAGTTATCTTCAGAAATACGTTTGCTAGGAACGATTTGTTGCGGTTCTATTGGATTTTTAACAGCAGCAACTAATGCTGGAATAGCATTGGCTATCCCTTGAGCAACGATATTTTCTATATCCTGCCTAGTCATATATTGATCCCCCGGTTGTTGCTCAGATTGATTAATCTCATTAACTGGTTCATTATTAGCGTTTTCCATCTGATAATTAATATATATAATTTATTAGTATCAAATAAATAACAATTACACAAAACAATTATACAGAATTCATAACACCAATATAGCCAAAACTTTTGATTCTCGATTTCCATTTATATTTAATAGTATGCATCAATACATACTATTATCTTACAAAGTTTTATTTGTAGTTATTTTACAGACTGATTTTACTTATTACTATTACACCACTACAGTTCCATAAACCCCCTATCTTTTGTCAGTTGGTATTCTAGTAACGACGTTCCCTCTTATCGTAATTCCAGGAGATCTGTCCCAAAATCTCTTGGATCTTATTCCCAGCATCCACTAGTTCTTTGTCAAAATGGCGGAGTTCAGCCATTTTCTCGTTACTCATTGGTGGATTTGGTAAAGGTTCTAGATTGTACTGAGGAAAAAGCTTATAGGGATTGTTTTGTAACTGTATTTCATTAGTCAACCATTCGTCTATTTGCGAGTGGATTGAAGGGTTTGGAATAGCTGGTTCTAAGTTCATTGGTAGTTGGGTTTCAATAGGATGAATAAAAACATTTTCCTTACTCGGCTTAATAGTATCATAACTTGTCAATATCAGATCTAGCTCTTCCTGAGATAGTAACCCCTTGATTTGCCTAGAGCTTTCCCCAATTTCCATTTTCTTAGGTTTGGGTTTCTCGAGAGATAAAGCGTTGAATTCTCTAGGTTCTTCTATGTCTGGTATATACCTATTGAAATCTCTGGAAACCTCTATTCTTACCGGATAAAGATTTAAATTCTGAAGGGCGTCAGACAAGTCACTCATGCTGTTTAAATATGCAAAACAATCAAAATTTATTAAGTCAAAATTTTATAATAAAATTTCATAGAAAACCTTTTTAAATATTATTTCATACTGGGTAACTACCAAGACAACTGAAAATTAAAACATACTAAGGTTTACTTATTTATTTACTGAATAAGGTTTCTAGACTGTAGGTAATCTGGGTGCTAAAACTTTAAGTTAGATTATTTTAAAGATTTGTATTTACTGCTACAATGGCTAGCATATAAAGATCTGCCCATACTGTACACAATTAATCAGATAATAAAACACATAATCACAAAATAGTAATAAAAATTAAGTATTTTCTAAATACTTAATTGGCTTAAATCAGTGGCTCTGATACCACCTTATTCTGTCACGGCCCCCGACCCGGTTTGACCCGTTTCAGGAGCCGCGGGACAGAAATCCCGTGGTATTTAATTAACAGCGGAAGTTTTCTTCAGGATCTTTTTAAAACTGAAATATTTCCCGATTATTTTATTTCACAACTCGGGATAAAACCCGGTAATTTACAATCTTGAGATTTCACGAAGAAATCTTTATTTTACTAAACATGTTTCTTTATTTTATACTGAGCCACTTCCTTAACTTGTAGTGCTTCGCGGCACTTTTCCTGGATCACAATAGATCACCTGAAACATGTTTGAAAAAGGTTTTGTCAGCGGGAAATACTGAGTGAATCATTCTATTTTATGAAAACGACTCTTTTGTTACAAATTACAGTATTAAGAGAGATTACAATGTTTCCAGATATCAAACCAACTACCCACAGTACTTGTCACTCGAACATCCATCGGTAGCTTCTTTGCCTGATGGTGTCTGTGACTATGGTCATATCACTCATTGGCTAACTCGTTGTCCAATAGTGACGGTTATCAAGTAATGTATACAAAACCCCACATACCGGCTGTAATATGGTGATTACATAAACTTAATCCCTGTAATTATAACTTTGAAATAAATAGGGTTTTGTAAAGTAATTTGATAAAAAGAGAATGACTCACATTGCAAAATTTAAATTGAGCAGAGCCTAGCCTACTGATTAGCCTTTTAACCTAATTTTTAATAACAGGCACACAATTTGGTTAGTAACTTAATACAGCATTTACGATAACTCACGAGATCAAATTCTCACAACGAACGACAAAGTGCGATACTTAAACATCCATCGAATTAACGACGAACGACAAAGTATAACCCTAATGTGGGCGGCACTTAAACATCCATTGGATATATTGATCGGTCGGAAAATGAATCGTAATAGCGATCGAGTTATTACCCTGATTGCGGCGTCGATTAGTGAATCGTGTGTGTTAATTGTGGTAAACAGAAGATATCTCGGAGCGTATTACGAATTGGTTCGTCGCTCAAATTCCAGAAATCAAGTCCCACGACCCTCTATTTATACCCAAAAATTGTCAACCCTTGCGCACCGTAACACTCTAACCCTTACGGTGCGCAAGGGACACCTAAGGGTCATAGGGTTGCCACGTTTGGGACTAGGCCTGCTGAGTTGATGAATTTAATAATTTCGAATTTGACAGAGAGATTTTAAGATAATCGTGACTAGGGTTTTACCCCCCCCTGAGTTTTAGGGGCCCTGATCCTGATTCCGATTGTTCTGAAAATTTTAGGGTGTGTGCAGAATCACTTGGGTGTCTCAATTAGGGTTTCCTATTGGACAAATTAATTTAATAAATATGACTTTTGATGAGAGTTGTTACACTTTGTGTCTATCTCGGTGAATTTCGATGCCAATGACGTAAGAAGCATCTCCGAGATCCTTCATGTCGAAGTTATCCGAGAGTAACCGCTTCGACTCATGCAACATGTCTAAACTATTACTTGCCAATAGAATATCATCTACATACAGGACAAGTATAGTAAAGTTACTCCCACTCATCTTGAGGTAGGTGCATTGATCCACTTGATTCTTCATAAAACCTTGCCTCTTCATGACTTCATCAAACTTGAGGTACCATTGACGTGATGCTTGTTTTAACCCATAAATGGATTTCTTCAACTTACAGACTAGATGCTCCTGACCTTCAGGTTTAAAGCCTTCAGGTTGTTTCATGTAAACATCTTCGTCTAAGTCTCCATTAAGGAAAGAAGTTTTGACGTCCATCTGATGCAGCTCTAAATCAAAATGGGCTACTAGGGCCATAACGATCCTTAATGAATCTTTACGAGAGACAGGTGAAAACGTCTCTTGATAATCAATTCCCTCTTTCTGAGTGTAGCCCTTTGCAACCAATCTCGCTTTGTAGCGTTCAACGTTCCCATTCGGATCCAGTTTTGTTTTGAACACCCATTTACAACCTACAGGTTTGGCACCATTGGGTAATTCGACTAAATCCCAAACGTCATTTTTCTTCATGGATTCAAGCTCATCAATCATTGCTTTTTTCCATTCAGAAGACGGATCATTGCTAATGGCTTCATTATAAGAGATAGGATCATTGAGCTTTCCAGCATCCATTTCAGTCAGGTAGGTAACATAATCATCCCAATTAGTAGGCCTTCTTTGCCTAGATGACCTCCTGAGTTGATTATCGGGTTCAGCGTTGTCTTGGTTTTGAGCGTTTGATGTGCCTTCATTATGAGGTATAATGGGTTCTGATTGTGGAGATGGAATTTGTGCAGTGGCTTCAGGTACAGTTGTTGCATGGGGTACAAGAGGAGTAAACGGAGTAATGATAAGCGACGAGTCTCCCCCCCCCCCCCCCCGTGTCTTGTACTTCTTGCAATTCTGTTGGATTTGAGTTTCTTTTTTATTGTATTTTTCGTTTGTAATTAAGATGGAAATGAATGAGTTGTGCAGCGGAAATAAGATGAAAGCAAACTTTGCATACAATCAAACGAGAGTAATACTTTTATCAAACATCTTTTCACAAAGAACCGAATGATTGAATTTGTTTCAACAACGATTACAATGATTGATGTAAGAATGCAAACTCCCCCTCAGCCAGAGCTCAGTAGTTTGTTCGTGCAAAGAAGACGATTGATCAAAAGAGCTAATAGAACAGTACAAAGTACTGAACTATTTATAGGCACTAGCAAACCACTGAGCATCTTAGCTGACGTCACCATGAAAGTGACATCTAACCTCCTAACAAACTCTAACTACTGATCTATAAACACTGATGTACTAAACTACTGTTATTACATTACATTACATAAAAGACACTTAAACTGCTGCTGCATCCTTCCACTGCTGTGAACCCAGCAGTGCTTGTCCGGATCAGCAGTACTTGACCCAAGGCAGTAGATAGAGTCAACAGAGCTTTGGTCTTCCATCAGTCTTTGACTTTGGTCAGTAGATATGAAGCAGCAGTTGTAGGTCAGCACTTAGTATGATCAGCAGATAGGAGGTCAGCAGATATGAAACCACTTTCAAGGGGAGAGATTTGCATGAACCAACTGTAAACGTCTGCTTATTCTGGATCCACTGCTTTGATCCAGTTTTGGCTTTACATTATCTGTTCCTCTGATAGGGTTCAATCCCAACAAATTCTTCGTAAGGGTTAGTACTGCTCCCACTGACCTTGAAATCCTCCAAGAACGCAGCACGCTTGGTTTCAACAATACGGGTGACATGGGAAGGACAATAGAAACGATAACCCTTCGAATGATCAGGATACCCGATAAAGAAGCAGGTAACTGTTTTAGGGTCAAGTTTCCTTAGGAAAGGATTATAGAGTTTTGCTTCAGCAATGCAGCCCCATACTTTCATATATTTAAGACTCGGTTTCCTTCCTGTCCAAAGTTCATAAGGAGTTTTAGGGACAGACTTAGAAGGAACTCTATTGAGTATATGAACAGCTGCTTTTAACGCTTCAGTCCAGAGGAATAATGGTAAATTAGTGTTGGCTAACATACTGCGCACCATGTTCATAAGGGTACGATTTCTTCGTTCAGCGACACCATTCTGCTGAGGTGTACCAGGCATGGTGTATTGGTTCACAATCCCCTGGCCCTTACAAAACTCATAAAATGGACCAGGAGCTTGACCCACATCAGTATGTCTTCCATAATATTCACCGCCTCTGTCTGATCTCACAACTTTAATCTGACGATCTAATTGCTTTTCTACTTCAGCTTTATAATCTTTAAAAGTTGTTAGAGATTCAGATTTTTCCTTTATAAGATACAAGTACATGTAACGAGAATAATCATCAATGAAAGTGATAAATGAAGTATGTCCTGTTATACCAGCAATTTGATAAGGACCACTAATGTCAGTGTGAATGAGTTCTAATAAATTAGAGCTCCTAGTGGCACCTTTCTTATTTGTTAATATCATTTTGCCTTTAAGACATTTGACACATGTTCCAAAATCAGTAAAATCGAGAGGAGGTAAGACTTCATCCTTTACGAGACGATTTAATAGTTCTCTTGAGATGTGGCCTAAACGTTGATGCCACAACATAGATGAAGTCTCTAAGTCTCGAACCTGTTTCATCTTTGTGAGTGATTCATTAATATTATATGACAACAAAGATTTGGAAAAATTATCATCTAGTTCTAATCTATAGAGACCACCATCCAGAATGCCAGTACCATAAACAATGGAATCATAGAGAATAGAGAGTTTGCGATGACCATGAGAAATGACAAAACCGTCCATGTCTAACTTTGGTCCTGATACAAGGTTCCGAGTTACCTCAGGAACATATAAGGTATCATAAAGTTTAATACATAAACCAGTTTTCAAAAATAATTGTAATGTTCCTATGGCCTTCACTTCTAATTCTCAATCATCTCCAACTTTAAGTGTTCTTTGGTTTCTTCCCAGCTTCCGGATTGTAAGGAATCCCTGAAGTGAATTGGTAACATGAACCATAGAACCAGAATCAAACCACCAAGAATTAGCAGGAACATTTAAATTAAAGGACTCAAGTATCATGAAAAAATCGTTACCTTTCTTAGCCAGCCACTCCTTGAAGTCAGGGCATTCCTTTTGCTTATGTCTTGTTTTCTTACAGAACTTGCAATAGGGTTTGCCTAAGGAGTTCTTTGAGCTGGAAGGTGCACTTGTATGAGGATTTGGATTTGGCTTTTGGACCTTAGAAGCATCCTTTCTTTGATAAGTGTTCTTCCTCTTCTTAGAGCTGGAGGTGGTGAAGTTAGCAACATCAGTAGTGCGATCCATCATCATACGCTCTTCCTCCTGCACGCACATAGCAATCAGCTCACTCATCGTCCATTTGTCCTTCTGAGTGTTGTAATTGATCTTGAATGCTTCATAGGACGAAGGAAGCGAAGTGATGATGAAGTGAACAAGAAAACCATCACTGATCTCCATCTCTAGGCCCTTCAACTTATTGGCCATGTCATGCATCATCATGATGTGTTCGCGAATGCCGCTCCTCCCATCATACTTAGTCGTCACTAGCTTGAGGATAAGAGTGCTAGCGTGTGATTTTGATGTTCCCTTGAATTGATCCTCCACAGAAGCCAAATAGGTTTTAGCATCTTCAGAATCAGGAATGGCCCCTCTGATTGAGTTATGAATGGACTGCTTCATGAACATGAGAGACATGCGGTTACACCTAGTCCACTTATCATGAAGTAACTGCTCAGCAGCAGTACTTGTAGCAGTAAGGTCCGCTGGCTTATTCTCTCTTAGAGCATAATCAAAGTCCAGCAGTCCAAGTGTAAGAATGAGGGCATCCTTCCATGCAGCAAAGTTATCACCAGTCAAAGGTGGAATCCCCTGATTGGGTGCTGATAGTGGAAATAAGGTGAGCAAGTTATGATACTAAGAAAGAAGTCTTAATGTGATCTAAGGGCATGTTATACTAAGGCAGGCATAAGTAATGACCATTTTAATTATGAAGCTGTGATAATGTCTATTACTAACATCAAAATAATAGACTTAGTAAAATTCTATTTAAACGAAGACAAATCAGCTTTGGCCAGAAGTGTAATCATTTAAATATGTGTGCAAAGTAATCGTGACAAATCAGCTTTGGCCAGAAATGAGACAATCACTTTAGTTATGCACTTGTCAAGCATGCTAAACATAAATGAATTAAATCAGTTTTGGCCAGAATTAAGACATTTCACGTTTGTAATGCATACTTAACATAGCTTTTATAATACTTGAACAATAAATAGATGTATTAAATTAGCTTTGGCCAGAATTAATACATCAGAAGCTCATTCAAGTTAAGCTATTTTGGTTTTGTAAAAATTATCTGATTCTGATTAATTAATTAAGTATTAACAAAACCAAGTATTTAATAGCAAACCACCTTTTAGGTCACATTAAACAGCTTAAAATAATGAGGTTTCGAGTCTTGTGCGATCAGTAATGCCTTGTGCGATCGGTAATGCCTTGTGCGATCGATAAGGCCCAAAACTTGTGCGATGTAAATAAAGCCCAAGTCTTGTGCGATCAGTAAGGCCCAAAACTTGTGCAATTAGTCAGGCCCAAGTTTTGTGCGATCAGCACTATCTTGTGCGATCCACAGGTCTTGTGCGATCCATAAGTTCTTATGCGATTTCCCTTGTGCGATCAGATCACATCTTATGTGATCTGATCTTGTGCGAATGTCTTGTGCGATCAGATCAAATCTGATCTGATCTTGTGCGACTGTTAAGGGACTTGTGCGATTATGATTTCGAAACCACTGTTAATGCTGTTTATTGTGATAATTAACTGAAAATCGAAATTTGAGGGATTGTGGGATAGTGTTTCCTATTTTATTTCTGATCTAATCTTATCAAAAGATTTCGAAAATAATAACTGAAAATCCATTAACATTTTTCGAAAATTTAATAGATAAAATTAAGATCAAAATCATTAAAACACCCACTAATCCAAATTATATTCCAAAATTTATGGAATTTTTGAATTTTCTTAGAACATTATGATGAACCCTAAAAAATTTAAAACATAATTCTGGAAATCCGAAACCTGAATTTTAATGGTTTTGTAATGGATTTCGTGACAACAAGTTTAACCCTTTATGATTTCGAGTCAATTTATCAAATAACCTTTTCCGAAAACAGGGATTTCGGCAACAAGGAACTCGAAAACAGTTTTGATTTTTATAAACTTTCAAAAAATTCCGTTTTCCAGATTATGATCCCAGAATGATGGATACAAAAACAGAACTGATTTATCAACATATGCTCTGATACCACATGTTGATCAGTTCTGTTTAAACTTAATGGAAAACATGAATAACATACCTGTTATAGCATTCAAAGCAGTGGAGAATCCAGTCAGAGATCCAGTCATTGAGTTCGACATACTTGTCAGGATGATCCGGTTCCTCCTTAGGGTGTAAAGTGATGGTGGTGATGAAACCGAAAGTAGGGTTGATTTCGGTTATGGGGAGAGAGACGAAAATTGATGTTATGAGGGTTTGTAATTGTGTAATTTGTCTAACCCTTGAACTCTCTAATAATCCCCTTATTTATACACCCAAGAGGAAACCCAATTAGTTAATAAGGGTAATATGGTCCATCAACAATTACCAACTAATTATTAATAGGTTATTAATATATTTTGATCTAATATAATATAAATGATTATAAAGGCTACAAGATTAAATATTACATAAATAATATATTTAATCTCACATAAAGTTGTTGATACAAAGAGTAGCGAAAGATGATAGATCAAGTGGGTATAATAATTATGTATGGGTAACATGGACAAATTGTGAAGGCCAGATGGGGTGCTGCCATCATCTAGTGTCTATACGTGTAACTCAAAACTCATGAAACACATGGTACAACCCTTTGCTGCACAAAACACAAAACTAACATGATGTACTATTGTCTGAAAATGTTAAAAATTAATAGTATATATAATATATGAATATTTAACCGACTTGTTGAAGCCATTTTTGGTATTGTAACCAAGTAGTTGAGGTCTTTTTGATTCGTATTGTATCCTAGTCGTATTCCGCAATAACTATTTGGTGTAAGAAATTCAAAAAACAAAGGAACAAATAATGGACATTATTTCGTCACCACTTCTTAAATTATGAGATTAAAGTCAACTTTTTAACATTTAGTGTTAGTTTCGTGTGATGCATAAGTATATAATTAAGTTCAATAATTCATCATCAAAGAATAATCTAACAAGTATTGTGTTCAAACTGAAACCCTTTCTAATAATAAAAATAGTTCATATTAAATTATTGTTAAATGCTTTCAAAGTCAAGGAACATGGTTTATGGCCACCACCACTTTGGTGGGGTGGTAGAGGCTTTGTGCCTCTTGGGGAGAGACCAGGGTTCAATTCCTGGCATAGGGTAAATTCGGTGTAATTTAGAATTAGGGATTATGTAACCTTTGCCGTTCAAAAAAAAAGGAACATGGTTTATGCCATTATTTGTTAGAAAAGTCCAAACACGTGAACTATAGTATTTTTTAACAGAAATAAATATATTCCTTTATTGAAAATATATGTTAAACCTTAAAAAACAACCAAACTTGATTTCAGTTAACTAAGGGCATGTTTGGCTAAGCTTGGGGTGTGGGGGGCACCCTCGGTGACCCCATGCGGGGAGGGTTTTGCCGAGCGGGAAGGGTGCCGCCATCCAAGAGGGGAGGCAAATCGGGGAGGGTGTTGGGTGTTCGAGGCTTGTTCACCGAAGAAGGAGAGAGGAGATGGTGGGGCCACCCTCATTTTCAACCAATCAATTATTTCCTTTTTTTTTTTTTTTGAATAAAAAAACAAGTCACCTAATAGGGGAGTGCCGCCATCAAATTGGGGTGTGAGTGGAGTTTAAGAGGGGAGTTGACGTGGCATAACCTGATTGGGTGTGCGTAAGAGAGGGGACTCCCCTAAGAGGGGAGTGCCCCTCTCACCCTTATTTTACCTTAAAGGACTTTTTTCTGAAAATAACTTATTGACTTATGACTTTTGAAAATGTGTTTTTAGAAAAGTGTTTAGATTAGCTTATGGGTGGGGAAAGCCAATAAGTCAATAAGTTGTTTTCTAAAAAATGTTTGACTTAGCTTATTGATATAAGGAGTGTTAAATCAGGGGTAATCTGGTAATTTGGTCTTTGAAAAGTTATAAGCTGATCAAGAGAAAAGTTCCCGGATAGTCCTTGTGGTTTGCTCATTCTTCATCTTTAGTCCCTAACTTTCTAAAATTACAGTTATAGTCCCCAACTTTTGCAATTTCGTTCCCGAATAGTCCCTGACGTGGATGAAGGTTAGTTTTTTCTGTTAAGTTGATGTGAAATGACAAAAGTACCCTCTCTGTTAAAAACCAAAGTTAAAAATAAAACTTTGTGGGCTCCACCCCCAACCTCACCTCTTCTTCATCCCATCACCACTTTAACTACCATATCATCACCCACCTCCACCATAACCACCACCTGCAACTCCATTAAATCTAACCCCTCTTTAGATTTTAGACAATCCCTGCAAACCTTTAACACACCATATGCCAATCGTCCAAATTGCACACACTAGAAGCTTCTTATATCCTCTATAAATAGAGTCTTGATTTACCGTCCATTGCATCCCTCTCATCTTTTCATATATTTCACTCTACTTCGCTTCGTTCGCTTTTCGGATCTTTCTTTCTGAACTTAAGTCCCAGCAAGGAACCAAGTACTGACACAAACGCAGCAACAAACCGTCACCACCATTAGCATCTTCATCACCGACACCACCGCCGCCGCCGCCATCCCGTTCTACTACATGCATAAACAACGCTACATTCGCAAATTCATCAAACCAAATCCTCACAAATTCTATATCTAAACCGTTGGCACCTGCAATAAAATCTCCACGTATCTTTCATTCAATGGATCTCAACTCCACAAACACAAGATGAATCCCGAATAGTACGTTCATATTATCATATACTCGAATTGTTAACTCAATTTATCATCTTTAGTCTATAATTCATGTGATTTTACTAGATCTGTGCTTGTTTGATCAAAGAATCTGCTCAATTTGTGTTTGATATGTTGTTTGGGTTTAACTGATGATGATTTAGGGTTTTGTTGGTATTTTAAAATTGGAGATTCTTTGTGTTCTGTTGATTAATCGTTGAATTCATATTCTAAGGATATGATATGTAAATGTTGATTTGAATTTTGATTTGGATCTTTGAATGGGGCCGTTGAATTGAGGGTTTTGAGTTTTGATTTGGATCAAGTATATAAGTCAGAGCTTGTTAGTTACAGGTGAGATTTTGGTGAAATGTGGGTATTTAATAGATTAAGTTATTTTGTTTTTTAGTAAGGGTATTTTTGTCATTTCACACCCACTTAACTGAGAAAAGTAACTGATGTTAGGCCTAGGGACTATCCGGGAACGAAATTGCAAAAGTTGGGGACTATAGCTGTAATTTTAGAAAGTTAAGAACTAAAGGTGAAAAAATGGCAAACCACAGGGACAATCCGGGCATTTTTCTCGCTGATCAAAAAGTCACAAACCCCTAACTTCTTAAAAATGACCTTTTGATGACTTTTTCTCCTTCTCAAAAAGTCATTTTAAAAATGACTTTATTGTTTGCCAAACACTAAAACTTCTTTTTAGCTTTTTGATTAAGTCAATAAGTCATAAATTGGGTTGGAAAAGCTTAGCCAAACATGCCCTAAATATACATTTGTTTCCTCTTAAATAAAGATTAATTCCAAAACGTTGTTTAGAAAATGCGGTTTTCTTCCAACTCAAAAGAGAATGGAAAGGAGTTGTTTGTTTATATTAAGGTAAGTTCTAAATCACTTTTTCTCTCCACCAAAAAACCTTCTAAACTTTAAATCTTCATTAGTATTTTGGCCCCTCTCTATTTGAAAAGCCGTTGACTTCATGGTGGATGAGCCAACGATATTCTTATACTTAAACTTGGTTTATCAAACAATAATTTTAACTTTTGCTGACTCAATCAAACCCTGTTTCAATCTAAACCGGTTTAGACCTAGAACCCGTTGTGGGCACCTCTACTTGAAGGTGTTTTCTCACGAAAACAACTCTCTACTGTTTACTCCACATCACACTTTCTCTCCTTCACATCACACCCTCTCTTCTTAAAAAACCATATTGAAGGCGCTCTTATTTCATGCATTGTAAACTTCATTTTTGAAGAATTCAAGCAAAATCAAGATACATGATTAAGGTGTGTATCGTGTGTGATTCATTATCCTTGATAAACCAAGTTTTAATGAAGTATATCAGAATCAATAGGGCCGGCCCTGAGAATTCGTGTATTCTATTCGAGCTCGAAAAAACAGCCCTTAGGCCTTAACGAAATATATAATATAAACTAGTTTTCATACATAAATTGGGTATTAGGCTAACTAAAGGTCTAAACCTAATGCCAATGGGTTGATAATTAATCTAAACCATAAGAATACTTTTGTAAGTGAGTCTATGTTGGTGTTTGTATGAGTATATCTTATTAAATTTTATTTTATATATACATGTCGAGTTTTTTTTTAAATAGCGTGCCTTCGAAATATCGGGCATTGATCGGTGGTCCTTCCCGCCCACCCCAAGAGCCGCCCCTGAGAATCAATGATTCGGTTGTAATAAGAGAGACAATGTCTTAACTTAAACGCATTGTGAATTGAGATATCTTAATTTTCTTGTTTATTTAGTGTTATTGTCACACCCCCAAAATCCACATGCGAAGTATCACCGCTTGGAGGCGTGACATGACCAGGATCAAGCCACCAATCATATTGAACAAGCATATAAGTAATTATAAAATCCAACACAATACAATTGGTGTCCAAACGAAACATAGTTTAAGTTGAAAGCGGAAGCATAATGTTAAAAACCAAAGCATAAGTTAATAATGTTTAAGTTCATCATGAACACTCAATGTCCATGCTCCACAACGACTCTTCCCCATGCAAGCTCCTGCTAAACCTAGTGACCTGCAAAGCATGTAGTAACGAGTCAACAACAAAGTTGAGCGAGTTCACAGTTGGGTGTTGGTTTAAGTTATTCCAAAAACATAGTTTCCTTTGGCATCCTGGCCGTGGGGGTTACCCCATAGTTGAAAACGTGTTTTGTTTAATCCCGTTTACTCTGGCAATCCAGCCGTGGGGGCTACCCCATGTTTATACTACTAGACTCGTTACCATATCGACCACTGACTTTAGTCATGTTTATGTGCCCTTAGCGTCAATGTCTATCATCATTGACGTGCCCAGATCCATTAGTTCACGCCCGTCCTCTGCGGCACGGTGTGAGGCTTGTCAGACCTAAATAGCGCTATCTAACTAATGACCCGCTCGCCATTGGCCCGGCGATTAAGTCGATATAAAAAGGAGGGACTTCGTGATAGAGTTTTGGTCTAGTGAAATTTAAACTGTCCAAGAGGACGAGGAAATATATTCCTTAACCCGTACTGTCCTACCCAAGGAGGACGAGGAATCCATATTCCTTAACCCATTCCCAACCCCTGGGAATCCCATGCTTTGTAGAAAGTGTGAACTCACCTTAGGTTAGCTCGGCAGATAAGTAAAGGTCAATTGAGCTCCTAGTGGTCAACCACGTCCTAACATGGTTACCATACAAGTCAGGTCTAGGTTCGAGTAGTGCACGTATGTTTACACATAAGCTAACAGGTTACGAACACGTATTGATCATGGCAACACATTAACAGTCAAGTACATAACATACTCATACTTGTACGATTCAAAGATTGGGCTCGCACAAGTCTAACAGCCTTGTGTGATTCGCCCATTGAAGCCCAAACAATGCCCGACCCAACATTAAGAAGCCCAACAGCATACTCGGCCCAATTAATGACAAACAGTGACCTTGTGCGATCCGGACGGCTTGTGCGATCCGGAAGACTTGTGCGATCCAGTTGGGTTGTGCGAGTGGATATTGGGCTTTAAGGCCCAACCGTCCAAATGTTTGTGTGTGGCCCAAGCCTTGTGCGATCATGCATATCTAAACAGTACCCTGAGCATAGATGGTTGTACCTAGCTTGTGCGGTTTGCTCTTGTGCGATCAGATCAGGTCTTGTATGATCTGATCTGATCTTGTGCGACCGACAAGCTTGTGCGATTAGTTTAAATATCCGAAACTTGTGCTATTTAGTTACATCATTCAACAGTTTCCTTCTTTACACACAATCAATCAACACAATTAACAGTTTTAGATCATGCAAATCATCGATCAACAAGCATATTCTAACCGATCTCTCATGAACCCTAATTATGAATAACACATGAACAATAATCATCACACCTAAACATATTAACATGATTCTTGATCTCGAACCCTAGCATGCATACCAACATAACAATCCAACACATTATCCACATACACTCATCTAACAGCCGATTAACATGCAATCGATTCTAGATCATTATCAACATCATATGATTAACAACTCCATATTGATCTAAGATGCTATACATGTGAGTCGATTTAAATATACTAAAACTCAACAACTTTCATCATAATAATCACAAGATATCACTAAATCATCATGTAATACAAATGGATCACAATATCATACAACCAATTCTACAAACACTAACCGGTTGAGAGAAAGATAGGATCGATCCAAGTAAGAAAGCTTCGAGAGATGAGAATGTTTGCCGTCGGCTTCAAGAGGAGAGGAGTAGGGTTTGCTAAACTTTGTGTGTTTTGGTGAAGTGTTGGATTTATACTAACACCCTAGGTGTTGTGCGAGTTGATGGAGTGGGCCGAACCCAGCTTTGGGCTGCCCTTGGTTCGGATACAAAGAGTGTAGCCCGAATGGGCTTGTGCGATCGGGTTGTGTTGTGCGTTTCAGGTCATACATTTATATACATACACACATTCACATATTACAACATAACATTCCATTAATCATCAAAGTTCATACAATCACATAGGGTCCACATACGTTACATCAAAGTACAAAGATAGGTTTGAAATACGAGTTGTCACAGTTATAACTTTTCGTTGTAAATCGAATCCATATATATACAGTGGCGGATCTTGGATTCACGCCAAGCCGTAACGTTTTATAAATAAGCCGTAACGAAATCGAAAAAACATCAAATTTTTCCAAAATTTACACTAAAAACGTCAAATTTTTCCGAGCCAAGCCGTAGCGGAGGTTACCCCCCGGTTAAGGCTAGGTCCGCCCCTGTATATATAAAGGTTTTTATTTAATTTGTGATGACTAAATATAAACAAACTACACCACATTAAACTAGAAACACTTAATACAATAATCCATGAAGATTATCTTTTTATTTATAACATGTGAAGGAAGAAACATTTAATACAATAATCCATGAAGATTATTTTTTTATTTATAACATGTGAAGGAATATTTACAACTTTATGAAAACTTGATTTGTACCTTTTGGCACAACTTTTGAGCCCATTATAATGGGCAAATGCATTAGCTAAAGGGTGTACTGAAAGCAAAACGAATGCTTGCTAAATGTCAAATAGATTAGTTGTATCATGTGATTATGAGTGTTTTGTATATATACACACAGATATTATATATTTATTTATCTATGCTATATATTATAATGGATGAACATTTATAGATACCCAAATATATTTATTTATCTATACCATATATTGTATAAGGGATGAACATTTTAAGATACTCAAAAAATAAGATTTTTTTCCCTCTTAATTTATAAATGCACCCCTAAAAAGAGTTTAAATTGGTCTTCTAAACAAGTATATTTTAGCCCCCATCTTATTACATTTAAATCCCCGAGTTTTAACATAATTATCAGTAAGTAGTTACACTTTTCTCTCTCTGTAACAAACTTTTAATTCTTTTACGTATTCTTGCAATATCTTATAAACTATAATGTTTTAAAAAAAATCCAAAAGTATCGTGACGACCTACTCATTTTTCGTCGACGTTTCGATAGTTGTCTTGGTCAATATTAACGTGTGAATTAAAAGGTACAAGTAGATGATCCTTTAATGTACAAGTAATTAAAGCCCAATGGGGGGGGGGGATTTTAAGATATCCATAAATAAGAACTTTTTCCCTCTTAATTTACTAGCGGGAATGCCCGCGCGTTGCACGGGACAAATAAAAAAGCTTGTAATACAACAATGTGTCGTACAAACAGTAAAAATGCACATTTTAAGTCATCATCATTAGCAATGGTTGTTCCTAGCAGGTAAATTAGAGATGTTATATTATAAGATTGAATAACCATTTCGTGAATACATAGTGATTGAACATGAGAGAGCTTGTCTGCAAGTTCAACCAGATAAAATAGACATGATAAAACAACTATCTGAAACTTATTGTAGGTATACAACCAAGAGTATATAATATTGTGGCAATAACAAAAACATAAATAAATAAAATATTGTGGCAGGGTATCTTTTATTTCCTCAAAAAATTAATATCATCTAACCTCATCTTCTGTAGCCCAATTGATTTTATCAAAGAGACCATGTGACGGGGTAAAATCTATCACATATGCTTAATAATTTTGAATTTTCTCACAATTTCAGTTGAGGGATTTCCTCTATGGCATCAACAGCAACAATTGCAGCACCATATAGATACAATCATTACACTCCTGTCTCAAAATAGTAAACCATATTTTACCTGGAACAAAGAAACCATTTTTCCCAGGCACAAGGCTTTTCCCAAGCCACCTGGTTTGATATCTGAAAAACAAAATCAGATAAATATAAAATACAAAGATTACTAGCTTGTAAAAGAAAAGATAAAAAAATACAAACCAAGTCATAAAACTTCCATAGTCTATCCATGTGTGCCATTGGCCATTAATCTTAAACTTAATCCACTTTTGCTATAGAAGAACATAACATGAGTGTACATGCTCACAGACAACCTCATACGCCTCACGGTCATGGGAGAACATTTCAGCATACTTTCAGTATACTATATTAGTGACAAAATATTAAGCTCGAGCCAAGATACAACAAACGATCAATGTTTAAGTTGCACTCAGGAATATTGTAGAAAAGGTTCAACATTAAGCAACTATGGTCGATTTTTATATAACTTCCTTGCAGTGAAAATTTTGCCTTATAGCTATTTGGACGCAGTGATTAATCAACAATCCAATAAAAGTGGCAGTTACCTCTTCAAGATCTGCTGGTCAATCTGGATATCTTTAGTCTTTTATCAGATTGTTTTGTTTATCGGGTCAGATCCGTTGATAAAACAAAACCCTCCGTCCTGCAACAATAATAGAAAACCCAATTAAAGTAACTCTTAATCAGCAGCTATCCTACATCGACAAAAAAAAAGATGTAAGTCAAGAATGCGCTGAGCACATATGATTAGCCATTTACAAAAACATCTCATATTTGGCCAATTTAATATAAAGCATATACCAAACATGTCCATTTAAACAATTAATTAATGAAGTATATACATACTTGGAGGCTTTTAGCATAAATATACCAGAATTTTCAGGAACCTATCAATCGCGCTAGCTTGTCTTGGCAATTCCCGTTTAAGTTCATCTTTACGAATAAGCAATATGCAACATGATCATCGACAAAATTCTTATATTCGTAAAACAAATGATTAAAATAGGAGTGTGTACCTAAACTTGCGAATCGAGTGATGATCGGCTATTGCTCTGCCTCTACACCCTCACACTATATTTCCCAAGGCAGCTTACCTGTTTCCTGAACAAAAAAATAGCATTGCATCACAAATTAGTTCAATCCCGTACATATACATCACAAATAAGGGCAATAGCTACAAAGAGAAACACTAACTTCTCAATTTTAACCAACGTGAGATAAACTTATATAAGATTTTCCAAATTAATATCTTATGTCAATTTCTCTTTTGATGTATAAGCAGGGCATAAAATACACACTCAATTTAATTTATGACAGAAAACATATTGTAATTTGTAAAAAAAATATAATATAATATAGGGTGGGGTTCGGCTACAAAGTTAATTTTTCCTACAAAGTGTACAAAGTCATAAAACACCACAATTACAGCGATAAAACACACTTAAACTCCACAAATAACTGAGTGAATATCACTAAAACACAATATCCAAACCCTAATAGTCCATAAAAACTTCAAACACACCATCATAGAACTATGAATATAAAACACAACATGATAATCAACATAAAACACACTAATGTTAGTCATTCGTTAATCAAAGCCTTATCATCCAAAACACAACACGAAACCCACAAATATGTCGTTTTAGTAATCATCATTTTGTTATTTGTGAGTTTTAAGTGTGTTTTATGTTAAGATTATGATGTTTTATGACTTTTTACACTTTGTAAGAAAAATGGACTTTGTAGCCAACTCCCACCCATATAATATAAATAGGTTAAACCTGTCAACCCGCCAACCCTACCAGGTTGACCTAAACCTAACCTGCTTAGCTAAACGGGTTGTCGGTTCAACCTGAAATTGACTTAAACCTGTTTAGACTAAACCCAAACCCGTAAATTTCGTATTAGGTTCGTGTCCAAAATTCACACCCTTAGTCCTTATATAAGAGAATGGTGATTATAAGAAAAGCAAAATGAGCATCTTTTATATAAAAGTGTGACCCTTGAGATATGTGACTAAATTCTTGACGATTGATCTTGTGCAATTAATCAGTTGTCTTAACTGGAGATGATACTGTCAAGTTCATCTAATGGATTATGCTTATGTTTGTTGATTTTAGTTATATTGCATAGATGATAGACCCATGCATCTACATATAGCTTAACACATAGAAGAAAGATGCAGATTCCATGAACCTATTACTTGCTAGAAATACATCTATAGTTCTATGGTTTCTCAAGTTAAAATTTCAAACAAACATTTGTCTGTGATGTTTTCTATCAAAATTTAACAGGGCTTACAACAACCAATTTAGCATATAACCTATAAACTTTTCAAGCATAAAAAATTAACACCAAATAACAAAATCAAACAAAACTGAGTAATAACTAATAAACAATAATTAACCATACCTATTGGGTGATGAAGTTGAATGCGGACTAAATACCGACATTACGGGAAACAACTGCAGGCAAGGCGGTGGCACAGTAGTGACGGACTTGCATCTGCTTGTGCAGTTAAAACTAAATGTTTGACTTTCCCTTTTGTGTTCTTGTATTGCATGCCCCATCTGCTTCTAAAAATATTTGCAGACAAATTTAAACAAACCAAATAGAAAGATATTTAAACAGACCTAAAAGTTATGCCATAAAACACAAATTCAGGTTCCACTGATACCTGTATTGGTTAAGAATCGAATGTCATGACAGAGATGACTGCGGCGTCAGGCGAGACGGTGGCTGTTTTTGGTGGTGAGAACACTGAACCGTGATTCTAATAGTGAGAATGGTTGTAAGCGATTTGGGGCAATTAATTTGAGGGGAAAATGTATAGATATGCTAAAATTGTAAAAATGCTAAAAAAAACCCTAACAAATCCATTTGGTACCTGTTAAGAAATAAAGAGTAGAAGAATTGGACCTTGGCAAATTGAGAGTCCTCAGGATTGAAGTGGTGAATCTGCTTCGCTTCAAAATGATTGTAGAATCTGCAGTTATCAATGAATTAATTGATCTACAAAAACCCTAATGGTATTTTGCTCTGTGTTTTCTTGCACAAGAAGATCGCAATAAATATAGAAATGGAAAACCCCAGTAATTGTGGGGAGCAATACATCGGGTAGAAGAGATGGCCATGGACCTATGAAGTGTCTTTGAGGGCATGATTGTAACCCTGAACGAACGATTTCTAGCATTTGGTGGTGAATTTCCTTTATTGATATAGCAATGATGGGAGTTTCAATCGATTAGATTCATGGCGTATTGAACGAAATTGGACGTTTTGTGTGTTTGACATTCACAATCGATGGCGATAAAGGGAGAAGAGGGAAAAGGGCAATGATGATGAAGGTGAAGAGACGAACATTCACTCTTCCGTTTGATTGTGAGGGACGTCTATTAGGTTTCTTGAGGGCAAAAACAGAAAGGAATTGGGGGTTGTGAGTTTGGGTTGTAGGTCAAATTTACTATTATAACCCTAAAGTGTCTTAAAAGTTTTTACTCTTTACAATTTTACCCTCACAAAAGAAGCATTCATTAGTTGTACATATTTTACATGTATGTACACAGTACATCACATTTGCTTTATATAGTCATATAGATAAATACACCTAGGGGTGTGGATGGGTCGGTTTGGTTCGGTTTTTAGTATTAACCATAACCGCTAGTTCGGATATGGAGTTTCGGTAACCATAACCATAACCAAACTTTGGTTATGGTTAATCGATTATGAAGTCAGTTATGGGTCGGTTTTGGTTAATTTCGGTTAAGTAACCAAGCAAGGTTTGAAATAAATAGGGTTGTGCACGATTTGAACTTATCTTGAGCCTATTTTGTAAGATAACGTAGACTAAACTTTTTGGTGAAACTCCCAATTTAGGGTTCTTTTTAATAAGGTAATTCTCAAACAAAAACAATTATGGCCATAACACCTTAGTTCTTTATCAAAATAAATGGTCATCTACATCAAGATCATTTTGTTACTAACATACTTTTTTTTTAGTAAAAACCCTCTCTATGGTTTTGTAAAACACAAATCCATTATATAAAGTTAACATCACAAGTTCGGTTCGGTTTCGGTTATATCGGTTAACCAAAGTTTCATAACCATAACCATAACCGATTGAGCGGTTATACAAAGTTTCATAACCATAACCATTGGTTATATTGGTTATCGGTTATTAGTGGTTCGGTTATGTCGGTTATGGTTCGATTATCGGTTATGGTGGTTAATTTGCTCACCCCTAAATACACCTCTAAAATGAGGTAAATTGGTCTTTTAAACAATAATTATATTTTAGCCTCCCATCTTGTTACACTTAAGTCCCTGAGTTTTAACATAATTATGGGTAATTAGTTACATTTTTCTCACTCCACAACAAACTTATAATTCTTTTACGTATTCTTGCTATATCTTATAAACTATAATGTTTTAAAAAAAATCCAAAAGTACCGTGACGACCTACTCATTTTTATCGACGTTTCGATAGTTGTCTTGGTCAGTATTAACGTGTAGATTAAAATGTACAAGTAGATGATGCTTTTGTGTACAAGTGATTAAAGCCCAACGTACTTAGCCATTATCCTAGAATTTTTAATAGCTACAGAAAGTCAAGTGATTACATACCGTCAATTTAATCCCCTCATCTAGATTACACTTTAATCTCTCATCTATAACAAAATTATAAATAATTAGTTAATTAGTTACACTTTATTCTTTATGAAAAAACTAACTCCCTCACGTTGTTTAAACGGTCTTCTTTTGTATGTTAATATTCTTTTTAAATTACACCATATAAACGAGTATTTTATTCTCTTTAATTTGAGTATAGTATTGCTATAGTTTTTTAATTAAAAAATTGAAATGTTACATGATTAAGAGTGTCTAAGGGTGAGTAATAACTGAATTGTTAACCGAAACCGAACCGCACCGAACCGAAATAAATCAAAAAATGAATTAACTGAAAACTGATTAACCGAAGCCCCAATTAACCAAAAACGGTTATCAATTTTTTTGTATCCTCGTTTAACCAAAATTAACAGAACCGAACCATCCATATTTTCATATATTTATAGCTTTTATACCTTCAGTGCATGTATTTCATATTTATACCCTGATTGTATGTATTTATACCTCCATTTTATGTACCTATACATCCATTTCATGTATTTATACCTAAATTTCATGTATTTCTAGTCGAAAGTTTTAGCCCAAGTTTGGTTTTAACTATTAACCGAAATTAAATGAATCAAACAAAAAACCGTCAATCTAACTCAATAAACCAAACCGATTAACTAAAAATGGATTGGTTAATAAAATAGACTAATCGATGACCTCGATTTCGGTTGAGGATAATAATCTAACCAATCGAACAATGCACATTGTGACAATGTCTGTGTTTCCCGTCGCATCGCGTGCGCACCTATCGGTTATTAGCCAAAATTGGTTATCGGTGAGTAATAACAAAATCATTAACCTAAACCAAACCGAAAACAGACGAAACTGAGCTAATCAAACAAAAAATGAGTTAACTGAAAACTAGTTTTCAATTTTTTTGTACTCTCGTTTAACAAAAATTAGGTGAACCGAATCATTCATATTTTCATATTTCTAGCTTTTATTCCTCCTGTTCATATATTTCGGATTTTGTATCTACATTTCATATATTTATACTTTCATTTCTAGTATTTATACCTCAATTTCATATTTTTTAAGCAAAAATTTTAGCTCAAGTTTGTTTTTTTGCTAATAACTGAGATTAAATGAATCAAACCAAAACCGTCAAACTAACTGAATAAACCGAAGTGATTAACCGAAAACCGATTGGTTAATAAAATAGACTTTGGTTTCGGCTTCGATTGAGGATAATAACCGAACCATACACAACACAATGAAATTGATTACCCGATTACTTCACTTTTGATATATATATCTATCATAATGATGCTACAATAAATATTATATGAATTAGTAAACTATCAAAAACGATTATCGCAATGCGATGTGTCCCTCCCGCCGCATCGCGCGGAGATCCTGCTAGTACTATATAATAATACAGAAAAAGGACCAAAATGTTATTTTAGATAATATTAAGAATTTCAGTGATTGCAACTTGTTAGGAAACTTTTATATAAGTATTGAAGAAAAAGATGATCAACCTGATCATATGCTGAAGATACAGTAAAGAAAGATCAATATAAAGGTGTCTACAAGATAACAGGACAAGAAGAAAGAAACATCTTCAACATATATCAGAAAATGATCAAAACAAAGAGAAATGAGTCTGATGATAAATCTGGTATTTATCATCAGAATCTGGTAAAATCTGATCATCAAAATTTCTGATGATCAAACTCAACAGAATTCTGGTAAGCTGGCCATCAGAATTTCTGATGAGCAAACTTGTCTTAAAGATAAGGCCCTGACACAATTTGGAAAGTACAAGTTGACATCCACTGATTCAATGAATATGCCAAAAGGTACTTTGTGCAGAGCAAGTGCATGAATAAACAAATGTTTATTCATGACCCAGACTCTCTATAGATAGAGATGTCAACCCCGAAGGTTAAAGAAGTTGAGCCAACCATTCAATACACACACCACAAACTCCATTACCCTTCAATACAGAATTCTTTGAGCATTCATTTGTAACAGTCAATAACTTTGTTTTCCAAAGTGATTAATATACTTGAAAATTCTGTAAGTTGTTTCTTGAAAGTTTGATTTCTAGTTCCCCATAATATTTTCATACTTGTTAAAATCTATTTGCCATACTTAGTCATTGAGCATCTTATCTGGGATCAACAATTGGTATCAGAGCAGATTAAATAAATTATTTTCAAAAGATCAATTGCTCGTTTTTTATAACAATCTCTTTTACTAAAAATGGCAAACTTTCAAACTAGGAACAATGCTTTCAACATTGGATCTATGTCGAAGCCTCCGACTTTGGTCAGAGAGGAGTACCCCGAATGGAGAATCAGGATGATCAATTTCCTTAATGGACATGATCGAGCACTGTTTCAATCCATTGAGAGAGGCCCACTGTCACACCCCAACCGATGGCGGAAGCATCGAAGTGAGACGAAAACGAGATTGCAAGAGACTTCATAACACTATTTGTGGCAATAATTAAATAATGGATTTCATTTCATTTCTAAAAGTCAACTACAAAGATTAAAATAAAATACAACAACTTGATATTCAATATGTCCAATACAAGAATACAACAAACAAGTACAAATTGATACAACATAATAAAACTTAAGACGTCTAAGTGTGTATCTAAGCATCATCACTACTTCAATTTCAAGCGTCATCTTCCTCAACCTGTAACATGTTTAAAATAAAGTTCGATGCAAAAGCAAAGGCGAGTATACAAGTTTCATACATACATAATGTAAAAATGAGTTTAAACAATTCCACATGGCAAGCTATTGATACAAGATAAACAATAAAATCGGCATGTGTTTAACTAATCAAACCAATGATGAAACGCAATAAGCTCATGACATGACCCAAAGTCTATAGGCGGTGCGTTAATCCTATAGCGCTATATATGTCAAGGATAGATCCGTACGAAGTTAATGATAAGTATAACACAAAACGTATAACCCCAAGTTTAAAGTATCAAGCAATCAAGTAGGCATGCATGTATAAGGAATGTTTGTGCATTATGAATAAAGTTTAAGTATAAGTTAGTAGATAACATGTTACACCCCAAAAAGTAGTAAAACGAAAAAGGGGTGATATATTTTAGTACAATTTTTGGCCGATATAGGGATCAAATGGTATAGTTCATTTGTTGGTAGCTTGGAGGATTAAAAGCATGACTCTTGCTTTCCAATTGGCTTCAAGTATACTCACAAAATTGCTAAGTATTCCGATTATCCAAGTGTTGACGAGTGTATGAGATTAGGAGGATGGAACACCGAGGTCACCCTATATGGGCAAACGAAGGTGTATGAGTATTCGGAATTATGACGGAGGATTTGAAGTGGGATTTAAAGTATAACTTGTTGATATACATGTGTATATATGTATGTGTATATATTTTATATAGTTTATGTAATAATTCTAAGTTAAATCCGCCAAGAGTATTATCGAAGTGTTATCAAAATAAATATACATTTATATCTTTTTTTTTTTTGCTATGAAAATTACTTGATTCCGATAGGTTCATTTTATAGTTAAAGACGTTTCATTTTGCGGATTTTTATGAAAAACGGGCAGAGTTCCCTCTGTTTTTAGACGATCCCGACAATACTAGTTGTCGATATAATGTCAAAACTCAACAATCAACGAATCAATATATAAATATATATATATATATATATTTCTATGAAATTTTTATAAAAAAATTATATAGGATTTGGTTTTGTGATAAAAAGATTTTGTAGGATCGTTCTATACAATATGAAAGGCGGAAACAGACATATTGTGTGTAATTCAGCAAGATATTCACTTATAACTGTCTTTTGATTGATATCTGAGCAATTACAAATCTGTAGACACTTCGACAGAGCTTCGCCGTTGGAAACACTCTTCTCTTATTCCGTTTCAAATGAACCGGATCTACCTCTATATATAGACTCTCTAATTCCGCTTGAACATGACTCAAGCGGAATCACATCACAAACGAAATTACAATTACATACGAAATCAGTAGTTTCAAGTGGAATTAACACTCAAACGGGATTAGCTCCTTTCAAGCGGAATTACATTCTTGACTTGATTTCTCGATCTTTGTGCCCTGAATAATGCAAGACTCGATACAAGACGAAGTCGACAGACGCATGCACCAACAGACTCCCCCTCGAATGTTGACGAGTCTTACATGTCGAGCCTTCAATGTCTTCAGTCTTTATCAGTCTGATCGCTCTCTTTCTTCATCAGCACCAACATACTCCTCTTCAACAGATAATTTTTTCCTCGGATGTTGATTGCAATCTGACTTTCACAAAATCAGGATTGTGCTCTGGCTCTATACTCAGACTTCAGAATCCAGGCTATCCTGCACATCCTCTACCCAAAAGTAAATTTCACAAATTTAACATTTTACAAAATATATACAGACTCCCCCTCAAATTCAACTAGAAAGATTTATCAATGATAATTTCTGATGAACCACTTGAAAAACACATATTCAAAATATTTTCTCATTTAAACACAGACTCCCCTTCAAGAAATGCTCATCATGTTTAGCACTTGGAATTTTGAAAATTAGCTCTCCAACATCAGTTGCCGAAAATCTTTTTGAATTTTCAAAATTTATGCTAAAACACACAGAAAATCTTTTTGAGTTTTTGAAAGAAATGAAATGCAATAAAGAAATATTTACATACAATATTTTTGTGAGTTTGTGTAAGAGGATCATATCAGTTTTTGACAAGTCACAAGTACCGTTGAGCTTAGTTACACATTAAGAATTAAACAATTCATTTAGATTGCCAATATACTGATCCACTTAAATTTTCACACAAATTTCAACTGATTCAGGATATGAATTAGGTGTATTAAGAACTTAAACTCATTCATGTGTTCCACCTCTTGAATATACTCCCGTATCCAAATCCCAATATTCAGTCTTACAGGTGAGTATACCACAGATGATATCTGTAAGGGATTAGATGCGAAGAACCGTGAGAGCTCAGGTCAGAACTTCCGTTCAGCAGAGAGATGACGGCTTCGACTTTTGGTGGGTCCCCTTTAGAGGATCTTTTTTACAACAGCACACGATTTGCATTTTTCAATGTTTCATCATTTTTATGCTGAGGGCGGGCTTTTATTTCAAGTAAGCGTAAAGTATTCTCCGGGGACTAGGCCATTGCTTCCGCAAAATCAGAAGTCCCGGGATAATACCCCAGATATCACTGAGCATAAAGACCTAGTATCTCAGAAAGAGGGATCCTTCAAACGAAATTTCAGGGGTTACCTATATATCCAAGTAGTGTTCCCCACGAAATAAGCAAGTTTGAATTTAAGTTTATATCCCGAAAAAGCTTACGAAATGTGTAAAAACCTATCGGCATATCATCAGTGAGACCGTTTAACGCTATTTAATCATTACATTTCTTTAGCATACTGTAACTGTCTACTGATGTACTATCATTTCCTCTTCTCTGACAACAAAACTCATTTTGTATTTTATCATGTTTTTGTCTTTTTCAAATTTTCAAATGTTTTTGGATTTTCTGAAAATTTTTACTCCCCCTAAAATGCAAACACATTTAAGGAAATTTGAAAAGCAAACTATACAAGTAAAGTGACAACTGATATCGAATCACTTCAATTCGCCATCCACTTGACATAAACAATCAGAACTCCCCCTTACAACAAACTATTTTCTCATTATGATTTCAAAACACTTAAGTTTGTTTTAACCAAAATGATTTTTCCAGAAAATAAGTTTTGTTGATTTTACCATTTATAGATTAGGGGTTCATCACATTGTTATTCTCAATATCATTTGAAAAATTTTAACAAATTAACAACAATATCACTTGTAGAAAATCAAGTACAACTTAATGTCCCTGATTTACCACTTGTAAGACAAAATTACTTTCGTGAATTTCTCAGGAAAGATGCCGATTCCTGCTCCACACTTACCAACCTGGGAGCTCCAGCAAGTCAAGATTTTTTACATATTAAACACAGACATCCAAGCCTCAGCAAGCTTGGATGTAAGGTTATCAAGTTCACTTTCAGTCAGGATGTATGTTGCCTTCTTTGTTTCATAGAATTCTTTTACCCATTTCACCTTACCCTCAACCATTTTTCCAAAAATCTTTTTCACATTTCCATTAAATGCTTTCTCGACATCAAATTCTTTCTTCTCAGAATAAAACTGATTCGAGATCTCAACTTTCCCAACTTTTGATTTAAAATTTTCAGCCCTCAATGGTGGAAAATTAACATCATCCAATGGAGGCACTGAGTTTTCATCTTTTAACTCAACTTGTGGCTCGTCTAACTTTGTGTAGTTAGATTCATTGCCAAATTTCACATTAAACTTTTTAACATCCTCATTAACCTTCTTAACAACCCACACTTGGTTGTCATTTTTAGCTCTCTTTTTGTAAAAATGTGTCTTTGAACACTCACCAACTTCATATGTTGAATTTTCAAAAATTTTGAATTTTTCAGTTGGTGGTTCAATTTCCTCAACAACTTTTTCTTTGATTTTTTTAGAGACTTCCTGTTTTGTTTTTGTTGCTTGAGAACAGTTCCATGCAATGTGACCAGCTTCATTGCATTTGTAACAGGTTTTTGTCTCCTTTCTTTGATTAGCTCCATTCTTCACATTCTCTTGCTTCTTGGTAAAGAATTCTCTGTTTGATTGCTTCCAGAATGACCTTTTTGATTCCTCTTCATAGCTTGTTCCTGCAACAAATTTTGTATTTGTTTTAGAAGTTTTTTCATGTTTATAATTTTCAGGTGGAATAAATCCAAGACCTTTCTTTTTTAAATTACCGTTATGGTTTGGTTTCTTTTGAAAACCAGAACCGGAACTGTAACCTTTTTTTCTTGTTTAAACGTTGTTGAACTCTTGAAGTGTATTTTTTATGTTTTTCAGTAAGATTTACATTTTTTATTTCAGGAATATTGATTTCTGTTAGTTTGAAAACCTTTTTGATCTTTTCAATTTGAACACTTCTTATTGGAAATTCCTCATCAGAATATAATTTGTCTGAATCAATCAATGTATATGCCACTTTGATTGCTTCGTCATTCAAATTAGATTTTGATAACAGGAATTCTTTATTATACACCCGTTTATCCGACGATTTTTAACTGTTGACTGATGATGATTCTGAACTTTTTGACTCAGACTTTAACTCCGACTCCTCATCTGTATCCAACACCTGATCGACCACCTTTTTTATTAACTCCGACTCATGATCAGTGTCAGATGATGTAAAAACGACGTCAATGTTTTCTGGTAATTCATCGGTTATATCGGACTTTAACTTTATATTGACTGCCTTTTCGGCTTGCTCCTCATTCGGTTTTCTAGAAGAATACCCTTCCCAAATTGGAGGTGGACACTTGTTATAACTAACACTCTGCTTCTTACCAGTATCCTTCTTCTTTGGCTTCTTATCATCTTGAAATGCTTCAAAACCTGCAACAGTTGGATAAATTCGATCAATCAAATAATCAGAACTAGAATAACTTTGTAATAATCGTCTGATTCTTTCATTTTCTATCTTTTTATTTTCCAACTCCCGTTGCAACTTTGCACATTCTTCAATGTAATGATTTATGGCTTTTTGCTTCGTCATCATCACAGCATTCATCATAGTCAACTCATCTTCTCTTTCTGAATTAGTCTTTTGTAGACCAGTTACTGTTCTGTTCAAAACGCCATACGACTCTTTCACATAATTGAGATTGAACAGTAATTGTTCTTTCATCTTTTCTTGCTCACTCAGTTTCTCATCTTTTTCTGCACATTGCTTGCAAGATTCTAAACACTTTAAGCAAGGCTTGATGACTTCCACAATCTTTTCAACTTCGATTATTTTCTCTACTTCAACAACTTTTTCACCTTTAATCACCTTTTCTGTTTCAACCTTCTCCTCAGCAATAATTTTAACCTCTTCATTTCGAACAGTCTCTTCTTTTTTAGCAACATTTTCACACTTCATTCTCTTTTGTTCTTTTGCGGCTTGTCTCTCCTTCAGCTTCTCCAAGCGATCTGCAAAATAAAATTGAAAACTTTCAGGAGATAAATGAGTTTTTGCAACATTAATATGTCTTTCTTCCTCATCATCACCACTTTCATCAGTTGGTGATTGATCAAAATCTATTGTCTTCTCAGAACTATCATCTGAAGAACCAGAATCAGATGGTGTTTGATCAAAAACAGTTGCTTCTTCTGAACTTTCATCGGATGAAACAGACTCTTCTTCTTGATTCTTCTCATGAACACCAATCACTTTCATCCATTCTGTAAACAAATTTGATTTTAAGAGCATCCCAAATTGATTTTGAAGTTTTGTCATGTTGAAGCAATACAAAGATGTCTTCTTTAATAGCTTGCTGAAGTAGACTAATCATCATCTTTTCAGCTCTGTACATGTCTCGTTCTTTATCAGTGAATTCAGAAATTGTTTTCTCAACTTGCAGATCAGTACGTGGTAGTACATGTTTTTTTTAAAATACACTCCCAAGATCTCAAATGATTTGCTTGAACCCAGTTTTCAAAACCGATCTTTCCAACCGTAATACTCCTCAATGCTCATTAGCTTTGGGGGTTTTTGCGTAGTTCCAGTCTCATTTTCCAAGTTCATGTTTTGAGAAATGGTAGCCGGAGTAGTTGGAGATGTTGCAAATGCGTTGTAAAATTCTTCACTCATGATTCAGTAACAAACTTCTCAAACCAAACAATTTCAAGCGAAATTAAGGATTCAAACGAAATTACTCTGCATAACAATTCAAACGGAATTAACCTGCACAATCAACTTCAAACGGAATTAAGACTCAACCAGTTTCAAACGGAATTCCAACTTCAAGCGAAATACCCTTTCAAGCGGAATATCTAATTTCGCTTGAAAACACTACTTTTTCAAACGGAATCACAAACTTGAAACGAAATAACTAATTTCGCTTGAAACTTTCAAGCGGAATTATTAATTTGAAGCGGAATCACCAAACGGAAATAGGTTTTCAAGCGGAATGACTGATTCCGTTTCAAATTTTCAAACGGAATTATGGTACTCGTTCAAACGGAATTAACTGTTTGGCCCATTTTTGTCACTTTTACTTTGAATTTTGATCTGATTTTCTCAAGGGTTTGTTAAAACAAGATTACGCTTATGTTGTGAAAAATTCAGGCCATTTTAACCGTTAAAACTTGTTTAATTGAAAAAAGAAGGTGTTGAAGTAAGAAAATGAGATGAAATCAAGCTGAAATCTGCAGAACTCCTCCTCCTGTGCTCTGATACCACATGTAGGATCGTGTACGGACCCGAAACGAGTCGTTCAGAGGCGTTCTATACAATATGAAAGGCGGAAACAGACATATTGTGTGTAATTTAGCAAGATATTCACTTATAACTGTCTTTTGATTGATATCTGAGCAATTACAAATCTGTAGACATTTCGACAGAGCTTCGCCGTCGGAAACACTCTTCTCTTATTTCGTTTCAAATGAACCGGATCTACCTCTATATATAGACTCTCTAATTCCGCTTGAACATGACTCAAGCGGAATCACATCACAAACGAAATTACAATTACATACGAAATCAGCAGTTTCAAGCGGAATTAACACTCAAACGGGATTAGCTCCTTTCAAGCGGAATTACATTCTTGACTTGATTTCTCGATCTTTGTGCCCTGAACAATGCAAGACTCGATACAAGACGAAGTCGACAGACGCATGCACCAACAGATTTATTACGACATAACATAATTCAAATATTTGCGTCATTGTAATGTTTTACCCCGCCTTTTGTTTAACCTGTTGACCCGACAGCTAACCGGGACCCGAACGCCAAAACTGACCGAAGCTACTGTTGACTTGGTTTGACTGAAAATACCAAAGTTGGCCCAAAACCCGAACATGAAAGCTGTGATTATCCTAAAACCTGAACCAACTCAAACTGACTGAATAACATCACCACCTCCGCCGTCGACGACGGCCAGAAGTCCCCGTAGGTCACCACCAAGTCTACCATCTTGACCCGAACCAAACGTTACCCGAACCCGAACCAAGCGTACCCCGGATCTTAACTGACAAATCTCGAAAATCACTTGAAAACTGGAACCAAAAAGCAATTTAGAATCAAACCTTGAGCCAAAGTTAACTCGCTCCTGCTGAACTGAGATTGAATGGAAAAAGACAGCAAACGACCACCACAGCCACCGTCGGCCCGTCGATGCCGTCGGAGTGACGGCTCCGTCACCGGTCACCATCTATCTCTGTCTTCACTCCCTCGATCTCTCTCTCTCTTCTGACCTTCTCTTCATTCCTTCGTTTTTCACCGTCGTGTGCCACCACCAGAGGGTGGTGGCCGGCTGTCTTTGTTTGTCGGGGTTGTAGGGAGGGAACGAGGGGTGTGAGCGTGGTTATCGGAGGGGTGTTGAGGTGTCGTGGTATGTTGTGTGTGACCGGAATACCGGCTCCGGCGCCGGCCAGTCATCGAGATGAGGGAATGGGGGAGGGGTGTCGGCTGGTGGTTGAATGTGGAAGAGGAAGATGAAGTTCTGGTTTGATTGGGGTTTTTTTGTGTGTGCATTTAGCTGAGTTGTAATGAGCAGAAGAATGAATGGGAGGGAACCAAGTGATGTTGAGCGGCTGATTAAAATGAGAGACTAGGGTTTTTACTACACTTTTATACTTAGGTTAAACCTTTGTTTTAAGTGGGCTTGGGCCCAAGGCCCACAAGCCCAATTGCCCAATCCCGTGTTTTGCGTGGCCCAAACGTACCTACGAAACTCGTTTTCAAAACCCGAACTCCCCGTAACGTCGTGAACTAAAATGTTAGGTTTAAAAATATGTAGAATAGTGTCGATAGTCGTTGTCGCGCTTGATCGTCGGTTGCGTAAAAGCGTGTAAATTGCGTCGTTGATTGTTATTTAATTCGTTTTTCGATCCGATTTCGACTGTGATTTAAAAAAAAATAGAAGGTGAATACGAATTTTCTAAAAAAATAGAAATACGGAAAGAGCGGAGCGTTACACCCACATAGACCCACTGTTGAAATTCCTGCAGTTCTAAGCAACTGAGCACACACCAAAAATCCCTATCTCCTTTGCTCCTAAACAAGAAATTCATTGGAACTAAAAAGATAAGGATATGATGGAAGCTGATGAAGGGCCAAATCATTCTTGATTATGACACTTCCAAATGACATATTCTTACACGTAGATGCATGTGCATCTGCTAAGGAGATATGGGATCAGTTGGAAAATCTTTGTGAAGGAGGAGAATTAATGAAGAGAAACAAGAGAACAAACTGTGTTTCTTCATATGAAAGATTCAAAAGTCTTCAAAGTGAGAGTCTTTCAGAAACATATAATAGGTTTACAAAACTTTTAAATGATCTGAAAAAGTTTGGTATTGGGAAGTCTAATGATGAAAGAAATGTAAAATTTCTAGATGCATTGCCAAGAGAGTGGAGAAGTCTCACAGCGACCTTGGCATCCACGCTTGAACTAGGAAACATGAATGTACATGATTTTTATAGCATCCTTGTCCCAAGAGAGGAAGAAATATATGAGAACTCAAACCATAAGGTAGGACCTATTGCTCTTGTTTCTAACACACAAAGAGTAACAATCACTGATCAACAAAACTCTAACTTCCAAAGCTTAGAAATTTCTGATACCTCCTCAGATTTTTCAGCCTTTGCTGAGGCAATAGCCCTGCTCACAAAAACTTATGAGAAAATGATATGAGGTGGAGGTGGCAAGTACCAGAAGGGTGACAAAGGGAGGATGGAAGGTAAAACCAAGGAGAAGGGAAAGGCAGAGATTGTTTGCTACATATGCAAACAAAAGGGGCACTATGCATCTGAGTGCAAAAACAAGAAACTGAAGGATGTAGCTTACTATGAAAAGAAGCTTGAAGAAGCTAAAAGACAACAACAAAAAGTCAGCCTTATGGCAGGTACATATACCTGGCTAACCGATGACTATTCTGATGAAGAAGAAAAGGAAATGGCTAATTTCTTTTTGATGGCTACAGCTTCTGATGGAAGCTCCAGTTCATCAGAACCCAAAGTAAGTTCAGATAACATTGATTTGGAACAACAACTGAATAAACTTAAGAAAGATTTTGTGATTTTACAAGATAAACGGTTATCAGAAAACACAAAATCCGATGAATTGCAAAAATTGCTTAATAAAATCAAACTTGAAAACTAGTTATTAATTGAACAGAATCTAACAAAGGAAGCAAAAGTTGAATTCTATGAACGAGAAAGAAAAGATCTTTACAAAAAGATTCATGACAGTAAAATCAATGTAAAGGATTTTCAACAAGCTAAAGAGTTTATACACTTTATTGAAGCAACACCTAAGACTAAAGGTGAAGGATTAGGCTATGTAAAGACAAATACCAGAAATCCTACCACCTTTGTAAAGGCATCAGACAACAATTCTGATAAAATAATATCAGATTCTGATGCTGTATCTTGCAAATCAGGAAGTTTCGATAAACTTTTTCTGCCATCCAAGAGCAGTTTAAAAGGAAAGAGGGCTGAGGTTCAAAACTTTTATGAAAAATCAAAAGAAATACATCCCAAATTCCAGAGAAACAATAATCTCCCATCACAATCACATTTATCTAAACATTTAGACAAAACAAGTTATATGTGTGTTGAAATTCTGAAGCTAATTCAACACCATCTCTCCAAAGAAAACCATTTTGTTAATGGCTCAGCATTAAACAGAAGTTTCGATGAGAATTATTCATCTGACGAAGAAATATCATGTGTATTTTCATCAGAAAAGTACCCAAACAGATTTGGGTACCAAAAATATTCTAACCTTATCATTTCAGGACCATCATATGCAGCAGATCTGGTATTGCGATTCTGGAAGCTCCAAGCACATGACTAGAGATGGGAGCTTACTTAGTAATTATCAAGAAAAACTGGGTAAATTTGTAAATTTTGGAAATGGGGTTAAGGGAAGAACTATGGGTTATGGTACCATACAGTATGGATCACTGACCATTGAGAAGATTGCCTATGTTGAAGGTTTGAAATATAACCTACTAAGTTGTGGGCAATTCTGTGACAGAGGCTTCCAGGTAACTTTCTTACCAGAAAAATGTTTACTGGTTGGTTTAGATGATAACAAGGTTTATTTAACTGGAAAAAGAATAAGAAATTCCATCTATTACTTTGACTTTAGAGAAGAAATTGAGCATCCTCAATTATGCTTATTTTCAACAGAAAATGAAGGCAATAGTTGGTTATGGCACAAAAGATTGGCCCACTTAAATTTATAAACTATAAACTTGCAAACAAGAATTTGGTAAAAGGCTTACCTTTCATTTCATCTAAAAAGGATAAGATGTGTGAAGCATGTGAGCTTGGAAAATCATCAACCTTTACACAAGGACCTATGTGGACCTGTTAAAACAACAAGTTTTTCTGGAATAAAATTCATTTTAGTCATTGTAGATGACTACTCTAGGTACACTTGGGTTGAGTTTCTCATCTGATCATCAATTTCATTAGAAAAACTGAAAATATATTGAAATTACCTATAAGAAGGATCAGATTTGACAATGGAACAGAATTTAAAAATGCAAAACTTGAGACTTTCCTTACAAGCAAAGAAATTTCTCATGACTTTTCTGCTCTAAGAACTCCACAAGAGAATGGAGTTCTTGAAAGAAGTAATAGGACCCTGGTAGAAGCAGCAAGAACAATGCTTGCTTATGCCATATTGCCCACATACTTTTGGGCTGAAGCAATTGCAAATGCCCGTTTTACACAAAACAGATCTATCATTAACAAAAAACACCAGGAAACTCCCAATAACATCATCAACCAAAGGATCCCAAACATCAAGTTTTTACACGCCTTTGGCTGTAGATGTTTTGTGTTCAATGATTTTGATAGTCTTGTAAAATTTGACAGGAAAGCTGAAAAATGAATTTTTCTAGGATACTCATTGTCCTCAAAAGCTTATAGAGTTTTTCTTTTAAATTCAAGGACAATAAGAGAAAGTTTATATGTATCATTTGATGACTCATCAGAAACAAAAATTTCTGATGAAATTTTACAAGATATAAACTTAACAAAGCAACCAGAAAATCCTCAAGATCTTCTTAATAAACTGGCCGAAGAACTTCTAGATCATGACTACATGCAAAATGTAACAAACAAAACCATGTCATGTACTAACCATACAGATAATGTGGAACCTCCATCAGAAACTGTACCAAATGATCAGAATTCTGGGAATTCATTAGAAAATCAAATTGAACAACAAAATTTTGATCCTCTTGACCATACAGAGGTCACAGATCAGGGGAAGCTTCAAATCTATCAGGAAGTACAAGCTCATACAACAACATAAGATAGATCAAGGGACATTCATAGACAAATATTATTGGAAACCCTGAAACAGGTGTTAAGATAAGATCTGCAACAGCACATGAATGCCTATATGTTGGATTCTTAAGCATGATAGAGCCAAAATCTGTCAAAGAAGCACTTAATGACTCAGATTGGGTACAAGCAATGCAAGAAGAGCTTGACCATTTTGAAAAGAGTCAAGTGTGGGATCTGGTACCCAAACCATCTGACAAATCTGTCATTGGACCAAAATGGGTATTCAAAAACAAATCTGATGAATAAGGCATAATAACAACGAACAAAGCAAGATTGGTGGTAAAGGGCTATTGTCAACTAGAAGGTAAAGACTATGATGAGACCTTTGCACTAGTTGCAAGACTAGAAGCTGTCAGAATATTCCTTTCTTATGCTGCCTCCATGAATATCAAAGTTTATCAGATGGATGTAAAATCTGCATTTTTGAATGGTAAGATTGAAGAAGAAGTTTATGTGCAACAACCAGAAGGCTTTTTGATCCTCAATTTCCAAAACATGTTTATAAACTAAACAAAGCCTTGTATGGGTTGAAGCAAGCTCCAAGAACATGGTATGAAACTTTAACAAACTTCTTAATCAATTCTGGCTTCACCAAAGGTACAATTAACACTACACTATTTCTGAAATCACACAAAGGGGACACTTTGTTGGTCCAAATCTATGTTAATGACATTATATTTGGATCAACAAACGAGAAATTTTGTAAAAGGTTTGAAAATTTAATGACCAGCCATTTTGAAATGAGCATGATGGGTGAGTTAAACTTTTTCCTTAGATTGCAAGTAAAACAACAAAGTGATGGCATATTTTTGAGTCAATCAAAATATATCAGAATTATTTTGAAAAAAGTACTCACTTGAAAACTGTTCATCTTCCAGAACTCCCATGGAAACAGGAAACAAACTTGATTCTGATGTAGAGGGAAGAACCGTTGATATAAAAACTTATAAGGGAATGATAGATTCATTGTTATACTTAACAGCCAGTAGACCAGATATAATGTTTTTCACATGTTTTCTGGCAAGATATCAGTGTAATACTAAAGAGTCCCACATGAAAGCCGTCAAAAGAGTTTTTAAATATCTAAAAGTCACATCAGATCTTGGATTGTGGTATCCTAAAAACACAAATTTAGAACTAATAGCATACACAGATGCAGATCATGCAGGATACAAACTTGACAGAAAAAGCACATCTAGTGCCTGTCAAATGCTGGGAGAAAAATTAGTATGTTGGGCAAGCAAAAAGCAAAATTATGTATCCACTTCAACAGCTGAATCAGAATATGTGGCAGCAGCAAGTTGTTCACAAGTTCTATGGATGCAAACTCAGTTAAGAGATTATGGAGTAAATCTGAAAAAAAAAAATCAAATTTTATGTGATTCAATGAATGTCATTGCAATAACATCAAATCTAGTGCATCACTAAAAAACAAAGCACATTGATGTCAGATATCACTTCATCAAAGATCATGTGGAGAAAGGTAATATTGAAATGTATTTTGTCCCAACAGAAAATCAATTTGCTGATATTTTCACTAAACCTTTAGATGAAAATAGACATAACTTCTTGATTGACAAATTGGGAATGGTCAACATGAAAATTGAATAAACAAAAGAAATTATTTTGTCACGAAAAGAAGAAAATTCTGATATACAATCATCTGATCAGATTTCTAGTACAAATTTTGAGAATCCATCAGAAAATTCAAAAGTTACCAGAAAATCTGATAAATCATCAGAAATTGACCAAGTCAACAGAATTTCTGATGAAGCATGAAATATCAATTTTCTCTCTCCTTTCACATGCATGAATATATTCCATACGTAGTTATCATTTTTGTAATTCTGTTGTTTATATCTTCGTTCTTTTATTTTCTTTAATCAAAACTCAAAGATTATCTCTTTAGCATAGGGTAGATCACGTCACGAAAGGAAAATTTCTAGGAAACGTTAATGTATGTTAGCTCTCTTTCCTACATTCCTTGCTTACTCATCAATATTAAGAGTGAAAGAGATGACATTTGGGCAGTTCATGATGAGAATTATCAGAACTTGGCCACCTAGATCATTAATGTAGGAGATTTTATCTCTAAATTTTTTTTTTTTTTGTTCTCTAACATGCAAGCTTAAATTCAAAGAAAATAGATGTAACAAAATCTGAGTAGGTAGATACCATTTATGACTAAGCATCACTTTCATTATAAATAACTACCACTTGGAGATCTTCACAGTCACTTTCACAAACCAGAAAAACCCTAGAAGTTCTTCATCTTTCACATTCACAAAAATGGCTATAGAATCAGTGCTTACCTTTTCCCACTCCCACTTCATCCAAATCACAACTTAAGGGTCCGCACATACCTAAATGGACCAGCATGGGAAGGATGCAACATCATCCTTGCCATGCTCATGCAAAGCCCTATAGCTTACGCCCTGTCCGCTCACATCATGGTCTATCCAGACATTTTGCAGTAGTTTTAGAATGAAGCAAGACTCCTCCTCCACAACGGAAGGCTAACTTCTGTAGGAAGTTGGGTGCTAGGGAAGCCGATCATCCTCACGGAGCATGTCATCAGAGAGGTGTTAAACCTCAACGATGACAACAATGTCCTCACTTTTTCCCGAGAGCAAATCGACAACACCTGACCCAGATGGGGTATAATGTGGAGAATCCAAACAGACCAATCTCTAAGTCTGGCTTTCTCAAGCCATGGCGGTATCTGGTAACTCAGCTTAGGATATGTTTTTCCAAGAAAAATGTAAACTTTCATGAGATCTCCTACAGGTTGATGGAACCCGTGCATGTTATTGTGCAAGAGGTTCCATACAATTTCTCTCATTATTTAAAGAAAGATATTACCAGCACCTTGTGGTCTAGCAAACCATTTCTAGTTTATCCTCGTTTTATAATAAGGGTAATCACTAGACAGCTAGTCTTTGGAGGTGTTCCTGCATGGTATCCCAGAGCTGCGATGGTACTACAAGAGAATGTTCGAAACTCTCTTCTTGTACCAACTGCCAACAACACAGGACTTGTGACCCACCTCTGGCTATTTGTTGAGTTGATCTTTGTAGTAGATTTAATGTTGTTTTGTTTTTGTTGTTATTTGTTTTTTTTTTGTTATCTTAGCGATATACATATTATTTTTATATCTGCATTCTGTTGTTTTTATTAGGGGGAAGGAAAAAGGGTATAAACTCATGGTAACCAAAAGGGGTTAAAGAAACAAAGTAACTTATGTTTATTAGAAATAAAACATTTTGACACAAAACTTAAGTTTCTGATAAAACAAAATTCACTTCTTGTAAAATCTGATGAAAGAACTCCAAAATCTGATAAAATTGTTTTTGCTCAAAAGGTTGAAAAATCAGACAAAATCTAGTCAGTTAATCTTCAAAAAGGAATAATAATGATGAAATGAGATAAAAACAGTGTGAAATTTTAAGAAAAACAATACTCATGACTATCATTTTTTGAAAAAAAAAATTCACCAAATATTCCTAGAAGAAAAGAACAATGGACTTGGACATCCACCAGAAAAGCATGTGTAAGTAATATTTCTGATCTCTACTTATTCCCTCTCATCTCAAAAAAAAAATGGAGCACTCTATCAAGGGGGAACATTCAAATCTAATGAAATTGCAATTAAGATAACATCTGCAAATCATGTTTCAATCCATTAGAAAAATTGGGTATGTTTTTTGATGACGTCATCAGAAAGAATTTTTTACTTTCAAAAAGGGGGAAGAATGTCAGCTTCCACAAGGTATATTACTGGACCATTTGCTGAAAATGGGTCCTACAAGAGGCAAAATGTATCACATGGCCGTTAGTATTCTCCAATCAAATTCATTCTTCAAAAAGAATGTTTGAGAAATTGAAGAATAAGTTGAGAAGACATATTAAAACCCACGATGCACAGATAATCTCCATTAATTCACCTTGATACCCATGATCCAATGGTTATTTCTAAACCACTCCTGAATCCCACGATCTAACGGTTAAAAAGGTAATTAATGACCATTAACCTATCATTACACCCCACGATCTATGTCCCCTCAACTCCCATAAACACTAACCACCTCATGATCTCTGCTACTCCTTCAACTATAAATAACCAATTTTAGTAGACTTTACTTCACTCACCTTCAACCTCACAAGCTTTAACCCTAAAAACCCTTTCGTTTTCGAAAAACGAAAATTCTCTCCCAATCTCTCACTTCCAAAATCACCATGGCCGAAGTTAACCTAAACATCCCAATCGTGGAACATGATTTTCCTTTCATTTAAGACAATGAGTTCTTAGCAATGAAAAAGAACAATTTGCTGATGAACACTGATCACTTCGAGTATGATGAAAAGTGTTAAATTTTAGTTGAGTTTCTAATAAGATGTCCAATCTCTCAGGAAATGACTAAAACTAAAGAAGTGTCGGAGAAGATTCTGTAACAATTTGTCAGAACCTTCAATGAAACTGGAGCAGATCAAGCCAGTGCTCACTTATGGGGGAATATCTCTGTGATAATCACTCTAGAAAGAATAAGGTAATGGCTTGAACTCCCTGTTCTTAATGCCTGTATTGAAGTCCCCAACAAAGAGGATCTGATAAACCTCTTCCTAGAGTTGGGATACAAAAGGAAAATCACCAAGATTGGTGAATTCAAGAGAAATGAGTTGTCAGGTTTCTAGTAGGTTATGATGGAGACTTTGAACAAGTGTCACTTCAAAGATTAGTGCTGCTAATCAGATTAACCAATCAGTTCTCACAATAATGTATGGACTCATCACTGGGTACAACATTGATTATGGGACTGAGATTTTTAATCTGATGAAAAGATCTGTTTTCACCAAAATTGGTAGAATTTCTTCACATCTACAATATCCAATATTTCTATCAATCTTTGCTACTGAAACATTTGAGGAAAGGAATGTGGAACTACCAGCTTTAGAAGCCATATGGAGATTACCAACAATGAAGCCTTGGTGTGCACCCCAATGGTGGACTTCAAACACTAATGTACCAATCCTACCAGAAAGCATGATGGGCCTGATTGCTGCAGAGTCACCATACCGAAGGCTGCATGAGGAAATTCTGAATAGGCTGAAGGGACATGAAATTTCTGAAAATGTAGAAGTATTCAATAGTTCTTCTTCACCAGATGAAGAAGATCAAAGGTCAAACTCATCAGAAACAGATGAAGCAGAGGGAGACCAGCATCTACAAATCAAAAATTCACCAGAAGTTATGGGAGCAGATGTCCAAAGTCACCAGAATCCAGAAGCATAGTTTCATCATGCTGTAGAATCACATGTAGCTAGAACAGGTTCACCAATAAACACTTATTTACTATTTGATAAATCTGTAGCTAAAAACACAATAGATTCCAATTCTGAGAAATATGTTTCTGTTACTTATAGAGTATCATTTAGAAATACTGGTGTAAATGAAGAGGTTACCAATTCGATTCGTCTTGACTCCAAATCAGATGATGAGGAGGAAGTTGAGACTACAATAGATGGAGGTCAGGAAAATGACCAAGGAAATCTGGTTAAGGAAAATTTGTTTTTCCAAACAACTTGTAGAGAATCATTCACTGAAATGATTCAAGGAAACAAGGAAATCCAGGATGAGAATTTGTTTCACATGCCTGGTGAGGGAACTTCTGGTAAACCCATGGATTCACCAGAATCCTTTACAACAACAGCAGATGTGCCAGCTGCTGGTGGGTTAGAAAGAACATTTATTGTTCACAATGTCCCAGAAACACCAATAATATCATCTGAACAGCTTCATAAAATGTTGGATGATGTTGTTAATGTTTGCAAAGATAAGGAACCAAAGAACACAGTTGAAGAGAAGCTGGATGGGCTGTTGGAAGAAATAAAAAGTCAAAGATCAGAAATGAAGACTCTATCAGAATCAATGGAATTTATCAAAAGACAGACAGAAAGAAACACTGAGACCCTGAAGAATCTACAACAGCAGCCATACAAGTCATCAGAAACCAGCAATCTTTCAGCAAACTTTCAAAACGTATTTGTAGAAATGGAGAAGATCAAGTCTCAGCTGAAGGATGCTGTGGAATCAAGACAATCATCTAGTTCTGATAAAGTTCTGGAGGAAATCAGCATTTTAAGGGCCAGCAACAGCAGCATAACAGATGCCCTAGAAAAGTTGATTAAAGAATGGGCTGCACAGAAGGAGCACAACGGTGCAGAATTTTCCAGAGTGCATGAGGAAGAAACAAAGAATGCTCAGCTCATGAGGGATGTTCAATCTCTCATGAAAAGAATGCACTATAATGTTGCAAGATTGGCACAAGTAGACATTCAACAGCTCACAGTTCCCATTCCCAAAGAAGCCTCACAGCTGGAGGTTCCCAAGATCATCAGAAAGCATCCAAGTGCCACACCTGGAAGCCAAACAGGACCTTTATCAATGGGTCCTCCTCCATCAGTATCAAAAGAAGATATGCTGAAAAGGTTTGAATCTACACCTAAGGTTATTACTGATTTAAATATTGCTGCCCCTTAGACAAAATCAAGACAGACCACATCAGGGGAAACAATCTTCACTCAGAACCTAACCTTGCAAGAAAAGAGAAAGTGGGCAGATTCTGCAACCTCATCTTCTAAAAGACCAAGAATAGTGAAGAAGAAAACCCCTGAAGGGAACACAATCTTTGTTCAAGAAATTGATAAAGATGTGATGATGTTTCCAGAACATCACCTTAATGAGTTTTATTGGTCAGAAGAAGATAAATTGGACAGACCACTCAGTCCAATAAGTAGAGACTGGAAGGAGGAAAGGCTTGAAAGAGTGAAGAAAAGCATTCACATAGCTCTTGACAATCCAGTGGAAAGAGTTCTCAAAGTAGATACTGATGTTACACTAGATGGTTTTGGTGGAAAATATGAATAAAACAGGTATACCCTCCTGAGGAGATATGGCACTGAGCAAAGGATAACTGATGGAGACTTAGCAGATCAGCTACATCCAGTGGATATAATCACTCTGAAGAAGATTTATAATCAAGACAAAGGGAACAACAGATTTATCAGAAGAGCCCTTGACAGTATGCCAAAAGCTGGAGTCAAGCTATTTAAAAAAGAAGCTCTATCTTATTTTGATCTGTGCATCAACTATGATCATATTCACCAGAAGAAGGTCCACATGCCTCCACCAGATACATCCATTCCTGCAGAGCTGGAAAAGGAAGCAAGAACTAGAGTAATATTTGAACAACCAGGACTCTCTGTTGTGTTCAGAGATATTGAAGGAAAGAAAGCTCTTTTCAGAGTTGTTGATATCTGCAAGTATTCAAACCAGACACTAAAGTACATCAAAGAATGTATGAACAAGAAGCAGGAACAACTTCAAGCTAAGGGAAAAGACAAAGAGTTGCTGAGAAAATAGATAGAAGAAATCATTGATGAATGGATACCTACTAGAGGCTGGTACAAAGACATGTACAAAGAATGCCACAAGTTCCTCCATCACAAGAAAAAAAATTGAAGACTGATGATCTCCACAAAATTGTTATCTTTCTTGAAAAACAATTGAAGTGATGTTATTTCTGCTGTTATATTTCTTTGAACAATGTTTTGTATTTTTGCAACTTTAATTTCGTTGTTTGGAAATTTATTTTTTTTGAATTATGTTCATTTGTTATAAGGCAGTTTATTTTTCTTACAATACTTAGGAGGAAATTGTTAAGAAACTTTTAAAGTATTGAAGAAAAAGATGATCAACCTGATCATATGCTGAAGATACAGTCAAGGAAGATCAATAAAAAGGTGTCTACAAGATAACAGGACAAGAAGAAAGAAAGAAACATCTTCAACAGATATCAGAAAGTGATCAAAACAAAGAGAAGACGATCAGAAAATGCCATTCTGATGAGTCTGATGATAAATCTGGTATTTATCATCAGAATCTGGTAAACTCTGATCATCAGAATTTTTGATGATCAAACTCGACAGAATTCTGGTAAGTTGGCCATCAGAATTTCTGATGAGCCAACTTGTCTTAAAGATAAGGCCCTGACACAATTTGGAAAGTAGCAAGTTGACATCCACTGATTCAATGAATATGCCAAAAAACTACTTTATGCAGAGCAAGTGCATCTTTATTCATGACCCAGACTCTCTATAAATAGAGATGTCAACCCCGAAGGTTAAATGAGTTGAGCTAAGCATTCAATACACACACTACAAACTCCATTACCCTTCAATACAGCATTCTTTGAGCATTCATTAGTAACAGTCAATAACTTTGTTTTTCAAAGTGATTAATATACTTGAAAATTCTGTAAGTTGTTTCTTGAAAGTTTGATTTCTAGTTCCGTGCAATATTTTCATACTTGTTGAAATCTATTTGCCATACTTAGTCATTGAGCATCTTATCTGGGATCAACACAACTTTTCAAAAACGTATACAAACATGTTGACTTTCAAGCTAATTCCGTCCCAAGGTTTTTAAATGATCATAACATTTTCATACGTTAATATTCTTTTTAGTTACACCATAAAAGTCCAAAATTTATTTTCTTTAAATTGAGTATCATATTGCTATAGTTTTTTTTATTAATTTTAAAACTAACATGTTACGTGATTGGCAGTGTCTGTGTTCCCCTCCACTAGGGGTGAGCATTTGCCAAGAACCGACCCGACCCAAGAAAGAACCAACCCGACCCGAGAACCGAATACCCTATATATTCCTACCCGAAAATAATACCCATATGTATTCCTTGGTTTCGGTTCTTAATCATTTTGGTTCCATGGTCTTTCGGGTAAGGAACCGAACCTACTATAAAACATTAGTAAACATGTTTCATTCAATTAAGAGGTCACCTACAATCACAGTTCCAACTTTTTATAACATCTTTCATCTTCAAACTTTAAATTAATGTACCTAATTCAAGTATAACACCTCCATTTCAGTTATATCTATCAAATTACACAAGAATTTGCATCATTCCACTCCACAGTTCAGATTCGCAGCGGGTATTAAAACTAGAAGGTATGTGAATCAAGTATCTTTGAGAATTTTCGATCCTATTGTCTTGTGTATATCAATGTGATCATGTTTCTTGAATTTAGGTAATGTGTGATTGAAGTTGATGTGTTATGCTTGATTGTAACGTTTATGCTAGTATGTAATGTTGAAATGTTTGAACCAGGTACCTCGTGATTCTTAAATAAGCAGCAAAAGTGATGACAATCTTGAAAGATGCGGCAATTAGTTGAAGATTGATTGAAGAATCTTGTTTGATGGTGCATTGACAAAAGAATACGACACAAATGAGAGAAATGACGTGAGTCTATGGGCAGCTCGGTCTTTTCATTGATGCTTCTCTTTCCTTCTCCTCATGCCATTTCAGGATACCTTATTATACAACTAAACTTATTATTCTAATCATACCCAATATGCATACATATTATGTTCTTATTCCATTTTGTTGGGATGAAATGTAATCTGCATGCATTTACTTGAGATGTAATGACTATCTATTTTATAATCCATCCCACATGGAGTGATTAATGAATAATGAGAGAAAATTTGTGTGCTTGTGAGCTAGTGGAGTATTTGGTGTTGGGCCTAAAATGATTTTTGCCCTTCAACTAAAACAAAACCCATATTTTTTTTTCCTTTTCCAGTAAAAACTAAGCTACTTATGATCATAATTAGGATCCAAAGCAATCTTTCTCACTAAAAATTTCGGTTACTGAACTTTTAAAAAACAATGGGTTCCCGTAAACCCTTGACAGTCATAACGACAACCATCCATTCGTGGTTATAACTTTTTGTTCATCAATATAGGCAATCAGCCGTACCAACTTTGGTAGACCTACCTCAAGATTTCACAATGATTGTTCCATAAGTTGTCACTGTAAAGCAGCTTATGTTGGCTTTTACCTATGCTGACTATGTCTAGTTGACGGCAAACGATCAATGTTGGTGAAAGTCGATCAATTACTAAAACTGCATCTCAATCCTTTAAGTTCTGCCATTCAAAGGGTATGGGATTCGGATCTGTTTATATTAGCACGCACACGTATTATAGCTTAATTACAGTCTCTTTAGTCTTACTGTAAATCCATCTCTTATAAATAGTTGATGACATTCGTTCCTCATTTCAGTGTGGTTCTTGATTTACAAACCACAAAGAACGGCACATATAACGGATTTTGATATATCATACAGAAGTAATGGATTTTGTTTGTTGCGGTTGGAAATTTACTGATTTGATCATGCAAATAAAAAAACATTCCTTCTAACACCGATGCAATCGAGTGTGCACTTTTACGCTCAGGTTTTGTACTAGTTTCATCTTCGTATTGGCAAGTTTTCTTGCATCTGCAAGAAATTTTTGAGAACTGACTGAATCTTTGCTGAAATACTGAAACGTTGAATTGCATTTCTTTTTGAAACACATAGTACTGGTATTTCGTACGTATGTTCATATCACAGATGCTGAACATTGGCGAAGCATAGTGGGGGCGGGAGGGGGTGTCACACCCCGACCGCGTAAAACAACAAATCGCGGCGGAAACATCGGGGCGTGTCGCGACAGAATTAATTGTTTCATAACCATGGCACACAAAGTGTATTTTATTTATTAAACAAGAGTGTTACATTGTTTCAAACAGGAAATTAACGAGTTCAGAACATAATTAAACATAGTCTATCATCTTTTAAAGTCTCTAAGGCACAGGTCCGCCCTAGTATCATGATCAACATCCTATGGAAAAGCACCTGAAAACACATGTGAAAATAGGTACGTCAGCATAAAAATGCCTGTGAGATACATAGGTTTGTGAAAATAAGATTCATGACTTATGTTTAAGAAAAATGTTTAGTCATGAACCTTGTAATTTGTTTTGTCTTGTAAATCATTTGAAAACAATAAGATCAGATGATATGTATAAGTAAATGTCAGGTTAAATAAATATCCATGTAAAAAGATGTGTTTGTATAAGATAAGTTGTTTGTAAATCAATGTCTTGTGAAAAGCATGTTATTTGTATAAAATGTTCTATGTCTCAAACTGAAATGATTCAAATAACGTTACGCCATGTAATACCATACAAACACTTATATATAGGAAGTACCAGCGGCGTATCCACCATGCTTGTATCATATTACACACGCATCGTTACTTAATCACTTAATCAAACCAAACCAACCAATGTAAGAAGTCTATGTTTAACCAAATTGTCAAATGTATTGAATAATATGTCAAAGTGTTTATGTCAAGATATAAATCATGTCAAATGTCTATGTCAAATATCCATGTCAAATGTCTATGTCAAAATGTCATGTATGGCAAGTGAAATGTCTCAACTAAACCATATGCACAAATACAAAGTATTGAAGTAAAACTTAGTTTAAATCAAAGCTATGTTTTGTGTAAATGCATGCAACTATTTAATATGAACATTTATGCGGTATTGTGAATATGCATACATCCAAGCCTGGCGACTGTGGTGATAACCCTTTAAACAAATTAAAGGTCTATCTGTCTTAATGTCAACGAATTCGGTCATTCCTTTCTGTCCCCTTACCCTGGGATGTCCGGAACGGGAGTTGTCAATTCCTATGGTACCACTACCTACTAACGAACGGCGTAGCTAATGTTAATGGATATATTGTCCCATGTAAACAAACCAAATGTCATAACAAAATGTGAGCATGTGAAAACAATGCACTAAGTATGTAATCAAATGAACATACCTAGCATGAAATGTCATGTAAAACGATGTACTAAGTAATGCACACAATGGGCACACCTAGCATGAAATGTCATGTAAAACAATGTACTAAGTAATGCACACAATGGGCACACCTAGCATGAAATGTCATGTAAAACAATGTACTAAGTAATGCACACAATGGGCACACCTAGCAGGAAATGTTATGAAATCATGTACTATAATGTACTAACGAACATAGCATGTATATGATGTGAAAACAGGAAAGCATGAAAGTAACAAGTAGGCACATGTGTTCCACCCCAAAACAGTTTGGAAAACAGTAAAAGAGGGGTCTATGTACTCACTTGAGATTGCTCAGTTGTATAAAGATAACCACCAAGCAATGCAAGAGATCTCGGAATCAAACGGCACCTAATATAGGTAACTATGTTAATAAACCGGACCTTAATCGGAAGACTGGGTAGCATTAGGGTTTGTAAACCAAATGAGTGTCGGAACTCACGTGATATGGTTTAACAAAGCCTACATGCTAAATGAAACTTAACATAATTGTTTACGACCCATTACGACCCGTTTAGGAAGCTTATGCTACTTTAACGTGTCGTGCGCGTGAAACGCGTTCGGACCGCTTAACTAGTCCTATGATAAGTATTATATGCCTAAACATGTTACATAATCAGTTACGTGACAAAAGTTTAGGTTACATATGCTAAATTACCAATTATGTATGAAAAGGGTATTCTGGTAATTTACCTAAGGCATATAAACTACCTATCATACAACTACTTACACGTTGTGACCATAAGGTATAACCTCGGAAGGTTATTCCCTACACTATGGTCACCTAATGTGTTTGGTCGGATCCTAATGATCGACCAAACTGGGTCGGGTTCGAAGGTATAGGCGATTTATTAGATCGCCTACCCTACGACCCTAGACAACGTGGTAATCAGTGGGCATAGTCCCAAGGGACTATGACCAACGTGATTACAATCACGTTGCGAAGTTCAAACGAACTTCGCATTGACCATTACTGGTCAACGCAGAAAGTCAAACAAAGTTTGACTTTCAGACTCGATAAAACAATAAAATAAGGAAAAGAACGAAAGAATACTTACGAAGGGTCCAAGATTCAAAGGTTCAAAGGTGTGGGTTTTGTGTTGAGGATGGATGGGTATTTATAGTAAAAGCACTACCGTTAGGATCGTTTCTTGGAAAAGGGGAAAAGATCTAGTCCGTACACTTGTTGGAACCTTATGGTGACTAAAATTCCATCCTTATCACATGACTAGACAATTAGGAACATGTGGTTGAGAATCAAATGGTTGCAACTTGTGATTAGAAACATTTAATCTGGTCAGAAGGTGGGAAGCGGCCCGCTTTAGGATCAGCCAAACACAATGCGGGCCGCCTGAGCATGTCAGATCAGAAACAACTTTCAAAAATGACAATTTAGGTCCCTGCACGTGTTTAAGGCCATTTCCGACACTTCTAAGGCCCGTAAAGCCAACTTTAAGGCCCTAAAATGTTGCCTAAACATTGTGGACATGAAACATGTTCAAAAATATGTCGGATGATGGTTCGTTTGGTCGTACGAACGCGATGTTCGCTTAATTACGACGGAATGCGCATAATCGCGAAAAACGATCCAAATGACGCAACGAATGGATTTTTCTTAAGGCGAACACTAAAATAAAATGTAGTCATGCTTACATAAATTTTTGGATGTCCAGATGTATTCAGAACGTAAGTTATGCGCGAAAATGCAAACTTGTGCACTTTTTGACACTTTTAGTCCCTGAATGTTCCAAAAGTTTATTTTAGCACACTAAACCCCTCAAAGCCTATTTCTAAGCTATGTAAAGGATATTTAAGGTGTGTTTAACTTATGGTCATGTTCCGGAATGTTCGTTACAGTTCAAATTGACATACTTTCGCAGTTTGTCATATTTAGTCCCTGTAAGCGAATTAACTTGTTTTTGCCATACCAAAGCCTTCAAAACTTATTTCTAAGTTATGTAAAGGTTATTTAAGGTATGTTGAGTATATGTTGATGTTCCGGAGTATTTCTCGCATTAAACTGAGTACGTTTACGCACTAGTTTGCGTATAACTCTCCAGAAAGCGATGTAGAGTTTGAAATTACATAAAAGTCAAAACATGAAAAATGTAAAACACAATCAAACAAACATTGGGATCAAATAACATTGTTTTATTGATAACAGAACTGTTCATAGTGATAACAAGCACAGTTGTTACAGTCTCCCCTACTTGTGGAAATTTCGTCCCGAAATTTATTTAGAGGAAACTCGTGGAAAAAGATGTGGATATTTCGCCTTCATTTGGTCTTCGCGTTCCCAAGTAAACTCAGGTCCACGTTTTGCTTCCCAGCGAACTTTGACCAAAGGAATGCGCTTGCGTTTAAGCCACTTGACTTCACGTTCCATGATTTCCACTGGTTTCTCAACAAATTTCAGTGTTTTGCCAACACGAATTTCGTCAAGCGGTATGGAGTAGTTCTCATCAGCTGTACACTTCTTGAGATTTGATATGTGAAAAGTTGGATGAACATTTCCCAGCTCAGGAGGTAACTCAAGTCTATAGGCTACCTTTCCGATTCTTTCGACGATCTTGAATGGTCCAACGTATCTAGGTGCAAGTTTTCCTTTCTTTCCAAATCTGATCACACCTTTCCAAGGTGAGACCTTAAGTAATACTCGATCACCGACTTGGAATTCCAAGGCTTTGCGTTTTGGGTCCGCGTAAATCTTCTGACGGCTTCTAGCTGCCTGAAGGTTATCACGAACCTTCTTGACCTTGTCAGTTGTCTCTAAAATGAGGGCAGGTCCAGTAAGTTGAGCCTCGCCAATCTCATTCCAGCAGACTGGTGAACGACATTTTCGACCATAGAGAGCTTCGAAAGGAGCCATTTTGATGCTAGTGTGATAACTGTTGTTGTAGGAGAATTCAATCAATTTAAGATGTGAATCCCAGCTACCACCAAAATCGATCACACAAGCTCTTAGCATATCCTCCAGAGTCTGGATTGTTCTCTCAGATTGACCATCCGTTTGCGGATGATAAGCTGTGCTCAGATTAAGTTGGGTCCCCATAGCAGATTGCATGGTTCTCCAAAAGTGAGAAGTGAAACGAGCATCTCTGTCAGAAATGATGTTCAAAGGAACACCATGTCGAGCTACAATTTCATCTACATAGATTTGAGCAAGTTTGTCAGTAGGAAAATCCTCGCGGATTGGCAAGAAATGCGCTGATTTTGTAAGACGATCAACGACTACCCAGATGGCATCATGACCTTTCTTTGTGCGCGGGAGTTTGGTAACAAGATCCATAGTAATGTTTTCCCATTTCCAAACTGGGATCTCTGGTTGCTCCAATAAACCAGATGGACGCTGATGTTCAGCCTTAACCTTAAGACAAGTAAGGCATTTTGACACGTATAAGGCAATGTCTTTCTTCATACCAGGCCACCAATAGTGAATACGAAGATCCTTATACATCTTATCTGAGCCCGGATGAATGGAATAACGAGACTTATGGGCTTCATCCATAAGCAAGGTACGAATATCATCCTGGCTTGGGACCCACAAACGGTCCATGAAGTAATATGACCCATTGTCCTTCAGTTCAAGAGCAGGTGTTATGTGATAGGGAAATTCCTTATCCATCGAACCTTGTGAAACACAAGATTGTTGAGCTTGAGCAATGCGTGCTTGAATATCGGATCGAGCTTGAATAACAGACTGAACACGTACACAATGAAGCTTAGTACGTTCCTTACGACTCAATGCATCAGCCACGACATTCGCCTTACCAGGATGGTAGCGAATTTCGCAGTCGTAGTCATTTAAAAGCTCAACCCAACGTCGCTGTCTCATGTTGAGTTCTTTCTGGTTGAAGATATGCTGAAGACTTTTGTGGTCAGTGAAAACCACACATTTTGTACCGTACAAATAGTGTCTCCAGATCTTGAGAGCAAAGACGACTGCACCCAACTCAAGATCATGAGTGGTGTAGTTCTTCTCATGTATCTTCAATTGTCTTGATGCATAGGCTATGACTTTGTTCCTTTGCATAAGAACACAGCCAAGACCCAATTTCGATGCATCACAATACACGACAAAATCATCATCACCCTCAGGTAATGATAGAACAGGCGCATCGTAAAGCTTCTGCTTCAGGTGTTGAAAAGCTTCCTCTTGTTTGAATCCCCAGTAAAAGGGCATTTTCTTCTGAGTTAGAGCAGTAAGAGGAACTGCAATCTTAGAGAAGTTTTCAATGAAGCGGCGATAATAACCCGCTAGGCCAAGAAAAGAACGAACTTCAGTAGGAGTAGTAGGCGTATCCCAATCCTTAATCGCACTGATCTTGGAGGGATCTACATGAACACCTCGTTCGTTGATAATGTGTCCCAAAAATTGAACTTCTTTAAGCCAAAATTCGCACTTGGAGAATTTGGCGAAAAGTTGCTCTTTCTTCAGGAGTTCCAGAGTAAGACGAAGGTGCTGCTCGTGATCAGCTTGCGTCTTAGAGTAAATCAAGATGTCATCGATAAAAACAATGACGAACTGATCCAAATAAGTTTTGCAGACCCTATTCATTAAGTCCATGAAAACAGCAGGAGCATTAGTCAAACCGAAAGGCATGACTGTGAACTCGTAATGTCCATAACGAGTACGGAATGCTGTCTTCGGAATGTCTTCTTCTTGCACCCGAAGTTGATGATATCCGGAACGCAGATCGATCTTCGAAAAATAAGAAGCGCCTTGTAACTGATCAAAGAGGTCGTCTATGCGAGGTAGAGGATATCGATTTTTGATGGTAAGCTTGTTAAGCTCACGATAATCGATACACATCCTAAAGGATCCATCCTTCTTCTTGACAAAAAGAACGGGAGCACCCCATGGTGAAAAGCTGGGACGGATAAAACCTTTGTCAGAGAGCTCCTGAAGCTGTTTAGATAACTCTTGCATCTCCGATGGTGCAAGACGATATGGAGCTCTGGCAATGGGATTTGCACCAGGTACGAGATCAATGCGGAACTCGACTTGGCGTGCTGGAGGTAGACCAGGTAAATCTTCAGGGAACACTTCAGAATAATCCCGAACGACAGGAATATCTGAAATAGCCTTTCCCTTGCCTTTATCTTCTGTAACATGTGCTAAGAAAGCCACATAGTTCTTCTGCAGATACTTCCGAGCTTTAAAACAAGACATGAGTCTGAGACCACCGATAGGCTTCTCACCTTGTACTTGCAGGATCTCGCCTGTCGAAAGTGGCACACGAACAATCTTCTTAGAACAAACTATCTCTGCGTGATGCTTGGATAACCAATCCATTCCCACAATAACGTCGAAGCTTCCAAGTTGCATAGGCGCGAGGTCAATAGGAAAAAGATGGTCGTTAAGATTCAACTGGCAGTTGTGAAGAACAGAATCAAGAATAATGGGTTCACCATTAGCAACTTCTACTGTCAAAGATTTGCCTAGTTTCGTTCTAGACACTCGAAGCATTTGCTCAAAAGACAAAGACACGAAACTTTTGTCGGCACCGGAATCGAAAAGAACAGATGCAGGCTGATTATTAATAAAGAACGTACCGTTCACCACATTATCGTCAGCCTGTGCCTCTTGGGCATTCATGTTAAAAACTCGGCCTCGAGCCGGAGCCGGATTCTGGTTCTGGTTCTGGTTCTGGTTGGCTAGCCTTGGGCACCGGTTCCTGTAGTGGGTCAGATCCCCACAATTGTAACAAGCACCTGGTGGGTATTGTGGTCTTGCAGCTTGACCCTGTTGCGGAGCAGGAGGCTGAGCAACTTGTTGAGCCGGGTTCTGAACCGCGGGATTCTGAGCAGATCGACAAACATTGGCGAGATGGCCTGACTTCCCACAGTTAGTACAGAAACGGCATGGAAATTGCGGCTGGTGGTGACTGTTGCATCTATTGCACAAAGGTGCATTCCCTATATAGGGTTTCTTTGCTGGAGGCTGTGCAGGTTGGTTGGGAGCTACCTGGTTAGCTTGAGCAGTGATAGCAAAATTTTGAGAAGCCTTACGCTTCTTTGACCTCTTTGAAGAACCAGAGTTCTTTCCATTCCCGTTTTGACCTTTCTTGCTATCTTCCTTGTCAGCCGACTGCTTCTTGCCCTTGTCACCCTTCCGGTGTAACTTGTTCTTCCGGATCTGCGACTCAGTCAATGTCGCAGATAACTCGATCGCCTGACGAAGTGTGGCAGGGTTACTACCAGTGAGAATGTCTTGTACCGAGTCAGGTAGACCATCGATGTATCTCTCGATAGCCTTGTCGAGTGGGGTGACCATTGTTGGGCAAAGCAGACTCAACTCTTCAAACCGATCAGTATAAGCCCTATGCTCACCACTATCTTGCTTCAAAACATCAAACTCTTTCTCCAACGCTCGTTGCTCATGACGAGGACAGAATTCCCTCATCATAAGGGCTCTAAGTTCAGCCCATGTCTGTGCGAGAGCGACTTCTGCACCTTGGTCTCTCATAACCCCGTTCCACCATGTCAAAGCCCTCTTCTGAAATACGCTCGAGGAGAACTCGACCTTGCGATTATCCGGACACTGCACATGGCGAAAAGTATTCTCTATGCTCTCGAACCACTGAAGAAGCCCAGTCGCTCCTTCAGAACCACTAAACTTGAGTGGTTTAGCCTGGTTAAAATCCTTGTATTTGCATGGAACATTGTTGTTGTTGTTGGCTTGGTTCCATTGAGCAAAGAGATTTGGAAACTGAGCAGCCATCTGCTGCGCAATAATTTCTGCCAGCTCGGCAGTTGCTATCTGATTTTCGCGTCGAGGGGGCATTCTAAAAGAGGAAAACATGAAAGGAAACGAGTGAGATGATTGGATGAAAAGAATGAGATGAAACAAAATCAACAAAAGCAAAGATGGTGGTCATTCGTCCGTATCACAAAGCAAACAAACGACTCACAGTGACTAATCAAAGTAAATGGGTCAAAAATAATGTATAATGAAGACATGCTCGCCTATAAGTGAACACTCATCCCAAGAATTCCCAGGTAAGCACAACTGGTCTCTGCGTCTGGTTGAGATGTATACGAAGTGCTTGCCTAGACAGAAAACTCAGAATACAGGCATTCACCCTTCCAGTTTGCACACGTTCACATTATTTAAAACCCAAAACGTTTGACGGGATTTTTGAAAATTAGAAGGCACAAGGCCAAAAAACCAAACTCGAAAAGGGTTCAAAACCATAAAACAGAGGGTTCAAAACCTTACAATTGAGGGTTCAAAACCTTGTAAAAAATTTATTCAAAAACAGATGATTGTTTTTCAAAAATCGTTTCGGAAAAATTTTGGTTCCTTGTTTTGTTAATCACCTAAGGATAGGTGATGTACATGTTTTAAGATCTAAACACAAGATAACTCGTGTTAGGTTCCTAGAAAAGTTATAGTCTAGGTCAAAGCATTACTAATAACCTAATTCCCTATAACCATTGGCTCTGATACCAACTCTTCTGTCACACCCCGACCGCGTAAAACAACAAATCGCGGCGGAAACATCGGGGCGTGTCGCGACAGAATTAATTGTTTCATAACCATGGCACACAAAGTGTATTTTATTTATTAAACAAGAGTGTTACATTGTTTCAAACAGGAAATTAACGAGTTCAGAACATAATTAAACATAGTCTATCATCTTTTAAAGTCTCTAAGGCACAGGTCCGCCCTAGTATCATGATCAACATCCTATGGAAAAGCACCTGAAAACACATGTGAAAATAGGTACGTCAGCATAAAAATGCCTGTGAGATACATAGGTTTGTGAAAATAAGATTCATGACTTATGTTTAAGAAAAATGTTTAGTCATGAACCTTGTAATTTGTTTTGTCTTGTAAATCATTTGAAAACAATAAGATCAGATGATATGTATAAGTAAATGTCAGGTTAAATAAATATCCATGTAAAAAGATGTGTTTGTATAAGATAAGTTGTTTGTAAATCAATGTCTTGTGAAAAGCATGTTATTTGTATAAAATGTTCTATGTCTCAAACTGAAATGATTCAAATAACGTTACGCCATGTAATACCATACAAACACTTATATATAGGAAGTACCAGCGGCGTATCCACCATGCTTGTATCATATTACACACGCATCGTTACTTAATCACTTAATCAAACCAAACCAACCAATGTAAGAAGTCTATGTTTAACCAAATTGTCAAATGTATTGAATAATATGTCAAAGTGTTTATGTCAAGATATAAATCATGTCAAATGTCTATGTCAAATATCCATGTCAAATGTCTATGTCAAAATGTCATGTATGGCAAGTGAAATGTCTCAACTAAACCATATGCACAAATACAAAGTATTGAAGTAAAACTTAGTTTAAATCAAAGCTATGTTTTGTGTAAATGCATGCAACTATTTAATATGAACATTTATGCGGTATTGTGAATATGCATACATCCAAGCCTGGCGACTGTGGTGATAACCCTTTAAACAAATTAAAGGTCTATCTGTCTTAATGTCAACGAATTCGGTCATTCCTTTCTGTCCCCTTACCCTGGGATGTCCGGAACGGGAGTTGTCAATTCCTATGGTACCACTACCTACTAACGAACGGCGTAGCTAATGTTAATGGATATATTGTCCCATGTAAACAAACCAAATGTCATAACAAAATGTGAGCATGTGAAAACAATGCACTAAGTATGTAATCAAATGAACATACCTAGCATGAAATGTCATGTAAAACGATGTACTAAGTAATGCACACAATGGGCACACCTAGCATGAAATGTCATGTAAAACAATGTACTAAGTAATGCACACAATGGGCACACCTAGCATGAAATGTCATGTAAAACAATGTACTAAGTAATGCACACAATGGGCACACCTAGCAGGAAATGTTATGAAATCATGTACTATAATGTACTAACGAACATAGCATGTATATGATGTGAAAACAGGAAAGCATGAAAGTAACAAGTAGGCACATGTGTTCCACCCCAAAACAATTTGGAAAACAGTAAAAGAGGGGTCTATGTACTCACTTGAGATTGCTCAGTTGTATAAAGATAACCACCAAGCAATGCAAGAGATCTCGGAATCAAACGGCACCTAATATAGGTAACTATGTTAATAAACCGGACCTTAATCGGAAGACTGGGTAGCATTAGGGTTTGTAAACCAAATGAGTGTCGGAACTCACGTGATATGGTTTAACAAAGCCTACATGCTAAATGAAACTTAACATAATTGTTTACGACCCATTACGACCCGTTTAGGAAGCTTATGCTACTTTAACGTGTCGTGCGCGTGAAACGCGTTCGGACCGCTTAACTAGTCCTATGATAAGTATTATATGCCTAAACATGTTACATAATCAGTTACGTGACAAAAGTTTAGGTTACATATGCTAAATTACCAATTATGTATGAAAAGGGTATTCTGGTAATTTACCTAAGGCATATAAACTACCTATCATACAACTACTTACACGTTGTGACCATAAGGTATAACCTCGGAAGGTTATTCCCTACACTATGGTCACCTAATGTGTTTGGTCGGATCCTAATGATCGACCAAACTGGGTCGGGTTCGAAGGTATAGGCGATTTATTAGATCGCCTACCCTACGACCCTAGACAACGTGGTAATCAGTGGGCATAGTCCCAAGGGACTATGACCAACGTGATTACAATCACGTTGCGAAGTTCAAACGAACTTCGCATTGACCATTACTGGTCAACGCAGAAAGTCAAACAAAGTTTGACTTTCAGACTCGATAAAACAATAAAATAAGGAAAAGAACGAAAGAATACTTACGAAGGGTCCAAGATTCAAAGGTTCAAAGGTGTGGGTTTTGTGTTGAGGATGGATGGGTATTTATAGTAAAAGCACTACCGTTAGGATCGTTTCTTGGAAAAGGGGAAAAGATCTAGTCCGTACACTTGTTGGAACCTTATGGTGACTAAAATTCCATCCTTATCACATGACTAGACAATTAGGAACATGTGGTTGAGAATCAAATGGTTGCAACTTGTGATTAGAAACATTTAATCTGGTCAGAAGGTGGGAAGCGGCCCGCTTTAGGATCAGCCAAACACAATGCGGGCCGCCTGAGCATGTCAGATCAGAAACAACTTTCAAAAATGACAATTTAGGTCCCTGCACGTGTTTAAGGCCATTTCCGACACTTCTAAGGCCCGTAAAGCCAACTTTAAGGCCCTAAAATGTTGCCTAAACATTGTGGACATGAAACATGTTCAAAAATATGTCGGATGATGGTTCGTTTGGTCGTACGAACGCGATGTTCGCTTAATTACGACGGAATGCGCATAATCGCGAAAAACGATCCAAATGACGCAACGAATGGATTTTTCTTAAGGCGAACACTAAAATAAAATGTAGTCATGCTTACATAAATTTTTGGATGTCCAGATGTATTCAGAACGTAAGTTATGCGCGAAAATGCAAACTTGTGCACTTTTTGACACTTTTAGTCCCTGAATGTTCCAAAAGTTTATTTTAGCACACTAAACCCCTCAAAGCCTATTTCTAAGCTATGTAAAGGATATTTAAGGTGTGTTTAACTTATGGTCATGTTCCGGAATGTTCGTTACAGTTCAAATTGACATACTTTCGCAGTTTGTCATATTTAGTCCCTGTAAGCGAATTAACTTGTTTTTGCCATACCAAAGCCTTCAAAACTTATTTCTAAGTTATGTAAAGGTTATTTAAGGTATGTTGAGTATATGTTGATGTTCCGGAGTATTTCTCGCATTAAACTGAGTACGTTTACGCACTAGTTTGCGTATAACTCTCCAGAAAGCGATGTAGAGTTTGAAATTACATAAAAGTCAAAACATGAAAAATGTAAAACACAATCAAACAAACATTGGGATCAAATAACATTGTTTTATTGATAACAGAACTGTTCATAGTGATAACAAGCACAGTTGTTACAGGGGGCGGCCGACCCCCCTAACTTTTCGCTCAGTAATGGAGAGTATGTAGTTTTCGTATAGAAATTTTTTGGTATACACGTTTTCGACCCCCCGTTTTGTAGAAATTTTTTGGTATATACGTTTTCGACCCCACGGGCGGAAATCTCAAGCTTGCCACTGATGCTGAAAATACCTAATTTTTGCTTCCTAACATACAAGTTTCCACGTGCACAGAAAAATTGTTCTTATGACATGACATGATCGCAAATTCTCTGATATTGAATTGTAGTTATCAAAGATTGACCAGTTTAATACTTGACTTGTGTGGACATGTATGCTAAGTTGTGTTACACTTATTTGCAGAGTATGTTAAGGGTTCTTAACTTGCTATGTGATAGTTATATAAAACAACTTTAGCCTGCTTTTCTGTAAATTAGCAGTTCATCTGTTCATCATTTGCAGTAATCAACAGAATGGCTGCTTGAGATGACAACTCGCCAAGAGATGTTAAGACTGTTATAGCCCTGCTGAAACAACCGGTGTTGACAATTATGGACTTCGTGTCATACACCAGTTTCCAGCTTGTGTTGTTATCAGTGGCGGAAGTAGCCCATTAAATCAGGGGTATCCCAAAAAAAAATTACCGTGCAATCATACAATATAAAAAAAAAAACAACACTAAATAAATAAAGTAAAACAAAATACCTAACTTGAGCCGTAGCCCGTGCTACGAATACGCACTTGAGCCGTAGCCCGTGCTACGGCTGCTAAAGCATTGGGTCCGCCCCTGGTTGTTATGCTGATGCGATGAATACAAATCATACAGATAATGTTGGTTTCTTTTATTGATTTTTCTGATGATGGATATGGTGAAAATGTTGGCCTTTTTATTTGGTTTTTGTTAACAAGAATGTTGTTTCTTTTTTCGCTAATAACTTCTTCATATTTTTAAGCTTAAAGCATAAAATACGACAATTTCTTCCGATTTGAAGACTAAAAGGTATATTTTTTTCGAATGCAAATGATAAACATTATTAATATTTTAACTTAAAGATATAAAAACGACTGTTTTTTTAATTTCATAATAATAAAATGTTATTTTTTATTAGTTTTTTTTATTTTGAGAAAGTCACGTCACTATCTATATAATCTACATACGCATTATGAATTAAGAAAAGGTCACCTGAAACGTCATAAAGTGATAACATGTTAGTTTGGTAATTACGCAAGCTTGGAACAAGTGAAATTTGTGAATGACTTTAGAGGGATAAAAAAAAAGATTTGAGTGACTTTAATGGAACGGAGGGAAAACTTGTTTACTATTCTACAATGTTACCCTTGTAAAAAAATACAAATTAAAATCTAGAGACAATTTATAGTTTGATTCCAAGTTGTAGTTTTCATTTGCTAGCTTTACAATTTTCAAAAGAGCTCATATACGACAGTTGATGCGTTAACTGGTTGCCTTATATATACAGTTAGATGAAAAAAAGGTAAATCAGTGTGAATTTTGTTGTAAATATAACATTTAGACACACAAATAAAAATATAAATTTAACTTGTTCAAGATTTTAATTCAGTGTATTCTTGGACAATAACATGAACATTAGATGATGATGAATCTAACCTTGACAGCAATGAATGAGCCAAGTACAGTATAGGTCCATGAGTCATTATCTTGTTTCAGGTGACACTGCAGGTAATGAGGCAATTGGGAAAGGGGTGAAACTAGCAAAGATGTCCGGGTTTTGCAAGATTAGCATCTGTCTGTCTGTCTGTCTGTCGTGTTTAATGATTTTATCTAGCTTTTGTGGGTTGATGAACACATTTTGTTTATTTATATTTTGTAATGTAAATTATCCTAAAGGTATGACCGTAGAAGTACAAAGTGTATCTTGTTAATATATTCATCTTTTTTTATGCTCAATTTGGATCGACCAAATTAACCAACTATCCTAGTTTGGGTTCTACAAGGTATAATCAGATATTCATATTCTATTTGACACAACTCGTGTGTTTACGATTAAACCCACCTAGCCATTTCCATACCTAGCAGTGGTGTAGCTATTAATACTTAAAGGTCTTTGTGAAGTGACGACATGTGCAAACGAGCCAAGCCGAGTCCGAGCTCGACCATGCTCGAGCTCGATTAACTTATGAAAGCTCGAGCTCGACCTCGGCTCGTTGGTAGTTTCTCAAGCCCAAGCTTAGCTTGTTTACTATCTATTAATTGATATATTAAATAAAAATTAATATAAATAATAGACTCGTTTAGGCTCGCGAGCTTGACGACTCGACGAGTGAAGCTCGGGCTCGTTTAATAGACAACTTTAAATAAGGGGTAAATGTTATTAAATATTAATAAAAACTAATATTACGCTAAGGCTCGACGAGCCTTGACGAGCTTCACATGCCAGGCTCGTACTCGGGCTCGATAAACAAACGAGCTTTATTTTAGGCTCAAGCTCGGCTAGGGCTTGATAAGGCTCGGTTCATTCCGAGCCTTTTCTCAAGCCGATCTCGAGCAGCGCGGCTCGTTTGCACCACTAGAAGTTACCTGTTCTTAACTAACTTGTTCAAGATTCAACTAAAATGCCTATTTGACTAAAATGTGACACTGTGGGTTTTCTATGAGCATGTAATGGATCAAATATCTTAGAAATCTAATACTTATGCATGAACAACCCAATGCGTGTATCGATGTTTGAAGCACTAAAAGACAACCAACTACAGATTTGTTTCAATAGATCAATTATGCAAGAAAAAACCGAATTGCTTATTGGCCCGTGTTACAAAGAAAAAATTGCACAAGGAAAGCAATATGTACCTTTGAATTTAAACTAACATGATTTTGTCAATGAAGATTTGCATGACCGCAATGTTTAGCTCTCTCACCAACTTCTGCTGCACATACAAAGTAACAAATTGATAATCAAATCTTGGTTTTAAAAAGCGCGCCTAAGGCGCGAGGCGCAGGCCTCAGCGTCTCATGCTACACAAGGCGTGCGAAATACAGGAAGCGCACCTAAGGCACACTTTTTTGGCAAAAAAAACCCCTGAGGCGCGCGCCTCGCGTACTTATCAAATTTTTGTGCAGCAAACTGTTGTACAATAGGTTTTTTGGCTTGTACATGTAGGTAAAATCATATATAAACCTTAGTTATAGCTATATTTTGGATAACGCATGCTAAAAATCTATGGGATACATAAAAAAATTATATAATCACCCAGCACCTCGGATACGAAAAGTCCGCCGCTTTTGCGCTTCTTGCTTTTAAAATCCAATATTTATTCTATTAAGCAATTGAATGAAGAAAAACAGGTGTCATTGTAATGAAATCAATAATACAACATTTTAGGAAGCAAAAGACCATCAAAAACCTCATTTCAAATTTCAATAATCAATAACCTCTCTATGGGACTATGGGTTTGAAATAATCAAACCCAAACACTACCCAAGATCAATATGGAGTCCAACAACAGACCAACTTAGCTATATAAAAGTGCTTCGGCTCCAGCAACGATCTCCAGTATATCATTAGTAATCTTAGATTGTCGTTCACGGTTATAAATAGTCGAAAGACTCTTCTTCAAATCAATTGCATTATCAGTAGCGTTACTCATTGCATTCATCCTAGCAGCAAGCTCGCTAGCTAACGACTCCTGTAACGCCCTCAAAATCTGATTATTCATATAAAGCGGCATCAACGCATCAAGAATCTGAACAGGGTCTTGTTCAAACTCCATATTCGGCAAAAACCCTTCACTCGTACCCACCGATTTATCCCTCTCAACAGCCAGTTTTCCCTCTTTTGAAGTCAACCTAAAGAACTCATCTTCACTTGCATCAACAGAGTTCCCATTTTCATCACGAATCTCCCCTTTAGCCGACAACGGAAGCAATGTATGAATTACGGGATTCGATTTGATCAAAGACACGAACTTTGTGTACAAAAGCTCGACTTTATCGACTTCTTCACTTACAAACAACGAAAACACTTCATCGGAAATCACTTGTGAGTCTTTTGCAGTCGGAAACCCCTCGCCTTCGATAAACCTATCAACCGAAACTGAAGGTCTTTTTACAAAATACGAATTACCCTTTTTTCCGACACTAATAACAGTGTAATCCAGACCAAGACTCTTCAATTCGGCGATCCGGGCTTCGGCTTTTCGAAAAACAAACTTGTTAAACCCACCACACAGACCGCGTTCTCCTGTTATTACAACAAGGGCGACTTTTTTGACGGGTCTAACGTTGGTCAAAGGTGTGTCAATGTCTTCTAACTGTGCCTGTTGGTTGATGCTGTAAAGAACGTCGATAAGGGATTCGGAGAACGGTCGGGAATTAACTACGGCTTCTTGGGCGCGCCTAACTTTTGCTGCTGCTACAAGTTTCATTGCTTCTGTGATTTTCTGTGTGTTAGTCACGGAGGCAATACGTTGACGGAGTCCACGAAGACTGCAGTTGATTGTTCGGAAATTTGATAACTTTGAAGGAGGAGAGATGTCGGATTGAAATAACTTTGAATGACGCTGAATGAATAGATGATTGGGGATATGAAATGGTTGATCTGAAGATACCCATGATGAAAGCTTAAGTTGAGACATTGAGATATTGAGCGAGTATAATCCGTCCTCCTTGTACACCGAAGTCACCAATGTACTTTGAGGAAGCCTAATTCAAATTAGTAAATGATTAGATACATGAAGATTCTAAAAAAAAAACATCTTCGTACTCTCATGTATCAAAACATCGTTATCAAATACAATAATCTAATAAGAAAACTGATATAGCAATGGTTCAATAATGATTATCATGTTAGAATTTTGCTTCCACTAGTTTCCTGCCATAACCTCTTGAAGGTCACCTGCCCGCAAGCTGCCATTTTGAGATCTGGATATTGGCGCCAAAAACAAAATAGCATAGTAACATTGCAGAAAATATAAAGATTTACACAACAACCATTTGCATATGCTCATTTCCATATAATCTTAACTAACTTGTACATATATCATTAAAAATTCACCTAAATTGATTACATTTTAATATCATTTAATTTCACATAAAAAAAACGAGTTAACTGCCATTTCCGTCCCTGTAGTTTGTCCAACTATGCCAGTTCAAATTTTAAATTTGTACCATTTCCGTCCCTAACATTCTTGAAACATGCCAATTTCAACCAAAAAGCTAAAGTTGAATAGAATAATTGGACAAACTACAAGGACAGAAATGACACTTAACTCATTTTTTTTGGTCGGATCTGGCATTTTTCAAAAATGTCAGGGAGGGACGGAAATGATACAAACTTAAAATTTGGCCTGAACGGGCATAATTAGACAAACCACATGGACGAAAATGGCAGTTAACTCTAATAAAAAAACTCTAGAATCTGATTGAATTATATATAAACACCTCAAAAACTTATAACATTGCATCAGGGCATAACAGTTCCAGATTCTAATATAAATGACCGGGTCCGGAATCGGTTTCAAGTAGAACCTAGAAGCCTATTTTTGGATAAAAGCAATCAAGTGGAAAAACAAACCCTAAATTTATACAGATTGCACATGCTCAAGGGCCAATAAGGTGTGACATAAACACAACAAAATTCACAAAATCAATAGAGTTGTAAAGTAAGTGAAGACCTGTTTATGACATTCTCCAAATGCATAGAGATGAAATCCCCAAATTGAACACATTAATAATCAACAAATTTTATAAACTGCTAACATACGCACCTGCAACTGACGTATAATCCGAAGTCTACTTTATCAACTTCCACTCAAAATCGTCGTGCGAATCCAAAATCAAGTTAACCCTAATCTGTAGGACATTAGAACAATTGGGCACATGGGGTTAGAGCAACGCCCTGTTGATGACGATTGATACCAGAGAAGGTAGGAACTGGATTCTAGGTGTCTGTAGATTACCACCATTAGATGATAACAAGGATAAGAGTTAAATGTCGGGATAGTCCCTTTTGTTTGTCCTTTTTTTTATGTTTTTAGTCAATAACTTTTTAAAATCATAGCTATAATCTCTAATTTTTTAATTTTCGTTTCTGGATTGTCTATGTACCTAACATCAGTTAGTTTTCTCAGTTAAAGGTGTGAAATGACAAAAATACCATTTCCTTAAAAAAGGCAAACCACATAAACTATCCGTGCATTTAATAAATAAATAAAAAATAAAAATCTAATTAATAAATCAAATTTCAAGTGAGCCCCACAACCTACTCCACCCTCACCCTACCCCTTATCAACTTCTTCTTCTCGACATCCACTGAACACCCACCACCACCATCTTCCCTCCAACACTGAACACCCACCTCCACTACTGTAAAGCAAACCGAGCTCTACTGGAATGTGACCGGAAAGTTTGTTGGAAAATAAAAATAGAGTTGACAAGGAGGTAAGAGTGGATATATTAAGTGGGACTGGACTAGAAAGTTGATTTGATGAAAGATCAAGGTGGATCAGATTAGGTAGAAGCGAAATTGACAATGAGATTGAGCCACTGAGTGATGCATCGGAGAGGTTAAGCCACGTTGAGGAAAAATTGACAAAACTCGCGCACACTGTTACAGTACAACCATCATACTCGAACTAAGCCCTAGAGGTCGAATTCAACCTTGACGCCAAATAAAAAAACTACAATCGATGCAAATTAGGGATGAGTTTACATAAATAACTGAAGATTTTACCTGGCAGTCCTTGGAATCGGGTGAAACGAGCAAGAGAGAGGAGAACTGGTGGTGTGATATATGTCGCCAAAGTGGGGAACGAGCGTGGGAGGGGGAAAGGATTTCAATTTTGTTTGACTAGCTGTGTTGAAGGGGGGGGGGGGGAAGATGGTGGTGGTGGGTGTTCGGCTGATGGAGGAAGGAAGATGGTGGGGGTGGGTGTTTGGTTGATGTTAAGAAGAAGAAGATGAAAAGGGGGTAGGGTTGAGGGTGGGGTAGGTTGTGGGACACATTTGAAATTTGACTTATTAATTAGATTTTTATTTTTTTATTTATTAAATGCCCGGATAGTCCCTGTGGTTTGACCTTTTTAAGGAAATGGTATTTTTGTCATTTCACACCCTCTTAACTGAGAAAACTAACTGATGTTAAGCACAGGAACCATCCGGGAACGAAAATTGAAAAGTTGGGGACTATATCTGTAATTTTAGAAAGTTAGGGACTAAAGGTGAAAAAGGGCAAAGCACAGGGACTATCCGGGCATTTAGCTCCAAGGATAAAGAGTAAAAAAAACTGCCAAAATGGCCCCTAAGGTTTGGTCACTTTTGTCATTTTAGTTCAAAACTCAAATCTTTTGAATCTGGGTCCCTGTGGTTTCAATTTTGTTGTCATTTTCATCCAAAAGCAACATTTGGTCAGATTTTTCAGTTAACATCCAGTTTTTTTGTCTTTTTCCTCCCTTTTAATGAAGGACAAAATGGTCTTACATGTTATACTATACGCGATGGGTTGTCTGCCAGTTGTGTGTATTTAGTCTAAATAAAAATCATTATTATAAATTTAATACAAAATAATCGTGTTGAAAAATTATTAAGTTAACTCACTGGATCATGATAAGATTACTAAACTAATACACGCACATTAGGGAGCAGAGGTTTTTTGTGAAGCTTGGAAGAAAAGAAAGTTAACAATGGTGGGTGTCGTGTAGAGAGAGAGGGAGAGAGATATGGGTAGGGTGACAAGTGAGTTGCAAAGGCTTTTTGTGAAGTTTGGAAGAAAAGAAGGTTAGCAATGGTGGGTGTTGTGTAGAGAGAGAGAGGGGAGAGAGAGATATGGGTAGGGTGACAAGTGAGTTGCAACAAAGAGGACGGTGTGACACGTGCCACACGTCTTAATTGGGAAATCTTACAAACACACAAACAACATGTACAACACAGACAATGCATAAAACATCAAGCATAACTTACAACTAAGTAATTCAACAAGTCTATTATACAAAGTTACCCTTATACAATACAATACAATACAATACAATAATAATAATGTTTTTTTGGAACATTTAGTAGAAAGAGTAAACTGTAGTTTTACCCCCGAGGTTTGTGGGCGCTGACACTCTTACCCCTATTTTCAAAATTTTGCTTCCTTACACCCCGACGTTTCCTATTGCATCAATTTTGGACCCTCCGTCATCTTTTCGTCCAATTGAACGTTAATTTTTGTTAAATTACTTTTGTACCCTTTTTGCTTTATTAAAACCCTAATTTTCCCCCAAATTGATTCATTTCAAGCCCTGCTTATTCAAAATTCTTGTTGGGAGTGATGTACCCAATAGATCTTCTTTCTTTCTTTTGCTATAAGATGAACATTACATATGTCATAAGTGTGCATTATAATTAGTTCCTGCTAAGAAGTGTCACGATACAATCTGAATAAGTAACTAATGGTCATTAAATTATAGTAACTGAATGAGAATAACTTATCACTAAAATTGGCAGTTAAAAGTATCTTCAACCACAAATCTATTTACAAATAATTCAATAATCAGTCACTCAAGAACATCAACCGACATTTGCAAGCCATGATTGAGGTGATCACCGACTACGGTCGATACCAATAAAGCTATCATCAACAATCTCCCAAGCCTCAGTCATAATATCATCATTAGTCACCATTTCAGGAGCTATTCGGAGCCTCTGCTCGTCTTTTAACCCCTGATCTTCTTCACGGCACTCGAATTGAATGGCTGAAGAAGTGGAGTAAGAGGCAATAGAGGGAAGGGGTAGGTGGTTTGTGAGGGAGGAAATGGGGGAGGTGGTTTGTGTAGGCGGTGAGTGGTGGTTGGTGGTGGTGTAAGGGAAGAAGATGGTGGAATACAGAGGAAGATACTCATCTTCTTTGCTGTTTTGACTGGGGTATGATGGTTCAGATTTTGTTTGTTGTTTATTGGTGTTTTGGGTCGGGTAAAAGACCGGGTCGCAATGAATAGCTTATTGATCAAATAATAATAATAAATATGGGGTAAAATTACGAAAATGCCCTTACCTATAACAGTCAAACAACCGTTGACCGTTTAGAGGGTCCACCATCGATGTAATCAGGAATAGACAAGGGTTAAGGCAGCAAGATTTTGAAAATAGGGGGTAAGAGTGTCAGCGCCCTAAACCCCAGGGGGTAAAATTGCAGTTTACTCTACTAGAAACGACAACCAAGTATCTATATCTGATGGTAGGATTTCTATTTGTCACAGACGGGTTGAGGTTTCGTTATTTACCGTTACCACGGCAACACCGTCAAGTGCCAACACCAACTTGTCACCGCCACCACTGCCTCACCATCACCTCTGGCACCTCCCCATAAAAAATTGGGTGAACCTATTTTTATAATTGTTTTTTCTTTCTAAAATGAGTCATTTCAACTCGATTACAATTCGATCAAATCTCACTTTAACCCAAATTAAATTGAAACTTTTTTAAAAGATACATTTTAAGCCAAACTCTATTTTGATTTTCTCACGTCCCGTCATGACCCAAATTTGTTTTAACCCGTTACCCAACTTGACTTCTCGTGCATCATGGAGGTAATGTGATGGTATGGGTAGCACGGGCTACAGCTCAATCCCGTCTTCGTAGTGTAATTATTTATTTTTTATTTTGGTTTTATACAAAGGATACCCTGAACAAATACTAGGATACTTGATGTGTGCAAAATGCAACATATAAATTACATCAAATATGGCATAAAACTAACCATTTTTTAGTACTAATGTTGGAAAAAGTATGTTTTTGTCTTCCTTTTGTATTTTCAGGATTAAATGAGCTCAAATGAACAAAAGAAGTAAAAGGCAGCTAAATCTAACATAAATACAAGAAAAGGAATAAATGTGGCATACCCGACCCCCCGACAGCATATTCCCAAGCAAAAACAAGAGAACAGAACGCTGAATACGCCCCGTGCTTAATGAGCACGGGGGCGTGCCCAAGTGTCTGCAGAAAAGACAAAGTTGTAGAAGCTTCTATCACCCACCACGGGGGCGTGCCCAGCGGACACGGGGCCGTGGTCAACTCTAAGATTCGCAAAATCTGGGGAAATCTTGATAGTACAGATACGCTTCTGCACACGGGGTCGTGCCCAGCGGACACGGGGGCGTGGTTAACTAATGCAGACAAACTGCAATTAATGAAGAAAGAGAAGGAGGGTGGACACGGGGCCGTGCCCGAGCTGCTGTTCAGGCTATAAATAGGGGTGCTTGGCTCATTTGCAAACCATCCCTTGGCACACCACCTCTCTCACACTTCACCCACACTCCACCACCACCACAACACCATCATCCACCACCATCATCCATCATCCATCATAGAGTGTGTGAGTCATCTCGGGATCCAAGATTGATCGTAAGAGTTCTTGACAATCAAAGGCCATGTTTGCCTAAGTCTCTTACATCACTTGGTGAAGACAAGTGTCTAGTGTAATACTTTTTATTTTTAATCTTTTTGCACTTTATATTTGGTTATGTATTAATGACTTTAATAACTAGTTTCTTATGTTGAAGGTGATTCTTCCTTATCGTTTGTCCGTGGTGTCTTGGCATTATTTTACTGTCTAGATAAAATAAAAGATTTTCACCATTCATATCTCCACGGTCTATATGGAGGTATGTTGGCTACCTGGTCGGGGGTTAAGGGAACGGTTTGGTAAGAGTCTTGCCTTGTTTAGTGTATAGATCCTGCAAGGACCTGGGTCAAATTTAGTAGGACCTCCTTCAATACCCACCGGTATTGGATGGCGGGAGTCCAAACTCTTTAATCCCCTCATATGTAAGCTACTATTAAAACTTTAACCCGGCTACTTAGGACTGTATCCCTGCTGACTCAGACTACTTAGCCGAGGGTAACGTCACCTTCAAAAGAGGGGCCTACCACATTATGCATTAATAACTTAATTAATTATCTTTCAATAATCCGACCCTTTAGGATTGTATCCTTGCTGACTCAAACTACTGGGTTGAGGGTAACGTCACCTTCAAAAGAGGGGCCTACTACAATAACTAAGATAATCTCTTAAAAAGTGCAAAAGTGCGGAAATAATCAAAGGTTACACTACACACGAGTCGGATCCAAGTGATTCATCTTGTCTATCTGTTTTTACTTTATTTTATTTTTCAGCATTTTAGTTAGATTTATTTTTCTTTTTTAAAAACCTTTTTCTAACTTTTGATTTGATTAGACGTTGAGGATAAACCGGTACTAAAAGCTCTTGTGTCCTTGGACGACCTCGGTTTCTTACCAACACTATACTATGCTCACGATGTGTGCACTTGCCCATATGTGTGTTTAGTGTTAGTAAATATCGTGTTTTATAAATTTAAAACTTGGCTAAAAAGTGTTAAAAAGGGCTTAAATTATACATTAAAAACTATACACATTTACGCACATCAAGTTTTTTGGCGCCGTTGCCAGGGACACAAGGATTTTAAGAAAGTTAGCAATCAACGGCCTAATCGTTTTTTCTAATTTTTCTGTTTTTTTAGGATTTTCTTAATTTTTCAGTTTCTGCAGAACTCAGTACGGGCCGTGCCAGGTCGGACACGGGCCGTGCCCAGCATTGTTACTGGCAGTTTTTATTTTCCGAGTTACAGAGAGTTGAGCACGGGGTCGTGTCGGTGCAACACGGGGCCGTGTCGAACTCCCCAGTAACATGGATCCGGAAAACAATTACTGTATCTCCGACCACGGGTCGTGTTCATCTGAGCACGGGGCCGTGGTGAAGCTTCTGACCAACGTTCTTCTTTGTTTTTATTGCAGGACTTGGAACCCAGGCGCCACATCTGAATTTTCCAAGTAGTGTATGAGCTCCAGTTCTAGTAAAGACATAAAAGAACCCCTAGACGAACCCAAATGCTTTCTAAGAAAAAGACTTAAAGCTAAAAACCAAGAGAAAGTTTCGGGGGACCCACTTCCAATGGCGGACCAACGTACCCTCATGGATTACCTACGACCCACCGTATGTAATCTCAGCACCGCTATCAATGCACCGAATGTCGAAGCCAACAACTTCGAACTTCGACCGCATTTGATACAAATGCTTCAAAACTCCGCAACCTTCCATGGGCTTGCGGACGAGGATCCCCATCTACATATTACTAATTTCTTAGAAATATGTGATACCTTTCAGATCAATGGAGCATCAAACGACGCCATCCGCCTTCGAATGTTTCCATTTTCACTAAAAGACCGAGCTAAGGCTTGGCTTAACACCCTCCCAGTTGGCTCGGTAAACACCTGGGATGAACTAGCCCAAAAGTTTCTATATAAGTATTTCCCTCCTGCTAAAACGGCTAAACTAATGACTGAAATTAATACATATTCACAAGAGGATGGGGAATCCTTATATGAAACTTGGGAAAGGTTCAAGGAGCTACTAAGAAAGTGTCCTCATCACGGTCTTGCGGTATGGCAACAAGTATCCACTTTCTACAATGGGTTGTTGCCACACACAAGACAAACACTTGACTCTAGCTCCGGGGGACTTTTAGGTAATCGCCGCCCAAATGAAATTTATAATCAAATTGAGAAAATTGCTCAAACCAATTTTCAGTGGCACACTCCCCGAGGTAATAAATCTATTGCCTCGGGCACCCATAAGTTGATGAAAGCACTTCTTTACAAGCCCAAATCGAGGCCCTTTCTTCAAAAATCAAAAGGTTAGAAATGGCAAAAACGGTCTCGGTTATGGCTTGTGAGGGGTGTGGTGGGCCACATGAAAGTTGGAGTTGTATGAAAGAATTAGATAATCAAACGGAAACGGTAAACTACATTGATAATAGACCTAGGCCGTCGGGTCCTCCAATGGGTACATACAACCAAGGATGGCGTAACCACCCTAACCTTGGTTGGAGAGAACCCGGCAATGGTAGTAACCAACAAAATCTAAACCAACAAACAAACTTTCAACAACCAAGAATCGAGTCACAAAATTTCTCTCAACAACAAGGTGGACGAGAAAGGCTTGAAGATACTGTATCTCGCCTCATCTCCGACACTGAAAAGAAAAACTCGGATCGATTTCAACAATTGGAATCAAATTTTAGAAATCAACAAGCTAGCATTCAAAACATTGAAAAGCAATTAAATCAAATAGCTCAGAATTTCTCCAAGAGACCACAAGGCGCGTTACCGAGTAATACCGAAACCAACCCAAAGGCACAAGTACATCTCATCACATTGAGAAACCGTACCGTGGGTCCCGAGGAGGCTCCATTACCACCAACTGAAAGAAGCCAATCTAGCCAAACCACAACTCCACCCACGCCCCAACAAGAGAAGGCTTCTCCACCAATTCAAGAGCCTACTAAGACTCCTCCGATTCCATACCCCGGTCGGTTAATTCGACAAAAGACCGATGAGCAATTCGCATAGTTCGAAAATTTACTAAAACAATTGCATGTTAATATTCCATTTATCGAAGTCCTAACTCAAATGCCTAAATATTCAAAATTTATGAGGGACTTCCTCACCCATAAAAGGAAAATTGAATCATTGCAATTAGTTAATTTAGGCGAAGAATGCTCCGCCTTGCTACTCAACAAACTCCCGCAAAAGAAGATTGACCCTGGAAGCTTCACAATTCCGTGCTCGATTGGGGAATCCCCCATTCGCAATGCACTAGCCGATCTCGGGGCTAGCATCAACCTCATGCCCGCATCAATGTTCAACGACTCGGCCTAGGGAAAACAAGCCCTACAAAAATAAGCATACAACTTGCCGATAGGTCCGTCAAATATCCACAAGGTGTTGCTGAAAATCTATTGGTCAAAGTCGGAGAATTTGTCTTCCCGTCGACTTTGTCATACTAGATATGGAGGAAGATACCGAAGTACCACTCATCTTAGGGAGGCCATTCCTAGCTACGGCCCAAGCGGTGGTAGACATGAATGATGGAACACTAACATTGAGGATTGGGGACGAGGAAATGAAGTTTGGAGTGGAAAAAGAGTAGAAGACGACGACCCGGTGATGTGTGCAAATTGCAACATATAAATTACATCAATTGTGGCATAAAACTAACCCTTTTTTAGTACTAATGTTGGAAAAAGTGTGCTTTTGTCTTCCTTTTGTATTTTCAGGATTAAATGAGCTCAAATTAACAAAAGAAGCAAAAAGACAGCAAAATCTAACATAAATACAAGAAAAGGAACAAACGTGACATGCCCGACCCCACGACAGCATCTTCCCGAGCAAAACAAGAAGACAAAAGACTGAACACGCCCCGTGCTCAACCAGCACGGGGGCGTGCCCAAGTGTCAGCAGAAAAGACAAAGTGGTAGAAGCTTCTATTGCCCACCACGAGGCCGTGCTCAGCGGACACGGGGCCGTGGTCAACTATAAGATTCACACAATCCAGGCAAATCTTTATAGTACAAAGATTCTTCTGCACACAGGGTCGTGCTCAGCGGACACGGGGGCGTGGTCAACTAATAAGACAAGCTGCATTAAATGAAGAAAGAGAAGGATGTGGACACGGGGCCGTGCCCGAGCTTCTGTTCAGCCTATAAATAGGAGTGCTTGGCTTAAGCTCAAACCATCCCTTGGCACACCACCTCTCTCACACTTCACCCACCACCCACCACCACCATAACACCATCATCCACCACCATCATCCATTGTCCATCATAGAGTGTGTGAGTCGTCTCGGGATCCAAGATTGATCGTAAGAGTTCTTGACAAATAAGGCCATGTTTGCCTAAGTCTCTTACATCACTTGGTGAAGACAAGTGTCTAGTGTAATACTTTTTATTTCTAATCTTTTCGCACTTTTTACTTGGTTTTGTATTAATGACTTTAATAACTAGTTTCTTATGTTGAATGTGATTCTTCCTTATCGTTTGTCCTTGGTGTCTTGGCATTATTTTACTGTCTATATAAAATAAAAGATTTTCACCATTCATATCTCCACGGTCTATATGGAGGTATATTGGCTACCTGGTCGGGGGTTAAGGGAACGGTTTGGTAAGAGTCTTGCCATTGTTCAGCGTTTAGAGGTCCTGCAATGGACCTGGGTCAAATTTAGTAGGACCTCCTTCAATACTTAACGGTATTGGATGGCGGGGGTCCAAACTCTTTGATCCCCTCATAAGTTAAACTACTATTAATACTATAACCCGGCTATTTAGGACTGTATCCCTGCTGACTCAGACTACTTAGTCGAGGGTAACGTCACCTCCAAAAGAGGGGCTTACCATAATTTGCATTAATAACTTAATTCATTATCTTTCAATAATCCGACCCTTTAGGATTGTATCCTTGCTGACTCAAACTAATGGGTTGAGGGTAACGTCACCTTCAAAAGAGGGCCCTACTACAATAACTAAGATAATCTCTTAAATAAGTGCAAAAGTGTGGAAATAATCAAAGGTTGCACTATACACGAGTCGGAACCAAGTGATTCATCTTGTCTATCTGTTTTTTTTATTTTTATTTTTCAGCATTTTAGATAGTTTTTATTTTTCTTAGCTTAAAACATTTTTCTAAACTTTTTGATTTGATTAGACGTTGAGGATAAACCGGTACTAAAAGCTCTTGTGTCCTTGGACGACCTCGGTATCTTACCAACATTATACTACGCTCACGATGGGTGCACTTGCCCATATGTGTGTTTAGTGTTGGTAAATATCGTGTTTTATAAATTTAAAACTTGGCTAAAGAAAGTGTAAAAGGGCTTAAAATATACTTAAACTTATATACACATTTCACACGCATCAAGTTTTTGGCGCCGTTGCCGGGGACACAAGGATTTTAAGAAAGCTTAAAATCGACGGCCTAATCAGTTTTTCAAAACCTTTTTTTTTAAAACGCGCGCACATTTTTCTGCATTTTAGTTTAGTTTTGCATTTACAGTAACCTGTACACGGGGCCGTGCTCACTGAACATGGGGCCGTGCTGCACATTTTTCATAAAACACCCAATAACAGTAGCTTGAACACGGACCGTGCTCACTGAACACGCCCCGTGCTCAACGAAATCAGTAAATTTAATTAAAACGCCCAGATACAGATTCTGTACACAGGGCCGTGCTCACTGAACACGGGGCCGTGCCTAGCCTCTGTTTCCGTTTTTATTTTTGTTTTCTGATCTCGAGACTTGGTTGTGGTCTGCTGAGTGATTCTTATGGATCAATACTCGGGAGGTTACAACTACATCTATGAGGAGGATGATTATAGGAGTAATTATTGCACTAATTGTAGTAATCCACCCTCGGTTCAATATAGTCACTCATATCAACCATCCAATTCATACACCTACTATGAGGAGCCCAGGTATGAGCCATCAACTTCATACACATCCTATGAAGACCAAAGGTATGAACCTCCTCCCTCATACTCATATTTTGATGAACCAAGGTATGAGCCTTCTTACTCATACTTTGAGGAACCAAGATATGAGCCACCACCTTCGTATGCTTACTATGAGGAACCATGGCATGAACAACCCACCTCATATGAGTATTATGAAGAACAAAATTACGACCCTTATCCATCATATACTTACAATGAAGAACAATGGTGTGAACCATCTACTTCACATGGGTATTATGAGGAACAAAGGATCGAACAACCGGATTCAAGCTTTGAAAATCCAGATCCTTTTTCTATAACCGAAGTGACCGATAGGATATTAGAACACCTTAGAGTTATTGATCGCTATATAAAAGAATCTCGCGCAAGGGAAGAGGAGTCCCGCGCAAGAGAAGAATTAAAAAAGGATGAGATAACCGAAAGTGTAAAAATGGAAGAACAAATAAGTGAGAAACCGACACATGAGTTAAACAACGAAAAAGGTGAGTCCGACAACGTTAAAATTCAAGAAGAGCCTAATTTTGAAGAAATTAATCTCTTGTCACCTTCTTTCGAAAATCATTGTTTAGTACCCACTCATGCTAAGTTTTTAAAAGGGTTAAACACTAACACTAAAATTGACGAAACGGTAAGTGTTAAGTTAACTAATGATCAAACCTCGCTAATAAAAGAAGACCCATTTGAAATTAACATTACACCGGTTCCATGTTTCTTTCAAAATTCATTTATTAGTAATGTCACTATTGATAAAGATCTTTGTGTTAACATAATGCCTAACTACATTTTCGAAAAATTAAGTATTAGTGATTTTTCTCCACTTCAAATACCCATTTTTCTATCCAATCTAAAAGTAATAAAATCAATCGGTATAGTCGAGGATGTCTTGGTTCAAACAAATCAAATGGTAATCCCCACCGACTTTGTCATCCTCGATGACGCTCCTCTAGTGTTGGGACGACCATTTGTAAAAACTCACGAAGCTTTGAAAAACCGGAAGTTCAACAATCTACCTCTTCAATTAGGGGCATTTAAAAAAAGTGTCGATATCGAACGGTCAATGAAATATCCATTCGGCAATAATGACCCCCTAATTGAAGATGAAGATGAACCACCCAATACAAGTGAAAAGTTTGACCACTTTGTTGAAGAAGAGGTCGCCATAGAACAAACTTTTAAGGTTCTTGATCGAAATGAGCAACCAAATAAGGAGTCTCCTAAAGACCCACCTCTTGAGCTCAAAGAACTTCCAAAAGGTTTGGAATATGCTTTTCTAGACAAAGATGGTAAGTTACCTGTAATTATTTCATCTAAATTAGATAGCTTAGAAAAAGAAAAATTAATTAGTCTTTTGAAAAAACATAAAAACGCGATCGCTTGGAAACTTGTAGACATAAAAGGAATTAGTCCTTCCATGTGTACGCACAAAATTTTAATGAATGATGACTACAAAACGGTAATACAACCACAACGTCGAGTAAATCCAAATGTTCAAGAAGTGGTTAAAAACGAAGTCATCAAATTACTTGACGCCGGACTTATCTATCCTATCTCCGATAGTCCTTGGGTAAGTCCCGTCCAAGTAGTCCCAAAGAAAGGAGGTATGACGGTAATAACTAATGAAAAGAATGAACTAATACCAACGAGAACCGTCACAGGATGGAGAGTATGTATAGATTATAGACAATTAAATGAAGCAACAAGAAAAGATCACTTTCCTTTACCCTTCATTGATCAAATGTTAGAAAGATTATCCGGTCATAAATTTTACTGTTTCTTGGATGGTTTTTCAGGTTACTTTCAAATCCCGATAGCACCCGAAGACCAAGAAAAGACAACCTTCACATGTCCCTATGGAACTTTTGCTTATCGACGCATGTCGTTTGGTCTATGTAATGCCCCCGCAACATTTCAACGTTGCATGGTAGCCATTTTTCATGACATGATAGAAAAAACAATGGAAGTCTTCATGGACGACTTTTCTATCTTTGGGGATTCATATGACCAATGCCTCAATAACCTTGAACGAATTCTATCCCGATGTGAGGAAACTAACCTCGCCCTTAACTGGGAAAAATGCCATTTCATGGTAACGGAGGGAATAGTACTCGGTCATAAAATCTCAAGCGAAGGAATGGAGGTGGATCGAGCCAAGATTGACACCATTTCTAGATTACCACCTCCATCCTCCGTTAGAGCTATCAGAAGCTTCCTAGGGCATGCCGGATTTTATAGGAGGTTTATCAAGGACTTTCTAAAATTTCTAGGCCTCTAACAAAGTTACTTGAAAAAGATGCTCCTTTCATCTTTGACCAGGATTGCAATCAAGCATTTCTAACCCTAAAGGAAATGCTAGTCAATGCACCTATCATGATAGCGCCTGATTGGAAATTTCCTTTCGAAATCATGTGTGATGCTAGTTACTTTGCAGTTGGAGCTGTCTTCGGACAAAGAAAAGAAAAGCATTTTCACCCCATTTATTATGCTAGTAAAACACTTAACGATGCACAAGAAAATTACACAACAACTGAGAAAGAATTACTAGCTGTGGTATTTGCTTTTGATAAATTTCGTTCTTATCTTGTTCTTTCTAAAACTATAGTCTATACAGATCATGCAGCCATTCGATATCTCTTCAAAAAGCATGACGCAAAACCACGTTTGATTCGGTGGATTCTACTCCTCCAAGAATTTGATATTGAAATCAAAGATAAAAGAGGAGCAGAAAATACCGCAGCAGATCATCTTTCGCGCTTAGAAGACCCAGCTTTGGAAGCAACCAGGGACGAGCAAATCAACGAAAAATTTCCAACTGAGTCCCTAGAAATGGTGGAATATAAAGAAGAACCATGGTACGCTGACTATGCTAACTACCTAGCTAGCGGTATAGTCGCTAAGGGTTGGCCACATCATCAAAGAAAAAAATTCTTTGCCAATGTGAAACACTTTTTTTGGGAAGATCCATATCTTTTCAAAATGTGTGCCGACCAACTAATCCGACGATGCGTACATGGTAGCGAAGCACGAAGAATTCTCCGCCATTGTCATGAAGGTCCATACGGAGGGCATCATGGTGCCGCTAGTACCGCACGAAAGGCATTTGATTCAGGATTTTATTGGCCAACCATTTACAAAGACGCCCAAAGTCTTGTCAAGACATGTGATGCTTGCCAAAGAACAGGTAATATTTCTTCCAAAAACGAAATGCCACAAAATGGCATTCTTGTTTGTGAAATTTTTGATGTGTGGGGACTCGACTTTATAGGACCTTTCCCACCATCAAAAGGAAACAAATATATACTTGTGGCAGTAGACTACTTGTCTAAATGGGCCGAGGCCGAGGCACTTCCAACAAATGATGGAAGAGTCGTGGTAAGATTTCTGAAAAAATTATTCTCTCGTTTTGGCACACCTAAAGCATTAATAAGTGATAGAGGTACCCATTTTTACAACCATCAACTTGAAATTTTTTTAACAAGATATGGGGTCTATCACCGGGTCTCGACAGCATATCACCCTCAAACAAACGGATAAGCCGAAGTGACTAATAGAGGTTTAAAACGAATACTTGAAAAAACCGTAGGGATAAATAAAAAGGAATGGTCAGATAAATTAGATGATGCTTTATGGGCTTTTCGAGCTGCTTATAAAACAACAATAGGTACGACCCCATATAAGCTAGTCTATGAAAAAAGTTGTCACTTACCAGTAGAAATTGCACACAAAGCCTACTAGGCCATTAAAAATGTAAACTTAGATTTAGAATTTGCTGGTAAAAATCGATTTTGTCAATTAAATGAACTAGATGAACTTAGAAATTATGCATACTCAAACTCCGAAATTTATAAGGAAAGAATGAAAAATTTGCATGATAAACATATTAAACCTAATGAATTTCGAGTAGGAGATCTAGTTCTTTTGTTTAATTCATGACTTAGATTATTTCCTGGTAAATTAAAGTCTAAGTGGTCAGGACCTTTTTCCATCACCCATATTTTCCCACACGGTGCAATAGAAATTAAATCTCGGAATGGACCCCCATTCAAAGTCAATGGCCAACGGCTGAAACTCTATCAAGGATTCATTGAGGATGAAGAGGAGGAGATCTCGCTTCAAACGATTGAAGAATGAAAACATCATCATCATACCTGGTAAGTTATGAACGATAAGGACGACATCTAAATCGGTAAGTCTTCTAACCAAACTTTTTGGGAAACAACAGGCACTCACACGAGCACTAAAATAAATAAATAAATAAAAACTTTGCTCGGCACGAGGCCGTGTCCGTGTCCGCGCTGCAGTCAGGATAAAACCCCTTTTTCAAAACAGTTACTTCATTCCACACGCCCCGTTTCCCCGAAAACACTCTGGTTCCAGGCGATTTTCCACAAATTTTCAACGTCTCCTATCATTCTAACAACATCAAGGTATGATTCTATCACTATAATTAGTTAGATTAGGCATTTGCATGTAGTTAAAACACCAAAAATTTGGGGAAAAATCTAGGGTTCTTGAAGTTCATCCGGATCGAACCTCAAATTTTTGTTTAGATCTGTTTGCATTTAGTTAGATTAGTGTTAAAGGAAGTAAATACACTTGTATTGTTCATAGATTCGCCCGATTTCTCACAAAAACCCAAAACCCTTGTTCTTGAACCGAAAAAGATAAAATTGAATGGGTAAACGGGTCGTTTTGGGAAAAACGGCACTTAGGGTTTCATTTTCGGGGGAAACCGCACCTATTGGACCAAAAATTTTCAAGTTTTCGAAACCGAGTCGAAAAATGGAATTCTTGTGTAACAGACGCCTGGACACGGGGCCGTGTCCGCTGAACACGGGGTCGTGTCCAGCCCACTGTTTGTAGTTTTGTCCGAAAATTCTTCAGTTTCGTGTTAACTTTTGGTGTATTCTTTCAGATGGCTAGGAAGTTCACGAGGTTTAACGCCAATGAGCTCGATGCTAGGGCTAGATACGAAATACTTCAAACAAGGCCGGGGGAATACCCGAGGCAAGCATGCACGGACTTGTTAACATTGGTGAACCAACTCGACCGCTTCAACAACCTTGTCACAGGACCTCTACGAGTCGCTTTAACAACTCGACTCCGTTCCGTCCACGAATGCACTTTGGAATTCTATAGCACCTTCACATTCAACTCAAGGTGCAACCCATTCGACAACAATGGGGTAGCGTTCCGATGTGGCGGAACTAGGTATTCGATCTCTATGGCACAATTTGGGTCGATTGTCGGGTTGTACACGGAGGAAGATGCGGGAAACGAGGAAAATATTGGAGGGATGCGAGAGATAGACGAAAACAATCGCCAAGCCGCATGGGCTCAGATTGGTGAAGGGTACTACAATCCGAGCAGCACGAAGAGCACGAAGTTGAGGGATCAGCTATACCGATACATCCATAGGCTCCTCGGCTACTCTCTTAGTCAAAGGCATGATAGCGGCGGCGTCGTTGGGTTAAGAGATCTTGTTGTCCTCCACTGTATCCATAACCGTAGGCACCTCGATGTTCCTTTCCTCATGCTCCGAAACATGCATCTGAACCGCCTTGCTTCCACACCAACCCCCATCTTCTTTGGAGGATGGGTGTACCGTCTCTTCAAGCACTTCACCAACATACCTAGGTCATTCGGAAGGAGCCCATGGTCGGGTAGGGTGGATATACACATCTGCCGCTCAATGAACCTAATCTATGAGGCTGAAGACGGGACGGTGATCTTCCAAAGGATGCAAGGGCATGCATGGAACCCGCAAGAGGCACTTGTCCTCCACGCTCCACAACATCATCAATACCAATACCAGCCCCATGGTGATCCGGGCCAATCCTCCTCCTCAGGAGGCAGTTTTCCTAACTTCCAAAGTTTACATGATTTGTTGCAGGAAAACCTCATGTGCACTAGGAACACCTACAATATGGCAAGCAACACGTACAACCGGGTTGGGGCAATCGAGAGAAACATATCCGATATCCAAGATGATATTGGAAATATCCGAGAGTACATTGCGGGCCATGGGGGAGATGATGATGATGAGGACGAGGACATGGATTAGGAGGAGCAAAGGAAGAAGCGGTTGGTTGATGATTCCCCAGGTTAACCTTTTCTAATCTTGAACAATTTAAGGCCTGCGTGCCAAGTGTTGAACAATTTACTTTCCCTAACTTCTTTTATTTTCTGCATTTATTTTTCTGTTAACTTTGTTGACATGGATGTTGAACTTGGTAAAATTAGGGTATTTGCTATGGTGTGGTATAGTGTTTATTGATTAAGCAGGTACATACGAGGCTTAGAGTACTAAGCATCAGTACTACTAAAGTCGGGACGGAAAAACCGAAGAAAGAAACTTGTTTTTCAACCTTGCAGATTGTCCACACGGGGACGTGTCCAGCCGACACGCCCCCGTGCCCAGTCCCCAGACCTGCTGTTTGTTTTATTTCTGCAGACCTTGACAAACACGGGGTCGTGTCCAGCCAACACGCCCCCGTGTCCACCTTCTGTAAGTTTTCGTTACTGGCAACTGAATACGGGGTCGTGCCCACCAGGCATGGGGCCGTGTCCAGTACCCAGTAACACAAATTTTTTTGCTTTTTCACCCTTTTTACACATTCAATCAACCTAAAAACTTATTTTTGGGACACATTGAGGACAATGTGTAATTTAAGTGTGGGGGGGATGCTAAAACCTTGAATCTTGCAAGTCCTAAATACAAGCCTTACACAAAACTCTATTGGAACCGCTAATCACCCCAAATTTTTTCAAATTTTTTTTTACTTGTCTAGGTTTAACTTGGGAATTTCAAGTTCTAAAAAGGTTATATTTTTACGAATTTACAACCGATTGCGTCGTGATAAAAATAACCAACATAAGAAAATTATGAAAAGGCATGACAAACTTAGTTAAAATTTATTTATATATACTTGATCACATAAAAAACCCATTCCCACAAAAGTGAGTTTTGAGCCTTTATTGAGCATACAAATACATATCTTTAAACTAAATGCTCATTTTTCGTTTTTTGTGTGAATAGCCGCTTGGTTCTTACGACTCTAGAACTTGCCATGACGATACATTCCCGGTCCTTACCAACTTAAACCCGAGTAAGTAAATGATGGAGGCATTAGGACTAACCCCTTTTTAATTCTACACCATTATTTTTCCTTTTTTTACCACCTACCCAAAATCCCCCTAGTTAGCCCCTTTGAGCCTAAACCTTTTCATTTCATAACCCAAACCAAACACCCTTTCACCCACCAAAACCTTTTTCATTTTTTAACCCTTTGTTTTAGTAACAAGTTCGGTTTCTCATATGACTTTCAAAAAAAAAATGTGTGATGAAGCAAAAGAAATAAACAAACAAGTTCATCGAAAATAACTTTGTTTGAAATAATGGCTTCATCAAAATAAAAAGTTGAAAAATAGAAAGTCTTACGAAAACCGATACTTTTTACGCTTTTTCGCCCTTTTCTACTAACCACTAACCCAACCACCTACCTTTAACCCAAGCCTAACCCTTCACCCAAAAAGTCCTCTTGATATTTACAAAGGTATATAAGTTAAAAAGGAGGAGGATTGATTGCTTGGCAAGCTTATGGTAGGAGTAAGTTCCACGCCGCTCTCGAGTGATCCACTAAAATACATCTTCGGCCGAGTGTTGAGTGATCCCCCGTGAGGTATGTGAACTTGTATATCAATAAAATTTTAAAGAGGCATGTTATGCCCTAATAAGTAATTTATCTTATGAAAAGTTTTAAATAAATCATGACGAATAGGATTGTAAATAAATAAAAATAAAACTAAATAAAGAATCTTGGAAATCCCGACACTGTATGACAAGCCCAAAAACCTTCTTTTCTACCCATTCCATTTGGGAGTGTAAAAGCCACATATTAAAGAGTTTTGCTTGAGGACAAGCAAAGATTCAAGTGTGGGGGTATTTGATGTGTGCAAAATGCAACATATAAATTACATCAATTATGGCATAAAACTAACCCTTTTTTAGTACTAATGTTGGAAAAAGTGTGCTTTTGTCTTCCTTTTATATTTTCAGGATTAAATGAGCTCAAATTAACAAAAGAAGCAAAAAGACAGCAAAATCTAACATAAATACAAGAAAAGGAACAAACGTGACATGCCCGACCCCAAGACAGCATCTTCCCGAGCAAAACAAGAAGACAGAAGACTGAACACGCCCCGTGCTCAGCCAGCACGGGGGCGTGCCCAAGTGTCAGCAGAAAAGACAAAGTGGTAGAAGATTCTATTGCCCACCACGGGGCCGTGCTCAGCGGACACGGGGCCGTGGTCAACTATAAGATTAGCACAATCCAGGCAAATCTTTATAGTACAAAGATTCTTCTGCACACGGGGTCGTGCTCAGCGGACACGGGGGCATGGTCAACTAATAAGACAAGCTGCATTAAATGAAGAAAGAGAAGGATGTGGACACGGGGCCGTGCCCACTGGACACGGGGCCGTGCCCGAGCTTCTGTTCAGCCTATAAATAGGAGTGCTTGGCTTAAGCTCAAACCATCCCTTGGCACACCACCTCTCTCACACTTCACCCACCACCCACCACCACCATAACACCATCATCCACCACCATCATCCATTGTCCATCATAGAGTGTGTGAGTCGTCTTGGGATCCAAGATTGATCGTAAGAGTTCTTGACAATCAAGGCTATGTTTGCCTAAGTCTCTTACATCACTTGGTGAAGACAAGTGTCTTGTGTAATACTTTTTATTTCTAATCTTTTCGCACTTTTTACTTGGTTTTGTATTAATGACTTTAATAACTAGTTTCTTATGTTGAAGGTGATTCTTCCTTATCGTTTGTCCGTGGTGTCTTGGCATTATTTTACTGTCTAAATAAAATAAAAGATTTTCACCATTCATATCTCCACGGTCTATATGGAGGTATGTTGGCTACCTGGTCGGGGGTTTAGGGAACGGTTTGGTAAGAGTCTTGCCATTGTTCAGCGTTTAGAGGTCCTGCAATGGACCAGGGTCAAATTTAGTAGGACCTCCTTCAATACTTAATGGTATTGGATGGCGGGGGTCCAAACTCTTTGATCCCCTCATAAGTTAAACTACTATTAATACTATAACCCAGCTATTTAGGACTGTATCCCTGCTGACTCAGACTACTTAGTCGAGGGTAACGTCACCTCCAAAAGAGGGGCCTACCATAATTTGCATTAATAACTTAATTCATTATCTTTCAATAATCCGACCCTTTAGGATTGTATCCTTGCTGACTCAAACTACTGGGTTGAGGGTAACGTCACCTTCAAAAGAGGGGCCTACTACAATAACTAAGATAATCTCTTAAATAAGTGCAAAAGTGCGGAAATAATCAAAGGTTACACTATACACGAGTCGGAACCAAGTGATTCATCTTGTCTATCTGTTTTTTTTTTTCTTCAGCATTTTAGATAGTTTTTATTTTTCTTAGCTTAAAACATTTTTCTAAACTTTTTGATTTGATTAGACGTTGAGGATAAACCGGTACTAAAAGCTCTTGTGTCCTTGGACGACCTCGGTATCTTACCAACACTATACTACGCTCACGATGGGTGCACTTGCCCATATGTGTGTTTAGTGTTAGTAAATATCGTGTTTTATAAATTTAAAACTTGGCTAAAGAAAGTGTAAAAGGGCTTAAAATATACTTAAACTTATATACACACTTCACACGCATCACCCGGTCAACTACATGAAGGTCATAGACTCAAGTTTGGATGACGCTCTCCGACGGTGTAGCATGGGATGCAAAACATCCCACTTGGGTGACATATGACCAGGCTTTGGGTCTAGCCAAGGACCCTTATAAATGTGGCGCACCACGGAGGCATTCCGCGGAACTATCCTTAGCTTAGTTTAGATTAATTTTTATGTTTTCTAGTTTAGTTTTAATTTGCAGGAATAAAACACACTCAGGATGGTGAAGGATACCAAGGAAAACTTGAACCAGATGCACAAAAACAGGATCACCCGACAAATTTTTCTTCATTACAGCAAGTTCAGCACGGGGCCGTGCTCACCCAACACGCCCCGTGCCCAGCCGTCTGCAGAAAATGGCCAGTTCAGGTAACTGGACACGGGCCGTGTTCACCCAACACGCCCCCGTGCCTAGGCTTCTGTTTCTTTTTACTCATTTTTGTTACTGGTGATCTGAACACGGGGCCATGCCCGGACACCACAGGGCCGTGTCCAGACGCCCAGTAACATAATTTTTTGCTTTTTCACACCTTTTTACACATTCAATCAACCTAAAAACTTATTTTTGGGACACATTGAGGACAATGTGTAATTTAAGTGTGGGGGGGATGCTAAAACCTTGAATCTTGCAAGTCCTAATTACAAGCCTTACACAAAACTCTATTGGAACCGCTAATCACCCCAAATTTTTTTCAAAAATTTTTTATTTTTTTTACTTGTCTAGGTTTAATTCGGGAATTTCAAGTTCTAAAAAGGTTATATTTTTACAAATTTACAACCGATAGTGTCATGATAAAAAGAACCAACATAAGAAAATTTTGAAATGGCATGACAAGTTTAGTTAAAATTTGATTATATATATTTGATCACATAAAAACCCATTCCCACAAAAAGTGAGTTTTGAGCCTTTATTGAGTATACAAATACATATTTTTAAACTAATTGCTCATTTTTCGTTTCTTGTGTGAATAGCCGCTTGGTTCTTACGACTCTAGAACTTGTCACGACAATACATTCCCAGTCCTTACAAACTTAAACCCGAGTAAGTAAATGATGGAGGCATTAGGACTAACCCTTTTTATTTCTACACCATTATTTTTTTTACCACCTACCCAAAATCCCCTAGTTAACCCCTTTGAGCCTAAATCTTTTGATTTCTTAACCCAAAACAAACACCCTTTTACCCACCAAAACATTCCTTTTTTATTTTTAACCCTTTGTTTTTGTAACAAGCTCGGTTTTTCTCAAGTCTTCCTAAAAAAAATAAAAAAAATGATGATGATGAAGCAAAAAGAAGTAAACAAACAAGTTTATCAAAAAGAACTTTGTTTGAAAAAAGTGCTTCATCAAAAATAAAAAGTTACAAAAAAAATAAAAAGTCTTACGAAAACCGACGCTTTTTACGCCTTTCGCCCTTTTACTAACCACTAACCCAACCACCTACCTTTAACCCAAGCCTAATCCTTCACCCGAAAAGTCCTCTTGATATTTACAAAGGTGTATAGTTAAAAAGGAGGAGGATTGATTGCTTGGCAAGCTTATGGTATGAGTAAGTTCCATGCTGCTCTCGAGTGATTCACTGAAAAAAACATCTTCGGCCGAGTGTTGAGTGATCCCCGTGAGGTATGTGAACTTGTATATAAGTGGAATTTTAAAAAGGCAAGTTATACCCTAATAAGTAATTTATCTTATGTAATATTTTAAATAAATCATGACGAATAGGATTGTAAATAAATAAAAATAAAACTTAATAAAGAATGTAAGGACCTGCAAAAATGTCCCAAAACGACCCGTAAGTGAAAACCCGGACCCCTGAAACCCTAATGTGCATGAAAAACTAAGAAATCAAGAAAATTGGGTTTCACGCGTGTTAGTCCCGTGAAACGGATCTTTCAATGATATCAAACAACACCAAGTTTGTGCGGAATCCAAACTTGATGTGATTCAAGAATAAACACGAAAAATATGAAATACGAAGAACACAACGAATCACCTTTAAACAATTGCACACGATTCTATTACTATCAACTAACAAAACCGTCTAGTACAAGTGCTCACAAACAATCGCCTTCCTCTAGCTCTCTCTAGGAATTCTGTAACAATGAGGTTCTAAAGGTTCAAACCTAAGAATAAGTTAGAAACTTGTTTTTATACTAACTCAAGCCCACTTCCCTACATGGGCTCCCCTTGGGCCTGCTTGGCCCACATGGCCTAAAGCTTGGCCCAAGTGACCTATAAAGGTCCACAACCTAATATAAACTAACCCGGTAAAGCCCAGTTCGTAACCATAACCCGTTGTGTTAATTTGATGCGCCAGTCTCACACTTTAGGGCCTAACAATCTCCCCCTAGACTGATGCCATCAAATTGTCTTCTTAGCATGAATTCAGCAACGTCTTCAACGAAGTCTATGGTTGTCGCTATGCTGCAGATGTTGTGGAAGTTCTTGACTTCTGAACTCTCAGCACTGGGTCTCTTTTCTTCAGCTCTTGTGGTTAGCTTCATATCAGGATCTCGATCAGCTTTGCTTGAAAATCTTGTTAAAAAGAATGTGAGAGGAGGATTCTCAACAGCTCTTTTCTTCTGCAATCTTTGTCTTTCAAGCAGTTTCATGGTACTTCTTCAAATGTACTTTCACTGTCAGACGGCGTTTCGTATCCGGTTCTTCTGACTCAGGTACATCTTGTAGTCGTGCTGCTCCATGCTTCGTCAGCAGCTAACAGCATCTCAGTCTTCAACAACCCCTGTTCTTGATTAAAATCAAGTTCTGCACATGCTCACAAACTCATAAGCAAACATTTCTTATGCAACAGGGAGAGTACCACATGAACACTAGGTACATGAAATTTCACAATTTAAATTCTTTTAACTTTTGATGATCAGTCAAATCTTCAAGAACGGTTACATTTTTAATTTTAAGAAAAACAAATAAGCACTCTATTTTTGGATTTTTGATTTTATATAAAAAAACAAGACACTATTTTTTTTTTAATTTTTCAAATTTTTATTTTTAATTTAAGAACTAAAAACAAATAAAAACTCAAAATATAAACAACTACCATAATATACAATTACAATTGCAATGGGATCAAAATTCGTTCTCAGGCAGACTAAGGAACACTTTTCAGTACGAGCCTAATCAAACTGGTCTATGCGATTGCCAATATGTTTGTCCACTTAAACTTTAACACTCAACTTTCAATTTTTTAACTTCGTGATATGCTTTAGGTAAAATTATACTATTATACCCGTGTGTCCCATTCCAAGGGATACCCCCGCGATCAAGGTAAGCACAACGATTCATCGTAGCAGGTGAGTATACTGATGTCATCCTTTAAGATATCCTGACTGTGTCTAGGTCTGCATAAAATCTGTTTTATCATGTTTTGATTTCTTAACAATGAACACCCAAATAAATACTAATCAAATCCTAGAAATATAAACAGCACACTCTATCATGCAAGTATCTTCCCTACCACATATTTCACAAGTCCAATCCAGATTTCTGAAATCTTAACTGGGAATAGGTTGAGAAGAGAACAGAATAGATCTTTTGCAGAGATGGTATAATATACAGATCAAATGAGTTTTTCTCAGTTTGATATAGGTTTCTTGGGTTTCTTTTGGGCACTTGAGGGCCTCTTTCGGGTGTATTAGATCTATAGCGCGACAACGTACAGCTAGGTCAGCATGTATCTGGATGCAGCAGAAGCTGTCGTTGCCTAGCACCTCCAGGTCAGCATATATCTGGATGCAGCAGAGGAGGTACACGACTTTTCAGAGAAGATTTCAAAATCAGATCAAAATTGTGTGTATCGGGACAACATACAGACATTCAAATAGAAATGAGCTAATTCCAAGTGACTTTCTTTCCTGGGTTCATGTACAATTTTAGTTCTGAACGGAAGGACAGCCAAGATATCCCCGGATGATTCAACAATATAAAGACCCGAAACCTCAGATGTTGGCTATCTATCAACGCAAGATTTAAGACCATAAAATCATACGCCGTTGGTATGTTACTCACATGGTACATAGTTCGTTATGTTTATATCACTTAGTATCTTTTATCATGTTGAGCGTCAAGCCTATCGACATATCGCAGTAGATCCTAGTCTTTTCAGCTATGGCACCTTACATGTGTTAGTCAAACCCTTTAACACGAACATTTATTTCACTTCCCATTGATACGTGGTCGAAAACCGGTGATCGTAATTGCTTAATTTGATGTTTTTACACAAGTTTTAGTTTCGAATGGTCTACTTTTGATTAGATATGTGTTTTGCAGATCTAGCAGAGTTTAAGGAGCTTTTTGGGAGCTTTACGGGTCACCGGAGCGAAAAACGAACCACCGGGAAGCGAAACGGGTCAACCGGGAGTACAGAACGCGAAAAACGAGAATTGAAGAATTGAGGCACCGTCGCCGACGGCCAGAGAGCCCGTCGGCGACGCCCCGTGTATATGTCCGTAGCCGCAAAAGCCAGTAAGCAGAAAAATTGGCCGTCGGCAGATTTTTAGAAACCACACGCCGTCGCCGACGGGGCTTCAAGCCGTCGGCGACGGCTCACCAATCTTCAGATCGCGAATTTTTTTACTTCCTTGGTCTTGGAAAGAATCAAAGGCATCATGGTCATCAATATTCGAGAGTTACACATTGTTTTGAGTTTTGAACTTGATCTTGGAGCCACCTATCATCTACCATTCCACCAACCATCATACCATCAACCCGAATCAAGAACAAAGCATCATCATCTTCTTGATTCGAAACCCTAGCTCCATCAATTCACCAATTCATCAACTCACTCATCCATTCACCATCATCACTCATCCAAAACCCTAACCTTCATCCATCCATCCATTTTCAAGCTTCACGATGATCCAATTCACGCTTCCAACATCTGGTGATCAAGTTTCGTCAATCATGCTCGGCTAATTTCTTGGAGGTTTCACCCCGGTGTAGACTTTTGTAAGGTTTAGGGTTTATTATGTTTTGTTAATTGTTTTGTGACAACTTGAATTGCATTTGAATCATAGACAATTGTCCTACGTTGGTGTTGAATTTGCAAATTGTCGAGTGAATGATTAAATTTGACTTTGTGAAATGAATGCACGTAGTTATGCCTTGTCTTTGGTAGGATTTGCTAGTCCAAAGTAACGAAGTGTATCATGGTCCGTTGTTTAAGACGTTGATAGCGATTGACACCTAAGCTTTGTGATTGCAACCCGTTAATGAACTATTTCAAGTAAAGCTAATTAAAATACATAGTAACCCTAAGTCTTGCATTAGTTGAAACCGGGTGTGAACCTTGTTTTCTTATTATTGTTCAATCAACTATTTCCAATTCTTGCAATTTGTTAATCGCTAGTAGTTAACCCACTCAATCAATTTAGTAATTTTAATTCACATCTTTCAATCAAACAAAAATACAAAAACATATCATAGCAAGCTTCATAATAGTGACACCTTTTCATAATTCAATCTAATCCATACGCAAACCACATACTCTTCGTGGTTCGACCCCTTACTACCACTAACTATCTGTTAAGGGTAATTTGGGCTTATAAATATTATCTTTGACCGGAGCGCGACACTCCGATCAAATTTTGGCGCCGTTGCCGGGGAGTGCGTGCGCTTTGTGTTTGGATTATTGTTTGAATTTGCGTGATCATCTGTTTAAATTGCTTAGCTTTCTTTTTGCACTTTGTCTTTTTCCTTGTTACGCGGGTGTGTTACTTGTGCAGGTTACAGGTAGCGCATGCATACGCGGAACTCCGGGAGGACTTCACCTTTAGTCTACGAACCGGAAATCGAAAGGGTAGCAAGAAGAAACCCAGCAAGCCGGTTAGAAGCAACACGTGCTTTTAATCAAACCAACCAAACACCACAACACACACCGTCCATTGAAACCGATTCAATGGCGAACCAAAACTCTAACCAAAACTTCAACCAAAACCAAAACCCGAACCAATTCCAATACCGAAGCAACTTCAATCCCGCTCCAAATATGCAACCTATACCTCCAGAGCGACCGGGTGGTAATAACAACAATACCGGACCACCCACACCACCTTTCCAAAACCAAAATCCCAACCACAATCAAAGAACACCTCAACAACAAAACCTTCATCGACAAACCTCTTTACCCATCAACCAAGATGACCGGAATGTCAATTCCGACCGTCGGGGAAATCGTGATCGCGGCAATCCTGCAAATGAAGACCCATTCTTCAACATCGACGACTTGAGGAATGTAATCCCCGATGATGAACCGTATAGTGTTCCCGGTTATCAATCTCCGGAACATGTAAGCATTCATACGGAAAATTCGGACGATGGGGGGTACTATGATGATCGGGTTAACGATGATGAAGATTGGGGCTACGTGAATAGGGGAAACGTTTACAACGCTAGAAGGTATGATGATGAGGAATTTGGCTACCAACATGCCAATTACGTTGGGGATGATGAATATGGTTACGGAGGTGGAAGAAATGATGGTTATGGGAACAACCGTCAACCACGAAACAATGACCAACGGAACCGGAATGATGGGTTTTATAATAACAACAACAATGCAAACCATAACCGGATTCCTCGTTTCGTGGGAGGTGGTAACCCAAGGGATAATAGAAGAGAGGATCGAAGAGATGATCGAAGAGGTGAAGACGGGATAATAGAAGACCGGTCGATCAAGAAGTTAACGGTCCACATCGTCGTCAACGACCTCCACGGGGAGTGAATGATCGTTTTAGGCCGGTTGTCACCGAGAACGACTGATGCGAGTGAAGTGTTATATATTTTAGGTGTATAGTTTAGAAAAATGTTTTATACTAAGAAAAATAAAAACTAACTAAAATGCTGAAAATAAAAATAAAAAGAAAAACAGATAGACAAGATGAATCACTTGGTTCCGACTCGTATCTAGTGTAACCTTTGATTATTTCCGCACTTTTGCACATATTTAAGAGATTATCTTAGTTATTGTAGTAGGCCCCTCTTTTGAAGGTGACGTTACCCTCACCCCAGTAGTTTGAGTCAGCAAGGATACAATCCTAAAAGGGTGGATTATTGGAAGATAATTAATTAAGTTATTAATGCAATATTATGGTAGGCCCCTCTTTTGGAGGTGACGTTACCCTCGACTAAGTAGTCTGAGTCAGCAGGGATACAGTCCTAAATAGCCGGGTTATAGTATTAATAGTAGTTAACTTATGAGGGGATCAAAGAGTTTGGACCCCCGCCATCCAATACCGTTAAGTATTGAAGGAGGTCCTACTAAATTTGACCCAGGTCCATTGCAGGACCTCTAAACGCTGAACAATGGCAAGACCTTTACCAAACCGTTCCCTTAACCCCCGACTAGGTAGCCAACATACCTCCATATAGACCGTGGAGATATGAATGGTGAAAATCTTTTATTTTATATAGACAGTAAAATAATTTCAAGACACCACGGACAAACGATAAAGAAAGATCACCTTCAACATAAGCAACTAGTTATTAAAGTCATTAATACGAAACCAAATAAAAAGTGCGAAAATATTAGAAATAAAAAGTGTTACACTAGACACTTTGTCTTCACCAAGTGATGTAAGAGACTTAGGCAAACATGGCCTTGATTGTCAAGAACTCTTACGATCAATCTTGGATCCCGAGATGACTCACACACTCTACGATGGACAATGGATGATGGTGGTGGATGATGGTGTTATGGTGGTGGTGGGTGGTGGGTGAAGTGTGAGAGAGGTGGTGTGCCAAGGGATGGTTTGAGCTTGAGCCAAGCACTTCTATTTATAGGCTGAACAGAAGCTCGGGCACGGCCCCGTGTCCAGTGGACACGACCCCGTGTCCACATCTTCTCTTTCTTCATTTAATGCAGCTTTGTCTTATTAGTTGACCACGCCCCCGTGTCCGCTGAGCACGACCCCGTGTGCAGAAGAATCTTTGTACTATGAAGATTTGCCTGGATTGTGCGAATCTTATAGTTGACCACGGCCCCGTGTCCGCTGAGCACGGCCCCGTGGTGGGCAATAGAAGCTTCTACCACTTTGTCTTTTCTGCTGTCACTTGGGCACGCCCCCGTGCTGGCTGAGCACGGGGCGTGTTCAGGCTTCTGATCTCTTGTTTTGCTTGGGAAGATGCTGTTGTGGGGTCGGGCATGTCACGTCTTGTCCTTTTTCTTGTATTTATGTTAGATTTTGATGTCTTTTTGCTTCTTTTGTTAATTTGAGCTCATTTAATCCTGAAAATACAAAAGGAAGACAAAAGCACACTTTTTCCAACATTAGTACTAAAAAAGGGTTAGTTTTATGCCTCATTTGATGAAATTTATATGTTACATTTTGAACACATCAAATACCCCCACACTTGAATCTTTGCTTGTCCTCAAGCAAAACTCTTTAATATGTGGCTATTACACTCCCAAATGGAATGGGTAGAGAAGAAGGTTTTTGGGCTTGTCGTAGAGTGTCGGGATTTCCAAGATTCTTTATTTAATTTTATTTTTATTTATTTACAATCCTATTCGTCATGATTTATTTAAAACTTTTCATAAGAGAAATTACTTATTAGGGCATAACATGCCTTTGTAAAATTCTATTTATATACAAGTTCACATACCTCACGGGGATCACTCAACACTCGGCCGAAAATGTATTTTTGTGGATCACTCGAGAGCGGCATGGAACTTACTCCTACCATAGGCTTGCCAAGCAATCAATCCTCCTCCTTTTTAACTTATATACCTTTGTAAATACCAAGAGGACTTTGTGGGTAAAGGGTTAGGCTTGGGTTAAAGGTAGGTGGTTGGGTTGGTGGTTAGTGGTTAGTAAAAAAAAGGGTGAAAAGCGTAACAAGTGTCGGTTTTCGTAAGACTTTCTATTTTTCGTAACTTTTATTTTGATGAAGCTATTTATTCAAACAAAGTTATTTTTGATGAACTTGTTTGTTTATTTTCTTTTGCTTCATCATCAACACAAATATATATATATATATATATATATATATATATATATATATATATTTTGAAGTCGTACGAAAAATCGAACTCGTTACTAAAACAAAGGGGTAAAAATGAAAAAGGTTTTGGTGGGTAAAAGGGTGTTTGGTTTGGGTTATGAAATGAAAAGGTTTAGGCTCAAAGGGGCTAACTAGGGGGATTTTGGGTAGGTGGTAAAAAAAAAAAGAAAAATAATGGTGTAGAAAATAAAAAAAGGTTAGTCCTAATGCCTCCATCATTTACTTACTCGGGTTTAAGCTGGTAAGGACCGGGAATGTATCGTCATGGCAAGTTCTAGAGTCGTAAGAACCAAGCGGCTATTCACACAAGAAATGAAAAATGAGCAATTAGTTCTAATGATATGTAATTGTATGCTCAATAAAGGCTCAAAACTCACTTTTGTGGGAATGGGTTTTTATGTGATCAAGTATATATAATCAAATTTTAACTAAGCTTGTCATGCCTTTTCATAATTTTCTTATGTTGGTTCTTTTTATCGCGACGCTATGGGTTGTAAATTCGTAAAAATATAACCTTTTTGAGAACTTGAATTTCCCGAGTTAAACCTAGACAAGAAAAAAAAATTAAAATTTTTTGAAAAAATTTGGGGTGATTAGCGATTCCAATAGAGTTTTGTTTAAGGCTTGTATTTAGGACTTGCAAGATTCAAGGTTTTAGCATCCCCCCCACACTTAAATTACACATTGTCCTCAATGTGTCCCAAAAAATAAGTTTTTCGGTTGATTGAATATGTAAAAGGTGTGAAAAAGCAAAAATTTTGTGTTACTGGGCGCTGAACACGGCCCCGTGTTATCCGGGCACGGCACCGTGTTCAAGTGCCAGTAACAAATTTAAAACAAGAGAAACAGAAGTCTGGACACGGGGGCGTGTTGGGTGAACACGGCCCGTGTCCAGTTACCTGAACTGGGTCTTTTTCTGCAGACAGCGCAGCACGGGGCCGTGTTGGGTGGACACGGCCCGTGCCGAGCTTACTGTAAATGAAGAAATTTGTCGGACGGTTCTGTTTTCCTGTATAGAGTGCTGGTTCAAGTTTCCCTTGCATCCTTTGCCATCTCAAGTGTGTTTTATTCCTGAAAATTAAGACTAACTAGAAAACAAGAAAATTAATCTAAACTAAGGATAGTTCCTCGGAATGCCTCCGTGGTGCGCCACGTTTATAAGGGTCCTTGGCTAGACCCAAAGCCTGGTCACATGTTACCCAAGTGGGATGTATTGCATCCCATGTTACACCGTCGGAGAGCGTCATCCAAGCTTGAGTCTATGACCTTCATGTATTTGACCGGGTCTTCTTCCTCTACTTTCTTTCCACATTCAAACTTCACTTCCTCATCCCCAAACTTCAATGTTAACGTTCCGTCATTCATATCCACCACTGCTTGGGCGGTGGCTAGAAATGGCCTCCCGAGGATGAAAGGGACATCTGTGTCTTCTTCCATGTCTAGGATGACAAAGTCAGTTGGAAAAACGAAGTTGTCGACCTTGACCAGCAGATTTTCAGCGACACTTTGTGGAAATTTGACGGACCTGTCGGCGAGTTGTATGCTTATCTTTGTAGGGCTTGTTGTTCCTAGGCCGAGTCGTTTGAACATTGACGTGGGCATGAGGTTAATGCTAGCCCTAAGATCGGCTAATGCATTACGAACGGGGGACTTCCCAATCGAGCAAGGAATTGTGAAGCTCCCGGGATCGATTTTCTTTTGTGGAAGTTTGTTGAGTACTAAAGCGGAGCATTCTTCGCCTAAGTTAACTAATTGCAATGATTCAATTTTCCTTTTGTGAGTGAGGAAATCCCTCATGAATTTTGCATATTTAGGCATTTGGGTTAGGACCTCAATAAAAGGAATATTAACATGCAATTGTTTTAGTAAACTTTCGAACTTTGCGAATTGCTCATCGGTCTTTTGACGATTTAACCTACCGGGGTATGGAATTGGAGGAGTCTTGGTGGGCTCTTGATTTGGTGAAGAAGCCGTTTCTGGTTGAGGTATAGGTGAAGTCGTGTTTTGGTGTTGACTTCCTTCAACTGGTGGTAACGGGGCATCCTCGGGACCCACGGTTCGGTTTCTCAAAGTGATGAGGTGTACTTGCGCCTTTAGGTTGGTTTCGGTATTACTCGGTAACGCACCTTGTGGTCTCTCGGAGAAATTTTGAGCTAGTTGATTTAATTGTTTTTCAACGTTTTGAATGCTAGCTTGTTGATTTCTAAAATTCGATTCTAATTGTTGAAATCGATCCGAGTTTTTCTTTTCGGTGTCGGAGATGAGGCGAGATACTGTATCTTCAAGCCTTTCTCTTCCACCTTGTTGTTGAGAGAAATTTTGTGGTTGTTGAAAATTAGTTCGTTGGTTTTGTTGGTTACTACTATTGCCGGGATCTCTCCAACCAAGATTTGGGTGGTTACGCCATCCTTGGTTGTAGGTACCCGTTGGAGGACCCGACGGCCTAGGTCTATTATCAATGTAGTTTACCGTTTCTGCTTGTTCATCTAATTCTTTCATACAACTCCAATTTTCATGTGACCCACCACACCCTTCACAAGCCATAACCGAGGCCGTTTTTGTCATTTCTAACCTTTTGATTTTCGAAGAGAGGGCCTCGATTTGGGCTTGTAAAGAGGTGCTTTCATCAACCTTATGGGCGCCCGGGGCAATAGATTTATTACCTCGGGGAGTGTGCCATTGAAAATTGGTTTGAGCAATTTCCTCAATTTGATTATATATTTCATTTGGGCGACGATTACCTAAAAGTCCCCCGGAGCTTGAATCAAGTGTCTGTCTTGTGTGTGGCAACAACCCATTATAGAAAGTGGATACTTGTTGCCACACCGCTAGACCGTGATGAGGACACTTTCTTAGAAGCTCCTTGAACCTTTCCCAAGTTTCATATAAGGATTCCCCATCCTCTTGTGAGTATGTATTAATTTCAGTCATTAGTTTAGCCGTTTTAGCAGGAGGGAAATACTTATATAGAAACTTTTGGGCTAGTTCATCCCAGGTGTTTACCGAGCCAACTGGGAGGGTGTTAAGCCAAGCCTTAGCTCGGTCTTTTAGTGAAAATGGAAACATCCTAAGGCGAATGGCGTCGTTTGATGCTCCATTGATCCGAAAAGTATCACATAGTTCCAAGAAATTAGTAATATGTAGATGGGGATCCTCGTCCGCAAGCCCATGGAAGGTTGCGGAGTTTTGGAGCATTTGTATCAAATGCGGCCGAAGTTCGAAGTTGTTGGCTTCGACATTCGGTGCATTGATAGCGGCGCCGAGATTGCCTACGGTGGGCCGTAGGTAATCCATGAGGGTACGTTGGTCCGCCATTGGAAGTGGGTCCCCCGAAACTTTCTCTTGATTTTTAGCTTTAAGTCTTTTTTTGAGAAAGCGTTCGGGTTCTTCTAGAGGTTCTTTTATGTCTCTACTAGAACTGGAGCTCATGCACTATGTAGGAGGTTCAAATGTGGCACCTGGGTTCCAAGTCCTGCAATAAAAACAGAAAAGAACGTTGGTCAGAAGGTTCACCACGGCCCCGTGCTCAGTGAACACGGCCCGTGGTCAGAGATACAGTAATTGTTTCCTGGATCCCTGTTACTGGGAGTTGGACACGGCCCCGTGTTGCACCGACTCGGCCCCGTGTTCAGCTCTCTGTAACTCAGAAAATAAAAACTGCCAGTGATGATGCTGGGCACGGCCCGTGTCCGACCAGGCACGGCCCGTGCTGAGCTCTGCAGAAGCTGAAAAACTAAAAAATAAATCCTAAAAAAAATGAAAAATAAGAAAAACGATTAGGCCGTTGATTCCTAACTTTCTTAAAATCCTTGTGTCCCCGGCAACGGCGCCAAAAACTTGATACGTGTGAAGTGTTATATATTTTAGGTGTATATTTTAAGCCCCTTTAACACTTATTTTTAGCCAAGTTTTAAATTTATAAAACACGATATTTTACTAACACTAAACACACATATGGGCAAGTGCACCCATCGTGAGCGTAGTATAGTGTTGGTAAGATACCGAGGTCGTCCAAGGACACAAGAGCTTTTAGTACCGGTTTATCCTCAACGTCTAATCAAAATAAAAATTTTAGAAAAATGTTTTAAACTAAGAAAAATAAAAACTAACTAAAATGCTGAAAATAAAAATAAAAAGAAAAACAGATAGACAAGATGAATCACTTGGTTCCGACTCATATCTAGTGTAACCTTTGATTATTTCCGCACTTTTGCACATATTTAAGAGATTATGTTAGTTATTGTAGTAGGCCCCTCTTTTGAAGGTGACGTTACCCTCACCCCAGTAGTTTGAGTCAGCAAGGATACAATCCTAAAAGGGTGGATTATTGGAAGATAATTAATTAAGTTATTAATGCAATATTATGGTAGGCCCCTCTTTTGGAGGTGACGTTACCCTCGACTAAGTAGTCTGAGTCAGCAGGGATACAGTCCTAAATAGTCGGGTTATAGTATTAATAGTAGTTAACTTATGAGGGGATCAAAGAGTTTGGACCCCCGCCATCCAATACCGTTAAGTATTGAAGGAGTTCCTACTAAATTTGACCCAGGTCCATTGCAGGACCTCTAAACCATGAACAATGGCAAGACCTTTACCAAACCGTTCTCTTAACCCCCGACCAGGTAGCCAACATACCTCCATATAGACCGTGGAGATATGAATGGTGAAAATCTTTTATTTTATATAGACAGTAAAATAATTTCAAGACACCACGGACAAACGATAAAGAAAGATCACCTTCAACATAAGCAACTAGTTATTAAAGTCATTAATACTAAACCAAATAAAAAGTGCGAAAAGATTAGAAATAAAAAGTATTACACTAGACACTTTGTCTTCACCAAGTGATGTAAGAGACTTAGGCAAACATGGCCTTGATTGTCAAGAACTCTTACGATCAATCTTGGATCCCGAGACGACTCACACACTCTACGATGGACAATGGATGATGGTGGTGGATGATGGTGTTATGGTGGTGGTGGGTGGTGGGTGAAGAGTGAGAGAGGTGGTGTGCCAAGGGATGGTTTGAGCTTGAGCCAAGCACTTCTATTTATAGGTTGAACAGAAGCTCGGGCACGGCCCCGTGTCCAGTGGACACGGCCCCGTGTCCACATCTTCTCTTTCTTCATTTAATGCAGCTTTGTCTTATTAGTTGACCACGCCCCCGTGTCCGCTGAGCACGACCCCGTGTGCAGAAGAATCTTTGTACTATGAAGATTTGCCTGGATTGTGCGAATCTTATAGTTGACCACGGCCCCGTGTCTGCTGAGCACGGCCCCGTGGTGGGCAATAGAAGCTTCTACCACTTTGTCTTTTCTGCTGTCACGTGGGCACGCCCCCGTGCTGGCTGAGCACGGGGCGTGTTCAGGCTTCTGATCTCTTGTTTTGCTTGGGAAGATGCTGTTGTGGGGTCGGGCATGTCACGTCTTGTCCTTTTTCTTATATTTATGTTAGATTTTGATGTCTTTTTGCTTCTTTTGTTAATTTGAGCTCATTTAATCCTGAAAATACAAAAGGAAGACAAAAGCACACTTTTTCCAACATTAGTACTAAAAAGGGTTAGTTTTATGCCTCATTTGATGAAATTTATATGTTACATTTTGAACACATCAACGACTCACCAATCGTTTGTGAGAGGAGGATGTTTGATTGTAAACCACATTACATCAACATACTTCCTCATTTTAATGGAAGATCTAACGACGAACCGTACACACATTTGACAGAGTTTTCTTCTATTGGCGGCACTATCGGGGGGCATAACTTTGCACTAGATGAGGTTAAACTTCGTTTGTTCCAATTCTCACTGAAAGACAAAGCGAAGCAATGGTTCCTTACATTCCCGGCCAATAGCATCCGGACATGGGGAGAAATGCAACAAGCTTTTCTAGACGAATACTATTCTATGGCGAAGACCGATGATGCTCGTGATGAAATTAGGTCTTTTCGCCAATTATCGGGCGAGCCGTTGCATGAAGCCTTTACAAGATTTAAAGAAATGATGCGAAGATGCCCACATCATCAAATCGAGAAGTGGGAATTGGTTAAGTGTTTTGTACGGGGTTTAGATGACAACACATGGAACCGACTTGAATCAACGAGCAATGGGACCCTTCTAAGCAACCATGAAGATGATGATTGGGAATTCTTGGAACGGATGAGTAAACGTTCGAAAGAGAAAGAATCGGCCGATCGAGCTAAGAAGCATCCCATTTCACGGTCACTTCCCGATCTTGACTCTAAAGATCGGATTTCCACTTTAGAGCGGGAAATGGCTCGAATGAAGAAAAAAGAAGTAAATGCGGTTCAATTCGAGGTATGTGAAGATTGTGGTGATATTGGACATAGAGCGGAACAATGTCCAATGGGGCCGAGTAACTACACGGAGGAAGTCAATCAAGTGTATGGAGATAGGAAGCAATATGACATGAACTCCAACACTTACCATCCGGGGTTGAGAAATCATCCTAATTTCCGGTACGGTAACGCTTCGAATCAAATGAACCCAAACTTTCAATCGGGTAATCAAGGTAATCAAGGTGGATCATCGTACAACAACTGTCAAAGTGGTAACCAAGGGGGTTATGAACGTAATTACAGTCAAGGGTACCAAGGTAGGGACAATAATTACCAAGGTGGGTACCAAAGGAATTACAACAATTAAGGCGGTAATGGAAGCGGGTCGAATAATCAAACCGGTGGCGATGATTTGAGTGCCAAAATGGATGCTTTATTGAATATGCAAAAAGAATCTCAAAACAACATAAAAGAATCTCACCATGATATCAAGGAGATGATGAAGACAAACGAGATTCGGGATAAAGCACATGAGGCATTGGCAAAACAAGTGGGGCAACTTGCTCAAGAGATGGCTCAAATTCGTGGAAGTGGAGGAGGACTTCCAAGTGATACCACAGTGAACCCTAAGCATCAAGGGTCGAACTCGAGGAACACACGTGAGGTACCAATTAATAAAATTACTTTACGTAGTGGTCGAGTCCTATATAACGATGTTGAGCCACCACCCGAGTTTGTTGAAGGGGTGGTGGAAGATGCGAGTGATGATGAAGGTAAAAATGGTCAAACGGGTCCAAAGAAAAATGATGTTAAAATTAATAATACTACACCCATTGTGACCATTCCCGTCCCAAAAGCTAAGGAGAAGGGTGTGGAGGTTAATACCGCCCCTTTTCCCGAAGCCTTGTTGGGACCATCTAAGAAAGTGGTAAACAAACGAGGCCCACAACAAGAAGAGATGTGGGAAATTTTTAAACAAGTCAAAATCAATTTACCACTCTTAGATGCAATTAAGCAAGTACCTTCATATGCTAAATACTTGAAAGATTTATGCACCCAAAAGCGAACTCACAAGTTTCCTAAGAAACTTGATTTAACCGAAAATGTGAGTTCGATTCTTTCGGGTGCACTTCCACCAAAACTTCAAGATCCGGGAGCGCCCATTATTTCAATACAAGTGGGGGAATTCAAAATGACACGGGCACTTTTGGATCTTGGGGCAAGTGTGAGTATCTTGCCGGGTAGTTTATATGACCAATATGATTTTGGTCCACTTCAAGTGTCTAACACCACCGTGGTGTTAGCCGATTTGACCCCTAAACTGCCCCGGGGGATAGTCACGGATGTAATAGTCAAGGTTGAGGATTTTTACTATCCGGTGGACTTTCTTGTGTTAGATTATGTTTCTTTGGACCGAACCAAGCAACCAACGGTGATCCTTGGTCGACCATTTTTGGCAACATTGAATGCCCAAATTAATTGCAAATCGGGCACGGTCGACATGACTTTTGGTAACCGTCGGTTGCGGTTAAATGTCTTTTCAAGATTAACGGATCCTCTAGTTGGCGATGAATGCTACATGGTGGACATCGTTGACGAGTGTATACCTCTATGTGACACTAGTGTCGAAGAGGAAAACACAATAGAGGAGTGTTTCATGTTTGACAGGTTGCAAGGAGAAACAAATCGGAGCATGGATGAAGAGATGAAAGAATTGGAGGTTATGGCGGCAAAAGAAGGAAGGCCCACTTGGACACATCAAGTGGAAAGTCTTCCGGAAAGTATCGACACAAAGTTGAAGCCTTCATTGGAAGAACCTCCGGTGCTAGAGTTGAAAGTGCTACCCAAGCATCTTAAGTATGCTTATGTGGGTGAAGGTAGCACGCTCCCGGTAATTATTGCATCTAACTTGACCGGGGAGCAAGAAGAGAAGTTAATGAGAATTTTGGTCACTCATAGAGCTGCTATCGGGTGGACCATTGCGGATTTGAAGGGAATTAGTCCTTCGGTAGTGATGCACAAGATCATCACTGAAGATGGCATGAATCCTTCTCGTGACACGCAACGGAGATTAAATCTAAACATGCGAGAAGTTGTCAAGAAGGAGGTATTGAAGTGGCTAGATGCGGGTATTATATACCCTATCTCGGATAGCCAATGGGTGAGCCCGACACAAACAGTTCCGAAGAAGGCGGGTATTCAAGTCGTCACAAATGACGCAGGTGAAGAGGTCGCCACTCGGCCGGTAACCGGGTGGCGTATTTGTATTGATTATAGGAAGTTAAACGCTGCAACTTCCAAAGATCATTTCCCTTTACCATTTATTGACCAAATTGTTGAGAAATTGGCCGGACAAAAATTTTATTGTTTTCTGGATGGTTATTCTGGATACAATCAAATTGCTATACATCCGGAAGACCAAGTAAATACTACTTTTACTTGTCCATATGGTACTTTCGCATTTAGGCGAATGCCCTTTGGACTTTGTAATGCCCCCGCCACCTTTCAAAGGTGTATGACGAGTATCTCTTCAGATATGGTGGGGGAGTCTTTGGAAATCTTCATGGATGATTTCTCAATATTTGGACCATCATTTGATGCATGCCTTGACTAACTCGAAAAAGTTTTGCAAAGATGTGTTGAGAAAAATCTGGTTTTGAGTTGGGAAAAGAGCCATTTTATGGTTCAAGAAGGGATTGTGTTGGGGCATGTCGTCTCGAGTCGTGGGATTGAGGTGGATAGAGCAAAATTGCAAGTCATATCCACTTTGCCTTATCCTACAAGTGTTAAGGGTGTTCGGTCGTTTTTGGGACATGCGGGGTTTTATAGGAGGTTCATAAAAAGCTTTAGTGATATAACAAAACCCCTATGCAATTTGTTGTTAAAAGATAAAACATTTGATTTTGATAAAAATTGCCAAAACGCCTTTAACATTTTGAAGAAAAAATTGGTAGAGGCCCCAATCTTGCAATCACCGAATTGGTCTTTACCATTCGAAATTATGTGTGATGCAAGTGATTATGCGGTGGGGGCCGTATTGGGTCAAAGGGTAGACAAGAAACCAGTTGCCATTTACTACGAAAGTAAGACTCTCTCGGACGCACAATTAAATTATACAACTACCGAGAAGGAGCTACTTGCGGTGGTATATGCGTTGGATAAATTTCGTGCTTATATATGGGGTACTAAGGTCATTGTTTATTCTGACCATTCTGCAGTTAGGTATCTCATGGACAAGAAGGATGCGAAGCCGAGGTTAATCCGATGGGTTCTCTTGTTACAAGAGTTTGACTTGGAGATTAGAGACAAGAAAGGGAGTGAGAATGTGGTTGCGGACCACTTGTCTCGATTGGTTGTAGAGGAGGATTCTTCACGTGAAGAAATTAATGAGAATTTTCCAGATGAGCACATTTTAAAAGTTGGAATATTACCATGGTATGCTAATATTGTGAATTATTTGGTTACAGGTGATTTGCCGGCTCATTGGGATAGAAGGAAGAGGTTGCACTTCCTATCTCAAATCAAGTACTACACGTTAGAAGAACCAGACTTATTCAAGTTTTGTCCGGATCAAGTCGTTCGAAGATGCATACCCGACAAGGAGATTCCTAGCGTTTTGATGCACTTGCATTCATTTGCTTGTGGGGGCCATTTCAGTGGTCACAAAACCGGGCACAAAGTGCTCAATAGCGGTCTTTATTGGCCGACTATTTTCAAGGATGCTTTTAACTTTGCTAAAAATTGTGTTGAATGTCAAAAGTTAGGGGGTATTTCAAAAAGGGATGAAATGCCCATGCAACCGATCCTCATTGTAGATATTTTTGATGTGTGGGGGATCGATTTCATGGGCCCATTCCCTAATTCGCGTGGCAACTTATACATCTTGGTGGCGGTCGATTATGTATCCAAATGGGTCGAAGCGATTGCCACCAAGACAAATGACCATACCGTTGTTTGCAATTTTGTACAAACAAATATAATTTCTAGATTTGGGATTCCCCGAGTGATCATTAGTGATGGGGGATCTCATTTCAAGAATTTTAATTTTGGCAAACTCTTGAAACGGTATGGTGTTGACCATCGAATCGCTACCCCTTACCACCCACAAACAAGTGGTCAAGTGGAAGTTTCCAATAGGCAAATAAAAGAAATTTTGCAAAAGACTGTTCGACCCGACCGAAAGGATTGTTCGACAAAGTTGAATGATGCTTTGTGGGCTTATAGAACGGCTCATAAAACACCTATTGGAACTACACCTTATCGCTTAGTTTATGGGCGAAATTGTCATTTACCGGTCGAACTAGTGCATCGTGCTTGGTGGGCTATAAAAGAGGTTAACATGAAATATGACGATGCAGGAAAAGAGCGAAAGTTAAAGCTTTGCGAGTTGGAGGAGCTTAGGGAAGAAGCGTATGAGTGCGCCTCGAAGTACAAGGATGATATGAAGAGGGCACATGACGCAAAGTTGAAACCGAAGGAGTTCGAAGTAGGTCAAAAGGTTTGGCAATATAATTCTCGGCTTAAGTACTTTCCCGGAAAGCTCAAGAGTAAATGGATGGGCCCATACATGATTACACGGGTCGGAAAGCTTGGAGATGTTACAATCAAGGACCCGAAGGATAGGTTGAAGCAAACGGTTAATGGGCATCGCCTTAAACCGTTCCTTGATGGTAACAATGAGAAAAAGGATGAGAATGTGGAGTTGGTGAACTTCGTGGTAAGTGTGCCAACTTATGAGGTCAACTGAAAGGACCGGTAACGAATTTTGTAAAGTTATGTATAATCTTTTAAATTGTTTGAGTATTCTTGTGTTTAATCGTTCTCGTTCGTGCTAATCCTCTTGATTGTGTGAAGTCCGGACATCATAAACGGATCTTGAAGACAAAAGGTAAGTTCTTAGATTTATTTGTGTGTATTGGGGACAATACACGACTTTTCGGGGGGGGGGGGGTGGTAGGACCGTTAACGGTTTCCGTGTTTTTAAAATTTAAACTTATAAAAATTCACAAAAAGATTTTTAATAATTTTTAGGAATTTTTTATGTATATAGTGCTTTTATAAAAATCTCATAATTTTCCTCTTATTTTTCGAAAATTTTTTTTTTGAAAAAGTTAATAAAATATGATTTTGGGGGCACCGTCGCCGACGGTCAACCTCCTCGTCGCCTACGGCCTCTATAAAACCTCCGTCGCCCATGTTTGTCCGTAGACAGCCACATAGGCCGTCGCCTATATTCAACATATGCGCATACCGTCGCCGACGGTCATCACCCCTGTCGCCGACGGTCCCTGGATCTTCAGCCGACGCAGATCTTTAGTACATGCTTGGATTCGATCCAAGGGTCTTTGAAACCCATTCAAATGTCATTTAAACGTCTTCTAAGCCACAAACTCGATCTAAGGACCCACAATCTGACCCATTTGCACCCTAATTACACAAATCATCTGCATCCATCGTTCATTCACTCCTTCTCATCTTCATCTTCTTCAAACTCACACCAAGAACCCTAATCTTGCACTTCTCATAACTCATTCAATTCTACACCAAATCTGTTGATTCTTGAGCCTGACTTGTGTAGTTTTTCGAGAGGAACAAAACCCCCATAACGGTTTCCATCAAATTTTGCTCGTTTGCACGATTTCTGGAAGTGAGTTTTTAGGGTTTTGAAGAGTGTTCATCCAAATCATTTGCTTTGCACTTTTTCTTAGTTCTTCTTGTTTATCTACACTCAAGGTATGAAATTTCAGTAAATTTATGCATGATTATTATATACATTGTTGATTTCTTCCGAAATTTTAAGCATATTGTTTAAGAGTAGGTTGTTTATCATAATGTAGGATGTTTTAGCATAAACTTAAGAATGTTTACTTGAATTGGGTGGGATGGGAGCATGCTTTAGTCTTGGTGATGTGATTACACTAGATTTTTGCATGATTGAATATAGTTGTGATGATTGAATATTGTGGAAAACATGAATTTTTGAGAAAATTTTGTGAATAAACATGTTTAATTGATTTAGATGATAAGATGTGCGACTTTGGAAGTTTAAAAAGGCGATTTTACATCTAATTATTGATTGAAAATCAACATTACATATTATGTTCAAAGTTTGAGATTGTTTGAAGATTTGGGGTGTACTAATTGTTGTCTTGTCTTTTGATTGTAGATATGTTTGGAAGAAGCAAGAAAGCCAAAACCTCCGGGCAAGGTTCGTCTTCAGGAGCCGGGTCAGGCTCGGGGGAATATCAAAGGCGATGGGAACAATTAAGTAATGTTCAAGAAGGTGATGGGCAACTTATTCGACAGGATTGGGATTGGGAAGAGGCAAAGAATAGTCAGTCAGCTTCGGTATGGAAAGAAGAGAAGTTGAAGGCTCTTTCCCGATATCGAAATAAGAGATTGGAAGCGAAGATGTGGAAGATGAAGATGGTTACGGGTGTTTCAAAATCCGTACCCGAGAGTGCAGTTTGTGAGCGTACGGTAGATGTCGAAGAGTTCCGAAAGATCGGCATAGTTCAAAAGTTCGAAAAGATTGGTTGGGAGCGAGTGGTTGACTGGTGCGAGGATATCACTACCCGGGTATATTTGGGTGCGGTGTGTGAATGGCTATCTACACTACGGTTTGAGCATTCTGATGGGCCGGCTCCCACATGGCGGTTAGTTGGTAATATTGGCAAAAACCAAATGATCATGTCATTCGAGCATATGAATGCTATAGCGAGATTTGATTCGCTTGGGATGAACGCATATGATTACTATGGTTATGATCAATTTTTGGATAATAAAAGAAACGAAGCCGATCCGCCACAAATGCTAGCATCGGTATTGACAGGTTCTGGGGGTGCGGGGGAGTCGAGAAGCGATTTGTCTTTGATGGGAAAAATATTACAAGGCATTTCGTTAGAAAATGTTATGGTGCGGTATGGGGACCGAGGTAAAGTGAAGGCACCCGACTGCCGGGTTTTGCATGCGTTGTTGTATGGGACGCCCAAGCTATCATGGCGTCAAATTGTGATGATCAATACATGGGATACAAGGGAATCGTTCAAGCGGAAGATGATCCCTTATGCAAGGTTGATTAGCGCCATGATTCTGCAGCAGAATGCCTTGCCTCCGGAGTCGTTGTGGGTGTCTAAACCCATTGATCAGTTCAACTTCACTTCCATAAGGCGACATTGGAAGATAACCGTGAAAGCTTTTGGGCATCTACACACGGTTAAAGATGAACAAGGAGATCGTTACCGATTCAATGATAAAGAGGATGATGAAGAGGGTGACGAAGAAGAAGAAGAAGGCGATGAGGAGATGCCTGATGTTGAGGAGGAGACGGATCCTTCTGGTCCGCGGGGACCGAGGCAAAGGTATAGGAGGAAGCATCGGGAGATTTCTGCCAATGTGGCAGACTTTGTGAACGAAAGGAAGATACCGTCGTACCGGTTGTGGACCCATGGAAATCTAGCGGTCTACGACAATGTGTCGGCGGGTATTGGTGAAGCAAGAGAATACCATGCTAGTAGGAGCGAATGGGAAGAGGCGCAAGGGGCGTACTCGCAGCAACAATGGGGTTTTCAAGCATCTTTCCGCGAGAGGGTGGAAAAGCAGTTGGAGGAACAACAGCTGCAACATGCGTTACAACAGTCACAAATGGAACGCATGATACAGTTGCAAGAAGAAGAAAGGGCCCATAGAAACGAATGGGAAGAAGAGGAGGCTAGGAGCCGAACCGCACAAAGAGAGTTGGACCAACGCCGATGGGGAGCGTTGGCTTTCTCTAACCAAATGGCGATTAATAACTTCAAGGTGCTCCATGATCAAGAGCGCCATCAAAGAGATTATCAAGCCGGTCTCCCATAAGTTGAACACTCGGGGTGGACCGATTACCCCAATCTTCCTCATCCGCAAGGCCCATCCGATCCAACCCCTCATTGGCCTGAGGCAGTCGGCTCAAGTTTTGTTCCGATACCATACCAACCGGCACCTCAACAAGAGTCAAGCCCGCTAGATAACTACAGGGATATGCTTGAGGCCCTCACTGGTTATCCGTACCAGCCGAACCCGCCAGTGAACTCTAATGAGAGATATCAGCGGTAGAGGCGAGGTATGTCTTTTGTTGTTGTTTTTGTATATTATTTTATTTTCGTTATTTTCATTTTGTTATTTAAATTCTCGCCTAGTTAAATGAACGTTGTGGGTGTGTTCCCTATATAACCCTCACGAGACCTCTCGTCCTCCCAAGCTATTGGGAGGTTTAAAAGGGCTTGTTGCATGAGCTAAATGCAACCATGATTCCTACGAAAGTGAGTTAGGTTTGTTGTTGTTGTAAATTATTTTCCACACCAATCAAAGTAAAATAAGGTATGACTTGGTAATAATTTCATAAAAGTGGTAGAACTAGGTAACTAACAAATTTTGATGGTTGTGAGAAGCATGCTTCTACACAAGGGTTAAGATTTGTAGGTACACTAGGTTCGTGGGACAATCGCTTTTATGAAGAAGAGAGGAGCATACGAAGAATGAGCTCAAAAATCCAGGTGCATACGTTTCTTTTTACTTTTGATCTTTAGATTAGCAAATAAGTGGAATGTATCTTGTATATTAATTTTTTCCGGGGTGAAATTTTTGGGGGAATAAGCCGTGTCACATCCCTTGTGCGTTAAAACTCTAGTTCTTACACATTGAGGATAATATGTACCTCGAGTGTGGGGATGGGGGAGTAGTAAAAGTTTTAGATTTTGACCCGTTCATTTAAATACTACACGTTGAGGACAATGTTCACCTCAAGTGTGGGGATGGGGGAAAATTTCAAAAATGTCTTATTTCAAAAGCGATCTTAAAAGCATAAGTAACTAAGTCAACGAGGGATGTCACAACCCATTTGGTCTATTGTCATGGTCAAGTTCGAATTAATAGCATGACGGGTATTTAGCGGGTGGTTATTTGGGAATAATCCGCCTTAGAAACTAGTCTTTTATGCATGTCACATACCATACCCTTTTAGATATGTGAGGTTTTGAGCCACTTTTATATCATAGATTACATACCTATGTTTCTTTGTTTGAGTGGACCATTAGTCATATATTGTAGAACTTGCAATTTTTGATACGTTTGAGACCATAGACCGAATACAAGCACGAGAATGATTAAGGCATTAGGTGAAACCTTTTCTCTTAAAACCATTTATCTATCCTTACCCGAACAAATCCCCTAGTCGCCCATTTTGAGCCTAAACCTTTCGTTTGACCACCCTATATAGCCCATAACCCTTAAACCTTTTTCTTTTAAAACCCGTGTGATGGAAATTCGATTATAGGAATTGTATTTGTATAGTTATTCTTGTTTGTTTGCATATTTGTAAAAAAAAATCAGAAAATATTATGAAAAAGAATTGAAAATCGTTGAAGAAAAACACAAAAAGAAGTGTTAGTAGTTGTTGAATAAAAGGCGAATGTTGTTGCCTCATATTCGGTGTTTATAGTTAGTTTTGTTAGAATAATCCTTTGTAATAAAAATCGAATTTTCATCACCTTAGCCACTTTAAAATATCCTAATTCCTACCCTTAGCCTAGCCTCGTTACAACCCTTACAAAGACCTTATGACTTGTGCTTAGTATTCGTGATCAATGGTGGAGAATGATTGAGTTGCAAGCTTATGCGGGTATGTGTTCTAATCGGTTTTGAGTGAATATTCTTTGAAGCGCTAATACATTATAAACATTAGCCAATTTACAAGCCGAGTGGAGAGACATTGTGAGGGATGTGCATGAATTGATTGGTTTCACGGGCGGGTTAATCTTGGGTAACCATTTGTGTACTTGAAATCACATTACTGTTAAATATATTGAAAACTGTAAAGAGTTTGAACTTTAACATGACATTGGACCTTAACCTTCGTCTCGGGAATGGGGAGTGTATTCGTTGTCCGACCCACGTGAAAGTGAAAAACAGATTTGCTTGAGGACAAGCAAAAGACAAGTGTGGGGATGTGATACGTGGTCGAAAACCGGTGATCGTAATTGCTTAATTTGATGTTTTTACACAATTTTTAGTTTCGAATGGTCTACTTTTGATTAGATATGTGTTTTGCAGATCTAGCAGAGTTTAAGGAGCTTTTTGGGAGCTTTACGGGTCACCGGAGCGAAAAACGAACCACCGGGAAGCGAAACGGGTCAACCGGGAGTACGGAACGCGAAAAACGAGAATTGAAGAATTGAGGCACCGTCGCCGACGGCCAGAGAGCCCGTCGGCGACGCCCCGTGTATATGTCCGTAGCCGCAAAAGCCCGTAAGCAGAAAAAATTGAACTTTTTGCAACAGTGAAATGTTACCCGTTTTATCTCTAGAACAACCGCTATCAACATTCCAGAGATTGTCAACAGCTCCTCCTTAGTTGTTCCTGAAAAGTAAGGAGATTAGTAAGACATTGGTACCCAAGCCATCGTGGTCCTGGGATTTCCTGAAGCATCAAAATAAGACACTTCTTTTAAACATAGGTCCCCTTTGGTTTCAAGGATTGGAGATATTGCTGCTTTGGATTTGGGTTTCCAAATCTGTTTCGGTTTAACAAACATGTTTGTTGCATTCGGTTGAGCAACATTTGCTAATTCAGTTTTAGAAAGACGTTTTTGTTCTTGAACAGCCTTGCGTTTGTTTTTAGCAGCGTTCCAATCCCCATCAGAAGGTTTAACCTTGGGATTCACATTCTTCATTGCCTTAGGTGATGATACCTTCATCGGCTTGGAATGATTGTTATCATTTGGTGTAACCCTCTGATTTCGCATATAATAGGGTACATAGGGACGCCGTGTGCAGTTTCTAGCAATATGACCCGCAATGCCACAGTTGTAGCAAGTTTGTCTTTTCATCGGAAAGACGTTTTGAGCAGCTTGATTCGCTCTAGCAGGTCCTGAAAGACAAACCGGTCCTTTTTGCGTTGGATGCGCCTGCACATTTTTCTTAAACGAAGACGAATTGGGGTGCTTGTATTTGTTGTTTGCAGAAGTCTTGTTGCTCTGAGCACCATTTTTCGTCTTTTCTCCCTTATTGGAGCTTTCAATCACCTTGTCACGAGCCTTATGAGATCGTGATTGTCCTTGATAAGCAGACTTCATATACCCCCGACTTTGATCTGCTCGTTTTGGCTCATTCCGCTTGTTGTGAACCGGCTCACAAACATCAGCACACGAGTGAGTATTGGCATTTCGTTGCACTTTTGGACGATGAACACAATTTCTAGCAATGTGTCCAGGAATTCCACAGTTGAAACATGTCTGTCGTTTCAATGTATGGAAATTCTGAGAGCTAGCAGCATTAGCTAATTTGATGGGTCTAGATGATCGAGCTTGCGTTGCCTGTGTTCCATGTGCCTTTTCTGAGTTCTTCTGTACCTGCTGATCAGAACTAGCACAAGCATGAGATGTAGACGGATGATGAGATTCATCCTTCTCACTTTTATCATGATCATTTTGAAAAACCGGTGTTTCAGGTTTAACTTTATTTTCAGAAACATTTTTCGGTGACTGTTCATTTATTTCAACTCCTTTTTCTTCTTTAATAGATTCAGATTCAGTTTTAATTTTAGAACAAGTTGAAATTTCATCAACACATGTTTCGTCAACACATGTATCATGTGAATCCGATTTAGGTTTGCTTTCATCCACGATTTCCAATGGGGTCCCACTAGATTCAACATTAGGGACGTCCACTGAGACCGATTCAGAAGATGAATCAAGACATTCTTGATTTTCTTGAGGAGAAGTTTCAGTGGTTTCACTGAATGTATCCTGAGGGACCTCACCTGTAACACAATCATCAACTGAAGAGTTAGAAACATCACAATCACAATCATTAACTGAAGAAGATTCATCACCAGACTTATTGTTCAAAGTTTCAACACAAACATCATCAGTTTTGCCCAAAACATCAGGCTCACTAGACGAAACATAAGCACAAAACGACGCAAACAAAGACCGACCAAAAGCAATATCAGATTCAGTTTGTTCAAAATAATTTTCAGAAATATTAGTATAAACAACTGGTTCACTCCCAAGAACATCTTCACATTTTACTTCAGATACTTTATCTGCACATGAAGACGAAGTGTTAGGATCAATTGAGCCTTTAGAAACAAAATTTATTGGAGCCGACTTCTGTTTCTCAATTGGTCTGTTATTAAATGATGACTTATTGTTTTTGGGACCATAAGTCATTTTACTTTCATTCATCATCTCCTCCTCAGTCATGGGTAAATAAGTATAATTGTCATTATAGGGAGGAGGAGCCTGATTAAAACCCAAACCACGCCCTTTCTTTTCCTTGTATGCGAGCTGTTGATCACACAAGTTTTTGACTAATTTGCTGGAAGAATCAAATTTCTTAATATTAAGCTCATTTATTTTATATCTATCTCTGATATCTTCCAGTTCCTTAGTCACAGTGCACAGTTTCTCCTGAACATAGAAGAGTTGAGTTGATTTCACACTTACATCATCCTTGAGTTTGACGATGTCTTTTCGCTGAGCTTCAATCTTTTCTTTATAAAGTTTTTCATTCTTTGATAAAGTAAAATTTTTATTCTTTATATCATTGTAATCTTGAATTAGCTCAGCGTTATGTAACCGATATGCCTCATTTCTTTCTCTACACTCAGGAGTGCAAAAGACAGAAAGTATCTCTTCACGTTCTTTAGTAATTCCTTGAGTCAGGGGTTTGTTAAACATAAATGCTGAATTTTGTGTGGATGAGCAAACAGCAGCAGATGTGTTGCCTTGAGTAGACTGCTTGTCAGCATTGTCATATGATTTGATTAGTGAGATCAGCTCATCTGACTTCATTTTGTAGCAGTCGGTTGTCAATATTATCTGATTAACATTTCTAAGCCAACTACAGTTCTCCTGATCTGGAATCCCTTTTATAGCATCCAGAAGCTTTCTGTTGCTCATGCGAGTAGACACCACCATCTCTGCCTTCTCCATTTCAGAGAGCAATTTAACAAACCGACCTGTAAGTGCTTCTATAGATTCACCATATAAGTATCTGAATCCTTCGAGTTCTTGCTCAAGCACCTCTCTCTTAGAAGACATTTTTAAGATGTGATCCCCCAAAAAAAAATTTGTGATCTCTGAAAGTGTGATCCCTTGAAAATGTGCGCTTTTAACTATTTCCTCAACACAAGTCCAAAGCGAGAACCCGTGTACTCGCTAACTCAAACCCCTTGCACGCGATTGACTGAACCAGTTTTCTAAACCGCACCTCAAAAATTCTGTTAAAACCGTTATCACAAACAAACCAACCCCCACTTTTTTTAATTTTTATTATTAAAAGAAAACCTAATTATAATTATTATTATTATTATTACTATTATTATTATTAATTATAAAAGAATACTTGTTATTATTATTATAAATAACTAATGATTAGGTAATTATTACTAAAAGATTAATCAATTATTATTAATATTATTAAAACCTAAAAAAACGTGACTTTCAGTTAAAGTTCCAAATATGTTACCCGACACACTAAACCGTCACCAAACTATTTATCTTCTTAATTTCTATCTTTCCCGACACCTTAACCTGTCACTTTTTGTCTCTCCTTTGTTATTTCAACACCAATAACTCAATGAAAACAATAGCAATTCGATGGTAGTGTTCTGTGGTGGTTATAGGTGACTGGAGATGATGGAGTGATGGACGTCGGAAAGCTGGTAAGCGGTGAAACAGTTGAGAAGATACGATTACGATGATGAAAGAGATGACCGGCGGTGGGAGAATCACGGAGATGAGATGGACGGAGGTGGTTGCCGGAGATAAGATGGTCGGTGGTGAGGTGGTGAACGACGACGACCAGAGATGATGGAAGCGACACAATCTGTTATCGGGGGATGGTTATGATGGAGATTTCCGGCGACAAAGATTGGAGATGATGGATGGTTGTGAACGGAGATCAATGGAGTTGCAGGTGGTAATAAAATGACGACAGCGGTGGAGTCGAAACCGTAACTCGAAACCGTGCTTGCGACTCGAAAATGAATGACTCGAGACCTCAGTCAAAACAATTGTTGCGACTCGAGACCTTGAAAACGTGAAGAGTCGAGACCGTTTGAAAAATGTGAAGTCGAAACCGTGATTGCGACTCGAGACGGTGAAGCTTGCAACTCGAGACCGTGGATGAAGTTGATGACTCAAGACTGTGGTTTCGACTGGATTTGGTTGCTACTCGAGACCAATTGTAGAAATGTTGATGATATCCGATGATGTCTTGTATTGAATTGAAGCTGTGACTCGAGACCAATTAACTGGAGTCGAGACCTTTGAGATGAATGAGTCGAGACCGTGAGGTGATGAGTCGAGACCGTGAGATGATGAGTCGAGACCACTCGGAAGAAGATGACTCGAGACCGTGACTCGAAACCGTGAGCTGTTGTGAGTCGAGACAGTGGTTGCTACTCAACAGTGATAAATGTTGGATACTTGCAGCAATGATGCGATGAAGATGCTGACTCGAAACAGATTATTGAGATAATGATGAATAAGGATGAGTTGTATGTTATAAAAATATATGGAAAGTTTCAATAACTCAACAACTCTCCACCGAAAACTTTGGGAATTTTTAAAATCAAGATATTTAAAAAATAAAAAGATTACGTTAATCTTTTTAACAGCCCTTTTCAAAATCAAAAGACCAAAATATAGTGATTTTTGATAAAATTTCGATGAACACTACGAAGAACGCGAAGAACACCGAACCAAAAATAACAAAAATCTTGAATCTTTGATATCACACCGAGCCTAGAAACAGGTTCTAATGGCTCTGATACCACTTGTTAGTCCCGTGAAACGGATCTTTCAATGATATCAAACAACACCAAGTTTGTGCGGAATCCAAACTTGATGTGATTCAAGAATAAACACGAAAAATATGAAATATGAAGAACACAACGAATCACCTTTAAACACTTGCACACGATTCTATTACTATCAACTAGCAAAACCGTCTAGTACAAGTGCTCACAAACAATCGCCTTCCTCTAGCTCTCTCTAGAAATTCTGTAACAATGAGGTTCTAAAGGTTCAAACCTAAGAATAAGTTAGAAACTTGTTTTTATACTAACTCAAGCCCACTTCCCTACATGGGCTCCCCTTGGGCCTGCTTGGCCCACATGGCCTAAAGCTTGGCCCAAGTGACCTATAAAGGTCCACAACCTAATATAAACTAACCCGGTAAAGCCCAGTTCGTAACCATAACCCGTTGTGTTAATTTGATGCGTCAGTCTCACACTTTAGGGCCTAACAACGCGGGCCGCGTAAACCATAATAGAAGTCTACGCGGGCCGCGTCAACTTGAAGTTGACCAGATAAGCATTCTGGGCCACGTGTTGCACACGTGGCAGACCTACCGATGACACGCTTGCCCTAGTTGTAGACTAGGTGGCCCTCGCGGGCCGCGTAAGCTCTTATTAAGTTTTACGCGGGCCGCGTAAAACTCATTTTTCTGCTATAAATTGTTGGTGCATGAGCAGTTCATCTGTGTTCGAAAAATTTGATAAAAAAAGAAGTTTACTGCTCAAAATCACATTTTCGCTTAGGGAAACACTGCTACGATTACAGGGTATTAACTCGATCGCTGCTACGATTCAATGTCTGATCGATTAAAACCAATCCGATGGATGTTTAAGTGCTGCCCGAATCAGGGCTATACTTTGTCATTCGACGTGAGGGTTTTGATCTCGTGAGTTATCGTAAATGTTGTATTAAGTTACTAACCTAGTTTCGTGTGCATTGTTGTTTAAATTAGGTTATCAGGCTTATCAGTAGGCTAAACTCTGCCCGTTTAAACTTGCAATGTGAGTCATTCTCTTTTATCAACAATGTTTTACAATACTCCAATTATTTTCAAAAGTTATAATTACAGGGATTAAGTCGTGGTTATCTTGAATCACTGGCTAGTGGGGTATTGTGCACATTACTAATTTCTCACGGTTAGGTTCATCAACCTAACAGTGATAATCATCACTACTTGGGTGAAAGGACCCAATAGTGGTATGACCATCGTCACAAGGCTGTGACACGGCGCCAGATAAAAATAAGATAGTAGCCATTGTAATCTCTCTTATGCTGTAATTCATTGCTCTGTGTCGTTTTATCAAATTGAGTGACTCGCCAGTATTTCCCCGCTGACAAAATATTTTTAAAACATGTTTCAGGTGACCTACTGTGAATCAAGGAAAAGTGCTACGGAGCACTAATAAAGCTTGAAGTGGTGGCTCGGTAAAATAAATAAACATGTTTTGTAAAACAGGGAATTTCCTTATGAAATTCCTCTATTGTAAATTACGGGGTTTGACCCAAATTATGAAATAAAATAAATGGGGCATTTTCAAGTTTTAAAAGATCCTGTTAAACTTCCGCTGTCAACTCAATTAATAAATACCACGGGTTTCTGTCCCGCGGGTCCTGGACCGGGTCACACTGGGACGGGGGCCATGACAGAAAAAGGTGGTATCAGAGCCACTGATTTAAGCCAATTAAGTATTTAGAAATACTTAATTTTTCCGATTGCCATTCTGTGATTATGTGAAAATTTAATTTACGAAATTTTAACTTAGAATTTTGTGTGTTTCTTCTTGTGTGCTAACAGCATGAATGAACTATCAGAAGCACTTCAAAACTTTTCTATCCATAGCTCAGATATGGATACTACCGGTACCTTCACTGGCTACCAGGCTGACACTGAAGAGCCATTGGTATTCCAAGCCCAACTTCAGGAGAAAGCAAAACTAAAAAAGAGAAGAAGACTTGTAGGCTGGAGGCGTGTGCGTAGGAAGAGACCAGCAACACAGAAAGTTATAAAGACTGAGGATCTCAAAGATAAAGGCAAAGGAATAGAGATCGGGGAAAGTTCAAGGCAAGCCCAGGAGATGCCACCCTGGGAAGAGCTGGACCGCCAACTGGCAAATAGCGACCTCATCGGACCTGCCGATGAGACTCTCTTTAATTACCTAGCTGAAGCCCAACTTCCAATTAATCTGGAACCTGCTATCCCAGATCCCATTATCCACCCCCGACCTCTACCAGGAGAGCTAGAAGAATGGTGGACAACGGACTGGCAATTTCAGAATCTTTTGAATAACCCTAACACCTTTTTCCCCCAATTTGACCCTGAGCCTCCACTACACCCACCTATGAGCTCAGAAAACTTGGCTGAACTCCGCCACTATGGCGAGGAGCTAGTGGACGCAGGAAATAGAATCCGGGAAGTAGGGGAGAGGATATCCTAGAAATACGACGAGAGGGAACGTCGTTTCTGAAGTGCCAACTGACGGGATCGTATGTGGTTGTGGGAATGTATGTTTAATAATAATATAATAATAAAAATATAATTATGTAAAATAACTAAAAAAATAAAACTTGTGTAATATATCTGGTAATGTACGGATGCATATTAATATATATAAAAAGATGGAAGTCGCAAAGTCGACAATTTTGGCTATACATGTTGATATGATTATGTGCAATTATCATTGTATGATTGTTATTTATTTTATGCCAATAACTTATACATATTAATTACCAGATGGAACACGCTGGTAATGAACCAGTTAACGAAGTTAACCAATCCGAGAAAAACCATGAAGATCAATTTCTGAATAGGCAAGATATAGAAAACATCGTTGCCCAGGGAATAGCAAATGCTATTCCAGCAATCCTTGCTGCTGCCCGAAATCCAGTTGAACCTCAACCAATTATTCCCAGCAAACGTACTCACGGCGACAATTTCAGTAATAGTGTAAATGGAGGCGGCAACAACAATAATGATAATGATGGGATGCAAGCCCCATTCCTTAAGAAAATGAAAGCTGCAACGCCTGGTTGCACGTATAAGGAATTTCTTGCCTGTAAACCGGTTGAATTTGCAGGCAACGAGGGGGCGACTGCCGCACTGCGTTGGTTGGAGAAAACCAAGGCAGTAATTAAAATAAGTAAATGTGCCGAGGAAGACAAGGTCATGTACGCGTCATATCTTTTGAAAGAAGGGGCACTAGAATGGTGGAATACGGTACTACAAGCCAAGGGAAGCAATGTGGCCTATGCCATGAATTGGGAAGAATTTAAAAGTCTGGTGGAAAGAAAATTCTGTCCCGAATATGAGAAAGAGCAAATGGCAAATAAATTCTTGAACCACCGGATGGTGGATGTAGACTGTCGAGGGTATACTTCGACATTCTTCGAGTATGCTAGAGTTGTACCAACCCTGGCTTCGCCAGAAACCGGTACTTTTTTCCGCTATATTTGGGGTTTGATTGGCGAAATCCGTGATATCGTTAAAGCTGCGAGACCTCGCACTATTGACGATGTTGTGGAATTAGCCAACACCCTAACTGACGGGCTGGTACGCACAAAAGATTACCCAAGGATTCCGTGTGGGTAACAGTAGTAATTTCAAGAAAAAGGGAACATGGCAATCTTCCACTACTCCATTCTGCGGTACCTGTAAAAGAAAGCATTTTGGAAAATGCAAAGGGTATTGCAATTTCTGCAAAATTCCAGGGCATCAAGAAGAAGATTGCAGGAGGAAGAAATCAACAATCTGCTACAACTGTGGAGAAGCTGGACATTTTAGGCCAGACTGCCCGAAATTGGTCAAACCAGCTGACAACAAAGCCAAACCTGCAGACGGAGCTACCAAGAAGAATGCAAGAGCATTCTAGTTGACTACCCAAGAAGCGAAACTCATTCCAGATGTGATAGCTGGTACGTTCCTAGTTCATGACGTTTATGCAAAAGTATTATTCGACTCTAGTGCAAACCAAAGTTTTATAAATACTTCGTTCTGCCAAGCTCTTAAACTACCCTTAACCAACCTTAGACAAATTTTTACTGTCGAAACGGCAGATGGGAATTCTGTTAACATAGATAAGGTTTTGCGAGAAGGAAAGATAGAACTCTTAGGCCATAAATTTTCTGCAAACCTGTTACCTATTAATTTAGCCGGATTCGATATTGTGTTAGGAATGGACTGGTTAGTAGCCAACCATGCTCGAATTCTCTGTGATAAAAATTCCATAGAAATTCTTACGCCCACAGGAGAATTAGTGGTGATTACAGGAGATAAGCCACGTAAGCCACTGAAATTCGTTTCAGTAATGAAAATGGTCAGTTATTCAAGAAAACAAGGAATAGTGTATATGATATCAGTAATCATTAACACTAAAGGTAAGGAACTTAAGCAAATTCCAGTAGTATCCGAATACCCGGATGTATTCCCAGAAGAACTACCTGGATTACCACCCAATAGGGAAGTAGAATTTAGAATTCATCTAATTCCTGGAACTACACCGATAGCCAAGGCACCTTATCAGTTAGCACCCACCGAAATGCTAGAATTGAAAAAGCAGTTAGATGAATTATTAAGCAAAGGATTTATACAACCCAGTTCATCCCCGTGGGGAGCTCCAGTATTGTTTGTGAAAAAGAAAGATGGGTCAATGAGAATGTGTATCGATTACAGGGAATTAAATAAGGTTACAATTAAGAATCGATACCCATTACCTAGGATCGATGATCTTTTCGATCAACTTCAGGGAGCTAGATATTTTTCTAAGATAGACTTACGCTCCGGATACCATCAGTTGAAAGTACAAGAAGAAGAGATACCTAAAACTGCTTTCAGAACTCGGTATGGTCAATACGAGTTTACAGTCATGACATTTGGATTAACAAATGCTCCTGCAGCATTTATGGACATGATGAATAGAATCTGTAAACCGTATTTAGATAAATTTGTAATTGTCTTCATCGACGATATACTCATTTATTCCAAAAGTCAGGATGAGCATTGTAAACACTTGCATGCACTCTTAACTTTGTTAAGAAAAGAAAAGCTTTACGCCAAATTCTCGAAGTGTGAATTTTGGCTACAAGAGGTACAATTTTTAGGACACATGGTGAATCACGAAGGTATTCACGTAGATCCCTCCAAAATAGAAGCGATCACCAAATGGAAGGTCCCGCAGTCAGCTATGGAAGTTAGAAGTTTTCTCGGGTTAGTTGGATACTATAGACGATTCATTAAGGATTTTTCCAAAATAGTTGTGCCATTAACTAAGCTAACCTGCAAAGCAGTGAAGTTTGAATGGGGACCTAGGCAGGAATAGGCTTTTAAGATTTTAAAGCAAAGATTAACGCACGCCCCAATTCTTGCCTTACCAGAAGGGACAGAAGATTTTGAAGTTTACTGTGATGCTTCTAAGCTAGGATTAGGATGTATGCTAATGCAACGCAAGAAGGTAATTGCGTATGCCTCAAGGCAATTGAAAAAGCACGAGGAAAACTATACGACTCATGAGATAGAGTTAGGAGCCGTAATTTTTGCCCTTAAGATTTGGAGACACTATCTATATGGAAGTAAGTTTACTATCTATACAGATCATAAGAGTTTAAGATACATATTTGGGCAAAAAGAATTAAACATGAGGCAAAGAAGATGGATGGAAATTTTAAGCGATTACGACTGTGATATTCAATATCATGAAGGAAAGGCAAATGTAGTAGCAGATGCCTTAAGTCGTAAGTATCATGAAAAGCAAAAGCGAGTTCGTGCTCTTAGATTAAGTCTACAATTAGACTTAATGGAACAATTGAAGAATATTCAGGAAACAGTAATCAAGGATGATGCTGAAGGAAAGAAAGGAAGAATAAAAGACTTGGAGCAAGGGGCTGATGGAATTTGGAGATTCCACAAGAAAAGGATTTGGGTACCTAAGCAAGGAGAGTTAAGAAATAAGATTTTAGAGGAAGCCCATAAATCTAGGTATACCATGCATCCTGGTAACAATAAAATGTACCAAGATTTAAGGAATAACTTCTGGTGGATAGGAATGAAAAAGGACATAGCTAGATATGTTTCTAAGTGTCTTACTTGTTCACAAGTTAAGGCAGAACACCAGAAACCCTCAGGTCTACTACAACAATTAGAAATGCCGGTATGGAAATGGGAACTCATAACCATGGACTTTATTACTAAGTTGCCCAAAACCAGAAAAGGTAATGACGCGATTTGGGTAATTGTGGATCGATTAAACAAATCAGCTCATTTCCTACCCATGAAGGAAACTTTTAGCATGGAAAGGTTAGCCAAATTATACGTAGACGAGGTAGTGCCCTTACATGGAGTCCCACTCTCCATTGTATCGAATAGAGATACTCGTTTCACTTCCCATTTCTGGACCAGTTTCCAGGAAGCAATGGGAACCCGATTAAATTTAAGCACTGCATACCATCCTCAAACAGACGAACAAAGTGAAAGGACGATCCAAACCCTGGAGGACATGCTTAGGGCATGTGTGATAGATTTTGGTGGAAACTGGGATGACCACCTACCCTTAATCGAATTCTCTTATAATAATAGTTATCATGCAAGCATTGAAGCTGCCCCATTCGAAGCACTGTATGGACGAAAATGTAGAACTCCAGTTTGTTGGGCAGAAATAGGAGAAAGCCAGTTATCAGGTCCCGAGATTGTGCAAGAAACCACCGACGAGATCACTCAAATCAAGGAAAGACTGAAAACGGCTCGAGATCGCCAGAAGAGTTATGCAGACAATCGACGCAAGCCACTGGAATTTCAAGTTGGAGACAAGGTACTCTTGAAAGTTTCTCCTTGGAAAGGAGTAGTTCGGTTCGGTAAAAGAGGAAAGTTGAGTCCAAGGTACACAGGACCCTTTCCAGTAATCCAACGCATAGGACCAGTTGCATATCGCTTAAAACTACCAGAAGAACTAGCCGGAGTACATGACGTATTTCATGTATCCAACCTCAAGAAATGTCTATCTGACGAATCCCTGGTAGTACCTCTTCAAGGCATAGAGGTAAATGAAAAGTTGAAGTTCGTAGAGAAACCGCTTCAAATAGAAGACAGAAAGATTAAGTTCCTCAAACACAAAAGATTGGTACTAGTCAAAGTCAAGTGGGATTCAAAAAGAGGACCCGAATACACCTGGTAGCTGGAATCAAAGATGAAGCGAAAGTATCCTCACTTATTTCAAAAAATCTCGAGGACAAGATTCTAAATAAGGTGAGGAGGATGTAAGGACCTGCAAAAATGTCCCAAAACAACCCGTAAGTGAAAACCCGGACCCCTGAAACCCTAATGTGCATGAAAAACCAAGAAATCAAGAAAATTGGGTTTCACGCGGGCCGCGTAAACCATAATAGAAGTATACGCAGGTCGCGTCAACTTGAAGTTGACCAGATAAGCATTCTGGGCCACGTGTCGCACACGTGGCAGACCTACCGATGACACGCTAGCCCTAGTTGTAGATTAGGTGGCCCTCGCGGGCCGCGTAAGCTCTTATTAAGTTTTACGCGGGCCGCGTAAAACTCATTTTTCTGCTATAAATTGCTGGTGCATGAGCAGTTCATCTGTGTTCGAAAAATTTGATAAAAAACGAAGTTTACTGCTCAAAATCACATTTTCGCTTAGGGAAACACTGCTACGATTACAGGGTATTAACTCGATCACTGCTACGATTCAATGTCCGATCGATTAAAACCAATCCGATGGATGTTTAAGTGCTGCCCGAATCAGGGCTATACTTTGTCATTCGTCGTAAGGGTTTTGATCTCGTGAGTTATCGTAAATGTTGTATTAAGTTACTAACCTAGTTTCGTGTGCATTGTTGTTTAAATTAGGTTATCAGGCTTATCAGTAGGCTAAACTCTGCCCTTTTAAACTTGCAATGTGAGTCATTCTCTTTTATCAACAATGTTTTACAATACTCCAATTATTTTCAAAAGTTATAATTACAGGGATTAAGTCGTGGTTATCTTGAATCACTGGCTAGTGGGGTATTGTGCACATTATTAATTTCTCACGGTTAGGTTCATCAACCTAACAGTGATAATCATCACTACTTGGGTGAAAGGACCCAATAGTGGTATGACCATCGTCACAAGGCTGTGACACGGCGCCAGATAAAAATAAGATAGTAGCCATTGTAATCGCTCTTATGCTGTAATTCATAGCTCTGTGTCGTTTTATCAAATTGAGTGACTCGCCAGTATTTCCCCGCTGACAAAATATTTTTAAAACATGTTTCAGGTGACCTACTGTGAATCAAGGAAAAGTGCTACGGAGCACTAATAAAGCTTGAAGTGGTGGCTCAGTAAAATAAATAAACATGTTTTGTAAAACAGGGAATTTCCTTGTGAAATTCCTCTATTGTAAAGTACGGGGTTTGACCCAAATTATGAAATAAAATAAATGGGGCATTTTCAAGTTTTAAAAGATCCTGTTTAACTTCCCCTGTCAATTCAATTAATAAATACCACGGGTTTCTGTCCCGCGGCTCCTGGACCGGGTCACACTGGGACGGGGGCCGTGACAAAGAATCTTGGATATCCCGACACTCTATGACAAGCCCAAAAACCTTCTCTTCGACCCATTCCATTGGGAGTGTAAAGCCACATTATAAAGAGTTTTGCTTGAGGACAAGCAAACATTCAAGTGTGGGGGTATTTGATGTGTGCAAAATGCAACATATAAATTACATCAAATGTGGCATAAAACTAACTCTTTTTTAGTACTAATGTTGGAAAAAGTACGTTTTTGTCTTCCTTTTGTATTTTCAGGATTAAATGAGCTCAAATGAACAAAAGAAGCAAAAAGACAGCTAAATCTAACATAAATACAAGAAAAGGAATAAACGTGGCATTCCCGACCCCCCGACAGCATCTTCCCAAGCAAAAACAAGAGAGCAAAAGGCTGAACACGCCCCGTGCTCAATGAGCACGGGGGCGTGCCCAAGTGTCTGCAGAAAAGACAAAGTTGTAGAAGCTTCTATCACCCACCACGGGGGCATGCCCAGCGGACACGGGGCCGTGGTCAACTCTAAGATTCGCAGAATCTGGGGAAATATTGATAGTACAGATACGCTTCTGCACACGGGGTCGTGCCCAGTGGACACGGGGGCGTGGTCAACTAATGCAGACAAACTGCAATTAATGAAGAAAGAGAAGGAGGGTGGACACGGGGTCGTGCCCAATGGACACGGGGACGTGCCCGAGCTGCTGTTCAGGCTATAAATAGGGGTGCTTGGCTCATTTACAAACCATCCCTTGGCACACCACCTCTCTCACACTTCACCCACACTCCACCACCACCACAACACCATTATCCACCACCATCATCAATCATCCATCATAGAGTGTGTGAGTCGTCTCGGGATCCAAGATTGATCGTAAGAGTTCTTGACAATCAAAGGCCATGTATGCCTAAGTCTCTTACATCACTTGGTGAAGACAAGTGTCTAGTGTAATACTTTTTATTTTTAATCTTTTCGCACTTTTTATTTGGTTATGTATTTATGACTTTAATAACTAGTTTCTTATGTTGAAGGTGATTCTTCCTTATCGTTTGTCCGTGGTGTCTTGGCATTATTTTACTGTCTATATAAAATAAAAGATTTTCACCATTCATATCTCCACGGTCTATATGGATGTATGTTGGCTACCTGGTCGGGGGTTAAGGGAACGGTTTGGTAAGAGTCTTGCCTTGTTTAGTGTATAGATCCTGCAAGGACCTGGGTCAAATTTAGTAGGACTTCCTTCAATACCCACCGGTATTGGATGGCGGGGGTCCAAACTCTTTGATCCCCTCATATGTAAGCTACTATTAAAACTTTAACCCGGCTACTTAGGACTGTATCCCTGCTGACTCAGACTACTTAGCCGAGGGTAATGTCACCTTCGAAAGAGGGGCCTACCACATTATGCATTAATAACTTAATTAATTATCTTTCAATAATCCGACCCTTTAGGATTGTATCCTTGCTGACTCAAACTACTGGATTGAGGGTAACGTCACCTTCAAAAGAGGGGCCTACTACAATAACTAAGATAATCTCTTAAAAAGTGCAAAAGTGCAGAAATAATCAAAGGTTACACTACACACGAGTCGGATCCAAGTGATTCATCTTGTCTATCTGTTTTTACTTTATTTTATTTTTCAGCATTTTAGTTAGTTTTATTTTTCTTGTTTAAAAACTTTTTTCTAACTTTTAATTTGATTAGACGTTGAGGATAAACCGGTACTAAAAGCTCTTGTGTCCTTGGACGACCTCAGTATCTTACCAACACTATACTACGTTCACGATGGGTGCACTTGCCCATATGTGTGTTTAGTGTTAGTAAATATCGTGTTTTATAAATTTAAAACTTGGCTAAAAAGTGTTAAAAGGGGCTTAAATTATACATTAAAAACTATACACACTTACGCACATCAATACTCCCGACAAAAAAATAGGATACTTGACATTTAAAAAATCCCAAATTTTTATAAGCCCAAACTTTTTACAACCCCAAACTTATATAATAATTAAGCCCAAATGATTAAACTTGTATAATAATTAACCCCAAACGTAAGTCCTTTGTTTATCGGGTAGTAATGTTAGCTTTTTTTTACTGGTTGCAACCGCAACCGTTAAAAGATGTTTTTGTAAATTGAAGCAGGGCGTCTCCAAAAATCTTCGAAAATATGGCCTTGTGCGAAGATAAAATACGGAACCCTAAAATATAAACTTCTTAAAAAGAATATACAAAATAGTTTTAAAGATATGAAAATAAATTAAAAATTTGTGGAATCACTTGTATGTTGCGGCGGGCTGCTTTTTTACGTGGAAACGTAGATAAAAAGCACATCACACGCACATTTGGACAACGAAATGTAGAAAGAAAACACGTTGTAAGGGTAAATTAAGAAAATATGGAATAGTTACGTCGTAACTTTAAAAATCGTTATTTACAATCATGTAAAACCATCGTAACCTATCCAAATTTATTTAGAAAATACACAGAGTTGAAAGAAAAAAAAACAAAATAAGACTTTTTTCATAAAAAAATGGAACACACAAAACTACTTGTAGATTAAATAATATTTTAAGAAATTAACATAAACTAGGTTTAAAGAAGTTCGCCGCGTTGCGACGAAGTTCTCCTGTTATTTAGTCTGTGTTTACATGTGTTTTGAAATCACTACGAGCGTGTTGCGAACGGAACTGCTGACAAAAATAAAAAGAAAATGTAAAAAAAAACACTAAAAGATAACCGAAAGAAAATTAACCAAAAAAGTTGTATGGTAACGATGTTGTTCCTATGAAACCCGTGGTCAGAGATGAGCAAATTGTTCTGGGTACCGGTACCAAATTTGCCGAACCGAAAGATCTTAAGTACCAATTCGGTACCGACTTTTGGCGTTTCTGGTACCGGTTCACTACCGTTTTTTACCTTCATTTACCGGTACTGTAACCGGTATTTTCGGTATCAGTACCGATTCTGTATCGTTTGGCACCGAGCTCATCCCTACCCCTGAAACTAAAAATAGAAAAAATTAAAAGTTGAAGAAAGTCAACAAAAAAAATTGTACGATATCGTTGTTCGTACGGTAGCTGTGATCAGGGATGAGCAAATGGTACCGGGTAGCAGCACTGAATTTCCCAAACCAAAAGATTTCCAATATCAATTCGACACCAACTTTTGGCGTTTTCTATATTAGTGCCTGTTTTTACCTTCATGTACTGATACCGAACAGGACCGTCCCGGTATTTTCGATACCAGTACTGGTTCGATACCGGTTGACACCAAGTTTATCCCAACTCCTGATATTAAAAAAAAGGATTAAAGTTAAAAAGTAAAAAAAAAACTATTATTATAATATTAAAATAATAAAAATATTAAAAAAACTATATATTATTATAATATTAAAATCACTATTCATTTCAATTCGTTTATTAATATATAGTAATATATAGTAATATATAGTAATTCATTTATTAATATATAGTAATAGTAATATATAGTAATAGTAATAAGCATTTTTAAACTAGATTTGAGAAATAACTAAGATTCCCATTTGGATTTAATGTAACACAAAATTAGTCAATTAATGTTATTTGCATTTAATGCATAGGTAACAAACATAAAAAAAATCAACTAAAATGAAGCTATCAAGATTAGAAACCAAGACCTAATTGCTAATAAAGTGATATGGGAACCACTAGACCATGGGCCTCATCTTATGATTTTCCAATTCAGTACTTATATATTCTAAGTTATACGGCGTAATTTTATTAAAAATATAAATTTTTAGGCCCTCGGAGGGTTTCGGCCCTGAGCCGTCGCCCACCTCGCACCCCCTTCGGGCCGCCCCTAAATTGAAGCTTGTCAAGACGGATTTATGCAATCGAATGGGCCCGGAATATTTGAACAATGCAATAGTTTGTGCGGTTAAAAAAGAAACGTTTCCATGTAATGGAATGATTTCAAGCTATGAAAACACAAAGATGACAATATCTTTTTATTATTGATGATTGCACGGTATTTTTTTTTGGATACCCCTGAATTCGTGGGCTAGATCCGCCACTGCTTAATACAAAGGTACCTTTGCCTTTTTTATAGTAAGCAACACTCTGCACGTACTGCTTTCAAAGCATTGTTCTCGAGGAGGCCAGAAAAAAAAAAACATAGGTTGTGTCAAATCTTAAAGTATTCAAGGCCAAGTTCTTAATGTTTGTCGAATGGGTCTTAAACTATTCAAGGCTGAATTCTTCAATGTTGGTCAAATGGGTGTTAATCCCAGGACGCGTGCTTCTAATCTTTTTTTTGAACGGCAAAACACTTTATATATATATATATATAAAGAGCCAACAAGAAGCTGGAGAACAAACTACAAAACAAAGAAGACAAACTAACGAGAACTAAACATTACAAGGAATCCAAAATATCAAAATCTAGCCATTTCCCCCAATTAAGCGGCTTGATGTTCGATCGGTTAAAGATCCAAGTAAAAGCTTCTTCTTTGATCATATCCACAGTTAACGAGACCGGAACAAACTTATCTTCAAAGGCTTTCAAATTTCTTGCATTCCAGATCCTCCAAATCGTGGCCAAAGCAATGGTGTAGACAATCTTCTTCCATTTCGCATCTCTCGGATGATTCTTGATGTAGTCTATGATATCAACAAGGCTGTGGATGTTGATAGGGTAGCTAACTCGCACCCAGGTGATAGCCCAAAGACAATTCACAAAAATATGCGTCGGATCTTCGTACCCTATACCGCACCGAGGACAAGAGGCATCCGGAAGCTGAATTCCTCTATGTATCAGACCCGATCTTGATGCAATTTTCCCGAGAAGGGCCCTCCAAAGTAGGAAGTTGGCCTTCGGAGGGGCCCAAGAATTCTAGGCGTAAGCTATCGGCTAGATTATACCCACATTGCAAGCCTCCTCGAGGTCAATTCTGACTTGTTTGACAGAAAACGACCCATTGGGATCATTAAGCCATCTCCAGGAAGCCCCATGTTGAACCAGCTTATCTTTTATGAGAATTCCGACTTTTGCTAGATCAGTTTCTACCGAGATAATGTCCTTCCATACCCCCGGGATAGACTTTTTATGGGGGATGAAAGGAAGAGGATGAATCGGATCATTTGTCACACCCTGACTTTTGCGGAAGCGTATGATGTGTGAATTGTTCAATATCATTGCATTCAATTATAATAAACAACTATATGATCAAAACGATGTTCATCCATTCATAAAGTTTAAAATATTACAAACACCAGTCATTTAAGTTTCAAACAACACAACCTCTGACTAAGTTACAAACCAACAAAAGTGGATGACATCTAAACTTGAAATTCATATCCCGAAACAACACCAGCGCCCAAGATCCAACTTGTTTCCTGAAATACATGTAATTTTGAAAACATCAACAAAAGTTGAGCGAGTTCATGCGTTTTGTATGGGTATTGGTAAACTTGTAAACATTTGAAAGACTCCTTTGAAAACAGGTATGAAAAGCGTCTATGAACAGATCAATTAATGTTTTGCAAGGACATTAATGTATGTGGAGACATAGGGAGTACTCAATATGAGTAGACTTTTGTCTTTGTCGAATCTCCTCGACTGTGTCGAATTCCCTCGACTGTGTCAAATCCACCTTAACTGTGTCAAATTCCCTTGACTGTATCAAATCACCTTGACTGTGTCAAATCCCCTTGAAACATATGTAACATGTATTCCACCCCCGAGAGTTATAAATCCGAAAACAGTTAAGAGAAAAGGGGGACATGAACTCACAAGTTTGCGTCCTGCTATCTCGTATGCTCAAGGTCCTTCTATGAGTCGTACAACTACCTACACACGTGCTATGTTTTATTAGATGTTTAGGTCGTGTAACGACTCTTTGTCTTAGTTGATCATTAAGACTTGTTTTTGGAAATCTTGGTATACTTTGAGTTACATCTTTGATGTACATTGTGTAATTTCAAAGTATATAATTATTAGTTAAAATAATAATATTTTAACTTAAATTGTTTTCATCCATTTATTTGCAATATTGTCAAAATAATATATGTTTGCCTTAGTTTGTTTTGTAATTCTTTTCATGAATATTTCCCAAGTATGGGTATAATTATCCTTGTGTATTTTGCCAAGTATTTGTTGTGTATTCCGGTGTGTATTTGTATGTATAAGAATACATGTTTTCTTGTATTTATTAAGTATTCTTTTACTTAATTTTTTTGTATTTACATTTTCTGGAATATTATTTTTATTAACCAATAAAAATCACCACTTTGTATTCTTAAAATATATATATTTTAAGAAAACTTTTATAGAAAATTATTTATAATTCTTCCTTGGTAAAAATAATTATATTTTCATATAAATCTAAAAAATAACACGTTTTCAAGATTAACTTAGAAAATATTTATAAATCCATTTTTCACCCCAAAAATAATATATTCTAAATTTGTTAAGAAAATATATATTTTCTCCAAAAATATCATATTTTCTAATTGTTCAAGAAAACATATATTCTTCCTTACTTGAAAATAATATATTTTCTTCTTGTCAAAAATATGATATATTTTTGTATTGTTTATAAAAATCATATTTTCGTTTTCTTGGTTTCCAAAATACCGTTTACCAAAATATACTTATAACTTTAATTCCGGAATATTTATGTAAGTTATATTCCTTGTTCGGCTAGCCCAATCTTTGGGTACAAATTACATGTTTATTTCTTGGAATTTTGGTAATATTTTGTATTATAATTTTTTGTATTTTGGTGAGTTATATTATTTCAAGTCCTAAAATAATATAACTAATACACATAATATACAAGTAATCACACATATTGTGACATCTAAATATATATTCTCCTAAATACATATTTAGTCATTTTTATTATCAAAAACCCACCTCCAATATTTTGTAATCTTTGTAACAAAAATTATGGCAATTTTCATATGAAAAATTATGGTTGAAATACACTTGTAAATATTTGTTTAAAAATATTTTTCTAAGTGTTTAATTTCTAGAAAATTTTTGCCATAGTTTCCCCTTAAAAATGGAGGTTTCCATGCTTTCAAAGCATATCATTTTCTTTTAAAATCATCACAATTCATCAACAAAGCAAACAATACTTACCAAGTGCCAAAATCATGCTTTTTACACTACTTCATGAACTTGAAATTTTGTAAAAATTTGTAGTAACTTAGTATAGTGTTTATTAAGCTTAGTTACCCTTTAAAGTGTGGTTATTTGTTTAAAAACATCATTCTTGAAGATTTTAGATCTTCACAACTTGTAAAAAGATTTTCCAAAAAATATTTCTTCTTGAATTTTTCTTGCCATTAACATGTTTGTAGTAAGTTAGTATAGTGTTTAGTAAGCTTAGTTACCCTTTAAAGTGTGGTTATTTGTTTAAAAACATCATTCTTGAAGATTTTAGATCTTCACAACTTGTAAAAAGATTTTCCAAAAATATTTCTTCTTGAATTTTTCTTGCCATTAACATGTTTCTACACTTGATTAATCACTAAAAATATGATCAGTTTCTTTAAAAATCAAGTTTATGTAAAACTTGTAATTTAACTTAGTTTCTTCAGAAAACTAGTTTTGAAATCATCCATTTACAAGATTCATAACATACTTTGATCATCATTATTCAAGAAAACATCTTCATATTTCAAGTTTCATGTTTACATAAAGGATGATCACTTTGTTTTCTTACAAGATTCATCCTTTCACTTGCTAGATCATGTGTTTAATCACAATCTAGCAAGTTTCTTATGATGATTAACACCATAATCACAAGAAATCAATCAAGATATACACATACACTAAAACAACTTAGTTTCTCATGTTATTTAGCTTTATGTTCATGTTTATGCTTATGTTTTCTTGAGATTCTTTAGATTAACATGATACACAACACTTTAACCACTAAAAGCATGAGTAAAAATAGGATCAATGAAGCTTACTACTAGCTCTAATGGCTAGCGAAGTGGCACAAGAATGATGGAGATGATTATGGAAGAAAATGAGTGGTTAAAGGCTCTACAAAGAGGTCCTTCAAGTTTCTTCACTTCAAGCTTCCTTAGATAAGATCCTTACACCTTGTAGTAACCTTGGATTGTATGAGAATGGACAAGAAATGAAGATGGGAGTGTGCATGGGGGAGGCCGTAGGTTTGAGAGGAGAGGAAGAAGGATTTTGTGAGCTTGAATGGTGAAATGAGAACTCTTGTGATCTTGTGATTTTTTATAATATCACCCAACATTTGCATAATCTTTTGGATATTGTGTTTAGAATATTCTAAGCATATTCAATAAAATAATTAAAAGAAATCATCCATGTGGGACCCTTGTCCAACCGTCCAAGATGGGGGGGGGGGGTATGGTTCCATTTCAATGGTTAGTTTCATGATTTAGTTAGAAAGTATTGGTGCTAGTTAGGTATTTTATGTATTTAGTGTTTATGAGATGTAATAGGTTGTTCGGTGATCATAACTAGCTTCGTAACACTAAAACAATGTTTCTAGTAAAAATTTGGTGTTTCGGGTAGTGTCCGGTTGTTCGGTTGGTTACCGGTTCGTTAAAGTGCTAAATAGCGCAGTTTAGTGTGCTTTATGTTGTATTTTATGACAGTTTCGATTCCCGACACCTAGGAAGGTATTCTGGACCATTAAACCATAATTCTGCATTATATTTAGATGTTAAAAAGCTGTATTTTGCTTATTTGTGTTGTTTTATGCAGAATTCTGCAGTTTTAGTGTGTTTCTGGCACTTTCTGGCACCTAAGTTACCACTAGGAAGGCAGTTTTGTAATCCCTACTTCCCTACACACTATTCTAGTGTATCACTTGGTTCCGAGGCTCATTCTGTGTCTTATCATCATGTCTATCTAAGTACTGAACTCCCGTTAGTACTTCTAGTTTGTCTGATAACTGTGCTAACTTTGTTCTGTGCACTAATTGTACCATATTGTGTTGCATTTAATGAAGATAAACAATCTTGCAACATGAAATGCCTTTGTATGTATATGACAGTAATCAGGGAATTATTCTTCTTATTAATTAAATCATGCACAGTCATTAAAGCACAGATTACTGTTTATTATTGTACGAAACACATGGAAAAATTGTAGTTGTCACATCATTGGTGCTATGAATAGCTCGAATAACTTGATCCCATAGTTGGTTCAGTTTCTCTTTAATCCTCCACCACCACTTCGATAGCATTGCTTTATTGAACCCATATATGCCACCGAGACCCATATCACCCGCTTTTTTAGACTTAATCAGAAAATCCCATCGTAACCATCTCATCTTGTGACCCGTATCCGATTTGCCCCATACAAAGTCTCTCCTTATCTTCTCTAATTTATTTAAAATGCATTCGGAGCGGGAAAGAACGAAAGGTAGTAGGATGGGAGGCTACCTAGAACCGACTTAGCGAGAGTCATACGGCCAGGAAAGGAGAGATATCTGGCTTTCCATTTAGATAATTTCGACGAGAACTTGTCGATCACCGGTTTCCAAAATTCTGCCCTTTTCATATTTACACCAACAGGAATCCCCAAATAGGTGAATGGAAAGGCCCCGACATCGCACTTAGCCATAGCCGCAAAATCAGCCACTTCAGTAACAGAAGTCCCGATCCCATAAATCTTGTTTTTTTTGGCGGTTCACTTTAAGCCCAGAAACGAGATTGAGCCACCGTAATAACCGATTCAGAGCTAGAATGTTATCTTCTGTCCATGCACCAATAAAAACCACATCGTCAGCAAAACACAGGTGGGAAATAATTGGGCCATTGTTAGGAAGCTTGCAACCCTGAAAAAGGCCCAAATCACAGGCCCTATTCATAAACAAACTTATTATCTCCATAGCGATGACAAACAAAAATGGGGAAAGGGGGTCGCCTTACCCAAGACCTCTCTTGAATTTGAATTCTTTTGTTGGCGATCCATTGACAAGAATAGAACCCCAAACGGAATGAAGACAACCCTTAATCCACGAAATCCTAACCGGCGGAAAATCCATTTTTCCATCATACGTAATAAGAATTTCCAATTGATTGAGTCGTATGCTTTTTGAAAGTCCACTTTAAATACAAGAAGTTTCCTTTTAGACTTTTTAGCCCAAGCAACGATTTCATTGAGCATAAGTGGACTATCAAGGATGTTCCTTCCACCCACAAAGGCCGATTGGGTAGGAGTGGAAATCTCATTCATAATTGGTTTAATTCTGTTAGCAAACAGTTTAGTTAGAATTTTGTATAACGAGCCCACAAGAAAAATCGGTCGGAAATTAGCTAGATCCTGGGGGTCTTTCATTTTTGGAACTAAATCTATAAAAGAAGAGTTGCACCCACCACTTAACGTCCCATTCAGAAAAAAATCATTAAAGAAGGCCATAATGAGGGGTTTGAATTTGTCCCAGAACACCTTAAAAAATTTAAATGAAAACCCATCTGGACCCGGAGCTTTCCCTCCATCACAATTCTTTATCGCCACCAAAACTTCCTTTTCCGAAAATCTCTCACAGAGACTGGCTTTATACTGATCGGGAATAAACGGAAGACCAATGTTAGAGAAATCCGCCCTTCTTCTGATAGGTTCGGAAAACTGAATTTTAAACCACTTCTTTATTGCTTCTTTTAAAGTGGGAGGGTCCGTAATATAACTACCTTCAAAATACAGCCCATTAATCCTGTTTCTCGAAGCGTTAATTGCGACCATCTTATGGAAAAACGCAGTGTTTTCATCCCCGAATCTCGTCCATTTAACCCTAGCCTTTTGTTGAATGTCCGAAGCAAGGATAGATTTCAATTTATCAACCTTAACACGAAGCTCAGCTCTGGATATTTTTTCTTCATCCGAAAGGGTGTTATTAATAGCTTTCTGTTCAATTTTTCTTTCGATTCCTCCAACAAAGAAATTTCCTTATTTCTATCAGCCGAAACCTGTTTTCTCCATGTCTTAATATTGGCCTTGATTATTTTAAGAGTATTTAACAGGAGCGCATCCTTAGATACCCCAACACCCCCCAAATCGACCTTAACGTCCACCGCGTTAACAGCTTTATCCACAATATCTATCAAATTCTGGTCACCAATCCAAGAGTTGGAGAACTTGAATGGAATGGGACCAAAATCCAAAGACGAACAAGACAGAGAGATCAGACAATGGTCCGAGAAACGCCTTTTATGAACTTCGGCTAAAGCATTAGGCCAAGAGCTTAGAAACAGATCGTTCACTAAGAATCTATCAAGTTTACTAAGTTTCACATCTTTATGACCGGAGATGAAAGTAAACTTACCTCCACACATCGAGTATTCCAGAAGACCAGCACTCGAAATAAAACCATTAAAAGCTTCAGAGGACCCACGATCGAACCTGGAGTTCACACGTTCATCTTCAGACCTGACTTCATTGAAGTCGACCATCAGAATCCAAACTCCTTTAAGCAGATTAATAAGAGACGCCAAATCGGACCACATTGATCTTCTTAAAGACGGATCATTGGGAGCGTGCAGGTTGATAACATTAAAATTATCATTCACACCCATCAACTGAGCCGAGACACAAAGGAATTTAGGATTCTTTACAACCTATTCAACCTGAAAGAAATCAGGATTCCAGATAGAAATCAAGCCCCCAGATCTTCCAATAGAATCAACCGTCTCTACGCACATCGGAGATGAATCCCAGAATCGGCGAATCACCAACTCCGATAGCCCCGTCTGGTGAGATTCCTGGATCCCGATGAACTCTGCTCTAACCTTCCTCTTTAGATTACGGATCCACACACCTTTCCGAGGGTCCGACACTCCATTCAAGTTGACGGATATAAAATTCATTTATTCCTGCTGGCTTCCATTTCCCCACAAATCATCTTTTTCACATGGTTATCAAACCCTACTACATCAATCCCCAAAGAAGCCCCAAATTCCATGGTGCGGGCCGCTTCTTCGTCCACATTTACTCGGAATTGCACTTCTCCCGTCGCCGGCACCGGGGTGTCTTCTTGAACATCATCGCTCGAGCGTTGAATATTCTCCCTATTTTCTTCATTCTCCATTCTGAATATTTCTTCCAAATTAAAAGGGTCCGATCCATTCTCATAATCCAGAGATTGAGATCTGGAATGTTCACAGAATGGGCCTTTTCCTTGGGCTTTTTAACATGTTTTGGGTGCGTGGCGATGTAACTGGGCCTGTTGCCATCACAAGGAGCCCCACCTTGCTCCTCAACTGGGTCCGGAATAGAGTCCAACCCCACATCTTCTTTCTCATCTTGATTACATGATTGCGGCGGCTTATGGGTCCCCATATGCTGCATGCTACCAATTGCATTAGGAGAGGAGAGGTCTACCTGATTTCCCATGCATGAGTTTAGAGTTCCAACCGAGAGACCTTTCGATTTCCCGTCCGAAGAAGGGGGAGTCCTTTCGAATACTGACGACCTTGCCGGAGAAACTGTAACTGACTCCGATTCCGGCGAACTAAGAAAATCCGGAACCCATTGCCCCGGGATTTCCTCAACCCACACACTGAATTTATGATCGTTCCAAGACAATGAAACCTCCGCAGAGTATCTCCTACCAGAATTAACCAAGACAACCAATCTATCTTCCGCCATGTTCCCATCCGAAGCCTCCACCTCGGATTGCACCAGAAGTCTTCCACAACGTTCGCCGATCTTATTAAAAACTTGACGATCCCACAGGGGTAAAGGAACTCCTGTGATTTTGATCCAAGCAACTCTTTCAAATAACAGAGGTATCCCATCCCAAATGTATAACCTCGAGAACCACTTTTCCCACTCTTCTACTTTGTTTATACGGAATTCTTCAGCATCCTCCGAGAGGTTAAAGCACAACAACACTTTGAAACCACCCAAGTATCTTAGTTCCAACCTGTCATCCATTATACCCGATATATGGGATTTCAGGTAATTGAGGATCGCAATATCTTAAGTTTCGCCGATAAGAGATCTGTATTGCCATTTCTTCTTTGATTCCGTTATCATAGGGGGGGGGAGGTTGATCTTAATATCGGATTTGTCTTGACTGTTGGGGCACACGACAGAGCTGAAAGTTTTCTTAGGCAATTGATTATCCAAGATGGGTCCCTGGGTTCTCCCGTTATTCATAACTTGCACCGGTGGATGAAGCCTAGATAAGACCGAGGCTCTTTCTTTCACTTTGTTTGTCCCAATCTTAGCACCAAATCTATCAAATTTTGCCAAGCTCGCCTCTATAACGGTACCGTCAATACGAACATCTTTTAGCAAATCAATCCAATCAATCGGATCTCTAACATTAGAAAGTTTGAGAAAGCCAAACTTGTTCCCGGCACGATCCATTTGAAGGGGACAAAAACATCCTCCAGATTATCCAAATGATTAAAAGCTTGTCTCAACATAGCCCGGTTGCACGAATCTGGGAGGTTCGATATGAAAAATGACATAGTGTTACGCAGTCTATGTTCCCTGTTCATGAACATCTTTTCCTGTCTTGCCTCCTTCTTGCTTAACACCGTGTACCACCTGTCATCCTTCTGGTAATGATTGCCCTTGATCATATTTTGCTCCAACTCCTTTCTTTTACGTAGATCATGCAGCGAAGACATATCTTGTCTGAAAACTTGACCTCTTCTGCCTCCACGACCCATCGAACAACAACGCTTTAAGAGGTTAACAAGATTTGAATCAGTCTAGCTAAGCTATAGGAATAGACGCGACCGACATCAGACTTGCTAAGCAATCAAGGGCTGGGATGGACGACGAGGGAACCGGGAATAGAGAGAGACACGAAAGAAAACAGACGCCAGCAGGCCAACAAAGCTCAAATCACTACTAACAATCTCGTTATGATCGGCGGAAAGGAGATCCGCTGGATCAATCACAGGCTGTTATACAGATCTTGAGCAAGGTGCAGCGATGGCGAAGAGACTCTTCAGATTCTAGAGAGCATATTTTGCCCTACCGGTATTATTCTTAATGCGTGCTTTTAATCTTTATGAGTTAAATTTGGTGATTGGTTCTTGTTTTCTTTTCCTCTGTACTCTTGTTTTCTTTTTAGATTGTGTTATTATAGTGGGGTGAAAGATGAAAAAAAAAAGTAATGTTATATAATGGTTTTATCTTTCACCTAGCTGGGTGATTTTTGGTTTGTATATTAATTAATATAATTCTTTTTTTGGTTTGTATATTAATTAAAATTAAAATAAATATAAGAAATTAAACACGTCTCCTCCCCCGGCCACCTTCGCCATCACCGCCACCGCGCTCCCTTCACACCCCTAGAAAGCCGTGTTCCACGCAAGGGCGTAGGATAGTGGGGGCGGGAGGGGGCGGCCGACCCCCCGAACTTTTCGCTCAGTAGTGGAGAGTATGTAGTTTTTGTATAGATTTTTTTGGGTATATACGTTTTCAACCCCCCGTTTTATAGAAATTTTTGAGCCTGTACGTTTTCGACCCCACAGTCAGAAATCTCAAGCTTCGCCACTGGTTCCACGCCTGTGATTCCGACGTATTCCCTCTCCACACATCTTCTCCACGCTGCATAACAAATACTCCTATTTCATATTTAGATATTCCGGTATCTTTCATTAAATATTTTAATTAGAAATTGACAAAAAAAAAAAAAAACACGTGATTAGAGCCCCATTATGTGCTAGATTTGCAAACAAAGAAAAACAATGTAGATAAAATCATAAAGCAAGGGACATGATTTCAGTTGCACGTGTTAGGATACTTCAAATTACATGTGCCAAGGCATGCGTCCACACAATGTACAATGCGGACCATGTAACTAAACTTACCATTCTCCCATGTATTATATCACTTCCCTATGTACATATTGTTATACATATACACACACTATATATAAACTTATGGACAACCCCAATTTGAACATTTTTTCGATTCCGAGTTTATGCCATCCAAGTCCCATCTTTTTTATGGTTTGAAAATCCTTAGGTCATCATAATTGTGACCAAATCATCAGGTTTGGATTATGAGTTTATGCCATCCGTGTCCCACCTTTTTTTTGGTTTGAAAATCGTTAGATCCTCGTAATTGTGACCAAATCATCAGGTTTCGATCCTGAGTTTATGCATTATGCCACCCAAGTCCCACTTTTTTATGGTTTGAAAATCATTAGACCATCGTAATTGTGACCAAATCATCAGGACTATTTCCCAACAAGGTACGTTGTTACAATTTCTTGCTTTCAAACTCGTTTTCGGATCAAAATACTTGACTTATGTACCATCTATGGGTCCTGGCCTTAATATGCGATGATCGGAAGCTTATTAAACAAAACAAAACATGAGGATGATATTTGAGTCTACTAAACAAAAGAGACAAAAAAATAATGGTTAATTCAACATTGATAGACTATTGAGTAATAACTTGAGAGTCGTGAGTATACACACAGATATATAAATGAAACAAAGAATCATTTTTTTTACAAATTTAAATGTATAAAAATTATAGTCTAGTGGTATCAAGGTGTGTACATAGTGGTGTCTCTCTCATAATTTTAAGGGTTGGAGTCTCGACGTAGATTTAGAAATCGAACAATCACCTTATAGAATATTAGAATATAGATTATTAAAATGTCTATTTAAAAACAAAGTTCATCACCACACAATATAGCCTGAGTCATGCTAACCGTACTTTTTATATGTTGAACACATCCTCCTATAGGTAGAAATAGAGACTAATTTAGTAAGAGGAAAAATGAACACATTTAATAAAAACAATAAAAATATACGTATAATACAATCCTTAGGCTATAAGGTATGACTTTGTATAAGGATGGTAGTTTGGGTCATGGATTACTACGCATGACACTGATCCCGTGGTACACCACCCCATCCCTTTTACATTGTAGTTCGCATGGTGAAGGGGTATGGTCCCAAAAACCCTGCGCAAGCGCAAAGGACCTGAAGGGGTATGGTCCCAAAAACCTTGCGCAAGCGCATAGGACCATACAACAACCTTGTTCCAAGATCATCTTAAACAAGACCCTACACGGCCGCGTAGCGGTTTTTAAATAAGATTTAGAGAAATCAGTCTTCGATGACCATGCGCCGGGGAAAGAAAAGGCAAATATTCAACTAACACCCTTGCGCGGGCTCGCGCAAGGGAACAGATAAGCTTGAAGATGAAGTCCCAAAAATCTCCTCGCGCCTGAAATCAAGACTTGAACAAAGGAATCTTTTCTGTTACAACAGAATGGACACGTGGCAAAGGTACAACGGTTTACAGCTGGAAGCAAGGTTGGGGAACTCGCTAGTCGGCCGGTGAGGTGGGGACTAGCGACTACTCGGGATTACTTGAGATTAATCGGATCAGAACTTTATATGTAAATTTTATTATTTTTATAAATATGTATATATATACTCACACATCCATATCAATATAATACTTAAAAAGGTAAAAGTAGTTCAAAATACAAACTAAACTTACATATAAGTCATAACATAACAAGTCTCAGTACTTAAAATTCAAACATTAACAAATAGCTCAAATGTAATCGTCATCCTCGTAGTGTTCAATGATTTCGACACCATCCGACTCGTATTCAATCTCCTCGTCTACTTCATCTTCTTTCTTCGACTCAAATTCTTCGTCATATTAGGGTAAGGGATAAGGAAAATGGGCTAAAATTGTGATATTGGGCCTGTTTTGTAAGGATTTCAAATGGGCCGACTAGGGCGACTTGGGCCGACTAGGGCGGCTTGGACCGACTTTGACCGACTAGCGATTTTTTTGACTGATTAGTGGAAAATTACTCAGTAGGAGGCCGACTAGCGACTAGTCGACGATTAATCGCCGAGTAATCGCGATTTTTGCAACACTGGATGGAAGCCTTCTAGAAGGCCCTAAATGCTCATCGTGCATGGCTTCATTCGGTAGCAACCAAATGTGACGTGGCACAATCCTAGACGCTCATCTAAATCATGATGATGGCAACAACTTAAAGAAAGATCTACACAAAACCACTTTCCACGTGGCATCTCCCCAACCGTCGATCAGACACACGGTCCGTGTGCATGGATGTGGAGTTAACTAATTAACGGAAAGAGAGATAACTGTCGACGGAAAAGTGTTCTCCGTTACACATTTTGGCGCCAAATTCTGGTTATAAATAGGATACTTCAGGTATGATCTCACAAGCTACTTTCACATACTTTCACTCTTACTACTTCATCTTTCCCTTTGAGATCACTGTACTTATTCTCACGTCGGAGGGTGGTCACGGAGAGACCCCCCATTCTCCCCGTGGCGAGTCTAACGGCTTTCTATTTTGCAGTGTTCTCCAGTGAAGTAGCCCTCAATCAACAATCGACGAGAGGATTAACCTTTTTATGCAGAAACTAAACCCCAGATCTGATTGATTCCGGTCAATTCGGATCAGTGTTTCTTCATTGGCGCCCACCGATTTTCTACTTTCATTTTCATCTTCTCGATCGATTCATTTCTTCCTCTCTTCTATTTTCAATGGCGGAAGGTCCATCAAATTGTCCACCAGGCCCTCGACCAGAGAACAGGGGCAATTTTGCTCATGCTTCCCGTGTCGAGGGAATCGTGGAAGAAGCATCTGATGATAACGATGTTCAGAACAACGTTAATCATGTGAACGATCCTGTTACCCCAGTAGTACAGCCTGAAATTCCGATCAGCTCAATTTTACCTCCTAGAGAGACCCCAATCTCTTGGTATGTTAAGTCCCAAGGTGTGTTGAACGCCGTTTATGCACAACTTTGTGCACAAACTGCTCAACCAGCACCACAGACACGTAGATCTGTAGCTCAGGTGCGAGCTCCATCTGCACCTCGAGTGTTACATTATGATTCACCATCATACATGTCGGTCGACGATACAAAAGTTTACTCTCAGTCCAGCACCAGATATGAGTCTACTCATTCTGGATCTAGACGACGAGATCATCGTGAGGAGCAATACCCTCAAAAACGTCAATCGGTCCATTCACGTTTGGGCCCACGTTTCTCACAAAAACGGGACACCCAAACTAATGAATACGATAAAACGTACAATGAGGACGACAACACAAGTGTTTTCAATCGGCTGCAGAAGGATCATACAAGTTATAAACCAAAAGTTCATGCGGTTTATAATCCAGAAGTAGAGTATGATTACAACTTAATCTATCGACCGGCGGAAGCTGCTGAGAATTCCGAGTTTGTTAAAGAGATTGCACCTTTGGTTTGACAATCTACCAGTAGGTAAGTTAACATCCTGGGTTGATCTTAAGGAGAAATTTTTGGTTCATTTCAGTCAGCAGCGACGCTCTATTCGAGATTCCGCAGATGTCATGAACATCTGGCGGAGAGACGATGAAAGTTTGGAGGATTTCATCACGCGGTATAACAAAGAAGTGTTGGAGATTGGTGATGTACATGAACACCTAATTCGCGCACAATTTAAATATGCGGTGAGATGCGATGACATGATCAAGGTGTTGTCGGGAACTGAGGGTTTACCGAAGAGCTGGGAGAAGTTGATGGCAGCAACTAAGGTTTATGCCCAAACTGAGCGCAATTTAAACTCCAACCGGCCACCACTACCCCAAAATCGTCCTCAAGACATGAGCGGAAATAGCGGTCGAAAGTTCAAGAAAAATTGGAAAGATTCAACTTCAAGCACGTACTCTTCAGAGGATGCCAGCACAACAATCAACAAAATCGCAGCTCAGAAAGAAACCAAACAAGAAAACCATGAAAGGCAATGGACACCTCTTACTAAAACACCTACGGAGGTACTCAGCACCGAAAATTATCAGTTCAAAACACCACCGCAGATGAAAAACAAGAGGGGACAAGATCTGAACTTCTATTGTGAGAATCACAAGGATAATGGTCACACCACGGACAACTGTATCAGCCTGCGCACTGAAATAGAAAAAGCACTCAAGAGCGGAGAGCTTACTCACCTAGTTCAGAATGTGCGCAAAGAGATTCGACAGATCACCCGCGGAGATGAAGCGCCAAGCAACAAAAAAGTAAAGCAAACATAAGGGTCCAAAGCAGTGCATTGCGCATGTAATCTTAGTTTCCTTCATATTCGGCAGGTTCCTCACAACTTGTCAACATATGACACAAGGACAACTACTTACATGCGCATTAATTTAAGTATCTTATTTATCCTAAAAATAACAACTTTGTACTAAATGGCCTCTGTGCCTTATCCAAATCAATACAAAGTCTGTTACATTACGCCTTTATGTTATATTACAAATGCATGCAATTTCTTTTGGTAAGCACAAAAACACTATGGTAATATAACACAAGTCTCATGAACAATCCACGGTCACAGGTACTACGCAAGGTCCAGCTTTACATTCACACATGAGCTTTATACCATCTTTATTCGTCTTACCTAAACAAAGTAATTGTACTCATGCAAATATTGTAACTAAAACATACATACATTCACAAAGTTACTTGCGCAACAGCGCATTAACAAACATTACAAAAACGGGATCCCACATCCCAAACATGTCCAAAAAACAACTATCAAATACAGACAACCTATTCTAGGTCTTCTTCATCGGTAGCATCGCTTCATCTGGGAATATCTCCTTCAGTTGAACAACAAAGTATTCAGACTGTAGCGCAGTGGTCTCCAGATCCATCACTGGAAGGCGCAAGTTGTTGTATTCTGCTTTAGCAGCAACATGGGCAGCACTGGTATCAACTCCGCACGTGGCAGATCAACTGGTATCCCAATCAACCCTTAGCGCATCAGTGACATGTTGGGTACATTCCGCATACCCTTGTGTTAATCCATCATTGCGCGCGGTCACCATCAAGTTGGCAACAGTCTGATCTAAATCAATCGAGTTCAAGATTGAATTTGCAACCTGCGCAGACAGAAATCTCAATAAGTCAATACGCATACTCATCCGAAATATTACAAGGGGTTGACATACTTACATTGATAATCCCATGGTGTTGCATCCACAACATATCATTCTTCAAAGGTTCAACCAAGCTTTCCGCCGTCACCCGGGCAGTCTCAGAACTTTCTAGTTTCTCTTCAGTTTCGGCAAGACGGCGTGCAGCTTCAGCTTTCTCAACTTTTTCGAGTTGCAAGTCTTTTTTGGTAGACTCAAGCTCCGCCTTGGTTTGTTCCTGATCAGTTAATAAAGAATTAAGTTCTTCAATCTCCTTATTTCTAAGGGCAAGGGTCGCGCAAGTTTATACCTCTCTTTGCTCACTTCGCTCCCTATGAGACCGGGCTTCATCACGAGCAGTCTCAGCCTCCGCCTTTTCCTTCTTTAACCTTTCAATCTTAGCCTTCTCCTTCTTTAACCTTTCAATCTCCGCTTTGAGATTGTTCACATCAGCACGAAGAGTTCTCTTCTCATTATTATCTCTCACAAATGTCTTTCCACCGCTTGCGAGCCTCCGCAAGCTGAGCAGCTTCAGCCTCCGCTTTTTTCTTCCATCCCATAGCAGACCACTCTTTTGTCTTCTGCTCACTTTCGAACTTGGCTTGATCAGCCTCAAGCTTAGCTCTCAACTCAGCAACCTTCGCCTTTTCTTCAGCAACCTCTTTTTTGGAAGCTTCAAAAGCATCCCACTCCTTGTGCATACTGCGCCATTCGCGCATTATTCGATGAGTGGTGGAAGTTGAACTGGCAGTTTCTTCGAGGTATGAGTGATAGGTACGATCATGGGATTGTTCCTCTTGGAATTTAATTTCAGCAGGTGGAAAAATACCCTGCAACCAATCACGGCAAACTTGCCAATCAGAGAATGTGTTGCCTTGCTTAAGTTTCCACACAGGCGCATGGATGTCGGAAGCTCTCTTCTCCGAATAAGTCCTATAATAATAATAATCCCCCAGAGTCTCATCCGGGAGGATAGGAGAATCTTCCTCTTCATCATGAGAAACAAAGCCCTGTTCAACATTAACTAGGTTTTCTTCAACGTTATCTTTGGGAGGAGCAGAAGTGGTCGCAGAAGAAGGAACGGTTATCACATAAACCTCTTCTTCAAAAATGGATTTTCCCTTTTCTGGCCCATGCGCCACAACCTCAGGAGACTTGGGCTTGGTAACACCAGCATCAGCCGTCTCCACCTCCACAGTCTTCTTCACCTCCGCTTCTACAGTTTTAGTACCCTCCAACTGTTCTCTAATAGACGTGCGGGGTGGTGATGGTGGAAGGTCATCGTTAAAAAAGATGATGATTCCACACGAACGGATGGAACAGGCCTCTCTGCCAAAGAAAAGTTCAGCTTATCTTACAATATGGTAAGACAGAAGCTAAGAAGATACCCCCTGGAGAAAGCTTCGCAGCAAAAGCATCTACGTTGCCCTTCTTACTGATCTTCTTCCTTGTGATCTTCTTTGCGGGCTGCGCTGCAGCTTCACCTTCTGGTTGCTTCCTCTTAACCGCCTTAGTCCTCAACAGTGGCTCAGGACTTGATTCCAAATCTATGGGATCATCAGGGTTCGATACCAGAATATCCGCGGTGTCTCGAGGATCCGGTTTTGGTTTTTTCACAGCTACAGGCGCAAGACTCTCTAACGTATCAGACACCACTACGTAATCACATGAAGGTTTAGAAACAAGGCGCGTACCTTTCTTCTTCTCTTCCTTGAGAACACCTGCCTTCAGTGTATCAGTTTTTTTAAGCGCAGAAGTGGCAATCGGCGCACGTTTTTTCTTCTTAGATTCCGGGCCTATGCCTAGATTCGTCTACTCACCTATTGAAAAGAAGAAATATTGAAATATTACCCAAAGCGCAACATCAGCAAAGAGTAATATTGCAATATTGCCTAAGGAATGTAAAAGAGACACGTACCAACACAAGTAGAAGGTTGCGCATTCAGATCCGCATCCTTTGGAAGCGCAAAGTTCTTCACTATTTGGTGATACCACCTTTCCTCGTTCACACCCTTCTGAACAGTTGTCATTTTCCCATTCTCTCTCTTGTACGCCATAAAGTGCAAGGCAACAACTGCAAAGGGAAAATTAACAACAATTTCACATAATATAAGAAAAGATTCCAAGACTTACTCTTGTCATCTTCTACATACACCGGCTTGTCACGGCGATCCGCATTCTAGTGCAGACTCATCCCTGCACCAACTAAAGCCCTCTTATGCAGTTCGATAGAAGGAACGTCCTTCATATCCTTAATCCATATCTCTGCCTCCGGAGTCTTAAGGGTCTCTACCACAATATCCTCTGCACCTCGGAAGGTCATCTTCATCGTAATTACTCCAGCCTTGATTGTTGGGATTGAACCCTATCAGAGGAACAGATAATTAAAGCCAAAACTGGATCAGAGCAGTGGATCCAGAATAAGCAGACGATTACAGATTAGTTCATGCAAATCTCTCCCCTTGAAAGTGGCTTTGTATCTGTTGATCTCCTATCTACTGATCTTACCAAGTGCTGATCCACAACTGCTGCCTTGCATCTACTGCCAAGTGTTAAAGACTGATAGAATACCAAAGCTCTGCTGACTCAATCTACTGCCTTGAGTCAAGTACTGCTGATCCGGACAGACACTGCTTGGTTCACAGCAGTGGAAGGATACAGCAGCTGTTTATGTGTCTTTTATGTATTAGATTGTAATAGCAGTAGTTAGTACATCAGTGTTTGTATAGATCAGAGGTTAGAGTTTGTTAGGAGGTTAGATGTCACTTTCATGGTGACGTCAGCTAAGATGCTCAGTGGTTTGCAAGTGCCTATAAATAGTTCGGTACTTTGTACTGTTCTATTAGCTCTTTCACCACATCGTCTTCTTTGCACGAACAAACTACTGAGCTCTGGCTGAGGGGGAGTTTGCATTCTTACATCAATCATTGTAATCGTTGTTGAAACAAATTCAATCTTTCGATTCATTGTGTAAAGATGTTTGATAAAAGTATTACTCTCGTTTGATTGTATGCAAAGTTTGCTTTCATCTTATTTCCGCTGCACAACTCTTTCATTTCCATCTTAATTTCAAACAAAAATACAATAAAAAAGAAACTCAGATCCAACAATTGGTATCAGAGCTTGGACAGTCAAATTTGATTTAACAATCATTTTGACGTAAATAGTTCAGCTCATAACAGTTGATACTGATCGTTTGTTCGTCCGTTGAAAAACAGAGCAAGGATTAATCACCATTAAAGTTGATTTCTCAGTGTCTGTAAAACAACAAGAATGACGTCACAATCTCAGGATGATAAAAACAACATCGGCTCACTTTTTAAACCACCTATGCTAAAAAGAAATGAGTACAACATCTGGCAGAGGAGGATGGGTCACATCCTCGCTCAACAAAGCACAGGTTGTTGGAGATCTGTCACCTTTGGTCCCCATGTTCCTTCAGTGCCAAGCGCTGAAGATGCTAAAAAGTTCGTTCCAAAACCAGTTGAAAATTACACCGAAACCGACTTTCAAAAGATCGAACTAGATGCTAAAGCGTTTAGCATCATAGCATCAGCGCTACCAAATGAAATATATGCTGGACTGTTACACTGTAACAGTGCCAAAGAGTTATGGGACGCACTTAAGGAACAGTTTGGGGGAACCGAAGAAGTCATAGAAAACAATAGGGAAATCCTGAATCAACAGTATGAAACATTTTGTCATGTTAGAGGTGAATCACTGACTCAACAATTTGAGCGGTTTAGTTGTCTCATCAGTGAACTGAGGCTTGTTAATACTACCTTTACAAACTCGACTCAAAACAGCAGGTTCCTCAGGTCACTGCCCGAAAAATGGGACACTATAGCCTTTGTCACCAGAAATTCACCTGAATTCAAGGATCTGACCTTGACCCAACTCCACGGTCGACTCCTGACCTACGAAAGGGAGTTGAACCAGAAAAGGAAGTTACAAGAGTCAGGAAAAGCCGTTGATGATTATACATTCGGTAACACTGCTCTTCTGGGTCAAGAAGAATCTGGGAGCAGTGGTAAGGACCAGGGTTATGATCACTTCATTGACATAACTGCTGGTGCAAATTTTAACAACCCTGATCCTCACTCTGCAAGTTATGCATTCACTGCTAACGAAAACCAGATGTCAGACAATTTAAGTTTTGAACTAAATGATTTGCAACATTTTGATCCCACTGATTTAGAGGAAATGGACATCTTGCATCAACTGGCTTTGCTAAGTGTTAGAACTAGCAAGTTCTACAAAAGAACAGGGCGAAAATTCCCAGGTTTGCATGGGAATCTAAGGGTTGGGTTGGATAAATCGAAAATCAAGTGCTACAAGTGTAATAGGTTGGGACATTTCGCTAGGGAATGTGGGAGTCAAACTACTGGTCCCATAATTACTCATCCTAGTTCAAATCCTAGACCTCAAAACCAAAACACTGTGCACTATGCCCAATATGCCCCAGCAGCTCAAGTGAACACTGCTCACTATGCTGCTGCCCCTGTGCCAGTACATTATGTCCAAACTACTGTTCCACAAATCCAATATGTTCAAACCCCTGCTCCACAGGTACAAGTGCAACCTGTTGCACCTCAAACCACTGCTCCAGCAGCAGCACAATCAGATCAACAAAGTTTTTTCACTCAAGGGTTTGTTGACTGGAGCAGTATGCCTGAAGACCTTAATGATGAAAATTTTGCACTCTATGCTTTTCATGATCCTTCTCATGATGAGTTTTGTTTGATGGCATTAGAGCCAATACAGGAGGGGGTTGAAGCTGAGGAGGAACAGCAGTGCTTTGAAACAGTGGAAGAGGTGACTGAAGCAGTGGTTACTGCTGTGGCTGGTGAACTACTGTTGGGAGAAAGTTCAGGTACCCTGATTGAACCAATGACAGATCCATGGTCCATAGAAGACAAAGAAGAAGAAAAGGCTGGTAAAGAGAAGGTGAAAGCTGATGATGAAGAAGATCATCAATGTGATTGTGCAATGATGGCAGCTGCCAAGGTATCTCCTCAAGTTCTTGAAAAAATGTGTTCTGACAATTGCATAATTGCTTTTGCAAACATTAAAGAGGTGAATGAAAACCTTCGGGATAAAATCTTGTCTGATGAGGTCAAATTTAAAAGCTCTTTAAAAGAACTTAAAAACAAATTGACTGAAAAGGAAAAAGAAATCAGCTGTCTAAAAGAAGAGCAAAGCATCACCAAAACCCAACTTCAAACTATGGTAGAAAAATACCAAAGTTGCAAAAAGGAGTTGGAATCCACCCAGATTACTTGTGAAAGATGGGTGGAATCCTGCAGAGGATATGAGGTGATGCTTGCTAAACAGATTGAAAGTAATGTGAAATTTGGGGTTGGGTATAGAAAATATGATGATGAACACATTGCTTGTGAAAAATCTGTTCAAAACACTGATGTAACCACTGAGTTCATCCCCACAAACAAGAATGGCCAAGAAGTGAAAATCACTGACAAACTTGGTAACAAAATCACACTTGGCAGAACAAGGAGTTCCTCAACTTTTGAAGAACTTGAAAAATATCAGTTTAAACCTACCTGGTCTGACGAGTGTGATATTCTTGAAAATTTCAAGCCAATGGACTTTACATCAACTGATGGTGTTAAAGCTCCAAAAGCTAAAGTCATACCTCTCAAGGACATTCCAGCAGTGGTTAAAACCTCTGCTGCAAAGGAGTCTGAAAAGAGAAAGAAGAAAGAAAAAATTGATAACCTGTTTTGTGAATTCTGTGAAAAAAGGAATCATCTAACAAAAGATTGTTTCCACTTGAAAGCTTATGATTTAAACAAAACAAGTGTCATTGTTTCAGCAAAAAGCTGCATTGTTTGTGGTAAAACAAACCACAAAACTCAAGCATGTGTGTACCTCAAAAACTTTGATGTGAAAAAGAATGAGTACATGGCTAAAACATCCTTGAGTCCATCATCATCCTCATCATCTGTCAAGTTCACCAAGAAACAACCACTGTTTGTGCCAGTTCAAACAGCTGTTACAAAACAGCTGAACCAAACATCTGTCAAAAGAGATGTTCAGGTTACTGATGCACCCCCTGCCAATCAGTTCAGAAAAGGCAGAGAAAAACAGTCTTACCAAAGGATTCCACACGTTTATGAGGCCTACAAAAGGCCCTCTAAACCCAAAGTGAACAGGCATCCTTTTGGTTATCAGCAGATGATTGGTCAGGACCCACAACAGTGGTTAGAGAAACACTGTCCTAAAACAGTTCAAACCCCTGACCTAACCACTGTCCATCATTCTGCCTCCATCCCAGACACTGTTGAGACCCCATCCAAAGCCTTGTTGGCTTTGGAGACCTTAATGAACTAATCCTTTTACTTCATGTGCAGGGAGCTTCTGCATGCTTTGATAGCCTTTGGTATGTAGATAGTGGAGGCTCCAGGCACATGACAGGATGTAAAGCCCTCCTCAAAGACTTTAAAATCCATGGTGGGGGTGATATATCCTTTGGGAATAATAGTAAAGGGAAAGTTTTGGGGTCTGGAACAGTACAATCTGGAAATGTAAAATTTGAAAATGTCAATCTAATAGACAATCTAAAATTCAACCTTCTGAGTGTGTCCCAAATGAGTGACAAGGGATTTGGGTCATTCTTCACAAAAGACTGTTGTAGGATTGTTGGACCAGAAATGGTCAAAAAGATTGAAGCAATAATCAAAACTGGTCAAACTAAACTTGTTGCTCAAAGAAGTGGCAATGTTTATGTTGTTGACATGTCAAAAGAGTGTCCCAGAGCTGATGCCTGTCTGTTCTCAGCTGCCTCTAACAAAGAGACAGAACTTTGGCACAGAAGGCTGGGGCACACAAATCTTAAGACAATCACAGAAATTTCAAAAAATGGTTTGGTGAGAGGCCTACCACAAAAATTGTTTTCATGTCCTGAACATTGCATTTCCTGTTTAAAAGGAAAACAGCATAAAAGTTCTTATAAGTCCATTGTAGAGTCCAAAACAACCCAGTGTTTGCAAATGCTACACATGGATTTGTTTGGCCCAGTTCAAGTCATGAGCCTCAAAAAGAAAAGATATTGTTTGGTTATTGTTGATGACTTTTCTAGGTTCACATGGACTTTCTTTTTGCACTCAAAAGATGAAACTGCAGGCATTTTGCAAGACTTTGTAATACAGGTTGAAAAGCAATTTGACCTTCCAGTGAAAAGCTTCAGGAGTGACAATGGCACATAATTCAAAAATAGGGAGTTAGATGCCTTCTGTGTGAAGAAAGGGATTGTAAGGCAGTACAGCATCCCAAGAACACCAGAGCAGAATGGGGTAGTGGAAAGGAAGAACAGAACTCTGATTGAGGCTGCCAGAACCATGCTTGCAGATTCAGGTTTGCCATTAACCTTCTGGGCAGAGGCAGTAAACACTGCTTGCTATGTTCAGAACAGATTTTTAATAAACCCCAGGCACAAAAAGACTGCCTATGAAATTCTGTATAAAATTAAACCACTGATCTCATATTTCAAAGTGTTTGGCTGCCCATGCTTTATTTTGAACTTAAAAGATTCCATTTCAAAATTTGCAGCCAAAATTGATTGTGGTTATCATCTGGGATACTCAACCACTGCCAAGGCCTACAAAGTGTTCAATACACGGACTAAGGCAGTGGAGGAGACTTTGAATGTTAAGTTCAATGAACTTTCATCAATGAAAATTCCAGCAAACCCTGCAGATCTGTTTGATCTTGAAAAATTCACTTTTGAAAATACTGCTGTCAAGACTAACAGTGCAGGTCCATCAGAGGATACAACATCAGACTATGGGTATGAAATCATCATCCCTCAAAGGTCTGCCACAAAGGGAAAAGCACCAGCTGTTCAAAACAGTTGTCAAAGCTCAACCACTGCTACCTCAACAGTTGTTGACCAAAGTAGCCCATCAACCACTGCTTCCACATCCTCAAACACTGCTGACAAAAGTCCTCAAACAGTGGATAAAAGTCAGCAGTTGTCCACTTCATTACCTCCTATACCACCACCTTTTGAAACCACTGCTGGATCATCAAAGTCCCCAGCAGTGGTTAGCTCAGATGATACACATTTGCAGCCTTCACCAACCAATGCCATCATACCATACCAAGGAGATTTAATCTTCTTGAGATCTCATCCACCTGATCAAATCATTGGCAACATAAATGAAGGGGTGCTCACAAGAAGCCAAACCCAAAACATTTGTCTTTTTGCTGGTTTTCTATCACTCCATCAGCCAGTCAAGTACCAAGAGGCACTGAAAGACAACAGCTGTGTAGAAGCCATGCAAGAGGAGCTCCAACAGTTTAAAAGACAACAAGTATGGGAGCTTGTACCACTGCCAGAAGAGGTTAGTCCCATTGGCACAAAGTGGGTCTTCAAGAACAAAACTGATGAAAGGGGTATTGTTGTCAAGAATAAAGCCAGGCTTGTGGTTCAAGGTTACAGACAGGAAGAGGGGATTGATTATGATGAAACATTTGCCCCTGTTGCAAGATTGGAAGCCATTAGACTGTTCCTGGCCTTTGCTATCAACCACAATATGAAGGTGTTTCAAATGGATATCAAAAGTGCTTTTCTCTATGGTACAATTCAAGAAGAGGTGTATGTTTGTCAACCTCCAGGTTTTGAGGATCCATTTTATCCAGATCATGTCTACAGGCTAAACAAAGCCTTGTATGGCTTGAAACAAGCACCAAGGGCCTGGTATGAAACTCTTTCCAACTTCCTACTCTCAAATGGTTTCAAAAGAGGTACCATTGATAAAACACTGTTTTTAAAATGGAGAGGGAAGGATTTAATGATTGTCCAGATTTATGTGGATGACATTATTTTTGGAAGCACATGTAACTCAATGTGTGAAGAGTTTAGAGAACTCATGACAGCTGAGTTTGAAATGAGTGCTATGGGTGAGCTGCAATGCTTTCTTGGTCTCCAAGTACAACAATTGCAAAATGGAACTTTCATTCATCAAAGCAAATATGCTAAAGAACTTTTAACCAAATTTGATATGAATGATTGTAAACCATGCAGCACACCCATGGCAACAAATAAGCTGGTCATGTCTGATGAAAAGGATGAGCTGATTGACCAAACACTTTATAGAAGCATGATTGGGTCTTTATTGTACCTAACTGCATCTAGACCAGACATCATGTTTGCAACATGTGTCTGTGCAAGAAGTCAATCAGCTCCCAGAAAATCAAATCTCATTGCTGTAAAAAGGATCTTCAGATACATAAAAGGTGCTCCCACACTTGGTATCTGGTATCCAGCTAATGGGAACATCAAGCTTTCAGGTTTCTCAGACAGTGACTTTGCTGGATGTCACACCACAAGGAAGTCCATATCAGGAGGGTGCCAGTTTCTAGGTGATTGCTTAGTTTCATGGCAAAGCAAAAAGCAAGCAGCTGTTTCAACATCCACTGCTGAAGCTGAATACATTGCTGCTGCAAGCTGTACAGCCCAACTCCTGTGGCTTCAAAATCAGTTGCTGGATTTTGGTATCACTGCCTTAAAGACACCACTCATGTTGGATAGTCAGGCAGCAGAAAATATCATCAAAAATCCAGTTTCCCATTCAACCACCAAACACATCGACATCAGACATCACTTTGTGAGGGATTGCTATGAAAAAGGTTTGATTTCTCTGCATCATGTCCCAACTAAAGACCAGCTGGCAGATGTGCTCACAAAAGCACTTGATACAACCACTTTTGAAAGCTTGGTCTCTAGGATTGGGATGCTGAACATGGAATAACAAGCAACATCTTGTTTTTCTATGAATAAAAGCAACAAAATGTTTTCAGAAAATCAAAATTCCATCCTTAAAAATAGCTAAAAATGAAAATTTTCATTAAGTCCTTAAAAGTCTGCCATTAACCACTGATTATTCAAAAGTCTGCCCTAATTGAAAAGTCTGTCCACTGCTGAAAGTCAACCCCTGCTCTCTCATTCCTTTGATAAACTCTGTTGTTCAAAAGCAGTGTCTTATCCACTGATATGCTATCCACTGATAGTGAAAATCATCCACTGCTTTCATTCCACTGCCTTCATTTGTCCCTATCACACAAGTACTGTCCTTCACTTTCAACAGGGGTTGTCACGTGGGCAGTACATATTGGTCAGACCTTTTGTAACGGCTGCCACCACAGCATTCACTTTCTTCCCTATAAATTCCCCCACTCACCACCAAAACAGGGTTTTACTGTCGAATTGAATTCTTAAAAATTCTCTTCTCAAAGCAGTTTTTCATCTCATTTCTTCACAAATTTCTTCGATCAATCATCCTCAAAATGACAAAATCAAAGAAATCTTCAAAACCCTCATCCAAATCATCATCGAAAACAGCCTCCCAAAAGGCAATCTCCACTGAAATGCCACATAAACCATCTCACAATCTCCTGGGTCTTCTCACAAAACCAGGAACCACCAAAGTTTTCGATTCCATCATTGATCTCATGGCAAAATCAAAGTACAAAACTTTGTTCACTGCCGATGCACCAATCTATTTGGCGACCCAAAGGGAGTTCTGGAAAAATGCAACCCTTGAAAAACAAGGCGACACTGCAACCACCATAAACTCTTCTATAAAGGGTAAAGCTGTCCAAATCATGCCACAATCCATTTTAGAGGTCTTTCAACTCGGTGATCAGGAAGGTAAAATTTCTTTCACTAAAAACGAGTTACAAACTGACTTCATTGAGAGAGGGTATGAAGCCACAATGATGAAGAAAATTACCTTAGAAAAGGGTTATTTTCCGTCTGCAACCAGATTTTTATTTCATACCCTCCTACTTTGTGTTTCAAACAAAACCACTTCTTTCAATGAAATCCCTTTGAAGATACAAAATCTGGGATATGCAATTCTTCAAGGAGAAAATTTTAACTATTCTCAGGAAATATTTAAAGATTTGGTTAACAATGTTGAAACAAAATCATTCTTACTGTTTACAAGGTTTTTAAGTTACTATTTTTCAAAGAAATTCAGTAAGGATGATTTAGCTGTAATAAACCAAGGTGATTCTACTCAAATAAACAGTTTAACAACTGAAACCTTTTCAAGAATGTTAGCACCTTGTAAATCACAAGCAGAGGTGCCTGAGCAGATTTTAGCAGTTACAACTGCTCCTCAGGTATCTGCTGCTGAGCCCACTGCTCAAGGTGATCAAAGCAGCAGCACAACTGCTTTGAAACCCACACCTAAAATCACCAAAAAGCCAACAAAAAGAAAAACACAAACCCCCCCCCCCCAAAACCATCAAAAAGGCATCTCTGGAGGATGAGATACCAGAGCTCCTGCCAGTGACAACACAAAAGTCACAAGAAACCACTGCTGCTACTTCCTCACAGCAGTTGGTACAAATATCTCAACCCATAGCTGAAACTCCTCCTGTTTCTTCACAAAAAGAACAGGTTGTACAAATAGGGCTTCCACATCATGATGCTCTGGAAACACTCATTTCTATCATCCATAGTCCACTGCCCGGGACACATCCTATTTCTACACCACTCCTCACATCCAAAATTCCTTCACCAATAAAACCACTGTTGGATGCAATTGATTTGAACCAGGCATTATCCAGTCCTTCTCAATCACCTATTAATGAGAATATACCTCAACAACTGACTGGGTCTGATGTATCAATCTTTGCTAACCCACCAACACAACCTGAGGAGGTTACACCCCTTGAGTTACAAGTAACTCTTGGTGGAAATCCAAGTGAAGCAGCCACTACAACTGTTACACCCACTGGGTTACATTTGGACAGTGGTTACATTCATAAGACTTCCTTGGAGGCAATTCCTTTTATAGCACCTCTGCCAACCACCAGTGGATTTATTTATCCTACTGGCAACATCAAAAGGTTGTCAAGTGTTGAAGGAAGAAGACCCCAGTACCAAGAAAAAGGGGCATCAGTGGTTAATGTTTGGAGTATATTTCCTACATCTACCACTGATAAAACCACTGCTAGTGGGAAATCAGATGATCCCATTAACTTGGGTGATGGTTTAAAGTACCAGAAATTGACGGATCGCATTGCAAAGCTTGATAACTCTGTTGCAGAACTCAAAAATATGCTACAACAGGTGTTACAAGTTCAGAAGGTACAATCAACTGCTGTTCCACCTCAAGCACCTGCTCCACAAAGGGCACCTGCTACAAATGAGCTCTGGAATCTATTTCAATCTTTTTTATCCAACAACAAGCTCAATTAGCAGATCAGCAACATGAAAAACATGTACAACAGCTGAGAAATACAATGGAGTCAAGGTTCAAGAACACTCAGGCTGACTTAAAGGCTCTCAAAACTCAGATCTTGCACACCACTGGCACTGCTCCTCCAAAAGTACGCTTCATTTATGACCTCCCAGAAGATAATGCCAAAAAGGGGGAGAAAATTAAGGAGTGGAAAAGGAAGGGTATAGAAGATGGTCTTTATCTTGAACCAGAGAATTCAAACATGACCAAAAAGATCCCTTTGCCAGATGGCAGCAAGAAGATTGATGTGACAACAAATGCACTAGCAGAAGCAGTTGCAAGTGTGAAAAGAGATAGAGAGGCCAAAAGGAAAGCCAGGGTGGACAGAATGGATCATCCAGATCAGGGTACTTCTGGGTCAAGGGATCATGAAAATCCTGTTGAGGAAAAGAAGAGGCCTACTAGAAAAGTAAGGCAACCCAAATCCATTCCTATCAGACGTTCAAAGTCTGCTAAAAAACCACCATACAAAACAGCTGATGCAGCAGGAGTTACAAAAACTACTGCTTGTCAAACAGTTGTTCCATCAACACACACCACTTCAACACACACAACATCCACCGCTTTACCATCATCACCACCAAAAACAACACCTGCTGACATACAGCAGAAGACAGCAGATGTTATAACATCTGTTGTAATGACAACAGTGGTTGAAACACCAGTTGTTTCAACAGCTGTTAGTCAATCACAATCCACTGCCACAACATCTACCACCACTGTTCCATCCAAAACATCATCCGTCTCTCCTAAACCAAAAAGGAGAAGGCTAATTTTAAAAGATGATGACACATCACCATCACAAACATCTTCAAAATCTTTAGCTCTTGTCACAATACCAAAACCTGTTCCTCTCTCTTCAGTTCCAATGTACAAGCCCTTACCTCCTGCAGGTGTTCAATTTCCTCTTGAATTAGCAGCTGTTAGAGAAGAAATAAAATCCTTTTACTTTAAGGATGACCCTGCCAAAAGGAGTTTGCCATCAATAAAAGGATATCCCTGGCCTAAAAATGTTGATGAATATTTGGAAATCAAGGCCAAGCAAGCAGAGGATATCTCAAAGAAAAACACACAAGGGAAATCTGATAAAGAAATTGCACAGAGAAGTCAATATTTGCTCACACAAGTCAGATCCCTAGAGCAATTTGCAAAAAATGTTAGTCAACAAATTTCTGAAAGAGCTGCTGAAACTCTGAAGAAAGACTACATTGAAAGCATTATGGCTCACAAGAAGTACAAAGGAGAGAGATACATGTACAAAGAGTGGACCATTCCTGAACTTGAAAATGAAGCAGCAAGAATTCAAGACATGATAAACAGGAAAGTCACTCACACTCCTCCTAACTGGGCAAAGTTTAGAAAGAATGTACCTGACAAACAGGAAGAGCTGAAGAGAATGAAAGAGGAACTGGTAGCAGCTGATTATGGTAACAAAAGACAAGTTGCTAGATGGAAAGAAGATGTGGTCAGGGCTACTTACAAAAAGTTGGAACAATTAAGAAAGAAAGATCCCACAGTTCCTCAAAAGCCTGACTATCCTGAAGCAGCGGTTTCAAAAAGACCATCAAAGCTGCAAATCAGGAGATCCACAGCTCCAGTTGGTGCTGCCATCTACAAAAGAAGGCCACACAAACAGCTGATTGCTGAAACCATCAAAGAGTTAATGGAAGGTGAAGACCTTGGAAAAGAGGGTATAAAGAAAATGATCATGGAAACTCTTGGTTTGGATCAAACTGCAAGTACTGCTCAGCCAGTCATGAACAGGCCAGCCTCTCCAAATACTTCTGCAAATAAACATCTCCCAAGAAACCCACCAGGCTCAAAAATACAAAAGTGGGAAACTGACAAACAGACCTGCGTATTGACTTTGCTCAGGTTTGGTGGAGAAGTGGAGAAAATATCAAGGGAACAAGCTCTTGGCCTGAGTCTTGAAGATTTGCAGGATCTCCTTGATCTTCCACTTAGCAGGGATGATGAAGATACAGATGCCCTAGACTTTGAATTACAATTTAAAGGTCAGATAAGGGAGCTGTTGATGAGGCAATAAAGAATTCCACAAATAATGAAGAGTTTTGGCATTATCTGTTCCAGGGGGAGATTGTTGGGATTGAACCCTATCAGAGGAACAGATAATTAAAGCCAAAACTGGATCAGAGCAGTGGATCCAGAATAAGCAGACGATTACAGATTAGTTCATGCAAATCTCTCCCCTTGAAAGTGGCTTTGTATCTGCTGATCTCCTATCTACTGATCTTACCAAGTGCTGATCCACAACTGCTGCCTTGCATCTACTGCCAAGTGTTAAAGACTGATAGAAGACTAAAGCTCTGCTGACTCAATCTACTGCCTTGAGTCAAGTACTGCTGATCCGGACAGACACTGCTTGGTTCACAGCAGTGGAAGGATACAGCAGCTGTTTATGTGTCTTTTATGTATTAGATTGTAATAGCAGTAGTTAGTACATCAGTGTTTGTATAGATCAGAGGTTAGAGTTTGTTAGGAGGTTAGATGTCACTTTCATGGTGACGTCAGCTAAGATGCTCAGTGGTTTGCAAGTGCCTATAAATAGTTCGGTACTTTGTACTGTTCTATTAGCTCTTTCACCACATCGTCTTCTTTGCACGAACAAACTACTGAGCTCTGGCTGAGGGGGAGTTTGCATTCTTACATCAATCATTGTAATCGTTGTTGAAACAAATTCAATCTTTCGATTCATTGTGTAAAGATGTTTGATAAAAGTATTACTCTCGTTTGATTGTATGCAAAGTTTGCTTTCATCTTATTTCCGCTGCACAACTCTTTCATTTCCATCTTAATTTCAAACAAAAATACAATAAAAAAGAAACTCAGATCCAACATCGATATAAAAGAAGTTGGGTTTCCATTCATGGAAAGTCTTCGGAGGTGAAAGCAGAATCTTCTTGGTTGTTGGACGTTGATCAAATGAGTAGAAACCTTGAGAACAATGTAGTTGATAGAACACTCGAAAACAATCAACCGAGGGCTCAATATGCATTGATCGACAAAGAAACTCAAAATACCGGATCCAAACCATTCCCATAGGATTTAACTGAGAGATGTGAAATTTATAATACCAAGAATGTCAAGAAAAAATCTTGTTACCGGCAACCGGAAGTTACCCTCAGCAAAATATTCCCAAAATAGGGTGATGTAACCGGCCGGAGCTTGTGCCGTCGTTTGTCCGTCTTCTGGATACGTCACACCCCAACTCTTTGGAAATTTGAAATTTTTAACAAGACCATCAAAGATCTCTTTCGACCATTTTAACGGAGGTAAAGAAGAAGACATCTCCTTTGTAGAATCTTCTGGATGATCGCCGGTAGACATAAGGGGTACAAGGCATAGTTGCAGGTTTCTTTTTAAAGAAAAATAAGAGAACACGAAAGGATTCGAAGATAAGTAATGAGAAAAGAAGCCACCCAAAGGTTTATATACTCATCGCCATTAATGCTCTCAAAAACCGTAAAACCCCTTTTTCAGGAAAACACGGTTACCAAGGAAATAAGGGCGAGTGGGGAACAAGAAACAACTTCACGCGCGCGTAGAAACCACGTTTGACAACGCCCAATTAATGTTTGACATCTGACAAGTGATAGCCTGTCACCTAATCGTCATATGTCAACATCAGCACAGTACCTTTTACCAACTTTCCTGCCATGAATCAAGTGTGTCAAAATTTGAAATCATGAAAACCTCAGCCTGAAGAAACAAGAAATATCTTCTGCAAGAAGTTTCTTCATACCTTGCACCGAACAATCTTACTACTTCTCAACAGTAAAAGCGCACACTTCATCTTTATAGTCCAGTGCTCCACCTACTTGCCATCGGCACATAGGAGCAACACTGGACTGGGGGGACTTGAAGGGGTATTGTCCCAAAAACCTTGCGCAAGCGCATAGGACCATACCACAACCTTGTTCCAAGATCATCTTAAACAAGACCTTGCGCGGTCGGACAACGGTTTTTAAATAAGATTTGGAGAAATCAGTCTTCGATGACCATGAACCGGGGAAAGGAAAGGCAAATATTCAACTAACACCCTTGCGCGGGCTCGCGTAAGGGAACAGTTAAGCTTGAAGATGAAGTCCTAAACATCTCCGCGCGCCTGAAATCAAGACTTGAACAAAGGAATCTTTTCTGTTATAACAGAATGGACACATGGCAAACGTACAACGATTTACAGCTGGAAGCCTTCTAGAAGGCCCTACATGCTCATCGTGCATGGCTTCATTCGGTTGCAACTGAATGTGACGTGGCACAATCCTAGACGCTCATCTAAATCATGATGATGGCAACAACTTAAAGAAAGATCTACACAAAACCACTTTCCACGTGGCATCTCCCCAGCCGTCGATCAGACCCACGATCCGGGTGCATGGATGTGGAGTTAACTAATTGACGGAAAGAGAGATAACTATCGACGGAAAAGTGTTCTCCGTTACTATCACTATTACACATTTTGGCGCCAAATCCGGGTTATAAATAGGATACTTCAGGTATGATCTCACAAGCTACTTTCACATACTTTCACTCTTACTACTTCATCTTTCCCTTTGAGATCACTGTACTTATTCTCACGCCGGAGGGTGGTCACGGAGAGAGCCCCTATTCTCCCCGTGGTGAGTCTAACGGCTTTCTGTTTTGTAGTGTTCTCTAGTGAAGTAGCCCTCAACCAGCAATCGACGAGAGGATTAACCTTTTTATGCAGAAACTAAACCCTAGATCTGATTGATTCCGGTCAACTTGGATCACTGTTTCTTCAGGACCATACCGCAACCACATGTCAAATCATCTTGAATAGACCTTGCGCGGTCGCGCAACGTGTCTTAGTAAGATTTGGTAGGATCAGTCCTCAATGACCATGCGCCGGAGAATGGAAAGACAAAATGTTTGATTAACCGCGCAAGGGTACAGTTAAGCTTGAGGATTTAACAAAGTCTTAGACACAGCCACGCGTATGAAATGAGGATAGTAACAAAAAGAATCTTTTATGTTATAACAGAATGGACACGTGGCAAATGATCACTGGTGTACAACTGTAGATCTTCTAGAAAGCACTAAATGCCCATCGTGCACAACCCCATTCGGTTATAACCGAATGTGACGTGGCATAATCCAAAGCCTTCATCTAAGTCACGATGATGGCAGCAAAATTGCATACAAATCTAGGTCAAGCAACTTTCCACGTGGCACCTCCCCAACCGTTGATCAAACCCACGATCCGTGTGCATGGATATGGAGATAACTGATTTAAGGAGGAGGATAAAACTGTAACGGAAAAGCGATTTCCGTTATTAACCTCCATTACTCTTTTTGGCGCCAAACCTTGGTTATAAATACAAGAATTCAGGTATCATCTCACAAGCTACTTTCACATACTTCCACTTCTGACTATTTCATATTCTTCTTTAAGATCACTGTACTTATTCTCACGCCGGAGGGTGGTCACGGAGAGAACCCCCATTCTCCTCGTGGCGAGTCTAACGACTTTCTGTTTTGCAGTGTTCTCTGGTGAAATAGCTCTATCCGGCATTCGACGAGAGGATTAACCCTTTTATGCAGAAACTCCACCCCCAGATCTGATTGATTCCAGTCATTTAGATCTGGTGTTTCTTCATTGGCGCCCACCGATTTTCTATTATTATTCTCATCTTCTCGATCGATTCATTTTTTTCTCTCTTCTGTTTTCAATGGCAGATGGTCCGTCAAATTACCCACCAGGTCCTCGACCTGAGAACAGGGGCAATTTTGCTCATGCTTCTCGTGTCGAAGGAATCGTGGAAGAAGCATCTGATGCCAACGAGGTTCAGCATGATATGAATCATGTAAATGATCATGTTATCTCGAAAGTTCAACCCGAAGCTCCGATTAGTTTAGATCTACCTTCTGAGGAAACTCCGATTCGTTGGTTTGTCAAATTTCAAGGGGCCTTGAGTGCAGTTTATGCACAACTATGTACACAAGCAGCTCAAACAACATCACAGGCAAAAAGATCTGCAACTCAATCTCACACCAATATGAGTCTACTCATTTTGGCACGAAACGACAAAACCATCAAGGAGAGTTCAGCCACTCAGTACGAGGCGTTTGTGAGGACATTCGTCAGCTCACGCGCGGAGAAGACGGTCCAAGCAATAAAAAAACAAAGTAAATATACATGGTGTAAGAAGGACCACCGCGCAGGCGCAATAACAAACGAAGTCACAATCAGCATTGGCGCGAACAACAAGTGATTTTTCCTGTAGTACCAGGAGGCCCTCCAGAGGAACGACCGGTCGTCATAACTGGTATTTTCGGTCATTACCTTACCGATTATATGTTTATCGATCCGGGTAGTTCTATGGATATTATATATGAGCAGTGTTTCAAGCAGTTAGACCTGGAGGACAAGGCCCGCTTACAACCAGCCGATTTCCCATTAACTGGTTTCTGCAATGAAGCCGTCTTTCCCCTGGGACAGATATCTTTTCCTGTTACACTTTCTGATGGTAAACACTCACGCACGGTTTCAGTCAATTTTATGGTTATGCCAGCTACGTCCCGTCATGATGTCTTATTGGGAAGATGTTCACAAAGGGTGTTTACCATGATTACCTCCACACCGCATGCTGCTTGCGGTTTTCCAACAAAAACTGGCGTAACAATTTTATATTCGAGAAAAGAGGTCATGTCTGTTGATGACGAACCCCCAAGGAAGGTCGCAAAGCCATCTTCCAATGAACTAGAGCAACGAAACAGAGCGCATACTTGATTTGGACCTCCTCGAAGAAGGAAGAGGGAATGCAGCAATTAACGAGGCCAAGTACAAGTCAAAATTGGAGAAATACTACAATACACGGGTACGCATATGCACTTTCCTACTTGGAGACTTTGTCTTAAGAGATAACGAAGCGTCGAACGCAGAACGACCGGGGAAGCTCGCTCCTAAATGGTAGGGGCCTTATGTGATTAATGAGGTCCTGGGAAAAGGAGCGTACACCCTGTGCCGACTTGACGGAACGGATGTTCCGCGCACGTAGAACGCGCAGCAGTTGCGCAGGTGCTACATGTAATCTTAGCACCCTTTGTACTTGGAAGGCACACTACGCCTTACCAACGTACAACACAAGGGTCGCTACTTACATACACATCATGATGTGTGCAAAATGTAACATATAAATTACATCAAATAAGGCATAAAACTAACCCCTTTTTATTACTAATGTTGGAAAAAGTGTGTTTATATCTTCCTTTTGAATTTACAGGACCACATGAGCTTAAACGAACAAAAGGAACAAATATACAGCCAAAACCAACATAAATACAAAGAAAAGGAATAAACATGACATGCCCGACCCCTCGACAGCATCCCCAAAGCAAAAACAAGACAACAGAAGACTGACCACGGGGTCGTGCCCAGCCGGACCCGGGGGCGTGGTCAGGGTCCTGCAGAAAAGACAAACATGTAGAAGCTTCTACGCCTACCATGGGGGCGTGCCCAGCTCAACACGGGGTGTGGTCAACGCAAAGATACGCAGAATCTTGCAAAATCTTGATAGTACAGATACGATGCTGACCACGGGGCTGTGCCCACTGGACACGGGGCCGTGTGGGACCCTCTGCTGACACTTGCATTTAATGAAGGAAGATAAAAGGCTGGCCACGGGGGCGTGCCCGCTGGCCGTGGCCGGAGCTCTGTGCAGGCTATAAATAGGAGTGCTTGGTTCACTTCAAAGGCATCCCTTAGCAAACCACTACTCTCCCACTTTGCCACCACTCCACCACCACTACAACACCAACACCCACCACCATCATCCATCATCCATCATCCATCTTAGAGTGTGTAGTAGTCTCGGGATCCAAGATTGATAGTAAGAGTTCTTGCCAATCAAAGGCCATGTTTGGTTAAGCCTCTTACATCACTTGGTGAAGACAAGTCTTTTATTTATCACTTTTGATTTTTAATCTTTCGGCACTTTTTATTTGGTTTTGTATTAATGACTTTAATAACTAGTTTCTTATGTTGAAGGTGAATTCTTCCTATCATTTTTCTGTGGTGTCTTGGCGTTACTTTACTGTCTATATAAAGTAAAAGATTGCATCATTCATGTTTTTACGGTCTATATAAAAGCATGTTGACTTGTTTAGTGTAATATTGTTTGGTAGGGTTCTTGCCTTGTTCAGTGTATAGATCCTGCAAGGACCTGGTTCAAGCTTACTAGGACCTCCTTCAATACCCACTGGTATTGGATGGCGGGGGTGCGAATAGCTTGAACCCCTCATATGTAAACTACTATTAATACATTAAACCGGCTACTTGGGATTGTATCCATGCTGACTCAAACCACTTAGCCGAGGGTAACGTCACCATCAAAAGAGGGGCCTACCACTTTTCGCATTAATAACTTAATTAATTATCTTTCAATATTCCGACCCTTTGGGATTGTATCCTTGCTGACTCAAACCACTGGGTTGAGGGTAACGTTACCTTCAAAAGAGGGGCTTACTACTATAACTAAGATAATCTCTTAAAAAGTCCGAAAGTGCGAAAATCATCAAATGATACATTAAAGGCGAGTCGGATCCAAGTGATTCTATCTGTTTTTATTTTATTTTATTTCTGCATTTTTAGTTTTTATTTTTCATGTTTCAAAACCTTTTCTCAAAAATTTAGATTGATTAGACGTTGAGGATAAACCGGTACTAAAATCTCTTGTGTCCTTGGACGACCTCGGTATCTTACCAAAGCTATACTACGCTCACGATGAGTGCACTTGCCCAAGTGTGTGTTAGTAGAATATCATGTTTTATAAATTTAAAACTTGACTAATGCGTAAAATGGGCTCAAAATATCAATAAAAATATATCGCACTCGACACGCACCACATCGTCATTAATTATTTATTTATCTTAAATGTAATCTTAGCAGCTTTGTACTTATCGGCCTTTGCGCCTTATCTATTAATGCAAAGTCTGTTACTTACATTACGCCTTTTTTCATGTTTGTTGCAAATGCATGCAATTTCTTTGGGCAAGCACAAAAACACTATGGTAATCTAACATACAAGTCTCATGAACAGTCCGCAGTCACAGGTATTGCGTAAGGTCCAGTCCTATGTTCACACATGAGCTTATACCATCTTTATTTGTCTTACCTAAACAAAGTAATTGTACTCATGCAAATATTGCAACCAAAACGTACAAAAAGTTACATGTGCGCCAGCACATTAACAAGTTATTACAAAAAGGGATTCAACATCCCAACAAGTTCAAGTATGAAAGGCAACTTTGACCAAGTTGTATTTTTTAAGTTTGCATCGTCCGAAGTCTCCGCCACACTTGGAAAGACTTCTTTCAACCGAGTTACATAACAAACACGCCGAAGCGCATCAATCACCAAAACCATCACTGGATGGCGGACGATATGATATTCTTCCTAAACAACAACAAAAGCGCACACTTAATTTTTATAGTCCAGTACTCCTCCTACTTGCCATTGGCGCATAGGAGCAACACTGGACTGGGGAGACTTGAAGGGGTATAGTCCCAAAAACCCTATGCAAGCGCAAAGGACCATACCGCAACTACATGTCAAAATCATATTGAATAGACCTTGCGCGGCCGCGCAACGCGTCTTAGTAAGATTTGGTAGGATCAGTCCTCAATGACCATGCGGCGGAGAATGGAAAGACAAAATGTTCGATTAACACCCTTGCACGGGCCCGAGACACAGCCGCGCGTATGAATTGAGGACAGTAACAAAAAGAATATTTTCTGTTATAACAGAATGGACAAGTGGCAAATGATCAATGGTGTACAACTGTAGATATTCTAGAAAGCACTAAATGCCCATCGTGCACAACCCCATTCGGTTATAACCGAATGTGACGTGGCATAATCCAAAGCCTTCATCTAAGTCACGATGATGGCAGCAAAATTGCATACAAATCTAGGTCAAGCAACTTTCCACGTGGCACCTCCCCAGCCGTTGATCAAACCCACGATCCGTGTGCATGGATGTGGAGATAAATGATTAACGGAGGAGGATATAACTGTAACGGAAAAGCGATTTCCGTTATTAACCTCCATTACTCTTTTTTGGCGCCATACCTTGGTTATAAATACGAGAATTCAGGTATGATCTCACAAGCTACTTTCACATACTTCAACTTCTGACTATTTCATCTTCTTCTTTGAGATTACTGTACTTATTCTCACGCCGGAGGGTGGTCACGGAGAGAACCCCCATTCTCCCCGTGGCGAGTTTAACGACTTTCTGTTTTGCGGTGTTCTCTGGTGAAATAGCTCCATCCGGCAGTCGACGAGAGGATTAACCCTTTTATGCAGAAACTCCACCCTCAGATCTGATTGATTCCGGTCATTTAGATCTGTTGTTTCTTCACATGGATATTTCCACGAAGACCATGAGCCACTTTGTTGATTTTGATGAATGAAAAAAATATATTAAAAAATAAAATATAGATGGTGGTTTATGTCATGACCACATCATATAAGGTGGTGGATGAGAGTGAAGTAATGTAGCTCCTGCGTAAAAGGACGATGGTGACGATTTGAAATATCACCACACTACATAGCCTTATAGATACATTTGTATAAACTTTAGTGTTTTATGACACTAGAAGTGTCATAATATTGCTTTTTTTTTTCATAAAAATGCTAACATAATGGAGGTGAGACCGGCTCTATAAAGATGTTAGTTCTTCGATGTACTTTTAGAATACTAAAGTTAAAGTTTAATAGTTTTGTTAATAAACATATAATCATCATCATTAATGAAACAAAAAATTAGATTCATCTTAATCCACACATATAAAAAATGGGAATATGTCACAGAATAGTAACCAAGTTATGTGTCAAAAGAAAAATGAAGCATAAGATGCTAGGGTCGGATTATTATAATATAAGAAATTATATTTATTAAAAATAAAAACACTTTAATTACATTAAAAATTAAAAAAACAAATTAAAATCCACGTTATTGCTCGATGTTAGCATCAAATAAAAGAGAACAAATAAACAAAAATCCACATCACCACGGTTACCTATGAATCGGATGAAAAAACCCTTAATTTTAATAAAAAATGGATGTTGAGTGACATGATTGAAACACTTTTGAAACTTGGGTAACCTAATTGGAACACTTTTAAAACTTGGTTACAATTCTACAAAGTTACCCCATAAAAAATAGATCAAAATAGATAAAAATATTATAAAAACAAAAACAAAGGGGGATTTTACTTTTTTCCTTCCATTCCCTCTTTATATCTCCCCTTCTCCAACCACTAATCTGGCATTACCTCAAAAACACAAACAATGAGACCCACTAGTACAGTACTGCTCATATGTCTCACACTCGCAGCACTCACACTCAGTGAGTCAACTCAGCCACCGTTCGCCTGCGACTCGTCCAAACCCACCACCAAATCATACCCATTTTGCAAACTCACTCTCCCCATCTCCGCCCGAGTCAAAGACCTGGTCTCACGCCTGACACTCGACGAGAAGATCTCGCAACTCGTTAACACTGCGCCGGCGATTCCCCGACTCGGTATCCCGGCGTACGAGTGGTGGTCGGAGGCTTTGCACGGCGTTTCTAACTCCGGTTATGGTATTTTCTTCAATGGCACTATTAAGTCGGCTACTAGTTTCCCACAAGTTATTCTTACTGCAGCTTCCTTTGATGCTGGACTCTGGTATCGAATCGGTCAGGTGAGCTCACTTTATTCACTACTCACATTTTTTATATTTTTCTTTTTAATTATTTCTCAATGATTAAATTCAATATATACTCAATTCACGTATTTGGTTCCTTTAATGGCTGCAATTTTTTGTTTCAATAAAGTAAATTGCTTTTTAGGCATGTTTTGCTATTCGTATAGATATGGATAAACAAACATTTTTATGTTCACTTATTCAATTCAAAACAAATTTTGTATAAATAATAGTAAGACTCATATAAATCATGTGTACTTAATGCAAAATGCAGGTACATGTTTTAGCCTTGCGGCGCCGAACCCAAGCTAGGCTCGTTTAACGTACGAGAGCTCGCTCATTTCGAGCTTATTTATATAAGCTTGAGCTCAACTCTCAAGAGTATTTTCAAACTTGAGCTCGTTTATTATTTTTAATTAATTTATGTACAATTTTTTTGATTTATATACAGTTTTAGTTATTTTCTATACATATTTATAATATAAATTTGTATATATAACATAGTATATGTTATTTAGCTAAATTTATATGCTATTTTTATTTGTTATTTAGTTAAATTTATCATCATTTATTCATTCTGTATATAATAATGACTATTCTATAAATATATATCATAGTATATGTTATTATCATCATTTGTTAATTTTGTATATAATAATAATTAATATATAAATATATATATCAAATAAAAGTTATATAAGTAATAGGCTCGCGAGCTCGATAAGTGAAGTTTAAGCTCGTCATTTAAACAAGCTCGAGCTCTCTGGATCCTTAGAGTTTTTAGCGAGTTGATCTCAAGTAGCTTAGAGGATTCTTGACCCGTTTACACTGCATTATCCATTTTTTATCTGCTTAATTATATCTGATTACAATTTACGTATAAGTGAGGTCAGTGAGAGTATGTAATATTTATGTATTTGTTATAAAACAATATCAAAACATGTTTAAATGTAAACTTATAGTATTTTATTATTATAGGCAATTGGATTGGAGGCAAGGGCAGTATATAATGAAGGGCAAGCCCATGGGATGACATTTTGGGCCCCAAACATAAATGTGTTTCGGGACCCAAGGTGGGGTAGAGGTCAAGAGACACCTGGTGAAGATCCATTGGTTAGTGGCAAATATGCAATTTCTTATGTTAGAGGGGTGCAAGGTGACACTTTTCAAGGTGGAGGGCTTAAAGATGGACATCTTCAAGCTTCTGCTTGTTGCAAACATTTCACTGCTTATGATTTGGATCATTGGAAAGGTGTTAATAGATTTGGTTATGATGCTAAGGTTAGTTTATTTTCACTTCACCCCCTTATAGTTTTTATTGTGTGCTTTTTTATAACATCCGGATTTCAACACTCTTATATAACGTTATTAGGGGGTAGGGGTGGTCATCACTCACCACCCATTTATCACTAACAACATCCAATCAAGTTCCGCCATGCCATCAACCATTATTCCATCACTCACAACCTTTTTTAGTGGAAATGCCCATCACTCACCACCACACTCAACAATTTCCCCCCAAACAACAATTACCCTCACCGCATTCAAATCATCACGCATCAAAAAATGCACGCGTTATAAAAATGGTAGCGTGAAACTAGGAGGTGGCGGTGGTGTTTTGTGATTTTCCACGCGTGGATAAGTTCTATCATGCACAAAAACATTACCACCCCGGGTGCCCTTATGGAAGTACTCCGTATAATAGTGTTCATCATCCTTAAGTCAAGTTTAAAGAAAATTTTGGGTCAAATCACCTATTACGGTTTTGAAAAACAGCAAATCTAATCACCTGGGTTGGTTTCGGTTATTTTAATGGTTTGTCGGCTTGTTAAACCTAAATATCAAACCAATCAGGATTAACCGACCCGGGCTTATTTTACTTTGGTTTCTAACGGTTTTTATAAACCGTATTAACTAACTAAGACAAGTTAAAGAATATTTTAAATCAAAGATTAAATAAATCTTATTTTTAAGAAATTATTCTTTTTTCTTGAGATGTGTGATTGAAATGTATATATAATTTATACTTTTCTGTCATAAAAATATAAAATAATTGATGCTTGGTACCGGATTTTGTGCATTTGCAATTTGAGTGGGTGGTTTCTTTTTGTCTTTGGAGTCTTTTAAGCTATATTATTTTAAATTATAAAGAAAGAAAACAAACTTTGACTACCCATTTTGGGTGAATAAAAACAATTACGGGCCACAACCCATGAGGCCATGACTATAATTAGATACTTTTATATAAAATAGCATTATCAAAATCTTTACAATGTGTGTGTATTTATTATTTGAATTTGTTTATATTAATAATAATAATAATAATAATTCTCTTTAGAATAAGTTACTATTCATCGAATCGAATTTGTAATATAACTAGTTATTTTCAGCCCGCGCGTTGCGGCGGGGACCCAATGACTGCAAAACGCGTGTCCGTAACAGTAAGCAGATACCGAATATCAAAACATAAATAAAAATGTCGTGAAAATGATAGTTACTCCGTCCTAAAAAAACGTTTTTAAATAACCTAATATATAATAATAGGACCCACATGTCCTACACGTTGGAAATTCGGTTGTTTTCAGTTCAGTTATTACGGTGCTAACATGGTAAAATATGGATGAGCTCGGTACCGGTAACGGCACCGAAGGTACCGATCCGGAAAATCATCGAAATTAGGTACCGACACCGAAAATGCTCGGTACAATACAGTATGGTATTTGAAGGTAAAAATCAATAAATACAGGTATGGCGCTAGACCGGTGTCGAACCGAAAGTAACGATTCTGAAAACGCCAAAAGGTGGGTACCAAATTGGTACCGAAAATGATTTGGTATAGTAAATTTGGTACCGATACGATACTGGTTTGATTATAGGATTTGATACGATTTGTTCATCAATAATCTAAATATCCAAGTTAATTTTACATGTTACAATTCATGCATTACAGAGAAAGACAAAAAATAAAGCAAAATAAGTTGTTGTGTATATAAAACCTCATTCAAACAAAATACAGTTTACTTACTGTGTGTATGAAAAATAATCTAAACGGTGCAATTACTTGCATTGCTACGTTGCTACAAGATTTGATTAGCTCGGTACCAACCGGTACCGAAAATACCGTTACTGAAATCCCCAAAAGTGGGTACCGGTACCGAATATACATGGTACGGGACGGCTCGATACGGTCGGTACTGGTACGGCACCGGTATTTGAGGGTAAAAACCGATAAATACCGGTGCCGAACTGGTTTGGTAAATTTGATACCGGTACCGACAACCGATACCATTTACTCATTCCTTTTTTTTATAAACATAGTCGTTGGCCAACGGCTAGCCCAAACGGCTAGAAATCTTGGCCAATGCGATCCCGCCATGTCATGCTCGTAGCCCCGCCCAAGAGGCCACGCCGAAACCCAAGCTCACTCGAGATGGTGACTTGGGTATCTGTACCCAACCCACGCCCCAACCCTCACCCCATACCCCATAGTGTTAATATACTTATTATATTATTATTATTACTGTTCAAATGCTTCACTTTTTAATATATAGAAGAATAAGTGAAAACAGGTGACAAAGCAAGATCTTGCGGACACATATCAACCACCCTTCCAAAGTTGCATACAACATGCACAAGCCAGTGGAATCATGTGCGCTTACAACCGTGTCAATGGAGTCCCAAACTGTGCTGATCATAATCTTTTATCCAACATTGCTCGAAAGCAATGGGGTTTTCAAGGGTACTTACCATTCTAAACAAAAAAAAAAAAAAATCATTAGAAACCATAAAACTACTAAATAATTAGAAACCAAAAGAATCATTTTTTATTCCAAATGTTTAATGGTTATCATATAAACTCATATTTACAAATAAAAAAAAAACTAGATTTTTTATATTATTATAGAAAGGTTACTTATTTGCCCATTATTGTTAATTAATGCTATTATATTATATTTTGCTGAATATTTTGACTTTGTTCAGGTACATCACATCAGATTGTGATGCAGTATCCATCATATATGATGTTCATAAATATGCCAAAACACCAGAAGATGCAGTTGCAGAAGTGCTTAAAGCAGGTATCTATGTCGTTTTACGACTTTTCATTAAATAGAATTGTTTGAAATTTTTTTTAATTTATTTACTATAAAGTAATTTAAAAGGAAAAAAAATTAAAACAAAAAAAAATTACAAGTTGTCACCCGAGTATATATAATATGGTAAATTGTACGTACAACTTTGGTACATCTAAAGAAGATAACGATTTTGTCATGTTAAACACATTCAAAATATGTGTCTAAGTGCACTATGGTGAAGTTAACACTTACTGAAATGCCTACATTTATCGAGATATGTTTTTAGATAGATCCGAGCCCAGCTTAGGATACCGTATGGCTTTTGTACCGTATAAGATTCTCACTAATTTTTTTCTATTTTTTCCATACTGAGTGGGTTCATGTGAACCTACAAAACATGGCTGGATCCGCCACTGTATATAATATAGTATATGGTATTATACAATCATAAGATCTTTGTCTCATTGTTTGTGTTTTATCTAAATCTCACATGTATTATCGAACTAAGACATAAGATATATTCTCCAACTCTCTATGTTTCATCTTCATCGATCTCATGCTTTATAGAATTATATATTGTATAATATAGTAATATATTTTATCTTTTATCTCAGATGTATTATAGGTTTTATTATATTATAGAACTAAACACGTATCAGATCTGTTCTCTCTTTGTTTTATTATCTCACATCTGGTGTAAGTTTTACTGTTCCAACTTGGAACTTACACTAGAGATGAGACAAACATATAACAACATATCCGATCACGTGTATTATCTATCATCGTTGTTTATGTCGGTGGCATTTTTTGTTCACAATTTGGACCATGTTAATTGTTTGGTCCACCTATCGCGCATGGCAAGTCAACATGCTAGACATTTGGTCCATACACATAACACATGACCCTTTCAATAATTGCTCTATTTTTGGCTTTTGGCTAATTTTTAAAATATTGTTATATCTTCTTTTTATGTAATAGAATTCATTTAATCATTTTCACTCTTTACCACCCAATTCGACTCGAACCAAAAGTAACTCCGTTTTGACATGTAGACTTGCAAACTATGCCACTCGTATCAAGCCTCTTTCGTTTTTACTCGGGGTGTGATCAAGTCGAGCTGAGTCCAAACTCGCCAAAGCTCGAGCTCGAATCGATTTTGAGCTCTATATCTAAAGCTCGAAATTGGTGCTTTAATAATTTTAACGCTTGAACTCAGCTAGTTTATTATTTATTAAATATTTAACTGTTTCATATATATTTATATATAATTATTTTTATATATATTTATAATTATAACTTTGTATGTATATAATAAAATTCATAATATTGATTATGGTTTATAAATATTGATTTGTATTATTCATGTCTGTATCAGCGGGACCGAACTGCCTCACGACTTTCTTAACCCAACTCACGTACCGCTTTAATGGGTTGTGTTGATCAGTTCTGTTTAAACATGATGGAAAACATGAAACACATACCTGTTATTGCATTCATAGCAGTAGAGAATCCAGTCAGAGATCCAGCCATAGAGTTCGACATCTTTGTCAAGGTGATCCGGTTCCTCCTTAGGGTGTAAAGTTATGATGGTGATGAAACCGAAATTAGGGTTGAATTCGGTTATGAGGAGAGAGTTACGAATTATGATGTTAATGAGGGTTTGTGATTGTGTAAAGTGTCTAACCCTTAAACTCTCTAATAAGCCCCTTATTTATACACCCAAGAGGAAACCTAATTAGTTAATAAGGGTAATATGGTCCATCAACAATTACCAACTAATTATAATAGGTTATTAATATATTTTGATCTAATATAATATAAATGATTATATAGGCTACAAGATTAAATATTATAACATTAATATATTTAATCTCACATTCTCCCACTTAGCCGAGTAATCATTTATCATGAGTATTAGGTAAGCCTGGCCAGGAGTTAACACTCATTTTAGCCTTAAACCAAGAACTATAGCCGAGAAATACAGCCGTTGAATCATCATTCGACTCAGGACCCCCATTAGTCATACTATAGCCTCAATTTAAAACATAATAGTTACGATCAAAATATGTATAAGCCCTTTAGCGTCTGATTTGTATTTATATTTGTCTATATGTCATTACACCGGCAGAACATATGTTAGAGACATATAAAATCAAACTGAGGAAATTTTATTAATTAAAAACATAAGCTAGTACAATATGCCATTAAACAAGGTCTTTAGTAAGTCCCATATTCGATACATGTCATCGGATCCGCAAGCATATCTTTAGTACTAATATACTCAATACAAAGATTATTTTCCTCAACTCGTTCACGTACGAACAAGTACTTCGTATCAAGATATAAACCAGCTCCAGTCGAACTGTTACTGTTCGAGAAACTAACGGCAGCTGAATTATCACAGTAAAGCTTCAATGGTCTAGAAATGGAATTAACAATTTTGAGTCCAGTGATCAGATTTCTAAGCAACATTCCATGACAGGTTGCGTTGTAAACAGCAATGTATTCTGCCATCATTGTGGAAGTTGTAGTTAACTGTTGTTTATGACTCTTCCATGAGATAGGTCCGCCTGCTAACATAAAGATGTAGCCCGAAGTGGATTTCTTGTCATCTTTGCATTTAGCAAAGTCAGAATCAGAATAACCTACCACTTCTAAATGATCACTTCTTCTATAAGTCAATTTGTAGTCTTTCGTCCCTTGCAGATATCTGAGGACCTTCTTAGCTGCTTTCTAGTGATCTAGGCCAGGATTAGTCTGATAACGACCTAGCATTCCAGCAATATAAGCGATATCTGGGCGAGTACAGACTTGAGCATACATCAGGCTCCCGACTACTGACGCGTAAGGTATCTGGCTCATTTGCTCCTTTTCAACCTCTGTTGTCGGACACTGGAATGAACCGAAAACATCTCCCTTAACTACTGGAGCGACGGAGGGTTTGCACTGTTGCATGTTGTAACGTGTAAGGACACGATCTATGTAAGTCTTTTGAGACAATCCTAAGATCCCTTTGTGTCTATCTCGGTGAATTTCGATGCCAATGACGTAAGAAGCATCTCCGAGATCCTTCATGTCGAAGTTATGCGAGAGTAAACGCTTCGACTCATGCAACATGTCTAAACTATTACTTGCCAATAGAATATCATCTACGTAAAGGACAAGTATAGTAAAGTTACTCCCACTCATCTTGAGGTAGGTGCATTGATCCACTTGATTCTTCATAAAACCTTGCCTCTTCATGACTTCATCAAACTTGAGGTACCATTGACGTGATGCTTGTTTTAACCCATAAATGGATTTCTTCAACTTACAGACTAGATGCTCCTGACCTTCAGGTTTAAAGCCTTCAGGTTGTTTCATGTAAACATCTTCGTCTAAGTCTCCGTTAAGGAAAGCAGTTTTGACGTCCATCTGATGCAGCTCTAAATCAAAATGAGCTACTAGGGCCATAACGATCCTTAATGAATCTTTACGAGAGACAGGTGAAAACGTCTCTTGATAATCAATTCCCTCTTTCTGAGTGTAGCCCTTTGCAACCAATCTCGCTTTGTAGCGTTCAACGTTCCCATTCGGATCCAGTTTTGTTTTGAACACCCATTTACAACCTACAGGTTTGGCACCATTGGGTAATTCGACTAAATCCCAAACGTCATTTTTCTTCATGGATTCAAGCTCATCAATCATTGCTTTGTTCCATTCAGAAGACTGATTACTGCTAATGGCTTCATTATAAGAGATAGGATCATTGAGCTTTCCAGCATCCATTTCAGTCAGGTAGGTAACATAATCATCCCAATTAGTAGGCCTTCTTTTCCTGGATGACCTCCTGAGTTGATTATCGGGTTCAGCGTTGTCTTGGTTTTGAGCGTTTGATGTGCCTTCGTTATGAGGTATAATAGGTTCTGATTGTGGATATGGAATTTGTGCAGTGGCTTCAGGTACAGTTGCATGGGGTACAAGAGGAGTAAACGGAGTAATGATAAGCGACGAGTCTCTCCCCCCCGCGTCTTGTACTTCGTGCAATTCTTCGTAAGGGTTGGTACTGCTCCCACTGACCTTGAAATCCTCCAAGAACGCAGCACGCTTGGTTTCAACAATACGGGTGACATGGGAAGGACAATAGAAACGATAACCCTTCGAATGATCAGGATACCCGATAAAGAAGCAGGTAACTGTTTTAGGGTCAAGTTTCCTTAGGAAAGGATTGTAAAGTTTTGCTTCAGCAATGCAGCCCCATACTTTCATATATTTAAGACTCGGTTTCCTTCCTGTCCAAAGTTCATAAGGAGTTTTAGGGACAGACTTAGAAGGAACTCTATTGAGTATATGAACAGCTGTTTTTAACGCTTCAGTCCAGAGGAATAATGGTAAATTAGTGTTGGCTAACATACTGCGCACCATGTTCATAAGGGTACGATTTCTTCTTTCAGCGACACCATTCTGCTGAGGTGTACCGGGCATGGTGTATTGGTTCACAATCCCCTGGCCCTTACAAAACTCATAAAATGGACCAGGAGCTTGACCCACATCAGTATGTCTTCCATAATATTCACCGCCTCTATCTGATCTCACAACTTTTATCTGACGATCTAATTGCTTTTCAACTTCAGCTTTATAATCTTTAAAAGTTGTAAGAGATTCAGATTTTTCCTTTATAAGATACAAGTACATGTAACGAGAATAATCATCAATGAAAGTGATAAATGAAGTATGTCCTGTTATACCAGCGATTTGATAAGGACCACTAATGTCAGTGTGAATGAGTTCTAATAAATTAGAGCTCCTAGTGGCACCTTTCTTATTCGCTAATGTCATTTTGCCTTTAAGACATTTGACACATGTTCCAAAATCGGTGAAATCGAGAGGAGGTAAGACTTCATCCTTTACGAGACGATTTAATCGTTCTCTTGAGATGTGGCCTAAACGTTGATGCCACAACATAGATGAAGTCTCTAAGTCTCGAATTTGTTTCTTTTCCATCTTTGTGAGTGATTCATTAATATTATATGACAACAAAGATTTGGAAAAATTATCATCTAGTTCTAATCTATAGAGACCACCATCCAGAATGCCAGTACCATAAACAACGGAATCATAGAGAATAGAGAGTTTGCGATGACCATGAGAAACGACAAAACCGTCCATGTCTAACTTTGGTCCTGATACAAGGTTCCGAGTTACCTCAGGAACATATAAGGTATCATAAAGTTTAATACATAAACCAGTTTTCAAAAATAATTGTAATGTTCCTATGGCCTTCACTTCTAATTCTCGATCATCTCCAACTTTAAGTGTTCTTTGGTTTCTTCCCAGCTTCCGGATTGTAAGGAATCCCTGAAGTGAATTGGTAACATGAACCATAGAACCAGAATCAAACCACCAAGAATTAGCAGGAACATTTAAATTAAAGGACTCAAGTATCATGAAAAAATCGTTACCTTTCTTAGCCAGCCACTCCTTGAAGTCAGGGCATTCCTTTTGCTTATGTCCTGTTTTCTTACAGAACTTGCAGTAGGGTTTGCCTAAGGAGTTCTTAGAGCTGGAAGGTGCACTTGTATTAGGAGTTGGATTTGGCTTTTGAACCTTAGAAGCCTCCTTTCTTTGATAATTGTGCTTCCTCTTCTTTGAGCTGGAGGTGGTGAAGTTAGCAACATCAGTATGGCGATCCATCTTCATACGCTCTTCCTCCTGCACGCACATAGCGATCAGCTCACTCATCGTCCATTTGTCCTTCTGAGTGTTGTAATTGATCTTGAATGCTTCATAGGACGAAGGAAGCGAAGTGATGATGAAGTGAACAAGAAAACCATCACTGATCTCCATCTCTATGCCCTTCAACTTATTGGCCATGTCATGCATCATCATGATGTGTTCGCGAATGCCGCTCCTCCCATCATACTTAGTCGTCACCAGCTTGAGGATAAGAGTGCTAGCGTGTGCTTTTGATGTTCCCTTGAATTGATCCTCCACAGAAGCCAAATAGGTTTTAGTATCGTCAGAATCAGGAATAGCTCCTCTGATTGAGTTATGAATGGACTGCTTCATGAACATGAGAGACATGCGGTTACACCTAGTCCACTTATCATGAAGTAACTGCTCAGCAGCAGTACTTGTAGCAGTAAGGTCCGCTGGCTTATTCTCTCTTAGAGCATAGTCAAAGTCCAAGAGTCCAAGTGTAAGCATGAGGGCGTCCTTCCATGCAGCAAAGTTATCACCAGTCAAAGGTGGAATCCCTTGATTGGGTGCTGATAGTGGAAATAAGATGAGCAAGTTATGATACTAAGAAAGAAGTCTTAATGTGATCTAAGGGCATGTTATACTAAGGCAGGCATAAGTAATGACCATTTTAATTATGAAGCTGTGATAATGTCTATTACTAACATCAAAATAATAGACTTAGTAAAATTCTATTTAAACGAGGACAAATCAGCTTTGGCCAGAAGTGTAATCATTTAAATATGTGTGCAAAGTAATTGTGACAAATCAGCTTTGGCCAGAAATGAGACAATCACTTTAGTTATGCACTTGTCAAGTCATGCTAAACATAAATGAATTAAATCAGCTTTGGCCAGAATTAAGACATTTCACGTTTGTAATGCATACTTAACATAGCTTTTTATAATACTTGAACAATAAATAGATGTATTAAATCAGCTTTGGCCAGAATTAATACATCAGAAGCTCATTCAAGTTAAGCTATTTTGGTTTTGTAAAAATTATCTGATTCTGATTAATGAATTAAGTATAAACAAAACCAAGTATTTAATAGCAAACCACCTTTTAGGTCACATTAAACAGCTTAAAAAATAATGAGGTTTCGAGTCTTGTGCGATCAGTAATGCCTTGTGCGATCGATAAGGCCCAAAACTTGTGCGATGTACATAAAGCCCAAGTCTTGTGCGATCATAAAGGACTTGTGCGATCAGTGAGGACTTGTGCGATCAGTGAGGCCCAAAATTTGTGCGATCAGTGAGGCCCAAAACTTGTGCGATTAGTCAGGCCCAAGTTTTGTGCGATCAGCACTATCTTGTGCGATCCACCGGTCTTGTGCGATTCCCTTGTGCGATCAGATCTTTCTTTTTTTTTTTTTTGATCTTGTGCGACTGTTATAGGGAAACTTGTGCGATTATGATGATAATTTCGAATCCTCTCTTTAATGCTGTTTATTGTGATAGTTAACTAAAACTCGAAATTTAAGGGATTTTTGGGATAATGTTTCCTATTTTATTTATGATCTAAACCTATCAAATATTTCGAAAATAATAACTGAAATTCAATAACAATTTTCGAAATTTCTAATAGATAAAATTAAGATCAAAATCATTAAAACACCCACTAATCCAAATCATATTCCAAAATTTATGGAATTTTCGAATTTTCTTAGAACATTATGATGAACCCTAAAAAATATAAAACATAATCTGGAAATCCGAAACCTGATTTTAATGGTTTTGTAATGGATTTCGTGACAACAAGTTTAATCCTTTATGATTTCGAGTCGATTTATCAATTAACAGTTTCCGAAAACAGGGATTTCGGCCACAATGAACTCGAAAACAGTTTTGATTTTAAGGCTTTAAAAACTTCCTTTTTCCAGATTTTTGATCCCAGAATAATGGATACGAAAAACAGAACTGATTTATCAACATATGCTCTGATACCACATGTTGATCAGTTCTGTTTAAACATGATGGAAAACATGAAACACATACCTGTTATTGCATTCAAAGTAGTAGAGAATCCAGTCAGAGATCCAGCCATAGAGTTCGACATCTTTGTCAAGGTGATCCGGTTCCTCCTTAGGGTGTAAAGTTATGATGGTGATGAAACCGAAATTAGGGTTGAATTCGGTTATGAGGAGAGAGTTACGAATTATGATGTTAATGAGGGTTTGTGATTGTGTAAAGTGTCTAACCCTTAAACTCTCTAATAAGCCCCTTATTTATACACCCAAGAGGAAACCTAATTAGTTAATAAGGGTAATATGGTCCATCAACAATTACCAACTAATTATAATAGGTTATTAATATATTTTGATCTAATATAATATAAATGATTATATAGGCTACAAAATTAAATATTATAACATTAATATATTTAATCTCACAGGTTGGGCTTGTTTTTTATCACAATTTTATATATGATAATATTTATCATATAAAATTTAAAACATTATATTTATATAAATAATAGTCTCGTTTAACACAGGAGCCTAGTTAAGCTCGGTATGTGAAGTTCTTGATCGAGTTCGCTTATTAAATAAACGCGAACTTAGGCTCGGGCTCATTTTAAGCTTTTGGAAAACCCATCTCGAGTAGCTTAGGAGTGGCTCGGCTCGTTTACACCCTTAGTTTTAATATTCTAACCCAATTTCTTATTGTGTAAAAAATAACAGGCATGGATGTCAACTGTGGTTCCTACTTGAAGAACCACACAAAATCAGCCGTCCAAAAGAAGAAACTTCTAATATCAGACATAGACCGAGCCCTTACCAACCTTTTCACCATGAGAATGAGACTCGGCTTGTTCAACGGGAACCCAAGTTCACTCCCATACGGCTCCATCGGTCCGAGCCAGGTCTGCTCCAAAGCGCACCAAGACCTAGCCCTCGAGGCTGCAAGAAGCGGCATTGTCCTTCTAAAGAACTCTGCTAAACTCCTCCCGTTAAGAAAAACCATCTCATCACTAGCCGTTATAGGCCCGAATGCCAACTCAGCACATACCCTTGTCGGGAACTATGCGGGCCCACCTTGCAAATCTATTGAACCACTCAAAGCCCTTCAAAGTTATGTGAAAAACACACAGTATCACAAAGGGTGTAACTTTGTTAACTGTACATTTGCTTCTATTAACGAGGCGGTTCAGGTAGCCAAGAACGCGGATTATGTTGTCTTGTTTATGGGGTTGGATCAAGGTGAGGAAAGGGAGGATTTTGATCGCGATAATTTGGTGCTTCCGGGTCAGCAACAAGCTTTGATCACCGCGGTTGCTAAAGCTGCCAAGAAACCGGTGGTTTTGGTCATGATTTGTGGTGGTCCGGTGGATATTTCGTTCGCTAAACGTGATCCAAAGATCGGTGGGATCTTGTGGGGTGGTTATCCCGGTGAATCGGGTGGCATTGCACTTGCGGAAACAATCTTTGGTGATCATAATCCAGGTAAAAATTCATATCGTATCATAAAAACCAACATACTTTCTTATTTTTACCAAAAAGTCAATCAATCTGATTTTGGTACTTTCAAATATTATTCTTATAGCAATGACTTTAAGATGGTATAATTTTTTTTATTTTTTTTGAAAAATATTATTCTTATAGCGATGACTTTAAGATGGTATAATTTTTTTTTGAAAAATTAAGAGTTAACAAGTTTTGAAAAGTGAATGCAGTTTAGACAATGTTGGGGACAAGATATAAACTTTAGTTGAAGGACTTTTACATTGTATTTTTTACAAGTTGATCAACTTTAATCTAACCAAAATAGGTTGAAAGACTTTTTCGTAGAAAATAAGAAAGTGTGCCGGTTTTTACGGCTCCATCGCACACTTGTTAGCATTTTCATTTTCGCGGGTCTAACCGTAAACTTGTGTTTACAGGAGGCAAGTTACCTATGACATGGTACCCAAAAGAATTTGTCAAGATACCAATGACAGACATGAGAATGAGACCAGACCCGTCTTCGGGCTATCCGGGCCGGACATATAGATTCTATACAGGCCGTAAAGTTTTTCGGTTCGGATACGGGCTCAGCTACACAAAATACGCATACGAATTCGTATCCGTCACACAAAATAAACTCTCTTTAACTCAACTTTCAAGCACGGGCGCCACACTTCAAAACTCGGATTCAGTTCATTATACATCTGTTACCGACACAGAAACCGAATCATGTGAAAAGGCCAAGTTTTCAGCAACTGTGGCGGTCCAGAATCACGGGGAAATGGGTGGTAAACATGCGGTTTTAATGTTTGTGAAGCGAAATGATGTTGCGAATGGGAAGCCGAGGAAGGAGTTGGTGGGTTTCGAGAGTGTGAAGACGAATGCCGGAGAAAGAACTGAAGTCGAATTCGTTATTAGCCCGTGTGAGCATTTTAGGACCGCGAATGAAGAAGGATTGATGGTGATCGAAGAGGGGACTCGTTATCTTTATGTGGGTGATCAACAATACCCTATTTCGGTTTTACATTGAAGTTGATGGAATTTAAACGGTTTTAACTAAAACTACGTTATATTAAGATCATGTTTTGCTTTCAGTGGCGGAATTAAAATCTTTTTTGTGCGAGATAAATAGTAAGCATGGTGACGTGACATTTACATAATTGAAAACAAATAGATGATATCTAATCTAAACTTTAATAAAACATTCCAACAAATGTCACATGATTATTTTTATGCTACCTAATTATAATATTAAATTTACATTTATCTTTTATACTAATGTTAGTTTAAAGATTAATTTTTTATTCCTAAAATCTAGGAATATAAATGTTAAATTAGGATATAATCTATCTATCTCCTCTAATAAATAACTAACCATGTGAACACTTGGCAAACATTTAGACTAGCCACACCATCACAATCCTATGTGTCAATGTTACAGACCCCTTCATCTTTCTTTTAATCGGGTTAATGCCCGGGTCCTTGGTATCTGACCCGGATCCACTGCCCAAATGTGTTGTCTTGATTTTTATTCTGCCCTTGCATCATACCAATGTCTCTCTCTCTCTCTCTACCAACCATCGCTCTCACAAACCCTATCTTCTCGCATATGTGATTCAGCGTTCTCTACCCTTAAGCCTCACCATCGCCGGAAGATACCAGCGATTTGATCCGTAATACGGTATGTTTTCATTGCCAATTTCTAGGTTTCGATTTTTTCCTATTTGTATGGTTATGGTTAAAAGAAATTAGGGTTTTTCAACAACAATTTCAATTCACTTCATTACTCGTATGGCTGTTTGTTTGTTTGATTTTGATTCTGTTTTTTGTTTTCCAGTTGCAACTTTGATGATACCCTAATGGAATAGAGTGCCTTGATAACGATTATGGTTTGATTTTTCTTTTGGCAGTTCAGTAATTCATTTGCTTTCAAAATTCAAGATAAGAGGGGTCGTATGCACAGATTTATTAGTGGTATGCTCTTTATTCTTATCAAATATTTAGTTTTTAGACTTTCAGAAACCTTAAACGTCTTGTGCGCTTGCCCTGCTAGATTCTCATAGTTTGGCGGATCGTTGGCCATAATTCAGAGACTAGGGGTGAGATCCACCGCTACCACCTCCCACAAATTCGGGTACATCTGACCGCTTCTCATTTTGAGACTCATTTGTATTTAATCTTTACACTATTTTTTATTCTAAATAAGTATATAAAGATTCTATTTATATATGATTTGGATTCTTATTAAAAATATATATAGGTCTTTATGACTGTGCAGAACTTGGTTCAAACCGACCCAACCAGTGACCCGAACCAAGACCGGAAAGTAGCTTCCACTTGATGCTTATCGGTTTTTCATGGAGAAGATGATAAATTTGATATGTATCATGTTAACAAGAACAATGTTAATCGTGTTATGCTCTTGGAGAGTGTCATGTTGCAATTTAAAATCTGATTTATGCATTAAAAATAGGCATCAGGTGACTTTCAAGTTTCAACCCGCTTGATCCATTCCTATTTTTAGCTAACATTTTTATAACTCAAATCAACCCATGAATAAGTAAACGAGTTGAAATTTCCACATTTACTTACCAATGATATCATGTTGTAGTACGAAGACGAAGACTAGGACAAAGTCGTAATTTCATCAGACAATGATCTTACTGCAGCTAAAGATGCTGGGGTCTGCATACATTTTCAGCATTTTACGAAGCAACTAGCAAGCATTACATTTTTTAACGGGTTAGGTTGAAATGGGTTCGGTGTTCTCCATTTGTTATATATTTATAAAACGTTTACGCCTTAAATATAGTAAGAAAAGCAATGTAATTACTTATTACAATAAAAATCTTCCTACTAAAACAACCATTTAGTAGACTGAAAGCCTTATTTTCAACATGTTTGACCTGTTATTTTTAGCTGAAAAGTTTAAATTCCGTGTTTGGGATTAACTACCACATTTAGTATTGCAAAGTTAATACACAAAATACATTCAAATATCACAAATACCTATGTTGTCAAAAGCACAAAAAGCGCACGCCTAGACGCTCGGGCGCAGCGAGGCGCACCTATAGCGCCTGGTGGTAGCCTAGGCACAAAAATGGATTGTTTTTTTAAAAACGGTGTTGTCAAAAGTGCAAAAAGCACGCGCCTAGGCGCTCGGGCGCAACGAGGCGCACCTATAGCGCCTGGTGGTAGCCTAGGCGCAAAAATGGTTTTTTTTAAATAACGGTGTTGAGGCGCAAAAAGGCGAGCGACTAGGCGCAAAAACGGTGCTGAGGCGTAGCGCATAACCAGAAAACAAAAAAAAAATGAAACCGTTGAGACATATCCATACATTACTTAGTTTTTTGACCCATTAACAAAGATTAACATGCGCTTTCTTTAACTATGAATGTAGATAGACACTAGCAATGGGTTCTACTCCGATGCTGGTCTTTATGTTCATCTTCGAATCGGTCCTTACGTTTGTGCCGAGTGGAATTACGGGTTAGTGTTAATTAATTAATTACAGTCTTTAATATTCACAATGCTCCAAAACTTCGTGTTTATGTGTTTATGCATTAACTCTTTTTTTTTCCGCGTAACAGTGGATTTCCGCTCTGGTTACATTTCATACCAGGAATCGAGCTTCGAACTGATAACGAGCCGTTTAAGGTTAATAATTTTCTCTAAGTTGGTTTCAACTTTCAAAAGTTTCCTTATCTGGCCAACCGTTTGCTGACCAAATCATGTATGTTTTAGGCCGAAATGAAACGGTTTACAGCCAAGATAGTTAGCATGATGAAGGACGAGAATCTTTATGCGTCTCACGGTGGACCTATAATCTTATCTCAGGTTAGTTTATCATAAACTGACATACAATGGAAGTAATAACAAAATTAAAATTTATGATAACTTTTTTGATATAATATTGAATGCTTAGACCATTACATAAAACCCTCTTTTATAGAGTAAACCTAAATTTGGTAGCTCAAGCCGAATTTTGAAAAACTAAAATTGACTCAATAATAATCAAATAGACTTTCTAAACAAACACTAGAAGTGCACATTTCGGTTAATCTCAGTAACCAGTTCAAGCGGTTATTTTCTCATTTTTGCTTTAACCCGTTATTACTTTAACCGGTTTGGTTAATAACCGGTTATTTCGGTTAAGTAACCGGTTATTTTCCAATTTTCTTCATCATTTTTTACGTTTTTTTCGCTAAAAATAACCGATTACCATCCTATACATGTTAACAAGAACAATGTTAATCGTGTTATGCTTTTGTAGAGTGTCATGTTGCAATTTAAAATCTGATTTATGCATTAAAAATAGGCATCAGGTGACTTTCGAGTTTCAACCCGCTTGATCCATTCCTATTTTTAGCTAACATTTTTATAACTCAAATCAACCCATGAATAAGTAATCGGGTTGAAATTTCCACATTTACTTACCAATGATATCATGTTGTAGTACGAATACGAAGACTAGGACAAAGTCGTAATTTCATCAGACAATGATCTTACTGCAGCTGAAGATGCCGGGGTTTGCATACATTTTCAGCATTTTACGAAGCAACTAGCAAGCATCACATTTTTTAACGGGTTAGGTTGAAATGGGTTCGGTGTTGTCCATTTGTTCTATATTTATAAAACGTTTACGCCTTAAATATAGTAAGAAAAGCAATGTAATTACTTATTACAATAAAAATCTTCCTACTAAAACAACCATTTAGTAGACTGAAAGCCTTATTTTCAACATGTTTGACCTGTTATTTTTAGCTGAAAAGTTTAAATTCCGTGTTTGGGATTAACTACCACATTTAGTATTGCAAAGTTAATACCCAAAATACATTCAAATATCACAAATACCTATGTTGTCAAAAGCACAAAAAGCGCGAGCCTAGACGCTCGGGCGCAGCGAGGCGCACCTATAGCGCCTGGTGGTAGCCTAGGCACAAAAATGGATTGTTTTTTTAAAAACGGTGTTGTCAAAAGTGCAAAAAGCACGCGCCTAGGCGCTCGGGCGCAACGAGGCGCACCTATAGCGCCTGGTGGTAGCCTAGTCGCAAAAATGTTTTTTTTTAAATAACGGTGTTGAGGCGCAAAAAGGCGAGCGACTAGGCGCAAAAACGGTGCTGAGGTGTAGCGCATAACCAGAAAAAAAAAAAAAACGAAACCGTTGAGACATATCCATACATTACTTAGTTTTTTGACCCATTAACAAAGATTAACATGCGCTTTCTTTAACTATGAATGTAGATAGACACTAGCAATGGGTTCTACTCCGATGCTGGTCTTTATGTTCATCTTCGAATCGGTCCTTACGTTTGTGCCGAGTGGAATTACGGGTTAGTGTTAATTAAATAATTACAGTCTTTAATATTCACAATGCTCCAAAACTTCGTGTTTATGCATTAACTCTTTTTTTTTCGCGTAACAGTGGATTTCCGCTCTGGTTACATTTCATACCAGGAATCGAGCTTCGAACTGATAACGAGCCGTTTAAGGTTAATAATTTTCTCTAAGTTGGTTTCAACTTTCAAAAGTTTCCTTATCTGGCCAACCGTTTGCTGACCAAATCATGTATGTTTTAGGCCAAAATGAAACGGTTTACAGCCAAGATAGTTAGCATGATGAAGGACGAGAATCTTTATGCGTCTCACGGTGGACCTATAATCTTATCTCAGGTTAGTTTATCATAAACTGACATACAGTGGAAGTAATAACAAAATTAAATTTTATGATAACTTTTTTGATATAATATTGAATGCTTAGACCATTACATAAAACCCTCTTTTATAGAGTAAACATAAATTTGGTAGCTCAAGCCGAATTTGAAAAACTAAAATTGACTCAATAATAATCAAATAGACTTTCTAAACAAACACTAGAAGTGCACATTTCGGTTAATCTCAGTAACCAGTTCAAGCGGTTATTTTCTCATTTTTGCTTTAACCCGTTATTACTTTAACCGGTTTGGTTAATAACCGGTTATTTTGGTTAAGTAACCGGTTATTTTCCAATTTTCTTCATCATTTTTTACGTTTTTTTTCGCTAAAAATGACCGATTACCATCCTATACATCTATAACTAGCTACGAACCAGCTGTTAATATTAACTAGGAACCGGTTAGTGGTCTACTGGTTCCGATTAATAACTGGTTCTGGTTAACAAACCGTTTTTTGCCACCTCTATAAACACCTATATTACTCAAATCAAATATTCACGTGTTCTTACAATAAAAAAGGATGGGAATAAATCTTTATGGCATATTAGTGTTGCATCATGAAGTAAGATATGAATTCTTTTGTTGTTCTTTTTTGTTGAATGTGTCTTTTTTATCTGGTTGGACATCTTATATTATTTATTTTTAATGCATTTTTGTAGGAGGATCCAGCTTGCACATGTGTTGACTGTTGAGCAATTGTCTTTGACATATACAATTGCTTTTAGTGGCTGCTAGAAGATGGTGATCTAAAACCTTCATTCCCACTAAGAAAATGTGTGTCTAATGTATACTTAAAGCTTTGATCTTGAGTTGCACTCCCTTTTGATCCTAATGTTTGGTCTGATTTGAGCGTTCATTTCTTATTGTAGGTTGGTCGGCGAACATGCATTGGTATTGTGATCTCAGGTTGGTCTCCCATATAATGAATCGATAGTAGTTAAGAGTCAATGGTTTGCCCAAATGGTTGAGCTCGACCCTACATGGACGAACTTGGATTAGTTGGTGATTGTCCTAATAACTATTAGGTACCTGGTTCCTTCCATTTGTTGGTAAACTTTTATTAGTTTCTACAAGTTGTCATTATTTTTGGCATTGATTTGGTAGTCCTCAACATACTTACCCTAATGCAACAACCTATTTTTGATATAGGGGAATATTGTCAACACATATGACAACAAAAGACAAAGGTCAAAAAGCTGAAATGAACAGTTGCACACCAAGAAGCAGTGTTCAGCAGTAACAGCAGGCAAATGTCAACTATAAGGGACAATAAGCATTAATGTCTTATGAAAACCCTTGCACCAAAAAGTTTAGTACTCTCCAAACACATAATTCATACTCATATGCTAAAAAAAGCTTCTCAAAAACTGAAAACCCTTTGCACAAAAAAGTATAGTACTTTTCAACACAGGAATTCAAACTCATATGCTCAAAAACAGGCTGCTCAAAATAGAATAGTTGTCTTATATCATGCCTCTAGATAATTCCGAAAAAATATTGAGGTACCACCCCTATATAATCCATGAAACCATTTGGACAATCACACTTAACTCTATTCTTCATTCTCTCTTCTTTAACAAATGTCTAAACTGGATACCTCATCTGCTTCTGCAATGTCAAAAAAGGATTGCTCATCGGCTGCACCATTGCCTTCAATGTATGTGGTTAATTACTATTTTGGACCCTCTAATTACATTATAAGCATATTTATTATCCAACATGTATCATTTATCATTTACTAATTGTAGGATCGTTTTCAGACCCAAACGAGTCGATCAGAAGAGTTTTGCTCAGTACGAAAGGCGGAAACAGACGTACGGAGATCAATTCATCAAGAATATCACTTTAAACTGTCGTGTTATTGATTTAATGATGTTATACAGCGAGACGACACTTCGGCAGCACTTCGTTGCTCTGACCGGAATAATTCTTACAGATTTAGCTCGAACACACATATATATAGTGTTCAGATTTCGCTTGAAGATGTATAATGTCAGTTCAAGCGAAATTAACTGAGTTGATTTCGCTTGAAACTGCACATGTCTCATTCAAGCGAAATCACAACCTTTCAAGCGAAATAACATATTATCTTGAACTACGTGCCCTGTTCTAACATTCTACGTACAAGACTCGATACAAGACGAAGTCGACAGACGCATGCACCAACAGACTCCCCGTCGAATGTTGACGAGTCTTAAAGTGTCGAGTCTTCGCATCTTCAATCTTTATCAGCCTTTGGGCTTCTCCTTTGAAGTATCTTGACACTGTAAAGTATCCTCAAATCTTCTCTCTTCTCTTTTCATCAGATCTCTTGATTCCTTAAGTTTATCAACTTCAGCAGCTTGCGTGAAATTCAGAATTGAAACTTGGCTCTGCAATCTACAGACTTCCCCTTTCAGTATGCTAGAATCGCAGCCTGGCTTGTTAAAATCATAGAATCCTCAGGTATCGGAACCTGGCTCTCTATCACTTAGATATCCTGCATATTCTCTACCCAAAAGTAAATTTTCTGATGATCACTTGTAAAAGCAATATCACCATCTAATGAACACTTGTGGATAAGATATGCAGACAATGATTTTACAATGTTAGACCCTGATGAATCACTCGCAGGAATAAAGTTTTTATAAAAAAAACTTTTCTCATTTCATTTCAAAACATCTCAAACAATTTTCACCCAAACCATTTGTTCATCATGTTCAGCACTTGGAATTTTGAAATTCAGCTTTCCAACACCAGTTGTCGAAAATCTTTTAGAATTTTTCAAAAATTTAAGCTAAAAACACACTGAAAATCTTTTTGGAATTTTGAATAAAATTAAATGAAATGCAGTAAAGAAATATTTACATACAATATTTTTGTGAGTTCGTGTAAGAGGATCATATCAGTTTACGACAAGTCACAAGTACCGTTGAGCTTAGTTACACATTAAGAATTAAACAATTCACTTAGATTGCCGATATACTGACCCACTTAGATTTTCACACAAATTTCAACTGATTCAGGATACGAATTAGGTGTTTTAAGAACTTAAACTCATTCATGTGTCCCACCTCTTGAATATACTCCCGTATCCAGATCCCAATATTCAGTCTTACAGGTGAGTATACCACAGATGATATCTGTAAGGGGTTAAATTGCGAAACCGTGAGAGCTCAGGTCAGAACTTCCGTTCAGCAGAGAGATGACGGCTCGACTTGTGGTGTGTCCCCTTTAGAGGATCTTTTTTACAACAGCATTGATTAGCAATTTTATTGTCTTATCATTTTATGCTGAGGGCGGCGCTATTTCCAAGCAAGCAGTAAAGTATTCTCCGAGGACTAGGCCATTGCTTCCGCAAAATCAGAAGTCTCGGGATAATACCCCAGATATCACTGAGTATAAAGACCTAGTATCTCAGAAAGAGGGACCTTTCAAACGAGATTTCAGGGGTTACCTATATTTCCAAGTAGTGTTCCCCACGAAATAAGCAAGTTTGAATTTTAAGTTTATATCCCGAAAAAGCTTACTAAATGTGTAAAAAACCTATCGGCATATCATCAGTGAGACCGTTTAACGCTATTTAAACATTACATTTCTTTAGCATACTGTAACTGTCTACTGATGTACTATCATTTCCTCTTCTTTGACACAAAAAACTCATTTTGAATTTTATCATGTTTTTGACTTTTTCAAATTTTCTAATGTTTTTGGATTTTCTGAAAATTTTTACTCCCCCTAAAATGCAAACACATTTTAAAGAAATTTGAAAACAAACTGTACAAGTAAATTGACAACTAATATCGAATTGCTTCAATTCGTCATTCACTTCCCATGAACAATCAGAACTCCCCCTCACAACAAACTATTTTCCCATTATGATTTCAAAACACTTAAGTTTGTTTTAATCAAATGGTTTTTTTCGGAAAATAAGTTTTGTTGATTTTACCACTTGTAAGTATTAAAACTTGTAGATTAGGGGTTCATCATCTTGTTCTATCAACAACTTGTAGGAAAATGCAAGTACAACTTAATGTCCTTGATTTACCACTTGTAAGTATTAACCTTTTTCAACCACATGGCTTACCAATCAATATCACATGTAGGTTGAATTCTCAAGATGCCGATACCTACTCCTCACTTACCAACCTGGGAGTTCCGGCAAGTCATACTTGTGACCAATTTTCAATTTTTCAAAAACATAAGAATGATGCCGATTCCTGCTCCGCGATTACCAACTTGGGAGCTCCGGAAAATCCAGGAATTTACTGTTCATAGTAGGTACCATCCCAGTCACAAACCAGGGATGATACTTTACCTTGCTTCTTTGTTTTCTTCTCGTAAAATTCCTTGACTCCCTTGACTTTCCTGTCAACCATTTTTCCAAAAATATGTTTAACTTTGGAATTAAATGCTTTTTCAATATCAAAATCTTTCTTTTCAGAAAAGAATTGATTTGAAATCTCAACTTTTCTAACTTTCTTCTTAAAATTTTCAGCCCGAAGTGGTGGAAAATTCACATCATCCACAGTCGGAACTGATTTTTCACTTTTAATCTCAATTTGTGGCTCCTCTGACTTTGTGGAATCAGATTCATTGCCAGAAGATAGCTCCTCTGATTTTGATGAATCAGAATCATTGCTAGAACTATCAACAAACTTCTTAACAACCCATTTCTGGTTGTTAAGGTTTGCTCTTTTCTTGTAAAATCTGTTTGAACTTTCACCAATCTCAAAAATCGAATTTTTGAAAAGTTTTGTTCTATCAATTGGTGGTTCAAACTCAATCACTTTCTCCTTCAGTTTAGAAACTCCATGTTTTGATTTTATTGCCTTGGAATAATTTTTGGCAATATGTCCAACAGTATTGCATTGGAAACAGGTTCTCGTTTCTTTCATCTGATCAGCAAACTTCATCTCTTCTTGCTTCTTCGCAAGGAATTCTTTATTAGATTGCTTCCAGAATGGACTCTTTTGTTCCTCCTCAGAAGATGTACCTGAAACAAATATCATTTTTGATTTAAAATCTCGAACATATTTTTCATTTTTCTGTTTTTCTGATGGAATAAAACCTAATCATTTCTTTTTGAAATTACCGTTATGGTTTGGTTTCTTGTGAAAACCAGAACTGTAACCCTTTTTCTTGTTTTCTCTTTGTTGAATTCTTGAGATGTACTTTTTAGGTTTATCATTAAGATTTACATCTTTTATTTCAGAAATATTAATTTCTGTTAGTTTGAAAACCTTTTTTATCATGTCAGGTTTGACACCTCTTATTGGAAATTCCTCATCAGAATATAATTTGTCAGAATCATTCAAAGTATATGCAACTTTAAACGTTTCTTCATCCAAATTAGATTTTGATAACAAGAATTCTTTATTGTAAACCCTTTTGTCCTGTTTGATGGATTGATTCGGAATGCTTGACTCAGACTTTGACTCTGACATAGACTCCGACTTTGACTCCTCAGTTTCATCTTTCTCCAACACCTGATCGACCACTTTCTTTATTAACTCGGACTCATGATCAGTGTCGGATGATGTAAACGTGACATCAATATTATCTAGCAATTTAACTGAAGACTCTGACTCCCACTGTAAATTTGTTGCCTTTTCGACTCTTTCTGAATTTGGATTTCTTGGAGAATATCCATTTTCAAGCGGGGGTGGACACTTGTTGTAACTGAAACCTTGTGTCTTACCAGATGTCTTTTCTTTGGTATCCTTCTTCTTTTCTTTCTTCTTTTCAGAAGTCTTTTCTTCAGAAACTTTTTGTTCTTTAGTTACTTCATCATCTTCAAATGCCTTCATGCCCTCAACCGTTGGATAAATCCTGTCAATGACATAAGAAGTACATGAGTAACTTTTCAATAAACGATTAACTCTTTCAGTTTCAATTCTTTGTGTTTCAAGTTTCTGTTCTAGCACAGCACACTTCTCAATGTAGTTGTTCACAACTTTCTGTTTTATCATGAAAGCTCCCTGAAGTGTCTTCATGGCCGTTGCTTGTTCTTCACTTGATTGATTGTATTGATTCATGGCTTTGTTCAGAACATCATAAGATTCCTTCAGCTAATTTATGTTGTTAATCAGTTCACTGTTTTTCTTCTTGATAATTTCACAATTCTCACAAATCACCGGAATCTTTTTAGCATTTACTTCTTCATCAACCTTGAATTTTGGAATATCCACCTTTTTCCTTATCACTGGAACAGCTTCATCATCACTACTGACCGGTGTTTTGACCTTTTTCTTTTTCTTTTTAGCTTTATCGTCATCACTATCACTCTCTTCCATCATTTTAAAATGAGCTGCCAATCTTCTTGCATGATACTCTCTATCATCATCACTATCTTCTTCAACTCGAGCGACAAAAGCTTTGTGATTAGAAGTTTTGTTTGGATCATAATCATCCCAACTAAAACCATCCCAGTTAAAACCTTCCAGCAACTTTTCATCATCTTGATTTATCAGGCATGCTTTACTATCAGCTGAGATATATTTGTCCCAATTGAAACCCTTTGTTGGCTCTTTGTCATCCTGATTCACCATGCAAGCTCTCTTTGAAGATTCCTCGATTATTTTCCTACCATGTGCCACTTGTGGTTCTTGTTGTTGTTGTGCAACTTGATGATAAATGGCCTTCTGGTAGTAATAATTGTTATTGTTGAACGGATTTTGAGCTCCACTTGCTTCGCGGTTTTTGCACTCCCTCTTGAAGTGTCCTTTTTCCCTGCAACGAAAATAAGTGACTTTAGATTTATCAAACCCAAAGTAGAAACATTAGCTTCACGTAAATCATCTCTTCCTGTGATCTGCTTAAATTTCTCAGCTCGTCTCAATACACTTGCCAAACACCATTTAATATCCATTAATTCCATTTCCTCAGCATCAATTTGATCGTAATCCTCTTTTGTCAACATAGGATTCCCGATCTGACCTGCCACAAAACTACCATAGGATTCCAACACGGTTCCCAACAAAGACATGTGACTCTTAGCAATTTCTGCTGAATAATCCTCATCATTCCCCAGATTCAAAACAATGTTGCATTGTAGCTTCTTTCCAATCTTGGTTGTTGAAATGTTTGGATCAAATGATGGATATGATGAAAAATTTGTGTTGCTGTTTGATCCTTTGGAAGAACTTCCAGATGAACTCTTAACATTAAAAGCTGTCTTAATCTTTGGTGACATGTTGGTGGTTTTATCACTGACCCCACCTTTGTAATAAAGTCCGATGTCTTGTTCACCGTCAAAATCTTTCATTCTTAAAACTTTTCTCTGTTCCATCTCCAGAGCCTCAATCTTTTCAATAAATTTGCTCAATGTCAGACTACTAAATCCTTTCTTGTTTATCAACATCATAAGATATGTGCTCCAAGTCTCATATGGCAACGCATCAGCTAGTTTTTCAATCAACTCTTCATTATCTTTATTGATGCTCAATCTTTTCATGTTGGCTAACAAATTGCAATATCGTTCAATAATTTCATTTGTGCTTTCATTTTTCAACCCACAAAAAAGATCAAATTCCTTTTTCAAAAGTGATTTCTTGTTTTTAATCATTTCTTGGCTTCCATGAAACTTCGATCTTAATGCTTTCCAGATTGAATAAGAAGTTCCATTGTGTTGCAATAGAACCAAGATATCTTCCTTCACAGCTTGTTGTAGAAGACTTAACATCATTTTTTCATCTTTGTATTTCTTTCTATCTTCGGCACTTAGATCTTTAATTGCAATAATCTCTTCCTCATCATTTGTCGGTCTAATATATTTTGTTTCAACACATTCCCAAGCATCTAAGTAGTTTGCTTGTACCCAGTTCTCAAACCGTCCTTCCCAACCCTTATACTCCTCGATGTTCATGAGCTTAGGCGGTTTTTGCATAGTTCCCGTTTCGTTTTCTAACATCGTGTTCTGTGCAAGAGTAATCGGGGTAACAGGAGTAGCGAATGCGTTGAAAAATTCCTCTTCCATGTTTCGGATTTTCAAATATCACAAAAACTGATTGGTCAAGCGAAATAACTGTTCAAGCGAAAACACCCTGTTGAAGCGGAATCACTCAAGCAAAATAACTCAACTGAAGCGGAATAGCAAGTTTCAAGCGAAATGAGTAGAATTTCCAAGCGAAATACCGGTTCAAGCAGAATCAACCAGTATTTTCAAGCGAAATCAGATCCAAAGTGTGATTTCAAGCGAAATCAATAGGTCATTTCACGCGAAATACTGTTGATGTCATATTCTCAAACTATTTTTCAAGCGGAATCTCAATTTTTACCTGTTTTTAGATTGATTTAAGGCCTGAAACTTTCAAGGTTTTATTAAAACAGTATTGCGCACATTCTGTGAGAAATTTAGCCGATTTTAACCGTGAAAAGTTGTTAAATTTGAAAAAGAATGGTGTAGAAATCAGAAATTTCAGCTGAATTGGTAAGAACTCTTCTTCCTGAGCTCTGATACCACTTGTAGGATCGTTTTCAGACCCAAACGAGTCGACCAGAAGAGTTTTGCTCAGTACGAAAGGCGGACACAGACGTACTGAGATCAATTCAGCAAGAATATCACTTTAAACTGTCGTGTTATTGATTTAATGACGTTATACAACGAGACGACACTTCGGCAGCACTTCGTTGTTCTGACCGGAATAATTCTTACAGATTTCGCTCGAACACACATATATATAGTGTTTAGATTTCGCTTGAAGATGTATAATGTCAGTTCAAGCGAAATTAACTGAGTTGATTTCGCTTGAAACTGCACATGTCTCATTCAAGCGAAATCACAACCTTTCAAGCGAAATAACATATTATCTTGAACTACGTGCCCTGTTCTAACATTCTACGTACAAGACTCGATACAAGACGAAGTCGACAGACGCATGCACCAACACTAATGTATATATTTATTTTTTTTTGCCTTAAAAGCATACCTCCATCCGAGATTACTTTCTTGAAGGATTTAAAAGTAGAGCCGGTTTAAAGATGTTGTTAACAGATAAAGATGGCCATGCTACAAATAAGACCACAAATGTTGTATACAAAGAAATTTTTGGAAATTTGTAGTCTTTTTTGTTCATTTATCATTTGTTAAGGAAACTTTTGCCTTTATTTTATTTAAACTGTTTTGAATATAAAGTTATATGTGTTTTCTTTTTTTACTGTTCAATCCGTGTGACACACGGGTAATAACCTAGTCTAGAATATTCGTTCATTTATTATGTCACTAGGTTATCACCCAGGATTATTTTCCGAGCTCAAGAAAGTTATTTAAATAACTATTAATTGTATAAATAAAATAAAATACAAACAAGGTGCCATATAACCGATGAGGGACGATTGAAGGTAAAATGTTTTGAGGGCAAGATTGTCATTTCAGTTTTACAATCAAGTTCTATTCCTAAATTTACCAAGAGATTTGACGTTTTGGTTTGTGACTTTGAAGTCGAACCAAAAGGTTGCATCCAATCAACTCAAAAATAAAAGGTCAAGATAATTTTAAAGAAAAATAAATTATATTGCAGAAAACTCCAATATTGTACAAGAGTTAAGCTATAATTATTAATAAATTGTTTGCCGCGAAGAAACCTCCATTTTTGACAAAAATAAGCGTTTTCGAGATGATCTTGGTCGTCCAAACTCGACGGTTAATTCTGAGGATAAATCCTGACCAAAATAACCCCCCAAAATTTGGCCCTTTTTTTTGAGGTGCAACAGTTATTTGAGCTGAGCTTTTATCGCTGCGTGTTCTGCCAGTTTTCAGACCACGTCCGACATCTTCGATAACTCCTTTGGGGAAGTTAGCATACAAGATGTATATATATGTCCGTGTATACTCTGTATTACATCATTTGAATAAAGGATATCAATGTAAGGTCTTTACATATTTGTGTGTTGAAGATGTTTCTTATGTTTCGAAAAGAGTTTCTGATTTAGTTTTGTGTTTTGCTTCAGCTAGAATCGATGGACAATGCTGTGTATGATGAACATTCAATTATGAGAAAACATGTAAGTTGTTAATTTATATAGCATTGTGTTTTAATCAACAATGTTTGTTAATTTGAATAATAATGTTTATCTTTTTCAGTTTGCTGGGTTAGACAACGTTGTAGATATGAAGTAGCCGGCAGTTATGAAGTCGTCAAATATAGATGGAAATGTATATATCATTTTGTTTTTTCAAAAGGATTGTGATTTATATAGCATTGTGTTTTTTATATTCGTTATGTGTTTTTAGAAGGCCTTTGTGTTATCATTGTAAAACAATCATTGACATGTTTTTTTTTTGTCAGGTTGTGGCTGATAAGTTTGTGGATGGTCATTTGCATAATTTGACTCATTGCTCTAATGAGAATGTAGAGTCATATAAACAAGCTTATGATGAAGTTTGTGTTATTATATATTATTTTGTTTTTTCTTTAAAATGATTGTGTTGTGTGACAGATATTGTGTTTTTTAGTTTATATTTGTGATATAATTTTAAAACTGTGATTGACAGTTTTTTTTCTTTTCCAGGTTGTGGCTGACAAGATGTTTGTGGATGATCATTTTCAAAAGTTGACTAACATATCTGATGAAACTGGAAATGTAAGTAATAAAGCTTGTGTTGTAAGTTAAAATGGTTTCAGTACAACAATGTAGTTTATTTTATTAACGAGTATACTGGGTTTGATAGTTGGTTTTTTTTTCAGTTTGAAGAATTGTTTGGAGGACTTCCGGACCTGACTATGTCTTCAATCGAATCTACAAAGGTAAAATGTTTATGTTAAAGTATGCATATTATTTTGTTAGTGATAGTTAGTGATGTTTATGCTGAAACTTATTATGTTTGGTTTTTATTATGTTAATAGCAGAATGAAGATAAAGGTTTTGACATGGAGTTTGGTGCGTTGGTTGGTTGGCCTGACAAATATATGAGGCATGAGATGAACAAGGTTGGTACGTCAAATATATGTTTAGTTAATATTCTAGATCAATGAGTGACATATTATTTCTTAGCTTCGCAAGTTCAAAAGAAGTAATCAAAGGGCAAAGGCACGTAAGAATGAGAAGTGGGATGAGGTGATTGAAATCGATAGTTTTGGTCAAGATTTGTAAGATGATAGTATGCTTATTAAAAAAAAATTAATCGTTGCTTTTGTTTCACTCCACGGTGGGCTACCTTATGATCGTGCTTGAAGACTTTTGTTTTTTGTTTCATTGTTATTTTCACTTGGAAACGTTAGCTTGGGTGTTTAGGTTATTTAGTTATTTAGTTTTTTTTTTATGTATGATGATGGTTAGATGGTGAAATGGTTTGTAATCATTTTAGACTTATTGGTCGTCGTAGTTTTATTTTAACGGATTCATATGTTTGTTGTCAAAAGTTAGTTTGTTATGATATTGAATTTCAATGTTTTTTTTTGTGTGTAAAATTTTGAATACATTACATTGTGGTAGTGCTATTAAGTTGAGTTGGAGTTTTTTATATGTATATGTTCCCTTCATTTAAACATGCATGAGTGGTTTAACATTTACGTTACAGTGTTCAGTAGTTATTGACCATGTTCTCCTACACACATGCTAAGTTCAACTAGCTGATATATAAATAACCCACCCCCTCCCCACCCACACAGACGACACTAGGGAAAATGTATTTTTATGGTATATGTGACAACCCAGACTTTTCCTTCATGTTCCACTTACGTTGTAATCTTGTGAAGTTAATGAACGTGATTAGTTATGGTTAATTGGTTCTTATGTGAAAGTGTGTAATTATATATGTTTGTGGTTATATAAATAAATAAATGTTGATAGCCTAAATGCAAATATATGAAATAATAATCATGGCCGCACACTACACTATACCCATGTGCACCCACACACCACTGTGCGGTTAACTAGCAGCACACCCCTTTAATCTTGGGCCAATACAGCCCAAATCAACACTTAATGGACTACACACTAGCATGTGCGGCCCCCTTCCATGCGTAAATATAGACATGCGGCTCAAAACCCTAGGGAATGTCCCAATCATTGTGACGGCGACTGCCCAGAAATATTCCCTGTTTTTTCAGCAAAGATTCCCCTTCTTTTTGGGAAAAATCCTAGATCTTTATGACTCCAGGATCCAGCGAGTTTGACAGAGTTTGATCCCAAGATGATCGGTTCGGTGACAAGAAATGAGTTGAAGATAGAAACGACACCGAGCAATCACTTATAAGCTGGTCTCTATTCATATCTGAAAGTTACAGCACCGTGAGACCAGTCGGACAGCATGTCCCCTTAGGGATCCAAAAGCTTGTCCAAATGGGAACCCCAACTCCCTATTTATAGGCAACAGCCTATCTGGATGAACCTATGTCCATCCGTCCGGATGGACTTTTACAATTACACATCCTGTCCAGATGGGGTTTACAATTACACATCCTGTCCGGATGGACTTGTCCATCCGTCCGGATGGACTTGTCCATCCTTCCGGATGGACTTGTCCATCCTTCCGGATGGACCTTTACAATATCATCACCGTGTCCAACTGATCCTATTCTATACAATATTCAAAACACACTCTATCTAGCTATTCGCACAGTGGCAGATGTATGAAATATGCACCAACAGATTCCCCCTCGGCTGTCACTGTCGAATCGTCACAAAACCTTGAGCTGTGATTGAATATTCTGCAGTCTTTAACTATCCTGCAACTTCAATCAAGCATCTTCAAATCTTCAATAGATTTCCCCTTGATTGATGATCCGGGTTTGCTTTTGAGAAAGTCGAGCACGTTCCCCCTGAAATGAATCTTCAGGTCTATTGCACAGTTCACGACTCTCCTTTGATTTGCTAAACTGCAATCTTCACGAACAATCACCAACTTGAAACTAATCACTGCAGCATTCTCTGTTTCAGCTTTAGCCACATCCACGTTCAGTTTTTAGATAAAACCTTTCAGCATCACGATCTCGCATTCTGCCTGCTCGATCTAAGAGTGTATCAAAAACTCAACCAGCAATTGATAGAAACTTCAAATACCACACTGATTAACTTCAGATCAATAATTCCCCTTGAAGATCTGATATCCTGTTTTCCACGATCACTTTAACGCACCGTAAGAATGATTGATCTGGATAAACGATATTCTCCACAATCAGCAAATCTTCATCGGATAAACGAACCATCTAGTAACGTATACTGATCTCCGAAGCATTCGTCCACAATCAGATTCACCCTCTCGGATAATCTTGATCTCGGAAGCATTCATCCACAATCAGCTTCACATCCCCTGACAATTCTGAAGTCGGAACCACCTGAATACTATTGCAGTGTCACGAATTTCAAAAATGTCGGAATTTCAACATATGACATTGAAATTTTTATTCCCCCTCATTTTTGCAAATTCTGACGTCTACTTACTGAATTCCCCCTCACACTGAGCAATTCAGTTCTCTTAACATCTCTGAAAAACTCGACTATGCCAAAAATATGACAATTTTTCTCAAACGTCAGTTTTTCATCTATGCAGATTTTACGTTTTGGCCCATAAATAGTCAGATACACCTGAAGATAAACATTCTGCACCAGTATCATGACTACCCCACTAAGTTCCACAATCTGTGATCACATCATCAAATTTGTTCGCTAAAGCCCCAGACGATGTCCCCGAACAACCCAACTTGGTCGTTAAAAACCCGAAAAAATTTTCAATTACCAAATTTTTTTCTGGAGACTCACCTCGTTGTTGCGATAAAAAATGCCTTTTTTTAGGCATTAGTTCATCCATCCGAAAGGAGTAGGTCCATCCGTCCAGATGGATTGATCTTGGATCATGTTGACATTTTTGCACCTGAGTGTCTTCATCCGTCCGGATGGAGTTGATGTCCATCCGGATGAGTGTCTACCCATCCGTCCGGATGGAGTTGATGTCCATCCAGATGAGTCCATCTGATCCGAATGTATCCATCCAGACCGAATGTGTTCGAACACCTCAAGAACACTCCAAATCATAATTTTCAATCCAGAACCTTTATTTCTGCGAATTTCATGATGAAATTTCACAGGATTGTGTGAAAATCAATTCTGAATCTAATGATGTCTTCAATTTTAAATTCCATCTATGAATTGACCTTCAATTTATTGTTTTTCTATATTTTAACATCAAAATTCCCTACACGTCTAAAATCTATGAGCGTAGGTGATTCAACCGACTGTTAGATTGATTGAATCGGTACCGTAGCTCTGATACCAATTATGACTCCAGGATCCGGTGAGTTTGACGTAGCTTTGATCCAGAGATGATCGGTTCGGTGATAAGAAATAAGTAGAAGATAGAAACGACACCGAGCAATCACTTATAATCTGGTCTCTATTCATATCTGAAAGTTACAGCACCGTGAGGCCAGTCGGATAGCATGTCCCCTCAGGGATCCAAAAGCTTGTCCAAATGGGAACCCCAACTCCCTATTTATAGGCAACAGACTATCCGGATGAACCTATGTCCATCCGTTCGGATGGACTTTTACAATTACACAACCTGTCCGGATGGGGTTTACGAATGGTCTAATGTTGTCCATCCGTCTGGATGGACCTTTACAATATCATCACCGTGTTCAACTGATTCTATTCTATACAATATTCAACACACACTCTATCTAGCTATTGGCACAGTGGCAGGCGTACGAAATATGCACCAACAATCTTCTTTTCCCTTTTGAAGATTTCCACAACACAACAGCCTCTTCTATTGATGTTTTCAATTTTTCCTTTCAAAGACCTTCTCTATTTTCCACACACACTTCTTTATTCCATCATACCAGGTTAGTATATTCTTAGTAATGGAGAATGTGTTTTCTTATTTGTTTTAAATGATAGTGTCGTACTTGAATTGTGAAGAACATGAAATGATGTGATAGAATCATGTGAATAGGATCATGTTTACAAGATGTTAATACGTTTGTATGACAAAATGTTCTCCATGATGAAAATGTTAGGAGGATACATAAATCATTTTGATGAGTGTTCACATTATTAAGTCCAAACCGATGAAATGATGTGCTTAATGATGATTTATGATAGGATGTTCACTAGTTGTTTAGATGAATGTAAGGGACGTAAATGCTCATAGATCCAAAAGGACGAGTTCATATGTGTCACACCCCTTTCAGAGGAGGACGTGCGAGGTGTGATCGTGATTGATTCTCATTGCATACGAATTAGCAAACATTCTATATGATTAAAAATAAACTGCAAATGCCATTCATAGATTCAAGTTTCAAAACATAAGTTAATTAAAGTGTTTACATCACTTCAAAAGATAATAAGTTTTAAAGTTGACGACACACTCAAATTCAAAGGATCAAGGATTTATTCCTCATGTCTCCGCAAGGAGGCAGGATATCATGATAAATCCTACAAAAGTGGCATGGAGTAATGACACATGACTTCTTGAAGCAAAGATCCGCAAAGCTTTCCACTAATTACCTGAAATACATGTAAGTTTGAAAAATCGTCAAAAAAAGTTGGTGTGAATTCATGCAGTTGTTTTGTAATAAGTTGTGCGCTTGTAAAAACGTAAGATGTATTTGTATTAAAATTATGGTATGTAGCTTGTAAAAATGAGTTGAGATATAAATAAGATGTATTACGCAAGGAAATTGAGATCGCTAATGTTTTGCAAAGATATTAACATGTGTAACGACATCGGAAGCATCCAAACCTAGGTGATTTTACATCGATTACCCTTCGACTGTGACCCAAAAGCATTCTTCCGCATGGGCAAACGAGGGCCAAGAGTGAGGCTGCCAATACCCGCTAGATCTAACCTTTTGCTCTTTAGTCTAAACTTAGATTATTGGTGCTTACGTATACCCTATTCGTGACATGATCTAATGTATCATTCCTTAGTTTAGCATACCATTTGTACATGTATTTTCCCCAAAGTTTGGAAAACTAGAAAACGTTTAAAAGTGGGGACATGAACTCACAGTTTTGCGTCTTCAAGCGTCTTAAACTTCACCGGTATCTTCTTCGTTCGCGACGTAACCTATAAATATTCTACGTATGTTAATCACCTAAACTTGTAATTCACTATGTACAAGTTACCATCTTGTCTTATCTATTTGTTGTGTTTTAGATGTATATGTTCATGACAGATTGGTAAAAAACACATTTTCAGATTGGTAAAACACATTTCAGATTGGTAAAAAACACATTTTCAGATTGGTAAAACACATTTCAGATTGGGAAAACATTTAAATACAAATAAGAAATTCCTTAAAACACATTTTTATGAAATGTGGCACATGCAACACCTTAAACCACAATCAGCTTGCCAAAAAAACATTTCAGATTAGTAAAACACAATTCAGATTGGTAAAAACACAAAGAACATTCGATACACATTCTTATGAAGTGTGAGACAGACAACACCTTAAAACACAATCAAATTATTATAAAATACAAAGGATTTGTTAAAAGACAACACTAAAACACAATGTGATGTAATTCGACACAAATATCATGTTGTTGCTTAATGATAATTTGTAAAGTGTGATTAATGTAAATCAGGTGCATGCGGGAATGTTGGAAGTGTTCTTGAATCAATTCAACGAATGTGTGAAAAGGATAAATGACACTTTTACGGAAGGTTTCCAATTGTACCCCGAAAGTGAGAAAATAAAAGAGATACACACAATGTGGACTGAGAAGCTGAAAAAGGTTGGATCCACATGTACGACAACTGAACAACCACAAACTCCTATGGATAAAACACCAGAAAAAGAGGCAAATAAGGAGAATGAGGATCTGTCACAGTTGTCGCAGTGGACACCTTCATTGGTCGAAGAGTATGTAAGACGGTTGACTAGACAACCACACCGACGACTCAGCTTGCAGTAGTGGAGCAGCCCGCACTCGTCGTCACACCGATCTCCCAAAAAACATAGGAGGAATATGAATATTCGATTAGACGTGGGCAGCTTATACACGAGTTAGACCTTGGAAAGTGGAAAGTAAGACCGCAAAGACAAACAGAGTTGACCGATGCTCTAAGGTCTCCATACGTGAAGCGGGCAGTAGAGATTAGGGCAAAGCTTGAAAACGCTGAGGTCTCAGTCAGCTCATACATGTTTTCAGCCTGGGGTTTAATGTGGTATGTTATAAAAATGCCATTTATAATACGAATGTTTCTACAAAATATGTTAAGACACAATGTTTGAAAGTGATTCGTCTGAAATTATTATAACACATTGTTTAAAACTTGTTTGTATACGTTAGGGATGTTGTGTTTAGAACTAAGAGAGGAGTGCCGGTTATGAGATCTCCGCTCGAATCATTAATGCTAGGAATGGAATTGCACATATTGGTAATAAGCGCATGGGCGGATTTGTTGAATTATGCAGAAAGATTCAAGCAAAAGGGGAGCATCGCACAGCTTTTCTGTTTAGTAAATATGTTAGTAAGTCTGATCATAATGACCTTGTAATATAAGTTTACTACTTTTGTAATATTGTTTAACACAATCACATTAAAATGCAGAATGAAGAAGACTACACAAAAAGTGCAAAATCGAGGTCAAAATCATTCGCAGAAAACATGGAACCGGTCTTAATTTTTGCTGATGTGAAAAAGATACCTGACAAGTCGCTCATCTTTGTACCAGTCTTATACGACGATCATTTCTATTGCGTATGTTTTAATTTGAGGGACATGAAGGTAGAGGTTTTGGACAACAGCGCTAAGGATGTGTCGATGCAAGCCAAATACAACAAACGACCATAAAAATTGGTACGCCCCTCTATATATAAACTACAAACGTCCTTAGTTACACAAATGCCTGCCATTTGATTGCATATTTGTTAAAACACAATTAACAAACTGCATGAACTTGTAAGTATCTTAAGTTCTCTCATAACCACTTAAAACACAATTCATGAGGATAAACATATCTTATGACACATGTTAGTAGCAAAAAAACCAAAATGATGAGATAGTGCATAAAGTTCTCTCTATATATATATATATATATATATAAAGTTTGATGTTAAAACATAATTGACACTGAATGATACGTTATCAGCACTATTAATACTTTAAGACACAATGTAATGTGACACTACATAATAACAATATTATGGACTTAAAACACACTTCATCAAAATTTTAAATTATTCCGGTTGTTAATAACGGGTATACGTAAACAAACCTATGCCACAATATGTGCATTTACATGAATTTAGTTTAAAACACAATCTGATTAAATTATTTATCATGCAGCGTGATGCTTTATCAGAGTACTTGGAAAAAAATGGGCATCCAGCGGGCGGGGTGATCGGTAAAGTTGAGCTGGTACAATTGGAGATGCCATGGCGTACAAAACATAATGTAATCGATTGTGGCATTTTCCTGATGTGCCATATGGAAACATACAAGGGCGTAGCTGAAAAAGGTTGGGAATGCGGATTCTCAAACGAGTGCACTGATGCGGTGAGATTACATACAAGCAGAGCAAAGAAATTGATGATCTCAGGCATAAGTACATTACGAAGATGCTCCTAAGTGACGCAAACGAGTACAGAAGTTTTGTTGAATATGAAGTTGCTAAATATAAAAAGTTGTCGGCCGATGAAAAAAAGAGGCTAGAAGCAAAAGCCTTCGACGCAATCAATGAAAGATTGGACAAGTAACTTAAAATGGGATGTTTTCAACTTAAAACACTTCGTTGGCGGTGGTTTGTTGAAGTAATATGGGATGTTTTACAAAAACAGTTTTAACATTTTGTTGGTGGTCTTATATTTTGGAATTTTATATATTAGAATATGTTCAGTGTGTTCAGTTATCTTTTTTTTTTGTGTTTCCTGTTGATTAAAATGTCAACTATAACAGTTTGAACCTCTTTAACAATGTGAATTTATGTCGATAATGTTACTTTGTTTGGATCTACATAAGACATACAGTTTGTATTAATGTATGACCTCTTAAATCACAGCCTAAAGACAATATGAAAATACTGTGATCTGGAAACCAGCCTATCTTTTCATCAAGTCTCTATAATTTAAACAAAGTTAAAACACATTTTAACAAACTGCATGAACTTGTAAGTATCTTAAGTTCTCTCATAACCACTTAAAACACAATTCATGAGGACAAACATATCTTATGACGCATGTTAGTAGAAAAAAAAACCAAAATGATGAGATAGTGCATAAAGTTGTATATATATATATATATAAAGTTTGATGTTAAAACACAATTGACACTGAATGATACATTATCAACACTAATAATACTTTAAAACATAGTGTAATGTGACACTGCATAATAATAATATTATGAACTTAAAACACACTTTGTCAGAATTTTAAATTATTCCCTTTGTTAATAACGGGTATACGTAAACAAACCTATGCCACAATATGTGCATTTACATGAATCTAGTTTAAAACACAATCTGATTAAATTATGAAAATACTGTGATCTGGAAACCAGCCTATCTTTTTCATCAAGTCTCTATAATTTAAACAAAGTTAAAACACATTTTAATAGCTTTGAAAATTAAACTGAATACCAAAACCACGAACAATGCAACAAGAACATAAATGTCCAACCCAACAAGTCTTAAAATCAAGAAAAAAAAAATCCAAAACAAACACACGAGAAAAATAAAACAGAAAAATGAATAGTTCAGCAAAAGACTTAAAATTTTGATAAAAAAGGTCCTACTCTGCCATGTCTTAATCATCCATATCTGCATCGTTTCCAGATGTGTAAAACACATCATCAACATCGTTTGATCCAGGAACATCACCTTCAACAACTGTAGCAGCGTCTCCTTCACCAATTGTAGCATCATTACCTTCAGCATTCCGTGAAGCACCTGCCTCAGGCACAGCCACGGTGTATTTCCAACACGTTACTCTGTTATGACCATATTTTTTACATAATGAACATTGACAACGTTTACTTCCAGACTGACTTATGTCTCGCTCCTTTTGAGATTTGAGGCGTTTATGAGAACCACAACCCTTGAACCTGGTACCAACTGGAACACGGATAGTGGTCGTGCTCTCTGGAGCAACTCCCAGCAGTTCAGCAAATCAATTACGTCGTGTCTTGGGAGGTGCATTTATCTGAGCTTCATCAGCGACTGACATAAACTGATTGATATGATCACGAAAATTACACAACTAATCAAATTTTGAAATCAACTTGTTCACAACATACTCAGTTGCGTGACTAATCTCACGAACACAACGGTTAACCTCCTCACTACGATCTGGATCTCCACCATCCGTAAGAATGGACCCGGGGGAACTATTTGGAACAGCTTCACGCGTCCAACGCCTCAATATATATTGTTTCGGAAACTCCCTTACATTAAGAATCCGTAACACACAAAAACTGTGACTGCACAACAATCCAAACTGCTCAAACCTATTGCAGTTACACTTAACAGTAACATCCTCCTCGCGTATCATAACCTGTAACATTGAATATCCATAAAACACAATGCATATAAAAAGATGGATACTTAAAGAAAACATAAACATAATATATAAATAACCTAAAACACAATATCACCTCTAAGAACGAAGAACATGGCTGATCGAGATCCTTTATAAAAAACTTGATGAAATCACCGACATGATCTAATTTGACACTAGTACAACGATGAATAGCATGTTGAATCTCGAGTTGAACATCAAAAAATATAGTTCTGGTATATATATCTGAACTGCTTGCTTCTCGAGAACAAAATCACTCCACTCTCCTGGGTTGGTGTATCGAGTGTCATGATCGTTTTTTCGATGCTCGTGTCTTTGCGCTTCAATAGCTGTGTCGAAGTGGCTAAGAAATTCAACCAACGTGCACTTTGGATTTCTAATCTTGCCAAAAAAGTGATTCTCGCTTTCGGACCTAGATGATGTCCGCATAAGACCAGACATTTCTTCTTCGCGATAGTAAGCTGGAATCCATGATTCACGGAGCCCATATATATACGTCAGCCATTCATGGTCGGTTAAACTGAAATCATTTAAACTAGCTGCCCATTCAGTCTCAAACGCTTCGGGCAATAGAGAATCAGTCCAAACAACTACAGACAATCTTTTCCTGAAATCTGTATTTGAACACAGGGCAGCCCCGACCTAAAAGAACATTTTAGCATGTATGTTAAAAAAACAAAAATTAAAACACAGTAAAAATACATATGTAAAAAAAAGAAAACCCTGTCATAGAAAAACCGACCTTTGTAGTGAGTTTATCCATGATGTGCCACATACATAACCGATGCCTCCACTCAGGCCAAACATCCGCTATAGCCCTTTTCATCGCAGGGTCTTGGTCAGTAACGATTACGGGAGGCGCGTACCCATATGCGTTCTTGATCGCCTTAAGTAACCAGCTATACGTCTCTGCCGTTTCAGAACCAAGAATTGCAGCACCAACTGTGACGTTCCTATTGTGATTATCAATCCCAGTGAAAGGGACAAACATCATGTTATACCTGCAAACAAACAATCAGCGATGACAAAAGATCATAATGTATTTATAACACAGTAGGGTTTAAAACACAATGAATATATAAAAAAATTAATCTCGTCGTTACTTGTTCCGCTTGTAGGTAGCATCAAATGATATAACGTCTCCAAACATATAATAAATCCTCTTCATATCCTCATCGGCCCAAAAAATGCACTTCAACACACCTTCGTCTGTCGTTTCATATTCGCAAGAGAAGTTCGGTAAAAACTCCTTTTTCCTCATTAGTCGCTTGATGAACATTTCAGCATCAAACTCTCAGATAAACAGATTTAATTCTTTCTTGAAATTTTTGAAATCAACTTTGGTCGCACCGACTTTGTCGAACCCACCATACACTTCCTTCATAATGTTAAATGCACGAACTGGACCATTGTTGAGATTTGACATCTTGTTTATCATCTCTTCGTGCGCACGATTAATACCCCTGTTTTCCTTGAGAAGATGTAAATCTTCTTCACGCACAAAATCATGGTTGTGCGCCTTTGTGAAATGATACAGCTCATACTTCTTGGCATCGTTAAGCTTTATTCTGATCGCCGCTTGACATCCGGTCCTTTTAGATGGTACCCTATGTACCCACCTATCAGAAGGCTGTTCGGCTAAAGTATCGACCGGTTGAAACTCTTTGTGACCCTCTTTTGAACAAAAAAAAATACTTATTTATAACAATACCACAATTCTCATGCTGTGTGCCCTTCCTAACAGTCCAACCTCCAGCTTCTGCATAAGCTTTGTAAAAGTTATACGCAGCATCAACTCTATCAAATAACATGCCCTCTGCTGGCGTCAACGAAGAGGGTGAATCTGGAATTTATCTCTTTGTTCCAGAGTTTGGAGAAACTTGTTCAACACCGCATAATTGGTAATTGGGTGCATCTACAAAACATGACAAAAAATGAGCATAAAACACATTTGTAAAACACAATGTGATGAAAAAAAACCAAAAAAAAAAAAAAAAAACCAAGCCAAAGTAAAAAACATACTGACCATGCTACCAACTAATGAACTTATATAACACACCAAAACAAAAACATGTAACCTGAATGCTAAGAAACTAATAACCATGGGAAAAAACAACATAATGCAAATTAAAACACACCATTCAAGGAAACTATAAAAAACATTGACTTCAACCTCAATATCTATTAAAACACATTACTGTTAAAACACATTACTGTTAAAACACATCATTCAAAGGAAACTATAAAAAACATTGACTTCAACCTCAATAACTGTTAAAACACATTAAATATAAATAGTCTGATGGTTTCTCAGAAATAGTTTGATAAACAAAACATAAAACTACAAATATGGAAGTTAAAACACACCATTCAATATAAAAAAGGGTGATCTTCAGATTACAAACCATCAGTCACCTTATGGAATCAATAAACACAAATACGTCAACCTCTATGACTGTTAAAACACAACACCAAGAACAAGCTGATGGTTTGGCAGATAAATAACAAATATGGAATTTAAAACACACCATGAAATATCTAAAAAAAATGTGATCTTCAGATTACAAACCATCAGTCACCTTATAGAATCACTAAACACAAAACCCTCAACCTCTCTGGCTGTTAAAACACAGCACCAAGAACAATCTGACGGTTTTGCAGAAAATACTACAATAGTAAAGAAAAAAATAATTGTAATTACCATCTCCACAATCAACAAGAGTGTTTGAAGCCATGATATTTCACTCTGAAAAAATTATTGAATATGAATGATACTGGTGAAGAAGAAAAGGATCGAAATAATTCTATATAGATATGTGTTTCGTGATATTTGGAAGAGATTTGGATTAAAAAAAAAACCATAATCCCGATATTCATGGATATAATCGGTTACGTAATAGATCATGCAATTTTAGTTACTAAAGATAATTTCCAAATATAAAAATTAAATATGAAATTACATGTTTGCCCTTCTAGTTAAAATACATCTATGACACATGTCCAATTATTATTGCTTCCTAGACTTTCTAGGAAAAATAGACTTTCTACACAACTCCTCCTCTCTATATATATGTATATATATATATTACAAATATATATATATATATATATATATATAGTTTTGTATTTGTTATTTGTAATTATATGTATATTTTTATTCTCAGGATATATATACATATATAGAATTTAAAAACGATATGTGTTAAAAAATAATTTATTTTTAACTTGTCCTTGTATATGTTTACTTGTATTATTTCTCAAAAATAAATATAAGTAAATTGTTAAATAATATTTTCAATATGATTTTTAGTATAAGTATACTTAGGCAAGTATACATGTATTTAAGTATAAATACTTATGTATTTTGTATTAATTATAAAAAATCATTACTTATGATTTTTATACTTTCCGGAATTATATTTCTTAAAAATAATATATTTTTAAGGCTTGTTTTGTTATATATATATTTTTTGTCACTTGTCCGATTGTTGTATAATTCCCATTAATTGTAGTAATTATATATATTTCTCTATAAATATATATATTTGTCCATATAGTTGTCCAAGTGTCCAAAGTTCATAGATTTGTTAAGGAAAATATATATAATTATATATTTTGGTATTTTTGTCCATACATGGGTGTATATTATTTATAAATATTTCCTTGTGTATTTTTATGTGTATTTGGTGTTTATACTTCTTGGGAGTATTTAGTGTATTTTAAGTTCCTACTTGTACACTAATATATATTTACACATAATATACACATAGCACATAATTCGGTGACCATTAAATATATATATATATATAGGGTCGGGATTTAGAGAAAACGGTAGAAAGTGTGAGAACGCTTATGGATCGTCCGATCAAAACAATCTATGGACTAGATTGGCGCGGTGGCGTTTTCGTAAATAACATCAATTTTATTATGTGGACGCGCTTCATTAAGGGTAAAAAGGTCTTTTGACTTCTCCACATAAAACGCCATCTCATGAAATAAAACGCCAAACAAATAGCACACACCATTCTAACTAAAAACGCCATTAGATATAAAACGCCAAACTTAATTATAATAAAATCCCGCCTAAAAAAACCGCCAAAAAAATCCTATATATACAACATCTCAGACCTTCAATTAAAAAACACACACAAAACCCCAAACGCCATATTTAATATATACCATTCGTCTTAGAAACGCCAAAAAACCCAAACATCAAATATCTTCTAAACCAAAACGTTTATTTGAAATTCAGTTGGTTGTCTGTAAGCTTTCGCTCAATGTAATGGACAAAATCCTTAAGTAAGGATATTGTCCATTTCATTGAGTAAAATCTTATTGACTTATCCTCAACTCCCATCCAATTTATAACGCCAAAACATACAAAAACATTATTGAGGTTTGTTGTCAATAAAGTTTAGCTGTATGTGGTGGACAACATTGTCAGTTATCTTTCTTAACTGAGGATTAACAATGTTGTCCATCACCATACAACAAAACGTTATTGATTTTAGCATGATCAAATTTAGAGTTTTAAGATGGTTTATTTAGTGGCGTTCTTTTCTCGGTAAAACGCCAAAAAAGTTAAAAAATCAAACATCGTTCAATGGAAATTCAAGGATTGTTGGCTGAAAGGGTGTAAACTCAATAACATTTTGCTGCATGAGATGGACAAATATTATAGAAAAAGCGGTTGATTTCAGACTTTGTGCTTCCACACGACGACAAAAAACTACTTCGAAAAAAAAAAATAAAAAAAATCATACGAAAGTCGAAACAGCCAGTGAAGATGCTTCAAAAGAAAAAAGAGACTGGTGACATTGAAGATTTGGAAGATCAATATATATATTTTTTTAATTTTCTTTTTCAATTGATTGTTATATAATAACAACGTCATATCTAATAAAAACGCCACAAAGCCAAATGCTTGTCAAAACGCCAACATACCATAAAACGCCCCCAAAACTACCAAACCATAAAAAAAAATATTTTGGACAAGTATTATAAAAAACCCAAAAAATAAAATAAATAAAATAAAATAAATAAAAACCAAACTTGAAAATGTAAATAGAAACAATAACTACAAATCAGTAAAACTGAAGAGAGAGAAAATTTATTATATTAGAATCTAAAACGCCAAACTTGAAAGATGGGACGTGTTACAGACTTCAGAGATAAAACTTATCAAAAACAATAATTACAAACAGTAACTAAAACGACGAATACTTTATTATAATAATGCACCGGCTAACTTACGCGCCAAAAAGACATCCTATAAAATGATACGTCTCAACAACTTCTATTTGATCAAACCAAAAAAACAAACGTCAATACTACTAAATACCACTCACTGTAAAATGCCAAAAAATTAATTAATCAAAGATAGCTAATATGCTTTCTTGGATATTCAGTATTTTTCTTCGTGAAGTTTCACTGAATGAATTGTTAGCAGAGGGGAGTAACTCAGTAAGATTTTGCTGCATGAGATGGACAAAAATTCAAGAAAAAGATACTGATTTCAGTCATATGTCATTTTGTATTCTTTGTTCTTGAAGAAGGCTTGGATGAGGAGAAGAGATCAATGAGACTGAAGAGTGGGATGATTATAAAGATGAAGATCAAGATGAAGAAAAAGCGAAAAACCCACCCACACGTCATAGATCTATGTCCACAAACATCCACAAAAAGCCACTTCAACAGACGAGCAGGCAAAATAATCAAACCGATGGGTTTGTTAAGTTTTCCATAAAACGTCATATATTTGGTGACAGTTCTTGTACTATTAAAGAAGAGAGAGACTGAGGACAGTGAAGATTGTGAAGAGAGATCCGATTAGGATTTTTAATTTATTTTCTTCGCTTTAATTTTTTCCCTATGGTTGTAATATAATCTTATAACTGTAAAACGCCAAGATATCACAAACGCCAAAATGTATATAAAAATAATAGAACAATGGGCCATCTTGTTTAAAACTGTAAGATCGTGTGACGACCTAACGAGTCGATCAGAAGAGTGCTCAGACAGAATCAGAGGCGGAATTCATTGATTCTGTCTTTGTTTAGCTTGTATAACACTAGAATCACTATTAACTGTCTCTTGTATTGCTTAAAACACGATTACAAAGCTGGAGACACTTCGACAGCACCTCGGCGTCGGAAACCAGAACTGTTTAACTGATTCAGCTTGAAGACTATATATAGGGCTAGGGATTTCGCTTGAGAGTGACCATGTGCATTTCAAGCGAAATATCACATGTTGATTTCGCTTGAAATGACTCACGACACTTTCAAGCGGAATCTCTTCCTTCAAGCGAAATTACAACTTAAACACCCTAAAATCTGATATTTTCTCGTATTACAAGCCCTGATCAATCAGTTCTAATCTAAGACTCGAACGAAGATGAAGTCGACAGACAACTGCACCAACAGACTCCCCCTTGAATGTTGACGGAATCTTCAGTGATAGTCTTCAATTATGACAACTCTTCAATCTTGATCGGTCTTCTTCAGGAATTTCTCCTGGAATCATGTACCCGGATCTTTTCTCTAGCTCTAACCTCGTCAGACTCCCCCTTTCATCAAGCTGGGATTTTCAGTCTGGAATTAGCTATCGCCTTTGAAATTAAATCCTGGCTTTAACTCTGTTTAAGCTCATCACTAACACAATTCTCACTAAAACATAAGTTTTTACTTAAATCAATAAGAAAAACTAACTAGAAATAGTTACATCAAGTTCAAATTAATGACCCTGATTAACTAATCTCAACTTCTTTCTTAAATCAAATTTTTTCAATTTAGCACACACACTTCCCAAACCAGTTCATCTTGTTTAGCACTTGGAATTTTGAAAATCAGCTCATCAACATCAGTTTTTTCAAAATTTATGCTAAAACACACTAAAATATTTTTGGATTTTTGAATGTAACATCAATGCAGTAAAGAACTATTTACATACAATATTTTTGTGTAAGAGGATCATATCAGTTTTTGAGACATACCACCAACACCGTTAAGCTATAAACATTTTCAGTTCTAAACGATTCACATAGATTGACGATATTGTTGTCCAATTAAACTCAATATAAAAACTTTCAAAATGCTTACCGATACGTTAAGGTATATTAATTTTGCACTAAATTCTTATGGACCCCACGATGTCAGCATATCCCCTCATCATGCAATTCACTGACTCAAGTAATGCCTTTAAACTTTTATCAACTGTGATTTGTGCAAAAACAAAGCAGAATGTTTAAACATTAACAATCAGGTCGATACTTCCGTATACGCAGAGAAAGTCCAATGTTTAAACAAAATAAGAAAATAAAAACAAATTGAAGTTGTTTAGGCTTTAACCACCAGGTCGATACTTCCGTATACGCAGAGGTGATCCAAAGCTTAAACGAAACACCAAAGAAAATAAAGCAGAACGTTTAGGCAATAACATCCAGGTCGATACTCACGTATACGCAGAGGATGTCCAATGCTTAAACAAAATAAAGAAGTAAAACAAGTTTAAATCTTTGAAAAATAAAAATGCACAATCACAGCGACTTTTCAGCAAAGTTGTGAAAGTTCACAAACTTAACCAGTTTTATGTCTTTCGACAATCAGCGATTACCGAGTAGGCACACAATCAAGAAGGACAAAACTAAGTACTATGCTTTTGACCATGTTTCCAACTAGAACTAGGCTTTTTCATTTAGGTTTGCATCGTTATCGCAAATCTACTAGTCTAGCTGAGCCTACCGTCACATCCTTAGTGAGATCATTTATCATATTTTATCTTTCCATTTCTTTAGCATGCTGTGACAGTCCAATGTTTTTGGTATTTTCAAATGTTTTTGGTCAGGACACGTTGCTGTTAACTGCCAAAGTTGGAGGTTTGAGACGAGAAGATACTTTGAATGCCATATCAAATGACACATTGCCAGAGACTGCCCAAAGAGATCAAATGAAAGATCGAGGGCTGATTCTCAGAAAGTGGCAAAGAAACCAGTCAATGTCAAGCCCAAAGAACAGAAAGTTCAAGAACCTAAAGTTCAAGAACAGAAAGTTCTAGAACCGAAAGTGAAGCTTTCGCAGGGGCAAAAAGACAGACTGAGGAAGAAGAGGAAGAAAGCGAGAGAGTATCTCGAATGAATTTTGTCCTCGGATTCAGCAGTCAAAGCAAATAACAGTTCTAATAAATCGTCTTGCTCGCCAAAGAATGACAAATCAAGCAAAACGAATTTATCAGATACAAATTTGAGGATGAAAGAGAGAAAGATGAAAAAGAAAGTTGCTGGTGATGAATTTGTTTCTCCGGAAACAAAGGAGCCAGTTGTTGGCAATGAATCTGACTCGTTAAAGTCAGACAAGCCACTTACAGGCGATGAATCTGGTGTGGTAAAGCCAGAAGAGCCGTGTGTTGAGGTAAAAGTTGATAATTCTGGTCTAACAATGGATGATGCAAATTTTCCACTATTGTTGAACAAGAATTTAAAATCACCCAAGGACCGTCAGGCTTGGGTGAAATTGTTTAAATGAAAAACCTGACTTGCCGGAGATCCCAAGTTTGTAATCGCGGATCAGGAATCGGCATTTTTTTTAAAATATCTGATTGTGTCAAGGAATCTTAAAAGTGTTAAACTTTGCAGGAATTGCCGGAGCTTCCAGGTTGGTAAGTGTGAAGCAGGAATCGGCATCTTGATTGGTAAAATGTAGTGTGTAGATGTTTTATTCCTACATATGGTATAAATGACAAGTTCACAAGTGGTACAGAGGTTTAAATGTTTTGCTTTACACGTGATTCGTCAAGATCATTAGTTTGAACTTGATGTAATCCCAATTCAAGTGTTTGAAAGAACAAGATGATGAACTCGTACTTACAAGTGGTTAAAACAAAACTTATTTTCTGGAAAAATCATTTTGATTAAAACAAACTTAAGTGTTTTGAAATCTTAATGAGAAAATGGTTTTGTTGAAAGGGGAAGTTCTGATTGTTTATGCCAAGTGAATGGCGAATTGAGGTGATTTGATATCAGTTGTCATTTTAATTGTATAGTTTGTTTTCAAATTTCCTTCAATGATTTTGAATTTTACGGGGAGTAAGAATTTTAAGAATTTCAGAAAATCCAAAAACATTTGAAAATTTGAAAAAGGCAAAAACATGATAAAATACAAAAATGAGTTTGTTGTGAAAAAGAGGAAATGATAGTACATCAGTAGACAGTTACAGTATGCTAAAGAAATGTAATGTTTAAATAGCGTTAAACGGTCTCACTGATGATATACCGATAGGTTTTTACACATTTAGTAAGCTTTTTCGGGATATAAACTTAAATTCAAACTTGCTTATTTCGTGGGAAACACTACTTGGATATATAGGTAACCCTTGAAATTTCATTTGAAAGGTCCCTCTTTCTGAGATACTTGGTCTTTATGCTCAGTGATATCTGGGGTATTATCCCGGGACTTCTGATTTTGCGGAAGCAATGGCCTAGTCCCCGGAGAATACTTTACTGCTTGCTTGAAATATAGCTCCGCCCTCAGCAAAAATGATGAAACAATAAAATTGATAATCATTGCTATTGTAAAAAAGATCCTCTAAAGGGGACCCACCAAAAGTCGAGCCATCATCTCTCTGCTGAACGGAAGTTCTGACCTGAGCTCTCACGGTTTCGCAATTAACCCCTTACAGATATCATCTGTGGTATACTCACCTGTAAGACTGAATATTGGGATCTGGATACGGGAGTATATTCAAGAGGTGGGACACATGAATGAGTTTAAGTTCTTACTTCACCTAACTCATATCCTGAATCAGTTGAAATTTGTGTAAGAATTTAAGTGGATCAGTATATCGGCAATCTAAGTGAATTGTTTAATTCTTAATGTGTAACTAAGCTCAACGGTACTTGTGACTTGTCAAAAACTGATATGATCCTCTTACATAAACTCGCAAAAATATTGTCTATAAATATTTCTTTATTGCATTTCATTTTTTTTTTCAAAAATACAAAAGATTTTCAGTGTGTTTTAGCATAAATTTTGAAAAATCCAAAAAGATTTTCGTCAACTGATGTAGAAGAGCTGATTTTCAAAATTCCAAGCGCTAAACATGATGAGCATGTGGTAAGGGAGAGCATGTGTATAATTGAGAAAAGTGTTTGAATGATTTTCGATACAAGTGATCATCTGAGGTTTTAAATATCATTGGTAAATCATTCTAGTTTATATTGAGAGGGAGTCTGTATAGATAAATTTATAAAATGTTAAATTTGTGAGATTTATTTCTGGGTTAAGAATGTGCCAGGTTTCGATTCTGAATCTGAATATAGAGTACCAGGTTCAGATACCTGAGGAATATGTGATTTCAACAAGCCAGGCTGCGATCCCAGCATATCGAAAGGGGGAGTCTGAAGACATCCGAGGAGAGACAGTTAGAGAAAGAAAGTCTGAAGATGCAGGAGCTAGGAAGCTGATCCTGAAAGAGTAGTTGAAAAAAGTTAGAGTGAAGGTAGCCCGAAGACTGATAAAAACTGAAGATTCGAAGACTCGTCAACATCTGAGGGGGAGTCTGTTGGTGCATGCATCTGTCAACTTCGTCTTGTATCGAGTCTTGATTCTAGATTGTTAGATAAGGGCATGTTGTATGAGAAAGTTGAATTAGTGAAGATTTCGCTTGAATGGGGTTGATTCCGCTTGAAATGTTTCTTGTCACTTTCAAGCGGAACCCCTTGTCTATATATAGTCTTTCAAGCGATATCATTTGGGGACAGTTCTTGATTTTAATACCGAGGTGCTGCCGGTGTGATTTTTTGCATGTAATCTGTTATATATCAATCAGAAAGGTGTTAAAAGTGAATTACAAGCTGTTTATAGTCAGTTTCTTAGTTTCCGCATCTGAAACAGATAAATACTCCTCTGAACGACTCGTTCGGGTCATTACACGATCCTACAAGTGGTATCAGAGCTCAGGAAGAGGCGTTCTTACCGATTCAGCTTAACATTTCTGTTTTCTACACCTTCTTTTCAAAATTTACAAATTTTCACGGTTAAAATCGGCTCATTTTCTCACATATTGTGTAAAACTGTGTTTTAACAAACCCTTGAGAGTTTCAGAACAAAATTCGGATTAAAAGTAGTAAAAATGGACTAGAAAGGTTATTTCGCTTGAACGAACACTTTCTGATTTCGCTTCAAAGTTGTTATTTCGCTTGAGAGTTTCAAGCGAAATCAATTGTAGTGATTCCGCTTCAATTTGTACTTGGTGATTTCGCTTCAAGAGGGTATTTCGCTTGAAATGGGTTTTTGTGTGAAATTTCTGATTTCACTTGAAGTTGTTTGCCGGTTATTTCGCTTGAAAGTGAGTTTTCGCTTGAATACTTAATCTCGCTTGAAAATGTCTGACGAAGAATTTTACAACGCGTTTGCTACATCTCCGATCACTCCGAATGCAATTACTCAAAACATGAACGCAGAAAACGAAACTGGAACGTTACAAAAACCCCCGAAACTTATGGGAATTGAAGAGTATCATGGATGGAAGAATCGTTTTGAGAATTGGGTTCAGGCAAACCATCTAAGAGCTTGGGAAAGCATTGAAACAGAATACATCAGACCACAGTCTGCTATGAATGTTGATAAAATTATTTCGGAGTTTTCAGACATAGAGAGAGAAAGTTATAAAGGAGAGAAAATGATGATAAGTCTGTTGCAACAAGCTATCAAAGAGGATATATTTGTTTTGCTACAACATGATGGAAATGCGTTTTCGATTTGGAAAGCACTTGAGAAGAAATTCGAAGGAAGTACAGAGATGCTCCAGAGTAAAGCAGCATTGCTGAAAAAAGAGTTTGAGATGTTTACAAGTATGCCTGGTGAGACTACAAAGACTCTCATTGAGAGATACTGCCATCTTGTGCGCACCATGTCTCAGTTGAAGATTACTAAAACTCCAGCAGAATGGGTTGAAAAGCTTGCTGACGCGTTACCACAAAAGGAATGGGGTACATACCTCATGATTCTAAAGAATTCTGGACAGTTTAGCAGATTGTCGATCGGACAGTTTATTGAAAAACTTGAAGCACAGGATCTGGAACAGCAGAAGATAGCCAGAATGAACAGTTCAAGCAATCAATAAGACATCAAACTGTACTATAAAGGAAATGTTCAAACAGTTGAAGCGAGTCCAAAGATCCAAACAACATTTAGTGCAGGAAACTCATCCGGAACAGGCAGTCAAAGTTCAGTCAACACTAGTGGATTTTCAAATGTTAATCCTCTAAGTGTTCAAAGTGCAAATGTTGGTAATGGGCATATGATTCAGTGCAATGTGGCATTGCATCTTCAAAATGGTCAAAACTTTTCTGAAGAAGTAGTGAAAAATCATATGGGTCTACTTGTTACTGCATTGGAATCCTATGAAGGATTGATTGCTGGAAAGATTGGAAATCCTATGCTAACCAAGGAGGATTACGATCAGATTGATGCAGAAGAGTTGGAACTGATGGACATTAAATGGTGTCTAGCTAGTGTCCTGAGAAGAGCTGAAAAATTCAAAATGATTACAGGAAGAAATGACTTTTTGGATGCTCATCTTTCAGCTTTAGGTTTTGATAAATCTAAAGTTACATGTTTAAATGCAGGGAGAAAGGTCATTTTAAGAGAAAGTGCAAAAATCAGGAAGCGAATGGAGCAAAGAATCCTTTTGGTGGCCATGATTACTATCGGAAGGCTATATATCAACAGGTTTCTTATCAGCCACATCAACAAAAGGATTTACAAACTGCACATGGAAAAATGATCGAAGATTCAAACAAGAAAGCTTACTATGGCATTATTGATCAAGATGATGAGAAAGTGGCTGAAGGTTTTAGCTGGGATAAGTACATTCCAGCTGATCCAAATGTTAAAGCGTTCATTGCTCAGATTGTTCAAAAGCCAGGGCTGATGAAGGAATGGATAGCTGTGTTATCTGATGACCAGAAAAGTCAAGATGAAGAATCTGTTTCTTCAGAAATTTTCTTGTCGGATCGTGTAATGACCCGAACGAGTCGTTCAGAGGAGTATTTATCAGTTTCAGATGCGAAAACTAAGAAACTGACTATAAAACAACTTGTAATTCACTTTTAACACCTTTCTGATTGATATATAACAGATTACATGCAAAAAATCACACCGGCAACACCTCGGTATAAAAATCAAGAACTGTCCCCAAATGATATCGCTTGAAAGACTATATATAGACAAGGGGTTTCGCTTGAAAGTGACAAGAAACATTTCAAGCGGAATCAGTTAGATATGATTTCGCTTGAAACTGTCACAAGACATTTCAAGCGGAATCAACCCCATTCAAGCGAAATCTTCACTAATTCAACTTTCTCATACAACATGCCCTTATCTAACAATCTAGAATCAAGACTCGATACAAGACGACGTTGACAGATGCATGCACCAACAAAAACGCCTTGAAAAATGCCATTTAGATAGATTTCATGATCCCTTGGGTTCCAATGGCATACGATTTGAATAAACGCCATAAACGCCAAAATGTTAATACAATGACACCATTATACGCCATTAATTATTGAATTTGGTTAACGCCAAAAATCTTAAACCCCAAAAATAAAACAATATTGTGAAAAGCGGAACTGAAAAAGCAGAAGATAAAAGGACAAAAAAGCCCCTCCGCCCTTCTCTATGCCGCGTGACACGTGTTGGGCCAGGATGCATTCTCACCGTTCTCACACTTTTGAGCGTTTTCTCCTGATCCCGTTTATATATATATATATATTCCCTAAAAATATACGTATTTATACTTGTTTTATTTCTTGAAGAAAAGTCTATTTCTTAGCTTGTATTTTGTATAAAAATTTAGGGAAAACCCTTGTTAAACATTCTTGAACATTTTTGTAGAAAAGTCTTGTAAAACTTTATGTTTTTCTAAGTGTCAAAATTTTATAAAATTTTTGACATAGTCTCCCCTAAAAATGGAGGTTTTCCCATATTTTAAAACATGTGTTTATTTTCTTTTAATCATCAAAACTCAAGAATCAACAATTTTTGCAAGTAATATTCAGTACACTCATCATACTTTTCCATATAGTAAACTTGTAGTTTCTTGAAAATTTGTAGTATTTTAGATCTACACATTAAACATGTAGATCTACTTAAATCAAGACTCACTTGTTAATTTTGTAAACTTTGATGAACTTTATTTTATAAACTTGTTCATCCACAAGATTAGTAGGTTCAAGAACATGAGTCTTTCATTTTAAAACTACTTACAAGTTCATTTTAAAGATCTTAAAGTTTACTAACATGTTTCTTCATGGATCTTTCAAGATCCATGCTTACACTTGTTAGATCTAAGCTTCTAACAAGCTTACATATAATGGATCTAAACAAAAACACAAGATCAACAACAACAATTTCATCACATACTTCAAATAATACTAGAAACACTTTATATTCTTTAGATTATGTTGTTTCTTCACATTTTCATCTTTTAAAGTTAAGTTTTTCTTGATGGTGTAACTTGTACATATGAAACATACTACTAACATGGAGTAAAATGAAGATTAGAGAGTTTACTACTAGCTCTTGTGGCTAGAGAAGTGGCAAAGAAACAAAGAAGATGAAGATGAAGATGATGAAAAGAAGATGGTTAAAAGCTCCACATGTAGGTCCTTCCACTTCTAAGACTTGTAGCTTCCTTAGATGATATTTGATGTGTTCAAAATACAACATATAAATTACATCAAATGAGGCATAAAATCAACCCTTTTCTAGTACTAATATTGGAAAAAAGCTTGTGTTTTTGTTCCTTTTTAATTTACAGGGTCAAAAGAGTTTAAACGCACAAAAGAAGCAAAATAATGGTGTTTTTAAGTTACATAGGAGGACTCCCATCCTGTGGCAAGCGTAACAATGTTATTGTTTTGTAGGTTAAACCAGTGAACGAGTTTTGGATCTGTCTTAGAAGTGTCTGCTAGTGAAACCGATCTAAGTCACTCCCGGCTAAGATTTGATTCTTTAGTGATCTTATGTGCATGAAACGTATTTGATCTACAAAAGGTTTTGTGTGGTTGATAAATACTAGAGAATCCGTTACGAATGATAAAAACAGAAGACAACACTAATTTGATGCAGACATGAGCTACTTTATAGTGTAGTGTTTTGTTTAGTGTAAGTGCACTTCAAATTATATATGAACAATTTATATAATATTTTTATATGCACTTATATAGTCAGTTTTCAGTTTGTTAAGATCTTGCATGTATTTTACATATATATGTAAAATATACAATAAAAGATATCCAAAATAGAAATAACTACAGAAATAATAACTTTAAAGCTAATATCGCTCTTAGGGGGGAGGAATGATATATAACCATTCGATTTTGAAATGAAAAACTTTTGTAGTCATCATATAGAGGCAGATTGTCATGCCTACCTCAGCTTTAACTGATGTAAATATGTTAAAACACCTGTCGATAGGGGTATCTTTTTCAATTGAACCGATATTGATTGAACAACATCGTTACTGACATTCTTTTTTATTGTTCGAACGATGTAAAACACCTCTTGATAGGCATATCTTTTTCAATTGAAGTACCGAGTGTGGTATCTTACCAGTTTTGTAACAAACCGAACCTATATCGATTGAACGTCCACTACAAAGCGCGAGGAATTCCTGTGGTATGTTAACAATTTTACTAAATAGTTAAAAAAATATAATACTTTATGTTGATTTTGTAAGTTTCAAAATTTTGTTTTTATAAATTTACTATTTATATATTATTAATTTATAACAGTGTAGTGCCTTATGCGGTTGTATTTGTGGCATTGTTGTCGTTTTGTGCATATGTATGTAGTATCAAGCGTATCATGTGTTGTAATTTGATTAGAAATCGACAGTTGTCTAAGACGTGTCTCCCTAATGAGGATTTGGTTATAACTTTGATTAGAAATTGCCAGGTGTCCTAATACGTGTCCCTGATGACAATTTATGGCTTTAAAACTCTCCCCAAACATGCACTTTAGTCTTCACACAGAATAGAAACAAGACGGTAATCTCTCAGGTTCGTTTCTTTGACTCCCGCTAACTATTAAACGAAGGTAGGTCCTTCTTATTTATCTTAATCTTCTATGTAGACGGTTTTCCCTATTCTTTAATGGTAATTTTCTTGCGACTTTAGCACTGGATTCTCAGCCGTTATACTAAGTTTTTGGCCAATGTTGAGTATCAGATATGTAATTAGTTGATTCAGTTTAATAAAAATCAAGAAACCAAAGTATTTACTATTATGAGTTCGTGTAACGTTGTGGACTTCTTACTTTTTATTTGTGTTTTCTTCCGTTTAGTGTATTTGTGATGTGAATTTGGGATATCTGGGTGTTGAAAAAGATAATTAGAAACTCTAGATAGGGTGTGTTGACCTTATGTCTGTGTGAGAAAGTTGAATTTTTTAATGATTTTGGAAGTATTGCGTTTGATCTGATGAGTAGTTGCATATAGCTAACTCTTTGTTTTGGTATTTACAAGGTATACGGTGAATATGTCTTTCAGGGACATAAGACCAAGAGAAAAAACCTACAACTATCGAGATTAGGGTGATTAAGAAATGGCTTGCTACGAGCAAAGTCCCGGACACTAAGAAAAACGACCTGTGCTATCAATTTGTTGATAGAAATGTAAGTCATTATTCTACCGTTATCGATTTCCTGTTTTGGTTTTGTTGGCATCTACAGTTTTAGCACACATATAACCAAAAACAACATTGACAACACTATTTTACTATAAAAATGTAACTATGTGCTCCTTTGATGACCTGTCTAGCGTAACATGGTGTTTCCCTTTTATAGACTTTTTAATCTAGATAGTGTGTTGAACTGTTGATTTAGTCGTATGCCAAATATATTCCATTAAGATAACATGATTAATTCTGATATGCTAATATGTTGATAACTGTTTTAGGTTTATATTTTACCAATTTTTTAAGCATATGACACCTTAATACTAATACATAACCTCTAACGCATGAGACAGTATAGAAGCTACTGTTGATGGTAATCAAATAGAATACTTTGACAAAATAATAAGGTTGCATCCATGCTACAGGGTTATCGGATATGTCTTCACTAAGCCTCGAGACTACATGGCTACCATAAACCACCCAACATCACGTGTAATAGGTAAGAAAGCAAAGTTCGTTCCCATAGAAAGAGTGGAAATACCCAACATATACTTCAGCTATGCGAGTTATGAGATGCTAAGGGATCGGGTCAAAGTCAACAGATTGCTAACTGGTACGCCTATACTATGACCAGTATTATAGAAAATGTTTATAAGTAATACACTAATCCCTGAAGTTTGATGATTACAGATTTCATAGGCCACGTGGACCGCAATTATCTCTAACTAACAAACAAGAATTCAATAGTTAGGAAGGTTGCACTACGTGGCGAAGGGTAAGTATAACAAACCCATCTCATAAATCATAAATGATTAACAAATAGTGTTATCATTACATCTTCTTCCATACAGTACAAACAAGGTTGAGATCACTCTTTGGCTTGGTATGCTACATCTAATTGGTGACCATGTTGGAACCGGCAACATAGTTGCTATAACAGCCACATAAGTTTCAAACTTCTATGGTATGTTTCCAAAAACAAATAGCTGATACAAAAACATAGTCACCGGAGCAATTTACATAAGATGTTAAAAATGTTGTTTATAAGTTTGATTCAACTCGAGGCGACATATTTGACAATGATTATTCCTGAAAATGCCACAAATTGCCAAGTATACGAGGAGGTAAGCGCACAAAGACATATAAACATCGATTACTTGAATACATTGAAATAACATCTAACATCCTTGCATTTCTTGTATTTTGAAAATAAATAGGCTAACATGTTGAACCTAATGGCGTAGACGATCCGATGATCACTGTTCATGAGTTGATGATGCCTTAGATTGCAGGAAAACAGGTACTTAGGCAATACATTTAAACAACATTGTTATGCTCATTAACCATAACAATGTATGTTCATTAAGTAAGAGTCAACAATTTCTCGGTCCAAACATTGTTTAGAATATAGATGGTAAACACATAGTTTCATGAAAAAAATTAAAACTGTTGATATGAGGTTTTAGTGGAACATTTCCTGCTGAAAGATACTTACACTATCTCTTTTAAAAAGAAAAGAAAAGGGTTGTTATCATAGTCACCAACATTAAGATACTTTACTAATAATATTAAGTAAGTTAAACGATATAGCAGTCGATACCAATCGCACTCATGCTTTAAATCTTAATATCTTAGCAATATGTCATGTTAATGTAAATAGGTGAGGGGGTTATTAACAAGTGTTATTGAGTATAAAAACCTAACATCTTCTTATGCAACTATCTAACACAACACTCTACAAGATGAAGGTGTCGTGCATGGGTAGACAAAATTGACATAAATCGTGGATGGTTTTATGTGCACTGTTCGAACTGCGAGAAGAAGGTGTATCCGGAGGAAGACGGGTCATTGAAATTTGTTTGCAAGGATGATGAAGATATAACACCCAAGTTCTTTTAAGTATCATACGTATATAACTAATTTTTATAACCAATATTAACAACCTTTATTCTTTTCAGGTTCTATGTTAATGTCATGATTGCCACAAAAGCAACAGAAATTACGTTCTTTGATGAGGGAATGACTGCCCTCCTTAAAACAAGTTATGAGAATTTGATCTTAAAACATGGCTACACCGATCCCAAATCACTTCCACAACAGATTTCTAACATAATCAGCGTTACAAAAATAATGCATATATATGTGACAACTGACATTTTTGTTTAACTTCCGTACAATGTGAACAGTAATTTGCATTATATGGTTGTGCATTCTGAACTTATGATATGTGTGATTACATGGTTTACTTTCAAAGAACTCACAAAAACGTTTCATGACGCATGCTACTTACTATTATTGAATGTGACTCGAAACAGTGTAAACAGTGCACAGACATAACTAGCACACTTATCAGACAAACTAGTAGTACTGACAGGAGTTCAGTACTCAGACAAACAGTATGTTTAGGACACAGATTGAGTCCCAGAAACCATGATATAATAGAACTTTATGTGAGAAAACAAGAGTTTGTGAAACTGCGTTCCGAGTGACAAGTGAACACTGGAAACTAGCACGAAACAGTAAAATTCAGCAAACTCAGCAGAAATTCAGCATTTTCAGCTTATGTAGTAATCTAAAATAATGCCAGAATGCTCAGAATAACTTAAAAGGTGTTGAAAACATTAACATTGCATAGTTACACAATATAATATACAAGTTACCAATATTAACCTTTTAAGCGATCCGATAACCAAACGAACATCCGAACATAACTAGAAGCATCTAGTGAACTAGTTAACAATATTTCGACATCATCAAGCTAGTTATGGTCTAAAACACTATGTTTAACATCAAGAACCATCAAACACATAAACCTCCTAACATATAACACTTGTAACATACATATTATACTTAACCAATTTTTAACAAATCACCCCCCCCCACCTTGACCATCCCAAGGGACCCCCCCTAAACATGTTGACAAATATCTAAGTTGGTCAAATTGGTTGTCGAATGGTTAATCTTATGGAGGGAAACTTATAACCTTTGGACCAAGAACCTTATCATGAACTTAAATCATCATCATTATCATCAAAATACAACATAACATCACTTCACAACTCACCTCCCTTCTCCCTCTTGTTCGGCCGAGAACACCACCACCCCCACTCCTCACTTTCACTCAATTTCCAAGCATTTCAAGCTCATACTAAGGTGTAACAAGGCAATCAAGGAAGGTTGCAAGCATTGGATCTTGAAGGACCACTCCCAAGAGCTTTTAACCATCAATTTTCTTCATCATCCTCTTCTAGTTTTCTACCATAGCCTTGTGCTAGTTGTAAGTGCTTCCTATACCCATTTTACATCTTGTTCTAGTAGTTAAAGGTTATGTAGAACTAAAAATCTCAAGATCTCACTAAACCAAGATGATGAACATAAGAACCAAACTAAAAATCATAAGAATACAAGTTGTTTATGTTATGTGTTGAACTTGTTTGTAGATTTCTTGTGTATGGTGTTACATTTGACAACTGTGCTCTGTAAACGATGTACGATGTAAAACAATGTCAATTATCAATAAAACGATGTGTTTTGGTTTTAATATTTGTGTATTTGTGTTTGACGATTTTACGATTTGATTCTAGTTCGATTTCAAGCTTTAAATCACTTTCTGGAAAGTTATGCGCAAACTGACGCGTAAACATAACCAGTTTAATGCGAAAAACACTCCAGAATAGTGACATACGCTTAACATACCTTAAATAACATTTACATAACTTAGAAATAAGTTTTGGAGGGTTTGGTGTGTCGAAAACAAGTTTATTCGATCGAAGGGACTATTTGTGTCAAACTGCGGAAGTATGCCGATTCGTATGGTAACGAACATTCTGGAACTTGATCATAAGCTAAACATACCCTAAATATCCTTTACATAGCTTAGAAATAGGCTTTGAGGGGTTCGTTATACGAAAATAAACTTATTTGATCAATAGGGACTAAAAGCGTCAAAATGTGCATAAGTTTGCATTTACGCGCATATCTTAGGTTCTGAACATATCCGGACATTCAAAATTTTTTGTAATCATTAAAATATTTTATTTTAGTGATTGGAATGCAAAAATACCATTCGTCGCGCAATTTGGATCGTTTTCGCGTCCGTTCGAGTTTTCGTCGTAATTAACTGAATAACGCAATCTTACGAAACCAAACGAACCGACATCCGAGATGTTTTTAAGCATATTTCATGTTCCCTATGCTTTAACTTCATTGTACATCCTTGAAATGGGGTTAACGGGACTTTAAAACACCAAAAATCAAGTTTGGAGCATGCAGGGACCAAAACTGCCAAAAACTGAAACTCTGGCTGTCATGCCAGGCGACACGCGACAGGATCCATGTCCTCTGTCGCGACATGCCTGAGAGTGCACTGTGCAGAAACATTGAACCTGGCAAACAACAGCTGTTCCTTGGGTTTTAAACATTGTTTTAGCATACTTTGGGCCGGTTTTTAAGTTCCCCTAGTTTTCTAAACCATGTTCCACAAGTGTATGGCCAAGATTGACCCTACTAACACTTGTAATGATCTAATTCATCCAAGAAATCTATAAATAGGCTTGGGTTTTTCATTCTTCATTGCTCATTTTATCTCAATTCTGCTCTTGGATCTGATTGTGGCTATCCCTTCTTGGTTGAAGGCTCCATTCTTCAAGTTTTCTTTGTTTCTTCCTAGCTTGGACCTTTTGTAAGATTCTTTAATGCTTGTTTATGCTTTTCAAGCATGAAAGTCAAACAGTGCTTGACTTTCTGCTTTGACCACGTTTTGGTCAAGTCAAAGTTCAATCAAACTTTGCAACGTGAGCGTAATCACGATGGTTATAGTCCCTTGTGACTATACCTACTAATTACCACGTCGATTAGTCGAGGTAACGAGTCAAAGTTTCGGTCAAAATATGTATTTATGTGTATTTTGCAACGAAGCTATTTTCGGGTATAAAAAATGTGACACCCTAGGAAAATCAGGGAAACAACGCAACTTAACTAGCTTCCTCAGTAACCACGCGCTAAATTTCGGGATGAAATTCTCTTAACAGGGGGAGAATGTGACAACCCTCAAATTTACATGTATTCCCTACAATTTATTAATGACAATTAAAGTACTTGACGACTGTGTGGAATCATTTAACTGCTCTCTGATTTCTGTGTAATGCTTACATGTAGTTGTTAACATACTAATAGTGTACAGAAAAGTCATTAAATAGTCCTTGGGGTTTTCCTGAGTGTTGAAAATTAAAAACGTTACAAAAATATATATGTACGACACTTTACGGATTAATTAAGCACTTTAACGGAACAGTATCAAACCGAACAACCGGACATTACCCGGAACACTAAAATATTACCAGAGACATTGTTTTTATTTTTCTGAATTAGTTATGGCCCCTGAATATCATAACACACACTACATAAATATCTAGTAACTAATACCCTAACCAATACACTTAGATTTCAACTATGATTAAACTAACTAGTTACAACCTACATCTAGACCCCCCACCTATGACCGTCCAACATGGTGGCCCCACCATAGATTTTATTTGCTTATTATATTGGATCATGTTCCCCCATCTATGACACTTTACACAATGGATGAACACATGAAATGGTTATAAGAGTAGTCTTGTGAGCATAAGCCTCATTTCACCATCCACACATTCAACACCACTTCTCTCCCCTCCCCTTCTTCCTTTGTTTCGGCAGCCAACAACCACCATCATACCACCACCCTCACATCATCTTTCAAGCAATCTACACTCACCCAAAGGTGCAAGAGGTCCTACAACGAAGCTCGGTGCGTTAGGAAGTGGAAGGACCTTCTCCATTCGCTATTAACCACCACATTTCTTCACTCAAACTTCCCTAGCCTTGAGCTAGTGGTAAGAACTTAGATCCATTCATTCTTTATGTTATTTAAGTGGTTAATAGATGTTTGATGATGAAAATCCTTGAACACTAAAGAACCATGAACAAAGTCTTGCATATAAACAAATTTGTAATGAAATATTGATGAAACATGATGAAGTGATGATAAACTGAAGTTGTCTTGATTATGTTAGTGATTTACTTGCTGGTCTACTTGTTATATTGATTTTTGACGTTGTTGTGATCACTAAACATGATTAACGGAATCAATCGAACACAAACTAGAAAGCTAAAGACTAAAAACAGAATCTGTCCAAGCTTTACAGCCAACTTCAGTTGGCTGTAAACAGGCAATAACTTAACGAAAAATGTATTTTATGAAGCCTAGATTTATGTATTATGAAATACGGTTCTAATGGCACTGGAATTATAATTTTTGGACTCCGGTTACTATTTTTAAAGCGTCATTTTGTAACAGCAGCTAGAGCTGCATTTTTTGCTGAAAATAGGTGTTTTGTTTTCTGTCATAACTTGAGTTCTGTGTAGGGTTAGATCATGAAACTTGTACTGAAGATGACCACCGATGTATTTGTAATTGTCTCACTAGAATTTTGTAAATCGGACTCTCGATGAATTTTAAATAAATTATTCCGTGGACTGTGGTCAGAAAAATATAAATCTGAGTTCAGTCCGGAAAATGAACTTTTACAAAATATTAGTAATGAACTGGACCCCGATATTTTTACACAATAAAATTTGGAACGTTTAAGACATTCTGTAAAAATTTGGGAATTTTTGGAATAAGTTAACTATTTTATTAAAATGTCCGAAAACAGCCGGTTTTGAATATTAATGCTGAAATGACATAAGTTGTAATTTGCATGTCTAAATGTCGGGTAGGTTATCTGTGAATGATATAACATGTTATATGTGTTATGTGCATTATCGTATGTTTGTTTATGAGTGGGGAATGGATGTGAAACTTATATGGGCATAAACCGTTAAAGTGACGCATGTTATGTGATAGATACGTGTAGGAACTTAATGCTCTATTTAAAAATCACTAAATGACTAACCGGTAATCATATTAGGACGTGATTGACTGACCTTGACTGTTAGCTATATTTGAGAATCTAACCGAGCAAACCGAGGTGAGTTCACACTTTCTACAAGGCATGGGATTCCCGGTGGTTTGGGAATGGGTTAAAGAATTTAAAACTAAATCTACATATCCCCTTGGGAAGATACGTACGACCATCCTCCATAGGTAGGATGCCATTATTAATCCTACGAATTCTCCTGGTGCAGAATACGTACGTTCGTCCTCCTGGTGTAGGACAACAACCTTAAAAACTAGCTAGACAAAACTCTATCAATAAGTCCCTCTTCATTATATCGACTTAATCGCCGAGGCCAATGGCGAGCGGGTCATTAGTTAATAGCGCTATTAGGTTTAACAAACCTCACACCGTGCCGGTCGAACGGGCGTGTACTAATGGACTATGGCAGATTATCAGTGATGATAGACGCTGATATAGGGCAAAACTTATTTGCGTAGTAGTCGATATCATACCGTCTAGTAGTTCACACGGGGAAAGCCCCCACTGATTATGGTTATGGTTTGGGTAATGAAAAAGGAATTGGTTAAACATACTTTCAACTATGGGGTAACCCCCACGGCAATTAAGCCAACGAAAGTCAAACCACGTTTTTCAGAAACAACTTAAAACTAAACAACCAAACGTGAACTCACTCAACTTTGTTGTTGACTCGTTGTTACATGCCTTACAGGTCGTTAAACGCTTGGAGCTTGCACGAGGAAGGAGTCGTTGTGGTGTACGGACTGTTATGTTCTGTACTTATTATTTAAATCCTTATGAACTTATTAAACTTGCGTTTTGAACTTTAACTTATAAACTATGGACTTATGCTTTTGGATTTACTTTTATGCTTCCGCTGTTTAAACTAAACATGGTTAACTAGCTTTGGTCACCAATCGTATTGTTGTTGGTCTTATTTACTTAATTACGATGTTCCATATGATTGGTGGCTCGATCCTGGTCATGTCACGCCTCCAAGCGGTGATACTCCGCATGGTGGATTTTGGGGGTGTGACAGATTGGTATCAGAGCCATTGGTTATAGTGAACTTGGTTTTAAAAAGGGAAAATCTTTTTGATAAAACCAGACTATAACCTGTACAATGTTTAACGATCCACAACGACGCTTCGCTCCACGTGCAAGACTCGACGCCATAAGTGGTATGATTTCTGTTATATTGTCGGTTAGATAGTTCTCACTGTGCATTAGATAATGTGATAATTGCTATTTGAACCTTGTGTGCTTACTCTCTATTGTCGTCCCACACTTACGCACTTTCGCGACACCTTTCTCACTTACGTTGCTTCATTATGAAGATCATGAGCGGACGCGGAGGACGTATCAACCTCACTCAAGCTCAGTTGACGGCTTTGATCAACGAACGAGTCGCTGAGGCACTCACAGCTAACCCTGCAGGAGGTCAACATGCTCAACCTCCTGTGTGCAGGTTCAAAACCTTCATGGACTGCCGACCTACTACTTTCAGTGGCACTGAAGGAGCTGTAGGTCTCCTCCACTGGTTTGAGAAGCTCGAGTCTATCTTTGAGATGTGTGAATGCCCCGAGGCTCGTAGAGTGAAGTATGCTACTGGTACTCTTGAAGGAATAGCGCTCACGTGGTGGAACACTCAGGTTCAGATGCTGGGGTTGGTTGCTGCTAATGCCACCCCATGGAACGATTTCAAGGAAATGATCAAGGAAGAGTATTGTAGCCGTGATGACATCCACAAACTAGAGGTGGAGTTTTTCAACCTGAAAATGACGGGGTCTGAGATTGAGGCGTATACGAAAAGGTCAAATGAGCTGGCCATCTTGTGCCCTACCATGGTGGACCCTCCCATCAAACGAATTGAGTTGTATCTCAAAGGCCTTGTACCAGAGATTCAAAGTCACGTGACTTCAGCCAACCTTGGTACCATACAGCAAATCATCAAGTTGGCCCATCGACTCACTGACCAGGCGGTGGAGCAAAACAGGCTGCCCAAGCGAATCAGTGCCACAGCTACTTCTAATGCACCTACCGACAACAAGCGAAAATGGGATGGGAACTCCAGTAAGGGTCCTGCTTCGGTTCAGTCTCAGCAGCGAAAGACTAATGACTACCAGAGTCCTGGTCAGCAATCTTCCGGTAATCAAGGACAGGGTGTATACCGAGGGAACCACCCCAAGTGCAACCGGTGCAACAAGCATCACAGCGGGCAGTGCAACAAAGGTCGATGTCAGAGATGTCACAAGCTGGGCCATGAAGCTAGGGATTGCAGGAGCCCGCGTCCTGCAAATCAGAATCGCCAACAACAACAACAAGCTCCACAGAACCACCATTAGCAGCAACAACAGGGCAATAAAGGATGCTTTCATTGTGGCGCTGAAGGTCACTTTAAGAGGAACTGCCCCCAACTGAACCATAATCAGAACAACAACAATCAAGGAAATGGGAACAACAATGGAGGCAACAACGGGGGTAACAACAATGGTAATGGAGCAAGGGGTCGTGTGTTCGTGATTGGTCAAGGTGATGCAAGGAACGATCCCAACGTTGTGATGGGTAAGTTTCTTCTGGACGACTTCTTTGTTACTGCTTTATTCGATTCGGGTGCCGATACTAGTTACGTGTCCTTAAAAGTTAGTCAAATGCTTAAGCGTACTCCAACACTTTTGAACACCAAACACACGGTAGAACTAGCCAACGATAAAAGTCTTGAAGCCACACACATAGTTAAAGGTTGTAACCTCGTCTTAGCTGGTCAGACTTTCTCTATCGATCTTATTCCTATCACAGTGGGTAGTTTCGACGTCATTATTGGGATGGATTGGCTATCTCACCATCAAGCGGAGATTGCTTGCAAGGAGAAAATCGTCCGCATTCCTCGTTCTGGTGAAGAACCTCTCGTGATTCGTGGCGACAAGAGTGGTGCTGTCGAAGGCATCATCTCTTTCCTTAAGGCCCAGAAGTGCTTGCGAAAGGGCCACACTACCATTTTAGCACTCGTTACTGACACATCAATGGAAGAGAAGAGAATTGAAGACATCCCTATTGTACGTGACTTTCCCGAGGTATTTCCTGAGGAATTACTTGGTCTTCCGCCTCATCGTCAAGTTGAATTTCAAATCGAGCTAGCTCCTGGAGCAGCGCCCATAGCTCGAGCACCTTATCGTCTAGCTCCATCAGAACTTGAAGAACTGTCCACGCAATTACAAGAACTCTTGGAAAAGGGTTTTATACATCCTAGCTCTTCGCCCTGGGGAGCTCCAGTCTTGTTTGTGAAGAAGAAAGATGGTACTTTCAGAATGTGTATCGACTACCGCGAACTTAACAAGGTGACCGTGAAGAATTGTTATCCTCTCCCACGTATTGACGACTTGTTCGACCAGTTGCAAGGGTCGAGCTATTACTCCAAGATTGATTTGAGATCGGGATACCATCAGCTGAGGGTTCGAGATGAGGACGTCTCCAAAACAGCATTCAGAACTCATTACGGCCATTACGAGTTTCTGGTTAAGCCATTCGGGCTGACGAATGCACCAGCGGTCTTCATGGATCTCATGAACCGAGTATGCAAACCTTACCTGGATAAGTTCGTTATTGTGTTCATCGATGATATCCTGATCTATTCTAAGAGTCAGGAGGAACACGAGCAGCATCTACGACTTATGCTGGAACTTCTTCGAAAAGAGCAGTTGTATGCCAAGTTTTCGAAATGTGACTTCTGGCTTCGCGAAGTCCACTTTCTAGGCCATGTGGTAAACAAGGATGGGATTCATGTTGATCTATCCAAGGTTGACTCGATCAAGAACTGGCCTGCACCCCGTACACCAACAGAAAAACCCCCAATTCTTGGGTTTGGCAGGATATTACAGAAGGTTTATCAAGGATTTCTCCAAGATTGCGCAACCTCTCACTTCACTGACTCAGAAGGGTGTCACCTATCGTTGGGGTGATGCACAGGAGTCCGCATTTCAGCACTTGAAGGATAGACTTTGTAGCGCGCCTATCCTCTTATTGCCTGAAGGCACATATGATTTTGTGGTTTACTGCGACGCTTCCATCCAAGGACTTGGTTACGTATTGATGCAACGTGACAAGGTCATTGCCTACGCACCGCGCCAACTTAAAGTTCACGAAAGGAACTACACTACGCATGACTTGGAGCTGGGAGCAGTTATTTTCGCACTTAAGATATGGAGACATTACCTGTACGGTACCAAGTGCACCATTTACACCGATCACAGGAGTCTCGAGCATATCTTCAAGCAAAAGGAATTAAACATGCGACAACGCCGATGGGTCGAACTCTTGAATGATTACGAATGAGCTATCAAATACCATCCAGGCAAGGCCAATGTTGTGGCCGACGCCCTCAGCTGAAAAGATACTATACCTAAGCGTGTACGTGCTTTACAGCTTACCGTCCAATCCAACCTCCCCGCTCAGATTCGCGATGCTCAGGTTGAAGCGTTGAAAGCAGAAAACATCAGGGCTGAGTCCCTACGAGGATCGAGGCAACGGCTGGAACAAAAGGAAAACGACGCCTACTATGTTAACGGACGCATCTGGGTTCCACTTTATGGAAACTTACGCGAGCTTGTGATGGATGAAGCACATAAGTCTCGTTACTCGGTACATCCGGGTTCGGATAAGATGTAGCACGATCTCAAGACTACATACTGGTGGCCTGGTATGAAAGCCAGCATAGCAACCTACGTCAGTAAATGCTTGACTTGTGCTAGAGTCAAGACTGAATATCAGAAACCATCAGGCCTACTTCAACAACCAGAGATCCCGAAATGGAAATGGGAGCAAATTTCCATGGATTTCGTTACTGGCCTACCGAGATCTCAACACGGAAACGATTCCATTTGGGTGATCGTAGATCGACTGACCAAGTCTGCACATTTTCTGGCAATCAAGGAAACAGATAAGTATTCTTATTTAGTAGACATTTACCTAAAAGAAGTAGTATCAAGGCACGGAGTGCCAACCTCTATTATATCTGATCGTGACGCGCGTTTTACTTCTGAACTGTGGCAAGCAATACACAAGTCCTTTGGCTCACGTTTAGATATGAGCACCGCTTATCACCCACAGATGGATGGGCAATCTGAACGCACCATCCAAACCCTTGAAGACATGGTTAGGGCATGTGTAATCGATTTTGGTAATGGCTGGGAAAAGCATCTCCCGTTAGTGGAGTTTTCATATAACAACAGCTACCACACCAGCATCCAAGCCGCTCCATTCGAGGCATTGTACGGACGCAAATGCCGATCACCTCTCTGTTGGGCAAAAGTTGGTGACGGCCAAATCACTGGCCCAGAACTTGTGGTAGATACCACCGAGAGAATCGCTCAGATACGACAGCGAATGGCGGCAGCTCGTGACCGTCAGAAAAGCTATGCTGATAAGGGAAGAAAACCACTCGAGTTCCAGGTTGGGGATCGAGTTCTACTCAAAGTCTCACCTTGGAAAGGTGTAGTCCGTTTTGGCAAACGAGGCAAACTCAACCCGCGATACGTTGGACCATTCGAAATCATCGAGAAAATTGGCAAGGTCGCCTACAAGTTGAATCTACCTGAAGAACTCAGCGGAGTTCACGACGTATTCCACGTGTCAAATCTGAAGAAGTGTCTGTCAGATGAGACCCTCATAGTTCCTCTCAAGGAACTCACTATCGACGACTAGCTGCGATTCGTCGAGGAACCTGTAGAGATCACTGATCGAGATGTTAAGATTCTCAAGCGCACAAGAATACCTCTCGTTCAAGTTCGTTGGGATTCCCGTCAACGGGGGGATGATGTGACACCCTAGGAAAATCAGGAAAACAACGCAACTTAACTAGCTTCCTCAGTAACCACGCGCTAAATTTCGGGACGAAATTCTCTTAACAGGGGGAGAATGTGACAACCCTCAAATTTACATATATTCCGTACAATTTATTAATGACAATTAAAGTACTTGACGACTGTGTGGAATCATTTAACTGGTCTCTGATTTCTGTGTTATGCTTACATGTAGTTGTTAACATACTAATAGTGTACAGAAAAGTCATTAAATAGTCCTTGGTGTTTTCCTGAGTGTTGAAAATTAAAAACGTTACAAAAATATATATGTACGACACTTTACGGATTAATTAAGCACTTTAACGGAACAATATCAAACCGAACAACCGGACATTACCCGGAACACTAAAATATTACCAGAGACATTGTTTTTATTTTTCTGAATTAGTTATGGTCCCCGAATATTATAACACACACTACATAAATATCTAGTAACTAATACCCTAACCAATACACTTAGATTTCAACTATGATTAAACTAACTAGTTACAACCTACATCTAGACCCCCCCCCCCCCACATATGACCGTCCAACATGGTGGCCCCACCATAGATTTTATTTGATTATTATATTGGATCATGTTCCCCCATCTATGACACTTTACACAATGGATGAACACATGAAATGGTTATAAGAGTAGTCTTGTGAGCATAAGCCTCATTTCACCATCCACACATTCAACACCACTTCTCTCCCTTCCCCTTCTTCCTTTGTTTCGGCAGCCAACAACCACCACCATACCACCACCCTCACATCATCTTTCAAGCAATCTACACTCACCCAAAGGTGCAAGAGGTCCTACAACGAAGCTCGGTGCGTTCGGAAGTGGAAGGACCTTCTCCATTCGCTATTAACCACCACATTTCTTCACTCGAACTTCCCTAGCCTTGAGCTAGTGGTAAGAACTTAGATCCGTTCATTCTTTATGTTATTTAAGTGGTTAATAGATGTTTGATGATGAAAATCCATGAACACTAAAGAACCATGAACAAAGTCTTGCATATAAACAAACTTGTAATGAAATATTGATGAAACATGATGAAGTGATGACAAACTGAAGTTGTCTTGATTATGTTACTGATTTACTTGCTGATCTACTTGTTATATTGATGTTTGGCGTTGTTGTGATCACTAAACATGATTAACGGAATCAATCGAACACAAACTAGAAAGCTAAAGACTAAAAACAGAATCTGTCCAAGCTTTACAGCCAACTTCAGTTGGCTGTAAACAGGCCATAAATTAACAAAAAATGTATTTTCTGAAGCCTAGATTTATATATTATGAAATACGGTTCTAATGGCACTGGAATCATAATTTTTGGACTCCGTTTACTATTTTTAAAGCATCATTTTGTAACAGCAGCTAGAGCTGCATTTTTCTGCAGAAAGTAGGCGTTTTGTTTTCTGTCATAACTTGAGTTCTGTGTAGGGTTAGATCATGAAACTTGTACTGAAGATGACCACCGATGTATTTGTAATTCTCTCACTAGAATTTCGTAAATCGGACTCTCGATGAATTTTAAATAAATTATTCCGTGGACTGTGGTCAGAAAAATATAAATCTGAGTTCAGTTTGGAAAATGAATTTTTACAAAATATTAGTAATGAACTGGAACCCGATATTTTTACACAATAAAATTTGGAACGTTTAAGACATTCTGTAAAAATTTGGGAATTTTTGGAATAAGTTAACTATTTTATTAAAATGTCCGAAAACAGCCGGTTTTGAATATTAATGCTGAAATGACATAAGTTGTAATTTGCATGTCTAAATGTCGGGTAGGTTATCTGTGAATGATATAACATGTTATATGTGTTATGTGCATTATCGTATGTTTGTTTATGAGTGGGGAATGGATGGGAAACTTATATGGGCATAAACCGTTAAAGTGATGCATGTTGTGTGATAGATACGTGTAGGAACTTTATGCTCTATTTAAAAATCGCTAAATGACTAACCGGTAATCATATTAGAACGTGATTGACCGACCTTGACTGTTAGCTATATTTGAGAATCTAACCGAGCAAACCGAGGTGAATTCACACTTTCTACAAGGCATGGGATTCCCGGTGGTTTGGGAATGGGTTAAAGAATTTAAAACTAAATCTACATATCCCCTTGGGAAGATACGTACGGCCATCCTCCATAGGTAGGATGCCATTATTAATCCTACGAATTCTCCTTGTGCAGAATACGTACGTTCGTCCTCCTGGTGTAGGACAACAACCTTAAAAACTAGCTAGACAAAACTCTATCAATAAGTCCCTCTTCATTATATCGACTTAATCGCCGAGGCCAATGGCGAGCGGGTCATTAGTTAATAGCGCTATTAGGTTTAACAAACCTCACACCGTGCCGGTCGGACGGGCGTGTACTAATGGACTATGGCAGATTATCAGTGATGATAGACGCTGATATAGGGGAAACCTTATTTGCGTAGTAGTCGATATCATACCGTCTAGTAGTTCACACGGGGAAAGCCCCCACTGATTATGGTTATGGTTTGGGTAATGAAAAAGGAATTGGTTAAACATACTTTCAACTATGGGGTAACCCCCACGGCAATTAAGCCAACGAAAGTCAAACCACGTTTTTCAGAAACAACTTAAAACTAAACAACCAAACGTGAACTCACTCAACTTTGTTGTTGACTCGTTGTTACATGCCTTACAGGTCGTTAAACGCTTGGAGCTTGCACGAGGAAGGAGTCGTTGTGGTGTACGGACTGTTATGTTCCGTACTTATTATTTAAATCCTTATGAACTTATTAAACTTGTGTTTTGAACTTTAACTTATAAACTATGGACTTATGCTTTTGGATTTACTTTTATGCTTCCGCTGTTTAAACTAAACATGGCTAACTAGCTTTGGTCACCAATCGTATTGTGGTTGGTCTTATTTACTTAATTACGATGTTCAATATGATTGGTGGCTCGATCCTGGTCATGTCACGCCTCCAAGCGGTGATACTCCGCATGGTGGATTTTGGGGGTGTGACAAAAAACACTTTGTTTTGATATCAAACATGTTTTCTAACTTAGTTAAACATGTTTTAACATGTTTAACTCGTCACTTTTAGTCTAGTGCTTGTTTTGGGTCTTAAGTCAAGCGGTCTTGACAACCGCTTAGAATTTTGAACTCGACCCTTTTGGTCGATCGTTAGGATCCGACCAAGCAAATTTTGTGACCTTAGTTGTATAGGGAATAACCTTCAGAGGTTATACCTTATGGTCACTTAGTTTAATTAGTTGTATGATAGGTAGTTTATATGCCTTAGGAAAATGACCAAAATGCCCTTTTCTTGCATAATTGGATTTTAAGCATATGTAACTTAACTGTTGTCACTTAAACTGATTATGCAACATATTTAAACATGTTAGGGCATATAATACTTGTCATAGGACTAGTTAGGCGTTTCAAACGCGCGTTTACGCGAACGACGCGTTAAAGTAGCGTAAGCTACCTTAATGGGTCGTAACGGGTCGTAAGCACTTAGGATAGGTTCTGATTTAGAATGTAGGCTTTGTTAAACCATATCACATGAGTTCCAATACTCATTTGGTTTACGAGACCTCATTCTACCCGATCTTCCGATTTAGGTGTCGATTTATTAACCTAGCGATCCGATTACTAGGTGCGATTTAATTTCCTTGGTTTGCCCGAGCTTTGCTAAGTTTATTTAATCGTGGATACTTTGCACTTCGATGTGAGTACATAGTTCCCCTATTTTATTGTTTTCGATTGTTTTGGGGTGATTCATATGTGTTAAACGATTTCGATGCTTTCAACGATGATTTCAAAAACGAATACTATGGTTTATATTAAACAATAACAATTTCGATAATGTGAATGAACTTGTTGGACGTATTTACATAACGAATAACATTCATTAACAATGATCAAGCCGACCAGTATTAGGTGATGGTACCATAGGATCTGACAAATCCCGTTATCGGACTGCCACCATGGTTATGTATGGGGGTTATGTGGGTAACGACTGAACCTGATGATTGTTTACTTACCCTTTGGTGGTTGGTTAATATGAGTTGAACGATGGACGAGTTTCAAAGGTTTGAATGTTATAAGCAGACGACCAAAAGTTAGTTTTCACAATTAAAACGAGAACGATTTGAACGATTTTGAACAATTGTGAACGATTGAACGATTATGAACGATTTGGAACGATTTGAACGATTTAAACAAATGAACGATGGTCTATTACATGAACGAGTTAAACGATGGGTTTTTGGTATGTGATTAGATAACGGGACAGGTTTAATGTGATAAAAGCATGGTAGATACGCCGCTGGTACTTCTTATATATAAGTGCTTTTATCATATTACATTCCGTGACGTATTTAGTTCACTTGGACGAACGATTTTAAACGATGTCACACAATGATGTTTACTAAACGATATAAACCATACGAGTTATTTCACGAGAACGATTTACGATTTGGGTTACTTAAACAAATGTTTTGGGTTAAGATTCATGGCAACGAGATTTTATAAACTATAACCAACTTATTTTGAGTTGGTTATTCATATTGCAATACCAAACTCTTTTCAAAACAAGGTTTTCAATTAACGAATCTTGTAGTCAAACGAGTTATTTCAACATGTAAACGAGCCATGAATCTGAAACTCTCACAAAACCTATGTGCTCGCTGGCATTTCTTTGCCGACTTTATTTTTACATATGTTTCAGGTGGTGTTGAATGATGTTGAATGCAATTAGGATGCATGCTCACTTAGGACCGGACGAGGCCTTAATGACTTAATAACGATGATAGTCGATATGTGAACTTGTTTATGTTAACTTTAAGACAATGTAAATGGTTAATATTTAAATAAAACTAAACTTTTTGAATCCATGGTTGTGAAACAATAATTCTGTCGCTCCACTACCCGACGTTTCCGCCGCGGTTTCGTTGTTTTATGCGGTCAGGGTGTGACAGAAGAGTTGGTATCAGAGCTCATGGTTATAGGGAATTAGGTTATTAGTAATGCTTTGACCTAGACTATAATTTTTCTAGGACCCTAACGCAAGTTTTCTTGCGTTTAGATTCTAAAACAATACCGTCACCTATCTTTAGGTGATAACCACAACGAGAACACAATAACAAATCCGCTTTGAAAATCCATCATCTCTTCGTAGATGATTTATTATAAGGTTTTGAACCTTCAAAATTTTCAAAATCTCGTCAAAGTTTGGGTCTTATAATGTGAACATGTGCAATCTGGAAGGGTGGGTGCCTGTATCCTGAGTTTTCTGTCTAAGGCTAGAGTGTTCGTACAAATCCACATAATCAGACCAGTCACTCTTACCTGGGAACTCTTGGGGTGAGTGTCCACTTATAGGCTAAAGCATGTCTTCGCGATACATTATATTAACCCATTTACTTTGATTTGTCACTGTGTGTCGTTTGTTTGTTCGAGGTAACGAACGAATGATCACCTTCCTTGTGTTTTGTCGAAGTTTTCAATACCTCTTTTGTTTATCCAATTGTCAATCTCACTCGTTTCTCATGTTTCCTTGTTCTTTTTAGAATATGCTGGCTCGACGAGATGCACAACCTCAAACTAATGCCGAAATCGCAGCCCTTGTCGCTCAGCAAATGGCTACTGTGATTCCGAACCTAATAACTCAGATTAATTAAGCGAACAACAACAATAATAACAATGCTCAGTGCAGTTTTAAGACTTTCAATTCGGCTAAACCATTAAAGTTTTATGCGTCTCAAGGAGCAACTGCGCTTCTACAATGGTTCGAGAGTCTGGAGAGCACATTTAGACATGTTCAATGTCCGAATGAAAGAAAGGTTGAGTTTGCATCCAGTGTTTTCGAGAAGCGTGCTCTTACATGGTGGAACGGTGTGATGCGTGATAGGGGTGCCGATGTGGCGATGGCACAAACTTGGGAAGAGCTTCGGGCTCTCATGATGAAAGAGTTCTGTCCCCATCACGAAATTAGGGCTTTGGAACGAGAATTCGATGAACTGAAACAGGATGGGGGAGAACACCTTGCGTATACGGATCGTTATGAAGAGCTGAGTTTGTTGTGTCCTACTATGGTTACCCCGTTAGAGAACGCGATTGAGAGGTATATCGATGGCCTGCCCGATTCTGTGCAAGACATTGTAACTGGTAGTAATCCTACCACTGTTCGTCAGGCAATCGAACTGGCTGCAACTCTGACTGAGTCTCAAGTCAGAAAAGGTAAACTGACCCGCAAGGGTGACAAAAAGCAGTCAACCGACACCGCACAAGAAAAGGGTAAGGGCAAGAAGAAGGGCGAGTCATCTAGGAGGTCAAGGAAGCACAAGGCTTCCCAAAATTTTGCTGTTACCAATCAAAACGCTCAGAACCCACCACTCAACCTCCTGCCGAGAAATAGTATGCTGGTACCGCACCTCACTACAATAGGTGCAATGGTCATCATGCGACCCAACAGGCTTGTAAACAGAGTACCACTTGTTGTAAACTTGGGCATACGGCCAACATTTGTCATTTGGGTCAGAATCAAGCTGCTCAGAATCCAGCATAGGTTCAGGGAAATGCTGCTAGATTTCCACCTGGCTCGTGTTATAACTGCGGAGAGATGGGTCATTACCGCAACAATTGTCTGAAGCTTGCAAACCCGAATGCTAATGCGAATGACAATCCCGCTCATGGATGAGCATACAATCTGAACACAAACAAGGCGCGTGCTGACAATGAGGTTGTTAATGGTATGTTCCTTGTTAACCATCAACCTACATCTGTTCTTTTCGATTCTGGTGCCGATAGAAGTTTTGTATCATTATCATTTGAGCCTTTACTTGCGATGCCTAGAACTAAACTGAGGAAACCCTTATATGTCGAAGTAGCTACTGGTAAACCTCTTGTACTCGATTCTGTTATTCGCGATTGTCAATTGAACCTCGATAACCATCTTTTTCCTATTGACCTCACACCGTTGCAACTTGGGAGTTTCGATATTATTGTAGGGATGGATTGGTTAACTAAGTATCATGCTGAGGTGGTTTGCTTCAATAAGATTGTTCGTATTCCTCTTTTATCTGGCGATATTCTAGAGATTCGTGGCGAGAAACCATCTGGAGGTTTGAAACTCATGTCGTGTACTAAAGCCCAAAGTTACTTACGAAAAGGATATGTGGCATTTCTGGCACATGTCACAGAGGAGAAAGGAAAGAGCAAGTGTATTCAAGATATTCCGATTGTTCAAGATTATCCAGAGGTGTTTCCTGATGAACTGCCTTGTTTGCCTCCAGTTCGTCAAGTCGAGTTTCATATTGATCTTGTTCCTAATGCCAACCCGATTGCTAAAGCACCTTATCGTCTTGCACTGTCTAAGATGCAAGAGTTATCGAAACAACTTCAAGAGTTATCTAATAAAGGATTCATCCGACCGAGTTATTCACCTTGGGGCGCTCCAGTCCTGTTTGTGAAAATGAAAGATGGGTCTTTTCGAATGTGTATCGATTACCGTGAGCTTAATAAGCTTACCATCAAAAATCGATATCCCCTACCATGAATAAATGATCTTTTTGATCAGCTGCAAGGTGCTACATGTTTTTCCAAGATCGATCTGCATTCTGGGTATCATCAGCTTCGTGTAGTCGAAGAAGATATTCCCAAAATTGCTTTCCGTACGAGATATGATCACTACGAGTTCACTGTCATGCCTTTTGGTTTGACGAATGCCCCAGCTATCTTCATGGATTTAATGAATAGGGTTTGTAAACCTTATTTAGACAAGTTCATCATTGTGTTCATTGACGACATTCTCATTTATTCGAAGTCTCGAGCCGATCACGAACAACACCTTCTGTCACACCCTGGCTTTTGCGGAAGCGTGGGTTTATTTTGGTGTGACTTCTTAATACCATAGCACAATCATAACAATGCTATATGAATTAAAACACGTGATAGTCATCCATTCATTTAGTTTTAAAAGTTACCACAACAACATTGTTTCAAAAGTCGACACATGAAACCAAATACAATCACGTCATAATTAAAAACATATTCATACGACACGACAAAAGTCTTGACTAGAAATATGGTTTAAGACTTGTAACCCGTCCTGGTAAGGGTCACACTTCCTAAACCCGGATGACATCATTATTCCTTACGCAGCTTGACGTGAATGCATACCTTGCCAGATCCACTAATTTCCTGAAATACATGTAGTTTGAAAAATCAACAAAAGTTGAGCGAGTTCATGTAAAAGTGAGTATGTTTATAAATCGTTAAAGTACGTCCCAGTGTAAAAATGTTCCTGGTATGTAGAAATTAAGGAAAAAGAGATCACCACTGGGTTGCAAAGCCACTGGTATGTGTGAAGTGATGCAGGAAAACTCAAACATAGCAAATTTGTACCGGGCCTCGGCTGTAAGACACAATCACCTCTATGGGTCACCCTGACCTCACGGGTGTGGGCTCGCTACACCCAAATAGATCTATCACTCTTGTGTCCCTCGGTCCTAACAACGAGGATTAATGGCTTTAAGCGTTGTACCCACCACTCACATGATCTGAACGTCCCAACCCTCCTTAAGCTAACCATACCATGTATAAAAATGTCCTAAATAATTGTAACATGTATTTCACCCCCGAAGTTATAAACTGAAATCAGTTAAGAGAAAAGGGGGACATGAACTCACTGTACTGCGTCTCCTGTATCGAAATGTCCACTCAAACTTGATCAGCTACCCGACGACCTACAACGTACTAATATCTATTAGACGATCGGGCCGTGCCTTGCCTTTGTATTTGTTTGAGTTACGATACTTTGATATTATACTTGTCAAAATAATATTAATTATTTTAACTTAACTTTGGTAATAAGGAAAATAGTTAGGCAACTATTTCGTATTCACACTTCTTAATTGTTTATAAGTGTGTTTCCTTCCCAAGGATGGGGGTATTTTTACATGTACACTTGTAATTCCGAACAATATATTTTAAGTCCCACTTAGAAAAATATATTCAACATATTTATCGAAACCCATATAACCCAAAATATATTTATTTTTCTCAAAAATAATATATTTTCATATTTTGTAACCAAATAATATTTACCCCAAAATATGTTCGTAAACGTATTTCTCGGATTCATAAGTGTGATGGCGTTTTGCTAAGTTACATTATTTTATCCTAAATAATATAACTAGTTTCCCCCAAAATAAATAATATAATCACACAAGCGTTTTACTATCAAATATATATTTTAAATATATATTTATTTGCTTTTATTTCCGAAAACCCACCTCCGATACTTTGGAGTTTCGTAATAAAATTTATGGCGAAGTTTACTTCCGAAAAACAAGTCAATATATTTTGTAAATACTTGTTAGAAAATAATTTTTCTAAGTCTAGGGATTTTTGGAAAATTTCGCCAGAGTTTCCCCTAGAACGGGAGTGTCCATGCTTATTAGCATATCGTTTTCTTTTCAAAATCAATCAACAAACAATCTTTTAAACAACTTTACATCACCAAGAGCAAAAATATACTTGTTACATAATAATCATGCACTTGATATTTTCCGAAAATGCGTTGTAACTTAGTGAAGCTTTTAATAGGCTTAGTTACTTTCCAAAGTGTATTTACTTCGTTAAAAATCACTTTCTTAAACGAGTTACGTTTTCACAACTTGTAAATAATTGGGTAAATTACTTTTTGAGTCCATGTGTTTTATGTGTTTTAACTAGTTGAGTCCAAAAGCAAAAAGTTTAACGACCTGAGTCCCTATAAGCATTTTCTTTAACCATTTGAGTCCAAATTTCTAACGCTGTTAAAATTATTCTGTTAACTTTGGTTAAATGACCACATTACCCTTTTAATTAAAAAAACCATTTTATTATTAAATATAAAATATATATGTATCTTCTCTAGATCAGATCATAAGTCAATGGAGAAATTCACTCTCTCTACCTAAACCATCTCCATCCCACCACCTTACCTCCACCATCAACACCACCGTCACCACCGCACCTCCACCGTCACCACCACCACTACACCGTCACCACCATAACACCCACCACCGCTGCACCTCCACAACACCCACCACCGCCGGCGACAGCTCCGGCGACATAAAGTCAGATGAGGAGGGTGAGGATGATGGTGTGTATGCGCTTTATATTCTCTCTCATTTTCCCAACTTACCCAGAAACTCAAGTTCATAAAGATAAGTTTGCTTCATAATTTATTGATTTCTATTTTCTTGATCATTAGGGTTCTGTGTGTGAATCTTTGCTTCTTGTGGGTGTATTCTTGCTCAAACTTTATTTTTTTTTCAGCCAATTTTTTGTGTGGATGGGTTTCTTCAGGATTTGTTTTTGATTGTGGGTATGTGTGATAACTTCAAATCTTTAATTTTCTTGACCATGAAAGGAAAAAAATGATTTTTGATGCTTTGAAGCTGTAAAGAGTGAAAGATTAAAAGATTGAAGCTTTTGTGTTTGTTATTTTATGATCATTTCATCTTGATTCTGGGGTTTAATTTTATTGTAATTAGGGTATAATCAGTTTTTCAATGAGTTTGAAGGGTCGGTTCCGAGTAAGTTGTTTGATAAAGATCTTGATGCGGTTTTTTTTAAACGATAACTGGTTTCCGTTTGCGATACCGGAGAATCTTGGGAACTCGCTGTTGCCGCTACACCAAGGATAGCAAGGATTCCGTTGCAGAGAAGGAAGATGTAATGTCTGTCAGTGGGAACTCGCTGAAACCTTTGCTTCAGTGATGAAATTGAACAAAGGAATGAACAAATCGACGGCTGATTCGTTCGCAGGAAGTTTTAATCGGTGAAAAGCAGAGGAAAATGGTAGAAATGGAAGTGAATTGAAGAAGAAGAGTGAGAGATCGGACAGAAGAATAGAGACAGAGACGGATTTGAATTAGGGTGATTGTGCCCAAATTTGGAAAATGGATTGTTTAGATTTTGTAGGTTTCTTTTCTTTTTGGGGTTGTGTAATGGATTTATGTATTATTAACAATTAATAATAATAATATGTAGGGGCATTTTAGTCTTTTAATGAAAAAGTAACAGAAAATTCAAACAGAGTTAGAAATTTGGACTCAAATGGTTAAAGAAAATGCTTATGGGGACTCAGGTCGTTAAACTTTTTGCTTTTGGACTCAACTAGTTAAAACCCATAAAATACAGGGACTCAAAAAGTAATTTACCCTAAATAATATTTACAAAATTTAGCTTCTTGAACTCTTCTTGTAAATAAAAGTTCTTACATTTATTTTATTTATAAAAACAATGTAAGTTTTCGTAAAGTTATGATTTTTCCAAAAACCCGACTCTCTAGCTTGGTTTACTTAGAAAAAGCTTCTAGTAAACTTGAATCAACATGATCACAAATCTACTAGTTCATTTATATTTTAGAAAAATCTATTTTCATTCAAGTTCATGACTAAACTTAGAAGGTGGTTATTTATGTAATACATAACCACTTCCTATTCTTGTTAAATCATGCTTCTAAATTTATTTAACAAGACTTTTATGGTGATTAACCTCCTACAACCAAGACTCATCATAAAAATAATAACATGCTCATAACAATATCATTCTAGTAGCATTTCAACTTCAAGTAAACAATATGTAAAACTTTCAAGTAAACACACGAGTATGTAAACACTTGTGTAACACAAAGTTTCGACAAAATAACTATTTTTGTAAATGTTAACCGGAAGTTGTAAAGATGTAACTTCTTTAAAAGCGAGACTTTCAAGAAACAAAGTTGATCTATACAAAGATCCACTAAAAATAATGGAAGGATACTACCTATTTTGGAAAAACCACAAGTTCATGTATTTCTGCGATTATATCTATTTTAACTAGTTGCATATTGTTTATTGTTGAATGAGGAGATTGTTCACGATTTAAAAGAAAATAAACACATGTTTTGAAAACATGGGAAACCTCCATTTTTAGGGGAAACTCTGCCAAAATTTTTATAAATTTTGACACTTAGAAAAATATAAATTTTTGAGAAACTTATTCCCTAAAAATGTGTTTAAAAGCATTACCAAGGTTTCCCTAATTTTTGGTGATAAGAAATGAGGATTTCTTCAAGAATAAAATAGATATAAGTATGTATATTTTTGAGAGAAAAATATATATTATTTTATCACCAACTTTTGTGCTAAGTGTATATAGTATGTGTTATACGTGCTAGTGTATTAAGACTTAAAAATACACTAAATACTCGTGAGGAGTATAAACATAAAAATACACATACAAAATACAAGATACATAATTCGGGTGCGAAGTGCAAAACACAAAAGACTTATATTTATTTTAGAGGAAATAATATAAGTAAGATACGTAGTTAAAAATATGAAATATTTTTAACACAACAATACAAATACAAAAGAGAGTGACTGAACTTGTGCGATGCAAGTCTAGTGACTAACATTAAGAAAACGCGTATAGGTTACGACGTTAAGTAAGCAAATCCGGTGAAGTTTACGACGCACAGGAACGCAAAGTTGTGAGTTCATGCTCCCCCTTTTCTCTTAACTGTTTTCAGTTTTATAACTGCGGGGGTGAAATACATGTTACAAATATTACAATGTTTACAAATGGTATGATGGATACAAAAATGATACGAGAAATCGTGTCACGAATAGGGTACCATAAGCACCATTAATCGTGTACATACTTAGACCGCAGAACAAAATGTTAGATCTAATGGGTTCCGGGCAGCCCCACTCTTGGCCACTCTTTTACCAAGCAGTGTTTTTGTGTCTCAGTCGTAAATCGACTACAGAAAAATGCCTATGGTTTGGTGACTTCCTATGTCGTGGCACATGTTAATGGCTTTGCAACCCATTAACACTTGATACATACAGAAATATTTGACTTATACATGAGTACGTGGTGTACACAAAAGACTTGATTTATACAAAAGACAAATTATGTTTTCATACAAAGTATACAAACGTGAAATACAAAAATTGCATGAATTCACACCAACTTTATGTTGACGTTTTTCCAAAACTCACATGTATTTCAGGTAACTAGGATGGATGTGCGCGTGGTCTTACTCATGCTCGTGGATGTCGCTTTGTCTATCTTTAAATAAAGTTGTGACTTTTAAGACAATATGTTATCTCGTGTTGTAAACACTTGACATACGTTTTCAGTAATGTAATATTTGAAGGTATTTTTGAGCATGTAGTATGTTTACTCTTCGTATGCAATGAGAACCTTTCATGATCACACCTCGTGCTTCCGCCGCAGAAAGGGGTGTGACAGATTGGTATCAGAGCTGCGATTGTAGTGAACCAGGATTCCTTCTCGAGTCTAGTCTACAATCTCTAGGATCCTTTCACGAAAACAATTTTCAAAGAGTTTTCATTGCATAAAACGTCCCGCGACATCCACTGCCTGAAACTGTCTACATGAGTCTAGTAAAGACACTACGAGACTTAGAGTGCACTTGAGTAGCACTTGTCGTTGACTAGAAATTACTTGCAATTATGTGTGATAATTAGCATGTACTAGAAGTAGAATGTCACAAGTATACGTGACTTTATCTGAAAGCAATGGCCTACCTGAAGGAAGAGACACGAGGATGAAACGAACTGTGCGGACTGTGCAAGGAGTTACGTAATTATGGATGCATACATAATTATGGAATTCAGTGCACAAAAATCATAGCAAGTCTTGTCACGTATAGACTCCCTCAGTGCAAGCCTACTAAGTACTCTGCTAGAGTAATAATTGTTTGATGTCACTTATGTGGTATATATACCTGTGAATGTATATGCTACTACTGTCTAGTATGACGATATCAAACAAATGCCTAAACCTATTGGGTTGTGTTCGTCAGAACATGGCACCCAGAAGAGCTATGAACGCTCGTGACCAACCTCCTCCTCCCCCACTGCCAAGAACTGCTGAAGAGCTGAACGCCCTACTGGAAGAAAGGATCTCCGCTGCTATCGCCCAGTACGAGGCGAACCGTACTCAAGACAGTGGAGGACCAAGCAACGCTAGGCGTAATGGGAATGGAGATTCGTCTGGAGGCAATGCAGCTTAAGGCTGCACTTTCAAGCAGTTCCTCGACTGCAAGCTGATGAACTACGATGGCACAGGAGGTGCAGTAGCATATGTGCGCTGGACGGAGAAGACTGAAGCTACCTTCCGCATGAGCAAGTGTACCGCGGATCAACAAGTCACCTTTGCTACTGGGTTATTTGTCGATGAAGCTCTGACTTGGTGGAACCTGCAAGTCCAAACCTTGGGCGATGATGCCGCTTATGGCTTAACTTGGGAGGAACTGAAGGAAAGAATGAGAGAGAAGTACTGCTCTCGTGCTGAACTCCAAAGGCTGGAGACGGAGTTCTGGCACTTGACCATGGAAGGTGCTGACATTAATGGTTATACTCGAAGGTTCCACGATCTGTCCAGAGTGCTTCCCTACATGGTGACTCCCGAATTCAAGCGTGTTGAACGCTACATTTGGGGACTGGCCTCAGAGTTTCGTGGCATGGTGACGTCGGCCAAACCACAAACAATCACCGAGGCTGTAACTCTGGCTGTCAGCCTTACTGAAGATTGTGTTCGAATGAAGAAGCTATCACTGAACCCAACAGAAAATGCCAAGATGCATGCTGAGTCGTCTGGCGACAAGAAAAGGAAATATGCAAACTTGAATCAAGCAACTCGTAACAACAAAGGTTCCAACAAGAAGCGTGACCCTAACCCGCCTCAAGGGGCGAAATCTCTTGCAGCTATGAACGACACTCCAGCTAAAGGATACCTGGGCACCCTGCCCAAGTGCAATCAGTGCAAGCGTCATCATGAAGGGGTGTGTCGCGTTCCAAGATGCGACAAGTGTGGAAAGTTGGGTCACCGTACTGAAGACTGCTGGAGTAAGGGAAATAAGAACGGGAATGGTAACGGAAAGGGGCGAAACCAAGGATGCTTCAGATGTGGAAGTAAAGATCATTTCATGAAGGACTGCCCAGAGGGAAACAATGCTCGGGCTAGAGCATTTGTGATTGGAGCAAGGGACGCACGCGAGGACCCTAATGTGGTCAACGGTACGTTCCTCATTAACAATCACTTTGCATCCATATTATTCGACACTGGCGCCGATTATAGTTTCATGTCTGTGGAATTTCAACGCATACTTGGAATAGAATCTAGTAGATTAGAAATTCCTTATTCCATAGAACTAGCCAATGGTAAACTTGTTGAATCGGGCGAAGTTGTCAGAGGCTGCACATTAGAACTTGGCGAACGAAATTTTAGCATCGACCTCTTACCTATTCAATTGGGTAGCTTCGATGTAGTAGTCGGAATGGACTTGTTGTCCAAGAACAAAGCTGAAGTTATTTGTCATGAGAAAATCATTCGCATCCCTCTGACGAATGATGAAACCCTCATCATACATGGAGAAAGACGAAACACGCCTCTACGAATCATCAGTTGTATGAAGGCACAGAAGTGCTTGAGGAAAGGATGCGTCGCTTTCCTAGCACACGTTGTAGATAAGAAGGCTGTGGAGCCAAAACTCGAAGACATTCCTGTGGTGAAGGAATTTCCTGATGTGTTCCCTGAAGATCTGTCAGGACTACCTCCGCAACGACAAGTCGAATTCCACATAGACTTGGTTCCAGGAGCCGCTCCTGTAGCCAAGGCTCCCTATCGACTTGCACCATCCGAAATGCAAGAATTATCTACACAACTTCAGGAGTTGTTGGATAAAGGATTCATAAGGCCAAGCTTCTCACCCTGGGGAGCTCCAGTATTATTCGTGAAGAAGAAGGATGGATCACTGCGGATGTGTATCGATTACAGGGAACTGAACAAGCTCACAATCAAGAATCGGTATCCGCTACCGAGGATTGATGACTTGTTTGATCAACTGCAGGGATCAAGCTACAATTCCAAGATCGACCTTCGATCTGGATACCATTAGCTGAGAATCCAAGATGAAAGCGTGCCAAAGACTGCATTCAGAACACGCTATGGGCACTACGAATTCCTTGTGATGCCGTTTGGATTGACGAACGCGCCAGCGGTCTTTATGGACCTGATGAACCGCGTATGCAAACCAAATCTCGATAAATTCGTGATTGTATTTATCGATGACATCCTGATTTACTCGCGAACGAAAGAAGAGCACGAGCAACATCTCAGAACCATCTTGGAACTACTAAAGAAAGAGAAACTTTATGCAAAGTTCTCGAAATGCGAATTCTGGATTCGCGAAGTACAATTTCTTGGCCACGTGGTGAATGAGAAGGGCATTCATGTAGACCCGTCCAAGATAGAAGCAATAAAGAATTGGAAAGCTCCCAAGACCCCAACTAAAGTTCGTCAATTTTTGGGCTTAGCGGGCTATTACCGACGATTCATCGAGAATTTCTCAAAAATAGCTCAACCGCTAACGACCCTTACGCAGAAGGACAGGAAATACGACTGGGGTCACAAACAAGAAGAAGCCTTTCAGCTACTTAAGAACAAGCTCTGCGATGCACCGATACTATCGTTACCCGAAGGCACTGAAGACTTCGTGGTATACTGCGACGCCTCACGACAAGGCTTGGGTTGTGTGCTCATGCAACGCCAAAAAGTCATCGCTTATGCTTCAAGACAACTGAAGGTTCACGAGAGAAATTATACCACTCACGACCTGGAGCTGGGTGCAGTGGTATTCGCCTTGAAGATTTGGCGACATTACTTATATGGTACTCGATGTACAATCTTCACAGATCACAAAAGCTTACAACACATATTTGATCAGAAGGAATTGAATATGCGCCAGCGACGTTGGGTTGAGCTGCTGAACGATTATGACTGTGAGATTAAGTACCATCCTGGAAAGGAAAACGTTGTAGCAGATGCGTTGAGCCGAAAAGAAAGGGTTAAGACCCTAAGGGTTCGAGCATTGGAAATGACGATTCGAACGAACCTCACTGCACGCATTCGAGATGCACAACAAGAAGCTCTTAAAGAAGAGAATCGTAAAGCTGAATACCTCCGGGGTGCATTGAAGTACATGGCGCCAAATGAAGAGGGAGCCTTATACTTTAAAAAGGGCATTTGGGTTCCGCTCTATGGTGGCCTACGAGAAGTCATCCTTGATGAAGCGCACAAGTCAAGATACTCGATCCACCCAGGGTCGGACAAGATGTATCAAGACTTGAAGGAATATTATTGGTGGCCGAGACTCAAGAGCGACGTTGCTGTCTATGTTGGAAAATGCCTAACCTGTGCTAAGGTTAAGGCAGAATATCAGAAACCGTCCGGTCTACTACAACAACCAGAGATTCCCGTATGGAAGTGGGAACAAATCTCGATGGACTTCATAACAAAATTACCCAGGACCCCGAGAGGGCACGATATGATATGGGTAATAGTTTATCGATTGACGAAGTCTGCGCATTTCCTACCAATCCGAGAGAAGGATAGCACGGGAAAGCTTGCAGAGATATACTTAAGAGAAATTGTGGCACGTCATGGAGTGCCAATCTCAATCATTTCAGACAGAGATGGACGCTTTGTCTCAAGAATCTGGCAATCATTTCAGGAAGCCTTTGGATCTCAGTTAGATCTGAGCACGGCATTCCATCCGCAAACAGACGGCCAGAGCGAACGGACTATACAAACGTTAGAAGATATGCTTCGCGCATGTGTCATGGATCTAGGCGGCAGCTGGGATACTCATCTACCTTTAGTTGAGTTTTCCTACAATAACAGTTATCATACGAGCATAAAAGCCGCGCCGTCCGAAGCTCTGTATGGCCGCAAATGCCGATCGCCCTTATGTTGGGCAGATGCCGGAGATAAATGTATGGTTGGTCCTGAACTTGTACAAGAGACCACCGACAAGATTGCGCAGATCCGAGAGCGCATTAAGGCGGCTCGAGAGCGACAAAAGAGCTACGCTGATCCGAATAGAAAATCGGTAGAATTCAAGGTGGGAGACAAAGTGTTGTTAAAAGTCTCACCATGGAAGGGCGTAGTCAGATTCGGAAAGCGCGGGAAGCTAAATCCACGATATATCGGACCATTCAGAATATTGAGGAGAATTGGTACCATGGCGTACAAATTGGAGTTACCGGAAGAACTTAACGGAGTACATGATACGTTTCATGTATCCAACCTGAAGAAGAGTCCAACACAAGAAAACGTGATCATCCCGATGGATGAAGTGCATATTGATGAAGCCCTCCGATTTACAGAACAACCCGTTGAGGTTACCGACTGGAAAGTCAACAAGACCAGGAGGAGCAGCGTAAAACTTGTCAAAGTACGTTGGAACTCTAAGCACGGACCCGAGTACACATGGGAACGTGAAGACCAGTTCAAGAAAAAGTATCCCCACCTATTCAAAGAGACTCCAGCGAGAGTGAGTTCAGCCTGAATTTCGGGACGAAATTCTTTTAACGGGGGGAGACTGTGACAACTGGCCCAAACTGGTAATTTCCGTACACATTAATTATTGCTTAATGACTGCAATTATGTGCTTAATTGTCAGCAATATCTGATTTCATACTAAACAAGTGAATTCATGCACGTTGTATACTACAAAATATTGCTTTATGCATAAACGAGAGCGTTGCGTCAGAAATATTAGTAAACTCACCGGTAGGACACAATGTGTCAACAGAACTGCAGAAAGCAGTCAGACAATAAAATTGGAGCCTAGGTGTAGGTCCGACAATAAGAATACATTAAAACCCAAGAGTACATACAAGGGTTAATATATATGCAATGCGAAAGCAAAATTTAGCACTAAAAAGCACCCGAAACGCACTTTAAGTGCAGAATCTATAAAATTCAGCAATAATTCAGCATTTAGACACATGAATATTTTGCAGAAATGTCGTTTTATTATCCAGAATATTTCCCTAAGTGTTGGGAATCGATAGTGTTATAAAAAGATACTTATTAAACACTAAAAGGTGCAATTTAGCACTTTAACGAATCGGTATGTAACCGAACAACCGGATTTTACCCGGAACATGAAAATATTGTTATTTTCATTATTTATCTTTTTCTGAGCCAGTTAGGGTCCCTGAATACCCTAACACCCAATGTAACGCATGACACACCACTAACGAGGTTAAGCACTTAACTAACTTACTTAACCTAACTAATATCCAACTAATTAGTTGGAATCGGACCAAGACCCCCCCCCCCCCCTTAACCAAACCGTCCCCATGAGGGGGACACACTTTGTACAATTTGATTATAATATTACTTGTGCCTAAAATCTAGTAGACATATGGACCTATGGTTAATACACACACTAATTATCTATACGATCATGTATTAGCCCACCATAACATGATCATCACACAACACCACAACACACACTTCTCTCCCTCTCTTCTAGCTTACGGCCGAACACACCCACCCCCCCATCCATCCATTTTCGATTTCTATCTTGCAAGTTCCAAGCTCTACAAGTGTTAAGGATCTCGTATAAGGAAGCTTGGTGCAAACGGAAGGCGAAGGACCTCACTCTCTTGCTTTTATCCACCCTATTTGCGCTTAGATTCTTCCCTAGCCTCGAGCTAGTGGTATGTTACTTAAATCACCTTCTTGAACTATTTTAAAGTGGTTAATATGATCTGTAACGGTTAAAACTCGTTAACTTACAAGATGAAGCATAAAAGTCTACTTAAAACACTAAAATTGGTGGTTAAAAGCTTGAATGTTGTGTAAATCATGTAGTATTTTATTTGTGTGATTATTTGGACCCGATCTATGTTGTGGTAGCTCGGATCATCATTTAACCCGGTTTAGTCATGATCTTGGATTATGACATAAAGCTTGTTTAAGTATAACAAGGGTTAGAAGATGAAACTCTACCACACACGAATCATGAACTTGTGTAAAAGCGATTTTGTTTGGGAAATAGTGTTCAAAACTAGTAGATCTACGGATCTACAAGCGGTACTTTCAAAGGACCAAGTGTCCAAGAAAATCATATTTTCTAAAGCCGAGCCTTACATGAAAAAGAATGATTTTAGCAAACACACGAGTATGTAAACACTTGTGTAACACAAAGTTTCGACAAAATAACTATTTTTGTAAATGTTAACCGGAAGTTGTAAAGATGTAACTTCTTTAAAAGCGAGACTTTCAAGAAACAAAGTTGATCTATACAAAGATCCACTAAAAATAATGGAAGGATACTACCTATTTTGGAAAAACCACAAGTTCATGTATTTCTGCGATTATATCTATTTTAACTAGTTGCATATTGTTTATTGTTGAATGAGGAGATTGTTCACGATTTAAAAGAAAATAAACACATGTTTTGAAAACATGGGAAACCTCCATTTTTAGGGGAAACTCTGCCAAAATTTTTATAAATTTTGACACTTAGAAAAATATAAATTTTTGAGAAACTTATTCCCTAAAAATGTGTTTAAAAGCATTACCAAGGTTTCCCTAATTTTTGGTGATAAGAAATGAGGATTTCTTCAAGAATAAAATAGATATAAGTATGTATATTTTTGAGAGAAAAATATATATTATTTTATCACCAACTTTTGTGCTAAGTGTATATAGTATGTGTTATACGTGCTAGTGTATTAAGACTTAAAAATACACTAAATACTCGTGAGGAGTATAAACATAAAAATACACATACAAAATACAAGATACATAATTCGGGTGCGAAGTGCAAAACACAAAAGACTTATATTTATTTTAGAGGAAATAATATAAGTAAGATACGTAGTTAAAAATATGAAATATTTTTAACACAACAATACAAATACAAAAGAGAGTGACTGAACTTGTGCGATGCAAGTCTAGTGACTAACATTAAGAAAACGCGTATAGGTTACGACGTTAAGTAAGCAAATCCGGTGAAGTTTACGACGCACAGGAACGCAAAGTTGTGAGTTCATGCTCCCCCTTTTCTCTTAACTGTTTTCAGTTTTATAACTGCGGGGGTGAAATACATGTTACAAATATTACAATGTTTACAAATGGTATGATGGATACAAAAATGATACGAGAAATCATGTCACGAATAGGGTACCATAAGCACCATTAATCGTGTACATACTTAGACCGCAGAACAAAAGGTTAGATCTAATGGGTTCCGGGCAGCCCCACTCTTGGCCACTCTTTTACCAAGCAGTGTTTTTGTGTCTCAGTCGTAAATCGACTACAGAAAAATGCCTATGGTTTGGTGACTTCCTATGTCGTGTCACATGTTAATGGCTTTGCAACCCATTAACACTTGATACATACAGAAATATTTGACTTATACATGAGTACGTGGTGTACACAAAAGGCTTGATTTATACAAAAGACAAATTATGTTTTCATACAAAGTATACAAACGTGAAATACAAAAATTGCATGAATTCACACCAACTTTATGTTGATGTTTTTCCAAAACTCACATGTATTTCAGGTAACTAGGATGGATGTGCGCGTGGTCTTACTCATGCTCGTGGATGTCGCTTTGTCTATCTTTAAATAAAGTTGTGACTTTTAAGACAATATGTTATCTCGTGTTGTAAACACTTGACATACGTTTTCAGTAATGTAATATTTGAAGGTATTTTTGAGCATGTAGTATGTTTACTCTTCGTATGCAATGAGAACCTTTCATGATCACACCTCGTGCTTCCGCCGCAGAAAGGGGTGTGGCATTCAAAGCTTGAATGGAACTTGATATTGAAGAAGATGATGATGTTAAGTGGTGGTGATGGTTTCGGTTTTGGGGGAGCCGAAAATGAGAGAGAGAGAGAGAGTGAGGATGGAGTGTGATCTTTGAAGTGATGATGAGAAATCTAAGTGCCATGCTTCTTATAAGATCATTCACATATTTTAGCAAGTTAAACAAGCAACAATCTATTATTATATTCAACAAATCAAGAAGGCATGGTGAGGATAATTTGGTGGGTTCATGGGGACCGATTTTCGGTTGGGGGGGGGGGGGTCTTGATGTAAAATTTGTAACTAAAGTGGTAATTGGTAGTTTGATTGTAAGTAATAACTTATACTTGTTAGTTATAAGGTTTTTAGTGGGTGTTATGGCAAACGGGGATCATGACTAGCCAAAAATAGTAAAACAATGTTATTGACAAAAATTTAGTGTCCCGGGTAATGTCCGGTTATCCGGTTAGGTACCGTCCCGTTAAAGTGTTTAATTAGTCCAAATAATGTCTTTTATATATATTTTTGTAACGCAAATTATTCCCGGCACTTAGGAAAGTATACAGGACCATTCTGCCATCCTTTTGTACTCTACTAGCATAATACAATGCTGAATTTTAATTATAAATGCAGAATTCTGCATTTATAGCTTGTTTCTGGCACTTCCCGGCACTATAACTATCACCTAGTGACGCAGTTTTATGGTCCTCACTTCCCTACACTCCAAACTAGTGTAGTACCCTGTCCCTGGCTCATACTGGCCATAATAACATTGTCTACCTATGTGATGGCATTGTCAGCATTATTTCTGAATCAATCGTTCAGTGTGTTAACTGTGTTGTGTGCATCAAGTATGTCGCTAATGTTTGTGTGTAATGAATGGAGTGATTGTATAAAATATGATGCATGTGTATGTATGATATAAAAATCATAGAGCAGTTTAAATTGTCAGTTGTAATCAAGCACAGTCATTAAGCATGTAATTAAAATTAATTAATTATACAGTACCTGTAATTTTGAGGGTTGTCACATTCTCCCCTTGTTAAGAAAATTTCGTCCCGAAATTTTAGGTTCTGCTTCTAGTTGCAGGGGTCTTGGGGAATAAATGTGGGTACTTGGCCTTCATACGGTCCTCACGTTCCCACGTGAATTCTGGGTCGTGTCGTGCATTCCATCGAACTTTGACGAGTTTGACACTACTCCGGCGTGTCTTGTTAATCTTCCAATCAGTGACCTCAACTGGTTCTTCAACAAAGTGGAGTGTGTCGTCGATGTGAACTTCGTCAGCAGGAATGACAACTGTCTCTTGAGTTGGACTCTTTTTCAGGTTCGATACGTGGAATGTATCATGAATACCATTAAGTTCAGCAGGCAAGTCCAATTTGTATGCTACAAGCCCAATCCTTTGCAGGATTCTGAATGGGCCAATGTAACGCGGATTCAACTTCCCATGCTTTCCAAAGCGTGCCACACCCTTCCAGGGTGAAACCTTCAATAAAACCATATCCCCAACTTGAAATTCCAAAGGTTTCCTCCTTTGATTTGCATAACCCTTCTGTCTGTCACGAGCCGCCTTGATGCGCTCTCGAATCTGTGCAATCTTGTCTGTCGTTTCTTGCACTATTTTGGGACCAACAAGCTGTCTATCACACGCATCAGCCCAGCATAGTGGTGATCGACACTTGCGTCCATAAAGAGCTTCAAATGGTGCGGCTCCAATACTTGTGTGGTAGCTGTTGTTGTACGAAAATTCGACCAATGGTAAATGATTATCCCAGCTACCACCCAGATCCATTACACATGCTCTTAGCATATCTTCCAGTGTTTGAATTGTTCGCTCGCTCTGGCCATCAGTTTATGGGTGAAAAGCAGTACTTAAATTCAACTGTGAACCAAAAGCTTCTTGGAAGGACTGCCAAATCCTTGACACGAAGCGTCCATCTCTATCCAAGATAATCGAGAGAGGCACTCCATGTCGTGCAATGATCTCTCGCATGTATATTTCAGCTAGCTTACTCGTGTTGTCTTTCTCTTTGATTGGCAAGAAGTGTGCAGACTTTGTTAGACGGTCTACTATTACCCAAATTGTATCATGGCCCTTGGGCGTCTTTGGCAATTTCGTTATGAAGTCCATGGAAATCTGTTCCCATTTCCATTTGGGTATTTCAGGTTGCTGCAGAAGACCTGAAGGCTTTTGGTATTCGACCTTTACCTTGGTGCACGTTAAGCATTTGCTAACATATACTACAACATCGCCTTTCATTCTAGGCCACCAGTAGAAATCCTTGAGGTCTTGGTACATTTTATCCGCACCGGGATGAATTGAGTACCGCGACTTGTGAGCCTCATAAAAAATAACCCTTCTCAATCCACCAAACAGAGGAACCCAAATTCGTCTCATGAAGCACAAAGTTCCTTCCTCGTTTGGTACCAACTGTTTCTCCATCCTACGGAGATATTCATCCTCAATATTCCTTTCTTTCAAAGCTTCCCTCTGCGCGGCACGAATGCGCAATGAGAGGTCTGTCTGGATGATCATTTCCAAAGCCCTAACCCTTATGGGCTTAATCCTTTCTTTTTGACTCAGGGCATCGGCGACCACAATCGCCTTCCCTGGGTGATACTTGATCTCGCAATCGTAATCATCCAACAGCTCTACCCAACGTCTTTGCCTCATGTTAAGCTCCTTTTGGTCAAATATGTGCTGCAGGCTCTTGTGATCAGTGAAGATTGTACATCGCGTACCATACAAATAATGTCGCCAGATCTTCAATGCAAACACCACCGCGCCCAATTCCAAATCATGGGTGGTGTAATTTTTCTCGTGAACCCTCAACTAGCGTGACGCATATGCTATAACTTTCTGGCGCTGCATCAGCACGCAACCAAATCCTTGACGTGAGGCGTCACAATATACGACGAAGTCGTCCGTTCCTTCGGGTAGCGATAAGATTGGTGCAGCACAAAGTTTGTTTTTCAACAACTGGAACGCTTCTTCTTGCTTGTCACCCCAATCAAACTTCTTGTCTTTCTGTGTGAGTGCGGTCAGGGGTTGAGCGATTTTAGAGAAATCCTCAATGAACCTTCGATAATAACCAGCCAAACCTAAGAACTGTCGAATCTCGGTTGGCGTCTTTGGAGTCTCCCAATTCTTGATTGCCTCGATCATTGTTGGATCCACATGGATTCCATTTCCATTAACCACAGGTCCAAGAAATTGGACCTCGCGTAGCCAAAACTCACATTTCGAGAACTTAGCGTACAACTTCTCCTTTTTCAGTAGTTCCATAATAGCTCTTAAGTGCTGTTCGTGTTCATTCTTCATCTTTGAATAGATTAAAATGTCATCGATGAACACAATCACGAACTTATCCAAGTACGGCTTGCAGACTGTGTTCATTAGATCCATGAAAACTGCCGGTGCGTTTGTCAACCCAAACGGCATAACCAGGAACTCGTAATGTCCATAACGAGTCCTGAAGGCCGTATTCGGGATACTTTCCTCTTGTATCCTTAGTTGATGATATCCTGATCGAAGGTCGATCTTTGAATAGAAACTTGAACCTTGAAGTTGGTCGAACAGGTCATCAATCCTGGGTAAAGGATATCTGTTCTTGATAGTCAACTTATTAAGCTCACGGTAGTCTATGCACATACAAAAACTACCATCCTTCTTCTTGACGAACAGAACTAGAGCTCCCCAAGGTGAGAAGCTTGGTCTGATAAACCCTTTATCCAACAGCTCCCGAAGTTGTGTCGACAACTCCTGCATTTCCGAAGGCGCAAGTCTATAGGGTGCCTTGGCTACAGGCGCGACACCTGGAACCAAGTCAATGCGGAACTCGACTTGTCGCTGCGGTGGCAATCCTGGCAAGTCTTCTGGAAAGACTTCAGGATATTCTCTTACGATCGGAATGTCTTCTATCTTTAGCTCCGCGACTTCTTTATCCATGATGTGTGCCAAGAATGCAACACATCCCTTCGGTAAACACTTTCTAGCTTTCAGACAGCTAATAATTCTCAGTGGCGTATCACGCTTCTCTCCGTGCACTACGATCGTTTCTTCATCCGTCATAGGGATGCGGATGGTCTTCTCGTGGCAAACAATGTCGGCCTTGTTGCTCGATAACCAATCCATTCCCACTACCATGTCGAAGCTTCCCAATTCGACTGGCAGTAGGTCTAGCGTAAATTCGTGCCCTCCTAGTTCTATCGTGCATCCTCTGATGACTTCTCCCGTTTCAATTAGTTTCCCATTCGCCAATTCGATCGAGTACGGAACGTCTAACTTACTAGTGGCCAACCCAAGTATATTCTTAAATTCTAACGATACGAAACTATAATCGGCACCAGTATCAAAAAGAACAGATGCAAAGCGTTGGTTTATAGGGAATGTACCGGTGACAACGTTTGGATCCTGGCGCGCTTCCCTCGCACCAATCTTAAAGACCCGGCCTTGCGCCTGATTTAGTTTTGGGCATTCCTTTTTAAAGTGCCCAACGTCTCCACAGTTGAAGCATCCTGGCCCTCGGCCATTCCCATTACCATTCCCGCCTCGATTTCCGTTTGTTCCCCGGTTACCAGCTTGATTTGCGACATTCCCACGATTACCATTTCCTCCATTATTCCCTTGCGGCCGGTTTCCATTACCACCACGGTTGTTGTTATTGAAACCCCTTTGGCCACCCTGGCCTGAACCAATCCAGCAAGTATCCTTCAAGTGGCCAATTTTCCCACAACTTTCACATTTTCTATTTCTGCATGGGCCAGCATGATGATACTGGCATAACCCACACTTGGGCAGAGTGCCCATGTAACCCTTTCCTTTGTTCTCGACACCGGTTGTGGCTCTGGCCAGCGTGCTCGATTCACCCCTCTTGTTCACATTACTGGTACCTTGCTTGAAGTTGGAAAATTTTCGTTTGTTTTCACCAGACGACTCAACATGTGTATCCTTCTTCTTTTGTTCGGAAATAGAGAACTTGTTCAATTTAATGGCCTCCTCAGTAAGCGCCACACTAAGGTCGATAGCTTCCGTAATCGTTGCAGGCTTGGATGTGGTAACCATACTCATGATTTGGGATGCCAATCCCCAAATGAATCTCTCAACACGTTTAAACTCGGGCGTGACCATATACGGTACTACATGAGACAAATCGTGAAACCTTTGAACATATTCTGCAATCTTAGGACCATCCATTCTTAGATGCCAGAACTCAGTTTCTAGCTTCTGTATTTCAGCTCTCGAGCAGTACTTCTTTCTCATTAGCTCTTTCAACTCATTCCAGGTTAACGCATAAGCAGCAGCTTCTCCTAACGTTTGCACTTGCAGATTCCACCACGATAGGGCGCCATCCAGGAATAGCCCTGAAATGTAAGTGACTTGTTGATCGGGAGCGCATTTGCTCATTCTTAGAACGGAATCTGTCTTCTCAGCCCACCGGACAAATGCAACAGCACCTCCAGTGCCGTTGAAATTTACTGGCTTGCAGTCAAGGAATTGTTTGTAGGTGCACCCTGCACATACGTTAAAATTTACAGATGGTATCAGCGGACGTGCTAGAATATCCAAATGCATAGTAATATGTCTCTAGCAACTTGACATTACCATGGGGTGGATTGTTGTTGCCGTTGTTGTTCGAGAAACTCCCGCTTGTTCCTACCTGGGAGGCAGCATACTGTGCTATAGCCGCGGTGATTATCCCTTGGAGTTCCACCTCGGTAGTAGGCATGCGTACATCGCGTCGTGGAGGCATTTTCTAAAAGATGATTATATAGGTCAGGTCATAGTAAGTATCATAAGTATGCGTATGTAATAACATTAACATCACATGTTATAACATAAAGTAAATATCTCAACAAAGTATGTAGTGAGAACGTTGCCATTGAGCTTTTCATTAATCACGACTGCAATACTGTTTTTATAAGTTTTAAAGTACATCATACATCCAAATGATATCATAGGGTCACATCACCCTCCAAAAATATAGGTCAAACTACAACTATCATATACAAAAAGCGTGATCTTTCAAAAGTCTTCGTAAGCTGGCTCAATAGCGACCTTCTCACCAGAATGATCAATCTGGAACAAACCAATGAAAAATGCCTATGCTGATGGCGGCGGAGGAGGAGGAAAGTGAGAGAAAAGCAAGCGACGAATGTGTAACCAGTCCTCCTCTAAGGCAGGATAGGCGCGCAGCAAATATGCTATCTGCTGCTCAGATGTCATGAAACGAACATCTGAATCGGGAGAAAGTGGACGAGGAGTGTGTGGGGCTGCAAAGGGTGTCTGACATTGACAAGGCGGACGTGGAGCTCTCTCCAAGTCCTGAATACGACGGCTCAGCGCGTCCGCTGTAGCTGCAGCGACGCAAGTGTATCCTCCGTGGTGTACCCTATGTGAAATGGGTGGTACGGGTCAGATAATGGCATAACAGAGGGCGTAGTGCATAAAAATGGCTCACCAGATGGTACGAATGATGGTGCAGTAGGTGGTGTAATGTGAGGGAACTGTGACAGAAATGGAAAAGATGATGACACAGGGGGAGTGAAAACAGGTGGCTGCCTCGATGAACCCTCTCCAGGACGAGGGGCGGTATATCCTGGAGGAATGTGATGGGGAGATCAGTGCGATGGGCGTCTGTGGTGTGTGGGGGAAACAATGGGATATCAGTGGGTGCAGAAATAGGTGCTACGGGAGGTGTGACGGGTATCACAAATGGTGGGTAATCATCATCGTCGATCCACCCGTTGAGGGTGTCGGCGTATCAAGGGTCAACATGCGTGGCGAACAACGCATGATCGACAGTAGGTGGTGCAAATATGGGTGCATCAATGTCAAAAACAGGCGGTAACTCGACGGGCGCATCAATGATAGGTGGTTCTATGTCTGGCATATCGTCATGACCACGCTCAGGTAAAGGGTCTGGTAAACGTGCAACAACCGGCTCCGGACCAACAGGAGCAGGCTCGTCAGGAAAAAACTCGACCTCTGGCTCTGGGTCAACGTCGTGAGGCGCAACAAACATCGCCATGTCTGAGTCGGAATCAGAGAAATGGAGCTGTACGCCCTGGGCGTGTAGTGAAATGGACGCTACAGACTCGAAGGAGTGAGCACCAAACAGATCAAAAGGAGCCTCCTCAATGGGAGCCTCGACGGGAATGACAGGATCAGCAATGGGCATAACAGCAGGAATCTCAGCCAAAGGGACAACAGGGTCGGCAGCAGGATCATCAGCAAGAGGGACATCGGCGTCCATGAGGGCCACACCATCCTGGTCACCCTTCAGGGGACCCTCTAGGAACAAGTCGATGTCATCGTCAGCGAACTCATCATGAGGCAGATCCTCGAGAGGAACTGCGGCAAACGGTAGGGGAGCAGGGACCTGAGGAAGAGGTAGGTCCCCACCGAAAGGGCCATCAGCAATAGGAATATCATCTCCAAACTCAGGAAGAGCAAACGGCTGAAAATCATCCTCATCCGTGCTAGTAGTGTCTGACGTGTACACCTCACCCTCTGACATAATCTCATCGTCTGACACGATCGTTAAAGGATCCAAAGTGTCCGATACTCCGGTATCTGAAGATGATGGCATGGTGTCTGTAACACAACCACACATATGCACAAATATCAATATGAAATCAAATAAACATGTAAGTCACAATAATGCAAGCAAGCAATCCTCCTAGTCTTCCCCGACTACCCCTCCCAGCCTCTCAGACTGAACCTCCTAGCCTCTCAGACTAACTCCCCGGCCTCTAAGACCAACCTCCCAGTCTCTAAGACTAACCCTCCCCAATCTCTAAGATTGAATCCTTCAGTCTCTAAGACCGAACCTCCCCAGCCTCTAAGGCTGAACCTCCCCAGCCTCTAAGGCTGAACTCCCTCAGTCTCTAAGACTGAACCACAAATTTTTGAAAAAGAGTTTTTGTGCCTTTTATTTGTAAAAATGTTTCGTACACTGGATCTGGACGTTTTAGTGTATGCAATGTAAAAATGTTTTCGTGAGAGCCCTAGTGATCATAGTCTAGACTCGAGAATGAATCCTAGTTCGCTATGATCGAGGCTCTGATACCAAGCTGTCACACCCTGGCTTTTACGGAAGCGTGGGTTTATTTTGGTGTGACTTCTTAATACCATAGCACAATCATAACAATGCTATATGAATTAAAACACGTGATAGTCATCCATTCATTTAGTTTTAAAAGTTACCACAACAACATTGTTTCAAAAGTCGACACATGAAACCAAATAGAATCACGTCATAATTAAAAACATATTCATACGACATGACAAAAGTCTTGACTAGAAATACGGTTTAAGACTTGTAACCCGTCCAGGTAAGGGTCACACTTCCTAAACCCGGATGACATCATTATTCCTTACGCAGCTTGACGTGAATGCATACCTTGCCAGATCCACTAATTTCCTGAAATACATGTAGTTTGAAAAATCAACAAAAGTTGAGCGAGTTCATGTAAAAGTGAGTATGTTTATAAATCGTTAAAGTACGTCCCAGTGTAAAAATGTTCCTGGTATGTAGCAATTAAGGAAAAAGAGATCACCACTGGGTTGCAAAGCCACTGGTATGTGTGAAGTGATGCAGGAAAACTCAAACCTAGCAAATTTGTACCGGGCCTTGGCTGTAAGACACAGTCACCTCTATGGGTCACCCTGACCTCACGGGTGTGGGCTCGCTACACCCAAATAGATCTATCACTCTTGTGTCCCTCGGTCCTAACAACGAGGATTAATGGCTTTAAGCGTTGTACCCACCACTCACATGATCTGAACGTCCCAACCCTCCTTAAGCTAACCATACCATGTATAAAAATGTCCTAAATAATTGTAACATGTATTTCACCCCCGAAGTTATAAACTGAAAACAGTTAAGAGAAAAGGGGGACATGAACTCACTGTACTACGTCTCCTGTATCGAAATGTCCACTCAAACTTGATCAGCTACCCGACGACCTACAACGTACTAATATCTATTAGACGATCGGGTCGTGCCTTGCCTTTGTATTTGTTTGAGTTACGATACTTTGATATTATACTTGTCAAAATAATATTAATTATTTTAACTTAACTTTGGTAAAAAGGAAAATAGTTAGGCAACTATTTCGTATTCACACTTCTTAATTGTTTATAAGTGTGTTTCCTTCCCAATGATGGGGGTATTTTTACATGTACACTTGTAATTCCGAACAATATATTTTAAGTCCCACTTAGAAAAATATATTCAACATATTTATCGAAACCCATATAACCCAAAATATATTTATTTTTCTCAAAAATAATATATTTTCATATTTTGTAACCAAATAATATTTACCCCAAAATATGTTCGTAAACGTATTTCTCGGATTCATGAGTGTGATGGCGTTTTGCTAAGTTACATTATTTTGTCCTAAATAATATAACTAGTTTCCCCCAAAATAAATAATATAATCACACAAGCGTTTTACTATCAAATATATATTTTAAATATATATTTATTTGCTTTTATTTCCGAAAACCCACCTCCGATACTTTGGAGTTTTGTAATAAAATTTATGGCGAAGTTTACTTCCGAAAAACAAGTCAATATATTTTGTAAATACTTGTTAGAAAATAATTTTTCTAAGTCTAGGGATTTTTGGAAAATTTCGCCAGAGTTTCCCCTAGAACGGGAGTGTCCATGCTAATGCATATCGTTTTCTTTTCAAAATCAATCAAGAAACAATCTTTTAAACAACTTTACATCACCAAGAGCAAAAATATACTTGTTACATAATAATCATGCACTTGATATTTCCCGAAAACGCGTAGTAACTTAGTGAAGCTTTTAGTAGGCTTAGTTACCTTCCAAAGTGTATTTACTTCGTTAAAAATCACTTTCTTAAACGAGTTACGTTTTCACAACTTGAAAATAATATTTACAAAATTTAGCTTCTTGAACTCTTCTTGTAAATAAAAGTTCTTACATTTATTTTATTTATAAAAACAATGTAAGTTTTCGTAAAGTTATGATTTTTCCAAAAACCCGATTCTCTAATTTGGTTTACTTAGAAAAAGCTTCTAGTTAACTTGAATCAACATGATCACAAATCTACTAGTTCATTTATATTTTAGAAAAATCTATTTTCATTCAAGTTCATGACTAAACTTAGAAGGTGGTTATTTATGTAATACATAACCACTTCCTATTCTTGTTAAATCATGCTTCTAAATTTATTTAACAAGACTTTTATGGTGATTAACCTTCTACAACCAAGAATCATCATAAAAATAATAACATGCTCATAACAATATCATTCTAGTAGCATTTCAACTTCAAGTAAACATTATGTAAAACTTTCAAGTAAACTTTTATATTCATGATTCTTGTTTTAACATCTTTTAGTATTCTTGTTCTTGTGATTTAAACAATATCATCATACTACATATCATAACTATGAACAAGATGAAACAAGGTGTAAAGAGACTTACAACTAGCACAAGGCTAGGGTAGAAATTCTAGTGCAAAGATGACGAGAAAAGACTAGAACAAAGCTCCTTAGAATGCCCTTCAAGATGCAACTTCCATGGATCACCTTCAAAGCTTTGAATGGAACTTGATATTGAAGAAGATGATGATGTTAAGTGGTGGTGATGGTTTCGGTTTTGGGGGAGCCGAAAATGAGAGAGAGAGTGAGGATGGAGTGTGATCTTTGAAGTGATGATGAGAAATCTAAGTGCCATGCTTCTTATAAGATCATTCACATATTTTAGCAAGTTCAACAAGCAACAATCTATTATTATATTCAACAAATCAAGAAGGCATGGTGAGGATAATTTGGTGGGTCCATGGGGACCGATTTTCGGTTGGGGGGGGGGGGGTCTTGATGTAAAATTTGTAACTAAAGTGGTAATTGGTAGTTTGATTGTAAGTAATAACTTATACTTGTTAGTTATAAGGTTTTTAGTGGGTGTTATGGCAAACGGGGATCATGACTAGCCAAAAATAGTAAAACAATGTTATTGACAAAATTTTAGTGTCCCGGGTAATGTCCGGTTATCCGGTTAGGTACCGTCCAGTTAAAGTGTTTAATTAGTCCAAATAATGTCTTATATATATATTTTTGTAACGCAAATTATTCCCGGCACTTAGGAAAGTATACAGGACCATTCTGCCATCTTTTTGTACTCTACTAGCATAATACAATGCTGAATTTTAATAATAAATGCAGAATTCTGCATTTATAGCGTGTTTTTGGCACTTCCCGGCACTATAACTATCACCTAGTGACGCAGTTTTATGGTCCTCACTTCCCTACACTCCAAACTAGTGTAGTACCCTGTCCCTGGCTCATACTGGCCATAATAACATTGTCTGCCTATGTGCTGGCATTGTCAGCATTATTTCTGAATCAATCGTTCAGTGTGTTAACTGTGCTGTGTGCATCAAGTATGTCACTAATGTTTGTGTGTAAAGAATGGAGTGACTGTATAAAATATGATGCATGTGTATGTGTGATATAAAAATAATAGAGCAGTTTAAATTGTCAGTTGTAATCAAGCACAGTCATTAAGCATGTAATTAAAATTAATTAATTATACAGTACCTGTAATTTTGAGGGTTATCACACCTTTGTCTAATGATGGAACTTCTGAAGAAGAAACAACTTTTTGCCAAATTCTCCAAGTGCGAATTTTGGCTTAAGGAAGTTCAGTGTTTGGGTCATATTGTTAACGAGCAGGGTATTCATGTGGATCCTTCCAAAATTGCTGCAATTAAGGATTGGAACACACCTACGACACCTATAGAAGTTCGTTCTTTTCTTGGTCTTGCTGGATACTATCGATGATTTATTTCGAACTTCTCAAAGATCGCGGTTCCTCTCACTGCTTTGACTCAGAAGAATAAGCTTTTTGAGTGGGGACCTACACAAGAGGAAGCTTTCCAAACGCTAAAACGAAAACTCTATAATGCTCCTGTTTTATCTTTGCCCGATGGAAACGATGATTTCGTTGTCTATTGTGACGCGTCGAATCTAGGCCTTGGTTGTCTTCTCGCGCAACGAGACAAAGTTATAGTTTATGCGTCAAGACAATTGAAAATTCCCGAGAAGAACTACACCACTAATGATCTTGAGTTGGGAGCTGTAGTTTTTGCACTCAAAATCTGGAGACACTATCTTTATGGCACGAAATGTGTGGTTTTCACAGACCACAAAAGTCTCCAACACATTCTCAATCAGAAGGAGCTGAACCTGAGACAACGACGCTGGGTTGAACTCTTGAACGATTACGACTGCGAGATCCGCTACCATCCTGGTAAGGCGAATGTCGTAGCTGATGCGCTAAGTCGAAAGGAACGAGTCAAGCTTAATTCTGTTTGAACTCTATCTGATATCCAATCACGTGTCTCTCAAGCTCAACAATCTTGTGTTACACAAGATTTGATGGGTAAGGAATTACCACGTCAACTAGAGCTTAAAATCAAAACGAAAGACGATGGGTTATTCTATTTCAATAATTGTTTGTGGATTCCGAAACAAGACGATCTTTGCACTTTAGTATTGGACGAATCTCACAAGTCTCGATATTCTAATCATCCAGGTGCTGACAAAATCTACAAGGATCTTCGTACTCAGTACTGGTGGCCTGGTATGAAAAAGGATGTTGCCTTGTATGTATCGAAATGCCTAACTTGTCTCAAAGTCAAGGCTGAACATCAACGACCATCTGGTTTGCTTGTACAACCAGAGATACCTGTTTGGAAGTGGGAGAACATTGCGATGGATCTCATCATTAAGTTACCGCATCTAGAGGTCACGATGCTATTTGGGTAGTCATTGATCGATTAACGAAGTCAGCTCATTTTATACCGATTCACGTGGATCTATCTGCAGATAAACTTGCCAAGATTTATGTTGATGAGATTGTATCTCGACATGGTGTTCCTTTGTATATCATATCTGGTCGTGATGCTCGATTTTCATCTCATTTTTGGAAGACCATGCAATCTGCTATGGGAACCCAACTAAATCTAATCACTGCTTATCATCCCCAAACAGATGGATAATCCGAGAGAACGATACAAACATTGGAGGATATGATTAGAGCATGCGTGATAGACTTTGGTGGTAATTGGGATTCTCATCTGCCGTTGATCGAATTCTCTTACAACAATAGTTATCATGCTAGCATCAATATGGCACCGTTCGAAGCTTTATACGGTTGAAAATGTCGTTCACCTGTCTGTTGGAATGAGATCGGTGTAGCTCAGCTTACTGGACCTAAGCTCATTCTGGAAACAACAGATAAAATCAAGAAAATTCGCAATAATCTTCTGACAGCTAGAAGCCGTCAAAAGAGTTATGTGGATATGCGACGCAAGCCCTTGGAATTTCAAGTCGGAGACCGTGTCCTACTCAAGGTATCTCCTTGGAAGGGAGTGGTGAGATTTGGAAAAAAAGGAAAACTTGCACCTCGATATGCTGGACCATTTAAGATTGTTGAAAGAATTGGAAAGGTTGCCTATCGACTAGAGCTACCTCCTGAACTTGGGAATATTCACCCAACATTCCACGTGTCCAATCTACGAAAATTTTTAGCCGATACTGATCTTCACATTCCACTCGACGAAATTCAAGTTAATGAAACGATGCACTTTGTCGAGAAACCCGTGGAGATAATGAACCGTGCAGTCAAGCAATTGAAGAACAAGCGAATTCGATTAGTCAAAGTTCGTTGGGAGTCCAATCGTGGCCTAGAGTTTACTTGGGAAAGAGAGGACCAAATGAAAGCGAAATATCCACATTTGTTTTCACAAGTTTCCTCTAGTTAAAATTTTGGGACGAAATTTTCTAAAGTAGGGGAGATTGTGACAACTGTGCTCTGTAAACGATGTACGATGTAAAACAATGTCATTTATCAATAAAACGATGTGTTTTGGGGTTAATATTTGTGTATTTGTGTTGAACGATTTTACGATTTGATTCTAGTTCGATTTCAAGCTTTAAATCACTTTCTGGAAAGTTATACGCAAACTGATGCGTAAACGTAATCAGTTTAACACGAAAAACACTCCGGAATAGTGACATAGGCTTAACATACCTTAAATAAAATTTACATAACTTAGAAATAAGTTTTGGAGGGTTTGGTGTGTCGAAAACAAGTTTATTCGATCGCAGGGACTATTTGTGTCAAACTGCGGAAGTATGCCGATTCGTAAGGTAACGAACATTCTGGAACTTGATCATAAGCTAAACATACCCTAAATATATTTTACATAGCTTAGAAATAGGCTTTGAGGGGTTCTGTATGCGAAAATAAACTTATTTGATCAATAGGGACTAAAAGCGTCAAAAAGTGCATAAGTTTGCATTTACGCGCATATCTTACGTTCTGAACATATCCGGACATCCAAAAATTTTTGTAATCATTAAAATATTTTATTTTAGCGATTGGAATGCAAAAATACCATTCGTCGCGCAATTTGGATCGTTTTCGCGTCCGTTCGAGTTTTCGCCGTAATTAACTGAATAACGCAACCGTACGACCAAACGAACCGACATCCGAGATGTTTTTAAGCATATTTCATGTTCCCTGTGCTTTAACTTCATTGTAGAGCCTTGAAATGGGGTTAACGGGGCTTAAAAACACCAAAAATCAAGCTTGGAGCATGTAGGGACCAAAACTGCCAAAAACTGAAACTCTGGCTGTCAAGCCAGGCGACACGCGACAGGATCCATGTCCTCTGCCGTGACACGCCTGAGAGTGCACTGTGCAGAAACACTGAACCTGGCAAATAGCAGCTGTTCCTTGGGTTTTAGACATTGTTTTAGCATACTTTGGGCTGGTTTTTTAGTTCCCCTTGTTTTCTAAACCATGTTCCACAAGTGTATGGCCAAGATTGATCCTCCTAACACTTGTAATGATCTAATTCATCCAAGAAATCTTTAAATAGGCTTGGTTTTTTCATTCTTCATTGCTTATTTCATCTCAATTCTGCTCTTGGATCTGATTGGGGCTATCCCTTCTTGGTTGAAGGCTCCATTCTTCAAGTTTTCTTTGTTTCTTCCTAGCTCGGACCTTTTGTAAGCTTCTTTCATGCTTGTTTATGCTTTTCAAGCATATAAGTCAAACAGTGCTTGACTTTCTGCTTTGACCATGTTTTGGTCAAGTCAAAGTTCAATCAAACTTTGCAACGTGAGCTTAATCACGATGGTTATAGTCCCTTGTGACTATACCTACTGATTACCACGTCGATTAGTCGAGGTGACGAGTCAAAGTTTCGGTCAAAATACGTATTTATGCGTATTTTGCAACGAAGCTATTTTCGGGTATCAAAAACACTTTGTTTTGATATCAAACTTGTTTTCTAACTTAGTTAAACATGTTTTAACATGTTTAACTCGTCACTTTTAGTCTAGTGCTTGTTTTGGGTCTTAAGTCAAGCGGTCTTAACAACCGCTTAGACTTTTGAACTCGACCCTTTTGGTCGATCGTTAGGATCCGACCAAGCAAATTTTGTGACCTTAGTTGTATAGGGAATAACCTTCAGAGGTTATACCTTATGGTCACTTAGTTTAATTAGTTGTATGATAGGTAGTTTATATGCCTTAGGAAAATGACCAAAATGCCCTTTTCATGCATAATTGGATTTTAAGCATTTGTAACTTAACTGTTGTCACTTAAACTGATTATGCAACATATTTAAACATGTTAGGGCATATAATACTTGTCATAGGACTAGTTAGGCGTTTCAAACGCGCATTTGCGCGAACGACGCGTTAAAGTAGCGTAAGCTACCTTAATGGGTCGTAACGGGTCGTAAGCACTTAGGATAGGTTCTGATTTAGAATGTAGGCTTTGTTAAACCATATCACATGAGTTCCAATACTCATTTGGTTTACGAGACCTCATTCTACCCGATCTTCCGATTTAGGTGTCGATTTATTAACCTAGCGATCCGATTACTAGGTGCTATTTAATTTCCTTGGTTTGCCCGAGCTTTGATAAGTTTATTTAATCGTGGATACTTTGCACTTCGATGTGAGTACATAGTTCCCCTATTTTATTGTTTTCGATTGTTTTGGGGTGATTCATATGTGATAAACGATTTCGATGCTTTCAACGATGATTTCAAAAACAAATACTATGGTTTATATTAAACAATAACGATTTCGATAATGTGAATGAACTTGTTGGACGTATTTACATAACAAATAACATTCATTAACAATGATCAAGCTGACCAGTATTAGGTGATGGTACCATAGGATCTGACAAATCCCGTTATCGGACTGCCACCTTGGTTATGTATGGGGGTTATGTGGGTAACGACTGAACCTGATGATTGTTAACCTACCCTTTGGTGGTTTGTTAATACAAGTTAAACGATGGACGAGTTGTGAAGGTTTGAATGTTATAAGCAGACGGCCAAAAGTTAGTTTTCACAATTAAAACGAGAACGATTTGAACGATTTTGAACAATTGTGAACGATTATGAACGATTTGAACTATTTGGAACGATTTAAACGATTTAAACAAATGAATGATGGTCTATTACATGAACGAGTTAAACGATTTAAACGATGGGTTTTTGGTATGTAATTTGATAACGGGACGGGTTAATGTGATAAAAGCATGGTAGATATGCCGCTGGTACTTCTTATATATAAGTGCTTTTATCATATTACATTCCGTGACGTATTTAGTTCACTTGGACGAATGATTTTAAATGATGTCACACAACGATGTTTACTAAACGATATAAACCATACGAGTTATTTCACGAGAACGATTTATGATTTGGGTTACTTTAACAAATGTTTTGGGTTAAGATTCATGGCAACGAGATTTCATAAACTATAACTAACTTATTTTGAGCTGGTTATTCATATTGCAATACCAATCTCTTTTCAAAACAAGGTTTTCAATTAACGACTCTTGTAGTCAAACGAGTTATTTCAACATGTAAACGAGCCATGAATCTGACACTCTCACAAAACCTATGTGCTCGCCGGCATTTCTTTGCTGACTTTATTTTTACATATGTTTCAGGTGGTGTTGAATGATGTTGAATGCAACTAGGATGCATGCTCACTTAGGACCAGACGAGGCCTTAGTGACTTAATAACGATGATAGTAGATATGTGAACTTGTTTGTGTTAACTTTAAGACAATGTAAATGGTTAATATTTAAATAAAATGAAACTTTTTGAATCCATGGTTGTGAAACAATAATTCTGTCGCTCCACTCCCCGACGTTTTCGCCGCGGTTTCGTTATTTTATGCGGTCGGGGTGTGACATTTAACACCACATAAGTGCTTGCTAGGTGATGATTTAAAACATGATCTAGCAAGTATGATGTTGGATCTTGAAAGATCCATGTAGAGCTTACATTATCTGAAGGATGAACTTGCAAAGTAAACTTGATTTTGTGATGAAAAAGGTTCCTACAAGTTGTAGATCTCAAAGGTGAAGGATTTGAAAAATCAAAGTTTCAAGAAAACAAAGTTTACTTCAAGTTTAGCATGATTTGGTTTTTGAAAGAAAGTGAACTTGTTTTATGGGTGAAAATGAAACCCTTGAAGTGTTTAAGGCATGAAAAATTCAAGAAGATGAATTTTTACAAAAATAGGTTGTAAGTTGTAAAGATGGAACTTTTACAAGAATGGTTTTTAAGAAGTAAAAATCATGTTTTTAGTGTTAATGGGTCAAGTTAATCACCATGTTAAAATACTACAAGTTTTTATAAAAATTCATGTTCATGACTTCATGAAGAAATGCATTTTATGGCATATGGTAAGTTGTAGTATTGTTGATGATGATTTTTGGAAAAGAAAATGATATGCTTTAAGCATGAAAACCTCCATTTTTCAAAGGAAACTATGGCAAATTTTTTGTAAAAATTAAATACTTAGAAAAATATGTTTTAACAAGTGATTTCAAGTAATCTTGAATCATGGTTTTAAGTATAAAAATTGCCATAATTTTTTGTATAAAAATTATAAGTAATGGAGGTTGATTTTTAAACATAAAAATGACTAAGTATATATTTAGGAAAATATATATTTAGAAATCACATAAATTATGTGCTATATGTATATTATTTGCAATAGTTATACTAAAAATTAGGAACTTGGGAAATAATATACCACACCAGAAGAATACCAAAAAATGTAATTGAAAGATTACAAAAATTGACAAGAAAATAAATATATAAATTGCACACAAATATTGGACAATTCGGACACGTTGGACAAATTATATAAATTCTGGAAACATAGTTCGTATTATGACAAACTTGGTAGACGGTATTTTCAAAACCGAATAAACGACAAAGTATGAATTTTTACAATTATCATAAACATATATCGTATTTTGTCAACTTGAAAATATGTTATTTTGAGTACAAGAAAATATATATTTTCATAAACACTTTAAAATATATTATTGAAAACTAAAATTATATTTTTCTAACTTGGTCTTAAAAATAAATTATTTTTAAGATATATATGAATATATACATATTTTACCAAGGCCAAAATATAGATATTTCCTATAAGAATTATCTTAAAATATATATTTTAAGAATACAAGAATATTGATTTTTAGTGGAAACAATATTCTGGAAAAATTACATATATATTAAGTATGAAATGCTTAATAAATACAAGAAAATACGTATTCCTATATGTACCAACATACACTACCAATACTTAGTAGAATACCCTCAAACAAGTATTGTACACAAGCATGAGAATACAAAGTGACATAATTAGTGTTATGGGTGATTTTCTACTCATATATCCTGACTGATATGCTGACTTTGTTTGTTTTATTGTGACCAGGATGCTGGATCAGGATATTGGTAACATCCTGATACGATATCCTGGTAGTAACTAATTAACTCACATGCAGATTATTGGAACAAGTCTCTAACGTTCAAGCGGACTTCTTCTCTTCAAGACTCGGGCAAATCACTTGGATTATGGACGTTGAAGCCGGAAGACGTGGACTACAATGTCCACATATGGAATATTCACTGAATCCCAGAATAATAGGATAGTTAGTTGGTTTCTTTTTACTATAAAAAAGATTGATCGGATCAGATTAGGGACACACAATCTTTCGCACTCTCTTACTCTCTAGCTGCAAACACTCACAACACAGTTACACTTGTATCGAAATCACATTGTAACACTTAGCCGATCCGTATCATATCATATCCTGCACTGTATCCTGACATTTGAAGTAATAAGAAGAGCAAGGCAGCTGCGATTGTTAGCTCCCGAGGTTTTGTGCCGGCGATCTAGATTGATCAAGGGCTTTCCTCGTACATCCCGTGTCACCCTTTACATTTTTGCTCAATGTTTGATCATAGATACAGCTCAATATCCTGAGCCGTATCCTGAAAACTGTTTTTGCAAACAACTTAACTAGCATATTTTCCACACATTTTCTTAGCACACTACCTCACTTAACTAATTTGATCATTTAATTGCTTCGGTAATTTTTGACCAAAACAATTTGGCGCCCATCGTGGGGCAAGTGGTGCTATTTCTACTAAAAGCTTTTGCAAAATCATTACTTGGTTTTCTATTTTCAAAACTTTTTGCTACATTATTTTCAATGACCTCGAGATCAAACATGAGCTCTTCCTCCGTGTCTGCTACAACCTCTGCAACAATTGGTTCGGTGCTTCCACCACCTCCTCCGAGAACCGAAGCCTCTTCACTGCCTCAAGATGTTATCCCCGCTCGTAATATTCAGGGATCTGCTCCTGTTTTGGCCTCTAATGAAGAAATTCTAAATTTGTTTGGTAGTGTATAGGAACAGATGAGGCAGCAGCAGGAGACCAACCAGATGCTGATGAGAGAGATACAACTCTTGAAATCCAGCTCAAGCAGGCCTACTGAGGATACTGTCACTCCCTTGCAACCCAGGGCTTTGAATTTCAGTTCTGCAGTATATACTGAGGATAGCAGGGAAAATATTGTGCCTAGCCATTCCCAGAATCATACTCCCAAGATACCCTCTTCAGTCAGGGTGTCAACTGTGAGAAGCTCAGGATATGCTTCAGGATATGGCCAGAATCCTCAGACTGGTAATGTATCTAATAATAATACTCTTGCTACTAATGGTGTTGGATCTTTGCAGGATGCAGGTATGAGATCAACATTTTCTAGGGAGCTTCAGAAATTAAAGGACATGATATCCAGTGTACCTGGAATGGTCCAGCCAATTCCAGAAGTATCCCAAGACAGCCACATGATATCCCGGTTCGCGTATCCCATCTGTGATGCTGAAATCCCAAAAAGATTTCAGACCCCCAACATGAAGCTCTATGACAGAACTACGGATCCTGAGGAGCATATTGCCCAGTATAGGGAAAGGATGGAAATCAACCCTATCCCTCCGGATCTCAAGGAAGCATGCCTATGCAAGGGTTTTGGCTCTACCTTAACAGGATCAGCCTTAAAATGGCTCTTAAACGTTTCTCCTTACTCAATTACATCGTTTGCTCATTTAGTGAATTTGTTTAATAGTCAATTTTCTTGCAGTCGAAGTTTTGAGAAACTAACCAGTGATCTTTACAGGATAACCCAAGGACCTCAGGAATCCTTGAGGGATTATGTGAACAAGTTTAGTCGGGAATCCTTAGATATCCCACATCTTGATGTTGCAACAACTATGCAGGCTTTCAAGATGGGGTTGCAAAAAAAATCTCAATTTTACCAGGATCTTATAATGAATCCTTGCAGGAATCTGGATGAAGCTCGGAACAGGGCTTTAAGATATATTCGGCTGGAGGATGACAAAAAGATGCAAGAGAGGATGAATTCATCCACAACCTATGAGTCGACCAACAGGAAATCAGAATCCTCATATAAACCATATCGCTCTAAGCCATATGGCAGAAATGACAGCAAAAAAGTGAATGATGTTGAAGATGAGGATCCTGAGGATTATCCTGAATTGTCTGAATATTGTTTTTCTGTTAATATACCTGAATTGATGTATGCTATGCAGGGTTTAGGAGACAAAGCAAGATGGCCCCGGAAGAATCAGCAAAAAGCTGATTGGAAGGATAAGTCCAAATGGTGTGCCTTCCACGAGGATTTCGGACATGTTACTGAGGATTGCATTGCTCTAAGGAAAGAAATAAGCTATCTCTTGAGCAAGGGATATCTGAAGGATCTCCTGGGAAGAAAGAAGACTAAGGGTCAGGATACTGAGAATGATCCTGAACGAGCGACATCACCTCTTGCGGATGCCAAGATAATTAATTTCGTTTCAGGAGGATCCGACATTTGCGGGACATCATATTATGCGGCGAAAAGGCACGCGAAGGAAGCCATGGCAGAAAGGGGAGATAAGCCAACCAGGATGTCAACCCTCACAACTGACAAAGTGATCACGTTCGATAACGATGACAGGGATACTGTCCAGGATCCTCATCATGATGCTTTGGTAATAACGTTATATGTTGCTAACCATTTTGTGCGCATGATACTTGTTTTGGTCAAAAATCAAGCTAAGATAATGCAACCAAACTTTCTGTTGTGAGGTGTGATGCTTGAATTAATGAACAATACTAAGGATCACTCAGAAATGCAATGAATAAGTGACACAAAGATTTATACGAGGAAAAAGCCCTTGATCAATGAATGATCTCCGGCATAAAAAACCTCGGGTGATGGAAACTACCGATCACCAACTTAGATTAAACAAGAAATGTATTACAACTTCGGATGATAGCGAGCTAGTTACAAGGATCACTATAGTGTAATGTGCAAAAAAGTGTGTAATCGCCAAGTGAATTATCAAGAGCTGGTGAGAGCAGTTGCGAGTGTGTGTGTTAACCTAAAAATATCCAAGAGTTTCTATTTAGCTCGCTATCCCCTTTTAAAAATGGAAAATATCTAAGCTAACAATCTGTCCGCATTTTGTGCAAGTCCTCCACGACCTCCATAACGTCCATTTCAGCCATGCACGTGCGGAATAAATATGGAATACGCTCCAGGAATATCGCCAAGACCAAGTCCAAGCTCGTACTCCTGCAAAACAACTTCATATACAAAGCAGACAATCGTCAGTATAAGGATCCTGATGATGATCCATGATCCTGATCCTACAATACTTTCTGAGGATCACTAGTTCAGACAGAATTGAGGATCACTAAACCCAACAGTAAATGAGGATCACTGATCATTGGAAAATCCTCCCCTAACAATTGCCCCCAAAATATAAGGAGTAATTTGTAAATAAACGAGTTATATTTTCTTGTTCTTATCCGTAACCAACTAACGGATATATAGCCGTTGTAATCGAACTATCCGTTGCCATCCTGACGTCACTGAAGTGACTACCCTACAAGATCATCATTATAAATTGAAGTTAGAGATAAGGGTTAGAGAGCATTTAAATTCGTGCGTTTCCTCCTTTAAATCCTCATTCGAAGATCTGATCAGGTAATTCTCTCTCCTTTCTCTCTTCATCTTCTTTCTCTGTTCCTTCTTTCCTCATCTTTATCTACGATCAAGATGATGTTGAGATCTTCTCCGGCTAAGGATCACCGTAAGGACAGTCCCTTGAAGTCCCAAGGGATCATCAAAGATTCTGCGAAAGAAAGATGCTGCTTTACCGATCCACAGATGGATAGAATCCGCCATTGTTTCCCGGCGAACACCGTTTTCAAACCATTTGATCCCACCGTCCTGAGTGACTATGCTTCTGACACCTGGGTGGCTTTTCCGGTCACACCATTTACAATAGGATACTCATATCCTTTTCCAGATTTCACCCAATCCTTTTTCTCTCTTACCGGTATCTCCTACATTCAAGCGATGCCAATGATCTGGAGGGTCTTATATACCCTTGAAAGGATCATTGAACATGAAGGAATTGATCTGGGAATGTCGGAGTTTGCAGAGATGTATGACCTTGTTAGCCATGGATCCCACCGATATCTACTCAAACATAAACCTGGTGAACAACACCCCATCTTCAAAGCCACTAAGAATGACACCAACTGGAAACGACGATTCTTCTTTATCAGAAGAGATTCTCTCCCTGATGGAAAGGATCTGCCTAGAAAATGGACCACCCATGGTAGGATAGAGGATCCTTAGAAGGATCACCAGATGACCTTGTTTCTGCTGAGGATTACTAACATCCTTTTGCTTCTATTTTGCAGCTATCACTGTCGCACACCTTATTTCAACACCTGCAACGAAGGAAAGGCTTGCTGCCTTTCGGAGGCTTGATCCTGAAATAAGATCATTCAAAGCAAATACCCAAGATTCTCAAGAGGTATCCTCAGGTTCTGTCACAATGTCAAGTAAGTATCCATGTTTATATGTAATTAAATGCTTAAATTAAAATGAAATAAGGATACTTATCTATTTTTGAATGTGTAGGTGCTGGAAAATCATCAAAGACTGCTACCCGTTTCAGTGTCACCGATCTCACCACTGTTGGTCCCAGATCTGGGAGGAAGAAGGCTGCTGCTAGTCCAAGTACTGCCATCCCCAAGCCTACTGCTTCCAAGGGAAAGAAGAGGAAAGCCTCTGAGGCTGATAATCTATAAGGCCTGCCTCTAATCCGCCACCAGTTACTTGAATACTTTGCTGATGTAAGGATCACTGACTTAGCTTAGTTATCCTGCCCACTTGAGGATCATGTGATCCTAAACTTCACATTGTCCTTTTTGCAGAAATTTGCTGAAATCGAGGACTACGTAGGCAATGTTGAAGAGGTTCAGCAAAAGTGTTTGGACCTCCAAAAGATGATGCTGGCCAAGGATAAGAAGATTGCCTCCCTTGAAAATGATGTCAATCTGGTGAAGAGGGAACTTGTCCTGGCTCACATCACTGCTGACCAAGAGAAGAATGATATCACCAATGATGCCAAAGTCTCCGCTGCCATTGCTATGTACAAAACCTAGTTGCAGATGGCCCAAGAAGCTCTGGATCCTGACTTTGACAAGAGCAGCTGGGACATAGAGGGCTGGAAGGCAAGGTTAGCTGAGCTGGACGACAAAGAAGAGGTCTTAGCAATCGAGGCTGGCGGCAGTGGAGTCAATGATCAGGTGGATGATGCTGAAGCTGGAGGAGATGGTGATGCAGCAAAGATGTAAGCTACAGGAATGGGCGATGAAGGACATTTCTAGACGTAGCTGGAGCCCATTTTTTGAGGACTTGGTAGTTTTATTTTGGTTATGGTGTTTAGAAACAATCTTGGGTTTGTAATAACTTTAGACAATAGTTTCTAGGATGAAGGATCACTGATCCTTGAACAATAGGCAGGATAATGGGTGGTGGATGGATCCTCTGTTTGGGGGATGGAGCCACTCGTTATCCTTTCATCTTTTATTTCCTGCACTACAAAGACCCGTAAACAATGGACACCCTTTGCCAACCCATGTGGACGGGCCACGTTTTGCTGGTAGAAACGTGGGTTGGCAATTTTGACAACCTTAAAGGGTTTAATCTTTTGTGAATAAAATAACTTTAACTTTTTGGCTATCTCCCGTGTTGTTATCCTTGTAAAGACTTTACTTTTCAATTGTTGAGATATACATTTTGTCTGAATTTGTTAAGTAAATAAATATCTTTAAAAAGTTCAAAATATACTCAAGGATTATATATCCTTTAATTGGTAAGTTCTGAAAAGTAATATAGTTTAAGGATCATAAGTCCAGTTGTTAAAGGATAAGGGTCACTCGAATGAATAATGAATAAAATCAAAATAGTTAAGGATCATACCTGAGAATCCAAGTTAGGATCCTATCTTTTAACACTTATAATTAGGATAACCAAAAGACAAACCTTAGTAGAAGGTAAGGATCAAGGATCCTTGGTCATTTAGCTTCAAAAACCTGAAATAGAATACAACTTGGGACTAAGCCAATATAAGATGAAAGTTAGTAACTGGGGACAAGCCCAACATACTGGGGACAAGCCCAAAGGATAACTGGGGACAAGCCCAAAGGATAACTGGGGACAAGCCCAAAGGATAACTGGGGACAAGCCCAAGGATCGTGTGTAAACTAGAGTATGGCCCTTACTGGCGACTATCCAAACTTAGTGACATGAAAATGCCAAAACCTTAGCTAACGTGAAAACGTTAGAAACCTTAGGAACGGATGTATGGTACGTCTACCATTATACGTAGGATCCTGAATATAGCCAGTACAATGAAATTGTCAGCCCCTAAAGCGAGTACTGGTCCCATTGCCATGAACTATACCAGGATCATCGTGCGCTACTGGCGAAACTGGGGACAGGCCCAAACTGGGGACTAGCCCAAATAACTGGGGTCAAGCCCAAATAACTGGATACTTCTATGGATACTCAATCCTTTGTTAAGGATACCTGAACCTTCAAAACTCAGAATCAAGTGAAAGGAGGATAAAGGATACAGGATCCTTACCCTTATATAAGATAATTAATGAATGAAATAGTTAGAGATCAGAATATTACCAGAATGAGGATCATCTGTCCTGTAAGGATCCTTCAAGGATACTTGTCAGGTAAGGATCATGAATCCTTGTTACATGAAGTATTTCTTTAAGTGGACAGCATTCCAAGCTCTTGGTAGCAAGTCACCTTCCATTGTTAGCAATCGATATGCCCCCTTTCCTGCTTCAGCTTCAATCAAGTAAGGGCCTTCCCACTTTGGTGCCAACTTTCCATCAGCAGGATTGGTGGTATTCTGAAATGTTTTCCTTAACACCATATCTCCAACTTGGAATTTCCTGATCCTGACATTTTTGTTGTAGGCTCCAGCCATCCTTTGTTGATAACTGGCCATCCTTATCCTTGCCAAATCCCTGAGTTCTTCTATAGTATCCAAGTCTTGAACCAAGTTTTCAGCATTTTCTTCAGGATCACGGGTGCTTGTTCTTGCAGTAGGAACCACCATCTCTGTAGGGATCACTGATTCTACCCCAAATACCAAAGAGAATGGAGTTTGGCCAGTAGCATTCTTGGGAGTTGTCCTATCAGCCCAAAGTACATAAGGTAGTTCTTCTGCCCATTTTCCCTTCTTGGATCCAAGCTTTTTCTTCAAATTGTTGATGATGATCTTGTTGGATGATTCTGCCTAACCATTAGCTTGTGGGTGGACTGGTGTTGATGTTATCATCTTAATCCCCCAGCTGTCACAAAAGTTAGTAGTTCTACTCCCAATAAATTGGGATCCATTATCACAAATAATTTCAGAAGGGATACCAAATCTAGTAATAATGTTTCTTTTAATAAAGGATATAACTTCCTTTTCTCTGACTTGAGCAAAGGCTTCAGCCTCTATCCACTTGGAGAAGTAATCAGTCATAGCAAGCATGAATACTTTTCCACCAGGTGCCTTAGGGAGCTTACCAACTATATCCATTCCCCATCTCATAAATGGCCAAGAAGAGGATATAGGATGCAAAAGTTCTGCTGGTTGGTGAAGGATATTACTGTCTCTCTGACAAGGATCACATTTCTTGGCATACTCCACAGCATCCTTCTTCATAGTAGGCCAATAGTACCCTGTCCTCAGGATCCTTGAGAACAATGCTCTGCCCCCAGTGTGGTTTCCACAATCTCCTTCATGGAAATCCTTTAGGACTTCTTAGATTTCAGGATCCTCAATGCATCTTAGATATGGACCTGCAAGAGATCATTTGTACAACATATTATTCAATATTGTAAATTGAGATACCTTGATTTTGAAAGCCCTAGGGTTTTCTCCTGTAGGAATCTCTCCATGTTGTATGTATCTCATGATTGGAAGGATCCATGACCCTGAATGAGATTGAGTATCATCACTAGGGATGATTGCATAATCCTCTCCTATCTCCATAGCTACATGATCCTCGATAGCCGGGGTCAGGATATGGATAATAGGGATCTTGATATCCTCTGGGATCTTCAAGGATGATCCTAAATTGGCTAATGCATCAGCCTCTGCATTCTCTTCCCTTGGTACCTGTGTCAAACTAAAGGAAACAAAAGAGAGTGCCAATTCTTTGACTATCTCTAAATATTTGATTAGCTTTTCACCTTTAACAGCATAGGATCCATTAAAGTGATTAGTGATCAATAAAGAATCTACATGTACCTCAAGATACCTGATCCTCATATGCTTGGCAATTTGCAAACCAGCTATCAAGGCTTCATATTCAGCCTCATTGTTGGTAGTTTGAAATTCACAAGCTATGGAGTGGGGTATTATGTCCCCCTGTGGCGATTTTAGTAGTATTCCAAGTCCTTTTCCTTTCACATTAGAGGCTCCATCAGTGAAGAGTATCCAAGGATCCTTAGTTTCTTCAAGCTGTTGGACTTCTAACTCAGCTTCCTTTTGCAAGTCACTACTGAAATCTGCCACAAAGTCAGCTAAGGCTTGGGATTTAATGGCAGTTCTAGGCTCATATCTTATATCATAAGCACTAAGCTTCACTGCCCACTTAGCCATCCTTCCTAACATTTCAGGTTTCCTGATAACATTCTTAATTGGAAAATTAGTCTTAACAATAATGGCATGAGTTTCAAAATAATGTCTTAATTTAGTAGATGCCATAATTAATGCAAGGATAAGTTTCTCTAAGTGTGAATACCTGGATTCAGCATCAAGTAAACTCTTACTTACATAATAAACAGGATGTTGTGTACCTTGGTGATCCTTAACAAGGACCGCACTTACTGCTTTTGAGGATACTGCTAAGTATAAGGATAATATATCCCCTTTTTCTGGTTTCATCAAGGTCGGGGCTGAGGATAGGTAATCCTTAAGAGCTTTGAGGGCACTTTCATGCTTCTCAGTCCATTCAAATTTCTTGTTCTTCCTCAGGATGTCATAGAATTCCTTGCACTTTTCTGAGGATTTGGATATGAACCTGTTCAAGGCTGCGATCCTGCCAGTCAATCTTTGCACATCCTTAGCATTGGCAGGAGATTTGATATTCACAATAGCCTTGATTTGCTCTGGACTTGCTTCAATGCCCCTCTTTGTCACCATATAGCCTAAGAATTTACCTGCCTTAACACCAAAATGACACTTGGAAGGATTTAGTTTCATATTAAATTTATCAAGGATATTGAATGCTTCCTCCAAGTCTTTAAGGTGATCCTCAGCTCTCTTGGACTTAACCACCATGTCATCAATATAGACTTCCACAATGTGTCCAATTTGTTCCTTGAACATCATATTGACTAGCCTTTGATAAGTAGCACCTGCATTCCTTAGTCCAAATGGCATAGCAATATAACAATATATACCAGTTGGGGTCATAAAGGCTGTATCCTCTTGATCAGATGGTTCCATCTGAATTTATTGAAATCCAGATGAAGCATCCATAAAAGTCAACAACTCATGACCCGCTGTAGCATCCACCATGGAGTCAATGTGGGGTAATGGGAAAGGATCCTTGGGACATGACTTGTTTAAATCAGTAAAATCGACACATACCCTCCACTTTCCATTTTTCTTTTGAACAACAACCACATTGGCTAACCATCTTGGATAATTAACCTCTCTTATCATACATGCCCGAAGTAGTTTATCTACTTCTTCCTGGATAATAGCATTCCTTTCAGGTGCAAACTTCCTCCTCTTTTGATGTATAGGCTTGAATGACCTGTCAATGCCAAGCTTATGAGTAATTATATCCTTTGATATACCTGTCATGTCTTCATGTTTCCAGGAAAAGGTGGATTTCCTCCTCTTAAGGAAGGATACTAGATCCTGCTCAATGTTGTTAAGGATCCCTGATCCTATGAAGACTATGGATTCAGGATTATGAGGATCCATGAGGATTTCTTTTACATCCTACTCTCTTGCCTCCAAGACATCTCTTGAAGGATACTTTAATTGCTATTGCTCCCTTGGTCTTGAGGCTGGCTTCATTGATGATGTATAACAATTCTTAGCCTCTTATTGATCACTCTCAATTTTCACCACTCCCCATGGACTTGGAAGCTTTACACACTGATGATAGGTGGATGGGACTGCCTTCATATAATGTATCCATGGCCTGCCAAGGATAACATTGCAACAAGATAAGCAATCTATAACACAATTTTTTTGATAAGAATGCAATCCTTCAATATAGATTGGGAGTTTGATGTCCCCCAATGTATTCTTAGTTTCCCCACTGAATCCCACAAGGACTGAGGATCTTGGGACAATATCAGACTCCGGGATATTCATCTTCTTAAGGACATCAAGCTGAATGATGTTCACAGAGCTTCCTCCATCTATAAGGATCCTACGAACAAAATGATTAGAAATAAACAGGGTAATAACAAGACCATCATGATGAGGATCCTGAACATCAAGACGATCATCCTTATCAAAAGTTATGATCTTATCCTGGGTGACAGTGGACGTCCGGATGGGTCTATCTCCATTATCCATCTGGGTTTCCTTGGCATGTCTTTTGGCTGCTGAAAAGGAAGTACCACAAATGTCTGATCCACCGGATATGAAGTTTATAACTTGTGCATCTGCTGGAGGAGCATGAGCCTTTTCCGGGATCCTTTCAGGATCCTGGATCCTTGACTTCTTTCGTCCCAAAAGTTCCTTCAAATGCCCCTTGCTCAACAAGTAACCAATTTCCTTTCTTAGTGCAATACACTCTTCAGTGAGATGCCCGAAATCCTCATGATATGCACACCACTTGGACTTATCCTTTGTAGCAGCTAGTTTATCACTTTTTCTCGGCCACCTAGCTTTCTCACCTAGATTCTGCATTGCAAGGATTAGTTCATTGTTATCAACAGAAAAACAGTATTCAGAAATGGGAGGATAATCCTCATCATCCTCTTCCTGTTCCACTACATGCACATTCTGGTTATCAGACTTGTTGTAGGACTTTGATTTGTTGTTCCTGAAGTAGGATCCTTGCTTTTCCTGTTTTGAGGATCCTGTCAATCTCTCCTGGATCCTTTTGTCATCCTCTAGACAGATGAACCTAAGGGCCCTGGTTCTTACTTCATCAAGATTCCTGCATGGGGTCATAACAAGATCATCAAAGAACAGTGAATCCCTAAGCAATCCCATTTTGAAGGCTTCTACAGTCGTAGCTATATCTAGGTTAGGAATATCTAAGGATTCTTTACTAAACTTAGTGATGTAATCTCTAAGTGATTCATTATGACCTTGTGTTACCCTATATAGATCACTAGTTAATCGTTCAAACTTTCTACTACAAGAGAATTGACTATTAAACAAATTAACTAGATTAGCAAATGAAGTAATAGAGTAAGGGGGAAGACTTAGCAGCCATTTAAGAGCAGATCCTGTGAGTGTGGATCCAAATCCCTTGCATAGACATGCTTCTTTTAACCTCTCAGGAATTGGATTGATCTCCATCCTCTCCCTGTACTGAGCCACATGCTCTTCTGGATCTGTTGAACCATCATACAGCTTCATAGATGGTATCTGGAACCTTTTGGGTATCTCAGCATCACAAATAGGTGGTGCAAAGCGAGATATCCTATGGCTACCATCTGCAATTTCAGGAATGGGTTTGACCACTCCTGGTACTCTGGATATCATGTCCGTGAGCTTCTGTAACTCCCTGGCCATAGCCTGATTGATACCTGTATCCTGCATAGAGCCATAGTTAGTGTTATATGAATTATTAAATGTGTTACCTCCCACAGGATTCGTGTTTGGAATTCCAGATGTGGATCCATATTGACGAGACTCTGGTATGATTGAAGGACCAGAGAAAGCAATGGTTTGCATTGGTATGAAGTCTCCTTGATGAACATCCGAGCTCGGGGGCTGCATACTTCTTGGGAATCCTTGATCCTGAAAGATGTTGGATCCTTGAGGCTGCGATGATCCTTGAACCTGAAAGGATCCTGGAACCAGAGAGGATCCTTGGACCTGGGAGGATCCTTGGACCTGGGAGGATCCTTGGATCTGGGAGGATCCTTGGACCTGGGAGGATCCTTGGACCTGGGAGGATCCTTGGACCTGGGAGGATCCTTGGACTGGGAAGGATCCTAAATATCCTCCTGAGCTGATGAAGGATCCCTGATGCTGAAAAGAGGATCCCAATGGCTGAGAGCAGGATCCTTGAGGTTGGCAGTGAGAGCCAAATGCCTGACTCATAGTTGCCGTTCCATAACGCCTTTCTGATGGACCACTTTGATACTGGATGCCCGGAACTGCCGATTGTAGGGTAGTTACAACTGGAGTGTCAAAATTCAATGACCTTGGCATCAGAGGAGAGTGATCCTCCACTGATTTCCTCTGTTTCTTGATATCACCAATCTCTTGGAGGACCCGTTCATTGGTTTTGTCCTGCTTTTGCATGCGATCCCTCATCTGCAAAATTAGATTAAAAAGATCATTAGTAGTAGGTGTTTTAGTCAAAAATCACACAAGGATAATGCAACCAAATCTGATTTTGTGAGGTATGATGCTTGGTTAATTGTATGAATGACAAGTATATGAAATCAACGATGAACACCGAGACTTATACGAGGAAAAAGCCCTTGATCTTCAGAAGATCTCCGGCATAAAAAACCTCGGGTGATGGAAACTACCGATCACCAAATATATTGCTGAAACAATAGTGATCCTTGTACAACTTCGGAAGAAAACAAGCTCAATACATTGAATTGCTAGTGTAAGTGTGTGTTTTTGCTAAGTGTTTGCAGAGAATTCGAGTGTTGTGTGTTGTTTGTGTGGTGTGTACGACTTATGCCTCTAATGAGCTGTTTTCCCCTTAAAAGATAGCAAAATATCAAGAAACCAACTCTCCTAAAAAGGTGGAAATGGCCCATGTTCTCCAAAAACGGTTATATTTCATCAAGCATGTGCCATATAAATGAATATTCCCCGAAATTCCAGCTAAGAATGAGTCCACTACGTCCTCAGACTCATGATCCTCAGACTCGTGATCCTCAGACTCTGGATCCTCAGACTCTCTGCATCATCCATTAAGGATCCGTGATCCATGCCCAGTCTCAGGATAGATGATCCTTAGCATAAAATCCATGCCCTAACAATTGCCCCCAATATGGCAGTTGTGATAAGGATTCACAACTGTCATATTTCCGTCAGAAGTGGACTAGCCGTTGCTGCCGGTAACTAGTCGTTACACTGCCTGTCGTCACTGATAAGACCTGCTATAATCATTATTGCAAAATATAGAGTTAGAGATAACTCCTCAAATGCCTTTACAGACAAGAAGATCCTTCTGTTTGTGGAGAATGAATCCTTCTACAGAGTTCGCTATTAACCTTCCTGCACTTTAATATCTGCATAGACACTTTAACTGTTAGATAGCCATGTCCGGCCTGGGTGGATGGTCCACGGTTTTACTGGTGAAATCCAGGCCATATGATTTGATACATAATGAATGGGTGATAACATTAAACTTTTTTAGCTACAACTGTTGTTGTTTCTTTCCTCTTTATTTTTCATGTATGCTTTCTATTTTCAAAGATATCATCGCCAAACAATTGGAAAGTTATTGGAAATCTGATGATAATGTTAAACTTTTAACAGAAAACTTGAAGTGTTCATATAAATGTGGATCAATGATCCTTAACCAAAAAGGATAAGAGACAACTTGCAGCTTAGAAAAAGTTAGAATATAACATACCAGAGAATCCAAGTTAGGATTCTATATCCTTGTAAACTAATACTGAATAAAATGTGTGAAAAGTAAAGTTTCAGGATCCAGGATCCTTATTGTCAGAACTTGTATAACTTTAGAGCTCCAAGATCCTGTAAGAAAAATAAACTTGGGACCAAGCCAAATAATTGGGAATGAACCCATAATAACTAGGGACAAGCCCAAATAAACTAGGGACAAGCCCAACAAACTGGGGACAAGCCCAAATAAACTGGGGACAAGCCCAACAAACTGGGGACAAGCCCAAATAAACTGGGGACAAGCCCAACAAACTGGGGACAAGCCCAAATAAACAGATGTAAACTGGGGTCAAGCCCATATAACTTGTGTAAACTGGAGTATGGCCCTCACTGGTGACTATCCAAACTTGAGCGACATGAAAATGCCGAAACCTTAGCTAATGTGAAAATGTTAGAAACCTTAGGAACGGATGTATGGTACGTCTACCATTATACGTAGGATCCCGGATACAGCCAGTACAATGAAATTGTCAGCCCCTAAAGCGAGTACTGGTCCCATTGCCATGAACTGTACCAGGATCATCGTGCGCTACTGGCGAAACTGGGGACAAGCCAAAACTGGGGACAAGCCCAAATAAACTTTGGAGAGTTGGCCAACCACTTTGATCTTCTGTAAAATGATAATAACTCTGCAAAAGCTTAAACTTTATGAAAATAGATGTTAAATGTTTAACATCTTTGCCTTATGATAAGTAATAAGTATAAAATGAATGAAAATGAAAGTAATGTGTTACCAAATGTAGAATCATATATCCTTTGAGGATCCCGGATCCTTAATCAGAATACTTGTATCGCTGAGGATCCCTGATCCTTCTTACATAAAGTACTTTTTTAGATGAACAGCATTCCAAACTCTTGGTAGGAGATCACCATCCAATGTCAGTAAATGATATGCCCCCTTTCCAGATTGAGCTTCAATTAGATAGGGGCCTTCCCACTTTGGTGCTAGCTTGCCATCATAAGGATTCATGGTATTTTGGAATGCTTTCCTTAATGCCAAGTCACTAACTTGAAACTCTCTGACCCTGACATTTTTGTTGTATGCTCCAGCTATTATTTGTTGATGACTGGCCATCTTTTCTCTGACTTTGAGCAAAAGCTTCTGCTTAGGATGTAGATGTTATGCTGGTTGGTGTAGGATATTGCTATGTCTTTGAGAAGGATCACATTTCTTGGCATAATCCACAGCATCGTTCTTCATAGCAGGCCAATAGTATCCTGTTCTAAGGATCCTTGAGAACAGTACTCTGCCCCCAGTGTGGTTTCCACAATCTCCTTCATGAAAGTCCTTTAGAACTTCTTGAATTTCTGGATCCTCGATGCACCTTAAATATGGACCTGCAAGAGATCGTTTATATAACATGTTATTTAATATTGTAAATTGAGATACCTTGACTTTGAAAGCTCTAGGATTTCCTCCTGTAGGAATCTCTCCATGTTGTATATATCTCAGGATCGGAAGGATCCAGGATCCTGAACTTGACTGTGCACCGTCATTGGGTACAATTGCAGAATCTTCCACTATCTTCATGGCTACGTGATCCTCAATTGCAGGAGTTAAAACATGGATGATGAGTATTTTCACATCTTCTGGAATCTTCAAGGATGATCCAAGATTGACTAGAGCATCAGCTTCTGCATTTTTCTTCCCTGGGTACCTGTGATAGACTGAAAAAAGCAAAAGAGTCTGCCAGTTTCCTGACTATTTCTAAGTACATGATTAGCTTTTCATCTTTGACAGTGTAAGAACCGTTATAATGATTAGTAATTAATAGAGAATCTACATATACTTGAAGATACCTGATCCTCATATTCTTAGCTAATAGCAAACCTGCTATCAAGGCCTCATACTCTACCTCATTATTAGTGGTTTTGAATTCACATGCAATGGATTAGGGTATAATGTCCCCCTGTGGTGATTTTAGTAGCGTGCTTTGTCCAGTTCCTTTAACATTTGAAGCTCCTTCCATGAAGTGTGTCCAAGGATCCTTGGTCTTCTCAAGTTGTTGAACTTCTAATTCAGTTTCCCTTTGTAGATCACTACTGAAATCAGCCACAAAGTCAGCTAAAGCTTGGGACTTGATGGCAGTCCTGGGTTCATACTTAATGTCATATGCAATAAGCTTGATTGCCCACTTTTCCATTCTACCTGACATTTGAAGTTTCATAGTATACCGGATGTTGAGAGCCTTCATGATCCTTAACTAGGATCACACTTACTGCTTTAACTGAAATAGCTAAGTATAAGGATAACGATTCTCCATTTTCTGGTTTCATCAGGGCTGGTACTGAGGATAGATAATCCTTAAGAACCTTGAGTGCAGCTTCATGCTTATCAGTCCACTCAAACTTGCCTTGAGCAATTTGTCTACCTCTTCTTGGATAATGGCATTCCTTTCAAGTGCAAACTTTCTCCTTTTTTGGTGTATTGACTTGAAAGACCTGTCAATACCAAGTTTGTGAGTAATAACATTCTTAGATATACCTGTCATATCTTCATCTTTCCAAGCAAAGGTAGATTTTCTTCTTTCCAAGAAGGATACTAAATCCTGCTCAATACTGTCTAGGATCCCGGATCCTATAATAATTTGGATTCAGGATCCTCTGGGTTCAACAGAATATCCTTGACGTCTTGCTCTCTTGCCTCCATGATGTCTTGCTCCTTGGAGGCTGGCTTCATTGAAGAAGTGTAACAGTTCTTTGCCTCCTGCTGATCACTTTCTATCTTCACCATATCTCATAGAGTTGGGAGCTTGACACATTGATGATATGTTGAGGGGGACTGCCTTCATATCATGTATCCATGGCCTGCCAAAGATAACATTACTGCAAGATAAGCAATCAATAACATAGAATTTTTTTTAACATAATTCACTCCTTCTATATAGATAGGAAGTTTGATGTCCCCCAATGTAATCTTTGTCTCTCCACTGAATCCCACAAGGACAGATGATCTTGGGACAATATCAGATTCAAGGATGTTCATTCTTTTGAAGACATCCAACTGGATTACGTTCACTGAGCTTCTCCCATCAATGAGAATCATGCGAACAAAAATGGTTAGATATAAATAGTGTAATAACTAAACCGTCGTGAAGAGGATCCTGAATGTCCACACGGTTATCCTCATCAAAGGATATCACTTTTTCCTGGATAAGAATGGAAGTTCGAACAGGTCTGTCCCCATTCTCCATCTTTGTTTAATTTTGCATGTCTTTTAGCTACTGAGAACCTTCGGAGATGAAATGGATGATTTGAGCATCAGCTGGTGGAGGAGGAGCTTTTCCAGGAACTTTCTCAGAATCCTTGATCCTTGACTTTTTCCTTCCAAGCAATTCCTTCAACTATCCTTTGCTCAAAAGATAACCTATCTTCGTCCTTAACGCTATGCACTCATCTGTGAGATGACCAGAATCTTCATGGTAAGCACACCATTTCGATTTGTCTTTGGTAGTAGGCGGTTTGTCGTCCTTCCTTGGCCATCTAACCTTGTCACGTAAACTCTGCATAGAAAGGATTAGTTCATTATTATCAGCAGAAAAACAATATTCAGAAATAGGAGGATAATCCTCATCATCTTCCTCTTGTTCCATAGCATGCACATTCTGGTTGTCATGCTTGGAGTATTGCTTGGATCGGTTATCCTTGAGATAGGATCCTTATTTGTCTTGCTTTGAGGATCCTGACAATCTCTCGTGGATCCTTTTGTCATCCTCTAAACAGATGAACCTAAGGGCCCTGTTCCTTTCCTCATCTAAGTTCCTGCAAGGGGTCATGACAAGATCATCATAGAACATTGAATCCCTAAGTAAACCCATTTTAAAGGCTTCTACAGCCGTAGCTATATCCAGGTTAGGGATATCTAAGGATTCTTTACTAAACTTAGTGATGTAATCTCTAAGTGATTCATTTTGACCTTGTGTTACCCTATATAGATCACTAGTTAATCGTTCAAATCTCCTACTACATGAGAATTGGCTATTAAACAAGTTAACTAGATTAGCAAATGAAGTAATAGAGTAAGGGGGAAGACTTAGCAGCCATTTAAGAGCTGATCCTGTGAGTGTGGATCCGAAACCCTTGCATAGACATGCTTCGTTTAACCTCTCAGGAATGGGATTGATCTCCATTCTTTCCTTTGTGACTTCCATCTGGAATTTCAGGAATGGGCTTAACCACTCCTGGAACGCTGGATATCATATCTTTGAGTTTCTGCAATTCCTTAGCCATAGCTTGGTTGATTCCTGTATCCTGCACGAAGCCATGGTTAGCATTATAAGAAGTATTCAAAGTGTTACCTCCTAATGGATTCAAGGTTGGAATTCCAGATGTGAATCCATATTGACGGGATTCTGGTATAACTGAGGGACCAGAAGAAGCAATAGTCTGCATTGGTATGAAGTCTCCTAGATGAACATCTGCACTTTCGGGTTGCACACTCCTTAAGTATCCTTGATCCAGGAAGATGTTGGATCCTTGATGTGCTGTGAATTAAGGTCTTGGAGGATAATCCATGGATCCGAAAACCTGAGATGAGGATCCTTGAACCTGAAAGGAGGATCCTTAAACCTGAGAGGAGGATCCTTGAACCTGAGAGGAGGATCCTTGAACCTGAGAGGAGGATCCTTGAACCTGAGAGAATCTTTAAACCTGAAAGGATCCTTGAACCTGAGAGGATCCTTGAACCTGAGAGGATCCTTGAACCTGAAAGGATCCTTGAACCTGAGAGGATCCTTGAACCTGAGAGGATCCTTGAACCTGAGAGGATCCTTGAATTAGCTGCGTCCCCATGCATTCTCCTAAACTGGTGAAGAGTCCCTGATGCTGAAATGAGGATCCTGAAGGCTGGAAAGAGGATCCTTGAGCCTGAGACATTGCCGATGATCCATAACAAATTCCTGTTGATCCACCCTGGTATTGGACATCTGGAGCTGCAAAGTGCTGGGAAGTTATGACCTGAGTGTCGAAATTCAGCGACCTCGGCAGGAAAGGGGAATGATCCTCTGCTGATTTTATCAATTTCGCGAAGGATCCTACCATTAGTTTCGTCTTGTTGTTGCATGTATCCTCTCATCTGCAAAATCAAAGCATAAAGATCACTGTTAGTAAGTGTAGAGGAAGAAACAACAGTTGGTTTTGTGAAAACGGGGGTAGTCTTCTTCGGAGCATTCTTCTGGAATGCAGGGGGAAGATGATGCAATGGTGGAATGCCATGTGATGAGGAAACCGCCGACATGGAACTTGAAGTAGTTTTTCCCTGAGAAGCCATGTGGTTGAAGGTAATGAACCGAAATGAATGAAATAAACAAAATTTCTCAGAATTGAAGCACCAATTGCCCCACGGTGGGCGCCAAACTGTTTTGGTCAAAAATCACACAAGGATAATGCAACCAAATCTGATTTTGTGAGGTATGATGCTTGGTTAATTGTATGAACGACAAGTATATGAAATCAACGATGAACACCGAGACTTATACGAGGAAAAAGCCCTTGATCTTCAGAAGATCTCTGGCATAAAATACCTCGGGTGATGGAAACTACCGATCACCAAATATATTGCTGAAACAATAGTGATCCTTGTACAACTTCGGAAGAAAACAAGCTCAATACATTGAATTGCTAGTGTAAGTGTGTGTTTTTGCTAAGTGTTTGCAGAGAATTCGAGTGTTGTGTGTTGTTTGTGTGGTGTGTACGACTTATGCCTCTAATGAGCTGTTTTCCCCTTAAAAGATAACAAAATATCAAGAAACCAACTCTCCTAAAAAGGTGGAAATGGCCCATGTTCTCCAAAAACGGTTATATTTCATCAAGCATGTGCCATATAAACGAATATTCCCCGAAATTCCAGCTAAGAATGAGTCCACTACGTCCATTACCTGCATTTAAACATTAAAAACGTGACAATTGTTAGAAAACATAAGTTCTGTTAAGGATCCTCAGACTCGTGATCCTCAGACTCTGGATCCTCAGACTCTCTGCATCATCCAATAAGGATCCGTGATCCATGCCCAGTCTCAGGATAGATGATCCTTAGCATAAAATCCATGCCCTAACAGTAGGATTAGTGGAAACAGAAGAAGTTGGTGGTTTTTGGAAAACGGGGGTTTGTCTCTTCGCAGCATTTTCAGCATTCTTCTGGGATCTAGAAGGTGGTGGAGGCAAAGGTGGAACTCCTTGTGAAGAGCTCATTGCCGGCATTGAACTTGAAGTGTTCTTTGTTGAGGAAGCCATCTGCTTGATTGTAACGAACCGAAATGATCACCAGAATAATAATTTCTCAAGAACGAAGCACCAATTGCCCCACGGTGGGCGCCAAACTGTTTTGGTCAAAAATCAAGCTAAGATAATGCAACCAAACTTTCTGTTGTGAGGTGTGATGCTTGAATTAATGAACAATACTAAGGATCACTCAGAAATGCAATGAATAAGTGACACAAAGATTTATACGAGGAAAAAACCCTTGATCAATGAATGATCTCCAGCATAAAAAACCTCGGGTGATTGAAACTACCGATCACCAACTCATATTAACCAAGAAATGTATTACAACTTCAGATGATAGCGAGCTAGTTACAAGGATCATTATAGTGTAATGTGCAAAAAAGTGTGTAATCGCCAAGTGAATTGTCAAGAGCTGGTGAGAGCAGTTGCGAGTGTGTGTGTTAAGCTAAAAATAGCCAAGTGTTTCTATTTAGCTCGCTATCCCCTTTTAAAATGGAAAATATCTAAGCTAACAATCTGTCCGCATTTTGTGCAAGTCCTCCACGACCTCCATAACGTCCATTTCAGCCATGCACGTGCGGAATAAATATGGAATATGCTCCAGGAATATCGCCAAGACCAAGTCCAAGCTCGTACTCCTGCAAAACAACTTCATATAAAAAGCAGACAATCGTCAGTATAAGGATCCTGATGATGATCCATGATCCTGATCCTACAATACTTTCTGAGGATCACTAGTTCAGACAGAATTGAGGATCACTAAACCCAACAGTAAATGAGGATCACTGATCATTGGAAAATCCTCCCCTAACAATACTGGTGGATAATGGCAGCTCCGTTAACATAATTCAGCTGGAAATGTTGAAAAGGATGAATGTATCCCCGATGGATATTACTTCGAAGTCTACTGTGCTCGTTGGTTTCAGTGGAGAAGCCATGAATACCGTAGGAGAGATAAAGTTGCCCGTGTATGTTGAAGGGGTTAACTCAATGCAGCGCTTTTGTGTCATGGACTTCTTATCTTGCTATAATATTATATTAGGTAGCCTTGGATCCATGATATAAAAGCTGTGCCGTCAACCTATCATCAATGCATCAAGATCCCTACCCCTTGGGGAGTGGTCAAGGTGGAAAGTGATCAGCAGGAAGCAAAGGAGTGTTATTCTTCTTCGATGAAATCATCCACAAAGCCTAATTAAGCATAGCAATTAAAGATGCGAGGCAAGGATATCATGGAGGCTTCAGAACAAGATGTAAAGAAAATTATCCTGGATTAGGATAATCTGGATATCTCGGTGCTCGTGGGAACCAATATCCCTCAGGATATTGAAAACCAATTGATTAACTTTTTGAAATGCAGGATGTCAACATTCGCGTGGAAACACGAGGATATGACAGGTATTTCCAAGGATATTATAACTCACAAACTGGGAATTGATAGGTCTTTCAAGCCTGTCCAACAGAAACGAAGGAAGTTTGCTTCAGAACGGAACACAATTATTCAGGAGGAAGTTGAAAGATTATTAAAGAGTAAGATGATTAGGGAAGTGAAATTTCCTAAATGGCTGGCAAATGTAGTTGTGGTGCAAAAGAAAAACGGGAAATGGAGAGTCTGTGTAGATTACACAGACTTGAATAAAGCTTGTCCCAAAGACCCGTTTCCTATACCTCATATTGATTCAATGGTGGATGCTACTGCTGGTCACGAGATGTTAACCTTCATGGATGCCTCCTCAGGATTCCAACAGATCCAAATGGAACCCTCGGATCAGGAGGATACTGCTTTCATGACACCAACAGGTATTTATTGTTATACTGCTACGCCTTTTGGTTTGAAAAATGCAGGTGCACATACCATAGATTGGTGAACATGATGATTAAAGACAAACTGGGGGACACCATGGAGGTGTACATCGATGATATGGTAGTAAAATCCAAGAAGGCTGAGGATCACCTCCAGATATTAAGGGAGCATTTGATATCCCGGACCAGTACAACATGAAATTAAATCTTGCTAAATGCCATTTTGGAGTGGGAGCAGGAAAGTTTCTAAGATACATGGTGACGAAAATGGGGATAGAGGCAAGCCCGGAGCAGATTAAAGCCATCTTGGATATCAAGTCCCCTTCAAATGAAAGATGTTCAAAGATTAACAGGGCGAGTAGCAGCATTAAACAGATTTATCTCAAGATCCTCGGAAAAATGCTAGGAATTTTATGATATCCTAAAGAAGAATAAGAAATTCGAATGGGGAGAGAAGCATGAAGCGGCCTTGTAGGATTTGAAGCAGTATCTTTCAACCGCACCTCTATTGATGAAGCCTGAGGATGGTGAACCATTATCCCTGTATCTTGCAGTATCAGGGAATGCAGTAAGTGATGTCCTTGTAAAGGATCATGAAGGTCAACAGTATCCTGTCTATTATGTTAGTAAAAGTTTATTAGATGCTGAAACTAGATGTTCTCATTTAGAAAAATTGATATTAGCCCTAGTTATGGCATCAACAAAACTTAGACATTATATTGAAACACATAGGATTCATGTTAAAACAAACTATCCTGTTAAAAATGTGCTTAGGAAACCCGAGATGTCAGGCAAGATGGCTAAGTGGTTAGTAAAATTAAATGCCTATGATTTAATATATGAACCTAGAAATGCCATAAAGTCTCAGGCCCTAGCTGACTTTGTGGCTGATTTCAGTAGTGATATTCAAAATGAAGTAGACCTAGAAGTGTAGCAACTAGGAGAAAATATAGAATCTTGGACACTATATACTGATGGTGCATCTAATGTAAGAGGTGTAGGTTTGGGTATACTACTAAAATCGCCACAGGGGGACATATTACCCCAGGCTATTAGATGTGAGTTTCCTGCCACTAATAATGAAGCAGAATATGAAGCTTTAATTACGGGATTAGAATTGGCTAAGAGCATGAATATCAAGGGTTTACAAGTATTTTTTTCTTTCCTTGTTAATTACAAATCATTTTAATGGGACCTATGCAGTTAAAGGTGAGAAGTTGATCGAGTATCTCGAAATTCTCAAAAAATTAGCAGGATGTTTCGATATTTTTACTCTTGAACAGGTACCGAGAGAGGATAATGCTGAAGCTGATGCCTTGGCAAATCTAGGATCATCAGTCAGGATACCAGAAGGGACCCAAATACCAATATTACATATCCTGTATCCTGCGACGGATCCTCAGGATAAGGAAGTAGTAAGTGTTCAGGATCCTGATGATGAGTATCCCGAGGAGGGTACTAAGTCCTGGACGGCTCCAATCATGAGATATCTCAAGGAAGGACACATCCCAAAGGATGAAAATCCTAAGGCCTTTAGAATGAAGGTATCACGATTCACTATTATAAATAATGTTTTGTATAAGAAATCTCTTGCAGGACCATATCTGAGGTGCTTGGAGGATCCCGAAACTAAAGAAGTGCTTCAGGATATACACGAAGGGGATTGTGGTAACCATACTGGAGGCAGGTCATTATTCTCAAAGGTATTAAGAACAGGATACTATTGGCCGACGATGAGAAAAGATGCTGCTGAATATGCTCGAAGATGTGATGCATGTCAAAGGCACATTAATATATTACATCAACCTGCTGAGACACTTTATCCTATTGCTTCCCCTTGGCCATTCATGAAGTGGGGAATGGATATAGTAGGAAAATTGCCAAAGGCTCCAGGAGGAAAATTCTTCATGTTGGCGATGACTGATTATTTCTCTAAGTGGGTCGAAGCTGAAGCATTTGTTCAACTGAGATACCAAGAAGTAGTATCTTTCATAAAAAGGAATATCCTGACTAGGTTTGGAATACCAGCTGAGATAATTTGTGACAATGGTTCTCAGTTTATAAGTAAGAGGACTACTGACTTTTGCAAGAGTTGGGGAATTAAAATGATCACATCTACGCCGGTAGATCCTCAAGCAAATGGACAAGCAGAATCCTCAAATAAGATAATTGTCAACAATTTGAAGAAAAGACTTGGAGCTAAGAAGGGAAGATGGGCAGAAGAATTACCCTTTGTTTTATGGGCTGATAGAACGACGGTGAAAAGTGCAACTGGCCAAACCCCATTTTCCTTGTTATTTGGAGCAGAAGCGGTGATCCCGACAGAAATGGTGATACCTTCGGCGAGATCCAATCTCCGGGATCCTGAGCAGAATCCTGAAGCCCTATGCCGGGAATTGGATACTATTGACGAGATAAGAGATGCGGCAAAGCTAAGAATGGCAGTATATCAACAGAGAATATCCAGAGCGTATAACAAGAATATAAGGACTAGAAGATTTCAGGTGGGAGATTGCGTATTAAGAAAGGCTTTTCAGAATACTTCTAATCATGCTGATGGAAAGCTAGCTCCAAAGTGGGAAGGACCTTATGAGATTGAATCAGAATCGGGAAAAGGAGCATACCGACTTAAGAATATGGAGGGGGATATGCTACCAAGATCCTGGAATGCTATACATCTAAAGCTCTATTTCAAGTGAGTTTAGAATTTAATTTCTAACTCAAGATATGAATTCTATCTCTTTTAATATGTTTGATATTGTATATTCTTTTAAACCCAATACTGACTTAAGCATCGGAGGGGTGTTAGCCCACCCTAGTTTACAGTTGTTTTGTAGTATATGCTTCGGGATATAGCTCCAGGATACACACTCAGGATACTTCGAAAGATTAGAGGATTGGTCCCCTCTCTCATGTTTAAGGGATCCAGATCCCTTCATAGGTTTAAAGGTATTCACCTTTCTCTCGAATTGGGTTTAAACACCCCGCCTGGAGCGCAAGTTTTCCAGGGATAGTTCAAGATAGCGGGACCAGTCCATGTAAAAGTGGCTAACAATTTCGTTATTGTTGGCTATATCCTGGATCTTAAAGGTATATGAGGATAGATCACCCTCTCTCACAGAAGGGTATTTTCATACTCTCTAAGGTTTAAAGGTTTTCACCTTTCTAAGTCTTGGAGTTTATACACTCCCGCCTGTAGCGCACGAAAATTTGGGATTTTCCCCAGAATACTTATGGGTTTATCCCCAGGATACTAAGGATTTATCTCTAGTACATTTTAGGGTTTAGCCCCTGTAACATAAGAATTGTTCAAACAGTTGGAACTGATGTCCAAGAATTTCTAAGTATTCAAAGACATTGTGCACAGGGGACATTCCTACTAAGGCAGTTGTGTAAGGCTCAAAGGATCAAACTTGGACCTAGTGCACTAAGTATCTCGGACTGGGGATATGTTCGAGGAAAAAATTGCAAAAGGATTGGAATTTAAGAATAGGGTTACACTCTATTCCTAGTATGGTCTTTCTTTTATAAACCGTATTTGAATCATTTGAATTTTTGATACTATGTTTGGCAAAAGCTTAAGTATCCTGATTAGGATATATTCTCAAAGTATATGCTCAAAATATATTTTCAGGATATTTGTTTGGAATAATTGGGATATAATACTTGGGTTAGAAACTAAAACTATATTCTAGTCAAACAAGTATTACCAAAACAAACTCTGTAAAATAAACTGTCCTTTTTTTCTTTAAAAAACTTTATCTGTATTGTTTATATTTTAAAAACCCTATTAGATGAAAATCTTTATAGGATATCACCGAGTATACTGATCAGGATATTTTCAAAAAATAATTGCACTAATTTTGGAAAGTTGAAATCTAAACTAAGCAATGCATAACAAAAAGACAACAGCGAATAAGTCAAAAGGAGGTTATATTATTAACATGTCAAAAGTTGTGCTTTTGGTTTCACTTCAAACCGAGGCCCATCCACCAAAAGCACGGTTAGTTTCATGCCATATTCAATTAACAGTTGAAGGCTTCGTCTCAAACCGAGACCCATCCACCTCCAACTGTTATATTGTTCAAAACAGGTTATACTAATTGATGACCAAGGGCTTCATCCTGAAACCCAGGACCCATCCACCTTTGGTCATCATATTGTCTTAATGCAGGAAAGTAAATTGTTTAGAGACAGGAAAGGCAAATTGTTCAGACAAGCACAACCATCAAACTTTAAAAAGTGGGCTCCGGCCTAGGCACGTACATCCATCATCACCTACTTCGTTGCTTTTAAGGGGCAGCGCCCTCTTCCACCATGGCTCCATCAGCAGCATTTCTTCCAGCATCCTCGCCACCATCACCCTCGGGGTTCTTCTCAGCATCACCGCCAGCATTGGTCACCTCTTCTGCTGCCTTGGGAGCCTCCTCACCAGTATGCTTTGCAGGATGTTCCACAGGATTGCCTCCAAGATCCTTTAATTTCACTTCCCAAGCATGGATATTCCAGGAGGGGCATTCAAAGCCTAAGGCTTTGGCTCCATAGGCCATCCTTAACCTGGCTTGGAGAAGGGAAATTACAACAGATCCTTTGAGGCCATCCTGGTAAGAACTCATATCCTGCTGGTATTGGAGATGAGCAGCATCCAGCTTGGCTTGGGCATCCTCATTGGCTTTGTGGATGGTAGCTTGGTGCTCTTGGGTCATCGCCTTGAGTTTGTCTTAGTAGTGCTGAGACTGGGCAGCGGCGATCATCCCTTGGTCAGTAATGGTGACTCGGCTTTCTTGAGCTTGACCTCCAGCATTTTGTTAAGACTACAGGCTTCTTCATACAAGTGCATGAGACGTTCCAGGCCCTGAAATCAAAAGCACATGTATCAACATATGTAGGATGTTCAGGATAATAGTTAACATATATGTGCAGGATATCAGATGGGAGTTTTTACCTGATTAAGGAATGAAGTCATGAACCCACTGGCTTCATTAAATCCATGGTCCTCATAAGGGAAAATCTCGGAGGTAGCCGGGGAATCCGTTTCCTTCCTCTTCCGGGCGCTGGAAGCACGAGTCCGGGTGGCTGGAGGAGGCTTGGGAGTGGCAATAGCTTTTGAACCGCTGGGCTTGGAAGACGAGGTGGCTTTGGGGCTTGGTTCCTTCTTCACTGAAATGGGAGCGGGATAGTTTTCCAATTCATCGAGATCGAAGACCTCTGGAGCCTTGACTGGTGCTGCATGAAGGGAAGAAACATTTAACTCTTGAGTATTTTTAAACTGATATATTCGTTTCATATATACTGATATACTCACCAGACATGCCGGAGCTGGATCTTTGGCTTGAACTTGCAAATGACAGGGAAAAAGTTCTCTCACTTTTCGGGAGTTGGTAAATGCTTTTGATCCTTTGTTCTGATTCAGCGCTTGGAGGGGCTAGTTCTTTGAAATTTGCTGCACAAAAAATAAAGATGTCAATTCAAGATATAACTTCAAGATACGATTGGGGATACTCCTAAAACCCTAAATCCTACCAGAAGTTAACCACTTCACCAGAAGGTCAAAACCTCCAGTAATAGAATCCCTTTTTACAAAAAAGAACGTTCGTTGCCATTTCTCCTCATTTTTTGTGGCTTTGAGGATAAGAGGATTTTTGGAGGTTGAGAAAAGGAGAAAACGACTGTTGCCGTGAGAACGAAGGCGGTAGGCCATCGGGAGATCTTCAATACAAAGGTCGGGAGTAAAATGGGATCTGAATTGGTCCAAGGTCACTAGCACCCGCCAAACTATAGGCACGGTTTGGACATAACTAAGACTGGTAAGCTCAAAGAAACGGGATATAAAAGCCGGAAAGGGGTATCGGAGTCCGATGGAGAAAGGGTAAGCCAAGAAATACACCCATTCATTGGAAGAAAAATCCGATCGGATTTCTCTGTCGAAAGGGAGAATGATCGTACCAACAGGGAAGGCACCGGAGGCTTGCAGGGCAGCAATGTCAGCATTGTCGAACGAACAAACTTCTTTTTCGGGTTCCCTAAGAAGGTTTTGGCTTCGAAGGATGGGATTGAGTCGCCTGTATGTGATCTCGTTCTACTGGCCATGGAGGATTTCAATGAAGAAAAACAGAGGAGAAGAAGAGAGAAGGAAAATACCTGAGAAATCGCTTGAAATATGATGATAATGATGTAGAATAAGTCGGCTAAATAGAGGCTGAACATAGGGGGCAAAGAGTAAATATCGCGTTGGAAGTTGCACAAAGTCACATCAACCGTCGTTTCACTTTAATAACCTCGATTTAGGGGATAAGTTTTAAAATATATCCGTTGGAATCGGTATACCAACAGATATATTTTGGGGACAATTGTTATGGGTGATTTTCTGCTCATATATCCCGACTGATATGCTGACTTTGTTTGTTTTATTATGACCAGGATGCTGGATCAGGATATTGGTAACATCCTGATACGATATCCTGGTAGTAACTAATTAACTCACGTGCAGATTATTGGAACAAGTCTCTAACGTTCAAGTGGACTTCTTCTCCTCGAGACTCGGGAAAATCAGTTGGATTATGGACGTTGAAGCCGGAAGACGTGGACTACAACGTCCACATATGGAATATTCGCTGAATCCCGGAATAATAGGATAGTTAGTTGGTTTATTTTTACTATAAAAAGGATTGATCGGATCAGATTAGGGACACACAATCTTTCGCACTCTTTTACTCTCTAGCTGCAAACACTCACAACAAACTTACACTTGTATCGAAATCACATTGTAACACTTAGCCGATCCGTATCATATCATGCACTGTATCCTGACATTTGAAGTAATAAGAAGAACAAGGCAGTTGCGATTGTCAGCTCCTGAGGTTTTGTGCCGGCGATCTAGATTGATGAAGGGCTTTCCTCGTACATCCCATGTCACCCTTTACATTTTTGCTCATTGTTTGATCATAGATACAGCTCAATATCCTGAGCCGTATCCTGAAAACTGTTTTTGCAAACAACTTAACTAGCATATTTTCCACACATTTTCTTAGCACACTAACTCACTTAACTAATTTGATCACTTAATTGCTTCGGTAATTTTTTACCAAAACACTTAGCATGTTCAAAATACAGGTATACCTATACTTGTAAATGCGTATATGAGAACCATATGACAAAACGAGTTAAAAATATGTTATTTTTTAACAAAACCCCCCGAATACTTGCATGAAGACAACATAAGTTAACATATAATTATTTTAACTAACATATAAAGTTTGGAATTATATATAATTATAAAACTTATATATACATCATACACCGAAAGTGTAGCTCAAAGTATACAAAATTCCAAAACAAGTCCTAATAAATAATTAAGACAAAGAGTCGTTACACGACCGAGGCTCCTAATAAAATATAGCACATGTGTAGGTAGTGACACGACTCGCGGACATCATCTTTGAGTGTACACGACTACGGACGCAAACCTGTGAGTTCATGTCCCCCTTTTCTTTTAACGTTTTCGGTTTACAACTTTCGGGGGGAAATACACGTCAACTTGGGTATGTTTTAGCTAAGGAATGAACTATTAGATCATGTGAGCATAGGCTTTAACTGAAGTTCCATTAATCCTTTTAAGGACCACGGAACAAAGGTTAGATTTAATGGGTACGGGCGAGCCCCACTCACGGTCCAAGGGTGACCACTTAGAGTGCTGTTGTGTCCCAATCGAGGTGAATCGACACTAAAAATCGTCTACTCGGGTTGAGTACTTCCTATGTCATCACATATATTAATGTCCTTGCAAAATATTAATGATCAACATGTTCATAGACGCTTTACATACCTACTTACAACTAAACTTTCAAATGTTTTTGAGATTCATTTGATGCGCATATACATAAAACACATGAACTGATTCAACTTTTGTTGATTTTTCAACTTACATGTATTTCAGGAAGATAAATGGATCTTGGTGCAGCGTTGTCTACAAGATTTTGGGTTTCAAGTCTCGATGTCATCCGCATTTTGGAGGGTTTGGTTCATATATCTCATCTTAGATAAGATATAGAATGCAAAGCCTCATGAAACTTATCTTTTGATTAAAAACAAGTCCTTTGATGGAACTTTAAACTTATGTTGGTTTGTAATTTAACTTAATACTTGTGTTGGTTGGAAACTTAAACAACTTATGTTTTGTAATGTTTCGAACTTGTGTATGGATGAACATCACTTAATTTAATGCATGTAGTTGTTTGTTATGATCGAATACAATGAAAACTGATCAAGTCACACACATACGCTTCGGCAAAAGACAGGGTGTGACAATATCTGTTAGACGGGAGGGGCATATCGTAGTCACCAATGTTACAGATCTCGATGACACAAGTGATGCCAAGGGAGGTAGTGTAGGAACTCCAGCATCAACAGTGTGTCCAACAACTCTAAACTCAAAAGTTAACCTCAACAAACGTTATCACACCAAATCACCAGGTAAGGAAAAAGCACATCAGTAGGATATACCCATATTGAATTGGTTATGTCTTAACCGATAAATCCGACTCTATTTTCCATCATATGCAGCCTGATAATGCTTCCTCTAAAACAATTAGCACACTTTACTAACAATCAATGTGTGCGTAGGTGTTGGCTCTACAACTAAGGTAGGGAAGCATAATGAATCAGTTGGTGACCAGTTATTTGGGTAGCTGCTTATGATGATGCAATAGCAGCGTGAAGCCATGAAAGAAGAAGCAAAATTTCTAAATCTAGCTTAAGAAATATGTTTTTGGAACAAGTTAAGAAACTACCACAAGACGTGTTAGTCACTTAACTTGTATATAACATAGTTAGCTACATGAACACAACTTATGTAAAAGTTATGTACGTAGCATCATCGTTGTAAAAGAAACTAAGCTTCTTCATGTAAATAAATAATGGCTTCTGGTATGAAATCGTGTAGTCATAGCCGCATCGCGGTGGGTTCTTCACCTAGTTATAATTCTTTCTTAACATGTTTTTTTTCTTTTATAACTTTCAAGATACGCTGTTTTATAAAAAAAAATTTGAATATTTCGTTGTCACATGCCTATTTTTATTTGTGTCTTGAAATATTTTGTTCGAAACCGTTTTATAAGTAGTAATGTACAAGTAATCAAAACACAAACATATATGTTATCAAAGCTACTTCACGTTTAGTTTATTTATACAAGTTAACGTTGTTTACCTTTTTCAATATTTTAATAGTACAATGTAATGCTTTATAAAATTATGAATATATCATTGTGACACGCTATGTTTTATTTATTTAAAAACTTAACTGAAAACAGAGCTGGATTTGCAACAAAATATCTTTTTTATACTTTAAGGTATAGCGAGTGTTAGTATGGTATCGATACCATGACGAAACGAAATGATATTGTCCCAACTTTATTAGCACCATGACGAGTCCAATCAAACAGCATCGATATCAGTGTTTATAACAACCTTCCTAGAACCCTTAACGTGACCCGAAAATGTTCCTAATATACCCCTTGCGCGAGAAGCGAGCCCGAAATACCCTCATACTTAGAAAAATACAGAAAAACCAATTTTGGGAGTCTCTCGCGGGCCGCGACCCAGACACCCTTAGTCTTTCACGGGCCGCGACTGCCTTGGTGTGCCGGACAAGGCATTGCGCCACGTCTCCGATGAGTCACCCAAGCTAGGCCATTGAATTGACCAAGCTATACTCGACACGTAGTCCCTCGCGGGCCGCGAAGGCCGAAGGCTTCTCTTTCGCAGGGCACGAGCCGTCATAGAATCAAACTATAAATTGGATCGATCAACTTCATTTGAATTCGTTCAATTTCTAAAAATCTCTCACAATTTCTGAATAGTAGAAATAAAACCTGGGCATAATACCCACTATAAAGCGAAGCTCTACCTCGTTGTAAGTACTATAACCCTGCTGTTACCCTACACGATCGCTTTTGGCCTCCGTAACGCATGTCAAGGCTCTGCTTGACTCAGTCGTTGGAGTTCTGTCTCGTCTTACGCTCGATTGATCTAGCATTCCGTAATGCATGTCGGCTCTGTCTGACTCAGTCATTGGAATTCTGTCTCGAGTTGTAAGGTTAATATGATTTGGGTTATTTTACTAACACGTGTGCATTGTTTAATTTTAATAGATAATAACCAGGAGAATCACCAGTAAGCTATAGTAATATCACCTAAGTCTACACTCTGAGTACATCTGCTTTTTGCCACCTTTTTGTAAATCTTTTTGTGAGTCAAAATGTTTTACCAAAACCTCAAATGTTTTTAATGAACACTTAACAGTAATTGAGTATTTGTGATTCTACAATTACTGCCGGTATGTTGGGGTTTTGTATACAATATGTGAAGGACGTTACCATTGGACAATGAGATAGCCAATGAGTAATATAACCCACAGGTCAGGTGTTGACAGTATTGAATAAGTAATTAAGTGGATATAAACAAATGTAATTGCGGATGCCCTCAGTTCTGTGAAGTTATAAAACTATTTTGATTAAACTGGGATGCACTCACAAGTATTTCTTGCTGATAAAATCTTTTTAAAACGCGTTTCAAGTAACAAAATGTGAAGGCCAATAGAAGCCAGCTGGAGAGCACTGAAGGCTTGGAAAAGTGGCTATAAAAGTTACCTAAATAAAAAGGAGTTTTGTTTTTAAAAATAAGGGTTTATCCCTACAAATGTATTGTCAAATGAACTTGGGTTCTATCCCAATGATTTATTATTATAAAACGTTTGGTGTTTAAACTCTGATAAAAATATATCCTAACTACAGTCCTGATGTATTCCTCTGCCAAATTAATAAACACCGATACCATCCATCTGGATGTTCACGGCGCCCGCTTCCGGGGTATGGGTCGGGGGCTGCGACAGAGAGTGGTATCAGAGCTACAGCCACTGGTTTAAGCCAAAGAAGTGTTCTGCTAACACTTAAATTTTAAATTCTGTGTTAGGAAATAACTTATGTGTAAATATTGTTTTGTGTTATTTGACTATTTGTTAGTTTACAGTATGAGTGAGCAAGGAACTTCGGACGCTTATCATCACTTAGATAGTTCACAAAAAGATGAGGGAACATCATCTCAGCCTAATCCCTCAGGATACTCAGCCGATACTGAGGAAGGGATATTTATATTTAAGACACAGTCTGAGGAACCCTTTACTACTAAAAAGAGAGGTTGGTTTAATAGAGGAGCACATGAGAGAAGAAAGAGAATGAAGAAGTTGCAACAACAGAGGGCAATAGTCAGAGCTAATAGGGCAGCAAATGCCCAAACTCAGGAAACAGTCAATAGGCCACCTTGGGAAGAGGAACTTGATAGACAGCTAGCCGATTTTCATATATTAGCCACATCAGCAGTATACGCTAACCTAAACCAAATAGCCGAACCGCCACTGTTACCTTTATTCCCAGATCAACAGATGCTAGAACCCAACCGAAAAAACAAATTCCCGATACCTGCATTTGACCCCAACGAGTTACCTAGAATCCCAACCCCACACCCTTTTGAATATGATCCATGGTTTGACGACAATAGGTCGTACTCTACCCTATGTACTCCCAAAGAACCAATGCCTTTAGAACGTGATCCATGGAGGGATGATGATAGAACATTTTTCGAAATGAATAGCCCAGACCCTTACGAGGAACCCGTATCTCATCCTGACCCAGTAGACCCACCAATGAGTCGAAAATGTGTGCAGGAACTCCATCAGTATGGAGAAAATTTAGTAAGTGAAGGGAATAGAATTCGAGAGATAGGGGAGAAACTAGTTTGGAAATATGATGAGCGGGAAATGCAGTACTGGATGAACGGTACCTAGAAAATGCCTAGATATATGTGTAATCTGGTATTTTGATAAAAATATATATATATAGGGTAAGGTTCATGCGAGAACCACCCTTATTGCGAGAACCGTGAGAACCAATGTGAACACAAAATAAAATCTAAAAAAATCAAAAAAGCACTCAAATTTTTTTTTAATATTTTTTTTAAAATCGCTATATTTCGTTACCATTAAAAATAAATTTGAGTAACAGTTATCCATGCACATGTGCATATGTATCATTACTTCGACAAATTCGGTAATACGTTATCAGGAATAGACAATTGCACTTTAATTTACAATACTATTCGTCATACACTACTTTTTACATTACCAATATTCAAAATGCACATGTGCAGGTATGACATTAGCATTTTCTAGGGAGCTTCAGAAATTAAAGGACATGATATCCAATGTACCTGGAATGGTCCAGCCAATTCCAGAAGTATCCCAAGACATCCACAGGATATCCCGGTTCGCGTATCCCATCTGTGATGCTGAAATCCCAAAAAGATTTCAGACCCCCAACATGAAGCTCTATAACTGAACTACAGATCCTGAGGAGCATATTGCCTAGTATAGGGAAAGGATGGAAATCAACCATATCCCTCCGGATCTCAAGAAAGCATGCCTATGCAAGGGTTTTGGCTCTACCTTAACAGGATTAGCCTTAAAATGGCTGTTAAACGTTCCTCCTTACTCAATTACATCATTTGCTCATTTAGTGAATTTGTTTAATAGTCAATTTTCTTGCAGTCAAAGTTTTGAGAAACTAACCAGTGATCTTTACAGGATAACCCAAGGACCTCATGAATCCTTGAGGGATTATGTGAACTAGTTTAGTCGGGAATCCTTAGATATCCCACATCTTGATGTTGCAACAGCTGTGCAGGCTTTCAAGATGGGGTTGCAAAAAAATTCTCAATTTTACCAGGATCTTGTAATGAATCCTTGCAAGAATCTGGATGAAGCTCGGAACAGGGCTTTAAGATATATTCGGCTGGAGGATGACAAAAAGATGCAAGAGAGGATGAATTCATCCACAACCTATGAGTCGACCAACAGGAAATCAGAATCCTCGTATAAACCATATCGCTCTAAGCCATATGGCAGAAATGACAGCAAAAAAGTGAATGATGTTGAAGACGAGGATCCTGAGGATTATCCTGAATTATCTGAATATTGTTTTTCTGTTAATATACCTGAATTGATGTATGCTATGCAGGGTTTAGGAGACAAAGCAAGATGGCCCCGGAAGAATCAGCAAAAAGCTGATTGGAAGGATAAGTCCAAATGGTGTGCCTTCCACGAGGATTTCGGACATGTTATTGTGGATTGCATTGCTCTAAGGAAAGAAATAAGCTATCTCTTGAGCAAGGGATATCTGAAGGATCTCCTGGGAAGAAAGAAGAATAAGGGTCAGGATACTGAGAAGGATCCTGAACGAGCGACATCACCTCATGCGGATGCCAAGATAATTAATTTCATTTCAGGAGGATCCGACATTTGCGGGACATCATATTATGCGGCGAAAAGGCATGCGAAGGAAGCCTAGGCAGAAAGGGGAGATAAGCCAACCAGGATGTCAACCCTCACAACTGACAAAGTGATCACGTTCGATAACGATGACAGGGATACTGTCCAGGATCCTCATCATGATGCTTTGGTAATAACGTGATATGTTGCTAACCATTTTGTCCGCATTATACTGGTGGATAATGGCAGCTTCGTTAACATAATTCAGCTGGAAATGTTGAAAATGATGAATGTATCCCCGATGGATATTACTTCGAAGTCTACTGTGCTCGTTGGTTTCAGTGGAGAAGCCAGGAATACCGTAGGAGAGATAAAGTTTCCCGTGTATGTTGAAGGGGTTAACTCAATGCAGCGCTTTTGTGTCATGGACTTCTTATCCTGCTATAATATTATATTAGGTAGACCTTGGATCCATGATATAAAAGCTGTGCCGTCAACCTATCATCAATGCATCAAGATCCCTACCCCTTGGGGAGTGGTCAAGGTGGAAAGTGATCAGCAGGAAGCAAAGGAGTGTTATTATTCTTCGATGAAATCATCCACAAAGCCTAATGTAGCATAGCAATTAAAGATGCGAGGCAAGGATATCATGGAGGCTTCAGAACAAGATGTAAAGAAAATTATCCTGGATCAGGATAATCCGGATATCTCGGTGGTCGTGGGAACCAATATCCCTCAGGATATTGAAAACCAATTGATTAACTTTTTGAAATGCAGGATGTCAACATTCGCGTGGAAACACGAGGATATGACAGGTATTTCCAAGGATATTATAACTCACAAACTGGGAATTGATAGGTCTTTCAAGCCTGTCCAACAGAAACGAAGGAAGTTTGCTCCAGAACGAAACACAATCATTCAGGAGGAAGTTGAAAGATTATTAAAGAGTAAGATGATTAGGGAAGTGAAATTTCCTAAATGGCTGGCAAATGTAGTTGTGTTGCAAATGAAAAACGGGAAATGGAGAGTCTGTGTAGATTACACAGACTTGAACAAAGCTTGTCCCGAAGACCCGTTTCCTCTACCTCATATTGATTCAATGGTGGATGCTACTGCTGGTCACGAGATGTTAACCTTCATGGATGCCTCCTCAGGATTCCAACAGATCCAAATGGAACCCTCGGATCAGGAGGATTGATGTGCCTGAAGTGTGTTATGGTTTTAATGCTTACTTTAAGCCCTTTTACACTTTTTTAGCCAAGTTTTAAATTTATAAAACACGATATTTACTAACACTAAACACACATATGGGCAAGTGCACCCATCGTGAGCGTAGTATAGTGTTGGCAAGATACCGAGGTCGTCCAAGGACACAAGAGCTTTTAGTACCGGTTTATCCTCAACGTCTAATCAAATCAAAAGTTTAGAAAAAAAGGGTTTTAAACTAGAAAAATAAAAACTAACTAAAATGCTGAAAAATAAAAATAAAAATAAAAACAGATAGACAAGATGAATCACTTGGCTCCGACTCGTGTATAGTGTAACCTTTGATTATTTCCGCACTTTTGCACTATTTAAGAGATTATCTTAGTTATTGTAGTAGGCCCCTCTTTTGAAGATGACGTTACCCTCAACCCAGTAGTTTGAGTCAGCAAGGATACAATCCTAAAGGGTCGGATTATTGAAAGATAATTAATTAAGTTATTAATGCATATTATGGTAGGCCCCTCTTTTGAAGGTGACGTTACCCTCGGCTAAGTAGTCTGAGTCAGCAGGGATACAGTCCTAAGTAGCTGGGTTAAAGTATTAATAGTAGCTTACATATGAGGGGATCAAAGAGTTTGGACCCCCGCCATCCAATACCGGTGGGTATTGAAGGAGGTCCTACTAAATTTGATCCAGGTCCTTGCAGGATCTATACACTGAACAAGGCAAGACTCTTACCAAACCGTTCCCTTAACCCCCGAACAGGTAGCCAACATACCTCCATATAGACCGTGGAGATATGAATGGTGAAAATCTTTTATTTTATATAGACATTAAAATAATGCCAAGACACCACGGACAAACGATAAGGAAGAATCACCTTCAACATAAGAAACTAGTTATTAAAGTCATTAATACATAACCAAGTAAAAAGTGCGAAAAGATTAAAAATAAAAAGTATTACACTAGACACTTTGTCTTCACCAAGTGATGTAAGAGACTTAGGCAAACATGGCCTTGATTTTCAAGAACTCTTACGATCAATCTTGGATCCCGAGACGACTCACACACTCTATGATGGACAATGGATGATGGTGGTGGATGATGGTGTTATGGTGGTGGTGGGTGGTGGGTGAAGTGTGAGAGAGGTGGTGTGCCAAGGGATGGTTTGAGCTTGAGCCAAGCACTCCTATTTAAAGGCTGAACAGAAGCTCGGGCACGGCCCCGTGTCCATTGGGCATGGCCCCATGTCCATCCTCTTCCCTGTCTTCATTAATTGCAGTTTGTCCGTATTAGTTGACCACGCCCCCGTGTCCGCTGGGCACGCCCCCGTGTGCAGAAGCATATCTGTACTATCAAGATTTGCCTGGATTCTGCGAATCTTATAGTTGACCACGGCCCCGTGTCCGCTGAGCATGACCCCGTGGTGGGCGATAGAAGCTTCTATAGCTTTGTCTTTTATGCTGGCACTTGGGCACGCCCCCGTGTTCACTGAGCACGGGGCGTGTTCAGCCTTCTGTTCTCTTGTTTTGCTTGGGAAGATGCTTTCGGGGAGGTCGGGCATGCCACGTTTGTTCCTTTTCTTGTATTTATGTTAGATTTAGCTGCCTTTTTGCTTCTTTTGTTAATTTGATGTAATTTATATGTTGCATTTTGCACAGATCAAGGATACTGCTTTCATGACACCAACAGGTATTTATTGTTATACTTCTATGCCTTTTGGTTTGAAAAATGCAGGTGCAACATACCAGAGATTGGTGAACATGATGTTTAAAGACAAACTGGGGGACACCATGGAGGTGTACATCGATGATATGGTAGTAAAATCCAAGAAGGCTGAGGATCACCTCCAGGATATTAAGGGAGCATTTGATATCCTGGACCAGTACAACATGAAATTAAATCCTGCTAAATGCCATTTTGGAGTGGGAGCAGGAAAGTTTCTACGATACATGGTGATGAAAAGGGGGATAGAGGCAAGCCCGGAGCAGATTAAAGCCATCTTGGATATCAAGTCACCTTCAAATATAAAAGATGTTCAAAGATTAACAGGGCGAGTAGCAACATTAAACAGATTTATCTCAAGATCCTCGAAAAAATGCAAGGAATTTTATGATATCCTGAAGAAGAATAAGAAATTCGAATGGGGAGAGAAGCATGAAGCAGCCTTGCAGGATTTGAAGCAGTATCTTTCAACCGCACCTCTATTGATGAAGCCTGAGGATGGTGAACCAATATCCCTGTATCTTGCAGTATCAGGGAATGCAGTAAGTGTTGTCCTTGTAAAGGATCATGAAGGTCAGCAGTATCCTGTCTATTATGTTAGTAAAAGTTTATTAGATGCTGAAACTAGATATTCTCATTTAGAAAATTTGATATTAGCCCTAGTTATGGCATCAACAAAACTTAGACATTAATTTGAAACACATAGGATTCATGTTAAAACCAACTATCCTGTTAAAAATGTGCTTAGGAAACCCGAGATGTCAGGCAGGATGGCTAAGTGGTCAGTAAAATTAAATGCCTGTGATTTAATATATGAACTTAGAAATGCCATAAAGTCTCAGGCCCTAGCTGACTTTGTGGCTGATTTCAGTAGTGATATTCAAAATGAAGTAGACCTAGAAGTGCAGCAACTAGGAGAAAATATAGAATCTTGGACACTATATACTGATGGTGCATCTAATGTAAGAGGTGTAGGTTTGGGTATACTACTAAAATCGTCACAGGGGGACATATTACCCCAGGCTATTAGATGTGAGTTTCCTGCCACTAATAATGAAGCAGAATATGAAGCTTTAATTGCGGGATTAGAATTGGCTAAGAGCATGAATATCAAGGGTTTACAAGTATTTGTTCTTTCCTTGTTAATTACTAATAATTTTAATGGGACCTATGCAGTTAAAGGTGAGAAGTTGATCGAGTATCTCGAAATTCTCAAAAAATTAGCAGGATGTTTCGATATTTTTACACTTGAACAGGTACCGAGAGAGGATAATGTTGAAGCTGATGCCTTGGCAAATCTAGGATCATCAGTCAGGATACCAGAAGGGACCCAAATACCAATATTACATATCCTATATCCTGCGACGGATCCTCAGGATAAGGAAGTAGTAAGTGTTCAGGATCCTGATGATGAGTATCCCGAGGAGGGTACTAAGTCCTAGACGGCTCCAATCATGAGATATCTCAAGGAAGGACACATCCCAAAGGATGAAAATCCTAAGGCCTTTAGAATGAAGGTATCACGATTCACTATTATAAATAATGTTTTGTATAAGAAATCTCTTGCTGGACCATATCTGAGGTGCTTGGAGGATCCCGAAACTAAAGAAGTGCTTCAGGATATACACGAAGGGGATTGTGGTAACCATACTGGGGGTAGGTCATTATTCTCAAAGGTATTAAGAACAGGATACTATTGGCTGACGTTGAGAAAATATGCTGCTGAATATGCTCGAAGATGTGATGCATGTCAAAGACACATTAATATATTACATCAACCTGCTGAGCCACTTTATCCTATCGCTTCCCCTTGGCCATTCATGAAGTGGGGAATGGATATAGTAGGAAAATTGCCAAAGGCTCCAGGAGGAAAAGTCTTCATGCTGGCGATGACTGATTATTTCTCTAAGTGGGTCGAAGCTGAAGCATTTGTTCAAGTGAGAGACCAAGAAGTAGTATCTTTCATAAAAAGGAATATCCTGACTAGGTTTGGAATACCAGCTGAGATAATTTGTGACAATGGTTCTCAGTTTATAAGTAAGAGGACTACTGACTTTTGCAAGAGTTGGGGAATTAGAATGATCACATCTACGCCGGTACATCCTTAAGCAAATGGACAAGCAGAATCCTCAAATAAGATAATTGTCAACAATTTGAAGAAAAGACTTGGAGCTAAGAAGGGAAGATGGACATAAGAATTACCCTTTGTTTTATGGGCTGATAGAACGACGGTCAAAAGTGCAACTGGCCAAACCCCATTTTCCTTGGTATTTGGAGCAGAAGAGGTGATCCCGACAGAAATGGTGATACCTACGGCGAGATCCAATCTCCGGGATCCTGAGCAGAATCCTGAAGCCCTATGCCGGGAATTGGATACTATTGACGAGACAAGAGATGCGGCAAAGCTAAGAATGGCAACATATCAACAGAGAATATCCAGAGCGTATAACAAGAATATAAGGACTAGAAGATTTCAGGTGGGAGATTGCGTATTAAGAAAGGCTTTTCAGAATACTACTAATCCAGCTGATGGAAAGCTAGCTCCAAAGTGGGAAGGACCTTATGAGATTGAATAAGAATCGGGAAAAGGAGCATACCGACTTAAGAATATGGAGGGGTGTTAGCCCACCCTAGTTTACAGTTGTTTTGTAGTATATGCTTCGGGATATAGCTCCAGGATACACACTCAGGATACTTCGAAAGATTAGAGGATTGATCCCCTCTCTCACGTTTAAGGGATCCAGATCCCTTCACAGGTTTAAAGGTATTCACCTTTCTCTCGAATTGGGTTTAAATACCCCGCCTGGAGCGCAAATTTTCCAGGGATAGTTCAAGATAGCGGGACCAGTCCATGTAAAAGTGGCTGACAATTTCGTTATTGTTGACTATATCATGGATCCTAAAGGTATATCAGGATTGATCACCCTCTCTCACGGAAGGGTATTTTCATACTCTCTAAGGTTTAAAGGTTTTCACCTTTCTAAGTCTTGGAGTTTATACACTCCCGCCTGTAGCGCACGAAAATTTGGGATTTTCCCCAGAATACTTATGGGTTTTCCCCCAGGATACTAAGGATTTATCTCCAGTACATTTTAGGGTTTAGCCCCTGTAACATAAGAATTGTTCAAACAGTTGGAACTGATGTCCAAGAATTTCTAAGTATTCAAAGACATTGTACACAGGGGACATTCTTACTAAGGCAATTGTGTAAGGCTCAAAGGATCAAACTTGGACCTAGTGCACTAAGTATCTCGTACTGGGGATATGTTCGAGGAAAAAATTGCAAAAGGATTGGAATTTGAGAATAGGGTTACACTCTATTCCTGGTATGGTCTTTCTTTTATAAATCGTATTTGAATCATTTGAATTTTTGATACTATGTTTGGCAAAAGCTTAAGTATCCTGATTAGGATATATTCTCAAAGTATATGCTCAAAATATATTTTCAGAATATGTTTCAGGATATTTGTTTGGAATAATTGGGATATAATACTTGGGTTAGAAACTAAAACTATATTCTAGTCAAACAAGTATTACCAAAACAAACTCTGTAAAATAAATTGTCCTTTTTTTCTTTAAAAAACTTTATCTGTATTGTTTAAATTTTAAAAACCCTATTAGATGAAAATCTTTATAGGATATCACCGAGTATACTGATCAGGATATTTTCAAAAAATAATTGCACTAATTTTGGAAAGTTGAAATCTAAACAAAGCAATGCATAACAAAAAGACAACATCGAATAAGTCAAAAGGAGGTTATATTATTAACATGTCAAAAGTTGTGCTTTTGGTTTCACCTCAAACCGAGGCCCATCCACCAAAAGCACGGTTAGTTTCTTACCATATTCAATTAACAGTTGAAGGCTTCATCTCAAACCGAGACCCATCCACCTCCAACTGTTATATTGTTCAAAACAGGTTATACTAATTGATGACCAAGGGCTTCATCCTGAAACCCAGGACCCATCCACCTTTGGTCATCATATTGTCTTAATGCAGGAAAGTAAATTGTGTATAGACAGGAAAGGTAAATTGTTCAGACAAGCACAACCATCAAACTTTAAAAAGTGGGCTCCAGCCTAGGCACGTACATCCATCATCACCCACTTCGTTGCTTTTAAGGGGCAGCGCCCTCTTCCACCATGGCTTCATCAGCAGCATTTCTTCCAGCATCCTCGCCACCATCACCCTCGGGGTTCTTCTTAGCATCACCGCCAGCATTGGTCACCTCTTCTGCTGCCTTGGGAGCCTCCTCACCATTATGCTTTGCAGGATGTTCCACAGGATTGCCTCCAAGATCCTTTAATTTCACTTCCCAAGCGTAGACATTCCAGGAGGGGCATTCAAAGCCCAAGGCTTTGGATCCATTGGCCATCCTTAACCTGGCTTGGAGAAGGGAAATTACAACAGATCCTTTGAGGCCATCCCGGTAAGAACTCATATCCTGCTGGTATTGTAGATGAGCAGCATCTAGCATGGCTTGGGCATCCTCATTGGCTTTGTGGATGGTAGCTTGGTGCTCTTGGGTCATCGCCTTGAGTTTGTCTTCGTAGTGTTGAGACTGGGCAGCGGCGATCATCCCTTGGTCAGCGATGGTGACTCGGCTTTCTTGAGCTTGACCTCCAGCATTTTGTTAAGACCACAGGCTTCTTCATACAAGTGCATGAGACGTTCGAGGCCCTGAAATCAAAAGTAACATATATGTGCAGGATATCATGTCACACCCCGACCACGTAGAACATACAAAACGTGGCGGAAACATCGGGGAGTGTTGTAACAGAAATAATTGTTTCAAATCCATGGCAATTGAAGGTTCGTTTTATTGATTAAAGTGTTACAATGTCTTAACAAACAAGGAAATACAACATAATTAACTAGTCTTGCATCTTTTATTGTCACTAAAGCCCAAATCTGCCTATGTGTATCTTGATCATCTTATGCAACAGCTCCTGAAAAACACATGTGAAAATAGGTACGTCAGCATAAAAATGCCTGTGAGATACATAGGTTTTGTGAAAATAGGTTCCATGACTTATGTTTGAGAAAATGTTTAGTCATGAACCTTGTAATTTGCTTTGTTTTGTAAATCATTTGAAAAACAATGAGTTCGGATGATATGTATAAATAAGTGAATAATGTATGGTTAAATGAATAACCATGTAAGATGAGTTTGTATAAGATAAGTTGTTTGTAAAACAATGTCTTGTGAAAAGTATGTTATTTGTATAAAATGTTCTATGTCTCAAACTGAAATGATTCAAATAACGCTACAGTATGTAATACCATACAAACACTTATATATAGGAAGTACCAGCGGCGTATCCACCATGCTTGTATCATATTACACACGCATCGTTACTTAATCATTTAATCAAACCAAACCACCAAAGTAATGTTTAACAATAGTAGAAATGTTCATGTATGGTCAAATACGATTCACACGGTTCGCAGATACAAACGGTTCACAGATACAAACGGTTCACAGATACAAACGGTTCACAGATATAAACGGTTCACATATACAAACGGTTCACAGATATCAACGGATCACAGATACAAACGGTTCACAGATATCAACGGATCACATAGTCAAATGATTACAACGGTTCAATATGTAGTATAATGTGTTCATATGCTGGATAAGCATATGCAACAGAAAAGCAATGTAAAACAATGTACTAAGTAATGCACACAATGGGCACACCTAGCATAAGATGTAATGAAATCGTGTACTATAATGTACTAACGAACATAGCATGTCTATGATGTGAAAACAGGAAAGCATGAAAGTAACAAGTAGGCACATGTGTTCCACCCCAAAACAGTTTGGAAAACAGTAAAAGAGGGGTCTATGTACTCACCTGAGATTGCTCAGTAGTCCTTGAGTAACAACTAAACAATGCTAGAGATCGCGGATATCAAACGGCACCTAGTATAGGTAACTATGTTAATAAACCGGACCTAGATCAGAAGATTGGGTAGCATTAGGGTTTGTAAACCAAACGAGTGTAGAGACTCGTGTCATTTGGTTTAACAAAGCCTACATACTAAATGAAACTTAACCTGAGTGATTTCGACCCATTACGACCCGTTTAGGTAGCTTATGCTACTTTAACGCGTCGTTCGTGTGAAACGCGTTCGGACCGCCTAACTAGCCCTATGACAAGTGTTATATGCCTAAACATATTACATAATCAGTTATGTGACAAAGGTTTAGGTTACATATGCTTAATTACCAATTATACATGAAAAGGGTATTCTGGTAATTTACCTAAGGCATATAAACTACCTATCATACAACTACTTAAACGATGTGACCATAGGGTATAACCTCGGAAGGTTATTCCCTACCTACTATGGTCACCTAATGTGTTTGGTCGGATCCTAATGATCGACCAAACTGGGTCGGGTTCGAAGGTATAAGCGATTTATTAGATCGCTTACCCTACGACCCTAGACAACGTGGTAATCAGTAGGCATAGTCCCAAGGGACTATAACCAACGTGATTACACTCACGTTGCGAAGTTTAAACGAACTTCGCATTGACCATTACTGGTCAACGCTGAAAGTCAAACAAAGTTTGACTTTCTGACTCGAAAAGCAATAAAATAAGGAAAAGAACGAAAGAAGACTTACGAAGGGTCCCCGAATGCTAACCTCGATTCAAAAATCTCAGGTATGAAACAATAGTTTCAACTTAGAGTTTCTCAAATCAAAGTTCTAGTGATTTTAGCAATGGGGGTGGATGGGTATTTATAGGAATACCCGAACCGTTAAGATCGTTTCATGGAAAACGTGCCTTAATCCCATCCGTACATGTGTTGAAATGTCATGGTGTTTAGGTGTTTAAATTCCATCCATACATGTGTTGAAATGTCATGGTGTTTAGGTGTTTAAATTCCATCCATACATGTGTTGAAATGTCATGGTGTTTAGGTGTTTAAATTCCATCAATACATGTGTTGAAATGTCATGGTGTTTAGGTGTTTAAATTCCATCCATACATGTGTTGAAATGTCATGGTGTTTAGGTGTTTAAATTCCATCCATACATGTGTTGAAATGTCATGGTACCAAAATTCCATCCTTATCCGCTGACTAAGCAAGTTTAGAATGTGTGGTTGTGAATTAAACAACGGCTAATACATCGAATCTGGTCCCGAATGCGAAAAACGAACCAAATGACGCGACGAATGGATTTTTCTTATGGCGAACACTAAAATAAAATATTTTAGTGCTTACATAAATTTTTGGATGTCCGGATGTATTCAGAACGTAAGTTATGCGCGAAAATGCAAACTTGTGCACTTTTTGACACTTTTAGTCCCTGAATGACCCAAAAGTTTATTTTAGCATACCGAACCCCTCAAAGCCTATTTCTAAGCTATGTAAAGGATATTTATGGTATGTTTAACTTATGGTCATGTTCCGAAATGTCTGTTACAGTTCAAATTGGCATACTTTCGCAGTTTGTCAACTTTAGTCCCTGTAAGCGATTAAACTTGATTTCACCACACCAAACCTTCCAAAACTTATATCTAAGTTATGTAAAGGTTATTTAAGGTATGTTAAGCCTATTTCACTATTCCGGAGTGTTCGTTGCATTAAACTGGTTATATTTACGCATTAGTGCGTGTATAACCTTCCAGAAAGCGATTTAGAGTTTGAAATCGAACAAGAGTTGATATGTGCAAAAGATACACATATTTATACAAGTCCAAAGTATGAAATACATTATTTCATTGGTTAGGCATTTGTTTGATGGTTGAAATGACACAGGTGTTACAGTCTCCCCTACTTTAGGAAATTTCGTCCCGAAATTAATTCGTAGGAGTCTATTTGTGACTTTGTGTCAGATAACCACCAGAGATAGGTAAAACATAATCCTGTCATTTCCTTAACGGACATTCTTCAGAACGAAAATGAACAAACGGAGTCATTTTCCTCAACGAGTATTCTTCAGAAGCGGAAATGAAGGAATAAACAAACGGGGATTCATTTCCTTAACGGACAATTCTGAGAAACGAAAATGAATCAAACGGAGTCATTTTCAACGGTTGCTTCCTCAGAAACGGAAATGAAAATGATAGACAAACGGATATTCATTTCCTCAACGGACAAATCTTCAGAAACGAAAATGAACTAACGGAGTCATTTTCAACGGTTGTTTCCTCAGGTTCGGAAATGAAGGATTAAACAACGGATATTCATTTCCTCAACGGATAATCTTCAGAAACGAAAATGAACTAACGGAGTCATTTTCAACGGTTGTTTCCTCAGGTTCGGAAATGAAGGATTAAACAACGGATATTCATTTCCTCAACGGATAATCTTCAGAAACGAAAATGAACTAACGGAGTCATTTTCAACGGTTGTTTCCTCAGGTTCGGAAATGAAGGATTAAACAACGGATATTCATTTCCTCAACGGATAATCTTCAGAAACGAAAATGAACTAACGGAGTCATTTTCAACGGTTGTTTCCTCAGGTTCGGAAATGAAGGATTAAATAAACGGATATTCATTTCCCTCGACGGATACTCTTCAGAACGAAAATGCACAAACGGAGTCATTTTCCTCAACGGTTATTCTTCAGAATTGGAAATGAAGGATAAACGGATATTCATTTCCTCAACGGATATTCTTCAGAAGTGAAAAATGAATAGCTAGTTCATTTTTCCTCAACGGATACTTCATCAGAATTGGAAATGAATAGGGTTAACTTCTAGGTACATCACAAAGCTCGCTGTGGTTTCTGTGCACTAAATTCCATAATTATGTATGCATCCATAATTACGTAATTCCTTGTACAGTCCGCACAGTTTGTCTTGTAATGTTCATAAGCACTTAAACACATAGCTGTTTAATTGTTATTATCTTTCTATTGATTGCTATTAACTTGGCACCTCATACTTCGTTTCTCTTGGAAGAAACGGGTACTTAGGATTTTCGTGGAAAACGCAAGAGATCATATAACGGAAGAAATTTGGAAGTAGTCTGTTCTTCAAGGAATGCGGTTCCTTGATTGTCGGTATTGTAGGGGATATGTTGTTTATACATACAATCACATAAATACATTGCAATGTAAATAAAAGATTTATTTATAAACAATGATAACAACTGTTTCTTGGATCTTGACAACAAAAGAAAATAATACATAAGACGTGATTATTTCTAAACGATGTTGTCTTCTGGTTGATCAAATGCTCATCCCTGCGCTGGATTTGCATTAGCAAGCCTTGGGCAATTCCTACGAAAATGGCCCATCTCGCCACAGTTGTAGCAAGATCCCTGTGGAAAACGAGCTTGAGCGGGATTTTTGCCAGCTTGATTTGGTGCAGCTGCGGTTGGGCAAACCCTAGCTGTATGACCTATAAGTCCGCAAACTTGGCATGTGCGGCACTTCACCCCAGCATGATGATGTAGGCCACATTGGTTGCACAAGGGTGCAGTTCCGTTGTAGGGTTTCCTGGCAGGGGGTTGAGCTGGTTGGTTGAGGACGGCTTGATCATTGTGAGCGACCACAGCGTAGTTCTGAGAAGCCTTTCGCTTCTTTGACCTCTTAGGGGATCCAGTCTGTTCATCCATGATCTTTGATTCCTCGATTGGTTTTGATTCTTCGACCGGCTTCTTGTCACCTTTTCGGAAAAGTTTACCTTTCCTGATCTTTGATTCAGTCAAGGTTGCAGATAGCTCAATGGCCTGTCTAACTGTAGTAGGGTTGCTACCAGTCAAAATGTCTTGTATTGAATCAGGGAGGCCATCAATGTACTTTTCGATTGCCTTATCCAAAGGCGTAACCATGTTTGGGCATAACAGAGTTAACTCTTCATAACGGTCCGTGTAGGCTCGATGCTCACCGCTGTCTTGCTCAAGATTGTCGAATTCCCTTTCCAAAGCCGTGATCTCGTGTCGAGGACAGAATTCCTTCATCATAAGGGCCCTAAGTTCAGCCCATGTCTGTGCTAGAGCAACTTCTGCACCACGATCTCTCATAACCCCGTTCCACCACGTAAGGGCTCTCTTCTGGAACACACTCGAAGCAAACTCGACCTTGCGATTGTCAGGACACTGCACGTGGCGGAAAGTATTCTCAATGCTCTCGAACCATTGAAGAAGCCCAGTCGCTCCCTCAGAACCACTAAACTTGAGTGGTTTTGCCGAGTTGAAACTCTTGAAATTGCATGGACCGTTGTTGTTGTTGGCTTGATTCCATAGAGCAAAGAAGTTTGGGAATTGAGCAGCCATTTGTTGCGCAATAATTTCTGCCAGTTCGGCAGTCGCTATCTGGTTTTCGCGTCGAGGAGGCATTCTAAAAGAGGAAACATGAAAGGAAACGAGTGAGAGAATTAGACGAAAAGAATGAGATGAAACAAATTTGATGAAAGCAATGGATAGTGGTCATTTGTTTGTTACTACAAAGCAACAAACGACCTCGGTGAAATAATCAAAGTAAATAGGTCAAAAATAATGTATCGCGAAGACATGCTCGCCTATAAGTGAACACTCATCCCAAGAATTCCCAGGTAAGCACAGCTGGTCTCGCGTCTGGTTGAGATGTATACGAAGTGCTTGCCTAGACAGAAAACTCAGAATACAGGCATTCACCCTTCCAGTTTGCACGTGTTCACATTATTTAAAACCCAAAACCTTGACGAGATTTTGAAAATTCAAAGGGGTTCGAAACCATATAACAGAGGGTTCAAAACCTTACAATAGAGGGTTCAAAACCTTGTAATAAATCATCCTTGAACAGATGATTAGTTTTCAAAGCGGTTTTGAAATTTATGTTCTTGTTGTGGTCGTCGCCTAAGGATAGGTGACGGTATTGTTTTATGACTAAACGCAAGTAAACTCGCGTTAGGGTCCTAAGAAAGTTATAGACTAGGTCAAAGCATTACTAATAACCTAATTCCCTATAACCATTGGCTCTGATACCATCTTTTCTGTCACACCCCGACCACGTAGAACATACAAAACGTGGCGGAAACATCGGGGAGTGTTGTAACAAAAATAATTGTTTCAAATCCATGGCAATTGAAGTTTCGTTTTATTGATTAAAGTGTTACAATGTCTTAACAAACAAGGAAATACAACATAATTAACTAGTCTTGCATCTTTTATTGTCACTAAAGCCCAAATCTGCCTATGTGTATCTTGATCATCTTATGCAACAGCTCCTGAAAAACACATGTGAAAATAGGTACGTCAGCATAAAAATACCTGTGAGATACATAGGTTTTGTGAAAATAGGTTCCATGACTTATGTTTGAGAAAATGTTTAGTCATGAACCTTGTAATTTGCTTTGTTTTGTAAATAATTTGAAAAACAATGAGTTCGGATGATATGTATAAATAAGTGAATAATGTATGGTTAAATGAATAACCATGTAAGATGAGTTTGTATAAGATAAGTTGTTTGTAAAACAATGTCTTGTGAAAAGTATGTTATTTGTATAAAATGTTCTATGTCTCAAACTGAAATGATTCAAATAACGCTACAGTATGTAATACCATACAAACACTTATATATAGGAAGTACCAGCGGCGTATCCACCATGCTTGTATCATATTACACACGCATCGTTACTTAATCATTTAATCAAACCAAACCACCAAAGTAATGTTTAACAATAGTAGAAATGTTCATGTATGGTCAAATACGATTCACACGGTTCGCAGATACAAACGGTTCACAGATACAAACGGTTCACAGATACAAACGGTTCACAGATATAAACGGTTCACATATACAAACGGTTCACAGATATCAACGGATCACAGATACAAACGGTTCACAGATATCAACGGATCACATAGTCAAATGATTACAACGGTTCAATATGTAGTATAATGTGTTCATATGCTGGATAAGCATATGCAACAGAAAAGCAATGTAAAACAATGTACTAAGTAATGCACACAATGGGCACACCTAGCATAAGATGTAATGAAATCGTGTACTATAATGTACTAACGAACATAGCATGTCTATGATGTGAAAACAGGAAAGCATGAAAGTAACAAGTAGGCACATGTGTTCCACCCCAAAACAGTTTGGAAAACAGTAAAAGAGGGGTCTATGTACTCACCTGAGATTGCTCAGTAGTCCTTGAGTAACAACTAAACAATGCTAGAGATCGCGGATATCAAACGGCACCTAGTATAGGTAACTATGTTAATAAACCGGACCTAGATCGGAAGATTGGGTAGCATTAGGGTTTGTAAACCAAACGAGTGTAGAGACTCGTGTCATTTGGTTTAACAAAGCCTACATACTAAATGAAACTTAACCTGAGTGATTTCGACCCATTACGACCCGTTTAGGTAGCTTATGCTACTTTAACGCGTCGTTCGCGTGAAACGCGTTCGGACCGCCTAACTAGCCCTATGACAAGTGTTATATGCCTAAACATATTACATAATCAGTTATGTGACAAAGGTTTAGGTTACATATGCTTAATTACCAATTATACATGAAAAGGGTATTCTGGTAATTTACCTAAGGCATATAAACTACCTATCATACAACTACTTAAACGATGTGACCATAGGGTATAACCTCGGAAGGTTATTCCCTACCTACTATGGTCACCTAATGTGTTTGGTCGGATCCTAATGATCGACCAAACTGGGTCGGGTTCGAAGGTATAAGCGATTTATTAGATCGCTTACCCTACGACCCTAGACAACGTGGTAATCAGTAGGCATAGTCCCAAGGGACTATAACCAACGTGATTACACTCACGTTGCGAAGTTCAAACGAACTTCGCATTGACCATTACTGGTCAACGCTGAAAGTCAAACAAAGTTTGACTTTCTGACTCGAAAAGCAATAAAATAAGGAAAAGAACGAAAGAAGACTTACGAAGGGTCCCCGAATGCTAACCTCGATTCAAAAATCTTAGGTATGAAACAATAGTTTCAACTTAGAGTTTCTCAAATCAAAGTTCTAGTGATTTTAGCAATGGGGGTGGATGGGTATTTATAGGAATACCCGAACCGTTAAGATCGTTTCATGGAAAACGTGCCTTAATCCCATCCGTACATGTGTTGAAATGTCATGGTGTTTAGGTGTTTAAATTCCATCCATACATGTGTTGAAATGTCATGGTGTTTAGGTGTTTAAATTCCATCCATACATGTGTTGAAATGTCATGGTGTTTAGGTGTTTAAATTCCATCCATACATGTGTTGAAATGTCATGGTGTTTAGGTGTTTAAATTCCATCCATACATGTGTTGAAATGTCATGGTACCAAAATTCCATCCTTATCCGCTGACTAAGCAAGTTTAGAATGTGTGGTTGTGAATTAAACAACGGCTAATACATCGAATCTGGTCCCGAATGCGAAAAACGAACCAAATGACGCGACAAATGGATTTTTCTTATGGCGAACACTAAAATAAAATATTTTAGTGCTTACATAAATTTTTGGATGTCCGGATGTATTCAGAACGTAAGTTATGCGCGAAAATGCAAACTTGTGCACTTTTTGACACTTTTAGTCCCTGAATGACCCAAAAGTTTATTTTAGCATACCGAACCCCTCAAAGCCTATTTCTAAGCTATGTAAAGGATATTTATGGTATGTTTAACTTATGGTCATGTTCCGAAATGTCTGTTACAGTTCAAATTGGCATACTTTCGCAGTTTGTCAACTTTAGTCCCTGTAAGCGATTAAACTTGATTTCACCACACCAAACCTTCCAAAACTTATATCTAAGTTATGTAAAGGTTATTTAAGGTATGTTAAGCCTATTTCACTATTCCGGAGTGTTCGTTGCATTAAACTGGTTATATTTACGCATTAGTGCGTGTATAACCTTCCAGAAAGCGATTTAGAGTTTGAAATCGAACAAGAGTTGATATGTGCAAAAGATACACATATTTATACAAGTCCAAAGTATGAAATACATTATTTCATTGGTTAGGCATTTGTTTGATGGTTGAAATGACACAGGTGTTACATATCAGATGGGAGTTTTTACCTAATTAAGGAATGAAGTCATGAACCCACTGGCTTCATGAAATCCATGGTTCTCGTAAGGGAAAGTCTCGGAGGTAGCCGGGGAATCCGTGTCCTTCCTCTTCCGGGCGCTGGAAGCACGAGTCCGGGTGGCTGGAGGAGGCTTGGGAGTGGCAATAGCTTTTGAACCCCTGGGCTTGGAAGACGAGGTGGCTTTGGGGCTTGGTTCCTTCTTCACCGAAATGGGAGCGGGATAGCTGTCCAATTCATCGAGATCGAAGACCTCTGGAGCCTTGACTGGTGCTGCATGAAGGGCAGAAACATTTAACTCTTGAGTATTTTTAAACTGATATATTCGTTTCATATATACTGATATACTTACCAGACATGCCGGAGCTGGATCTTTGGCTTGAACTTGCAAATGACAGGGTAAAGGTTCTCTCACTTTTCGGGAGTTGGTAAATGCTTTTGATCCTTTGTTCTGATTCAGCTCTTGGAGGGGCTAGTTCTTTGAAATTTGCTGCGCAAAAAATAAAGATGTCAATTCAAGATATAACTTCAAGATACGATTGGGGATACTCCTAAAACCCTAAATCCTACCAGAAGTTAACCACTTCACCAGAAGGTCAAAACCTCCAGTAATAGAATCCCTTTTTATAAAAAAGAACTTTCATTGCCATTTCGCCTCATTTTTTGTGGCTTTGAGGATAAGAGGATTTTTGGAGGTTGAGAAAAGGAGAAAACGACTGTTGCCGTGAGAACGAAGGCGGTAAACGGGATCTGATTTGGACCAAGGTCACTAGCACCCGCCAAACTATAGGCACGGTTTGGGCATAACTAAGACCGGTAAGCTCAAAGAAACGGGATATAAAAGCCGGAAAGGGGTATCAGAGTCCGATAGAGAAAGGGTAAGCCAAGAAACACACCCATTCGTTGGAAGAAAAATTCGATCAGATTTCTCTGTCGAAAGGGAGAAGGATCGTACCGACAGGGAAGGCACCGGAGGCTTGCAGGGCAGCAATGTCAGCATTGTCAAACGAACAAACTTATTTTTCGGGTTCCCTAAGAAGGTTTTGGGCTTCGAAGGATGGGATTGAGTCGCCTGTATGTGATCTCGTTCTACTGGCCATGGAGGATTTTGATGAAGAAAAACAGAGGAGAAGAAGAGAGAAGGAAAATACCTGAGAAATCGCTTGAATATGATGATAATGATGGAGAATAAGTCGGCTAAATAGAGGCTGAACATAGGGGGTAAAGAGTAAATATCGCGTTGGAAGTTGCACAAAGTCACATCAACCCTCATTTCAGTTTAATAACCTCGATTTAGGGGATAAGTTTTAAAATATATCCGTTGGAATCGGTATACCAACAGATATATTTTGGGGACAATTGTTATGGGATATTTTCTGCTCATATATCCCGACTGATATGCTGACTTTGTTTGTTTTATTGTGACCAGGATGCTGGATCAGGATATTGGTAACATCCTGATACGATATCCTGGTAGTAACTAATTAACTCACACGCAGATTATTGGAACAAGTCTCTAACGTTCAAGTGGACTTCTTCTCCTCAAGACTCGGGCAAATCAGTTGGATTATGGACGTTGAAGCCGGAAGACGTGGACTACAACGTCCACATATGGAATATTCGCTGAATCCCGGAATAATAGGATAGTTAGTTGGTTTATTTTTACAATAAAAAGGATTGATCGGATTAGATTAGGGACATACAATCTTTCGCACTCTCTTACTCTCTAGCTGCAAACACTCACAACAAACTTACACTTGTATCGAAATCACATTGTAACACTTAGCTGATCCGTATCATATCCTGCACTGTATTCTGACATTTGAAGTAATGAGAAGAACATGGCAGCTGCGATTGTCAGCTCCCGAGGTTTTGTGCTGGCGATTTAGATTGATGAAGGGCTTTCCTCGTACATACCGTGTCACCCTTTACATTTTTGCTCATTGTTTGATCATAGATACATCTCAATATCCTGAGCCGTATCCTGAAAACTGTTTTTGCAAACAACTTAACTAGCATATTTTCCACACATTTTCTTAGCACACTAACTCACTTAACTAATTTGATCACTTAATTGCTTCGGTAATTTTTTACCAAAACACTTAGCATGTTCAAAATACAGGTATACCTATACTTGTAAATGCGTATATGAGAACCATATGACAAAACGAGTTAAAAATATGTTATTTTTTAACAAAACCCCCCGAATACTTGCATGAAGATAACATAAGTTAACATATAATTATTTTAACTAACATATAAAGTTTGGAATTATATATAATTATAAAACTTATATATACATCATACACCAAAAGTGTAGCTCAAAGTATACAAAATTCCAAAACAAGTCCAAATAAATAATTAAGACAATGAGTCGTTACACGACCGAGGCTCCTAATAAAATATAGCACATGTGTAGGTAGTGACACGACTCGCGGACATCATCTTTGAGTGTACACGACTACGGACGCAAACCTGTGAGTTCATGTCCCCCTTTTCTTTTAACGTTTTTGGTTTACAACTTTCGGGGGGAAATACACGTCAACTTGGGTATGTTTTAGCTAAGGAATGAACTATTAGATCATGTGAGCATAGGCTTTAACTGAAGTGCCATTAATCCTTTTAAGGACCACAGAACAAAGGTTAGATTTAATGGGTACGGGCGAGCCCCACTCACGGTCCAGGGGTGACCACTTAGAGTGCTGTTGTGTCCCAGTCGAGGTGAATCGACACTAAAAATCGTCTACTCGGGTTGAGTACTTCCTATGTCATCACATATATTAATGTCCTTGCAAAATATTAATGATCAACATGTTCATAGACGCTTTACATACCTACTTACAACTAAACTTTCAAATGTTTTTGAGATTCATTTGATGCGCATATACTTAAAACACATGAACTCTCTCAACTTTTGTTGATTTTTCAACTTACATGTATTTCAGGAAGATAAATGGATCTTGGTGCAGCGTTGTCTACAAGTTTTTGGGTTTCAAGTCTCGATGTCATCCGCATTTTGGAGGGTTTGGTTCATATATCTCATCTTAGATGAGATATAGAATGCAAAGCCTCATGAAACTTATCTTTTGATTAAAAACAAGTCCTTTGATGGAACTTTAAACTTATGTTGGTTTGTAATTTAACTTAATACTTGTGTTGGTTGGAAACTTAAACAACTTATGTTTTGTAATGTTTCAAACTTGTGTATGGATGAACATCACTTAATTTAATGCATGTAGTTGTTTGTTATGATCGAATACAATGAAAACTGATCAAGTCACACACATACGCTTCCGCAAAAGACAGGGTGTGACAATATCTGTTAGATGGGAGGGGCATATCGTAGTCACCAATGTTACAGATCTCGATGACACAAGTGATGCCAAGGGAGGTAGTGTAGGAACTCCAGCATCAACAGTGTGTCCAACAACTCTAAACCCAAAAGTTAACCTCAACAAACGTTATCACACCAAATCACCAGGTAAGGAAAAAGCACATCAGTAGGATATACCCATATTGAATTGGTTATGTCTTAACCGATAAATCCGACTCTATTTTCCATCATATGTAGCCTGATAATGCTTCCTCTAAAACAGTTAGCACACTTTACTAACAATCAATGTGTGCGTAGGTGTTGGCTCTACAACTAAGGTAGGGAAGCATAATGAATCAGTTGGTGACTTGTTATTTGGGTAGCTGCTTATGATGATACAATAGCAGCGTGAAGCCCTGAAAGAAGAAGCAAAATTTCTAAATCTAGCTTAAGAAACATGTTTTTGGAACAAGTTAAGAAACTACCACAAGATGTGTTAGTCACTTAACTTGTATATAACATAGTTAGCTACATGAACACAACTTATGTAAAAGTTATGTACGTAGCATCATCGTTGTAAAAGAAACTAAGCTTCTTCATGTAAATAAATAATGGCTTCTGGTATGAAATCGTGTAGTCATAGCCGCATCGCGGTGGGGTCTTCACCTAGTTATAATTCTTTCTTAACATGTTTTTTTTCTTTTATAACTTTCAAGATACGCTGTTTTATAAAAAAAATTGAATATTTCGTTGTCACATGCCTATTTTTATTTGTGTCTTGAAATATTTTGTTCGAAACCGTTTTATAAGTAGTAATGTACAAGTAATCAAAACACAAACATATATGTTATCAAAGCTACTTCACGTTTAGTTTATTTATACAAGTTAACGTTGTTTACCTTTTTCAATATTTTAATAGTATAATGTAATACTTTATAAAATTATGAATATATCATTGTGACACGCCATGTTTTATTTATTTAAAAGCTTAATTGAAAACAGAGCTGGATTTGCAACAAAATATCTTTTTTATACTGTAAAGTATAGCGAGTGTTAGTATGGTATCGATACCATGACGAAACGAAATGATACTGTCCCAACTTTATCAGCACCATGACGAGTCCAATCAAATAACATCGATATCAGTGTTTATAACAACCTTCCTAGAACCCTTAACGTGACCCGAAAATGTTCCTAATATACCCCTTGCGCGAGAAGCGAGCCCGAAATACCCTCATACTTAGAAAAATACAGAAAAACCAATTTTGGGAGTCTCTCGCGGGCCGCGACCCAGACACCCTTAGTCTTTCACGGGCCGCGACTGCCTTGGTGTGCCGGACAAGGCATTGCGCCACGTCTCCGATGAGTCACCCAAGCTAGGCCATTGAATTGACCAAGCTATACTCGACACGTAGTCCCTCGCGGGCCGCGAAGGCCGAAGGCTTCTCTTTCGCGGGGCACGAGCCGCCATAGAATCAGCCTATAAATTGGATCGATCAACTTCATTTAAATTCGTTCAATTTCTAAAAATCTCTCTCAATTTCTGAATAGTAGAAATAATACCTGGGCATAATACCCACTATAAAGCGAAGCTCTACCTCGTTGTAAGTACTATAACCCTGCTGTTACCCTACACGATCGATTTAGGCCTCCGTAATGCATGTCAAGGCTCTGCTTGACTCAGTCGTTGGAGTTCTGTCTCGTGTTACACTCGATTGATCTAGCATTCCGTAATGCATGTCGGCTCTGTCTGACACAGTCATCGAAATTCTGTCTCGAGTTGTAAGGTTAATATGATTTGGGTTATTTTACTAACACGTGTGCATTGTTTAATTTTAATAGATAATAACCAGGAGAATCACCAGGAAGCTATAGTAATATCACCTAAGTCTACACTGTGAGTACATCTGCTTTTTGCCACCTTTTTGTAAATCTTTTTGTGAGTCAAAATGTTTTACCAAAACCTCAAATGTTTTTATTGAACACTTAACAGTAATTGAGTATTTGTGATTCTACAATTACTGCCGGTATGTTGGGGTTTTGTATACAATATGTGAAGGACGTTACCATTGGACAATGAGATAGCCAATGAGTAATATAACCCACAGGTCAGGTGTTGACAGTATTGAATAAGTAATTAAGTGGATATAAACAAATGTAATTGCGGATGCCCTCAGTTCTGTGAAGTTATAAAATTATTTTGATTAAATTGGGATGCACTCACAAGTATTTCTTGTTGATAAAATCTTTTTAAAACGCGTTTCAAGTAACAAAATGTGAAGGCCAATAGAAGCCAGCTGGAGAGCACTGAAGGCTTGGAAAAGTGGCTATAAAAGTTACCTAAATAAAAAGGAGTTTTTGTTTTAAAAAATAAGGGTTTATCCCTATAAATGTATTGTCAAATGAACTTGGGTTCTATCCCAATGATTTATTATTATAAAAAGTTTGGTGTTTAAACTCTGATAAAAATATTTCCTAACTACAGTCCTGATATATTCCTCTGCCAAATTAATAATCACCGATACCATCCATCTGGATGTTCGTGGCGCCCGCTTCCAGGGTAGGGGTCGGGGGCTGCGTCAGAGAGTGGTATCAGAGCTACAGCCACTGGTTTAAGCCAAAGAAGTGTTCTGCTGACACTTAAATTTTAAATTCTGTGTTAGGAAATAACTTATGTGTAAATATTGTTTTGTGTTATTTGACTATTTGTTAGTTTACAGTATGAGTGGGCAAGGAACTTCGGACGCTTATCATCACTTAGATAGTTCACAAAAAGATGAGGGAACATCATCTCAACCTAATCCCTCAGGATACTCAGCCGATACTGAGGAAGGGATATTTATATTTAAGACACAGTCTGAGGAACCCTTTACTACTAAAAAAAGAGGTTGGTTTAATAGAGGAGCACATGAGAGAATAAAGAGAATGAAGAAGTTGCAACAACAGAGGGCAATAGTCAGAGCTAATAGGGCAGCAAATGCCCAAACTCAGGAAACAATCAATAGGCCACCTTGGGAAGAGGAACTAGATAGACAGCTAGCCGATTTTCGTATATTAGCCACATCAGCAGTAGACGCTAACCTAAACCAAATAGTCGAACCGCCACTGTTACCTTTATTCTCAGATCAACAGATGCTAGAACCCAACCGAAAAAACAAAAATCCCGATACCTGCATTTGACCCCAACGAGTTACCTAGAATCCCAACCCCACACCCTTTAGAATATGATCCATGGTTTGACGACAATAGGTCGTACTCTATCCTATATACTCCCAAAGAACCAATGCCTTTAGAACGTGATCCATGGAGGGATGATGATAGAACATTTTTCGAAATGAATAGCCCAGACCCTTACGAGGAACCCGTATCTCATCCTGACCCAGTAGACCCACCAATGAGTCGAAAATGTGTGTAGGAACTCCATCAGTATGGAGAAAATTTAGTAAGTGAAGGGAATAGAATTCGAGAGATATGGGAGAAACTAGTTTGGAAATATGATGAGCGGGAAATGCAGTACTGGATGAACGGTACCTAGAAAATGCCTAGATATATGTGTAATCTGGTATTTTGATAGTATATATATATATATATATATATATATATATAGGGTAAGGTTCATGCGAGAACCACCCTTATTGCGAGAACCGCGAGAACCAATGTGAACACAAAATAAAATCTAAAAAAATCAAAAAAGCACTCAAATTTTTTTTTTTTTAATATTTTTAAAAAAATCTCTATATTTCGTTACCATTAAAAAAAATCTTTTTTTGAGTAACAGTTATCCATGCACATGTGCATATGTATCATTACTTCGACAAATTCGGTAATACGTTATCAGGAATAGACAATTGCACTTTAATTTACAATACTATTCGTCATACACTACTTTTTACATTACCAATATTCAAAATGCACATGTGCATCATTAGGTATAACCATGATATAACATGTTTTGGTACGAAAATTTGTGATTTTGAATGGAGAAGTATGCCCATATACATGTTTTTTGGTTAGTTATATCTAGTGGTTGATGGTTTGGTTATAGTTCTCAATTTATGATGTAATATGTTGATTGGATGGTATAAATGGTGTTTACATACATGTAATAAAGTGAAAATATAGGTAATGGTATTGTATAATGGATGGTAGGAGGTTATGCTATTGTATTATGGATGGTAGGAGGTAATGGTAGTGTATTATGGATGGTATGATAGAAGAAAGGGAAAGTGTATTCAAAGTAGTGTACCAAAACACCTTATTTCATGTTGATACATATAAATGTGTCACACCCGCTCGTAGCGGAAACGCAAGGTGTGATCGGTATGGTTTTCATTGCATAAATATCGATGTACATGAACAAACTACATGAATAAAACATACTCCATTGCCATTACATAAGTGTTTCCAAAAGATTACAACATAAGTTTAGTGTGTCGGTTACAAACCATTAACATAAAAGTAAAGTGTTATTGTTTCATACATTAACATGAAATAAACTACTAAGGTTTAAACCGTCATGTTTCCGCAAAGAGGCGGAATATAATAGTTAAACCCTCCAAAAGATGGCATGGAGTTTCGGTACTTGTTATCTTGACTGGGAAATCCGACATGGCCCTTTAATTCCCTGAAATACATGTTAAGTTTGGAAAACATCAACAAAAGTTGGTGAATTCATGCAATTTAGTTGTAAAAGATGTATTTAAAATGTAAGTTGTAGTATGTAAAGTGTCAATGAAATCGTTGATCATTAATGTTTTGCAAGGACATTAATATGTGTGACGAAAAAGGAAGCAATCCAACCCTAGACGATTTTTATGCCGATTCCTATCGACTGGGACACAAAAGCACTCTTCCGTATGGGTCCACGACCAAGAGTGGGGCTCGCCAAAACCCATTAGATCTAACCACTTGTACCTAGGTCCAAACTGGATTAATGGTGCTTAGATGTTAACCCTAATTCGCACATGATCTAAGGTGTTTCATTCCCTAACTTTAACATACGATTGAACATGTATCTTCCCCGATAGTTGTAAAGTTGTAAAACATTTAAATGAATAGGGGACATGAACTCACAGTATCGCGTCCTGTGAATAGATGTAAATAAGATCTCACGTGCGGTCGTCCTGAATAGCGTTGCGACCTACAAATGTTCTTATATTTGTTAGACACTTCGGTCTTTGTAAATAACTTGAGTACAAGTCTTGTGTCTTCAATATGTGTAAGACTTGTATGTCTTTACTGTTCGTTAAACTGTGTATTAGATGAATGAGTTGTTAATCTGTTATATATATATTTCACCAAATATATATATATATGTCATCTCGTATCTTGTGTGTTGTATAGTCGGATTTAGTCCTCTTAACTTCGAGTCTTATATGTATCAATTGTATGATTGTGTTTACAATAATGGTATCATTGGGCCGAGCCCATGTTTTCATGTTATTGGACCCCAAATAGTGTTGGGCCTAAATAGTGTTGGGCCTTAAATAGTGTTGGGCCTCAAATAGTGTTGGGCCTCAAATAGTGTTGGGCTTGAATAGTGTTGTGCTTGAATAGTGTTGGGCTTGAATAGTGTTGGGCTTGAATAGTGTTGGGCCTCAATAGTGTTGGGCCTCAAATAGTGTTGGGCTTGAATAGTGTTGGGCTTGAATAGTGTTGGGCTTGAATAGTGTTGGGCTTTGGCCCATATGTTTGGTATTTGGGCTTAGCCCATGAATTTATGTTAAGCCCATTATGAAGATAAGCCCATTAAGAAAAATAAGCCCATTTGTAGAAAAATAGCCCATTAAGTAATATAAGCCCATTTGTTATAAAAAGTAGTCCATTAAGTAAGGTAAGCCCATTTGTTATAATTTAGCCCAATTACAAGTGTAAGCCTTTCATTTTTATAAAAACCTTTTTATAAAAATTTACTAAGCATACTTTTTGGTAAATAAAAACATACTAGTTTTTATAAGTTTATAAACATCCGAAATTTGTTATAGATAGCATATTTATATTTCGTGTCGAAAGATCGTCTAAACGTCGTAGTAACTCCCTGGATTGGTGACTCGTTTAAGTCTTGTTTTTAAATAAAAACCTTAAATACTTTCACAAGATCAAAAGTTATGATCATCCATTTAATCCTTTATGTTAAAAACCCTTTAACATAAACATGTATAATTTTTAGATCATATCTTAAAACATCTTCTAACAATTTATTTGTATCATAATCATCATAACAAGACTAAATATGCATATAACAAGTCTTAGATCACAATATAACCAAACATAAATATATCATGATTTTTATCTTTGCTTCTTTGTATTTTTCATGTTTATTATGTATGATTATTTAGTTATTATTAGTTATAATAACAATCATAAACATAATATATGTATAAAAAAAATAATAGATATAGAAGCTTACTTCTAGCACTAGGCTAGGGATGATCTTAGAAGATTATTAAGAACTAAGAAGATGATGATCTTGATGATTTAAGGCTCTTGAATGGATGAATAACTTTCCTTTAACTTGCAAATGCTTTAGATCACCTTAAGTTCCAAAGAAATCCATCTTGATCATGAAGGAGGTAATAAAAATAAATGGGTTTTTGAAGGTGTTCTTGTGAAAAAGATGAAGATGATGAGAGTGTTCTTTGGGTAATAAAAATGAAAGGTGTAAAATGAGTGGTGAAATGCTAGTAATACTTAATGGTTAAGTGTTATAATTTAATCATCCATTCTCATCCACTAGTAACTAACAAAGTAATATCTAGATATTTACCACATAAACAAGGGGTGTGGGACCCCTTGTTCACGTTTATACATGGGGGGGGGGGGTCTTGTATGGTGAAAATGTGTTAGTTATTTTCAAGACTTAAAATGAAAATGAAAGATGTAAGTATTTAGATGTTTAAGTTTTGCAATTTTTCAAGATGTTTCATGACCTATAATGATCATAAACTAGCTTTACAAGACTAAAAAAAATGTTCACTAGTTCGCTACTTGTGCCAAAATATAGTTCGGCTAGATGTTTAGCGCTTGTTCCGCAAGAAAATAGTTGAAAAGTTAACATATACAAGTTATAGAGAAATAATTGGTTATGTATAAATATGGTATTCCCAATGTGTTATTGTATGAAATTGGTGCTTAAACAACAATTTTTGCAACTCGAAATAAGAATACCAATGCTGAATTTTGCGGAAAAAAATGTGGAATGGTCATTTTTAGCACTTTTCGGACAGTTTTTAGTGCTACCGGACATTGGTAAAATATTAACCAAACTCTTGTATTCCCATAAAGGGTTTAATATATAATTGATATTGGACTCTCATCCGAGTCCTTAAGATGTCATTTTAGATGTTTTCTGCGGATCCGGAGTTTTCGTCAGCACTCTAGTTCACTAGGCACTACTCTAGTTGTTTCGATGAATTGTTTACACTATTTCAAATGTACCCAATTAAAAGTGAATCATGTGCAATAATAAATGAATATTCCATGAGTTTTCTAAGATGTATATTATGAAATCATGCAGTCCGAATATTCAAAACACATACTTGTATTATGTAATTCATCGTTTTAAATGTAAGTAAATTACCCGAAAATGGCAGTTGTCACAAAATGCACATGTGCATTTCTAATATTGGTAATGTAAAAAGTAGTGTATTACATATGGTAGTGTAAATGAAAGTGCAATCGTCTAATATGTGTAATGAATTATGGAATTTGTCAAAGAAATGACAAAAATGCACATGTGCGTGCTTGTGTATTATGGATGGAATGATAGATGAAAGAGAAAGTAGTGTACCAACACATCTTATTTCATGTTGATACATATAGATGCACATGTGCATTTCTAATATTGTTAACGTAAAAAGTAGTGTATTACACGTGGTAGTGTAAATGAAAGTGCAATTGTATAATATTTGTAATGAATTACGGAATTTGTCAAAGAAATGATACAAATGCACATGTGCATGGACAACTGTGACTCGAAATATTTTTTTTTTGTTTAAAATTTTTTTTATTGTAAACAAAATAAAGCAATTTTTACAAAAAAAATAGTAAAAAAAATTGGTGTTTTTTAGATTTTTTTAGGTATTACTGTTTGTGGTCACACTGGTTCTCGCTGTTCTCGCAATAAAGGGTGGTTCCTAACGGATCTTTGTCCTATATATATATATATTGTTTTGGTCAAAAATTACCTAAGCAATTTAGTGATCAAATTAGTTAAGTGAGGTAGTGTGCTAGAATTATGTATGAAAAATATGCTTGTTAAGTTATTTAGAAAATCAGTATTCAGGATACGGCTCAGGATATTGAGCTGTATCTACGATCAAACTATGAGCAAAAGTAAAGTAAACAACACGAGATGTACGAGGAAAGCCCTTGATCAATCTAGATCGCCGGCATAAAACCTCGGGAGCTGACAATCGCAGCTGCCTTGTTCTTCTTATTACTTCAAACGTCAGGATACAGTGCAGGATGTGGTGCGGATCGACTATGTGTTACAATGAAATTTGAATACAAGTGTAGTGTTTGCAATGAGCTAGAGAGTGAAAGTGTTCAAGAGTATCAGTGTAAAATTGTGTGCCTTAAACTGATCCGCCCCCATCTATTTATAGTAAAGATAATATAACAAACTATCCTAAACTTCCGGGATCCACCGAATATTCCTTAATCGAACATTGTAGACCTGGTCTTTCGGGTTCAACGTCTCTCCTTCAACAAACACGTCCGAGTCTTGAGGAGAAGAAGTCCACTTGACCGTTAGCAAGTCTCAGCTTTTAACCTGCACGTGGTTAATTCAATAAACCTCAGGATATCGCCCAAGATGTTAGCAATATCCTCTTCCAGCATCCTGGTCACAAATAAACAAATAAAGGCAGGATATTGGTCAGGATATGTATGCTTAGAAAATGAGCCATAACAATTGTCCCCAAATATATCGGTTGGGATACCAATCCAACGGATATATTTCAAAAGTTTCACCTCATAACTTAAGGCAATTAATACGACTAGACCCTTGAAATGACAGCGGTGCAACTTCCAAAGCATTATTTACTCTTTACCCCCTTATATTCATCCTATATTAACCGAGGGACTCCTTATTACGGTTATCCTTATCTTCACGCGGACATCGGGTATTTTCCTTTCTATCCTTCTTTCTTGAATCTCTTTTAGTTTGCTCAATACTTTTCATGGCACCACGAACGAAATCCCGATCAGACCGACCGACCTCAGCCCTCGTAAGTCAAAACCTTATTCGCAACCCATCAAAGGAAGTCTGCTGTTTCAACAATGCCGACATCGCTGCTCTTAAAGATTCCGGTGCCTTCCCCACCGGAACAGTCTTTCGCCCTTTCGACCGGGAAGCCCGATCGGACGCGTCATCCGACGAGTGGGTTTGTTTTTTCGCTTACCCTTTCTCTCTTGGACTCCGGTACCCGTTTCCACCCTTTATCTCTAGCTTTTTCGACCTCACCGGCCTTAGTTACGCCCAGGTTATGCCAATGGTCTGGCGAGTCTTGATAGTGCTAGATCAAATCAAGTCTCGTCATTTTCCCAACCTGTTTATCGAAGACTTCCCTATAGCATACCGGTTGAGATCCCATGGCGATCATCGTTTTCTTCTGTTTTCTACCTCCAAGAACCCTTTAGTTCTTAAGGCCTCCAAGAACGAGGATCGATGGCGACGAAAATTCTTTTTCGTAAAAAGAGATTCTATTGATAAGGGTTTCGATCTGCCAGTTAAATGGTTAACCAAGGGTAGGATTTAGGGTTTTAGGAATATCCCCAATTATATCCTCAAACTATATCCCAGACTTATATCCTGACATTTTTATGCAGCGAACTTCAGAGATTTAGTACCTCCCAGCGCAAAATCCGAATCCAAGATCGAAGAAATCTATCGACTTCCTGTCAGTGAAAGAACTTTCTCCCTGTCTCTCACAGATTCAAGCCAGAAATCAAGCTCAGAGATGTCTGGTAAGCACATTCTCAGTAGTTACATATATTCTAAATCAATTATTTTTCAAAAGTATGATGAGTTCAAGAACATCTTCCCTCGTGCAGTACCGGTTGTCAACCTTGAAGGTTTCCAACTTGACGAGTTGGATTGCTACTCCAGCCTCGAACCCATCAAACAAGAATCCAAGCCAAAGCCGTCTGCTACACCAAAGCCTACCTCCTCGAAGACTGTTTCTGCTCCCAAAGGCCCTCCGGCATCCAGGACCCGGGCATCCAGCTCTCGAAAGAGAAAGGAGACGGACTCCCCAGCTGTTTCTGAAACATTCTCTCTCGAGAATCATGGGTTCAACGAAGCCACCTCATTCCTCAAACAGGTAGAATTTTCTTTTCGATATCCTGCACAAGTATGTTAGTCCTTATCCTGCTTATTTTTTACATCAATACCTGTGTCTTTATCGATAGGGTCTGGATCGTCTTATGCACTTGTATGAAGACGCTTGCGGGCTTAACAAGATGTTGGAGATCAAGCTGGAGAAAGCTGAGGCCACCATAGCTGACCAAGGAACCATTGCAGATGCTAAATCCCTGCATTATGAAGACAAATACAAGGCAATGATCTGGGATCACCAGGCTACTCTCCACAAAGCCAACGAGGATGCTCAAGCCAAACTAGATGCCGCCCTTCTCCAATACCAGCAGAATATGAGTTCATATCGAGATAGCCTCAAAGCATCTGTGGTCGTCTCTCTTCTCCAAGCCAGGATAAGGATGGCTTACGAAGCCAGGGATATGGACTTCGAATGCCCCTCTTGGAATATAAAGGCTTGGGAGGAGAAACTTCAGGATCTTGGAGGTCATCCCGTTGCTCATCCTAGAAAGCATGCTGGTGAAGAGCCCTCTAAGGCGGCTGAAGAAGTGACCAATGCTGAGGCTGATGCTGGGGCGAATGCTGGGATTGAGGTTGCTGATCAAGAAGGTGCCGCTTCTTAGGCAGCGGAGTGGGCGATGATGGATATACGTGCTAAGGCCGGAGCCCACTTTTAAATTTCATGGTTGTGGTTGCATAAACAATTTACTTTTCCTGTCTTCGAACAATTTACATTTCCTGCATCAGAACAATATGATGACCAAAGGTGGATGGGTCCTAGGTTTTAGGATGAAACCCTTGGTCATCGATTAGTATAATTTGTTTTGAACGTGGTAACGGTTGTAAGTAGACAGGTCCTGTTTTGAGATAGATCCTCTAACCATTACACAAGTATGGTAGAAACTAATTGTGCTTTTGGTGGATGGGCCTCGGTTTGAGGTGAAACCAAAAGCACAACTTTTGACTTGTTAATAATATAACTATCTTTTGACTTACTTTATGTTTCCTTGCATTACTTAGTGTAACTCTTAGCTTTGTAAAATTTTGTATTATTATCTTATGAAAATATCCTAATCAATATGCTCAGCGATATATTGTAAAAACTTTTTATTAGATAGAACTTCCAAACATTCCTTCAACTTTGTAGAAAGTTTTTGAAAAACAATCTATTTTTCCAAAACCAGTTTATGATAATACTTAAATGATCAAAGTTCCAAACTAATACTAGTTTCAAACACCTTAATCAAATATCCTGAAAAGGACTTTGAGAATATATCAGGATACTTGACCTTTTATAAAACATAGTGTTACTAAAAACTTAGATGATGTTTACAAAGGAAAGATCATACCCGGAGTAGTATATAACCCTATTATCAAACCTCAATCTCCTTGCAACTTTTCCAATGAAGATGTCCCCTTTGTGAGATATTTAGCATACTAGTTCCGAGCTTTAGCCTTTGAGCTTTACATCACTGCCTTGGTAGGAATGTCCCCTGTGTACAATGTCTTCAAATACTTAGAAATCTTCTGAATGTCAATTTCCATCGTATAGGCAATTTTTTAGGTCCCAAGGGTAAAACCCAAGGATGTACTGGAGATAAATCCCTTGTATCCTGGGGAAAATCCCAAATTTTCATGCGCTACAGGCGGGAGTGTATAAACTCCAAGACTTAGAAAGGTGAAAACCTTTAAACCTTAGAGAGTATGAAAATACCCTTTCGTGAGAGAGGGTGATCAATCCTCATATACCTTTAGGATTCAGGATATAGCCAACAGTAACGAAATTGTCAGCCACTTTTACATGGACTGGTCCCGCCACCTTGAACTATCCCTGAATAACTTGCGCTCCAGGCGGGGTGTTTAAACCCAATTCAGAAGAAAGGTGAATACCTTTAAACCTGTGAAGGGATCAGGATCCCTTGTACGTGAGAGATGGGGCCAATCCTCTAATCTTCCGAAATATCCTGAGTGAGCATCCCGGAGCTATATCCTGAAGCATATACTGCAAAACATCCTTAAACTAAGGTGGGTGTTAGCTTGGCTAACACCCCTCCGATGCTTAAGTTAGTATTGGGTTACAAAGAACAAATTAAACCAAACATATTTAAAAAAGGTAGAACTCATACCATCCTGAGTTAGAAATTAAATTCTAAACTCACTTGAAATAGAGCTTAAGGTGTATAGCATTCCAAGACCTCGGTAGCATATCCCCTTCTATATTCTTGAGTCTGTATGCTCCTTTCCCTGCTTCTGATTCAACTTCATATGGTCCTTCCCATTTTGGAGCTAACTTGCCATCAGCAGGATTAGTAGTATTCTGAAAAGCCTTTCTTAACACCCAATCTCCAACCTTAAATCTTCTGGTCCTAATATTCTTGTTATATGCCCTGGATATTCTCTGTTGATATGCTGCCATCCTTAGCCTTGCCGCGTCTCTCTTCTCATCTATAGTGTCTAAATCCTGACTAAAGGCTTCAGGATTCTGCTCAGGATCACTTAGGGTAGATCTTGCAGTAGGTATTGTCATTTCCGTTGGAATCATTGCTTCTGCTCCAAATACCAAGGAAAAGGGGGTTTGGCCTGTTGCATTCTTTACCGTTGTCCTATCAGCCCACAAAACAAAGGGTAATTCTTCTGCCCATCACCCTTTTTTGGCTCCAAGCCTTTTCTTTAAGTTATTGACAATTATCTTGTTTGAGGATTCTGCTTGTCCATTTGCTTGAGGATGTACCGGAGTAGATGTGATCATTTTGATCCCCCAACTCTTGCAAAAGTCAGTAGTTCTCTTGCTTATAAACTGAGAACCATTGTCACAGATTATCTCAGCTGGTACTCCGAATCTGGTCAGGATATTCCTCTTTATGAAGGATACTACTTCTTGGTCTCTAACTTGAACAAATGCTTCAGCTTCAACCCGCTTAGAGAAATAATCCGTCATTGCTAGCATAAAGACTTTTCCTCCCGGAGCTTTTGGTAGCTTTCCCACTATATCCATACCCCACTTCATAAACGGCCAAGGGGAAACAATAGGATATAATGGTTCAGCAGGTTGATGCAGTATGTTACTATGTCTTTGACATGCGTCACATCTTCGAGCATATTCTGTGGCGTCTTTTCTCATTGTTGGCCAATAATATCCTGTCCTTAATACTTTTGAGAATAACGACCTGCCCCCAGTATGGTTACCACAATCCCCTTCATGTATATCCTGAAGTACTTCTTTGGCTTCAGGATCCTCCAAGCACCTCAAATACGGTCCTCCAAGAGATTTCTTGTATAAAATATTATTTATAATAGTGAATTGTGATACCTTCATCCTAAATGCCTTAGGATTTTCATTTCCAGGGATGTGTCCTTCTTTGAGATATCTCATGATTGGAGCCGTCCAGGATTTAGGATCCTCTTCAGGATGCTCTGCTCCAGGATCCTGAATACCCGCTACTTCTTTATCGTGAGGATTCGTTGCAGGATATAAGACATGTAATATTGGTATTTGGGTCCCTTCAGGTATCCTGATCGATGATCCCAAATTTGCTAAGGCATCCGCTTCAGCATTATCCTCCCTTGGTACCTGTTCAAGTATAAAAACATCGAAATATCCTGCTAATTTTTTGAGAATATCGAGATATTCGATTAATTTCTCACCCTTAACTGCATAGGATCCATTAAAATGGTTAGTAATTAACAAAGAGTCAACATATACTTGCAAATTTTTTATACTCATGCTCTTAGCCAACTCTAATCCTGCAATTAAAGCCTCATACTCTGCTTCATTATTAGTAGCAGGAAATTCACACCTAATAGCCTGGGGTAATATGTCCCCCTGTGGCGATTTTAGTAGTATTCCTAATCCTACTCCTCTTACATTAGATGCACCATCAGTATATAATGTCCAGGATCCTGAGGATTCTCCTAACTGTTGAACTTCTAGGTCTACCTCATCCTGAATATCACTACTGAAATCAGCCACAAAGTCAGCTAAAGCTTGAGACTTTATGGCATTTCTAGGTTCATATACTAAATCATAAGCACTTAACTTTACTGACCACTTGGCCATCCTGCCTGACATCTCTGGTTTCCTAAGTACATTTTTAACAGGATAATTTGTTTTAACATGAATCCTATGTGTCTCAAAGTAATGTCTAAGTTTCGTTGATGCCATGACTAATGCTAGTATTAATTTTTCTAAATGAGAATACCTAGTTTCAGCATCTAACAAACTTTTACTAACATAATAAACAGGATATTGCTGACCTTCATGGTCTTTTATAAGAACGGCACTTACAGCATTCCCTGATACAGCAAGGTATAGGGATAGTGGTTCACCATTTTCAGGCTTCATCAATAGAGGTGCGGTTGAGAGATATCGTTTCAAATCCTGCAAGGCTGCTTCATGCTTCTCCCCCCATTCGAATCTTTTGTTCTTCTTCAGGATATCATAAAAATCTTTGCACTTCTCTGAGGATCTCGAGATAAACCTGTTTAAAGCTGCTACTCGGCCTGTCAATCTTTGTACGTCCTTCATATTTGAGGGTGATTTTATATCCAGGATAGCTTTGATCTGCTCTGGGCTTGCTTCTATCCCCCTTTTTGTCACCATATATCCAAGAAACTTTCCTGCCCCCACTCCGAAATGGCATTTAGCAGGATTCAGCTTCATGTTGTATCGATCCAGGATATCAAATGCTCCCTTGATATCCTGGAGGTGATCCTCAGCCTTTTTAGATTTCACCACCATATCATCGATATATACCTCAATGGTGTCCCCCAGTTTGTCTTTGAACATCATGTTTACCAATCTTTGGTATGTTGCACCTGCATTTTTCAAACCAAAAGGCATAGCTGTATAACAATAAATACATGTTGGTGTCATGAAGGCAGTATCCTCCTGGTCAGAAGGCTCCATTTAGATCTGTTGAAATCCTGAGGATGCGTCCATGAAGGTCAGCATTTCATGCCCGGCAGTGGCATCTACCATTGCATCAATGTGGGGAAGAGGAAATGGGTCTTTAGGACAAGCTTTGTTCAAGTCTGTGTAGTCCACACAAACTCTCCATTTCCCATTTTTCTTCTGTACTACCACCACGTTTGCTAGCCACCTTGGGAACTTAACCTCTCTGATCATCCTGAACTTTAATAACCTCTCAACTTCCTCCTGGATAATCGTGTTCCGCTCAGGAGCAAACTTCCTTCTTTTTTGCTGAACAGGCTTGAATGATTTATCAATTCCAAGCTTGTGAGTGATAATATCTTTGGATATGCCTGTCATATCCTCATGCTTCCATGCAAACGTTGACATCCTGCATTTCAAAAAGTTAATTAATTGTTCTTCAATATCCTGAGGGATATTGGTCCCTACGAGCACCGAAATATCGGGATTATCCTGGTCCAGGATAATTTTCTTCACATCCTGCTCCGGATCCTCCACGATATCATGGGCCCGCGTCTTTAATTGCTATGCTGCACTAGGTTTGGTTGAGGATTTCATCGAGGATGAGTAGCATTCTTTCGCCTCTTGCTGATCACTATCAACTTTGACAACTCCCCAAGGGGTAGGTATCTTGATGCATTGGTGATATGTTGATGGCACAGCCTTCATATCGTGAATCCACGGTCTTCCTAGTATGATGTTATAGCAGGATAGAGAATCCATCACACAGAAACGTTGTATTGAGTTAACTCCTTCAACGTATACTGGTAACTTTATCTCTCCCACTGTGTTTCTAGCCTCTCCACTGAACCCAACAAGCACGGTAGACTTTGAAGTGATATCCATTGGAGATACATTCATTCTCTTCAGAGTTTCTAGTTGGATTATGTTGACGGAGCTGCCATTATCAACCAATATCCTGCGTACAAAATGGTTAGCCACATATAACGTTATTACCAGAGCATCATGGTGAGGATCCTGGACAGTATCCCTGTCATCAGCATCAAAAGTGATCACTTTGTCAGTTGTGAGGGTAGTCATCCTGACAGGTTTGTCTCCCCTTTCGGCCTTAGCTTCCTTTGCATGTCTCTTTGCTACCGAATACGAAGTTCCACAAATGTCGGATCCTCCCGAAATGAAGTTGATTATCCTGGCATCCGCGGGAGGTGATGCTGCTCGCTCAGGATCCTTCTCAGTATCCTGACCCTTATTCTTCTTTCTTCCTAAGAGATCTTTCAGATATCCCTTGCTTAGAAGATAGCTTATTTCTTTCCTTAGAGCAATGCAATCCTCAGTTACATGTCCGAAATCTTCGTGGAAAGCACACCATTTTGACTTATCTTTCCAGTCAGCCTTTTGTTGATTCTTTCGAGGCCACCTAGCCTTGTCCCCTAGACCCTGCATGGCATACATCAATTCAGGAATGTTAACAAAAAAGCAATATTCAGACAACTCAGGATACTCTTCAGGATCCTCATCTTCGACAGCATTCACTCTCTTGTTTTCATTTCTACCATATGGCTTAGGCCGATATGACTTGAATGAGGATTCTGACTTCCTGTTAGTTGACTCATAAGTGTTAGATGAGTTCATCCTTTCTTGCATCTTCCTGTCATCTTCCAGACGGATATATCTCAAAGCCCTGTTACGAGCTTCGTCGAGATTCCTGCAGGGATTCATTACAAGATCCTGATAAAACTGAGAATCCTTTTGTAATCCCATCTTAAAAGCTTGCACAGCTGTTGCAACGTCAAGATGTGGGATATCCAAGGATTCTCGACTGAATTTGTTCACATAATCCCTCAAGGATTCCTGAGGCCCTTGAGTTATCCTGTAAAGATCACTGGTTAGTTTCTCAAAACTTCGACTACAAGAAAATTGATTGTTAAATAAATTAACCAAATGAGCAAACGAAGTAATTGAGTGAGGAGGAACGTTTAACAGCCATTTTAAGGCTGATCCTATTAGAGTAGAACCAAATTCCTTGCACAAGTACGCTTCCTTGAGCTCCGGAGGGATAGGGTTAATCTCCATTCTTTCCCTATACTGAGCAATATGCTCCTCAGGATCCGTAGTCCCATCATAAAGCTTCATGTTGGGGGTTTGGAATCTCTTTGGGATCTCAGCATCACAGATAGGATATGCAAAACGAGATATCTTGTGGCTGTCTTGGGACACTTCCGGGATCGGCTGGAACACCCCAGGTACACTAGATATCATGTCCTTCAACTTCTGAAGTTCCCTAGTAAGTGCTGATGTTACACCTGTATCCTGCAAAGATCCACTATTGTTAGTAGCATAAGTATTATTATTATTTGACACGTTACCCGTTGGAGGATTTTGCCCATATCCTGAAGCATATCCTGAGCTCCTCATGGTTGACATCCTGATCGAGGAGGGTATTTCAGGAGTATGATTCTGAGGAAGGCTGGGCACAATATTCCCCCTGTTATCCTCAGTATACACAGCTGAACTGAAGTTCAATGTTCTGGGATGTAATGGAGTGACATTATCCTCAGCAGATCTGCTCGAGCCAGACTTCAGGAGTTGTATTTCCCTTAAAAGCATTTGGTTTGTTTCCTGTTGCTGCCTCATTTGTTCCTGCACACTTCCAAATAAAGTAAGAATTTCATCATTAGAAGCTAGAACGGGAGCAGATTCCTGAATACTGCGAGTAGGGATAATATCCTGAGGTCGTGAAGAGGCTGGCATCCTTGGAGGAGGTGGTGGAAGCACCGAACCAGTAGTAGCAGAAGTCATAGCAGACACAGTAGAGGAACTCATGTTTGATCTTGAGGCCATTATGGACAATGTGGCAAAAAGTTTTGAAAATAGAAAGCCGATTAGCGATCTCACAAAAATTTTTAGTAAAGAGAGCACCACTTGCCCCACGGTGGGCGCCAAATTGTTTTGGTCAAAAATTACCTAAGCAATTTAGTGATCAAATTAGTTAAGTGAGGTAGTGTGCTAGAATTATGTGTGAAAAATATGCTTGTTAAGTTATTTAGAAAATCAGTATTCAGGATACGGCTCAGGATATTAAGCTGTATCTACGATCAAACTATGAGCAAAAGTAAAGTAAACGACACGAGATGTACGAGGAAAGCCCTTGATCAATCTAGATCGCCGGCATAAAACCTCGGGAGCTGACAATCGCAGCTGCCTTGTTCTTATTACTTCAAACGTCAGGATACAGTGCAGGATGTGGTGCGGATCGACTATGTGTTACAATGAAATTTGAATACAAGTGTAGTGTTTGCAATGAGCTAGAGAGTGAAAGTGTTCGAGAGTATCAGTGTAAAATTGTGTGCCTTAAACTGATCTGCCCCCATCTATTTATAGTAAAGATAATATAACAAACTATCCTAAACTTCCGGGATCCACCGAATATTCCTTAATTGAACGTTGTAGACCTGGTCTTTCGGGTTCAACGTCTCTCCTTCAACAAACACGTCCGAGTCTTGAGGAGAAGAAGTCCACTTGACCGTTAGCAAGTCTCAGCCTTTAACCTGCACGTGGTTAATTCAATAAACCTCTAGATATCGCCCAGAATGTTAGCAATATCCTCTTCCAGCATCCTGGTCACAAATAAACAAATAAAGGCAGGATATTGGTCAGGATATGTATGCTTAGAAAATGAGCCATAACATATATATATATATATATATATATATATAGTCTGAAATAGATACGGATGCATAACTACTAGTATATTTGATTTCCAGTTGTAGTTTGTAATTGACGCATGTATATAGAAAGAGTAAAAGTCACAATGATCGACGTTTTTGATCAAATTGTTTGTGTAATTGTGTATAAATATTTGTACTAATTTTATTATGTGATAATTAATACTTGATAAATATTCACAATTCAGATGGACAACGAAGTAAATCAGGAAAACCAGAATAATGAGAATAACGGAAACCAAATAGATAACAGTGCCATACAGCATATAGTAGCACAAGGAATTATAAATGTTATGCCCTATATTATCAAGACTGTTAAAGAAGCAGAAAATAATAAATCTGCAAATAGAAGTAAACGCCGACACACTGAGCTAAGTCACATTGTGAACGATAATAACGGACCTATAATCCAAGCTCCAATTCCTAAAAGAAGAACCGCTTCTTACGGTTGTTCTTATAAAGAATTCTTGGCCTGCAAACCAATAGAATTCTCAGGCAATGAAGGAGCCATTGTAGCTTTACGTTAGATAGAAAAGACAGAAGCAGTCATAAAAATAAGTAAATTTGTAGATGAAGATAAGATTATGTTTGCTTCTAATCTTTTCAAAAATGCAGCATTAGAATGGTGGAATACTATTCTCCAGTCTAGGGGAAGTGACAGAGTTTATAATATGGAATGGATCATCTTTAAGGAAATATTTGAAAGAAAATCATGTCCTCCTAATGAAAAGGAACAAATCGCCAATAAGTTCCTAAATCTTAGAATGATTGGAATAGACTGCAAATGTTACACTACCATATTCTTCGAATATGCTAGGATAGTGCCTACCTTAGCCTCACCTGAACCAGTGTTAATCTCCTGTTATATTTGGGGATTAATTAGTGAGATTAGACACGTAGTCAATGCAGCTAGACCGCCAACCATAGAAGAAGCAGTATAACTAGCCAATACCCTGACAGATGAATTGGTACGTACTCAAGAGGAAAACCAGAAAAAGAACATAGCTCAAAAGCTTACCCAAGAATTTCGCTACGGTAATTCCAACCGTTGGAAAGGTACAGGTTCTTCTGCACCCTACTATAGGTATTGGAAAAGAAAGCATTCTGGAAGATGCTCTATATACTGCAACTTTTGCAAAATCTCGAGACACAAGGAAGAAAATTGTAGAAATAAACCTAGTAATGGAATATGCTTCAATTGTGGAGAGAGTGGGCACATCAAACCGAATTGTCCGAAACTAGCTCTAGCCACGACCAACAAGGCTAAGACAACAGAAGCTGTAACACCCCGAAAATGGGTTTGGTAATCAAACCACGTTAACACTATAAGACGGGTAAAGTACCGTTAGTGGTAAAATTTACCCGGTAAATATTAGGATTTAAATAATTAAACCTAATATTAAATAAAGATTATACGAATACTTTTGAGAAAATAAATTTACGAAAGGCCCGAGTTAACGGGACTTAAAAATAAAACGGGTTATAACTTCCCCGAACCCACCAAGTAACTAGGAATATCAACCTAGTTAAATATGTGCCTTAAAATAAAGAAGGAAACTTGGGTAATAACCCTTATTATAAAGTTACAAACTAGAGGGTCCAAAAGAGGAAGATTTAAAACTTGATTTTTATTTAATTAAAACTCTACACACACACTAGTGGGTGTGTGCGTGAGATCGATCAGAAGAAGGAGCCAGGAGCTCAAACCCTAGCTCATCTTAATTTCACCAAATTGAAGGTCCAAATCAAGTCTAAATCAAAATCCGAGTACGAATTAGTGATCTCCACTGAAAAAGGAGTCACGAGGTATGTAAACTTCATAAGAAATCTCTAGTTGAATTTCTGAGCAAACCTAGAGAATTCGAATTAGATGATTGCATGCTCGTTATATGATGAAATAGGAACATTGTAGTGTCTAGGAGTAAACCCTAGACAAGTATATGATGAAGTTAGGCCTAATTCTTGTGAATTCATGATCACCATTGAAGGTGATAAGTGGGTTTTTGTATGAACATGTTAAACACTAGAAATTGATAGTTGTTCTAGTGTAATTTGAACTTTCGTAAGTAAATTCTGATGTTGTAGATGCGAAAATTGATATGAACATGTTAATTGATGTTAAAACATGGTTAAAACAATAACCATGAACTAGATAAAAGAAGAATACAAATTATGCACATTAGGTGTTTGTTAAAATGCCTAAATGAGAACTAAAGTGTTGAAATTTAGAGTGAAAACGCGTATTTGAATTATATGGCAATTACGTGTAATATGAAGTGATAAGGGTTCTACATATTATGTTGATTTAGACTTAATGTTGTAAACCATGTGATTGAAAGTAGTTAACTTTAATAAGCTAAGTTAACTAATGATGAAGTTGAATAGTAGTTTCGACATAGAAAATAAGTGAGGTGGAATAGTCGTGATTGTTAATGACTAATTTAACCGCCTTGTAAATGTTAACGATAGTTTGACGCGTAACAAGCTAGGTGGAAGCTTGGAGAAGGAAGCGGGTCAAACGAATTTAAGAAGGAAAAGAGAAGCATGGTTTGGATGCAAGGTAAGTGAAGCTTACGCCTTTTACTTTATTACCAAATACTTGATTTCGAGTATTGAATCTGAATTGTATTGAGTAAACGAAACATGATGTTCCGGCACGATTTAAATGCGAGTCGGAAAAAGTGAGAAAGATAAGAAACCATGAATTATGGTAAAGAGGGTAAAAATGGTCAAATAGTAATCTGGACATGGACTAATGAATATATAAAGGGATTTGAAAGGACACCATTTGGCATGAGCCATAACGGGTCAAACAAAACGGGAAAGATTCTTAAGTAAGATGAATTCAAAAGTAAACCGGGGTACGTTAAAGGGGATGCAATGGTAATTAAATACCATCTCGAAATGATAATTAGTCATTTCGACTAAACGGGTCAAATGGGGTTGTTAACACCATTTGTCAATAATATTTGATGATCGCTTGTTGAGTTTGTGATCACAGGAATTAACACATGGTTCGTATGGCTATTAACTAGAAATTAATAGCGAAAGGTATTTAAACGGGTTAATCTTACGACCCGAGCCAGGTATGCATGTTTAGAATTATAGCTAAAAGTGACATTTTGGTCAAATAATAGTGGAAGTCCTTCGTCACATAAATGAAGGGCTAAAATTGACCAAAAAGCCCTTGAGGGGTAAATAGGGCAAACAACTTTTAAAAAGTTGTTTTGAAATAAACGTCTTGTTTAAATTGAGTCTTTAGAATTTGTATAAAAATGGGGATAGGATGTAAACCAATAGAAGCATGATCTAAGTCTAAATATGTAAAATACTTGTAACGGGTCAAAACGAATATATATGCAAAACGGGTTAAAATTTCTTAAGGAACCCGTAAAGTTGAATCTTGATGATTAGTAAACGGATAGAATATGATGACCATGGTATTTTGAAGGAAAATAACAAGTTAGTTTGGTAAAAGCATGAACGGGTCAAAAGTGTCTTAATTGGACTTCAAGCCGAGAGCTTGAAATCTAAAATTTTGTAAATTCAGATGTCAGATTTTTACTCCATGAGATGGAGGATTAAATTACGAACGCGTAGGAAAAAGAATCGCGTAAAACGGAGGTCTAGATCAAAAGTTATGCCATGTGGAAGTTTGGTTTTGATTAAAACTTAGCTGGGCGAATATACAGCACCAGCACCAACCCATTCTGTCAAAATAAGACCGTGGCGTCACGCCACGGCCAAAGCCATTGACCGTCGCGCTCGGCGACGGGCTTAAATGTTGAAATTTTTGTTTATTTCGATTATTTGACCCAATTATCTTGTTGTACTTGTTATTTAATTATCAAAACTGACTTCTAAGTTGGTTTTGATCATAGGTGAATGTCGAGAGTCCCGGATGAAGATCAAGCGGCGAGCAGGAACAGAACACACGTTAAATGAAGCTTCCGCGTCAAATCTTGATTTGTTTTGCTATAAGTGAATTATGTAAACACTTATAAATATGTTTTTGAAATATTGTAAACATATGGGAATATTGGTATGACAAGTTTTTGTAAAGTCACATTTTAGCATTAAAATGTGTATCTTAATTATTAAAATCTTGATTAATTTAGACGGGCGTTACAGAAGCGCCTAAGACAAATGCCAGAGCATTTGTTCTAACAGCCGAGGAAGCCAAGATGATTCCGGATGTGATTGCCGGTACGTTCTTAGTTAATAACATATTTTCCAAAGTATTGTTTGACTCTGGTGCAAACCAAAGTTTTATCAATACTTCTTTCTACAAACTTCTTGACCAACTCTTAGCCAAACTCCAACAAGATTGTCTAGTAGAGACAGCAAACGGAGAATCCGTTAAGATAAGTGAAATCTTGCAGGGAGCAAGAATAGAAATCCTGAACTATCATTTCTTTGCTAACCTTTATCCAATGAATCTAGCTGGATTCGATGTTGAATTAGGAATGGATTGGTTGGTAGCCAATCGTGCTAGTATTTTATGTGATCAAAAGTCAGTACAAGTAAGTACACCAAGTGGTAAAAAGATCACAATCAAAGGAGATAAGCCAACCAGATCGACAAAATTCATCTCTGTGATGAAAGCCACAAGTTATGAAAGAAAGGGAGGAGTAGTATATATGATTTCTGTAATCATTAATACTAAAGAAAAAGAACTAAAAGATATTCTTGTAATATCTAAATTCTCAGACGTCTTTCTAGAAGAGTTACCTGGATTACTGCCTGATAGAGAGGTTGAATTTATAATTCACCTAATACCCGGAACGACACCGATTGCCAAAGCATCATATCGATTAGCACCAACGGAGATGCAGGAACTGAAGAAACAATTGGACGAACTTCTTGAAAAGGGTTTTATACAACCAAGTTCATCAGCGTGGGGAGAACCGGTGTTGTCTGTTAAGAAGAAAGACGGATCGATGCGTATGTGCATTGATTATCGAGAATTGAACAAGGTTACGATTAAGAATCGGTACCCACTACCGAGAATTGATGATCTGTTCGGTCAACTTCAAGGAGCTCGATTCTTTTCTAAGATCGATTTACGCTCGGGATATCATCAACTGAAAGTACAGGAAGAGGACATTCCTAAAACTGCTTTCAGAACTAGGTACGATCATTATGAATTTACCGTCATGCCATTTGGTTTAACCAATTCCCCAGTCGCATTTATGGACATGATGAATAGGATATGTAAACCATACCTGGATAAATTCATAATTGTCTTTATAGATGATATTCTAATTTACTTTAAGTGTAAAGAGGAACATGTAGCGCATCTGCATACACTTCTAACATTGTTGAGAAAAGAAAAGCTTTATGCTAAATTCTCAAAATGTGAATTTTGGTTACAAGAAGTGCAATTCCTTGGACATCTGGTTAATCATGAAGGAATTCATGTGGATCCCACAAAGATCGAGGCGATTACTAAAAGGAAAGTCCCTGAGTCACCAACAGAAGTACAGAGTTTTCTTGGACTGGCAGGATAATATAGATGGTTTATCCGAGATTTCTCTAGAATAGTCATTCCATTAACCAAACTGACCTATAAATCAGTTAAGTTTGAATGGGGAACGAAACAGGAAGAAGCTTTTAAGATTCTTAAGCAAAGGTTAACCAACGCATCCATGCTCGCATTACCAGAAGGAACTGAAGACTTTATAGTCTATTGTGATGCGTCTAAGTTAGGATATGGATGTGTGTTGATGCAACGTCAAAAGGTTATAGCTTATGCCTCTAGACAACTTAAGAAACATGAAGAGAATTATACTACCTATGATCTAGAGTTAGGAGCCATAGTTTTTGCCCTTAAGATTTGGAGACACTATTTATATGGAAATAAATTTTTTGTCTTCACATATTATCAGAGTTTAAGTATATTTTTGGGCAAAAAGAATTAAATATGAGACAGAGACGCTGGATGGAAGTTCTTAGTGATTATGATTGTGATATCCAGTACCATGCTGGGAAAGCTAATGTAGTAACTGATACTTTAAGTATAAAGTATCATGAAAAGCCAAAACGAGTACGTTCTCTCAGATTAAATCTACAAGTAGATTTAAATGATCAAATTAGAGAGGTACAGGAAACAACAATCAAGGACGATGCTGAAAGTTTAAAAGGAATGATAAAGGAATTAAAATAAGGAACAGATGGAATTTAGAAGTTCCATAAGAAAAGGATGTGGATACCTAAACAAGGAAACCTACACCACAGAGTTCTAGAAAAAGCTCATAAGTCTTAAGTATACGATACATCCCGGAAGTGATAGGATGTATCAAGATCTAAGAAAGAATTTCTGGCGGATAGGAATGAAAAAGGATATAGCAAACTACGTTGCTAAATGTCTAACTTGTTCACAAGTTAAAGCTGAACATCAGAAACCCTCCGGGTTATTGCAACAGTTAGAGATGCCAATATGGAAATGGGAATTGATAACAATGGACTTTGTTGCCAAATTACCTAAGACAAGAAAAGGAAATGATACAATCTGGGTGATTGTTGACAGATTGACCAAATCTGCTCATTTCTTACCAATGAAGGAAACTTTCAGTATGGAACAGTTAGCCAAGCTATATGTAAATGAAATAGTTTCATTACATGGAATTCCTTTATCTATCGTACCTAATAGGGATAGCCGTTTTACTTCTCATTTTTGGACAAGTTTCCAAAAATCAATGGGAACCAGGTTAAATCTAAGCACAACTTATCAGCCACAAACGGACGGACAAAGCGAAAAGACAATTCTGATGATGGAGGATATGCTTAGAGCCTGTGTAATTGATTTCGAAGGAAATTGGGACGACCATTTACCATTGATAGAATTTTCCTACAATAACAACTATCATACTAGCATTAATGTTGCACCATTTGAAGCACTTTATGGACGAAAGTGCAGAACTCCAGCTGTTGGGAAAAAATTGGAAAGAAGCAATTATCTGGACCAAAGATAGTGCAAGAAACAACAGACAAGTTAATTCAAGTCAAGGAAAGACTAAAAGCAGCACGAGATCGTCAAAAGAGTTACGCATATAACAAACGAAAACCTTTAGAATTTCAAGTAGGAGATAAGGTATTATTAAGAGTTTCTCCATGGAAAGGAATAGTCAGATTCGTTTAGAGAGGTAAGCTAAGCCCCAGGTAAGTTGGACCTTTTGAGATTATTAGAAGAATAGGACCTGTAGCCTATCAGCTACAACTACCAGAGGAAATGGCAGGAATACATGATGTGTTTCATGTATGTAATCTCAAAAAGTGCTTAGTAGACGAATCACTAGTAATACCTCTTAAGGACATAGAGGTAAATGAGAAACTTAAGTTTATCGAGAAACCCGTTCAGATTGCAGATAGAAAGATCAAGAACCTCAAACATAAGAGACTAGTTCTGGTCAAAGTAAAATGGGATTCCAAGAGAGGACTAGAATACACTTGGGAACTCGAATCAGAAATGCAAAGAAGATACCCACACCTGTTCCAGTAGACCTCGAGGACGAGATCTAAAACAAGGTGGGGAGGATATAACAACCCTCCTAGAACCCTTAACCTGACCTGAAAACGTTCCTAATATACCCCTTGCGTGAGAAACGAGCCCGAAATACCCTCACACTTAGAAAAATCAAGAAAAACCAATTTTGGGAGTCTCTCGCGGGCCGCGACCAAGACACCCTTAGTCTTTCGCGGGCCTGATGTAGAGTGTGAATCTTGTGCGTTAATGTGGATATATTACGTGTTTTATTACCTTTTAAAGTGATAATGCGTCGCGAGTATGATAACTACGTGAGATTATGATTTTTCAGGTTAAACGCTTAATTTGGTGAAGTTAAAGTGATTAGAGATGAAGCGAAACGGCCGAAGTTGATAAACATAGCAAATGGTGTTGTTCGGGATTGGTTTCGGGCCGAATGCTAGCTTGGAGTTGATAGAAATATAAAAGTTTGAAGTCTAGGGGCTTGTTGGTCAATTATATAAAGTTGAAGTGCATGCAAAATGGAATATACAACATGGAAGTAAGCTACGGTTATGAAATCGTAGCCTACGGTTGAGAGATGGCATCCATTCACCATGCTAATAGAAGTTTCGTATCGTAACCTACAGTTTATTTCCATAAGTTACGATGTAGAATGTCAGCGCAAGTTTGTTGGTATTGAAGGGATATTAAAAGCCTTGTAACACCCTAAGCCATGTGGGTCGACATGTTGGAACATTGGGCAGGGTGTCACGTCGACTTCTTTTGGAGCCGCCATCTTGAATGGAGAGGAAGCAACAAATTTTTTTTTTGAAACATTAATAATGCTTCATCATCATGTTTATCTTGACACATATTAAGAGAGGAATGTCACGGGGTTACTTTTCGACCCCCGTGTGGCGTCCCCAAGTCCCCGAGGACAAGCCAAACCATCCCGCTTCTTTGTGTGGGTCACTGGTTTCGTCATGCCTTGGACTCATCAGGAGAGCGGCGCCAGCTCTCGACCAGTGGTGCGTTCATCGTTTGCACAACTAGGCACGTGCACCTCTTCATTAAAACTGACTCCGTCCCCTGATAAAGTCCAGGACTAGCCAGTAACCCAAGCGTTCAAGCACAGCCCATAGCATTGCGATCTTCAAACATTTGGCCCATGACACTCTCCCACCACCATTTCATGCACGTCCTCATGCATGCTCGCCGTCCCATACCAGCTCGCATACTTGACAATGCATGATCCCCTTATGTTGAGCATGATTCACTTTGGGAGGGTAGGACACCCGAAAGCATAGCAACAATGATCTTTTGTCATGCATGTTCAATATAGTACGTCAGTTTTGGTTATAAGTGGCGCTGACGTCCGCCGCATCGGATTAGGTGCCGATGATTCACCTTGTTTCAGGAATACGGGAACCTGAATAGTTGTAGCAGCTTTCACAAAACTTCCTTTTTACGGCGCTGCTTGAACCGTAGATTTTTGAACATAACACGGAGGGCTTCACTGCAACTATACTTGAGCGGCTCTCACGATCCCATAATCGCGGAGTACAAAGACCTTTGCCGAAGCAAACCTATACTTGGTCTTCTCCCACCACTATTGCGCAACCATACTCTAAATGTTAATCTTATTTGGTTAAGAGTCACGTCCCAACGTATCCGAGAATCGTTCTGCTCTGATACCAAGTTGTCACGGGGTTACTTTTCGACCCCCGTGTGGCGTGGCGTCCCCAAGTCCCCGAGGACAAGCCAAACCATCCCGCTTCTTTGTGTGGGTCACTGGTTTCGTCCTGCCTTGGACTCATCAGGAGAGCGGCGCCAGCTCTCGACCACTGGTGCGTTCGTCGTTTGCATGCTAGGCACGTACACCTCTTCATTGACACTGACTCCATCCCCTGATAAAGTCCAGGACTAGCCAGTAACCCAAGCGTTCAAGCACAGCCCATAGCATTGTGATCTTCAAACATTTGGCCCGTGACACAGTTGGTAGCCGTAATACACACACAACACATCTCATGCAAGGAGTTTTTTTTGGTTTTTTTTTTACGGTCAACAAACTCAATCCCGAGCACTCTCGGGCACCCACTGGACAAACGGAGTACTCCGAGAGTAAGCCGAGTCCACCACCAATTCCGGGGAAAACCCGGTAACCCACCCGCCCATAGACATGACGGTGAAATTACCGATAAAACCCGTTTGGCTCAAGAATCCAACCTAGGTTTCCCTGGGTCTCCTATCATTGCCCACCAGTGCCTCACTCTGCACCAAGTGGGAGTCGAACCTGTATCTCTCAAGAGAAATGCAAGCCTTCCACCACTTGATCTAAAGATCATAGTGGGCCGCCATATTCACAAGGGGAATATTATAATTGACACATCTTGTATGCAGACATTGGGAAGCACAAGGGAACACATCAACATGTTTTTGGAAAAGATCAAGTCACGTGCACTAGAGGGTTTGGTCAAGGGACATTAGTTAAAGATCACAATATAGATCATAATTATTTATTTTTATTCGAGAGAATCCAACTTCTTTTTGGGCCGATTTAGTGGACCTCTGGGACGGCAGAAAAGACACGCATACACTTTTGGGCCGACAACATCACATAACTATTGAATCCACAGACGCACATATGGGCTTGGGCTTGATTCGACGGCAATTTTTGGGGGATTCACAATTCGCAGCCGTCAAGTAGGAAGAGTGGATGAATTTGACATGGGGGGTCTCATCTCTCAAGTCAGTCTTGGATATCTAATCAGTTCGGGATGACAACCGATGCTGGGAAGACAACCATGAGCGGCTAATCTCCTAGTGGTTTCCTCCGGATAGAGGGTTTTTGTAAGTTAGACAATTTTATGTGTTTGTGACAATCGTGTAACTCGGTGATCTAAGTATTCGATGCTTTTCACCATTGATTTGATTAATCAATTGTAACCAGTTGCATTTTATTTAAATCTTAATCCTTAATCATTCAATTCCCGAGAGTTCTAGTAATTGGGATATATTTGCTATGGGATTATTGTTGGTAATTGCAATTTATAATTATTTGATAACCTCCCATTATGTATTGCCGGAGTACTTAGTCGTTGATTATCACAATTGGTTAATTAGGTTAAACACACATGTCTATGTAAGTGTTTCGATTAAACACATAAGTGAATCTAGCTGCAAAACCTGAAATCTGGAGGAACCATTGTTCTCTCCAACTGTTTACAACCTCGTATTTTCATAGTTTGTTAGTTAATTAATCAATCAAATCCAACAACTGAGTTTTATTTTTTCAATAGTAGTTAATCAAAACTGAGCATTACACACTTTCCATAATCCTCCTCTGGTTCGATATCCGACTTATCCTATCTACATAGTTTAGTTGGTTTTGCATGTCCTTAACGAGAGCAACAAAATGGCGCCGTTGCCAGGGAGGCGTGTGCAAAGTGTTTAGTGTTAAGTTTAGTTCAAATAGAAAGAAAAAAAAACCTCAAAAATAGTGTCTTTTTATTTTGTTTTGTTTTGTTCATATTTATGCTTGGTGCTTGTGTTTCTGTTTTTTTGCAGGATGACAAGTTATTTGAGAAGAACATTTCCCGAGTACTCTACATGTATACTTACATGTATACTTTTCAAGAATCCGCTGCATCCAGGAATTAACTGTTGGGAGGCTCGATACAGGCATGAAGAAGAACAGAGGAGAGCAAATGAGTTGGATTTTTATTCTGATGATCATGTCCACCCATACTATTCTTATTCTGATTTGCTGCGAGTTGCATATGATTACCAAATGGATTATTGTTATAATGAGCAGACATGGGATGAGAGTACCTATGATCCGGGGATGGTGCAAAGCGTGAGTTACCAAGAGGAGTATGACGACTATTATGATGAATACTCTCACTTTTCTTATGAAGACCATCAGGTACACTATCAGGATGCCTCTCATGCACAGTATACATTTGATCAGGGTGAGTCTGAATGTGCACCCCAGTCACATAGTTACCATCAATCACCCCAATTTGGAAGTCTTATTGAATATATGAGACAACGAGACTTGGCATACGTTGAAGAGCAATTGGCGAAACCTGACCTGTCAATAGAGGATCAGTTGGAGATGTGGATTCAAAAGTATGACCTTTTGATGGCTGAAGTGAAGGATGATGGGCCAAGAATGACTCCAATGGAAAAACGCCAAGCCAGGGATAGATGGGTGTCTCTACAGATGTCTCCTTCTCAAGTAAGGGACGAGGTTGTGGAGGTTAATACCACACTGGTGATTCTCTCAATTGTTGAACAGTCAAATGTGGAGAAAATTGTTGAAGGTGATGAGGTGAAAGAAGACATTCCACAAAATAAGTGTGGGGATGCATGTATAGAGATGAGGAAGGTGATGGTAAAGGACATCGGGCGGATCCTCATAAAGTGGTTGTGCAATAATCCAACTTATCTGCTCATATTGAGTAAAAAGAAACGCTTGTGGAGAGTTAACTATCGAGTGTATGTTGGAAACTCGATAGGAAAGTGTGGACTGAGGCTGGATTGCAGTGCTTCAGGGGACATCTTGATAAAAATTAGACCCCGCTGGATCAGTGATGTCAGGTACCGTGCATTCATGGGAAATATAAGGGGTAAATATGCACTGAGACCACCGTAGCACATATCAGGTACGGTCTGGCTGAAGACCTTTAAACTTAGCGCTCTCGGGAGGCAGCCCGAGGATGTAGACTATTGTAATTTGGTTTGGTCTCGTTTTGGTGTGTTTATGTTTTGACAGGTTTCTACGTTCCATCTTCACGGATGCAATGAATCAAGTGTGGGGATGTTTGGCAACATCCCATGTGAGATCTCAAAGAATCCATCAGGGGCATATGTTCCGGTTAGATCGCAACAGCTACACCACTATAAACACCCACTTGTTTTCTGATCAGGTGCATGTGTTTATCTATCTTGTGTTTTATTTGTTTTTGTGCACTTGGTGGTGTGAAATTTTTGTGTTGGGAGTGGTTTCCTTGTGTTGAGTCGTCTAGTTGTTAGCCGTTCATGGTTTGCGGGTGGTATTTCTCGAGTTTAGATTATAAATTGCACCATACATTGGGGACAATGCATCCCAAGTGTGGGGATGCGGTAACTCGAGAAAAGGGTTGGTAAGATTGTTGATCGCAATTGCTTGGAAGGGTTGAATTTGCTGGAATTTGAAAAAAATTGAAAATTTTTATCTCAAGTGTGCTTGAACTTCATGAAAACCAACATTTTCAATTGCTAAAGGATTCCTACTGATATTAACCTAACTTAGATCCCTAGTCATGGTTGTCCCTTTAAGTTTCATGAGAGTATTTCTGATAAGTTTTAGAGAATAGTTGAGAAGAGATGCCTAACTAGGGGTAACATGCTTTAGGAATTACACATGTTACGTGTCGGCAACCCATATTCCTTTTGTTCGGTGAGATATTTGAGCCTACTAGATTGTTAGTTGAATTGCAATAAATGTTCAATTGTTGAGTGTAGGCCATATGTTGCTTTGTGTTGGAACTTGTGTGGTTTGATACGTGCCGAAACTGTGCTTTAGCGTTTACACATAGATGATAAAGGCATTAGGATCACTTCATTATTTCATATGTTGATTGTTTATCCATCTTACCCTAGTAAACCATGTTGGCTTTATACCTTTCGTTTGTTACACCTTGTTTGACCCGTTTGAATACCAACCATGAATGACAATTGTGTGTTAGATATTTGTTACAAAAAAGAAAAAGAAAAGAAAAAAAAAGAAAAAGAAAAAAAATCGTTGTTATGTCCGTGTTAAATAAATGGGTCGAAAATCACCCAAGTGTTAGTGTTATTGTGAATAAGTTGTCATGGTTTGGTATATTCATTTGTGTTTGCTATTAAACATAAAAAATCCAAAAATATTTACCTACCTTTACCCTTAACCCAAAACCTGAAAAGTCCTTTTGATATGTGTTACGTTATTTGATACAGTGGAGGTATGATTGCTATACAAGCTTATGATTGCAAGGTAGTAAACGCCAACACACTGAGCTAAGTCACAGTGTGAACGATAATAATGGACCTATAATCCAAGCTCCAATTCCTAAAAGAAGAAGAACCGCTTCTTACGGTTGTTCTTATAAAGAATTATTGGCCTGCAAACCAATAGAATTCTCAGGAAATAAAGGAGCCATTGTAGCCTTACGTTAGATAGAAAAGACAGAAGCAGTCATAAAAATAAGTAAATGTGTAGATGAAGATAAGATTATGTTTGCTTCTAATCTTTTCAAAAATGCAGCCTTAGAATGGTGGAATACTATTCTCCGGTCTAGGGGAAGTGACAGAGTTTATAATATGAAATGGATCAACTTTAAGGAAATAGTTGAAAGAAAATTATGTCCTCCTAATGAAAAGGAACAAATCGCCAATAAGTTCCTAAATCTTAGAATGACTGGAATAGACTGCAAAGGTTACACTACCATATTCTTCGAATATCCTAGGATAGTGCCTACCTTAGCCTCACCTGAACCAGTGTTAATCTCCCGTTATATTTGGGGATGAATTAGTGAGATTAGATACGTAGTCAAGGCAGCTAGACCGCCAACCCTAGAAGAAGCAGTATAACTAGTCAATACCCTGACAGATGAATTGGTACGTACTCAAGAGGAAAACCAGAAAAAGAACCAAGCTCAAAATCTTACCCAAGAATTTCGCTACGGTAATTCCAACCGTGAGAAAGGTACAGGTTCTTATGCACCCTACTATAGGTATTGAAAAAGAAATCATTCTGGAAGATGCTCTATATACTGCAACTTTTGCAAAATGTCGGGACACAAGGAAGAAAATTGTAGAAAGAAACCTAGTAATGGAATATGCTTCAATTGTGGAGAGAGTGGGCACATCAAACCGAACTGTCCGAAACTAGCTCTAGCCACAACCAACAAGGCTAAGACAACAAAAGCACCTAAGAAAAATGCCAGAGCGTTTGTTGTAACTGTCACACTGTTGGATCTGAGTTTGGTGTACAATGCAATGCTTAATACAAACTCCCCCCTCAGCCAGAGCTCAGTGTTTGTTCGTGCAGAGAAGACGATTTTGCAAAGAGCTAATAGAACAGTACAGAGCACTGTTCTATTTATAGGCACTAGCAAACCACTGAGCATCTAAGCTGATGTCACCATGAAAGTGACATCTAACCTCCTAACAAACTCTAACCTCTGATCAATACAAACACTGCTATGCTAACTACTGCTATTACATTTCATTACATAAAATGCATCTAAATAACTGCTGCATCCTTCCACTGCTGTGAACCCAGCAGTACTTGTCCGGATCAGCAGTTCTTGACTCAAGGTAGTAGATTGAACAGCAGAGCTTTAGTCTTTCATCAGGCCTTTACTTGATCAGCAGTTTGGAGGTCAGTAGTTTGCATGATCAGTAGATAGGAGGTCAGCAGATGTTGAAATCACTTTCAAGGGGAGAGACTTGTATGTAACATCTGCTTATTCTGGATCCACTGCTCTGGTCCAGTTTTGGCTTTAATTATCTGTTCCTCTGGTAGGGTTCAATCCCAACAATCTCCCCCTGGAACAGATAATGCCAAAACTCTTCATTATTATGGAACTTTATTGCCTCATCAACAGTTCCCTTATTTGCCCTTTAAGTTGTAGTTCAAAGGTTAAGGCATCTGTGTCATCATCATCCCCGCTAAGTGGAAGATCAAGGAGATCCTGCAAATCTTCAAGACTTAGGCCAAGTGCTTGTTCCCTTGATATTTTCTTCACTTCTCCATCAGACCTGAACATAGTCAGTACATGGGTCTGTTTGTCAGTTTCCCACTTTAGTACTTTTGAGCCTGATGGGTTTCTTGGGAGATTTTTAGTTGAAGAGGTGTTTGGTGAAGCTGGCCTATTCATGACTGACTGAGCAGTACTTGCAGTTTGATCCAAACCAAGTGTGACAACTGGCACAAACCGGTAATTTCCGTACACTTTAATCATTATTTAATGATTTCAATTATGTGCTTAATTGTCAGCAATGTCTGAACACATGATTAAACAAGTGAATTCATGCACGTTGTATACTACAAGATATTGCTTTATGCATAAACGAGAGCGTTGCGTCAGAAATATTAGTAAACTCACCGGTAGGACACAATGTGTCAACAGAACTGCAGAAAGCAGTCAGACAATAAAATTAGAGCCTAGGTGTAGGTCCGACAATAAGAATGCATTAAAACCCAAGAGTACATACAAGGGTTAATATATATGCAATGCGAAAGCAAAATTTAGCACTAAAAAGCACCCGAAACGCACTTTAAGTGCAGAATCTATAAAATTCAGCAATAATTCAGCTTTCAGCACACGAATATTATGCAGAAAATATAATTTTTCAGTCAGAATATTTCCCTGAGTGTTGGGAATTGAAAGGGTACAAGAAAGGTACTTATTAGACACTAAAAGGTGTAATTTAGCACTTTAACGAACTAGTGTCTAACCGAACAACCGGACTTTACCCGGAGCACAAAAAAAAAATATATTGTCAATGACATTGTTTTTATTTTTTTCTGAGCTAGTTAGGGTCCCCGAATACCCTAACACCCGTTATAAATTACAATACACATATTACACTAAATAAAATTCCTAACAAATCAACTAACACTTAACTTTTTGGTTGAAATCCAATTTGGATACCCAACCCACTTGAACGATCGGTTTCCCCATGAGGGGACAACCTCCACTAATATTGATTATTTATTTCTTAATGCATAATATCTTGGGGACACTTTACCTCTTGGGTAATTAGAGTTGGTGAATTATAAAAGAATCCATGGGATCACATTCCAAAATCACTTTACAAAATTTGACATTCCTTTCTTTCTCCCTTTGATACCTACGGCCAAGAGGTCACACAACCATCCAACCACTTTCAAGTTTCCATCTTGATAAACCATATACATACAAGTGTGAAGGGTCACGCATAAGGAGGCTCGGTGCATACGGAATCGCGAGGACCTCTCTACGTCGCTTTTAACCACCCATTTTTCGTCTAGTTTCTTCCCTAGCCTCGAGCTAGTAGTAAGTGTTCTAAAACATCCTATTAATCTTGTCTAAAGTGGTTAATAAGAGATTTGTTGGATAAAAATTATGAACACTAGAGACCAAAACTAAAAGTCTACTAAAAATAATAAAAATGGTGGTTAATGGATGAATGTTAGTGTAAAACTTTTGAAACTAGTTTTGTTATGATTATTTATTGTTGTGGATTGCTAGTGTTGGAAGAGATCATCATCAAACCACGCTAGATCATGTTCTTGGAACATGAACTAGCCTTATGTTAAGCCGTAAAATTATTAGATGACGAACCCTTTCAAACATAAACATGAACTTGTGTAAAAACGATTTTTCTTATAAAATGGAGTTCTAAACTAGTAGATCTAAAGATCTACAAGTGGTTTTTCGGAAGAACCAAGCAAAAATATTAGTGTTGTTAAAACCCGAATATTATCCGAACTAAAAGCGTTTTTAGTAAATAAACAAGTGTGTGGACACTTGTGTCACAAGAAAATTTTAACAAAGAAATATTTTTGCGAATCTCGACTAGAAGTTGTGAGACTTCATATTCTTTAAAAATAAAGTTTTTAAGAAACTAAAATTATTTTTAAAGATAACGAGACTTGCTAAATGTGCTACTAAGTTACTACACATTTTTGTAAATATTCAAGTTCATGAAATAGAGAAATTAGTGACTATTGTTGATAAGTATTGTTGATAATTGTTGTTGATGATTATTGATGATTGATGATGATTTAAAAGAAAATAAACACACGTTTTGAAAACGTGGGAAACCTCCATTTTTAGGGGAAACTCTGTCAAAATTTTTATAAATTTTGACACTTAGAAAAATATAAGTTTTTGAGAAACTTATTCCCTAAAAATGTATTTAAAAGTATTACCAAGGTTTCCCTAATTTTTGGTGATAAGAAATGATGATTTCTTCAAGAATAAAATGAATATAAGTATGTATATTTTGAGAGAAAAATATATATATATTATTTGATCACCAACTTATGTGCTAAGTGTATATAGTATGTGTTATACGTACTAGTGTATTAAGACATAAAAATGCACATACAAAATACAAGATACATAATTCGGGTGCAAAGTGCAAAACACAAAAGACTTATATTTATTTTTGGAGAAAATAATATAAGTAAGATACGTAGTTAAAAATATAGAATATTTTTAACACAAGAATATATACAAAAGAGAGTGACTGTACTTGTGCGACGCAAGTCTAGTGACTAACGTTAAGAAAACGCGTATAGGTTACGACGTTAATTAAGCAAATCCGGTGGAGTTTACGACGCTAGGAACGCAAAGTTGTGAGTTCATGCTCCCCCTTTTCTCTTTAACTGTTTTCAGTTTTTATAACTTCGGGGGTGAAATACATGTACAAATGTACAAAATTTATAATTGGTATGATATAAATACAAGAAGTACACTTGGTGAGAACGAGAACCAAGTGTGACGAAATATAAGAATACCAGAAGTACACTTGGTGAGAACGAGAACCAAGTGTGATGAAATATAAGAATATGAGAAGCGCACTTGGTGAGAACGAGAACCAAGTATGAGGCGCTATGAGAAATGATAACAAGAAACGCGCTTGGTGAGGACGAGAACCAAGTAGGATGCGTTATGAGAAATAGTGTCACGAATAGGGTACAGAAGCACCATTAATCAACGTATACATTCCGACCGCAGAACAAAAGGTTAGATCTAACGGGTGCCTGGCAGCCACACTCCCGGTCGGGGCGAGAACCGAGGAGTGCTTTTGTGTCTCAGAATATACCAATTAAATGCCTTAGGTTTGGTGACTTCCTATGACGTGCCACATGTTAATGGCTTTGCAACCCATTAACAATCTGATAATTACAGAAATACTGTATTTACATAAAATTCATACCATACTAAAATTGATATATAACTTGAAGTACGTGGGGTACTCAAGAGGATTGATATATAACTTGAAGTACGTGGGGTACTCAAGAGGATTGATATATAACTTGAAGTACGTGGAGTACTCGAGAAAAACTTGATTTATTCACAACTATGTTTTTATACAAAGTATACAAACGTGAAATACAAAACTGCATGAATTCACACCAACTTTATGTTGACGTTTTTCCAAAAACTCACATGTATTTCAGGTAACTAGGATGGATGTGCGCGTGGTCTTACTCATGCTCGTGGATGTCGCTTTGTTTATCTTTAAATAAAGTCGTGACTTTTAAGACAATATGTTATCTAGTGTTGTAAACACTCGACATATGTTTTTAGTAATGTAATATTTGAAGATATTTTTGAGCATGTAGTATGTTTACTCTTCGTATGCAATGAGAACCTTTCATGATCACACCTCGTGCTTCCGCCGCAGAAAGGGGTGTGACAGATTGGTATCAGAGCTGCGATTGTAGTGAACCAGGATTCCTTCTCGAGTCTAGTCTACAATCTCTAGGATCCTTTCACGAAAACAATTTTCAAAGAGTTTTCATTGCATAAAACGTCCCGCGACATCCACTGCCTGAAACTGTCTACATGAGTCTAGAAAAGACACTACGAGACTTAGAGTGCACTTAAGTAGCACTTGTCGTTAACTAGAAACTACTTGCAATTATGTGTGATAATTAGCATGTACTAGAAGTAGAACATCAGAAGTATACGTGACTCTACCTAAAAGCAATGGCCCATCTGAAGGAAGAAATACGAGGATGAAACGAACTGTGCAGACTGTGCAAGGAGTTACGTAATTATGGATGCGTACATAATTATGGAATTCAGTGCACAGAAATCACAGCAAGTCTTGTCACGTGTAGATTCCCTCAGTGCAAGCCTACTAAGTACTCTGCTAGAGTAATAATTGTTTGATGTCACTTATGTGGTATATACCTGCGAATATACATACTACTACTGCCTAGTAGGACGATATCAAACAAATGTCTAACCCTATTGGGTTGTGTTCTTCAGAACATGGCACCCAAAAGAACTGTGAACGCTCGTGACCAACCTCCTCCTCCCCCACTGCCAAGAATTGCCGAAGAGCTGGAGGCTCTACTGGAAGAAAGGATCTCCGCTGCTATCGCCCAGTACGAGGCAAACTGTACTCAAGACAGTGGAGGACCAAGCAACGCTAGACGTAATGGGAATGGAGATTCATCTGGAGACAGCGCAGTGCGAAGCTGCACTTTCAAGCAGTTCTTCGACTGCAAGCCGATGAACTATGATGGCACAGGAGGTGCAGTAGCATTAGTGCGCTGGACGGAGAAGACTGAAGCTACCTTCCGCATGAGCAAGTGTACCGCGGATCAACAAGTCACCTTTGCTACTGGGTTGTTTGTCGATGAAGCTCTGACTTGGTGGAACCTGCAAGTCCAAACCTTGGGCGATGATGCCGCCTATGGCCTAACTTGGGATGAACTTAAGGAAAGAATGAGAGAGAAGTATTGCTCTCGTGCTGAACTCCAAAGACTGGAAACGAAGTTCTGGCACTTGACTATGGAAGGTGCTGATATTAGTGGTTATACTCGAAGATTCCACGATCTGTCCAGAGTGCTTCCCTACATGGTGACTCCCGAATTCAAGCGTGTTGAACGTTACATTTGGGGACTGGCCTCAGAGTTTCGTGGCATGGTGACGTCGGCCAAACCACAAACAATCACCGAGGCTGTAACTCTGGCTGTCAGCCTTACTGAAAATTGTGTTCGAATGAAGACGCTATCACTGAACCCAACAGAAAATGCCGAGACGCATGCTGAGTCATCTGGAGACAAGAAGAGGAAGCATGCAAATCTGAATCAGGCAATTCGTAACAACAAGAGTTCCAACAAGAAGCGTGACCCTAACCCGCCTCAAGGGGCGAAACCTCTTGCAGCCATAAACGACGCACCAGCAAGGGGATACCGGGGCACCTTGCCCAAATGCCATCGGTGTAAACACCATCACAAGGGAGCTTGTCGCATCTCAAAGTGTGACAAGTGTGGAAAATTGGGTCACCGCACTGAAGACTGCTGGAGTAAGAGGAACGGGAATGGAAATCGTAATGGGGCTGATGATAGGAACAATGGTGGAAATGGAAACGGTGCTGGTAACAGGAATGGGCGAAACCAAGGATGCTTCAGATGTGGAAGCAAAGATCATTTCATGAAGGATTGCCCAGAAGGAAACAATGCTCAGGCCCGAGCATTTGTGATTGGAGCAAGGGACGCACGCGAGGACCCTAATGTGGTCAATGGTACGTTCCTCATTAATAATCACTTTGCATCCATATTATTCGACACCGGCACCGATTATAGTTTCATGTCTGTGGAATTTAAACGCATACTTGGAATAGAATCTAGTAGATTAGAAATTCCTTATTCCATAGAACTAGCCAATGGTAAACTTGTTGAATCGGGCGAAGTTGTTAGAGGCTGCACGCTAGAACTTGGTGAACGAAGATTTAGCATCGACCTCTTACCTATTCAATTAGGTAGCTTCGATGTAGTAGTCGGGATGGACTGGTTGTCCAAGAACAAAGCTGAAGTTATTTGTCATGAGAAAATCATTCGCATCCCTTTTGCGAATGGTGAAACTCTCATCGTACATGGAGAAAGACGAAACGCGCCTCTACGAATCATCAGTTGTATGAAGGCACAAAAGTGCTTAAGGAAAGGATGTGTTGCTTTCCTAGCACACGTTGTAGACATGAAGGATGTGGAGCCAAAACTTGAAGACATTCCTGTAGTGAAGGAATTTCCTGATGTGTTCCCTGAAGATCTGCCAGGACTACCTCCGCAACGACAAGTCGAATTCCGCATAGACTTGGTTCCGGGAGCTGCTCCTGTAGCCAAGGCACCCTATCGACTTGCGCCATCCGAAATGCAAGAATTATCTACACAGCTCCAGGAGTTGTTGGATAAAGGATTCATAAGGCCAAGCTTCTCACCCTGGGGAGCTCCAGTATTGTTCGTGAAGAAGAAGGATGGATCACTGCGGATGTGTATCGATTACAGGGAACTGAACAAGCTCACGATCAAGAATCGGTATCCACTACCAAGGATTGATGACTTATTCGATCAACTGCAAGGATCAAGCTACTATTCCAAGATCGACCTTCGATCTGGATACCATCAGCTGAGAATCCAAGAGGAAAGCGTGCCAAAGACTGCATTCAGAACACGCTATGGGCACTACGAATTTCTTGTGATGCCATTTGGATTAACGAACGCGCCAGCGGTCTTTATGGATCTGATGAACCGCGTATGCAAACCATATCTCGATAAATTCGTGATTGTATTTATCGATGATATCCTGATTTATTCGCGAACGAAAGAAGAGCACGAGCAATATCTCAGAACCATCTTGGAATTACTGAAGAAAGAGAAGCTTTATGCAAAATTCTCGAAGTGCGAATTCTGGATTCGCGAAGTACAATTTCTTGGTCACGTGGTGAATGAGAAGGGCATTCATGTAGACCCGTCCAAGATAGAAGCGATAAAGAACTGGGAAGCCCCCAAAACCCCAACTGAAGTTCGTCACTTTTTGGGCTTAGCGGGCTATTATCGGCGATTCATCGATAATTTCTCAAAAATAGCTCAACCGCTAACGACCCTTACGCAGAAAGACAAGAAGTACGACTGGGGTGTTAAACAAGAAGAAGCCTTCCAGTTACTTAAGAGCAAGCTATGCGATGCACCGATATTATCATTACCCGAAGGCACTGAAGACTTCGTGGTATACTGCGACGCCTCACGACAAGGCTTGGGTTGCGTGCTCATGCAACGCCAAAAAGTCATCGCTTATGCTTCAAGACAACTGAAGGTTCACGAGAGAAATTATACCACTCACGACCTGGAGCTGGGTGCAGTGGTATTCGCCTTGAAGATTTGGCGACATTATTTATATGGTACTCGATGTACAATCTTCACAGATCACAAAAGCTTGCAACACATATTTGATCAGAAGGAATTGAATATGCGCCAGCGACGTTGGGTCGAGCTGCTGAATGATTATGACTGTGAGATTAAGTACCATCCTGGAAAGGCGAACGTTGTAGCAGACGCGTTGAGCCGAAAAGAAAGGGTTAAGACCCTGAGGGTTCGAGCACTGGAAATGACGATTCGAACGAACCTCACAGCACGCATTCGAGATGCACAACAAGAAGCTCTTAAAGAAGAAAACCATAAAGCTGAATACCTACGGGGTATGCTGAAATACATGGTGCCAAACGAAGAGGGAGCCTTATACTTTAAGAGGCGTATTTGGGTTCCACTCTATGGTGGCATACGAGAAGTCATCCTTAATGAAGCCCACAAATCGAGATATTCGATCCACCCAGGATCGGACAAAATGTATCAAGACTTGAAGGAGTACTATTGGTGGCCGAGACGCAAAAGCGACGTTGCTGTGTATGTTGGAAAATGCCTAACCTGTGCCAAGGTTAAGGCAGAATATCAGAAACCGTCCGGCCTACTACAACAACCAGAGATTCCCGTGTGGAAGTGGGAACAAATCTCGATGGACTTCATAACGAAATTACCCAGGACCCCGAGAGGGCACGATATGATATGGGTAATAGTTGATCGATTAACGAAGTCTGCGCACTTCCTACCGATCCGAGAAAAAGACAGCACTGGAAAGCTTGCTGAAATATACTTAAGAGAAATTGTGGCACGTCATGGAGTGCCAATCTCAATCATTTCAGACAGAGATGGACGCTTTGTCTCAAGAATCTGGCAATCATTTCAGGAAGCCTTTGGATCCCAGTTAGATCTGAGCACGGCATTCCATCCGCAAACAGACGGCCAGAGCGAACGGACTATACAAACGTTAGAAGATATGCTTCGCGCATGTGTCATGGATCTAGGCGGCAGCTGGGATACTCATCTACCTTTAGTTGAGTTTTCCTACAATAACAGTTATCATACGAGCATAAAAGCCGCGCCGTTCGAAGCTCTGTATGGCCGCAAATGCCGATCGCCCTTATGTTGGGCAGACGCTGGAGATAAACGTATGGTTGGTCCTGAACTTGTACAAGAGACAACCGACAAGATTGCACAGATCCGAGAGCGCATTAAGGCGGCTCGAGAGCGACAAAAGAGCTACGCTGATCCGAATAGAAAATCGGTAGATTTCAAGGTGGGAGACAAAGTGTTGTTAAAAGTCTCACCATGGAAGGGCGTAGTCAGGTTTGGAAAGCGTGGAAAGCTGAATCCACGATACATCGGACCATTCAGAATATTGAAAAGAATTGGTACCGTGGCATACAAGTTGGAGTTACCGGAAGAACTTAATGGAGTACATGATACGTTTCATGTATCCAACCTGAAGAAGAGTCCAACACAAGAAAACGTGATCATCCCGATGGATGAAGTGCATATTGATGAAGCCCTCCGATTTACAGAGCAACCCGTTGAGGTTACCGACTGGAAAGTCAACAAGACCAGGAGGAGCAGTGTGAAGCTTGTCAAAGTACGTTGGAGCTCTAAGCACGGACCCGAGTACACATGGGAACGTGAAGACCAGTTCAAGAAAAAGTATCCCCACCTATTCAAGAAGACTCCAGCGAGAGTGAGTTCAGCCTGAATTTCGGGACGAAATTCTTTTAACGGGGGGAGACTGTGACAACTGGCACAAACCGGTAATTTCCGTACACTTTAATCATTATTTAATGATTTCAATTATGTGCTTAATTGTCAGCAATGTCTGAACACATGATTAAACAAGTGAATTCATGCACGTTGTATACTACAAGATATTGCTTTATGCATAAACGAGAGCGTTGCGTCAGAAATATTAGTAAACTCACCGGTAGGACACAATGTGTCAACAGAACTGCAGAAAGCAGTCAGACAATAAAATTGGAGCCTAGGTGTAGGTCCGACAATAAGAATGCATTAAAACCCAAGAGTACATACAAGGGTTAATATATATGCAATGCGAAAGCAAAATTTAGCACTAAAAAGCACCCGAAACGCACTTTAAGTGCAGAATCTATAAAATTCAGCAATAATTCAGCTTTCAGCACACGAATATTATGCAGAAAATATAATTTTTCAGTCAGAATATTTCCCTGAGTGTTGGGAATTGAAAGGGTACAAGAAAGGTACTTATTAGACACTAAAAGGTGTAATTTAGCACTTTAACGAACTAGTGTCTAACCGAACAACCGGACTTTACCCGGAGCACAAAAAAAAAATATATTGTCAATGACATTGTTTTTATTTTTTTCTGAGCTAGTTAGGGTCCCCGAATACCCTAACACCCGTTATAAATTACAATACACATATTACACTAAATAAAATTCCTAACAAATCAACTAACACTTAACTTTTTGGTTGAAATCCAATTTGGATACCCAACCCACTTGAACGATCGGTTTCCCCATGAGGGGACAACCTCCACTAATATTGATTATTTATTTCTTAATGCATAATATCTTGGGGACACTTTACCTCTTGGGTAATTAGAGTTGGTGAATTATAAAAGAATCCATGGGATCACATTCCAAAATCACTTTACAAAATTTGACATTCCTTTCTTTCTCCCTTTGATACCTACAGCCAAGAGGTCACACAACCATCCAACCACTTTCAAGTTTCCATCTTGATAAACCATATACATACAAGTGTGAAGGGTCACGCATAAGGAGGCTCGGTGCATACGGAATCGCGAGGACCTCTCTACGTCGCTTTTAACCACCCATTTTTCGTCTAGTTTCTTCCCTAGCCTCGAGCTAGTAGTAAGTGTTCTAAAACATCCTATTAATCTTGTCTAAAGTGGTTAATAAGAGATTTGTTGGATAAAAATTATGAACACTAGAGACCAAAACTAAAAGTCTACTAAAAATAATAAAAATGGTGGTTAATGGATGAATGTTAGTGTAAAACTTTTGAAACTAGTTTTGTTATGATTATTTATTGTTGTGGATTGCTAGTGTTGGAAGAGATCATCATCAAACCACGCTAGATCATGTTCTTGGAACATGAACTAGCCTTATGTTAAGCCGTAAAATTATTAGATGACGAACCCTTTCAAACATAAACATGAACTTGTGTAAAAACGATTTTTCTTATAAAATGGAGTTCTAAACTAGTAGATCTAAAGATCTACAAGTGGTTTTTCGGAAGAACCAAGCAAAAATATTAGTGTTGTTAAAACCCGAATATTATCCGAACTAAAAGCGTTTTTAGTAAATAAACAAGTGTGTGGACACTTGTGTCACAAGAAAATTTTAACAAAGAAATATTTTTGCGAATCTCGACTAGAAGTTGTGAGACTTCATATTCTTTAAAAATAAAGTTTTTAAGAAACTAAAATTATTTTTAAAGATAACGAGACTTGCTAAATGTGCTACTAAGTTACTACACATTTTTGTAAATATTCAAGTTCATGAAATAGAGAAATTAGTGACTATTGTTGATAAGTATTGTTGATAATTGTTGTTGATGATTATTGATGATTGATGATGATTTAAAAGAAAATAAACACACGTTTTGAAAACGTGGGAAACCTCCATTTTTAGGGGAAACTCTGTCAAAATTTTTATAAATTTTGACACTTAGAAAAATATAAGTTTTTGAGAAACTTATTCCCTAAAAATGTATTTAAAAGTATTACCAAGGTTTCCCTAATTTTTGGTGATAAGAAATGATGATTTCTTCAAGAATAAAATGAATATAAGTATGTATATTTTGAGAGAAAAATATATATATATTATTTGATCACCAACTTATGTGCTAAGTGTATATAGTATGTGTTATACGTACTAGTGTATTAAGACATAAAAATGCACATACAAAATACAAGATACATAATTCGGGTGCAAAGTGCAAAACACAAAAGACTTATATTTATTTTTGGAGAAAATAATATAAGTAAGATACGTAGTTAAAAATATAGAATATTTTTAACACAAGAATATATACAAAAGAGAGTGACTGTACTTGTGCGACGCAAGTCTAGTGACTAACGTTAAGAAAACGCGTATAGGTTACGACGTTAATTAAGCAAATCCGGTGGAGTTTACGACGCTAGGAACGCAAAGTTGTGAGTTCATGCTCCCCCTTTTCTCTTTAACTGTTTTCAGTTTTTATAACTTCGGGGGTGAAATACATGTACAAATGTACAAAATTTATAATTGGTATGATATAAATACAAGAAGTACACTTGGTGAGAACGAGAACCAAGTGTGACGAAATATAAGAATACCAGAAGTACACTTGGTGAGAACGAGAACCAAGTGTGATGAAATATAAGAATATGAGAAGCGCACTTGGTGAGAACGAGAACCAAGTATGAGGCGCTATGAGAAATGATAACAAGAAACGCGCTTGGTGAGGACGAGAACCAAGTAGGATGCGTTATGAGAAATAGTGTCACGAATAGGGTACAGAAGCACCATTAATCAACGTATACATTCCGACCGCAGAACAAAAGGTTAGATCTAACGGGTGCCTGGCAGCCACACTCCCGGTCGGGGCGAGAACCGAGGAGTGCTTTTGTGTCTCAGAATATACCAATTAAATGCCTTAGGTTTGGTGACTTCCTATGACGTGCCACATGTTAATGGCTTTGCAACCCATTAACAATCTGATAATTACAGAAATACTGTATTTACATAAAATTCATACCATACTAAAATTGATATATAACTTGAAGTACGTGGGGTACTCAAGAGGATTGATATATAACTTGAAGTACGTGGGGTACTCAAGAGGATTGATATATAACTTGAAGTACGTGGAGTACTCGAGAAAAACTTGATTTATTCACAACTATGTTTTTATACAAAGTATACAAACGTGAAATACAAAACTGCATGAATTCACACCAACTTTATGTTGACGTTTTTCCAAAAACTCACATGTATTTCAGGTAACTAGGATGGATGTGCGCGTGGTCTTACTCATGCTCGTGGATGTCGCTTTGTTTATCTTTAAATAAAGTCGTGACTTTTAAGACAATATGTTATCTAGTGTTGTAAACACTCGACATATGTTTTTAGTAATGTAACATTTGAAGATATTTTTGAGCATGTAGTATGTTTACTCTTCGTATGCAATGAGAACCTTTCATGATCACACCTCGTGCTTCCGCCGCAGAAAGGGGTGTGACACCAAGAGTTTCTATAATCATTTTCTTTCTCCCTTCTTTTACAAGGTCATCTCCTTTTATCAGCTCTTGGATGGTTTCACCACCCAACTGTCTTTGTTGCCTTCTTTTATAGATGGCTGCACCAGCTGGAGCAGTGGCTCTCCTGATTTGCAGTTTAGATGGTCTTTTTGAAACCTCTGCTTCAGGATAGTCAGGTTTTTGTGGAACTGTGGGATCTTTTTTCTTTAATTCCTCCAACCTTTTGTAGGTGGCCCTGACTGTATCTTCTTTCCATCTTGCCACTTGATGTTTTGACCCATAATCAGCACCAACTAACTCCTCTTTCATTCTCTTCAGCTCAAGTGATTTTTCAGGCACATTCTTTTTGTACTTTGACCAATCAGGAGGAGTGTGTTTGACCTTTTTGTTTATCATCTCTTGAATCCTGGCTGCTTCTTGTTCAAGCTCAGGAATGGTCCACTCCTTATACATGTGCTTCTCTCCCTTGTATTTCTTGGTTGCCATAATGCTTTCAATGTAGTCTTTTCTCAGAGTTTCATCTGCTATTTCTGAAATTTGTTGACATACATTTTTTGCAAATTGTTCCAGGGATCTGACTTGTGTGAGCAAGTATTGATAGTTCTGTTGTATTTCCCTATCAGATTTCCCTTGTGTATTTCTTTTTGAGATATCCTCTGCTTGCTTAGCCTTGATTTTCAAGTACTCTTCAATATTGTTAGGCCTGGGATATCCTTTAACTGATGGCAATCTCCTTTTAGCAGGGTCATCCTCATAATAGAAAGATTTGATTTCTTCTCTAACAGCTATGAGTTCAAGAGGGAATTGAACACCTGCAGGAGCTAAGGGCTTTTGAACTTGTGCTGATGAGAGAGGAACAGGCTTGGGTATTGTAACAAGTGACAAAGATTTTGAAGATGTTGGTGATGGTGAAGTGTCATCATCTTTCAGGATTAGTCTTCTCCTTTTTGTTTGAGGATGGACTGATGATGCTTTGGGAGGAACAGTGGTGGTAGTTTGAGTGGCAGTGGTTTGTGGTTGACTAACAGCTATTGAAACAACTGGTGCTTCAACCACTGTTGTCATTACAGCAGATGTTGTAACATCTGTTGTCTTCTGCTTTTTGGCAGGAGGTGATGGTGGTGAGGTTGTTTTTGGTGGTGATGGTGGTGGTGGTAAAGCAGTGGTTGTGGTGTGTGTTGAAGTGGTGTGTGGTGTGTGTTGAAGTGATAACAGATGTTGAAACCTCTGAAGTACCAGCAGTAGTTGATACAGCAGGAGTTACAACAGCTATTTGGGTGGAGGTTTGATGTTGGAGGCTTTTGGATGGTGGTTTTGGAGTATGCTTTGTGAGTCTGGATGGGATGGACTTGGGTTTTCTTTTTGGCTTAGGATTTTTAGCATCCTTTGACTCAGAACAACCCTGCGCATTCAGCTCCATGTAAGCTCTTTTCTCCTCATTCCACCTTGAAATATCCTTCGCCGCTATATCCCTTTTAACACTTGCTACTCCTTCATCAAGTGCTTCTTGGGTAGCATCAACCTTTTTGCTACCATCTGGCAAAGGAATTTTTCTGGTCATAGCATCCCTTTTGGTTCAATGTAAAGACCATCATCTATCCCCTTCCTTATCTACTCCTGAATTTTCTCCCCCTTTTTGGCATTATCTGGGGGAGGTTGATCAATAAAGAGAACAGTAGGAGGAGCAGTGCCAGTGGTTTCCAATAAATGGGCCTTGAATGCCTTAATGTCTGCTTGAGTGTTCTTGAACCTAGACTCCATGATGTTTCTCAGCTTTTGGACATGTATTTCATGTTGCTGATCAGCCATTTGTTTTTGTTGTTGGAGAAAAGGTTGAAATAGATTCCAGAGCTCATTTGTAGCAAGTGCTTGTGATGGAGCAGGTGCTTGAGGTGGAACAGCAGTGGATTGCATCTTTTATACCTTCAACAGCTGTTGCAGCATTTCTTTGATATCTGCAACTGAAGTATCCAATTTATCAACTCGTTCCGTCAATTCCAAATATTTTAAACCATCACCCAATTTAATGGGATCATCTGATTTCCCACTAGCAGTGGTTTTATCAGTGGTTGAAGTAGGGAGTGTACTCCAAACATTAACCACTGATGCCCCTTTTTCTTGGTACTGGGGTCTTCTCCCTTCAACACTTGACAATCTTTTGATGTTGCCAGTGGTAAAAAAGAATCCACTGGTAGATGTCAGAGGTGCTATGGAAGGAATTGCCTCCAAGGAAGTCTTATTAATGTAACCACTGTCCAAATGTAAACCAGTGGGTTCAACATTTGTAGTGGCTGCTTCACTTGGATTACCACCAAGAGTTACTTGTAACTCAAGGGGTGTAACCTCCTCAGGTTGTGTTGGTGGGTTAGCAAAGATTGATACATCAGACCCAGTCATTTGTTGAGGCATGTTCTCATTGATAGGTGATTGAGAAGGACTGGTTAGTGCCTGGTTCAAATCAATTGCATCCAACAAAAGTTTAGTTGGTGGGGGAATTGTGGATGTGATGTTTGGTGTAGAAAGAGAATTTGCCCCGGGCATTGGGCTGTGGATGATGGAAGCGAGTGATTCCAGAGCATCATAGTGTGGAGTCCCTATGTGTATAACCTGTTCTTTTTTAGAAGAAGCAGGTGGAGTTTCGGTTATGGGTTGAGATATTTGTACCAACTGCTGTGAGGAAGAAGCAGCAGTGGTTTCTTATGACTTTTGTTTTGTCACAGGCAGTTGCTCTGGTATCTTATCCTCCAGAGTTGCCTTTTTGGTAGGTTTGGGTGGGTTTTGATTTTTCTTTTTCTGTGGCTTTTTGGTGATTTTAGGTGTGGGTTTCAAAGCAGTTGTTTTGCTACTTTGATCACCTTGAGCAGTGGGCTCAGCAGCAGATACCTGAGGAGCAGTGGTAGCTGCTAAATTCTGCTCAGGCACCTCTGCTTGTGTTTTGCAAGGTGTTGACATTCTTGTAAAAGTTTCAGCAGTTAAGCTGTGCATTTGTAAAGAGTCACCTTGGTTTATTTCAGACATATCATTCTTACTGAATTTCTTTTCAAAATAATAACTTAGAAATCTTGGAAACAGTAAGAATGATTTTGTTTCAACATTTTTAACCAAATCATTAAAAATTTCCCGGGAATAATTAAAATTTTCTACTCGAAGAATAGCATATCCCAGATTTTGAATTTTTAATGTTATTTCATTAAAAGCAGTCGTTTTGTTTGAAACACACATTAGGAGGGTATGAAATAGAAATCTTGTTACAGAAGGGAAATAACCTTTTTGTAAGGTGTCCTTTTTTACTTCTGCATTGTACCCTCTTTCCAGAAAATCATTTTTTAACTCGTTTTTGGGAAAAGTAATTTTACCTTCCTGATCATCGAGTTGAAAGACCTCTGAGATGGATTGTGGTGTAATCTTGACGGCTTTACCCTTTAGAGAAGAGTTAATGGCTATTACAGTATCTCCTTGTTTTTCAAGGGTTGCATTCTTCCAAAACTCTCTTTGGGTTGTCAAGTAAATTGGTGCATCCGCAGTTAACAAAGTTTTGTACTTTGATGCGGAGATGGTAGCAAGGATGGAATCGAAAGCTTCTGTAGTGCCGGGTTTTGTGAGGAGACCCAGAAGATTGTGAGATGGTTTGTGTGGAATTTCAGTGGGTTTAGCCTTTTGAGAGGCTTCTTTCGAAGAGGATTTGGGAGTGGGTTTTGCAGATGGCTTCGATTTTGACATTTTGGAGATGATGATCGAAGAAAATGTTGAAGGAATTTGATGAAGAAACTGCTTTGAGAAGAGAATTTTTGAGAATTCAATTCGACAGTAAAACCCTGTTTTGGTGTAAAGTGGGGGTTTTATAGAGGAAAAAGTGAAGGCTGACGTGGCAGCGGTTACAAAAGTACTGACCACTATGTACTGCCCCACATGCCAACCCCTGGTGAAATGAAGGACAGTACTTTTATGAAAGATACTGATGAAGGCAGTGGTTACAACGGTAAAATGGAAGCAGTGGATGATTTTCACTATCAGTGGATAGCATATCAGTGGATAAGACACTGCTTTTGAACAACAGAGTTTATCAAGGAAATGAGAGGACAGAGGATGGCTTTCAACAGTGGATAGACTTTGAAATAGAGCAGACTTTTGAACAAGCAGTGGATATGGCAGACTTTTAGGATTTTAATGAAAACTTCATTTTTAGCTATTTTTAAGGATGGATTTTTTATTTTCTGAAAACATTTTAATGCTTTTATGCATAGAAAAACAAGATGTTGCTTGTTATTCCATGTTTAGCATGCCAATCCTAGAGACCAAACTTTCAAAGGTGGCAGTATCTAATGCTTTTGTGAGCACATCTGCCAGCTGGTCTTTAGTTGGAACATGATGCAGAGAAATCAAACCTTTTTCATAGCAATCCCTCACAAAGTGACGTCTGATGTCGATGTGCTTGGTAGTTGAATGGGAAACTGGATTTTTGATGATATTTTCTGCTGCCTGGCTATCCAACATGAGTGGTGTCTTTAAGGCAGTGATACCAAAATCCAGCAACTGATTTTGAGGCCACAGGAGTTGGGCTGTACAGCTTGCAGCAGCAATGTATTCAGCTTCAGCAGTGGATGTTGAAACAGCTGCTTGCTTTTTGCTTTGCCATGAAACCAAGCAATCACCTAGAAACTGGCACCCTCTTGAAGTGGACTTCCTTGTGGAGTGACATCCAGCAAAGTCACTGTCTGAAAAACCTGAAAGCTTGATATTCCCATTAGCTGGATACCAGATACCAAGTGTGGGAGCACCCTTTATGTATCTGAAGATCCTTTTTACAGCAATGAGATTTGATTTTCTGGGAGCTGATTGACTTCTTGCACAGACACATGTTGCAAACATGATGTCTGGTCTAGATGCAGTTAGGTACAATAAAGACCCAATCATGCTTCTATAAAGTGTTTGGTCAATCAGCTCATCCTTTTCATCAGACATGACAAACTTATTTGTTGCCATGGGTGTGCTGCATAGTTTACAATTATTCATATCAAATTTGTTCAAAAGTTCTTTAGCATATTTGCTTTGATGAATGAAAGTTCCATTTTGCAGTTGCTGAACTTGGAGACCAAGAAAGCATTGCAGCTCACCCATTGCACTCATTTCAAACTCAGCTGTCATGAGTTCCCTAAACTCTTCACACATTTTGTTGCATGTGCTTCCAAAAATAATGTCATCCACATAAATTTGGACAATCATTAAATCCTTCGCTCTCCATTTTAGAAACAGTGTTTTATCAATGGTACCTCTTTTGAAACCATTTGAGAGTAGGAAGTTGGAAAGAGTTTCATACCAGGCTCTAGGTGCTTGTTTCAGGCCATACAAGGCTTTGTTTAGCCTGTAGACATGATCTGGATAAAATGGATCCTCAAAACCTGGAGGTTGACACACATACACCTCTTCTTGAATTGTACCATAGAGGAAAGCACTTTTGATATCCATTTGGAACACCTTCATGTTGTGGTTGACAGCAAAGGCCAGGAACAGTCTTATAGCTTCCAATCTTGCTACAGGGGCAAAAGTTTCATCATAATCAATCCCCTCTTCCTGTCTGTAACCTTGAACCACAAGCCTGGCTTTATTCTTGACAACAATGCCCCTTTCATCAGTTTTTTTTTGAAGACCCACTTTGTGCCGATGGGACTAACCTCTTCTGGCAGTGGTACAAGCTCCCATACTTGTTGTCTTTTAAACTGTTGGAGTTCCTCTTGCATGGCTTCTACCCAGCTGTTGTCTTTCAGTGCCTCTTGGTACTTGACTGGCTGATGGAGTGATAGAAAACCAGCAAAAAGACAAATGTTTTGGGTTGGGCTTCTTGTGAGCACCCCTTCATTGATGTTGCCAATGATTTGATCAGGTGGATGAGATCTCAAGTAGATTAAATCTCCTTGGTATGGAATGATGGCATTTGTTGGTGAAGGCTGCAAATGTGTATCATCTGAGCTAACCACTGCTGGTGACTTTGATAACCCAGCAGTGGCTTCAAAAGGTGGTGGAATAGGAGGTAATGATGTGGACACATGCTGACTTTTATCCACTGTTTGGGGACTTTTGTCAGCAGTGTTTGATGATGTGGAAGCAGTGGTTGATGGGCTACTTTGGTCAACAACTGTTGATGTAGCAGTGGTTGAGCTTTGACAGTTGTTTTGAACATCTGCTGCTCTTCCCATTTTGACAGACTTTTGAGGGATGATAATTTCATACCCATAGTCTGGTGTTGAATCCTCTGATGGACCTGCACTGTTAGTCTTGACAGCAGTATTTTCAAAAGTGAATTTATCAAGATCAAACAGATCTGCAGGATTTGCTGGGATTTTCATTGATGAAAGTTCATTGAACTTTACATTCAAGGTCTCCTCCACTGCCTTGGTCCATGTATTAAACACTTTGTAGGCCTTGGCAGTGGTTGAGTATCCCAGATGATAACCACAATCAATTTTGGCTGCAAATTTGGAAATGGAATCTTTTAAGTTCAAAATAAAGCATGGGCAGCCAAATACCTTGAAGTATGAGATCAGTGGTTTGATTTTATACAGAATTTCATAAGCAGTCTTTTTGTGCCTGGGGTTTATTAAAACTCTGTTTTGGACATAGCAAGCAGTGTTTATTGCCTCTGCCCAAAAAGTTAATGGCAAACCTGAATCAGCAAGCATGGTTCTGGCAGCCTCAATCAAAGTTCTGTTCTTTCTTTCAACTACCACATTTTGCTCTGGTGTTCTAGGGATGCTGTACTGCCTTACAATCCCTTTCTTCACACAGAAGGCATCCAACTCCTTATTTTTGAATTCTGTGCCATTGTCACTCCTGAAGACTTTTACTGGAAGATCAAATTGCTTTTCAACCTGTGTCACAAAGTCTTGCAAAATGCCTGCAGTCTCATCTTTAGAGTGTAAAAAGAAAGTCCATGTAAACCTAGAGAAGTCATCAACAATAACCAAACAATATCTTTTCTTTTTTAGACTCATGACTTGAACTGGGCCAAACAAATCCATGTGCAGCATTTGCAAACACTGGGTTGTTTTGGACTCTTCAATGGACTTAAAAGAGCTTTTATGTTGTTTTCCTTTTAAACAGGAAACACAATGCTCAGGACATGAAAACAATTTTTGTGGTAGGCCTCTTACCAAACCATTTTTTGAAATTTCAGTGATTGTCTTAAGATTTGTGTGCCCCAGTCTTCTGTGCCAAAGTTATGTCTCTTTGTTAGAGGCAGCTGAGAACAGACAGGCATCAGCTCTGGGACACTCTTTTGACATATCAACAATATACACATTGCCACTTCTTTGAGCAACAAGTTTTATTTGACCAGTTTTTATTATTGCTTCAATCTTTTTGACCATTTCTGGTCCAACAATCCTACAACACTCCTTTGTGAAGAATGACCCATACCCCTTGTCACTCATTTGTGAAACACTCAGGAGGTTGAATTTCAGACTGTCTATCAGATTGACATTTTCAAATTTTACATTGCCAGACTGTACTGTACCAGACCCCAGAACTTTCCCTTTACTGTTATTCCCAAAGGATATATCACCCCCTCCATGAATTTTGAAATCTTTGAGTAGGGCTTTACATCCAGTCATGTGCCTGGAGCCTCCACTATCAACATACCAAAGGCTATCTAAGCAGGCAGAAGCTCCCTGTACATGAAGTAAAAGGATTAGTTCATTAGGGTTTCCAAAGCCAATAAGGCTTTGGATGGGGTCTCAACAGTGTCTGGGATGGATGCACATTGATGGACAGTGGTTAGGTCAGGGGTTTGGACAGTTTTAGGACTGTTTCTTGCTAACCACTGTTGGGGGTCTTGACCAATCACCTGTTGGTACCCAAAAGGATGCCTGTTCACTTTAGGTTTAGAGGGCCTTTTGTAGGTCTCATAAACGTGTGGAACCCTAGGGTATGGTGGTTGTCCCTTACCTCTTCTGTATTGATTTGCAGGGGGTGCATCAGTAACCTAAACATCTCTTTTGAAAGATGTTTGGTTCAGCTGTTTTGTGACAGCTGTTTGAACTGGCACAAACAGTGGTTGATTTTTAGTGAATTTGACAGGTGATGTTGATGGACTCAAGGATGTTTTAGCAATGTACTCATTCTTTTTCACATCAAAGTTTTTGAGATACACATATGCTTGAGTTTTGTGGTTTGTTTTACCACAGACGATGCAGCTTTCAGCAGGAACAATGACACTTGTTTTGTTCAAATCATAGGCTTTTAAATGGAAACAGTCTTTTGTTAGATGATTCCTTTTCTCACAAAATTCACAAAACAAGTTATTGATTTTTTCTTTCTTCTTTCTCTTTTCGGACTCCTTTGCAACAGAGGTTTTAACCTCTGTTGGGTTGTCCTTGAGAGGAATGACTTTAGCTTTTGGAGCTTTAACACCATCAGTGGATGTAAAGTCCATGGGCTTGAAATTTTCAATAATATCACACTCATCAGACCATGTTGGTTTAAACTGATATTTTTCAAGCTCCTCAAAAGTAGAGGATCCCATTGGTCTGTCAAGTGTGATTTTGTTACCAAGTTTATCAGTGATTTTCACTTCTTGGCCATTCTTGTTTGTGGGGATGAACTCAGTGGTTACATCAGTGGTTTGAATAGATTTTTCAACAGCAGTGTTTTCATCATCATGTTTTCTATAACCAATACCAAATTTCACATTGCTTTTAATCTGTTTTTCAAGCAATAACTCATATCCTTTGCAGGATTCCACCCATTTCTCACATGTGATTTGGGTGGACTCTAACTCCTTTTTGCAAACTTGGTATTTTTCTACCATAGTTTGGAGTTGAGTTTTGGTTATGCTTTGCTCCTCTTTCAGACTGCTGATCTCTTTTTCCTTTTCAGTCAATTTGTTTTTAAGTTCTTTTAAAGATCTTTGAAGAAGAAAATTTTGAAAAATGTTCAAAAAGAAAATAAAAGTTCATCAGATCGATCATACAATCGCAATCAAAAACCACAAAAATCGAAAAATGAAAATTCTAAATTTGTTGGTAATAAGTGGTGCAGGTTGGACCACAGTGCTCAAAAGTCAAATCCAGCATACAAGAGGAGAGATGGATATCACCAAGCCAAACAGTGCTATGATTTGAATGTTTGGACTGAAAATGGTGATTGGTACGATAACAGAGTGTGTTACCGATGCGGTTATCAAGGACACATTGCTGTTAATTGCCAGAGTTGGAGGTTTGATTCAAGGAGATGTTTTAATTGCAACATCATTGGCCACATTGCTAGAGATTGCTCAATGAGATCAATGAGAAGATCGAGGGCTGAATCTCAGAAGCAGGTGAAGAAACCAGTCTCTGTCAAGCTCAAAGAACAGAAGGTTCAAGAACCTAAAGTTCAAGAAACGAAAGTGAAGCTTTCACAGGGGCAGAAAGACAGACTGAGGAAGAAGGCCAGAGAGTATCTGGAGAAGATTTTGTCCTCGGGTTCATCTGTTGGTAAAAATAAGAGTTCTGATGAATCGCTTTCCTCAACTGCAAAGTCAAGCAAGATGAGTTCATCAGATACAAATCTGAGGACAGAAGAGAGAAAGAAGAAGAAGAAGAAGAAGAAAGTTATTGGCGATGAATCTGATTCTTCAAAGTCAGACAAGCCAAGTTCAGGCAATGATTCTGGTATGGTAAAGCCAGAAGAGCCGGTAGTTGAGGTAAAAACTGAGAATTCAGGTTTAACAATGGATGATGCAAACTTTCCACCATTGTTGAACAAGAATTCAAAATCACCCAAGGACCGTCAGGCTTGGGTAAATCTGTTTAAATAGAAAAACCTGACTTGCCGGAGTTCCCAGGTTGGTAAGCGTGGAACAGGAATCGGCACATTTCTTGAGAAATTCATGAAAGTGATATTTTGTCTTACAAGTGGTAAATCAGGGACATTAAGTTGTACTTGATTTTCTACAAGTGATGTTTGTGGATTGATCTTATAAATGTTAAATTTTTACAAGTGGTTAAAGAAAACAAGGTGATGGATGAAACCCCGAATTTGTGAAAAGACACACAAAACTTATTTTCCGGAAAAACCATTTTGATTAAAACAAACTTAAGTGTTTTGAAATCACTATGGGAAAATAGTTTGTTGTCAGGGGGAGTTCTGATTGTTCAAGCCAAGTGAATGGAGAATTGAAGTGATTCTCATCATGTTGTCACATTTCATGTATAGCTTGTTTTCAAATTTTCCCAGAAAATCAAAATTGAGACATATTTTGATTTTAGGGGGAGTAAAAATTTTAAAAAAATTAGAAAATTTGAAAATGTCAAAAACATTAAAAAATAAAAAAATGAGTTTTGTTGCATAAAAGAGGAAATGATAGTAGATCAGTTGGACTGTCACAGCATGCTAAAGAAATGTAAAGTCAAAATGTGATAAACGATCTCACTAAAGATGTGACGGTAGGCTCAGCTAGACTAGTAGATTTGCGATAACGATACAAACATAAAATGAAAAAGCCTAGTTCTAGTGGGAAACATGATTGAAAGCATAGTACTTAGTTTTGTCCTTTTTGATTGTGTGCCTACTCGGTAATCGCTGATTGTCGAAAGACATAAAACTGGTTAAGTTTGTGAACTTTCACAACTTTGCTGAAAAGTCGCTGTGATTGTGCATTTTATTTTGCAAAGATTTAAACTTGTTTTATTTCTTTATTTTGTTTAAGCATCGGACATCCTCTGCGTATACGTGAGTATCGACCTGGATGTTGTTGCCTAAACGTTCTGCTTTATTTTCTTTGGTGTTTCGTTTAAGCTTTGGACCTCCTCTGCGTATATGGGAGTATCGACCTGGTGGTTAAAGCCTAAACAACTTCAACTTATTTTATTTTTCTTATTTTGTTTAAACATTGGACTTTCTCTGCGTATACGGAAGTATCGACCTGATTGTTAATGTTTAAACATTCTGCTTTGTTTTTGCACAATTCACAGTTGATAAAGTTTAAAGGCATTACTTGAGTTAGTGTATTGCATGATGAGGGGATATGCTGAGATCGTGGGGTCCATAAGAACTTAGTGCTATCTTAATATACCTTAAAGTATCGCTAAGCAGATTGAAAGTTTTTAGATTGATTTTAAGTGGACAACAATATCGTTAATCAACGTGAATCGTTTAGAGCTTAAAATGTTTAAAGCTTAACGGTGCTAGTGATTGGTCACAAAAACTGATATGATCCTCTTACGCAAACTCACAAAAATATTGTTTGTAAATATTTCTTTACTGCATTTCATTATATTCAAAAATACAAAAAGATTTTAGTGTATTTTAGCATAAATTTTGAAAAATACAAAAAGATTTTCGACAACTGATGTTGAATAGCTGATTTTCAAAATTTCAAGTGCTGAACATGATGAACTGGTTTGGGAGTGTGTGTATTGAATTGAGAAATTTATTTTGAGAAAGAGTAGTTTGATTAGTTAATCAAGGTCATTAATTTGAACTTGATGTAACTATTTTTAGTAAGTTTTTCTTATTGTTTTAAGTAAAAACTTATGTGTTTGTGAGAAGATTGTGCAGGAGATGAGCTTAAACAGAGATAAAGCCAGGGATTGATCTCTAGGTGATAGCTAATTCCAGACAGCGATCCCATCATGATGAGAGGGGGAGTCTGACGAGGTTAGAGCCAAAGAGAAGATCCTGGTATATGCTAAGAAAGAAAAGAGACTGATAAAGACTGAAGATGCGAAGACTCGACACTTAAGACTCGTCAACATCTGAGGGGGAGTCTGTTGGTGCATTCATCTGTCGTCTTCGTCTTATGTCGAGTCTCGGGTTCGTTGCGTTGCTGAACAAGAGTGATGTCATCATATATGATGATGACATCATATATGTGACATCATCATTTGCATCATGAGAATTTATTACATATGAAGACAAAGAATTCATGACCGTTTGAACTTGTAGGATCGTGAAACGACCCGAACGAGTCGATCAGAAGAGTGCTCAGACCGAATCAGAGGCGGAATTCATTGATTCGGTCTTCGTTTAGCTTGTATTCACTATTAATTGTCTCGTTTATTAATCTCTGAACGTTTACAAGACAGGAGACACCTCGACAGCACCTCGGCGTCGGAATCTAGAACATTACAAATGAAATAGTTTGAAGGCTATTTATAGGGAGGACCCTTCCGTTTGAAAGTGACATGATCATTTCAAACGGAACCCTTCAAACGGACATCTACAAACGGTCACTCTCAAACAATTCTAATTTTGACTTTCAAACGGTTACAACATATTTGTCTTTATGTGTGAATTCTATTGTGATGTCATCAATATGATGTCACAAGATGATGTCATATTGATGATGTCACACTCCACAACGAACTCGAGACTCGACATAAGATGAAGACGACAGATGAATGCACCAACAGACTCCCCCTCAGATGTTGACGAGTCTTAAGTGTCGAGTCTTTGCATCTTCAGTCTTAATCAGTCTCTTTTCTTTCTTCGCATATACCAGGATCTTCTCTTTGGCTCTAACCTCGTCAGACTCCCCCTCTCATCATGATGGGATCGCCGTCTGGAATTAGCTATCACCTTGAGATTTCATCCTGGCTTTAACTCTGTTCAGCTCAACTCCTGCACACATTTTCTCATCACAACATAAGTTTTTACTTAAATCAATAAGAAAAACTTACTAGTAATAGTTACATCAAGTTCAAATTAATGATCTCGATTAACTAATCAAACTTTTCTTTCTCAATTCAATACACACACTCCCAAACCTGTTCATCATGTTCAGCACTCGGAATTTTGAAAATCAGCTCTTCAACATCAGTTGTCGAAAATCTTTTTGTATTTTTCAAAATTTATGCTAAAACACACTAAAAATCTTTTTGGATTTTTGAATATAATGAAATGCAATAAAGAAATATTTACAGACAATATTTTTGTGAGTTTGTGTAAGAGGATCATATCAGTTTTTGTGACCAATCACTAGCACCGTTAAGCTTTAAACATTTTCAGTTCTAAACGATTCACGTTGATTGACGATATTGTTGTCCACATAAACTCAATCTAAAAACTTTCAAAATGCTTACCGATACGTTAAGGTATATTAAGATAGCACTAAGTTCTTATGGACCCCACAATCTCAGCATATCCCCTCATCATGCAATACACTGACTCAAGTAATGCCTTTAAACTTTTATCAACTGTGATTTGTGCGAAAATAAAGAAGAATGTTTAAACATTAACAATCAGGTCGATACTTCCGTATACGCAGAGAAAGTCCAATGTTTAAACAAAATAAGAAAATAAAAATAAGTTGAAGTTGTTTAGGCTTTAACCACCAGGTCGATACTTCCGTATACGCAGAGGTGATCCAAAGCTTAAACGAAACACCAAAGAAAATAAAGCAGAACGTTTAGGCAACAACATCCAGGTCGATACTCACGTATACGCAGAGGATGTCCGATGCTTAAACAAAATAAAGAAATCAAACAAGTTTAAATCTTTGCAAAATGAAATGCACAATCACAGCGACTTTTCAGCAAAGTTGTGAAAGTTCACAAACTTAACCAGTTTTATGCTTTTTGGCATTCAGCGATTACTGAGTAGGTACACAATCACGAAGGACAAAACTAAGTACTATGCTTTTAACCATGTTTCCCACTAGAACTAGGCTTTTTCATTTAAGTTTGTATCGTTATCGCAAATCTACTAGTCTAGCTGAGTCTATCGTCACATCTTTAGTGAGATCGTTTATCACATTTTGACTTTACATTTCTTTAGCATGCTATGACAGTCCAACTGATCTACTATCATTTCCTCTTTTATGCAACAAAACTCATTTTTTCATTTTTCAATGTTTTTGACATTTTTCAAATTTTCTAATTTTTTTAAAAATTTTTACTCCCCCTAAAATCAAAATATGTCTCAATTTTGATTTTCTGGGAAAATTTGAAAACAAGCTATACATGAAATGTGACAACATGATGAGAATCACTTCAATTCTCCATTCACTTGGCTTGAACAATCAGAACTCCCCCTGACAACAAACTATTTTCCCATAGTGATTTCAAAACACTTAAGTTTTTTTTAATCAAAATGGTTTTTCCGGAAAATAAGTTTTGTGTGTCTTTTCACAAATTCGGGGATCTTTCATCACTTTGTTTTCTTCAATCATTTGTAAAAACTAACATTTTTAATATCAATCCACAAACATCACTTGTAGAAAATCAAGTACAACTTAATGTCCTTGATTTACCACTTGTAAGTCGAAATATCACAAACGTGAATTTTTCAAGAAATGTGCCGATTCCTGTTCCACGCTTACCAACCTGGGAACTCCGGCAAGTCAGGTTTTTCATTTAAACAGATTCACCCAAGCCTGACTGTCCTTGGGTGATTTTGAATTCTTGTTCAACAATGGTGGAAAGTTTGCCTCATCCATTGTTAGACTAGAACTCTTAGTTTTTACCTCAACAACTGGCTCTTCTGGCTTTACCATACCAGAATCATTGCCTGAACTTGGCTTGTCTGACTTTGAAGAATCAGATTCATCGCCAACAACTTTCTTCTTCTTCTTCTTCTTCTTCTTTCTCTCTTCTGTCCTCAGATTTGTATCTGATGAACTCATCTTGCTTGACTTTGCAGTTGAGGAAAGCGATTCATCAGAACTCTTATTTTTACCAACAGATGAACCCGAGGACAATATCTTTTCCAGATACTCTCTGGCCTTCTTCCTCTTCTTCCTCAGTCTGTCTTTTTGCCCCTGTGAAAGCTTCACTTTCGTTTCTTGAACTTTATGTTCTTGAACCTTCTGTTCTTTGGGCTTGACAGAGACTGGTTTCTTCACCTGCTTCTGAGATTCAGCCCTCGATCTTCTCATTGAGCAATCTCTAGCAATGTGGCCAATGATGTTGCAATTAAAACATCTCCTTGAATCAAACCTCCAACTCTGGCAGTTAACAGCAATGTGTCCTTGATAACCACATTGGTAACACACTCTGTTATCGTACCAATCACCATTTTCAGCCCAAATGCTCAAATCATAGCATTGTTTGGCTTGGTGATAATCCTTCCTCATGTTTGCTGGATTTGACTTTTGAGCACTGTGGTTCAACCTGCACCACTTATTACCAACAGTTTTTGAGTTTTCATTTTTCAATTTTTGATTTTGATTGGATGATCGATCTGATGAGCTTTTATTATCTTTTTGGACATTTTTCTCATTTTTAATTTTTTGTTTCTGTTCCACTTTCTTCTTCAAAGGTTTTTGCTTAGAGCATTCTCCCTTTTCAGTCGATTGCAGAACAGTTTTCTGAAATTTATCTTTTAATTTCAAAAACAATTTTTGTTTTTCAGTTTTATCTTTTTCATCATCAGATTTTCATCACAATCTTCAACTTTGACTTTATCAAAGTTTGTGACATCGTCACTTATTGGAACGGAATTGATCGGTTTTGGACAAGGAAAATTCAAACTATCTGATGAAGTCACAAAACCTTTCAATTTCCTTTCAAGTTCATCAATCTTGTTTCTTGAATTCTTAGCTTCGTTTTCAAGCTGAGAGATTCTTTCAAAATGAAACTTGATTGATTTTTCATTCTCATTCTTCATGTTTTCAAGAACAGACTTTTCATTTTCCAAAACATTTATCTGTTCTTGAAATTTTGTCTCATTTGCTTTCAGATTTTTGTTCTCAAGCTTTATCCAGAAATCTTCATTTTCTGAATTCGACTCCTTTTCTTCTAACTCTTTGATTTTCTTTCGAGCACGTTCACATTCTTTTTCAAGTTTGATAATTTTCTGAAGATGGGAATTTATCATTTTTTTGCTTTTCGATGTTGTTTTTGCTAAACACATCTCTTCCATCTTCAAGAATTTTTATTTGATTTTGAAATTCTTTTCCCAATTTTAATTTTTCATTTTCAAAAGTTTTGATTCTTTCTTCATAGAATTTTCCATTTTCTTTCAACTTCTGGTTTTCCAATGTCAAACTGTTCAAATTACTTAACAGTTTGTCATTTTCAACTTTCAGTTTCTCACAAACTTCCTGAAACATAAGAATCTGTTTAATATCAGCTTGCTTCTAGTCTTTCAACTTCTCGACTTCCAATTTCAAACTTTCTGCATCCTTCAAGAGTTTGTCATTGTTAGTCTTAAAGTTGTTACACTTGGAGCATTCTGATTCAGAATTTGAAGTTCCAATCTTCTCAGATTCTTCTTTCATTGACACTCCTTCTTCTTTTGCCCTGAATGTATCTGCACAAAATATTTTAACGAAATCAAGAGGATTTGCATACTCATCAATATAACAACCTCTCTTGATATCGTATTTCATCACATATTTTGCCCTAACACATTCAACAATCCTTTTGTTCATCTCATCAATCACATCTAATCCCATATTCATCAATTGATTTTCTAAGACCTTTATCATTTCTTTCCTTTTCTTTCCATTTTCAAATTCATGAGTTTTAAGTATGCTGATGAATCTTTTTAGACGTAATTTTGAAAAATTTGAATCATTTTTCAAAATTTTCAAACATTCACTCCATTCAATCGGTAATGCATCGGCAAACTTTTCTATCTTTTCAGCATCTGATAGAAATATCTCATGATCTTTTAAGTAACCAAGTAAAACTTCATATCGATTTTCTAGATCTTCCAATCTTTCATTTTTCAAACATACAAAATATTTAAACCTTTTGACCCAACCATCCTTTTTCACATTTCTATAACTATCGTCCAAATACCCCATGTACCAATCATTTAATCTTTCAAGATCATGATTTTCCATCTCATCAAACATCATTTCCATTTTTCAAATAATCCCGACAAATTTCACTCAAAACACACTTTCAATTTTTTCGAGTATAAAGTGGGTTGCACTAAACAATGATTGGGCCGAGAAGTAAATGAACCACGTGATAACTTGGACAGTTCAAAATTGGTTCAATAATTGGGCCGTAATTGGGCTTAGAATGATTTAAACTTGGCCTTCCTTGTCACACGCAAATCACACAAACAAATATAGAACCAACACAATTAACAATCACATGCACACTCACTTTAATCAAGAACTTGATAAAAAAAAAACTTAATACCAATCTGAATATCACGTGACCAAACACTTATCAATTCATTTGCCGACAATTTTTAATACTGATCACATGCAATCACAATTTTCAACAATTAAACGATTCTCAAAGCAAATGGCAGTCACATGTAATTTTGGTTATTACAAGATAAGTTCATTGGACCTCTATATGGCTTCACGTGATCCTTTTTAATTCACAAGCAACATATTAATTTTTCACATGTAATGTCTGACACACAACCACTTAGCCGACCACTTTATATATTCACATGCAATATTCGAGAACTTTCAATCAGTTCACACTACTCAATGCACTTTCAATAATATCACATGAACTGACACTCTCGTAAACTGTTATACACAATTCGATGAACACACTTTCAAACAGTAAGATCAATTTTCAAACAGTCATGATGACAACTTTCAAACGGTGATCATGTTTCAAACTGTCATGATTGCAATTTTCAAACGGTCACGTAGAATTTCAAACGGTCAGGTTATGTTTCAAACGGCCAGGTGCAATTTCAAACTTTCAGATGCAATATCAAACGATATGTTCAAACGGAACACAAATTTCAAACGTAATAGTCCTGTCACGTTTGAAATTACACCATTTTCAAACGTAATGACAAGCTTCAAACGATGTTTCAAACGAAATGTGAGCAGATTTCAAATGTTCAGGCAGTTTTCAAACGGAACACCTATGCTTCGTTCAAACGGAATGGTATTTTCAGTCCATTTTTACCACTTTTACTTAGAGTTTAGGTCCGATATTCTCAAGGGTTTGTTAAAATACCATTACACACACATTGTGAAAGTTTCAGCCGATTTTATCTATGAAAACTTGTTCAGTTTTGAAAAGAAGGTGTAGAAGATAGAATATTCCAGCGAAAACGAGCTAAATGGTAAGAACTCTTCCTCCTGTGCTCTGATACCACTTGTAGGATCGTGAAACGACCCGAATGAGTCGATCAGAAGAGTGCTCAGACCGAATCAGAGGCGGAATTCATTGATTCGGTCTTCGTTTAGCTTGTATTCACTATTAATTGTCTCGTTTATTAATCTCTGAACGTTTACAAGACAGGAGACACCTCGACAGCACCTCGGCGTCGGAATCTAGAACATTACAAATGAAATCGTTTGAAGGCTATTTATAGGGAGGACCCTTCCGTTTGAAAGTGACATGATCATTTCAAACGGAACCCTTCAAACGGACATCTACAAACGGTCACTCTCAAACAATTCTAATTTTGACTTTCAAACGGTTACAACATATTTGTCTTTATGTGTGAATTCTATTGTGATGTCATCAATATGATGTCACAAGATGATGTCATATTGATGATGTCACACTCCACAACGAACTCGAGACTCGACATAAGATGAAGACGACAGATGAATGCACCAACAGATCTTTCAAATTTAACTTCATCAGTTAAGATTTTATCCTGAAGGTTTTCATTTACCTCTTTGATGTTAGCAAAAGCAATAATGCAATTGTCAGAATATAGTTTTTCAAGAACTTGAGGAGATACCTTGGCAGCAACCATCATTGCACAATCACATTGATGATTTTCTTCATCATCATCTCTTACTTCTTTCTCACCTGCTTTCTTCTCTTCCTCTTCTTCTTTTTCATCTTCGGACCATGGATCTGTCAGTGGTTCAATCAGGGTTCCTGAACTCTCTCCCAGCAGTAGTTCACCAGCCACAGTAGTAACCACTGCTTCAGTCACCTCATCCACTATTTCATCACTTAGCTGTTCACCTTCAGTTTCAATCCCCTCTGGTATTGACTCTAATGCCATCAAACAAAATTCATCATTAGAAAGTTCATTAAAGGCATAGAGTGCAAAATTTTCATCACCAAGCTCATCAGGCATACTGCTCCAGTCAACAAAGCCTTGAGTGAAGAAGCTTTGCTGATCTGGTTGTACTGCTGCTGGAGCAGCTGTTTGAGGTGCAACAGTTTGCACTTGTGCCTGAGGGACAGGGGTTTGAACGTACTGAATTTGTGGAACAGTGGTTTGAACATAATGCACAGGCACAGGGGCAGCAGCATAGTGAGCAGTGTTAACATGAGCTGCAGGGGTATATTGGGTATAGTGCACAGTGCTTTGATTTTGTGGTCTAGGGTTTGAGCTGGGATGAGTGATTATAGGACCAGTAGTTTGACTCCTGCATTCCCTAGCAAAATGACCTAGCCTATTGCACTTGTAACAGTTGATTTTTGATTTATCCAACCCCACCCTTAAATTCCCATGTAACCCTGGGAATTTTCTCCCTGTTCTTTTGTAGAATTTGCTTGTTCTCACACTAAGCAAAGCCAACTGATGCAAAATGTCCATCTCTTCTAAGTCAGTGGGATCAAAATGTTGCAAATCATTGAGTTCAAAGCACAAATTATCTGACATCTGGTTTTCACAGTTTGCAGTAAAAGCATACTTTGCAGAGTGAGGATCAGGGTTGTTAAAATTTCCACCAGCAGTTATATCAATGAAGTGATCATAACCCTGATCCTTACCACTGCTACCAGATTCTTCCTGACCAAAAAGAGCTGTGCTACCGAATGAATAATTATCAGCAACTTTTCCAGACTCTTGCAACTTCTTTTTCTGGTTCAACTCCCTTTCATAGGTCAGGAGTCTACCATGAAGTTGGGTCAGGGTCAGATCTTTGAACTCAGCAGAGTTTCTAGTGACAAAGGCTATGGTGTCCCATTTTTCTTGTAGTGACCTAAGGAACCTGCTATTTTGAGTTGAATTTGGAAAAGTTACTTTAACAAGCCTTAGTTCACTAATGAGACAACTGAATCGCTCAAATTGCTGAGTCAGTCATTCACCCTTGATGTGACAGAATGTTTCATACTGCTGATTCAGAATTTCCCTATTGTTCTCAATGACTTCTTATGTCCCCCCCCCCCCAAACTGTTCCTTCAATGCATCCCATAGCTCTTTGGCATTGTTACAGTGTAACAGTCCAGCATAGATCTCATTGGGTAATGCGGATGCTATGATGCTAAATACTTTGGCATCGAGTTCGAACTTTTGAAAATCAGTTTCAGTATAGTTTTCAGTTGGTTTAGGAACGAACTTCTTTGCATCCTCAGCACTTGGCACCATAGGAACATGGGGACCAAAAACAACAGACCTCCAACATCCAGTGTTCTGTTGAGCAAGGATGTGACCCATCCTTCTCTCCCAGATGTTGTATTCATTACGTTTAAGCATGGGTGGTTTAAAAAGTGAGCCAATGTTATTCTTATCATCTTGTGATTGTGACGTCATCCTGGTTGTTTTACAGACACTGATTAATCAACTTTGATGGTGATTAAACCTTGCTCTGTTTTTCAACACAAACGAACAAACTATCAGTATCAACTTTTATGAGCTGAACTATTTATGTCAAAATGATTGTTAAATCAAATTTGACTGTCCAAGCTCTGATACCAATTGTTGGATCTGGGTTTGGTTTTGATTGTATTTTTCGTTTGAATTAGAATGAAGATGGATGAGTTGTGCAGCGGAATTAAGATGGAAACAAACTTTGCATACAATCAAAGGAGAGTATTGCTTTGATCAAACACTTTTCACAAAGAACCGAAAGATTGAATTTAATTTCAACAACGATTACAATGCAATGCTTAATACAAACTCCCCCTCAGCCAGAGCTCAGTGTTTGTTCGTGCAGAGAAGACGATTTTGCAAAGAGCTAATAGAACAGTACAGAGCACTGTTCTATTTATAGGCACTAGCAAACCACTGAGCATCTAAGCTGACGTCACCATGAAAGTGACATCTAACCTCCTAACAAACTCTAACCTCTGATCAATACAAACACTGCTATGCTAACTACTGCTATTACATTTCATTACATAAAATGCATCTAAATAACTGCTGCATCCTTCCACTGCTGTGAACCCAGCAGTACTTGTCCGGATCAGCAGTGCTTGACTCAAGGCAGTAGATTGAACAGCAGAGCTTTAGTCTTTCATCAGGCCTTTACTTGATCAGCAGTTTGGAGGTCAGTAGTTTGCACGATCAGTAGATAGGAGGTCAGCAGATGTTGAAATCACTTTCAAGGGGAGAGACTTGTATGTAACATCTGCTTATTCTGGATCCACTGCTCTGATCCAGTTTTGGCTTTAATTATCTGTTCCTCTGGTAGGGTTCAATCCCAACACACACCCCCAAATTCCACAAGCGGAGTATCACCGCAGGAGGCGTGACATGACCAGGATCCAACCACCAATCATATTGAAAAATATAATTAAAGTAAACGTAAAACCAAACAACAATATAATTGGTGTCCAAAACAAATTATCTAAGTTCAAGTTATCAGCGGAAGCATAAATTTTAAAACCAAAACAGAAGTTATAAGTTCATAAAGTTTAACATGGAACTCAACAGTCCATGTCCCACAACGACCTCGACCTCCTGTGCAAGCTCCATCTAAGCACCTAACGACCTGCAAGGCATATAGTAACGAATCAACAACAAAGTTGAGCGAGTTCACAGTTGGGTGTTCGTTTTAAGTTGTTTAAAAAACAAAGGTTTCCTTTTAGCTGGCTTACTTGTCGTGGGGGTTACCCCATAGTTGAAAAACATGATTAACCATTCCTTTTATTCTGGCTCCCAGCTGTGGGGGCTACCCCATGAAAATCCCACTAGACCCGTTACCATATCGACAACTGACTCAGAAAGTTGGGTGCCCTAAGTCAATGTCTATCATCATTGACGTGCCCAGATCCATTAGTCCACTCCTGTCCTCTGCGGCACGGTGTGAGGCTTGTCAAACCTAATAGCGCAATTTAACTAATGACATGTTCGCCATTGGCCCGGCGATTAAGTCGATATAAAAATGAGGTACTTAATTATAGAGTTTTTGGTCTAGTAACAATGTTGTCACCCTTCAATTAAGAGGGTGGAGGTACGTATTCTAACCAAGAGAATACATAGGTTTCCTTTCAATCAATTACCCATTCCCAACCACCGGGAATCCCATGCCTTGTAGAAAGTGTGAACTCACCTTAGGTTAGCTCGGCAGATACACAAAAAGGTCACTTGAGATATTTGTGGTCAACCACGTCCTAACATGGTTACCATACAAGTCAGGTCTAGGTTCAAGTAGTGCACATAAGTTTACACATAAACTAACAGGTTACGAACACGTAATGATCATGGCAAACACGTAGAACACATTAACAGTCAAGTACACATAATTGTCCAACTTGTGCGACTCGGATGATTGGGTCGTCGAGCTTGTGCGAGCCCAATCATCTTGTGCGAACCTTTATATAAAACCCAATACAACCGGCCCAACCTGTTGTGCGTCCAGCACAATCTTGTGCGACTCACAACGGGTTGTGCGATCCAAAACATACCCAGCCCAATATCATGCAATCCAAAACCTATACGGCCCAAACATACAAACAGACAATTAACTTGTGCGGTCCAGTTACACTTGTGCAATCGAATATAACTTGTGCGATTGGGGTTTTGGGCTATTCGGCCCAACAGCTTAAACATTTATGTGGCCCAACATCTTGTGCGATCAGCACAACCTTGTGCGATTCACAAGATGTTGTGCGACTGAGCTTAAAAAGGCTATACATTGTGCTTTAACTGTTGTACCCTACCTACCCTAGCTTGTGCGATTGGCTTGTGCGACCACCCTTGTGCGATTAGCCTTGTACGATTAGCCTTGTGCCAACCCGGGGAAGATACAAAGAAGCTTATTGAAAGATATTGCCACTTAGTTCGATCCATGTCGATGTTGAGTATAACAAAAGATCGTGAAGAATGGGTTGACAAGTTAGCGGATGCGTTACCGCAAAAAGGAATGGGGTACATACTTGATGATCTTGAAGAACACTGGGGTTTATGATGGGTTAACAATTTCTCAGTTTTTCGAGAAGATTGAGGGTCAAGATTTGGAACAGCAGAATATTGCAAGGATGAACAGTCCAAGTGGTCAACAGGATGTAAAAATGTACTACAAAGGCAGTGTTCCAGAAGTTGAAAGAAGCCCAAAAATCCAAACTGCGTTTAGTGCTGGAGATTCATCTGAAAAAGTTGATCAAAGTTCTAAAAGTAGCAGTAGTTTCTCTTCATACCCGAGTGTCAATCCAAAAGATACTACATCAAGCTTCCATTCTCAAAGCACAAAGACAGGAAATGGTTATGTGATACAATGCAACATTGCTTTAAATCTTCCAGACGTCCAAAGTTTTTCTGAAGAGGTTGCAAAAGATCACATGGCTCTACTTGGTTCCGTGTTGCTATCTTATGAAGGTTTAGTGGCTGGAAGGATCGGGAATCCTATGCTTACAAAGGAAGATTACGATCAGATTGATGCAGAAAAATGGAACTAATGGACATCAAGTGGTGTCTAGCTAGTGTCCTTAGACGAGCTGAAAAGTTCAAGCTGATTACTGGAAGAAATGACTTTCTTGATGCACATGTATCTACTTTAGGTTTTGATAAATCTAAAGTTACTTGTTTTCGATGCAGGGAGAAAGGTCATTTCAAGAGGGAATGCAAGAACAGAGAAGCTAGTGATGTAAAGAATTCGTTCGGAAAAGATGACTATTACCGGAAAGCCATATATCAGCAAGTTGGTCAGCAACAACAACAAGAACCACAGGTGGCTCATGGTAGAAAAGTGATCGAGGATTCAAAGAGAGCATGTTTGGTGGATTTTAACTTGAACAAATACATATCGCCAGAAAGCAAAGCATGCCTAATCAATCAAGATGACGAAAGGTTACCTGAAGGTTTTAGCTGGGATATGTTTGTGGATGAAAAAGGAGAGTTTAAAGCATTCATTGGTAAGATTGTGAAAGAACCAGATATGTTTACCACATGGATGAATTCTATTGGTGAGACTGTGAAGAATGTGAAGGAAGAGTCTGTTGCATCTGAAGAAAGCTCACAGAGCTCAGATGAAAGTTCACAAAGTGATGAAAGTTCAGAAAAGGAAGTTGTTTTTGATCAAACACCAGCTGATTCTGGTTCTTTGGATGATAATTCTGATAAATCAGTAGAGTTTGATCAAACACCAACTGATGACAGTAGTGATGATGAAGAAGAAAGACATATTAATGTTGCAAAATCTCATCTTTCTCCTGAAAGTTTTCATTTTTATTTTGCAGATCGCTTGGAGAAGCTGAAGGAGAAACGAGCAGTAAAAGAACAAACGTAAAAGAAATCTGAAAGTGAAAAGGATGAGATAGTTCAAAAGGAAGAAGTTAAAATTGTTGCTGAGGAGATTGTTGAGACTGAGCAGGTGGGTGAAGCAGAAAATGTGACTAAAGCTGAGAAAGTTGTTGAAATTGAGAAGATAATAGAAGTTGAAAAGATTGTGGAAGTCATCAAGCCTTGCTTGAAGTGTTTGGAACCTTGCAAGGAATGTGCAGCTAGAGATGAGAAGCTAGCTGAGTTTGAAAAGATGAAAGAACAATTACTGTTCAATCTTAACTGCGTGAAAGAATCATATGATATTTTGAACAGAACAGTAACTGGTCTTCAAAAGACTAACTCTGAGAGAGAAGATGTTTTAACAATGATGAATGCAACGATGATGTCGAAGCAAAAAGCTATAAATCATTACATCGAAGAATGTGCTACACTGAAACAAGAGTTAGAGAAGGAGAAGATTGAGAATGAGAGGATCAGAAGATTATTGCAGAGTTATTCTAGTTCTGATTATCTTATTGATCGAATTTACCCGACTGTTGCAGGTTTCGAAGCATTCAAGAATGAGAAGACAAAGATGATTTACCAGAAAACATTGACGTTACTTTCACATCGTCTGACACTGGTCATGAGTCTGAGTTAATCAAAAAGGTGGTCGATCAGGTGTTGGATACTGATGAGGAGTCTGAGTCAAAATCTGAGTCTGGAGGGTCAAGTTCGTCAGTTAACAGTTCCAAATCGTCGGTTAAACGGTCTTACAGTAAAGAATTTTTGTTATCAAAAGCAAATTTGGATGATGAAACATTTGAAGTAGCATACACTTTAAATGATTCTGACAAATTATATTCTGACAAAGAGTTTCCAATAAGAAGTGTTAGATTTGAAATGATCAAAAAGGTTTTCAAAATGACAGAAATTAAGATTTCTGAAATAAAAGATTTAAATCTTACTGGAAAACCTAAAAAATACACTTCAAGAGTACAACAACGATTAAACAAGAAAAAGGGTTACAATTCTGGTTCTGGTTTTCAAAAGAAACCAAATCATAATGGTAGCTACAAAAAGAAAGGTTTAGGTTTTATTTCACCTAAAAATTATAAAAATGAGAAAAATTCTAAAACAAAAACAGAATTTGTTTCAGGAGGAAGTGCAGAAGAAGAACAGAAGAAACCTTTCTGGAGACAATCAAACCAGGAGTTTCTTGCTGAGAAGAAAAGGAATGGAACTGGAGTGTTTCATCCAAAAGAGACTCGAACTTGTTTCAAATGCAATGAAGCTGGTCACATTGCATGGAACTATCCGAAAAATGCTAAGACTAAACAGGGAGTTTCTGAAAAACTGAAAGAAATAGTTGTTGATGTTGAACCACCAACCGAAAATTTCAGAATTTTTGAAAACTCAACTTATGAGGTTGGTGAGTGTTCTAAAAAGAATTTTTACAAAAGGAAAGCAAAGAACAACCAAGTATGGGTTGTTAAAAAGTGTAATGAGAAAGTCGGCAATGATTCTGGTTCCACAAAGCCAGAAGAGCCACAAGGTGAGGTAAAAGAGGTAAAGTCTGTATCTTCAGTGAATGATGATGAATTTCCATCACTGAAGTTTGAGAAGATTAAACAGAAAGTTGGTAAGATTGAGATCTCGGATCAATTTTACTCCGAGAAGAATGAATTTGATGTCGAGAAAGTTTTTTATGGAAATGTTAAGAAAATTTTTGGGAAAATGCTTGATGGGAAAGTAAAAGGGGTTAAAGATTTTTACGCAACAAAGAAAGCAACTTTTAATCCAACTGAACAAGAGCTAAAGGAGCTAAAAACACCCAAGGTTGGTCAAACTTGGGTGGAAATTCTTTTCCCTTGAACATCTGACTATGCCGGAGATCCCAAGTTAGTAATCGTGGATCAGGAATCGGCATCTTTCTTAGTAATTGATTGTGTGATTAAATCTTAAAAATAGTTGAATTTTTACAGGATAAGTGTGAATTGCCGGAGCTTCCAGGTTGGTAAGTGTAAAGCAGGAATCGGCATCTTTATTGGTAAAATGATTTTGTGTAGATGTGGTATTCCTACAAGTTGGTTGATGAAGTTTTACACCTACAAGTGGTAAATCAAGGACATTAAGTTGTACTTGTTTTTCCTACAAGTGGTTAATCAAGGTCATTAGGTTGAACTTGATTGGACCATACTTACTAGTGGTATTTGAAGGACAATATGATAAACCAAACCCCTAAACTTTACAAGTGATAAAATCAACAAAACTTATTTTCCAGAAAAATCATTTTGGTTAAAACAAACTTAAGTGTTTTGAAATCATAATGAGAAAATAGTTTTTTGTGAAAGGGGGAGTTCTGATTGTTTATGTCAAGTGAATGGCGAATTGAATTGATTCGATATCGGTTGTCATTTTTTTTATATAGTTGGTTTTCAAATTTCCTGAAATGCGTTTGTATTTTAGGGGGAGTAGAAATTTCTGAAAATCCAAAAACATTAGAAAATTTGAAAAAGGCAAAAACATGATAAAATAAAAAATGAGTTCTAGTGTCAAAGAAGAGGAAATGATAGTACATCAGTAGACAGTCACAGTATGCTAAAGAAATGTAATGTTTATATAGTGTTAAACAGTCTCACTGATGATATGCCGATAGGTTTTTACACATTTAGTAAATTTTTTCGGGATATAAACTTAAATTCAAACTTGCTTATTTCGTGGGGAACACTACTTGGATATATAGGTAACCCCTGAAATCTCGTTTGAAAGGTCCCTCTTTCTGAGATACTAGGTCTTTATGCTCAGTGATATCTGGGGTATTATCCCGGGACTTCTGCTGAATGGAAATTCTGACCTAGTCCCCGGAGAATACTTTCTGCTTGCTTGAAATATAGCGCCGCCCTCAGCAAATTGATGAAACAATAAAATTGATAGTCATTGATGTTGTAATTCAAAAGATCCTCTAAAGGGGACACACCAAAAGTCGAGCCGTCATCTCTCTGCTGAACGGAAGTTCTGACCTGAGCTCTCACGGTTTCGTACTATAATTTATTCCCTTACAGATATCATCTGTGGTATACTCACCTGTAAGACTGAATATTGGGATCTGGATACGGGAGTATATTCAAGAGGTGGGACACATGAATGAGTTTAAGTCCTTAAAACATCTAACTCATATCCTGAATCAGTTGAAATTTGTGTGAGAATTTAAGTGGATCAGTATATTGGCAATCTAAGTGAATTGTTTAATTCTTAATGTGTAACTAAGCTTAACGGTACTTGTGACTTGTCAAAAACTGATATGATCCTCTTACACAAAACTCACAAAAATATTGTCTGTAAATATTTCTTTTTCTTAATATCTCAAAATCCAAAAAGATTTTCAGTGTGTTTTAGCATAATTTTTTGAAAAAGTCAAAAAGATTTTCGACAACTGGTGTTGGAGAGCTGATTTTCAAAATTCCAAGTGCTAGACATGATGACATATTTTTGAAAAGAAGTATGTGTTTGAAAATCAAATGTGTTTTGATCAAATTTTAAAGTGGTTCATCAAGATTATTGAGTTATTTTTTAGGGAGAGTCAGTGTTAGTGAATACATTGAATTGTTAAATGTGTGAAATTTACTTTAAGGTAGAGTTTGTGCAGGTTTAAGTATGAGCTGGGTTGACGATCCTGAACTGAAAGAGAGCCAGGTGACTATCTTGGAATTAATGCTGTGTGATAGTGAGCCAGGTTGATCGTTCCTGAGGATGCTTAAAGAGCCAGGTTCCGATACCTGAGGATTCTGTAGATAGAAGATTAAGCCAGGTTTCGATTCAGTGGACAAAGTCTGAGTCAGGCAAAGATCTTGATTTTGTGAAAGTCAGATTACGGTCCTGAAGCAGATGATGCTGATGAACTTAAAGAATGCAAGCACATTGTTAAGGGGAGTCTGTTGATGCTGATAGAAAGAGTGAAGCCCAGACACTGATAGAGACTGAAGTTGCAAAGACTCGACACGAGAGACTCGTCAACATCTGAGGGGGAGTCTGTTAGTGCATGCATCTGTCGACTTTGTCTTGTATCGAGTCTTAGTCTAGATAGGATAGATCAGGGCACGTAGATCGAGAAAATAGGATGGTATAGTGTGTTTATAGTCTGATTCCGCTTGAACAGGCTATTCCGCTCGAAATGACCTTGGTCACTTTCAAGCGGAATCATAACCTTGCTATTCCGCTCGAACTTGTTCATGTGTGTTTCGAGCGGAATCAGAGCCCCTATAAATAGGGTTGGAGCGGATTCAGTTGTAAGAGTTGCTGATTTCCATACCGAAGTGCTGCCGGTGTGACATTTGCTTGTAATCATTGTTAATTCAATATACAAGGTGTTTAAAGTGAAGATTAAGTTGTTTCTACCTTTGTTTCTTGTTTTTCGCACCTGAAACAAAGTAAAACTTCTCTGAACGACTCATTCGGGTCAGATACACGATCCTACAATCCCATGCCTTGTAGAAAGTGTGAACTCACCTTAGGTTAGCTCGGCAGATACACAAAAAGGTCACTTGAGCTATTTGTGGTCAACCACATCTTAACATGGTTACCATATAAGTCAGGTCTAGGTTCAAGTAGTGCACATAAGTTTACACATAAACTACAGGTTACGAACACGTAATGATCATGGCAAACACGTAGAACACATTAACAGTCAAGTACACATAATTGTCCAACTTGTGCGACTCAGATGATTGGGCCGTCGAGCTTGTGCGAGCCCAATCATCTTGTGCGAACCATTATATAAAACCAATACAACCGGCCCAACCTGTTGTGCGTCCAGCACAATCTTGTGCGACTCACAACGGGTTGTGCGATCCAAAACATACCCGGCCCAATATCATGCAATCCAAAACCTATACAGCCCAAATATACAAACAGACAATCAACTTGTGCGGTCCAGTTACACTTGTACGATCGAATATAACTTGTGCGATTGGAGTTTTGGGCTATACGGCCCAACAGCTTAAACATTTATGTGGCCCAACATCTTGTGCGATCAGCACAACCTTGTGCGATTCACAAGATGTTGTGCGACTGAGCTTAAAAAGGCTATACATTGTGCTTTAACTGTTGTACCCTACCTACCCGAGCTTGTGCTACTGGCTTGTGCGATTGGCTTGTGTGACCAGCCTTGTATGATTAGCCTTGTGCGATTAGTTATAACATTCCATAATTCATGCAATTGGTTACAATCATTCTAACAGTTTCCATATTTGCACACAATCAATCAACAGTTTCTACTCAATCCCTTATTCGATCAAATCAAGGTTTTTATCCATTAATTCCTATGAACCTGTTTTGGTCAAAAATTACCTAAGCAATTTAGTGATCAAATTAGTTAAGTGAGGTAGTGTGCTAGAAATATGTGTGAAAAATATGCTTGTTAAGTTATTTAGAAAATCAGTATTCAGGATACGGCTCAGGATATTGAGCTGTATCTACGATCAAACTATGAGCAAAAGTAAAGTAAACGACACGAGATGTACTAGGAAAGCCCTTGATCAATCTAGATCGCCGGCATAAAACCTCGGGAGCTGACAATCGCAGCTGCCTTGTTCTTCTTATTACTTCAAACGTCAGGATACAGTGCAGGATGTGGTGCGGATCGACTATGTGTTACAATGAAATTTGAATACAAGTGTAGTGTTTGCAATGAGCTAGAGAGTGAAAGTGTTCGAGAGTATCAGTGTAAAATTGTGTGCCTTAAACTGATCCGCCCCCATCTATTTATAGTAAAGATAATATAACAAACTATCCTAAACTTCCGGGATCCACCGAATATTCCTTAATCGAACGTTGTAGACCTGGTCTTTCGGGTTCAACGTCTCTCCTTCAACAAACACGTCCGAGTCTTGAGGAGAAGAAGTCCACTTGACCGTTAGCAAGTCTCAGCCTTTAACCTGCACGTGGTTAATTCAATAAACCTCAGGATATCGCCCAAGATGTTAGCAATATCCTCTTCCAGCATCCTGGTCACAAATAAACAAATAAAGGCAGGATATTGGTCAGGATATGTATGCTTAGAAAATGAGCCATAACAATTGTCCCCAAATATATCGGTTGGGATACCAATCCAACGGATATATTTCAAAAGTTTCACCTCATAACTTAAGGCAATTAATACGACTAGACCCTTGAAATGACAGCGGTGCAACTTCCAAAGCATTATTTACTCTTTACCCCCCTATATTCATCCTATATTAACCGAGGGACTCCTTATTACGGTTATCCTTATCTTCAAGCGGACATCAGGTATTTTCCTTTCTATCCTTCTTTCTTGAATCTCTTTTAGTTTGCTCAATACTTTTCATGGCACCACGAACGAAATCCCGATCGGACCGACCGACCTCAGCCCTCGTAAGTCAAAACCTTATTCGCAACCCATCAAAGGAAGTCTGTTGTTTCAACAATGCCGACATCGCTGCTCTTAAAGATTCCGGTGCCTTCCCCACTGGAACAGTCTTTCGCCCTTTCGACCGGGAAGCCCGATCGGACGCGTCATCCGACGAGTGGGTTTGTTTTTTCGCTTACCCTTTCTCTCTTGGACTCCGGTACCCGTTTCCACCCTTTATCTCTAGCTTTTTCGACCTCACCGGCCTTAGTTACGCCCAGGTTATGCCAATGGTCTGGCGAGTCTTGATAGTGCTAGATCAAATCAAGTCTCGTCATTTTCCCAACCTGTTTATCGAAGACCTCCCTATAGCATACCGGTTGAGATCCCATGGCGATCATCGTTTTCTTCTGTTTTCTACCTCCAAGAACCCTTTAGTTCTTAAGGCCTCCAAGAACGAGGATCGATGGCGACGAAAATTCTTTTTCGTAAAAAGAGATTCTATTGATAAGGGTTTCGATCTGCCAGTTAAATGGTTAACCAAGGGTAGGATTTAGGGTTTTAGGAATATCCCCAATTATATCCTCAAACTATATCCCAGACTTATATCCTGACATTTTTATGCAGCGAACTTCAGAGATTTAGTACCTCCCAGCGCAGAATCCGAATCCAAGATCGAAGAAATCTATCGACTTCCTGTCAGTGAAAGAACTTTCTCCCTGTCTCTCACAGATTCAAGCCAGAAATCAAGCTCAGAGATGTCTGGTAAGCACATTCTCAGTAGTTACATATATTCTAAATCAATTATTTTTCAAAAGTATGATGAGTTCAAGAACATCTTCCCTCGTGCAGTACCGGTTGTCAACCTTGAAGGTTTCCAACTTGACGAGTTGGATTGCTACTCCAGCCTCGAACCCATCAAACAAGAATCCAAGCCAAAGCCGTCTGCTACACCAAAGCCTACCTCCTCGAAGACTGTTTCTGCTCCCAAAGGCCCTCCGGCATCCAGGACCCGGGCATCCAGCTCTCGGAAGAGAAAGGAGACGGACTCCCCAGCTGTTTCTGAAACATTCTCTCTCGAGAATCATGGGTTCAACGAAGCCACCTCATTCCTCAAACAGGTAGAATTTTCTTTTCGATATCCTGCACAAGTATGTTAGTCCTTATCCTGCTTATTTTTTACATCAATACCTGTGTCTTTATCGATAGGGTCTGGATCGTCTTATGCACTTGTATGAAGACGCTTGCGGGCTTAACAAGATGTTGGAGATCAAGCTGGAGAAAGCTGAGGCCACCATAGCTGACCAAGGAACCATTGCAGCTGCTAAATCCCAGCATTATGAAGACAAATACAAGGCAATGATCCGGGATCACCAGGCTACTCTCCACAAAGCCAACGAGGATGCTCAAGCCAAACTAGATGCCGCCCTTCTCCAATACCAGCAGAATATGAGTTCATATCGGGATAGCCTCAAAGCATCCGTGGTCGTCTCTCTTCTCCAAGCCAGGATAAGGATGGCTTACGAAGCCAGGGATATGGGCTTCGAATGCCCCTCCTGGAATATAAAGTCTTGGGAGGAGAAACTTCAGGATCTTGGGGGTCATCCCGTTGCTCATCCTACAAAGCATGCTGGTGAAGAGCCCTCTAAGGCGGCTGAAGAAGTGACCAATGCTGATGATGATGCCGAGAAGAATCCTAAGGCTGATGCTGGGGCGAATGCTGGGAAGGAGGTTGCTGATCAAGAAGGTGTCGCTTCTTAGGCAGCGGAGTGGGCGATGATGGATATACGTGCTAAGGCCGGAGCCCACTTTTAAATTTCATGGTTGTGGTTGCATAAACAATTTACTTTTCCTGTCTTCGAACAATTTACATTTCCTGCATCAGAACAATATGATGACCAAAGGTGGATGGGTCCTAGGTTTTAGGATGAAACCCTTGGTCATCGATTAGTATAATTTGTTTTGAACGTGGTAACGGTTGTAAGTGGACAGGTCCTGTTTTGAGATAGATCCTCCAACCGTTACACAAGTATGGTAGAAACTAATTGTGCTTTTGGTGGATGGGCCTCGGTTTGAGGTGAAACCAAAAGCACAACTTTTGACTTGTTAATAATATAACTATCTTTTGACTTACTTGCTGTTGCCTTGCATTACTTAGTGTAACTCTTAGCTTTGTAAAATTTTGTATTATTATCTTATGAAAATATCCTAATCAATATGCTCAGCGATATATTGTAAAACCTTTTTATTAGATAGAACTTCCAAACATTCCTTCAACTTTGTAGAAAGTTTTTGAAAAACAATCTATTTTTCCAAAACCAGTTTATGATAATACTTAAATGATCAAAGTTCCAAACTAATACTAGTTTCAGACACCTTAATCAAATATCCTGAAAAGGACTTTGAGAATATATCAGGATACTTGACCTTTTATAAAACATAGTGTTACTAAAAACTTAGATGATGTTTACAAAGGAAAGATCATACCCGGAGTAGTATATAACCCTATTATCAAACCTCAATCTCCTTGCAACTTTTCCAATGAAGATGTCCCCTGTGTGAGATATTTAGCATACTAATTCCGAGCTTTAGCCTTTGAGCTTTACATCACTGCCTTGGTAGGAATGTCCCCTGTGTACAATGTCTTCAAATACTTAGAAATCTTCTGAATGTCAATTTCCATCGTATAGGCAATTTTTTAGGTCCCAAGGGTAAAACCCAAGGATGTACTGGAGATAAATCCCTTGTATCCTGGGGAAAATCCCAAATTTTCATGCGCTACAGGCGGGAGTGTATAAACTCCAAGACTTAGAAAGGTGAAAACCTTTAAACCTTAGAGAGTATGAAAATACCCTTTCGTGAGAGAGGGTGATCAATCCTCATATACCTTTAGGATTCAGGATATAGCCAACAGTAACGAAATTGTCAGCCACTTTTACATGGACTGGTCCCGCCACCTTGAACTATCCCTGAATAACTTGCGCTCCAGGCGGGGTGTTTAAACCCAATTCGGAAGAAAGGTGAATACCTTTAAACCTGTGAAGGGATCAGGATCCCTTGTACGTGAGAGAGGGGGCCAATCCTCTAATCTTCCGAAATATCCTGAGTGAGCATCCCGGAGCTATATCCCGAAGCATATACTGCAAAACATCCTTAAACTAAGGTGGGTGTTAGCTTGGCTAACACCCCTCCGATGCTTAAGTTAGTATTGGGTTACAAAGAACAAATTAAACCAAACATATTTAAAAAAGGTAGAACTCATACCATCCTGAGTTAGAAATTAAATTCTAAACTCACTTGAAATAGAGCTTAAGGTGTATAGCATTCCAAGACCTCGGTAGCATATCCCCTTCTATATTCTTGAGTCTGTATGCTCCTTTCCCTGCTTCTGATTCAACTTCATATGGTCCTTCCCATTTTGGAGCTAACTTGCCATCGGCAGGATTAGTAGTATTCTGAAAAGCCTTTCTTAACACCCAATCTCCAACCTTAAATCTTCTGGTCCTAATATTCTTGTTATATGCCCTGGATATTCTCTGTTGATATGCTGCCATCCTTAGCCTTGCCGCGTCTCTCTTCTCATCTATAGTGTCTAAATCCTGACTCAAGGCTTCAGGATTCTGCTCAGGATCACTTAGGGTAGATCTTGCAGTAGGTATTGTCATTTCCGTTGGAATCATTGCTTCTGCTCCAAATACCAAGGAAAACAGGGTTTGGCCTGTTGCATTCTTTACCGTTGTCCTATCAGCCCACAAAACAAAGGGTAATTCTTATGCCCATCTCCCTTTTTTGGCTCCAAGCCTTTTCTTTAAGTTATTGACAATTATCTTGTTTGAGGATTCTGCTTGTCCATTTGCTTGAGGATGTACCGGAGTAGATGTGATTATTTTGATCCCCCAACTCTTGCAAAAGTCAGTAGTTCTCTTGCTTATAAACAGAGAACCATTGTCACAGATTATCTCAGCTGGTACTCCGAATCTGGTCAGGATATTCCTCTTTATGAAGGATACTACTTCTTGGTCTCTAACTTGAACAAATGCTTCAGCTTCAACCCGCTTAGAGAAATAATCCGTCATTGCTAGCATAAAGACTTTTCCTCCCGGAGCTTTTGGTAGCTTTCCCACTATATCCATACCCCACTTCATAAACGGCCAAGGGGAAACAATAGGATATAATGGTTCAGCAAGTTGATGCAGTATGTTACTATGTCTTTGACATGCGTCACATCTTCGAGCATATTCTGCGGCGTCTTTTCTCATTGTTGGCCAATAATATCCTGTCCTTAATACTTTTGAGAATAACGACCTGCCCCCAGTATGGTTACCACAATCCCCTTCATGTATATCCTGAAGTACTTCTTTGGCTTCAGGATCCTCCAAGCACCTCAAATACGGTCCTGCAAGAGATTTCTTGTATAAAATATTATTTATAATAGTGAATCGTGATACCTTCATCCTAAATGCCTTAGGATTTTCATTTCCAGGGATGTGTCCTTCTTTGAGATATATCATGATTGGAGCCGTCCAGGATTTAGGATCCTCTTCAGGATGCTCTGCTCCAGGATCCTGAATACCCGCTACTTCTTTATCCTGAGGATTCGTTGCAGGATATAAGACATGTAATATTGGTATTTGGGTCCCTTCAGGTATCCTGATCGATGATCCCAAATTTGCTAAGGCATCCGCTTCAGCATTATCCTCCCTTGGTACCTGTTCAAGTATAAAAACATCGAAATATCCTGCTAATTTTTTGAGAATATCGAGATATTCGATTAATTTCTCACCCTTAACTGCATAGGATCCATTAAAATGGTTAGTAATTAACAAAGAGTCAACATATACTTGCAAATTTTTTATACTCATGCTCTTAGCCAACTCTAATCCTGCAATTAAAGCCTCATACTCTGCTTCATTATTAGTAGCAGGAAATTCACACCTAATAGCCTGGGGTAATATGTCCCCCTGTGGCGATTTTAGTAGTATTCCTAATCCTACTCCTCTTACATTAGATGCACCATCAGTATATAATGTCCAGGATCCTGAGGATTCTCCTAACTGTTGAACTTCTAGGTCTACCTCATCCTGAATATCACTACTGAAATCAGCCACAAAGTCAGCTAAAGCTTGAGACTTTATGGCATTTCTAGGTTCATATACTAAATCATAAGCACTTAACTTTACTGACCACTTGGCCATCCTGCCTGACATCTCTGGTTTCCTAAGTACATTTTTAACAGGATAATTTGTTTTAACATGAATCCTATGTGTCTCAAAGTAATGTCTAAGTTTCGTTGATGCCATGACTAATGCTAGTATTAATTTTTCTAAATGAGAATACCTAGTTTCAGCATCTAACAAACTTTTACTAACATAATAAACAGGATATTGCTGACCTTCATGGTCTTTTATAAGAACGGCACTTACAGCATTCCCTGATACAGCAAGGTATAGGGATAGTGGTTCACCATTTTCAGGCTTCATCAATAGAGGTGCGGTTGAGAGATATCGTTTCAAATCCTGCAAGGCTGCTTCATGCTTCTCCCCCCATTCGAATCTTTTGTTCTTCTTCAGGATATCATAAAAATCTTTGCACTTCTCTGAGGATCTCGAGATAAACCTGTTTAAAGCTGCTACTCGGCCTGTCAATCTTTGTACGTCCTTCATATTTGAGGGTGATTTTATATCCAGGATAGCTTTGATCTGCTCTGGGCTTGCTTCTATCCCCCTTTTTGTCACCATATATCCAAGAAACTTTCCTGCCCCCACTCCGAAATGGCATTTAGCAGGATTCAGCTTCATGTTGTATCGATCCAGGATATCAAATGCTCCCTTGATATCCTGGAGGTGATCCTCAGCCTTTTTAGATTTCACCACCATATCATCGATATATACCTCAATGGTGTCCCCCAGTTTGTCTTTGAACATCATGTTTACCAATCTTTGGTATGTTGCACCAAAAGGCATAGCTGTATAACAATAAATACTTGTTGGTGTCATGAAGGCAGTATCCTCCTGGTCAGAAGGCTCCATTTGGATCTGTTGAAATCCTGAGGATGCGTCCATGAAGGTCAGCATTTCATGCCCGGCAGTGGCATCTACCATTGCATCAATGTGGGGAAGAGGAAATGGGTCTTTAGGACAAGCTTTGTTCAAGTCTGTGTAGTCCACACAAACTCTCCATTTCCCATTTTTCTTCTGTACTACCACCACGTTTGCTAGCCACCTTGGGAACTTAACCTCTCTGATCATCCTGGACTTTAATAACCTCTCAACTTCCTCCTGGATAATCGTGTTCCGCTCAGGAGCAAACTTCCTTTTTTTTTGCTGAACAGGCTTGAATAATTTATCAATTCCAAGCTTGTGAGTGATAATATCTTTGGATATGCCTGTCATATCCTCATGCTTCCATGCAAACGTTGACATCCTGCATTTCAAAAAGTTAATTAATTGTTCTTCAATATCCTGAGGGATATTGGTCCCTACGAGCACCGAAATATCGGGTTTATCCTGGTCCAGGGTAATTTTCTTCACATCCTGCTCCGGATCCTCCACGATATCCTGGGCCCGCATCTTTAATTGCTATGCTGCACTAGGTTTGGTTGAGGATTTCATAGAGGATGAGTAGCATTCTTTCGCCTCCTGCTGATCACTATCAACTTTGACAACTCCCCAAGGGGTAGGTATCTTGATGCATTGATGATATGTTGATGGCACAGCCTTCATATCGTGAATCCACGGTCTTCCCAGTATGATGTTATAGCAGGATAGAGAATCCATCACACAGAAACGTTGTATTGAGTTGACTCCTTCAACGTATACTGGTAACTTTATCTCTTCCACTGTGTTTCTAGCCTCTCCACTGAACCCAACAAGCACGGTAGACTTTGAAGTGATATCCATTGGAGATACATTCATTCTCTTCAGAGTTTCTAGTTGGATTATGTTGATGGAGCTGCCATTATCAACCAATATCCTGCGTACAAAATGGTTAGCCACATATAACGTTATTACCAGAGCATCATGGTGAGGATCCTGGACAGTATCCCTGTCATCAGCATCAAAAGTGATCACTTTGTCAGTTGTGAGGGTAGTCATCCTGACAGGTTTGTCTCCCCTTTCGGCCTTAGCTTCCTTTGCATGTCTCTTTGCTGCCGAATACGAAGTTCCACAAATGTCGGATCCTCCCGAAATGAAGTTGATTATCTTGGCATCCTGCAAAGATCCACTATTGTTAGTAGCATAAGTATTATTATTATTTGACACGTTACCCGTTGGAGGATTTTGCCCATATCCTGAAGCATATCCTGAGCTCCTCATGGTTGACATCCTGATCGAGGAGGGTATTTCAGGAGTATGATTCTGAGGAAGGCTGGGCACAATATTCCCCCTGTTATCCTCAGTATACACAGCTGAACTGAAGTTCAACGTTCTGGGATGTAATGGAGTGACATTATCCTCAGCAGATCTGCTCGAGCCAGACTTCAGGAGTTGTATTTCCCTTAAAAGCATTTGGTTTGTTTCCTGTTGCTGCCTCATTTGTTCCTGCACACTTCCAAATAAAGTAAGAATTTCATCATTAGAAGCTAGAACGGGAGCAGATTCCTGAACACTGCGAGTAGGGATAATATCCTGAGGTCGTGAAGAGGCTGGCATCCTTGGAGGAGGTGGTGGAAGCACCGAACCAGTAGTAGCAGAAGTCATAGCAGACACAGTAGAGGAACTCATGTTTGATCTTGAGGCCATTATGGACAATGTGGCAAAAAGTTTTGAAAATAGAAAGCCGATTAGCGATCTCACAAAAATTTTTAGTAAAGAGAGCACCACTTGCCCCACGGTGGGCGCCAAATTGTTTTGGTCAAAAATTACCTAAGCAATTTAGTGATCAAATTAGTTAAGTGAGGTAGTGTGCTAGAAATATGTGTGAAAAATATGCTTGTTAAGTTATTTAGAAAATCAGTATTCAGGATACGGCTCAGGATATTGAGCTGTATCTACGATCAAACTATGAGCAAAAGTAAAGTAAACGACACGAGATGTACGAGGAAAGCCCTTGATCAATCTAGATCGCCGGCATAAAACCTCGGGAGCTGACAATCGCAGCTGCCTTGTTCTTCTTATTACTTCAAACGTCAGGATACAGTGCAGGATGTGGTGCGGATCGACTATGTGTTACAATGAAATTTGAATACAAGTGTAGTGTTTGCAATGAGCTAGAGAGTGAAAGTGTTCGAGAGTATCAGTGTAAAATTGTGTGCCTTAAATTGATCCGCCCCCATCTATTTATAGTAAAGATAATATAACAAACTATCCTAAACTTCCGGGATCCACCGAATATTCCTTAATCGAACGTTGTAGACCTGGTCTTTCGGGTTCAACGTCTCTCTTTCAACAAACACGTCCGAGTCTTGAGGAGAAGAAGTCCACTTGACCGTTAGCAAGTCTCAGCCTTTAACCTGCACGTGGTTAATTCAATAAACCTCAGGATATCGCCCAAGATGTTAGCAATATCCTCTTCCAGCATCCTGGTCACAAATAAACAAATAAAGGAAGGATATTGGTCAGGATATGTATGCTTAGAAAATGAGCCATAACAGAACCCTAATCACATTCAAAGCATAACCAACATCTTATAACATTTAAACTATCAGATTTAAAGCTTTCGTAATCATCAAGCAAACCATCCGAAAAACAGAAACATGATGGCCGATTAACATCTATTCGGTTCTAGATCAATAACATGCAAACCCGATTCCTATGAACATCATCACGTAAACTTAATTCCAAACCAACCTTAGTTCCACAATCATTAGTGTTATACTAACACCCTTAGTGTTATACGAAATAGGAAGTGGGCAGAACCCATCATCGGCTGCCCTTGGGTTCGAATACAAGGAATGTGGACCGAATTGGCTTGTGCGAATGGACATGTGATGTGTGATCCAACTTAGGTAGTATGCATACACATTTACAATACAATTACATACACATAACATTCCTACTATCTCATTATAATCATATCAAGTAATCACATAACGTTCAAAACATGTTACATCAAAGTACGACTAAAGGTTTGAAATACGAGTTGTCACACTAACAGCCGAGAAAGCCAAGATGATTCCAGATGTGATTGCCGGTACGTTCTTAGTTAATAACATATTTGCCAAAGTATTTTTTTAACTCTGGTGCAAACCAAAGTTTTATCAATACTTCTTTCTACAAACTTCGTGACCAACCCTTAGCCAAACTCCAACAAGATTGTCTGGTAGCGAGAGCAAACGAAGAATCCATTAAGATAAGTGAAATCTTGCAGGGAGCAAGAATAGAAATCCTGAACCATCATTTCTTTGCTAACCTTTTTCCAATGAATCTAGCTGGATTCGATGTTGTATTAGGAATGGATTGGTTGGTAGCCAATCGTGCTAGTATTTTATGTGATCAAAAGTCAGTACAAGTAAGTACACCAAGTGGTAAAAAGTTCACAATCAAAGGAGATAAGCCAACCAGATCGACAAAATTCATCTCTGTGATGAAAGTCACAAGTTATGAAAGAAAGGGAGGAGTAGTATATATGATTTATGTAATCATTAATACTAAAGGAAATGAATTAAAAGATATTCCTGTAATATCTAAATTCTCAGACGTCTTTCTAGAAGAGTTACATGGATTACTGCCTGATAGTGAGGATGAATTTATAATTCACCTAATACCCGGAACGACACCGATTGTCAAAGCACCATATCGATTAGCACCAACGGAGATGCAGGAACTAAAGAAACAACTGGACGAACTTCTTGAAAAGGGTTTTATACAACCAAGTTCATCACCATGGGGAGCACCGGTGTTGTCTGTTAAGAAGAAAGACGGATGGATGCGTATGTGCATTGATTATCGAGAATTGAACAAGGTTACGATTAAGAATTGGTACCCACTACCGAGAATTGATGATCTGTTTGATGTGTGTAAAATGCAACATATAAATTACATCAAATGAGGCATAAAACTAACCCTTTTTTAGTACTAATATTGGAAAAAGAGTGTTTTTGTCTTCCTTTTGTATTTTCAGGATTAAATGAGCTCAAAAACGCAAAAGAAGCAAAAAGACAGCTAAATCCAACATAAATACCAGAAAAGGAACATTAGTGGATTGCCCGAACCCTCAACGGCACCTTCCAAAGCAAAATAGAGAAAACAGAAGGCTGAACACGCCCCGTGCTCAGCCAGCACGGGGCCGTGCCCAAGAAGCAGCAGAAAAGACAAACCTATAGAAGCTTCTATTGCCCACCACGGGCCGTGCTCAGCGGACACGGGGGCGTGTCGAAAGTACAGCATGCGCATTTATTGTAATTGCGAATTACAATTAATGAGGAGAGAGAGTGTCAGACGGGCACGGGGCCGTGTCCAGCGGACACGGGGCCGTGTCCAGCTCTCTGTTCAGCCTATAAATAGGGGTGCTTGGATTCATTTCATCTCATCCCTTGGCACACCACCTCTCTCACACTTCATCCACCACCCACCACCATCACAACACCATCATCCACCACCATCATCCATTGTCCATCATAGAGTGTGTGAGTCGTCTCGGGATCCAAGATTGATCGTAAGAGTTCTTGACAATCAAGGCCATGTTTGCCTAAGTCTCTTACATCACTTGGTGAAGACAAAGTGTCTAGTATAATACTTTTTATTTCTAATCTTTTGCACTTTTTATTTGGTTTTGTATTAATGACTTTAATAACTAGTTACTTATGTTGAAGGTGATCTTTCCTTATCGTTTGTCCGTGGTGTCTTGGCATTATTTTACTGTCTATATAAAATAAAGGATTTTCACCATTCATATCTCCACGGTCTATATGGAGGTATGTTGGCTACCTGGTAGGGGGTTAAGGGAACGGTTTGGTAAAGGTCTTGCCATTGTTCAGCGTTTAGAGGTCCTGCAATGGACCTGGGTCAAATTTAGTAGGACCTCCTTCAATACTTCACGGTATTGGATGGCGGGGGTCCAAACTCTTTGATCCCCTCATAAGTTAACTACTATTAATACTATAACCCGGCTATTTAGGACTGTATCCCTGCTGACTCAGACTACTTAGTCGAGGGTAACGTCACCGCCAAAAGCGGGGCCTACCACAATACTGCATTAATAACTTAATTCATTATCTTCCAATAATCCACCCCTTTAGGATTGTATCCCTGCTGACTCAAACTACTGGGGTGAGGGTAACGTCACCTTCAAAAGAGGGGCCTACTACAATAACTAAGATAATCTCTTAATTATGTGCAAAAGTGCGGAAATAATCAAAGGTTATACTAGATACGAGTCGGAACCAAGTGATTCATCTTGTCTATCTGTTTTTATTTTATTTTTATTTTCAGCATTTTAGTTAGTTTTTATTTTTCTTAGTTTAAAACATTTTTCTAAACTTTTATTTTGGTTAGACGTTGAGGATAAACCGGTATTAAAAGCTCTTGTGTCCTTGGATGACCTCGGTATCTTACCAACGCTATACTACACTCAACGATGGGTGCACTTGCCCATATGTGTGTTTAGTGTTAGTGAAATATCGTGTTTTATAAATTTAAAACTTGGCTAAAATAAGTGTTAAAAAGGGCTTAAAATATACACCTAAAATATACGACACTTCGCACGCATCAAGTTTTTGGCGCCGTTGCCGGGGACACAAGGATTTTAAGAAAGCTTAAAATCGACGGCCTAATCAGTTTTTTTTCAAAACCTTTTTAAACGCGCGCACATTTTTCTGCATTTAGTTTAGTTTTGCATTTACAGTATCCTGTACACGGGGCCGTGTTCACTGAACACGGGGCCGTGCTGCAGATTTTTCATAAACGCCCAGTAACAGTAGCTTGAACACGGGCCGTGCTCACTGAACACGCCCCGTGCTCAACTAAGATCAGTCAATTTAATTAAAACGCCCAGATACAGATTCTGAACACGGGGCCGTGTCCACTCAACACGGGGCCGTGTCCAGCCTCTGTTTCCGTTTTTATTTTTGTTTTCTGATCTCGAGACTCGGTTGTGGTCTGCTGAGTGATTCTTATGGATCAATACTCAGGAGGTTACAACTACACCTATGATGAGGATGATTATAGGGGTAATTATTGCACAAATTGTCGTAATACACGTTCAATTCAAGATAATCACTCGTACCAACCATCCAATTCATACACTTACTATGAGGGGCCCAGGTACGAACCATCAACTTCATACACATCCTATGAAGACCAAAGGTATGAACCTCCTCCCTCATACTCATATTTTGATGAACCAAGGTATGAGCCTTCTTACTCATACTTTGAGGAACCAAGGTATGAGCCACCACCTTCATATGCTTATTATGAGGAACCTTGGCGTGAACAACCCACCTCATATGAGTATTATGAAGAACAAAATTACGAACCTTATCCATCATATGCTTACAATGAAGGGCAATGGTGTGAACCATCAACTTCATATGGGTATTATGAGGAACAAAGGGTCGAACAACCGGATTCAAGCTTAGAAAATAATGATTCTTTTTCTATAACCGAAGTGACCGATAGGATATTAGAACACATTAGAGTTATCGATCGGTGTATAAAAGAAGCTCGCGCAAGGGAAGAGGAGTCCCGCGCAAGAGAAGAATTAAGAAAGGAAGAGATAACTAAAAATGAAAAAATGGAAGAACAAATAAGTGAAAAACCGACACATGAGTTAAACAACGAAAAAGGTGAGTCCGACAACGTTAAAATCCAAGAAGAGTCTAATTTTGAAGAAATTCATCTCTTATCACCTTCTTTCGAAAATCATTGTTTAGTACCCACTCATGCTAAGTTTCTAAAAGAGTTAAACACTAACACTAAAATTGACGAAACGGTAAGTGTTAAGTTAACTAATGATCAAACTTCACTAATAAAAGAAGACCCATTTGAAATTAACATCACACCGGTTCCATGTTTCTTTCAAAATTCGTTTATTAGTAATGTCACAATCGATAAAGATCTTTGTGTTAACATAATGCCTAACTACCTTTTCGAAAAATTAAGTATTAGTGATTTTTCTCCACTTCAAATACCCATTTTTCTATCCAATCGGAAAGTAATAAAATCAATCGGTATAGTTGAAGATGTCTTGGTTCAAACAAATCAAATGGTAATTCCAACCGACTTTGTCATCCTCGATGACGCTCCTCTAGTGTTGGGACGACCATTTGTAAAAACTTACGAAGCTTTGAAAAACCGAAAGTTCAATAATCTACCTCTTCAATTAGGGGCATTTAAAAGAAGTGTCGATCTCGAACGATCAATGAAATATCCATTCGGCAATAATGACCCCCTAATTGAAGATGAAGATGAGCCACCCGATACAAGTGAAGAGACTGACCACTTTGTTGAAGAAGAGGTCGCCATAGAACAAACTTTTAAAGTTCTTGATCGAAACGAGCAACCAAATAAGGAGTCTCCTAAAGACCCACCACTTGAGCTCAAAGAACTTCCAAAAGGTTTGGAATATGCTTTTCTAGACAAAGATGGTAAATTACCTGTAATTATTTCGTCTAAATTAGATAACCTAGAAAAAGAAAAACTAGTTAGTCTTTTGAAAAAACACAAAAATGCAATAGCTTGGAAACTTGTTGACATAAAAGGAATTAGTCCTTCTATGTGCACACACAAAATTTTGATGAATGATGACTACAAATCTGTCATACAACCACAACGTCGAGTAAATCCAAATGTTCAAGAAGTGGTTAAAAATGAAGTCATCAAATTACTTGACGCAGGACTTATCTATCCTATTTCCGATAGTCCTTGGGTAAGTCCCGTCCAAGTAGTTCCAAAGAAAGGAGGTATGACGGTAATTACTAACGAAAAAAATGAATTAATACCAACAAGAACCGTCACAGGATGGAGAGTATGTATAGATTATAGACGATTAAATGAAGCAACAAGAAAGGATCATTTTCCTTTACCCTTCATTGATCAGATGTTAGAAAGATTATCCGGTCATAAATTTTACTGTTTCTTGGATGGTTTTTCAGGTTACTTTCAAATCCCGATAGCACCCGAAGACCAAGAAAAGACAACGTTCACATGTCCCTATGGAACTTTTGCCTATCGACGCATGCCGTTTGGTCTATGTAATGCCCCCGCAACATTCCAACGTTGCATGGTAGCCATTTTCCATGACATGAAAGAAAAGACAATGGAAGTCTTCATGGACGACTTTTCTATCTTTGGGGATTCATACGACCAATGCCTCGATAACCTTGAACGAATGCTATCCCGATGTGAGGAAACTAACCTCGCCCTTAATTGGGAAAAATGCCATTTCATGGTAACGGAGGGAATAGTACTCGGTCACAAGATCTCAAGCGAAGGAATGGAGGTGGATCGAGCCAAAATAGATACCATTTCTAGGTTACCTCCTCCATCCTCCGTAAGAGCTATTAGAAGTTTCCTAGGGCATGCCGGATTTTATAGGAGGTTTATCAAAGACTTTTCAAAAATCTCAAGACCTCTAACAAAGTTACTTGAAAAAGATGCTCCTTTCATCTTTGACAAGGATTGCAATCAAGCATTTCTAACCCTAAAGGAAATGTTAGTCAATGCACCTATCATGATAGCACCTGATTGGAAATTTCCTTTCGAAATCATGTGCGATGCTAGTGACTTTGCAGTTGGAGCTGTCTTGGGACAGAGAAAAGAAAAGCATTTCCACCCAATATATTATGCTAGTAAAACACTTAACGATGCACAAGAAAATTACACAACAACTGAAAAAGAGTTACTAGCTGTGGTATTTGCTTTTGATAAATTTCGCTCTTATCTTGTTCTTTCTAAAACTATAGTCTACACAGACCATGCAGCCATTCGATATCTCTTTAAGAAGCAAGACGCAAAACCACGTTTGATTAGGTGGATTCTACTCCTCCAAGAATTCGACATTGAAATCAAAGACAAAAGAGGAGCAGAAAATACCGCAGCAGATCATCTTTCGCGCTTAGAAGACCCAGCTTTGGAGGCAACCAGGGGCGAGCAAATCAAAGAAAAATTCCCAACTGAATCCCTGGAAATGGTGGAATTTAAGGAAGAACCATGGTACGCCGACTTTGCCAACTACTTAGCTAGTGGAATAGTCGCAAAAGGATGGCCACATCATCAAAGAAAAAAATTCTTTGCCAATGTGAAACACTATTTTTGGGAAGATCCATATCTTTTCAAAATGTGTGCCGACCAACTCGTCAGACGATGCGTACATGGTAGTGAAGCCCGAAGAATTCTTCGCCATTGTCACGAAGGTCCATACGGAGGACATCATGGTGCTGCCAGTACCGCACGAAAGGTATTTGATTCAGGATTTTATTGGCCAACCATTTACAAAGATGCCCAAAATCTTGTAAAGACATGTGATGCTTGCCAAAGAACAGGTAATATTTCTTCCAAAAACGAAATGCCACAAAATGGCATTCTTGTTTGTGAAATTTTTGATGTGTGGGGACTCGACTTTATGGGACCTTTTCCACCATCGAAAGGAAACAAATACATACTTGTGGCAGTAGATTACCTGTCTAAATGGGCCGAGGCCGAAGCACTTCCAACAAATGATGGAAGAGCAGTAGTAAGATTTCTGAAAAAATTATTCTCTCGTTTTGGCACACCCAAAGCTTTAATAAGTGATAGAGGTACCCATTTTTGTAATCATCAACTTGAAAAATTTTTAACAAGATATGGGGTCTATCACCGGGTTTCGACAGCTTATCACCCTCAAACAAACGGACAAGCCGAAGTGACCAATAGAGGGCTAAAACGAATACTTGAAAAAACCGTAGGGTTAAATAGAAAGGAATGGGCTGATAAATTAGATGATGCTTTATGGGCTTTTCGAACTGCTTATAAAACAACGATAGGTACAACCCCATATAAGCTAGTCTATGGAAAAAGTTGCCACTTGCCAGTAGAAATTGCACACAAAGCCTACTGGGCAATCAAAAATGTAAACTTAGATCTAGAATTTGCTGGTAAAAATCGATTTTGTCAAATAAATGAATTAGACGAACTTAGGAATTATGCATACTCAAACTCTGAGATTTATAAGGAAAGAATGAAAGATTGGCATGACAAACATATTAAACCTAATGAATTTCGGGTAGGAGATTTAGTTCTTTTGTTTAATTCACGACTTCGATTGTTTCCTGGTAAATTAAAGTCTAGGTGGTCAGGACCTTTTTCCGTCACCCATATTTTTCCACACGGTGCAGTGGAAATTAAACCTCGAAATGGGTCACCATTTAAAGTCAATGGCCAACGGCTGAAACTCTATCAAGGATTTATTGAGGATGAGGAAGAAGAGATCTCGCTTCAAACCGTGGAAGAATAAAAACATCATGCCTGGTAAGTTATGAACGATTGAGGCGGCAAAATAAAGCGGTAAGTTTTCTAAACCATAGCTTATAGGAGAAAGGGGCACTCACACGCGCACTATAAAAAAAAAAAAAAAAAAAAAGGCTCGGCACGAGGCCGTGTCCGCTGGACACGGGGCCGTGTTCGCGCTGCAGACGGGATAAAACCCCTTTTTCAAAACAGTTTCTTCATTCCACACGCCCCGTTTCCCCACAAAAGCTCTGGTTCCAGGCGATTTTTCGCGAAATTCCATCGTCTCTTACCGATCTAACAGCGTCAAGGTATGATTCTGTCACTCGTAGTAGTTAGATTAGTCACTTGCATGTAATTAATACACCACAAATTTAGGGAAAAATCTAGGGTTCTTGATGTTCATTCGGATCGAACCTAAAATTTTTACCTAAATCTGTTTGCATTTAGTTAGATTAGTGTTAAGGGAAGTAAATACACTTGTATTGTTCATAGATTCACCCGATTTCTTAGAAAGACCCCAAACCCTTGTTCTTGAACCGAAAAAGATAAAATTGATAGGGTAAACGGGTTATTTCGGGAAAAACGGAACTTAGGGTTTCATTTTCGGGGGAAACCGCACCTATCGGTTCAAAAATTTTCAAGTTTTCGAAGCCGGGTCGAAAAATGGGATTTTTGAGTAACAGACCCCTGGACACGGGGCCGTGTCCGCTGGGCACGGGGACGTGTCCAGCCCGCTGTTTGCAGTTTTTTCCGAAAATATTTCTGTTTCATGCTAACTTTTGGAGTATTCTTGCAGATGGCCAAGAAGTTTACTAGATTCAACGCCAATGAGCTAGATGCAAGAGCCCGATACGAGCTTCTTCAAACAAGACCGGAGGAATACCCGAGGCAGGCATGCACAGAACTACTAACCATGGTGAATCAAATTGACCGTTTCAACAACATTGTCACGGGACCACTCAGAGTCGCGCTAACAACCCGACTCCGTTCCGTCCATGAATGCACCTTGGAATTCTATAGCACCTTTGCATTCACTTCAAGGTGCGACCCGTTCGATGAAGACGGGGTGTCATTCAGGTGTGGCGGAACGAGGTATTCGACCTCCATGGCACAATTCAGATCGATTATCGGGTTGTATGCGGAAGAGGATGCAGGAAACGAAGAAAATACAGGGGGATTGAGAGAGATCGAAGACAACGAGCGCCAAGCCATGTGGGCTCAGATTGGGGAAGGGTTCTACAATCCGAGCAGCACTAAGAATACCAAGCTGAGGGATCCGCTTTACAGATACATTCATAGGCTCCTCGACTACTCTCTTAGCCAAAGGCATGACAGTGGTGGCGTCGTTGGGTTAAGAGATTTACTTGTCCTCCATTGCATTCACAACCGCAGGCCACTCGATGTTCCGTTCCTCATGCTCCGAAACATGCATCACAACCGCCTTGCTAGTGCACCAACTCCTATTTTCTTCGGGGGATGGGTGTACCGTCTCTTCAAGCACTTCACCCGCATTCCAAGGTCATTTGAGAGGAGCCCATGGTCGGGAACGGTGGATATTCACATATGCCGCTCAATGAACCTGGTTTATGAGGCAGAAGACGGGACGGTAACCTTTCAAAGGATGCAAGGTCATGCATGGAACCCGCAAGAAGCACTTGTCCTCCCAGCACCGCAACATCATCAGTACCAATACCCACCCCACGGTGATCCGGGCCAATCATCCTCCTCGGGAGGCAGTTTTCCTAATTTTCAAAGTTTGCATGATTTGTTGCAGGAAAACCTCATGTGTACTCGGAACACCTATAACATGGCGAGCAACACCTACCACCGGGTCGGAGCTATCGAGAGAAACCTATCCGAGATACAAGACGATGTCGGATACATACGAGACCACATTGAACGCCGTGGAGGGGATGACGATGATGATGATGATGATGATGATGCCATGGAGTAGGCGGGAGGAGAATAGGAGGAAGCGGTTGATTGGTGGCTCCCCAGGTTAACCCTTTGCAATCTTGAACAATTGATGGCCTGCGTGCCAAGTGTTAGACAATTTACTTTTCCTAACTATTTTTCTGCATTTTATTTTTCTTTTACTTTATGCTTGGAACAATTAACTTTGGTAATGTAGGATGTTTGTATTGCTTGGTGTGGTATTAAGTGTTGAAACAGGTACAAACCAAGGCTTAGGGTGTTAAGCCTCAGCACTCATAGGGCTAGAATGGAAAAACCGGAGAAGGAAACCTGTTTTTCAGGCTTCCAGACTGTCCACACGGGGACGTGTCCAGCCAACACGCCCCCGTGCTCACCTCCCTGACCTGCTGTTTGGCTTCTGTTCGGCAGAATTTTGTCAGACACGTGGCCGTGTTCAGTGGACACGGGGCCGTGTCCACCTTCTGTAAGTTCTTGTTACTGGCACCTGAAGACGGGGTCGTGCCCACTCTACACGGGGCCGTGTTCAGTGCCCAGTAACACAAATTTTTGCTTTTTAAACACTATTTTACACATCTAATCAACCTAAAAATTTATTTTTGGGACACATTGAGGACAATGTGTAATTTAAGTGTGGGGGGATGCTAAAACCTTGAATTTTGCAAGTCCTAAATACAAGCCTTACACAAAACTCTATTGGAACCGCTAATCACCCCAATTTTTTTCAAAAATTTCAATTTTTTTTACTTGTCTAGGTTTAACTCGGGAAATTCAAGCTCTCAAAAAGGTTATATTTTTACAAATTTACAACCGATAGCGTAGTGATAAAAAGAACCAACATAAGAAAATTATGAAAAGGCATGACAAACTTATTTAAAATTTGATTATATATACTTGATCACATAAAAACCCATTCCCACAAAAGTGAGTTTTGAGCCTTTATTGAGCACACAATTCCATATCATTTGACTAAATGCTCATTTTTCGTTTCTTGTGTGAATAGCCGCTTGGTTCTTACGACTCTAGAACTTGCCATAACAATACATTCCCGGTCCTTATCAACTTAAACCCGAGTAAGTAAATGATGGAGGCATTAGGACTAACATTTTTTTCTACACCATTATTTTTCTTTTTCTTTTACCACCTACCCAAAAATCCCCCTAGTTAGCCCCTTTGAGCCTAAACCTTTTCGTTTCATCACCCAAAACAAAAAACCCTTTCACCCACCAAAACCTTTTTCATTTTTTTACCCTTTATTTTAGTAACAAGTTCGGTTCTTCGTAAAAAAAAAAAAAAAATTAATGAAGCAAAAAGAAAATAAACAAACAAAGTAATCAAAAATAACTTTGTTTGAATAAAAGCTTCAATAAAAAGTTGAAAAAATATATATATATATATATATACGAAAACCGACACTTGTTACGCTTTTTGCCCTTTTTTTTTACTAACCACTAACCCAATCACCTACCTTTAACCCTAGCCAACCCTTAACCCACAAAGTCCTCTTGATATCTACAAAGGTATAAAAGTTAAAAAGGAGGAGGATTGATTTTTTGGCAAGCCTATGGTAGGAATAAGTTCCAGGACCGCTCTCGAGTGATTCACTAAAAATACACCTTCGGCCGAGTGTGAGTGATTTCCCCGCGAGGTACGTGAACTTGTATATAAATAGAATTTTAAAAAAATATGTTATGCCCAATTAAGTAATTTCTTTTATGAAGAGTTCTAAATAAATCATTACGAATAGGAGTGTAAATAAATAAAAATAAAACCCCAAAAAGATCTTGGAAATCCCGACACTCTATGACAAGCCCAAAACCTTCTCTTCTACCTATTCCATTTGGGAGTGTAAGCCAAATATTAAAGAGTTTTGCTTGAGGACAAGCAAAAGTTCAAGTGTGGGGGTATTTGATGTGTGTAAAATGCAACATATAAATTACATCAAATGAGGCATAAAACTAACCCTTTTTTAGTACTAATATTGGAAAAAGAGTGTTTTTGTCTTCCTTTTGTATTTTCAGGATTAAATGAGCTCAAAAACGCAAAAGAAGCAAAAAGACAGCTAAATCCAACATAAATACAAGAAAAGGAACATTAGTGGATTGCCCAAACCCTCAACGGCACCTTCCAAAGCAAAATAGAGAAAACAGAAGGCTGAACACGCCCCGTGCTCAGCCAGCACGGGGCCGTGCCCAAGAAGCAGCAGAAAAGACAAACCTATAGAAGCTTCTATTGCCCACCACGGGCCGTGCTCAGCGGACACGGGGGCGTGTCGAAAGTACAGCAGGCGCATTTATTGTAATTGCGAATTACAATTAATGAGGAGAGAGAGTGTCAGACGGGCACGGGGCCGTGTCCAGCGGACACGGGGCCGTGTCCAGCTCTCTGTTCAGCCTATAAATAGGGGTGCTTGGATTCATTTCATCTCATCCCTTGGCACACCACCTCTCTCACACTTCATCCACCACCCACCACCATCACAACACCATCATCCACCACCATCATCCATTGTCCATCATAGAGTGTGTGAGTCGTCTCGGGATCCAAGATTGATCGTAAGAGTTCTTGACAATCAAGGCCATGTTTGCCTAAGTCTCTTACATCACTTGGTGAAGACAAAGTGTCTAGTATAATACTTTTTATTTCTAATCTTTTGCACTTTTTATTTGGTTTTGTATTAATGACTTTAATAACTAGTTACTTATGTTGAAGGTGATCTTTCCTTATCGTTTGTCCGTGGTATCTTGGCATTATTTTACTGTCTATATAAAATAAAGGATTTTCACCATTCATATCTCCACGGTCTATATGGAGGTATGTTGGCTACCTGGTAGGGGGTTAAGGGAACGGTTTGGTAAAGGTCTTGCCATTGTTCAGCGTTTAGAGGTCCTGCAATGGACCTGGGTCAAATTTAGTAGGACCTCCTTCAATACTTCACGGTATTGGATGGCGGGGGTCCAAACTCTTTGATCCCCTCATAAGTTAACTACTATTAATACTATAACCCGGCTATTTAGGACTGTATCCCTGCTGACTCAGACTACTTAGTCGAGGGTAACGTCACCGCCAAAAGCGGGGCCTACCACAATACTGCATTAATAACTTAATTCATTATCTTCCAATAATCCACCCCTTTAGGATTGTATCCCTGCTGACTCAAACTACTGGGGTGAGGGTAACGTCACCTTCAAAAGAGGGGCCTACTACAATAACTAAGATAATCTCTTAATTATGTGCAAAAGTGCGGAAATAATCAAAGGTTATACTAGATACGAGTCGGAACCAAGTGATTCATCTTGTCTATCTGTTTTTATTTTATTTTTATTTTCAGCATTTTAGTTAGTTTTTATTTTTCTTAGTTTAAAACATTTTTCTAAACTTTTATTTTGGTTAGACGTTGAGGATAAACCGGTATTAAAAGCTCTTGTGTCCTTGGACGACCTCGGTATCTTACCAACGCTATACTACACTCAACGATGGGTGCACTTGCCCATATGTGTGTTTAGTGTTAGTGAAATATCGTGTTTTATAAATTTAAAACTTGGCTAAAATAAGTGTTAAAAAGGGCTTAAAATATACACCTAAAATATACGACACTTCGCACGCATCACTGTTCGATCAACTTCAAGGAGCTCGATTATTTTCTAAGATCGATTTACGCTCGGGATATCATCAACTGAAAGTACAGGAAGATGACATTCCTAAAACTGCTTTCAGAACTAGGTACGTTCATTATGAATTTACCAATGCCCTAGCCGCATTTATGGACATGATGAACTGGATATGTAAACCATATCTGGATAAATTCCTAATTGTCTTTATAGATGATATTCTAATTTACTTTAAGAGTAAAGAGGAACATGCAGCGCATCTACATACACTTCTATCATTGTTGAGAAAAGAAAAGCTTTATGCTAAATTCTCAAAGTGTTAGTATGGTATCGATACCATGACGAAATGAAATGATACTGTCCCAACTTTATCAGCACCATGACGGGTCCAATCAAACAACATCGATATCAGTGTTTATAACAACCTTCCTAGAACCCTTAACGTGACCCAAAAACGTTCCTAATATACCCCTTGCGCGAGAAACTAGCCCGAAATACCCTCACACTTAGAAAAATCAAGAAAAACCAATTTTGGGACTCTCTGACGGGCCGCGAACCAGACACCCTTAGTCTTTCGCGGGCCGCGACTGCCTTGGTGTGCCGAACAAGGCATTGCGCCACCTGCCCGATGAGTCACCCAAGCTAGGCCATTGACTCGACCAAGCTATACTCGACACGTAGTCCCTCGCGGGCCGCGAAGGCCGAAGCCTTCTCTTTCGCGGGGCACGAGCCGCCATAGAATCAGCCTATAAATTGGATCGATCAGCTTCATTTGAATTCGTTCAATTTCTAAAAATCTCTCTCAATTTCTGAATAGTAGAAATAATACCCGGGCATAATACCCACTATAAAGCGAAGCTCTGCCTCGTTGTAAGTACTATAACCCTAATGTTACCCTACACGATCGATTTAGGGCTCCGTAACGCATGTCAAGGCTCTGCCTGACTCAGTCGTTGGAGTTCTGTCTCGTGTTTCACTCGATTGATCTAGGATTCCGTAATGCATGTCGGCTCTGCCTGACTCAGTCATTGGAATTCTGTCTCGAGTTGTAAGGTTAATATGATTTGGGTTATTTTACTAACACGTGTGCATTGTTTAATTTTAATAGATAATAACCAGGAGAATCACCAGGAAGCTATAGTAATATCACCTAAGTCTACACTGTGAGTACGTCTGCTTTTTGCCACCTTTTTGTAAATCTTTTTGTGAGTCAAAATGTTTTACCAAAACCTCAAATGTTTTAAATGAACACTTAACAGTAATTGAGTATTTGTGATTCTACAATTACTGCCGGTATGTTGGGGTTTTTTGTATACAAAATGTGAAGGACGTTACCATTGGACAATGAGATAGCCAATGAGTAATATGACCCACAGGTCAGGAGTTGACAGTACTGAATGAGTAATTGAGTAGATATAAAACAAATGTAATTGCGGATGCCTTCAATTCTGTGAAGTTATAAAACTGTTTTGATTAAACTGGGATGCACTCACCAATATTTCTTGCTGATAAAATCTTTTTAAAACGCGTTTTAGGTAACAAAATGTGAAAGCCAATAGAAGCTAGCTGGTTGGAAAAGTGGCTATAAAAGTTACGTAAATAAAAAGGAGTTTTTGTTTTCAATAATTAGGGTTTATCCCTACAAATGTATTGTCAAATGAACTTGAGCTCTATCCCAATGATTTGTTATTATAAAAAGTTTGGTGTTTAAACTGTGATAAAAAATATTTCCTAACTACGGCCCTGATGTATTCCGCTGCCAAATTAATAAACACCACTCCACCTAAGCGCCACGTAGGAGCCACGTCACCCTGAGGGCTTTATGACGCCCCCTTTAATTTGCAGGGTGTGGATGGAGCCCCGCCATCATTACCTAATTATTTATTTACTTAAATATATATATTTTTAAATTAAATGGCAATTTTAATAACTAGAAAATAAAAAAAAAAAACATAATTTCATTAAAAAAATAAAAACACTACAAAGTCATTAAAAAATATAACTAGAAAATTTATAACTAATAATTTATAACTCGTCGTCTTCGTCGACTCCTCCTTTTTCACGAAAAAACCATAGGTGCTCGGTTAGATCGGCTCGAAGGTTATGGTGTGTGTTCCTGGCCTGTACATTCGCTCGGATAGCTTCTTTCTCAGCGTATGTTAGTATTGGGTTCGTCGGTTAGTTACTTTCATCATAGCTTTCTCCACAAAACGCTCTACCCTAGTCCTCCAATATCATGTTATGCAAAATGATACACGTATATATGATGTTTCTCATTTTACTTTTTTCTCATATCATCGACGGCTGGGCGATGACCATCTTTTTTAACACACCGAAAGCCCGCTCGATATCTTTTCTTGCTGACTCTTGTTTTTTCTTGAAATACAATCTTTTTTCGTCATCTGGACACGAAAGAGTTTTTACCAACGTCGCCCACTCGGGATAAATACCGTCTGTGAGATAGTAGCTATACTTATACTCCACGTCATTTGCATAGAATGAAGTATCTGGTGCAACCCCGTCTATGACATCGTCGAAAAGATTCGAGGACATTAAAACTGCAATGTCATTGTTCGCACCGGCCATGCCAAAGTAAGCATGCCAAATCCATAAATCTTGAGAAGCGACCACTTGTAATATTAGGGTAGGACCATCGTGGTCACCACGATAATGTTGCCATTTCCAAGCGGTTGGACATGCCGCCCATTCCCAGTGCGTGGAATCAAGACTACCCAACATCCCAGGAAACCCGTGTATGCGCTGACGGGTCTCGTATAGAAGTGGAACGTCGGCTGCGGTTGGCATCCTCAAATATCGTCTCCCATACAAGGAGATAAGACCTAATAAACTAGTGTTAATAAAAAAATAATAACGATGTAAATAAATATAATAAATAATAGTGTTAATAAAAATTACCTTCACAAAAATTTTCAAGAGACTCACGACACATTCTTGACGACATCCTTAAATATTCATCCCACGCATCACTCGTTGTGCCGTACACTAGTTGCCTAATTGCTGTTGTACACTTTTGTAGTCCAGAGAAACCAACTTTGCGACTTGCACTTACTCTTTGCGTGAAAAAAGGGAATTCGCCCGCAAGATCATTAGAAATTTTAATGAATAGTCGTCGGCTCATACGAAACCTACGCTTAAACTGACCATCATCGTACAACGGATTTTCACAAAAATAGTCTTGCACTAGACGTTCATGAGCACCTAACCGATCCCGTTCAAGAGGCGGTTGTCTGGCACGCGATGTAGAGGATTCGGCTTCTTCTCGCAAATAATTAATCGCCTCCTGCGTAATTGCGATAACCATATCGTCAAAAACACCGTCGGACGAGGAGCTCAAAGACATTTTTAAGTTGTGATTGGTGTTTGTTTTAGTTGTGATTGGTGTGAATTTTAATTGTGATTGGTGTGTTATTTAGTTTGGGATAAGTTTATATTTATATTTGAATAAAAAAAGTTTTTTTAATTTTTTTATTCGAACATTGCCAAACGGTCACATTTGACCAACCCACCTCGTTCCATGCGTTTTCAGCTTGTTACCACGATGGAGCCCGTCCTATGGCGCTCTACCTTAAAACCCAAGGTATAGATGTATAGCGGCCCGGGGCGCTATAGATGTATAGCGCCCGATGATGAGCTGGCGGGGGTGGCGCCCCCACACCATCCGGCCTAACCGTACCCTGACTGAATTTTCCCGCAACTTGAGGAATAAATTTAATGCTGATATAACCCAAATTTGCATTTTCGATCCAAGACATTGAAGTAAATAAATCATAAATGAAAATAAAATTCTAAAAAAAAAAAAAAAAAACCATTATTCTAGCTGACATACTTGTGCCGGTCTCAACGGATTTACGCAATTTGCGGAAAGGTTTCAAGGGGCATGGCGGGTAGAATATGATAACAGCTGGTCTTTTGGTCCTTTTTTTTATGTATTCGGTGCACCTTTTTATCCCACTCTCTGTCCCATCTGTCTTCCAACACACGCTATAATAAAACCAAACCTTAACATAATATAAATATAAATTTGCTCAAAACAAGTTTGAAAAAAAGTATATAGAACCTTTTATATTATACTTAAGCATTTAGTTAATATTATTATACTATAGAGATGTAAACGAGCTCAACTTGTTTAACGTCAAAGAGCTCGAGCTCGACTTATTTAACGTCAAAAAGATCAAGCTCAAGCTCGACTCTTTAACACTCAGTTTTCTAATATCAAGATCGGCACGTGCGTAACTTTCTTTTTTTTTTGAAAGGAACGTGCGTAACTTTCAAGCTCAAGCAAGCAATCGAGCTTAGCTCAATCACAGCTACTTTTAAACTTATTATTTACTTAATTATTATATCTATACACATTTATAATTATTTTTATACATACTTACCACTATAGTTTTATATGAAACATAATACATTATTTTATCATAATTTTATGGTATATATATTGAACATGTTAAATATAAAGTTACATAAATGACATAATTATTTTAGGATCATGAGTCTAAATAAACTTGATGCGTGAAGCTTATGCTCAAACTTCTTTTATTAGAAAGGCCCTAATGTATGTTTGAGCACATGCTCATCTTGTTAAGCCACCCGTAGTCGAGCTTGATCCGGCGTCATACACCACCATAGTGCCGTGGTACACCCCCTCCCCCGGGCGTTATGGGGTGAAAAATTTGAGTCCCGAGATGTGTATAACGGCGCCAAACAAGAAAGATCTCTCTCTCACACACACATATACATACATACATATATAATCCCATATCTACATAACCTATCACTACACACTCAAATTATATAGTAATTTATTTTTCTTACACGTTTTACCACTTCTCACGTAACCTTGGATGGAGTTGCATAAAGATTGACCATCTAAACTTTTACGAGCCAAAGTTGACTAACTCACCATCAAATTTGGATCGACTAATTTACCACCATAAAAATTAAAGGGTTACTAGATTTTATCATCTTTAACTATTGCCTATTAGCTGCAACCATCCCCAACTATCATTTTGACGTTCGTCACCCCTAACTTAACACTTGGTGTGTTCAGTCACAACGTCGTTAACTGATCACTAACTTTTGATCTTGTTACCATGCTTTTGGGGGTGTCCTAAGATCCATAAAACCTTCCTAAGATCCCTATGACACCCCAAAAGTATAATAACAAGACCAATAGTTAGTGTGTAACAACTCATATTAAAAGTCCTAATTATTATATTAGTTTATCAAAAAGGAAACCCTAATTGAGACACCCAAGTGATTCTGCACAAACCCTAAAAATTTCAGAATAATCAGAATCAGGATCAGGGCCCCTAAAACTCAAGGGGGGTAAACCCTAGTTACGATTATCTACATAAAACGCTGTCAAAATTGAATTTTACGAATCCGTCGACTCAGCAAGCCTACAAATACACGTAGCTACCCTATGGTAAATAGGGACCCCTCGCGCCACGCGACGCTTAGAGGGGTATCCCTCGCGTCACGCGAGGGGGGTCAAATTTCGTGTATAAATAGAGGGGTTTGGCAATCGAATTTTGGCACTTGAACGACGTAAAAATACGTTTCACTGAGATATAGCATAAACAGTCCAAAACACACACACGATTCTTGAATCGCTGCCGCAAAACAGGGTAATAACTCGATCGCTGCTACGATTCAATGTCCGATCGATTAAACTAACCAATGGATGTTTAAGTGCTGCCCACATTAGGGTTTATGCTTTGTCATTCGTCGATAATTCGATGGATGTTTAAGTATCGCACTTTGTCATTCGATGTGAGGGTTTAATCTCGTGAGTTATCGTAAATGCTGTATTAAGTTACTAACCGAATTGTGTGCATGTTATTAATTTTAGGTTAAAAGGCTAATCAGTAGGCTAAGCTCTGCTTATATAAATCTGCAATGTGAGTCATTCTCTTTTTATCAAATTTGTTTACAAAAATATGTTTATTTTCAAAGTTATAATTACAGGGATTAAGTCTTTGTAATCTCCATATTACAGCCGGTATGTGGGGTTTTGTATACATTACTTGATAATCTTCACCATTGGACAACGAGTTAGCCAATGGGTGATATGACCATAGTCACAGAAACGAGTCGAGTGACAAATACCGAGGGTAGTTGGTTGATATAAAAACATTGTAATCGCTCTTAATACTGTAAATTATAACAAACGGGTCATTTTAGTAAAAAGAATGATTCACCAGTATTTCCCGCTGACAAAACCTTTGTCAAACATGTTTCAGGTGATCTGTTGTGATCCAAGGAAAAGTGCCCTGAAGCACTACAAGCTTAAGGAAGTGGCTCAATATAAAAATAAAGAAACATGTTTTGTAAAATAATGATTTCTGAGAGAAATCATATGAATGTAAATTACCGGGGTTTTATCCCGAATTGTGAAATAAAATAATCGGGGAAATTACAGTTTTAAAAAGATCCTGAAGAAAACTTCCGCTTTTAATTAAATACCACGGGATTTTCTGTCCCGCGGCTACTGAAACGGGTCAAACCGGGTCGGGGGCCGTGACAGAAAAAGGTGGTATCAGAGCCACTGATTTAAGCCTATTAAGTATTTAGAAATACTTAATTTTACTAATTGCTATTTTGTGATTATGTGTTTTATTAATTGAATATTTGTGTACAGTATGGGTAAGCAAAAGTTGTCAAACATCTATCTTAAATTAGATAGGTCATCCAACGAGAAGGGAAGTTCATCCCAAACCAAATCCTCAAATCAATCTGTAATTCCTGAAGAAGGAATATTTGTGCGAAAAGCACAATATGAGGAACCACTTTCTCCTAATAAAAGAAGTTTGATTTTTAAGAAAAGTCAGGAGAAAATAAAGAAATTTCGAGAAAAGAAGATTAAACAGGAAACCCAGGAATTTACCAATAAATCACCTTGGGAAGACAAGTTAGATGAGAAATTGGCAGATCTCTATATGCTAGCCACTGTAGCAGTTAATACAAATCTTTAAAATAATTTGACTTAAGTTTTAGCAACCCTTATCATCTACAGTCCAGAAACCTTATCCAGTAAATAAATAAATTTACAATAAAACCTAGTATGTTTTAATTTTCGGTTGTTTTGTAGTTACCCAATATGAAATAATATTTAAAAGTTTTCTATGAAATTTTGTTATAAAATTTTAACTTAGTAATTGTGTGTATTTTGCATAACAGCATGAGTGACTTGTCTGAAGCCCTTCAGAACTTAAATCTCTATCCGGTAAAAATAGAGGTTTCCAGAGATTTCAATAGGTATATACCAGATATAGAAGAACCTATTGAATTCAATGCTCCACCTCCGGAGAAACCCAAGCCCAAGAAAAGGAGAAGATTCGTGGGATGGAGGCGTGTGCGTAGGAGGAAACCCGTCACTAGAAAGATTCCCAAAATAGAAAATCCCTTAGACAAAGGGAAAGGAATTGAAGACGGGGAAGATTATAAGCAGATGGAAATACAGTTTGGGGAATATTCTAGGCAGATGGAAATGGAGTATGGAGGAGGTTCTAAACAAACCCAGATAGAAATTGGAGAAAGCTCTAAACAAACCCAGGAAATGACATTGCAGGAGGAGCTAGATTTTATATTGGCAAGCTGTGATACTATTAAGCCTGTCAATAAAAATGTTTTTACTCATCCTATTGAAACCCAACTTCCAATAAATTTGGAACCAGCAATCCCAGAACCTATAATTCACACCCAACCTTTAGGAATGGATGAGTGGTGGACGAATGATTGGCAGTTCCAAAACCTGCTCAATAGTCCTTATTCCTTTCTTCCTCAATTTGACCCAGAACCTATACCTAACCCACTTATGAGCAATGAGAATTTAGCTGAACTCCGCCACTTTGGCGAAGAACTGGTGGATGCCAAAAATAGGATCAGGGAAGTAGGAGAGCAGATCTCCTGGAAGTATGATGAGAGGGAACGCCGTTACTAAAATACCATCTGACGAAGGATAGTAGGTTGTGAATATGTGGTTGTAAATAAATAAGTAAAATATAGCTTGTGAAATAACCTAAAATAAAAATTTGTAAGATAATGGTGTGTATTGATGCATACTATTAAATATAAAAATGGAAATCGAGAAATCGATAGTTTTTGCTATATGTGTGTATTTGAAATTTGTATGATTGTTTTGTGTATAATTGTTATTTAATCGATACTAATAAATTATATATATTATCTGATGGAAAACGCTAATAACGAACCAGTTAATGAGGTTAATCAATCTGAGCAACATCCGGAGGATCAATTTCTAAATAGGCAAGATATTGAAAATATCGTTGCTCAGGGGATAGCCAATGCTATTCCAGCAATAGTTGCTGCTGTTAGAAATCCAATCGAACCTCAACAAATCATTCCTAGCAAACGTATTTCTGAAGATAACTTCAGTAATAGCATAAATGGAGGCGGTAATCATACTAATCACGATAATAATCCACGGCAGGCTCCGCTCCCTAAGAAAATGAAAGCTGCAATGCCTGGTTGCACTTACAAAGAATTTCTTGCTTGTAAACCATCTGAGTTTGCAGGCAATGAAGGAGCAACTGCAGTACTGCGTTGGTTAGAGAAAACCGAGGCAGTGATTACAATAAGTAAATGTGCCCAGGATGATCAGGTCATGTACGCGTCAAATCTTTTTAAGGAAGGGGCGCTAGAATGGTGGAACACGGTGTTACAAGCAAAAGGAAGGATGATGGCGTATACAATGAACTGGGAAGAATTTAAGAGTCTTGTAGAAAGAAAATTCTGTCTTGAATATGAAAAAGATCAAATGGCGAATAAGTTCTTGAACCACCGGATGGTGGGTGTAGATTGCCGCGGCTATACTTCGACATTTTTCGAATATGCTAGAGTGGTACCAACGCTGGCTTCGCCAGAACCGGTACTCATTTCTCGCTATATTTGGGGATTGATTGGTGAAATCCCCAACATCGTTAAAGCTGCGAGACCTCGTACGATTGACGATGCTGTGGAATTAGCTAATACCCTAACTGACGAGCTGGTACGCACAAGAGATGAAAATAGGAAAAAGGAACTGGCTCAGAAAATTACCCAAGGATTTCGTGTGGGTAATAATAGCAATTTCAAAAGAAGAGGAACGGGACAATCCTCAACTCTGCCATTCTGCAAGAATTGCAAAAAGAAACATTATGGAAGATGTAGTGTAACCTGTAATTTTTGTAAAATGGTAGGACATCGTGAAGAAGACTGCAGAAAGAAAACAACGATCTGCTATAATTGTGGAGAAAAGGGACATTTTAAACCAGAATGTCCTAAATTAGTTAAACCAGCAGATAACAAAGCCAAGATGACCGATGGAGCTACTAAAAAGAATGTCAGAGCATTCCAGCTAACTACTCAAGAAGCAGAACTCATTCCAGATGTGATATCTGGTACGTTCCTAGTTCACAACATTTACGGCAAAGTATTATTTGACTCTGGTGCAAACCAAAGTTTTATCAATACTTCATTCTGTCAACCTCTTAACTTACCCTTAACCAAACTTAGGCAGATTTTTACAGTTGAAACGGCAGATGGAAATTCTGTTAGCATAGATAAAGTTTTGCAAAAGGAAAATATAAAACTCTCAGGTCATAAATTCTTTGCAAACCTATTACCAATGAAATTAGCCGAATTTGATGTTGTATTAGGAATGGATTGGTTAGTAGCCAACCATGCTCGAATTCTTTGTGATCAAAATTCCATAGAAATTCAAGCACCTACCGGAGAAGTAATTATGATTACAGGAGATAAACCACGTAAGCCCATGAAGTTCATCTCAGTAATGAAAGTTGCTAGTTATGAACGAAAGCAAGGAATAGTATATATGATTTCAGTAATCATTAGTACTAAGGGTAAAGAACTTAAGGAGATTCCTGTAGTCTCAGAATACCCAGATATATTCCCAGAAGAGTTACCAGGATTACCACCAGATAGGGAGGTAGAATTTAGAATTCATCTAATTCCAGGAACTATACCGATAGCCAAGGCACCTTATCGGTTAGCACCCACAGAAATGTTAGAACTGAAAAAGCAATTAGATGAATTACTAAGTAAAGGATTCATACAACCTAGTACATCCCCGTGGGGAGCACCAGTGTTGTTTGTAAAGAAGAAGGATGGTTCAATGAGAATGTGTATTGATTATAGAGAATTGAATAAGGTTACAATTAAGAATCGATACCCATTACCTAGGATTGATGATCTTTTTGATCAACTTCAAGGAGCTAGATATTTTTCTAAGATTGACTTACGCTCCGGATATCATCAATTGAAGGTACAAGAAGAAGACATACCTAAGACTGCTTTCAGAACTAGGTATGGTCATTACGAGTTTACAGTCATGCCCTTCGGATTAACGAATGCACCTGCAGCATTCATGGACATGATGAATAGGATTTGTAAACCTTACTTGGATAAATTTGTAATTGTCTTCATCGACGATATACTTATTTATTCCAAAAGCTAAAACGAACATTGTCAGCACTTGCATGCACTCTTAACTTTGTTAAGAAAAGAAAAGCTGTATGCCAAATTCTCGAAGTGTGAATTTTGGCTACAAGAAGTGCAATTCTTAGGTCACATGGTGAATCATGAAGGCATTCATGTAGATCCTGCTAAAATAGAGGCAATTACTAAATGGAAGGTTCCGCAATCCGCAATGGAAATTAGAAGTTTTATAGGATTAGCTGGATACTATAGACGGTTTATTAAGGATTTTTCCAAGATAGCTGTACCCTTAACTAAGCTAACCTGTAAAGCAGTTAAGTTTGAATGGGGACCTAAGCAAGAAGAAGCTTTTAGGATCTTGAAACAGAAATTAACCAATGCTCCAATCTTAGCCTTACCAGAAGGAACTGAAGATTTTGAAGTATATTGTGATGCTTCAAAACTAGGATTTGGATGTGTGCTAATGCAACGCAAGAAGGTAATTGCGTATGCTTCAAGGCAATTGAAAAAGCACGAGGAGAACTATACGACTCATGACTTAGAATTAGGAGCCGTAATTCGTGCCCTTAAGATTTGGAGACATTATCTGTACGGAAGTAAATTTACTGTCTATACGGATAATAAGAGTTTAAAATATATATTTGTGCAAAAAGAGTTAAACATGAGGCAAAGGAGATGGATGGAAATCCTAAGTGACTACGACTGTGATATTCAATATCACGAAGGAAAGGCAAATGTAGTTGCAGATGCCTTAAGTCGTAAGTACCATGAGAAACAACGAAGAGTTCGTGCTCTCAGATTAAATCTACAATTAGATTTAATGGAACAAATCAAGAATGTTCAGGAAACAGCAATCAAGGATGATGCTGAAGGAATGAAAGGACGAATAAAAGAGTTAGAGCAAGGAGCTGATGGAATTTGGAGATTCCACAAAAGAAGGATTTGGGTACCTAAGCAAGGAGAATTAAGAAATAAGATTTTAGAAGAAGCCCATAAATCCAGATATACCATGCACCCTGGAAACAATAAAATGTACCAAGATTTAAGAAATAACTTTTGGTGGATAGGAATGAAAAATGACATAGCTTGATATGTTTCTAAGTGTCTTACTTGTTCACAAGTTAAGGCAGAACATCAGAAACCTTCAGGTCTACTACAATAGTTAGAAATGCTTGTATGGAAATGGGAACTCATAACAATGGATTTTGTTACTAAGTTACCCAAAACCAGAAAAGGTAATGATGCGATTTGGGTAATTGTGGATCGATTAACCAAATCAGCCCACTTTCTACCTATGAAAGAAACCTTTAGCATGGAAAGATTGGCAAAATTATATGTAGATGAAGTAGTATCCTTACATGGAGTTCCACTCTCCATTGTATCAGATAGAGATAGTCGTTTCACTTCTCATTTTTGGACAAGTTTCCAAGAAGCAATGGGAACTCGACTAAATCTGGGTACTGCATATCATCCACAAACAGACGGGCAAAGTGAAAGGACGATCCAAACTCTAGAAGACATGCTCCGAGCATGTGTGATAGATTTTGGTGGAAATTGGGACGATCACTTACCTCTAATCGAATTCTCCTATAACAATAGTTATCATTCAAGTATTTAAACTGCCCCATTCGAGGCACTGTATGGAAGAAAGTGCAGAACTCCAGTTTGTTGGGCAGAAATAAGAGAAAATCAATTGTCAGGTCCTGAAATAGTACAAGAGACGACCGACAAGATTACCCAAATCAAGGAAAGATTAAAGACGGCTAGAGATCGCCAGAAGAGTTATGCAGACAATAGACGGAAGCCGTTGGAATTTCAAATCGGAGATAAAGTATTATTGAAAGTTTCACCTTGGAAAGGAGTAGTTCAATTCGGTAAGTAAGGAAAGCTAAGTCCAAGATACGTAGGACCATTTCCAGTGATCCAACGTATAGGACCAGTTGCTTATCGTTTAAAACTACCAGAAGAGTTAGCTGGAGTACATGATGTATTTCATGTATCCAACCTCAAGAAATGTCTATCAGACGAATCCCTGGTAATACCTCTTCAAGATATAGAGGTAAATGAAAAGATAAAATTTGTTGAGAAACCAATCCAAATAGAAGACCGCAAGATCAAGTTTCTCAAGCACAAACGACTAGTGCTTGTTAAAGTAAAGTGGGATTCAAAGAGAGGAGCTGAATACACTTGGGAACTGGAATCAGAGATGAAGCGAAAGTATCCTCATTTATTCCAATAAATCTCGAGGACGAGATTTTTATTAAGGTGGGGAGGATGTAACAACTCATATTAAAAGTCATAATTATTATATTAGTTTATCAAAAAGGAAAGCCTAATTGAGACACCCAAGTGATTCTGCACAAACCCTAAAAATTTCAGAATAATCAGAATCAGGATCAGGGCCCCTAAAACTCAGGGGGGGGGGGGTAAACCCTAGTTACGATTATCTACATAAAACGCTGTCAAAATTGAATTTTACGAATCCGTCGACTCAGCAAGCCTACAAATACACGTAGCTACCCTATGGTAAATAGGGACCCCTCGCGCCACGCGACACCCAGAGGGGTACCCCTCGCATCACACGAGGGGGGTCAAATTTCGTGTATAAATAGAGGGGGTTGGCAATCGAATTTTGGCACTTGAACGACGTAAAAATACGTTTCATACACTGAGATATAGCATAAACAGTCCAAAACACACACACGATTCACGAATCGCTGCCGAAAAACAGGGTAATAACTCGGTCGCTGCTACGATTCAACGTCCGATCGATTAAACTATCCAATGGATGTTTAAGTGCTGCCCACATTAGGGTTTATGCTTTGTCATTCGTCGATAATTCGATGGATGTTTAAGTATCGCACTTTGTCATTCGATGTGAGGGTTTAATCTCGTGAGTTATCGTAAATGCTGTATTAAGTTACTAACCGAATTGTGTGCATGTTATTAATTTTAGGTTAAAAGGCTAATCAGTAGGCTAAGCTCTGCTTATATAAATCTGCAATGTGAGTCATTCTCTTTTTATCAAATTTGTTTACAAAAATATGTTTATTTTCAAAGTTATAATTACAGGGATTAAGTCTTTGTAATCTCCATATTACAGCCGGTATGTGGGGTTTTGTATACATTACTTGATAATCTTCACCATTGGACAACGAGTTAGCCAATGGGTGATATGACCATAGTCACAGAAACGAGTCGAGTGACAAATACCGAGGGTAGTTGGTTGATATAAAAACATTGTAATCGCTCTTAATACTGTAAATTATAACAAACGGGTCATTTTAGTAAAAAGAATGATTCACCAGTATTTCCCGCTGACAAAACCTTTTTCAAACATGTTTCAGGTGATCTGTTGTGATCCAAGGAAAAGTGCCCTGAAGCACTACAAGCTTAAGGAAGTGGCTCAATATAAAAATAAAGAAACATGTTTTGTAAAATAATGATTTCTGAGAGAAATCATATGAATGTAAATTACCGGGGTTTTATCCCGAATTGTGAAATAAAATAATCGGGGAAATTACAGTTTTAAAAAGATCCTGAAGAAAACTTCCGCTGTTAATTAAATACCACGGGATTTTCTGTCACGCGGCTTCTGAAACGGGTCAAACCGGGTCGGGGGCCGTGACATAGTGATCACTTAACAATGTGGTGACAGAACACACCAAGTGTGAAGTTGGGGGTGACGGACGTCCAAGTGATAGTGGGGGGTGGTAGCGGTCAATAATAGGGATGAGCAAATCCCAATCCCGTCCTGATACCGTCCCAATCCCGAATATCCTGATCCCGAATTTCGCCAAAACTGGGTACCGATATCGAAATATGTCTGTACGGTACGGTATAGGTACGGTAGCGGTATTTGAAGGTAAAATTCAGTATTTTACCGGTATCGTACCGAATCGATCCCGAAAATACCGATACCGAAAATAACAAAAAGTGGATACCGTTTTCGGTACTAAAAATTTCGGTACAGTATTTTCGGGATCGGTATGGTATTGGGACGGAATCGGTATTTGATACCAAATACTCATCCCTAGTCAATAGCCAATAGCTAGGGACCATAAAATCTAATACTCCAAAATTAAAAAATAAAGACGGTTGCACGCGCCTAAAAATAGCGTTGCAACAGCAATAATAATTACACCGACACACAAAAATCATTTCACGAGAGGCCCATGTGCGCTGCTGCGCATCTTAGCACACAACGCGTATTAACAAACTAACACACCCTTCACCTTTATCTGCAACTCTTCTCACACATAACTCACCACTGCCCTCTCTCTAACACACACACATTCACACCAAAAACAACACATAGAAATGGCGAAATCGGGGCTCATCATAGCACTCTGCGTCCTACTACCGGCGCTCATTAGCGCTTCACGTCCGATGTCTCGTCCGTACGTCTTGCAAGGCAGAGTTTACTGCGATACCTGCCGTGCCGGTTTCGAAACCTCAGCCACTACTTACATTCCAGGTTTGTGTACTCAGATCTTAGATATCGCTGTTAATTTTACGAAAATGTTGATGTGTGTGTATACTGTGTGTGTGAAATTTGTTTCTGTTGAAGATTGTTGTAGATCTGTGATTATGAAGTGCGAAAATGTTGATTTATAAGTAGATCTGAGGTTTTAATAGTGGTTTCGTGAAAAAGTTGACGAATCTGGTGGTTTGCTGAAGGTTTAGGATTTTGATTTATTAATTAACGCTGAATTGCGGTTGCGTATTGTTCAAGCGGCAGTGTTTATGCTTTTGATTACGCGCATCAATCAGGCGTTCACTCATATTAGTGGTTTGTAGTGATTATTGGTGGTAAAATGGACGAATCTGGTGGTTTGACGAAGGTTTAGGGTTTTGTTTTATCAATTAACGCTGATTTGCGGTTGCGTATTGTTCAACCGGTAGTGCTAATGTTTTTTGATATGTAAAAAATAGTTTAATAATCAGTAGATTTGTATCAGTCAAGTGTTGGGGAATTTTCAGAAACCGGACGATCAGAGAGGCGTGTAATCACTCTCAGATCAAATTATTTCGGTGGTTCACCCGAATAATTCAATCGGATACAACTCTGATTTCGAGAAATTGAACTAGTGTATGTTTTTTGCGTGAATTGATTGAACCAGAAAAATTGTGATCCAAAAAACTGAATACGAAATTGGGTTTTTGGGGTGTAACTGCCCAATGGCAGTTAATCCAATTTTTGGACAAAACTGCCATTTAACTGCCATTTCCAAACATTTCGAAAATGTGGCAAAATTCAGAAAAATAAATTTTCTGTCACAATCTAAAGCTCGACCCCAGCCAGGGGCTCTGCCCCTTGGACCCCGCCAGGGGCTGCCGCCCCTTGGACCCTGCTCCCAGGGGCGCTGCCCCCGGACCCCCGCCAAGGGGGCGCTGCCCCTTGGAACCCCCGTATAGTACGGGCTCCGCCCGTACACTTCGAATAATAATAACTCAAACAAGCGTGCACTCCCGCACCTCCTAACTTGCTTGATGTGTATTATTATTCGCTTTGATCACCAAGTCAATCCCCGATTACACTAAAATATCTAACATCAAGCGTTCACACATATTAATAGTTTATTCTTATAATTAGTGATAATGTAGATGAATCTGGTGGTGTGTGTTGTTATTGCCGATTATTCAAGAACTAATGTTAAATTTGTTCATCTTTAAAAAAGTAGTATAATAATCGGTAGTAAGTTTGTCAATTGTTTTCTTCTATTATCATACTTCGAATCTGCGTATCAGTCAAGCATTATCTCATATTAGTGGTATATAGTTTATCATTTTGTCAACTGGTAGATGATCCAGCGATTGTAGGATTTTGGACTTTTGGCTATATTGAATCGATGACAGAAGTATGAATCGTAGATTGTTGTGATTTAATATTTGCTGTTACAATGCGTGTAGTTCTTGTTATTTTGTAGATTAAGGGGGGTGTTTGGATCTGTATTTGAATAATCAGAGCGGGATCTGGTTTTATGGTTTGTAGGTGCAAAGGTTAGAGTGGAATGCAAGGACAGGACACAAAAACTTCTGTACACCGCTGAAGGAACCACCGACGCAACAGGAACATACTACATCAATGTGAACGAAGACCATGGCGATGAGACCTGTGATGTGGCTCTTGTGAGCAGCCCACTTGGTGACTGCAAGACTGCCGACCCAGGGCGTGACCGTGCACGTGTGGTTCTAACCAGCTACAATGGAATTGTGTCGGACAGTCGTTTTGCTAACGCGATGGGGTTCATGAAAGATGAGGTCATGTCTGGCTGCACCACACTCCTCCAGTCTCTTATGGAGGAAGAGGATTAGAGTGTTGGTTAGTAGCAGACTTGATTCTTGTCTAGTATGTAATGTGTTCTTGATCTTGTTGCTTAAAACATATTCTAATATTTGTTTGTTCTGGATTGTCTTGAGATTCATATGTTTTAATTGATATAAAGGAGCAGTGAGGAAACATCTTGTTTCATGAATCATGCTTGTGACTTGTTTTTTTTTTTTTTCCGATTCTTTATCCTATGTTTGCGACTTTGTATTATTTATTTTTATTTTGTAATCTTTCGTATCTTGGTGTACCCCTGGTGAGGTATTAGGTCGTATGGATCTTCTTACTATATTACTCTTGTGGTTGTTTAAATAAGAGTTCTGGCAATCGATGTCGCTCACTTGCCCTGAGGTGAACTCCACTGCCTGTTTTTAGCCACTTCTACTCGTAGTTTTGTATTGGAAGGCATATGGGTCATGAATAAACATGTCATGGGTGCATTTTGTTAGCTTGAATTTAAATAACAAAGAAAAATAGGTTCTTCAAAAAAAAGAATTAAACAAAGTAAAACGGTATTTCTCGAAGAAATTAATTTGATGTTTACTGGAATATAATAATCATTTGTTGGAAACAATACTAGCATATAATAATCATTTATTGACAAAGTGACAATGCTAATTATAGATTGATCAAACTGCGGTTCCTATAACTTGGCTCATAAAGTTTGACTCAAATTAAGGTTTACAAGCAATTTTAGTGATTTAGGTTTACTGGTTCGATTGCTGTTCTTGTAGTCGTTTGGTTCGGAGTCGTCTATGGAAGGATCGAGAAGGATGTGGCATATTGGTGGAGAGTGGGAAGAAAGTGTTAACGCATTTAGAAAATCGGATGAGGATCGAATGTGAGTGACGCGAACTTGTGATGCGAGCGATCAGTGCCGTTCCTACGTTTTCGGAGGCCCTAATCGAACTACGAAGTGGTGGCCCTTTTGCAAAATTTGACATTGCTAATTAGCCCTAATTCAACAACTTAAAATCAGCCCTAATTAAACAATTTAAACAATCAAAAAATCCATAAAGGCCTAAATAACAAAATGAAATCAGCAAATTAGCCCTAATTCAACAACTTAAAATCAACAAATAATGAAATAAGCATAATCCCTAAACAAGAGATTCAAATTGGAAAATACACCCTAGTTCCCTATTCAACAAATCAGGATGTGAATGTCTAACCTGAGTGAGAGCCACAAGATTAAATCGCCAACCATAAAATCGCAAAACTGAGCAGAGTGAGCACAGCAGTGTGAAAATCGCAAAACAGAGCAGAGTGAAAATCGCAAAACTGAGCCGTCAGTTGTTAAATGTTACCTAGCGATGCAGAGTCCTGATCCCATGATTATTGCGTGTCTGATACTTCGATTGCTCATTGCTCAGCTCCATATAGTAAACTCAAACGTCTCAGAGACGGTCGCCGTTTTGGCTTCTGCAACCACATCACGTGCTTTCAAACATCTGTCAGTGCAATTGGGTTATTAGGTTTATGTTCGCAGATAAGAGATTTGGGCCTTCAAATTGGTGGCCCTTCAAATTTGGTGGCCCTAGGCCTGGGCCTAGGTTCATATACCCATTGGGCCGGCTCTGCGAGCGATAATAGAGAGAAACGAAGAACACTTGCCCATAGTGATTTTCTTTAACGGCCAACAAATCAATCTTGAGCACTCTCCAACAAATCAATCCTGAGTATTCTCGGGGCACCCACTGGACAAACGGAGTACTCCGAGAGTAACCCGAGTCGTCCACCACCACTTCTGGGGAAAACCCGGTAACCCACCCACCCATAGGCACGACGGTGAAATTGCCGGTAAAACCCGTTTGGCTCAAGGATCGAACCCAGGTTTTCCTGGGTCTCTTATTATTGCCCACCAGTGCCTCACTCATTTTCTGCACCAAATGAGAATCGAACTTGAGTCTTCACAAAAGAATTCAAATCCTCCTACCACTTGAGCTGGAGGTCATTGGCTGCCCATAGTGATAGTAGCGTAGATTTTAAAAGCAAATATTCGAAGTCAAATAGCCATTTTCGTACCTGTGGTTTGTCCAATTATGCTAGTCCAGACCAAATTTCAAATTTATATCATTTTTCGTCCCTGACATTCTTGAAACATGTCAATTTCATCCAAAAAAACATGAGTTAACTTCTATTTTCGTCCCCGTGGTTTGTCCAACTATTCAATTCAACCTTAGTTTTTTTGGACAAAACTGACATATTTCAAGAACCTCAGGGACGAAAATGACATAAATTTGAAATTTTGCTTGGACTGCCATAATTTGATAAACAACATGGACGAAAATGACAGTTAACTCGGTTAAATATCTCATAACTTTTTAAGTTTTTAATTTTAAGTTTAAGAAATTAAATAGGGAGAGGTGAAATAAGATAAGTGAGTGGTGGATTGGTTGGGGAAAGACTTGGTGTTCCTTGTGACCCAGGTTCAACTCCCACTCTCTCCATTATTTTCTGCGGCATCCAGGTGAAGGGCGAATACGGATGGCGCTGGTTCGTCTTGAATGAGAGACGAGGTTTACCGATTATTCCACTGTCATGCCTTCGGGCGGGTGGAGGTCGGGTTTCCAGGCATCTGGGAGAGCCAAGGGGCAAGTCAACCTTGGTCACAACGCCTGGTGTTGTCACACCCCAATCAATGGCGGAAACATCGGGGCGCGACACTGAGCGAAACAGATTGTCCAGGAGAATTCCATAACAACTAGTATTACCAAATATTTAACGTTACGTCCCATACCATAACATATCAAGCAAAGTAGTTATTACAGACATAGTATCTCAAAGACAAATAAATTGTTCCGACAACTCAGAATTTAATGTGACGTTTCTAGACCTCCTAACTTGATTCCATAACAGCAAGCATAGCATAGGCATCCTAAACACCTCTCACATACGTTAAAATAAAGGTCAATACACATAGTGTAAAGGTAAGCATACAAGTTTAATAGTATAGTAGAGAAAGCGGTTTACGCATAACCAGGATATAACACGTAGTAATGTGAAACAAGTAGGTTATCGACAATGAAATATGCACAGACATGACTGTGAGTTATAGAATGCGCAACACATATCACCACTGTGACACGTGAAGAAATACCCTTAACAACCCCTGTCCACGACAGGTGCTGAGTCCAAACTATAGTACTATCGTTGCTAAGGTGTCAGGAAACAATCACTGTGTAAACATAACATACAAGCGTTCATCGAATAACACGTATAACACGCAGAGCGATTAGCGTATAAAAATAGTTGCGTTGTGTGTCGATGTGATTTGATATAAGTAACGTATGTAACACCTAAAAGTGCGTTAAGCAAAAAGGGATCGAGTATACTTACAGATCGTGTTTAACGAATAAACACAGTCTTGGATTGAAGGGAGCGCTGGGAGATTAGCCTGATCACAATACGACAGTATAAGTGTTGAACGGTGCGTAAAACAGCGTGTCCGTGAGGTAAGTGACGAACAGTGATCCGATCGGATAACCGTCCGTCCGGACGGATGGTCATCCGGACGGATGGCCATTCGGTCGGAGGGTCGTCCGTTTGGGAGGGATGTGTTTGTGTATTGCTTGAACTTTGAAGTTTTCGTTGCAGCATTTTCAAAATTGTAAAGTGTTTCTAAATATCAGGTCATCCGGTCGGATGGTCATCCAGATGGATGACCGTTCGGTCGGATGGCGGTTCGTTGAAACTGATACTCTTTGAAGTTTTGTGAAAATTGATTAAGTGTTGAAATCTCAAGTCGCCTGATCAAATAGTCGTTCAATCGGATGGTGATCCGATCGGACGACTATTCTTTTGAGCGATTGTTTCGTTTGAAAACTTGTGAAATCAGTTAAGTTTAGAAAATTTGCGGTTGAACCGAGACGGTATGACAACGTGTTAAACAACGGAAACCACATCAGGTCCAATTCATCTGGCCGGACGGGAATCACCCCGTTCGATCCTAACCAGCTGTTCATAACGGTGTTTCATGTTCAACCCGTGAATCGGTTATCTCCTCGTTAGAAATCTATCCTCAGTCCGGGTTTCCACTAGAGAATGAGTAGTGAACCCGAACGAGTCCAGATTCTAACGGTTTTGAGTGAAAAGTTAAGAATGTTGAAGAAAAGTTTGAATCACTTGAAAAATGTTTAGATTTCGGTGAAATCAGTGTTTAAACATTGTAGAAATCCTTTAGATCTAAGTTGTTCTTGGTGGAATGAGGTCACACTTTGGTGTTCATGAAAACCCATGATGACGTCATCATAGAACAACTCAAATCAGCCGGATTTCATGGTGAAAAGTTGAGATTTGATGGAGAGGATGATGAGAAAGTGTTTGCTGATTGTGGAAGTACAAGATTTGAGATGAAAACTTACAAGAATCGCGAGGAATCGAGAGAAAATAGCCTGAGAATGCTCTGGAACGGAGAGAGCTGTCACATCATGAACAGTGATGTGACAGGTGAGGTATTCATAGTGTGAGAGTGAGAAAGGCGGTGCAAAGTTAACAGGTCGGATGGTCATCCGGTCGGATGACCATTCGATCGAATGGTCCTTCGATCGGATGGCTCGAGTTAGTTGGTTTCCGACTTTTCGTTTCGTGCGTTGAGTGATGTATTGCAAAATACATCTCTTATTCGTGTATAGTTTGTATAGTTTTCCATTATATTTAGTTCGGTTTTCATTAGAATGTGCATACTATTGATCAAATCGAGTTTTGCAGGTCTTGGTGCTTAAATTTGCTGAAAATTGAGTAAAAACGAGCCACAATACTGAAACACCAAGTCCCGGAACGAGTTGAAAAGAGTTAGAAAAATTTTTGAAGTTTTTGGGATGCTGAAGCTGGGAAATTTACGAAGGAGTCTGTGAAATTGTTGTTGTCGCGCTACGCCACAATGAAACACCTTCATCGTCGCGCGCCGCCATGATTAAAATATGGATTTCTGACATTTCCCGCTGTCGCGCTACGCGACCTCAACATCACTTACCCGTCGCGCGACGCGACGGGTTGTTTGGACGACAATTCTTCGATATTGTCTAGGGTTTCGTATAAAAACCAAGAAAATCACAATCAAAACCCTAGTTACGAATTGAGGCAATCATAGGCGATTCTTGGAGCATTCTTTGAGCAATTTTGAAGGTTTTGAAGCACTAGAATCATCGGTACGAGTTTGGGATGAAGAATTGAAGACTTGCTCGGGTTTTCCAATTCCTTGTTTGTTGATTTTCTTTCGAAACTCGTTGTCATGAATTCTTGTTTGAACATCTTTGATTTGTTTTCGTTATTTAACATGCTTGGCTAAACTTTTAAGCCACCTAGACTATGATGAATGGATGGATATAAAGTTTTAACCTTTTTCGTTAATTGCAAGTATTTTATGGATTAATTGTGTTTAGTAAAGAGTTTGGTTTATTAATTTGATGTGCATGCGTACTTTAATCCGGTTCATTATTATCAATTGCTTCGTGTGAATCTTGGTGGTTGTCTGCTACGGAATTGGTTCATGCTAGATCTTAGACTGTGTGTGTTTGGCCTTTAGGGAGAATTGGCCAATAAACCCTAGAAGTGATAGTTAGTAATTTGCTAGGTTTTAGTGTTCTACTGGTCCTAATAGCTGGAAGGTGAGGGGCTATTGATAGGTCTTACCCGACGAATTGCTTTAGACAGTCTTTGGAAAAAGTCGTGCCTTAGTTGCCCCGTTGGTTTATTAGTCTATCAAGTCAAGTTAATAAATCCAAACTACCCTAGATCTATAATTGGAAAAGAATAGGTCAATATTAGGGCACTTGCACAATAATTAGACAACTGGAAGGAAGTCTAATAACCGGTAGGATTAACGGCCTAGGTAGTGCCATAAGTTTCACCTCAAGAAGGGTTGAGGGGCTTAGTTGGTGTCTTAATAGGTTTAGTATCATAAGATCCCGGTTCCATAAATCATGCAGTTAACTTAATCGGTATTTCTTTAAAATCAATCCAGGATTCTAGTCTAGGTGGTCTCGTTCATCATATAAGACAAGCTTTCGCCTTATTTCGTATTAGTTTAATTATAGTTTAATCATTAGTTTAAACAGATTTCCTTAGATTTTCAGTAACCTCCCCCCCCAAACAATTAAACAGTTTCAGTTGTGTCTGTCAGTGTCTGTTAGAGTCTAGTAAGCGTGATAAATAGAGTCTCGTGGTTCGATATCTGGACTTCCTTAGGTCATACTACAATGATCGGTACACTTTCCGATTGTGTGGTTTAGGTCGAGTCTAGATTTAAAGCTTTTTAGTGTCTAGCTTAGAGAGTCTAATTTAGTTAATTTTAATAGTCTGTTTAGCACACATCAAGTTTTTGGCGCCGTTGCCGGGGACTCTTGGCAATTGCGTTCATTAGCTTTGATTGACTTTATTGACATATATGTGCTACGTGTTTTGTTTTGTTTTGAGTCTTTCTTTTATTTTTATTTTTATTTTGAGTTTTAGTGACTAGTGCTTGCTTTTCTCATATCTAGGTTTTTGCTTGTAGTGGATGCCATATCTGCGCTCGCACGGACCGCCAAAGCCGCCAGTCACAGAGTCATCATCTCTATTGGGCCAAGGCCCGCAGGTTAGTATTTCATCTTCATCCCAATCTCCTAATTTCGATTCCACTCCGTTACCCACCCCACCTCCATCACCACCCCATTCACCTAAAACGTCACCTAAGGTTTTCCCGCCCGATAGTCCCACTTTTAGCACCTCTAGCGCCACATAAAACATAAACTTAGAACACATGGCCAACGCAAGACAGACTGTCCATCAACAAGCCACCCAAAATTTCACCGGTCTTGCTTCACCCATCACCGTTCCACCCATAGTTAGCGAAAACTCATGGCAGATTCCATCTTATGCCATGCAAGCCATCACCAATAGCATCAAGTTCCACGACCGCGAGGACGAGGACGCCCCGGCCCACATAAACCGTTTCTCCCGTATACTTGCTATTTTAGCCTTCACGGAGCCCCAAACGATGCTACTTACTTGCAGCTTTTCCCCTTCTCACTAGCCGGTCGTGCGACTACTTGGTTGGACTCTCAACCAACGGGTACTTTTACCACATGGGCAGGCCTTCATCAAACCTTTTTGAACAAATATTTTCTGCCCGCTAAAGCCTCACGCCTTCGTGATCAAATTCACTCCTTCTGCATGGAGCCCGACGAGCCATATTACCTTGCTTGGGAGCGATTTCAAAACTTAGTCGCTCGATGCTCCCAGCATGGTCTTTCTGATTGGGCCCTTTGTGAAAAATTCTATAACGATCTCACCCAAGAGACTCGTGATCGTTTTGACACTAATGCGGGAGGTCATATGATGGGTATTCTTACTGTTGCCGAGTGTTTAGAGCGTTTCGAGGCATTTGCCCAATCTCAATCTCAGTCGCGATCCGATCAATGGTATCAAAGTGGTAATTCGAATACCACTACTAGTGCACCCGCCCGAGGGGTGAACCATGTCACTATGTACCCTAGTCTAGCCGCTGTGTTGGAAAACGTCACTAGAGAGCTTAAGGAGATTAAGGCAAAGGTAGATAAGTGTGAGTTTTGTCGAGGGGGTCACGATACGAATGCGTGTCCATTGTTAGTTGGTGAGGAGCAAGTTGATTTCGTGGGAGGGGGTTTAGGAAGAGGTCAACCTAGTGGGTTTGGTAATTTTAATTCGGGTTGGCGTAATAATAATAATAATAATTTTAATAATAATAATAATTTTCGCTCAAATGGCTCCCCTGGTTTCCAATTAGCTCAAAATCCAAATAGGGGTCAAGGTTCATTCTTTGGTGGGGGTTCAAATGGGCAGTTCAATAAGGGGTTCAATGGGCAGGTCAAGGATGGGGGGTCAAGTAGTCAGGTTCAACCAGTTCAGGGTCCAAGTTATGATCTAGGGGGTAGCCTAGAGAGAATGGAGGCAATGATGAGCCAATTAGTTGTTAAGGACCAAACCACCCAAAAGATACTTAACGAACATGACCTTATGCTTAAGAACCACCAAGCCTCTTTCCAAGACCTTCAAAGGGTCGTAGGTGACATGTCTAGAAAACTAGAGGAGAGATTACCCGATCAGTTTGCGGGTAACACCCAACCGAACCCTAATGCCCATGCTAAAGCCATTACCACTCGTAGTGGCAAAACCGTAGGGAACCCGAGAGTTGAGGAGAGAGTAGTTGAGGAAGATGAGGAGATTGTAGATGAAGAGATCGAGATGGAGGCTCCTAGCAAAGTGCAATCGAGGCTAAGCCCAGCAAGTACCGCACAGCCCGGTGAGTCTCAATGAGAGAAGAAAGTAGAGAAACCACCCGTAGACATTAGATCTTCTCCACTAGTAGACCATTCGCGTGTCCCGTTTCCTACACGTCTTAGGAACCAAAAGTACTCAAAGGAATATGGCCAATTCTTAGATATCTTCAAGCAATTGAAGATTAATCTACCTTTCATTGAGGCACTCCAATCGATGCCCAAATACGCGAAATTCTTAAAGGACCTTCTTAGGAACAAGGAGAAGTTAGGGGAGTTGTCGAATGTCCCGTTGAATGGAGGGTGCTCAGCCGTTGTTCTAAATAAGCTTCTAGAAAGCTTACCGATCCCGGTATTTTTACTATTCCTTGTTTATTCGGTAGTAACACTGATGCGTGTGAGTGTTGTATAGTTTTTAATGTATATTTTAAGCCCTTTTTAACATTTTAGTCAAGTTTTAAATTTATAAAACACGATATTTACTAACACTAAACACACATATGGGCAAGTGCACCCATCGTGAGCGTCGTATAGTGTTGGTAAGATACCGAGGTCGTCCAAGGACACAAGAGCTTTTAATACCGGTTTATCCTCAACGTCTAATCAAATAAAAAATTTAGGAAAAAGGTTTTAAACTAGGAAGTAAAAACTAAAAATGCTGGAAAAAAACAAATAGACAAGATGAATCACTTGGATCCGACTCGCCTTTAGTGTAACCTTTGATTATTTCCGTACTTTTGCACTTTTTAAGAGATTATCTTAGTTATTGTAGTAGGCCACACTTTTGAAGGTGAGGTTACCCTAAACCCAGTAGTTTGAGTCAGTAAGGATACAATCCTAAAGGGTTGGATTATTGAAAGATAATTAATTAAGTTATTAATGCATAATGTGGTAGGCCCCTCTTTTGAAGGTGACGTTACCCTCGGCTAAGTAGTCTGAGTCAGCAGGGATACAGTCTTAAGTAGCCGGGTTAATATATTAATAGTAGTTTACATATGAGGGGATCAAGAAATTCGAACCCCCGCCATCCAATACCATTGGGTATTGAAGGAGGTCCTACTAAGCTTGACCCAGGTCCTTGCAGGATCTATACACTGAACAAGGCAAGACGCTTACCAAACCATTCCCTTAACTCCCGACCAGGTAGCCAACATATCTCCATATAGACCGTGGAGATATGAATGGTGTAAATCTTTTATTTTATATAGACAGTAAAATAACGCCAAGACACCACGGACAAATGATAAGGAAGTTTCACCTTCAACATAAGAAACTAGTTATTAAAGTCATTAATACATAACCAAATAAAAAGTGCGAAAAGATTAAAAATAAAAAGTATTACACTAAATGTTTGTCTTCACCAAGTGATGTAAGAGACTTAGGCAAACATGGCCTTTGCTTATCAAGAACTCTTACTATCAATCTTGGATCCCGAGACTACTACACACAGTCTATGATGGATGATGGATGATGGTGGTGGATGATGGTGTTGTGGTGGTGGTGGAGTGTGGGTGAAGTGGGAAAGAGGTGGTTCGCCAAGGGATGGTTTGCAAATGAGCCAAGCACTCCTATTTATAGCCTGCACAGAAGCCCGGACACGGCCCCGTGTCCACCCATCTTCTCATTCTTCATTAAATGCAGTTTTTCTGCATTAGTTGACCACGCCCCCGTGTCCGCCGGGCACGACCCCGTGTGCAGAAGCGTATCTGTACTATCAAGATTTTCCTAGATTCTGCGAATCTTAGAGTTGACCACGACCCCGTGTCCGCTGGACATTCCCCCGTGGTGGGTGATAGAAGCTTCTACAACTTTGTCTTTTCTGGAGACACTTGGGCACGCCCTCGTGCTCATTGAGCACGGGGCGTGTTCAGCCTTCTGTTATTTTGTTTTTGCTTGGGAGGATGTTGTCGAGGGGTCGGGCATGCCACGTTTATTCCTTTTCTTGTATTTATGTTAGATTTAGCTGCCTTTTTGCTTCTTTTGTTCATTTGAGCTCATTTAATCCTGAAAATACAAAAGGAAGACAAAAACACACTTTTTCCAACATTAGTACTAAAAAAGGGTTAGTTTTATGCCACATTTGATGTAATTTATATGTTGCATTTTGCGCACATCAAATACCCCCACACTTGAATCTTTGCTTGTCCTCAAGCAAAACTCTTTATAATGTGGCTTACACTCCCAAATGGAATGGGTAGAAGAGAAGGTTTTTGGGCTTGTCATAGAGTGTCGGGATTTCCAAGATTCTTTATTAAGTTTTATTTTTAATTATTTACAATCATATTCGTCATGATTTATTTAAAACATTACATAAGATAAATTACTTATTAGGGCATAACATGCCTTTTTAAAATTCTATTTATATACAAGTTCACATACCTCACGGGGGATCACTCAACACTCGGCCGAAAATGTATTTTTGTGAAACAATCGAGAGCGGCATGGAACTTACTTCTACCATAAGCTTGCCAAGCAATCAATCATCCTCTTTTTTAACTATATACCTTTATAAATATCAAGAGGACTTTTGGGGGAAGGGTTAGGCTTGGGTTAAAGGTAGGTGGTTTGGTTAGTGGTTAGTAGAAAAGGGCGAAAGGCGTAAAAAGCGTCGGTTTTCATAAGTCTTTATTTTTATGACTTTTTATTCTAATGAAGCAATTTTCAAACAAAGTTCTTTTTGATAACCTTGTTTGTTTATTTCTTTTGGCTTCATTATCATCATTTTTTTTTCATAAGGAAGTCATAAGAGAAACCGAGCTTTGTTACTAAAATAAAGGGTTTAAAATGAAAAAAAGGGTTTGGTGGGTAAAAGGGTGTTTGTTTTGGGTTAAGAAATGAAAAGGTTTAGGCTCGAAGGGGTTAACTAGGGGGATTTTGGGTAGGTGGTAAAAAAAAAAGAAAAATAACGGTGTTGAAATAAAAAGGGTTAGTTCTAATGCCTCCATCATTTACTTACTTGGGTTTAAGTTGGTAAGGACCGGGATTGTATTGTCATGGAAAGTTCTAGAATTGTAAGAACCAAGCGGCTATTCACACAAGAAACGAAAAATGAGCATTTAGTTTAAGGATGTATATTTGTATGCTCAATAAAGGCTCAAAACTCACTTTTTGTGGGAATGGGTTTTTATGTGATCAAGTATATATAATGAAATTTTAACTAGATTTGTCATGCCGTTTCATAATTTCCTTATGTTAGTTCTTTTTATCACGATGCTATCAGTTGTAAATTTATAAAGATAAAACCTTTTTTGAACTTGTTATTCCCAATTTAAACCAAGACAAGTAAAAAAAACAAAAAGTTTTTGAAAAAAATTTGGGGTGTTTAGCGGTTCCAATAGAGTTTTGTGTAAGGCTTGTGGTTAGGACTTGCAAAATTCAAGGTTTTAGCATCCCCCCACACTTAAATTACACATTGTCCTCAATGTGTCCCAAAAATAAGGTTTTAGGTTGATTGAATGTGTAAAAAGATGTGAAAAAGCAAAAATTTATGTTACTGGGCGTCTGGACACGGCCCCGTGTTCAGATCGCCAGTAACAGAAAATAAAATAAAGTAAGAGAAGGCTGGACACGGGGGCGTGTTCAGTGAGCACGCCCCGTGTCCAGGTACTTGAACTGGGAATGTTTCTGCATATGGTTGAGCACGGGGCGTGTTGGATGAGCACGGCCCCGTGCTGAACTTGCTGTAATGAAGAAAAATTGTCGGGTGGTCCTGTTTTTGTGCATGGGGTGTTGGTTCAACCTTCCCTTAGTATCCTTCACCATCCGAGTGTTTTTTACCCATTACATCATCATCCAAACACCAAATAATTTACAGAACCATCATTCATTAAAACTAACGTATTACATAGGTCCTAAAAATTAAAAAAAATACAACGCAGAAAAATAAAATTTAAAAGTCCTAAGATAGATAGGTCAAGTGATACATAAAGTCATCCTAAGGAGTTCTACTTTTACAATAGGAATCAAAATTCCGGAAATAGCTTGCCGGTATCTAAAAGTTTCGTAGAACTCCGGACCGAGGGGTATTTCCTAGATGTTGTTAAAGCCATTCTTCTATCTCTCTTGGGAGGAAGAAGGCGGGCTCATTTTCCTCAACATCTTGAGGAGGGGGAGTGACACCAACCGGAACCCCTTGTAGTATGTATTGAGGGGGATCCGGGTGTATGGTGTACCATTCGGCCGGTATGATGACTTCCGGTACCACATTCCATGCCCTTTGGGTGATAATTGGCACCAAAGGAGGAGAAGCGAGAATGTTCAACCTTTGGTGCAAAAGGTTGACCTCTCGAAGACATCCCTCTAGTCCCACCGTCAAATGATTGATACGGTCGACCAATGCTTCTTCCACCCCCGTCATCTCATCAATGGCCTCTCTTAAAGCGTAAACGTAGTTTACAAGAGAATCTTCAACCGTTGATGACCTTCTCCCTTGTCGGTTGTTCCTGGAGTGCGATGAAGATGTTTCGCTAGTTCTGCTCGCCATTCTAGGACGGTATGTGTGAAGATCCCATCAAATCTTTGTCTTTGGAGTGGTCCAAATGAGCAGGAATCTTGTTGTCTTTATAGAAAACGACAGCACGCTGCACACGGCCCCGTGTCGGCTGGACACGGCCCCGTGTGCAGGCAAGATCCTGACACATTTTGTCCGTATTCTGACAGAAAGTCAGACGGGAATCTTTTGGTGGACACGGCCCCGTGTCTAGAGGCTGTTTATGAAGTTTCGTCTATTTCTAAGAAATTTATCCGGATCGGAAGGTTCCTTACTGGATGGAACAACCCCAAAGTGCCTGAGATACCTTAATTGCTCTAGATTAAGACGAGAACGCAAGAGGTTGTCGGTGAGGGCGATTCCTATGCTAAACGTAGGTGGACAAGTCCAACCCTTTCCCAGGCTCTCGTTAAAGAAGGTGTATTCCGAATCGCTCAGGTCTATGTATGCATCGAACGAAGTCGATGGGGAGTCCTTCACAGCACAATCGACACAGGGACGACTATCGCTCAAGTCTTCGCTAGAGTTAGAGGTGATATCGGGAACAACGAAGTTGTTTTTATTCGAATGTGATCCCAACAATTCCTTTTGGGCTTCGTCTTGAGGTGAATTAATGATATCTATCTCAAGTTCTTTCACCCAATTAAGAATTAAATCTTCCATTTGAAATAATTCACCAAGAAGCAATTCTCCTAGAAGGGTTGATTGAGAGCATTCGATGGAGAGATAAGGATTATTTTTACTTTCGCCCCTCTTAAGGCTACAGGAAAACAATGGGTCAATATAGTGGGGCTTGTAATTTAGAAAATAACATTCTAAATCTTTACGAGGGCCACCACATATTTGACACCACGTAACATAAGAGTGCCGAAAGTAAAAAATATCAGTATCACTCATGTTTGTGTAAGTATTACCAACTGTCGGGATCTTACGGTTCTGTTTTCAGTAACTGATACTTGGGTACGGGGCGTGTTGAGTGGGCACGGCCCCGTGTTCAGCTACTGTCTGACTTAAAACAGGATTGCCAGTACCAAAGATTGGGCACGGGGCGTGTTCAGCGGGCACGGCCCGTGCTGAGCTCCGCAGAAGCTGAAAAATCAAGAAAAAGCCTAAAAAATAGAAAAATAAGAAAAAAATGATTAGGCCGTTGATTTTAAGCTTTCTTAAAATTCTTGTGTCCCCGGAAACGGCGCCAAAAACTTGATGCGTGTGAGTGTTATATAGTTTTTAATGTATATTTTAAGCCCTTTTTAACACTTTAGTCAAGTTTTAAATTTATAAAACACGATATTTACTAACACTAAACACACATATGGGCAAGTGCACCCATCGTGAGCGTAGTATATTGTTGGTAAGATACCGAGGTCGTCCAAGGACACAAGAGCTTTTAATACCGGTTTATCCTCAACGTCTAATCAAATCAAAAATTTAGAAAAAAGGTTTTAAACTAGGAAGTAAAAACTAAAAATGCTGAAAAATAAAAATAAAAACAAATAGACAAGATGAATCACTTGGATCCGACTCCCCTTTAGTGTAACCTTTGATTATTTCTGCACTTTTACACTTTTTAAGAGATTATCTTAGTTATTGTAGTAGGCCCCACTTTTGAAGGTGACGTTACCCTAAACCCAGTAGTTTGAGTCAGCAAGGATACAATCCTAAAGGGTTGGATTATTGAAAGATAATTAATTAAGTTATTAATGCATAATGTGGTAGGCCCCTCTTTTGAATGCGACGTTACCCTCGACTAAGTAGTCTGAGTCAGCATGGATACAGTCCTAAGTAGTCGGGTTAATATATTAATAGTAGTTTACATATGAGGGGATCAAGAAATTCGGACCCCCGCCATCCAATACCAGTGGGTATTGAAGGATGTCCTACTAAGCTTGACCCAGGTCCTTGCAGGATCTATACACTGAACAAGGCAAGACGCTTACCAAACCATTCCCTTAACCCCCGACCAGGTAGCCAACATATCTCCATATAGACCGTGGAGATATGAATGGTGTAAACCTTTTATTTTATTTAGACAGTAAAATAACGCCAAGACACCACGGACAAATGATAAGGATGTTTCACCTTCAACATAAGAAACTAGTTATTAAAGTCATTAATACATAACCAAATAAGAAGTGCGAAAAGATTAAAAATAAAAAAGAATTACACTAAATGCTTGTCTTCACCAAGTGATGTAAGAGACTTAGGCAAACATGGCATTTGCTTGTCAAGAACTCTTACTATCAATCTTGGATCCCGAGACTACTACACACACTCATTGAACACGGGGCGTGTTCAGCTTTCTGTTCTCTTGTTTTTGCTTGGGAGGATGCTGTCGAGGGGTCGGGCATGCCACGTTTATTCCTTTTCTTGTATTTATGCTAGATTTAGCTGCCTTTTTGCTTTTTTGTTCATTTGAGCTCATTTAATCCTGAAAATACAAAAGGAAGACAAAAACACACTTTTTCCAACATTAGTACTAAAAAAGGGTTAGTTTTATGCCACATTTGATGTAATTTATATGTTGCATTTTGCGCACATCAACACCAATACTCGAGCTTTAGCCGACCTAGGTGCTAGCATCAATTTGATGCCCTTTTCTCTTTATGAGAAGCTAGACCTAGGCGAGCTATCACCTACCCGAATGACATTATCCTTAGCCGATCGGTCCGTGAAATACCTGATGGGTATTGTAGAGAATTTGCTTGTTAAGGTCGACAAGTTTATTTTTCCCGCCGATTTCGTCATTCTCGATATGGAAGCGGATAAGAGAGTCCCTATTATACTTGGTCGTCCATTCTTGCTTACCGCTAAAGCCCTCGTAGAAGTTTACGATGGTAAGATAACACTTAGGGTCGGTGAGGAGAGAGTCACCTTTGAGATAGATCGTTCCATGAACCACCCGAGTGGTTCCGATGACTATAGTGGTCCTTGCCTTTCCGTCTATTTCTTGAACTCGTTCATCTCATGTGTTGAGCATTGTTTAGAGTATATTAGTGATGCCGACTTAGTAGGAGGAGAGAAGGTAGAGGAGGAGTCATTGAGGGTAGATGAAGTAGAAGTTGAGGGGATTCCTTTGATTCCCAAAGTGTTATCCGTTAGTGATGACACCACCCAACCCCCACCCTTGGAGCTTAAAGTCCTTCCATCTCATTTAGAGTATGCTTTTCTAGGGGAGGGTTCCGAGCTACCCGTTATTATCTCATCGATGTTGGAAGAAGGAGCGAAGTTGAGGTTGTAGGAGATGTTGAGCGCCAACAAAGAGGCCATTGCATGGAGGTTGTCCGACATCAAGGGATAAGCCCTTCTTATTGCACCCACCGGATACTCATCGAGGATGATTTCAAGCCGGTGGTGCAACCCCAAAGGCGGCTCAACCTCAACATGCAAGATGTTGTGAAGGAGGTTCTAAAACTCCTAGATGCCGGGATGATATACCCATCTCCGATTCACCGTGGGTTAGTCCCACTCAGGTTGTCCCTAAGAAGGGAGGGATGACCGTTGTCATGAATTCTAAGAATGAGCTTATCTCTTCTCGTACGGTCACGGGTTGGCGCATGTGCATCGACTACCGAAAGTTGAATGATGCCACCCGAAAAGACCATTTCCCATTGCCCTTCATCGATCAAATGTTGGAGCGTCTCGCGGGTCAACAATTTTATTGTTTTCTTGACGGGTTTTCCGGGTACTTCCAGATCCCCATAGCACCGGAGGATCAGGATAAGACCACCTTCACATCCCCCTATGGCACCTATGCGTACCGACGCATGCCATTTGGGCTGTGTAACGTTCCAGCTACCTTTTAGCGGTGCATGGTTGCCATATTTCAGGATATGATAGAGAGTTCCATGGAGGTTTTCATGGACGATTTTTCGGTATATGGTAACTCCTTTGATGAGTGTTTGAAGAATCTCGAGAGGATGCTAAAGAGGTGCGTTGAGACGAAGCTTATGATGAATTAGGAGAAGTGTCACTTCATGGTGACGGAAGGTATTGTGTTAGGACAGAAGATCTCTAGGGATGGCATCGAGGTGGATCGTGCGAAAATAGGTACCATTAGTAGGTTACCTCCACCCACTAGTGTGAAGTCGATCCAAAGTTTTCTAGGTCATGCGGGCTTCTATAGACCCTTTATTAGGGATTTCTCTAAAATCACTCACCCCATGACCCGTCTTCTAGAGAAATATGTTCCATTCGTTTTTTACGTGGAGTGTCTTAAGGCCTTCAACTTTTTGAAGGAACAGCTTGTGAGTGCACCTATTCTTATCTCGCCCGACTGGAGCTTGCCGTTTGTGCTCATGTGCGATGCGAGTGACTATGCCGTCGGAGCGGTATTAGGACAAAGAAAGGATAACCACTTCCACCCCATATACTACGCGAGCAAAACGTTAAATGATGCTCAAGAGAACTACACCACCACGGAGAAAGAACTCTTAGCCGTAGTCTTTGCTTTCGACAAATTCCGCTCTTACCTCATTCTATCCAAGACCATAGTTTTCACCGACCACTCAGCGTTGCGTTTTCTTTTTCAAAAGAAAGACGCCAAACCCCAACTTATTCGGTGGATTCTATTGCTTAGCGAGTTTGATATTGAGATTAGAGATAAGAGAGGGGCCGAAAACGTAGCAGCCGATCATCTATCACGTTTAGAGGACCCTAGGAGAGAGGAGATTCGTGAGGAGGAGATAGGAGACACATTCCCTCACGAGTCTATTGAGTTTGTAGAGACCGAGAAAGAGGGATTGCCTTGGTTTTGTGACTTAGCAACTTATCTTTCAAGTGGCAATATTGTGAGGGGAATGACCACGCAACAAAGGAGGAAGTTCCTTAGTGAATCGAGAAAGTATGTGTGGGATGATCCTTTTCTCTTTAGAATAGGGGGAGATAGGATACTTAGACGATGCATGTCGAGAGAGGAGGGTTTGAACATCCTTAAGCATGTGCATGAAGGCCTCACAGGAGGACACCATGGTGCATACGCTACTGCACAAAAGGTGTTTGATTGTGGTTTTTATTGGCCTAGCGTACTTCATGATGCCGTCGAGTTCGTGAAAACATGTGATGCTTGTCAACAAACCAACAACATTTCAGCCAAAGATGAGATGCCTCAAAACCCGATCCAAGTATTGGAGGTTTTTTACGTATAGGGCATAGATTTCATGGGACCCTTTCCCATCTCCAAAGGGAATCGTTACATACTTGTGGCAATTGACTATGTGTCTAAATGGGTTGAGGCTCAAGCTCTTCCTACAAATGAAGCCCGAGTAGTCTTGAAATTCCTTAAGAAACTCTTTTCCCGCTTCGGTACACCTAAAGCTTTAATTAGTGACCGTGGTACTCACTTTTGCAATGCATTGATGGAAAAATTGCTTGCACGCTACAGAGTCACTCATCGTTTCTCTAAGTGGTCAAGTGGAGAACGCGAATCGTGGTATCAAACGTACCTTAGAAAAAACCGTGGGTAAGAATAGGAAGGATTGGTCCGACAAGCTAGACGATGCATTGTGGGCGTTTCGAACAGCCTACAAGACGCCTTTAGGTACCACACCATTTATGATCGTCTATGGAAAAGCTTGTCACCTTCCCGTAGAGCTAGAGCACCGAGCACTTTGGGCTTTAAAGACCGTTAACCTTGACATGACCGAAGCCGCTAGGAAGCGTTTCTTTCAAATCCATGAGCTTGAGGAGCTTAGGGATGCGGCTTATGCTCGATCGTTGGGAATTAAAGAGAAAACGAAAGCTTCACATGATAGGAAGTTAAGAAAGGTCAAAGAGTTTAGCAAGGGTGACAAAGTACGTCTCTACAATTCAAGATTGAGGTTGTTTGCGGGGAAGTTGAAGTCGAAGTGGTCGGGACCGTATATGGTTCATTACGTGTTTCCGTATGGAGCGGTGGAGATTATGGACGAGTCGGATGGCCGGAGTTGGAAGGTGAATGGCCACCATTTGAAGCACTATATTGGAGGAGTGATGCGTGTGAAGTGTCATATAGTTTTTAATGTATATTTTAAGCCCTTTAACACTTTTTAGCCAAGTTTTAAATTTATAAAACACGATATTTACTAACACTAAACACACATATGGGCAAGTGCACCCATCGTGAGCGTAGTATAGTGTTGGTAAGATACCGAGGTCGTCCAAGGACACAGGAGATTTTAATACCGGTTTATCCTCAACGTCTAATCAAATCAAAAGTTTAGAAAAAGGTTTTTAAACTAGAAAAATAAAACTAACTAAAATGCTGAAAAATAAAATAAAAAGAAAAACAGATAGACAAGATGAATCACTTGGATCCGACTCGTGTTTAGTGTAACCTTTGATTATTTCTGCACTTTTGCACTTTTTAAGAGATTATCTTAGTTAGTGTAGTAGGCCCCTCTTTTGAAGGTGGCGTTACCCTCAACCCAGTAGTTTGAGTCAGCAACGATACAATCCTAAAGGGTTGGATTATAGAAAGATAATTAATTAAGTTATTAATGCGTAATGTGGTAGGCCCCTCTTTTGAAGGTGACGTTACCCTCGGCTAAGTAGTCTGAGTCAGCAGGGATACAGTCCTAAGTAGCCGGGTTGAAGTTTTAATAGTAGCTTACATATGAGGGGATCAAAGAGTTGGGACCCCCGCCATCCAATACCAGTGGGTATTGAAGGAGGTCCTACAAAATTTGACCCAGGTCCTTGCAGGATCTATACACTGAACAAGGCAAGACTCTTACCAAACCATTCCCTTAACCCCCGACCAGATAGCCAACATATCTCCATATAGACCGTGGAGATATGAATGGTGAAAATCTTTTATTTTATATAGACAGTAAAATAATGCCAAGACACCACGGACAAATGATAAGGAAGAATCACCTTCAACATAAGAAACTAGTTATTAAAGTCATTAATACATAACCAAATAAAAAGTGCGAAAAGATTAAAAATAAAAATTATTACACTAGACACTTGTCTTCACCAAGTGATGTAAGAGCCTTAGGCAAACATGGCCTTTGATTGTCAAGAACTCTTACGATCAATCTTGGATCCCGAGACTACTCACACACTCTATGATGGATGATGGATGATGGTGGTGGATGATGGTGTTGTGATGGTGGTGGTGGGTGGGTGAAGTGTGAGAGAGGTGGTGTGCCAAGGGATGGTTTGCAAATGAGCCAAACACCCCTATTTATAGCCTGAACAGAAGCTTGGGCACGGCCCCGTGTCCATCCTCCTTCTCTTTCTTCATTAATTGCAGTTTGTCTGCATTAGTTGACCACACCCCCGTGTCCGCTGGGCATGACCCCGTGTGCAGAAGCGTATCTGTACTATCAAGATTTCCCTAGATTTTGCGAATCTTAGAGTTGACCACGGCCCCGTGTCCGCTGGGCACACCCCCGTGGTGGGTGATAGAAGCTTCTACAACTTTGTCTTTTCTGCAGACACTTGGGCACGCCCCCATGCTCACTGAGCACGGGGCGTGTTCAACCTTCTGTTCTCTTGTTTTTGCTTGGGAAGATGCTGTCGGGGGGTCGGGCATGCCACGTTTAGTCGTTTTCTTGTATTTATGTTAGATTTAACTGCCTTTTTGCTTCTTTTATTCATTTGAGCTCATTTAATCCTGAAAATACAAAAGGAAGACAAAAACATACTTTTTCCAACATTAGTACTGAAAAAGGGTTAGTTTTATGCCACATTTGATGTAATTTATATGTTGCATTTTGCACACATCAAATACCCCCACACTTGAATCTTTGCTTGTCCTCAAGCAAAACTCTTTATAATGTGGCTTTACACTCCCAAATGGAATGGGTAGAAGAGAAGGTTTTTGGGCTTGTCATAGAGTGTCGGGATATCCAAGATTCTTTATTAAGTTTTATTTTTATTTATTTACAATCCTATTTGTCATGATTTATTTAAAACATTACATAAGATAAATTACTTATTAGGGCATAACATGCCTTTTTAAAATTCCATTTATATACAAGTTCACATACCTCACGGAGGATCACTCAACACTCGGCCGAAGATGTATTTTAGTGAATCACTCAAGAGCGGCATGGAACTTACTCATACCATAAGCTTGCTAAGCAATCAATCCTCCTCCTTTTTAACTATACACCTTTGTAAATATCAAGAGGACTTTTTGGGTGAAGGGTTAGGCTTGGGTTAAAGGTAGGTAGTTGAGTTAGTGGTTAGTAAAAGGGCGAAAGGCGTAAAAGGCGTCGGTTTTCGTAAGACTTTTTTATTTTTTGTAACTTTTTATTTTGATGAAGCACTTTTTCAAACAAAGTTCTTTTTTTATAAACTTGTTTGTTTATTTATTTTGGCTTCATCATCATTTTTTTTTTATAAGGAAGTCATAAGAAAAACCGAGCTTTTTTACTAAAATAAAGGGTTTAAAATGAAAAAGGGTTTTGGTGGGTAAAAGGGTGTTTGTTTTGGGTTAAGAAATGAAAAGGTTTAGCCTCAAAGGGGTTAACTAGGGGGATTTTGAGTAGGTGGTAAAAAAAAAAGAAAAATAATGGTGTAGAAATAAAAAGGATTAGTCCTAATGCCTCCATCATTTACTTACTCAGGTTTAAGTTGGTAAGGACCGGGAATGTATCGTCGTGGCAAGTTCTAGAGTCGTAAGAACCAAGCGGCTATTCACACAAGAAACGAAAAATGAGCATTTAGTTTAAAGATATGTATTTGTATGCCCAATAAAGGCTCAAAACTCACTTTTTTGTGGGAATGAGTTTTTATGTGATCAAGTATATATAATCAAATTTTAACTAAATTTGTCATGCCGTTTCATAATTTTCTTATGTTGGTTCTTTTTATCACGACGCTATCGGTTGTAAATTTGTAAAAATATAACCTTTTTAGAACTTGAAATTCCCAAGTTAAACCTAGACAAGTAAAAAAATGAAAAAAAAATTTGAAATTTTTTTTGGGGTGATTAGCGGTTCCAATAGAGTTTTGTGTAAGGCTTGTAATTAGGACTTGCAAGATTCAAGATTTTATCATCCCCCCACACTTAAATTACACATTGTCCTCAATGTGTCTCAAAAATAAGTTTTTAGGTTGATTGAATGTGTAAAAATGTGTGAAAAAGCAAAAATTTATGTTACTGGGCGTCTGGACACGGTCTCGTGGTGTCCGGGCACGGCCCCATGTTCAGATCGCCAGTAACAGAAATTAGTAAAAAGAAACAGAAGCCTGGGCATGGGGGCGTGTTCAGCGAGCACGCCCCGTGTCCAGTTACCTGAACTGGGCATTTTCTACAGATGGTTGGGCACGGGGCGTGTTGGCTGAGAACGGCCCCGTGCTGAACTTGCTGTAATGAAGAAAAATTGTCGGGTGACCCTGTTTTTGTGCATGGGGTGCTGGTTCAAGTTTCCCTTGGTATCCTTCACCATTCCCGAGTGTGTTTTATTCCTGAAAATTAAAACGAAACTAGAAAACATAAAAATTAATCTAAACTAAACTAAGGATAGTTCCGCGGAATGCCTCCGTGGTGCGCCACGTTTATAAGGGTCCTTGGCTAGACCCAAAGCCTGGTCATATGTTACCCAAGTGGGATGTTTTGCATCCCATGCTCCACCGTCAGAGAGCATCATCCAAACTCGAGTCTATGACCTTCATGTAGTTGACCGGGTCGTCGTCTTCTACTCTTTTCCAACTCTAAACTTCATTTCCTCGTCCCCAATCCTCAATGTTAGTGTTCCATCATTCATGTCTACCACCGCTTGGGCCGTAGCTAGGAATGGCCTCCCTAAGATGAGTGGTACTTCGGTATCTTCCTCCATATCTAGTATGACAAAGTCGGCCGGGAAGACAAATTCGTCGACTTTGACCAATAGATTTGCAGCGACACCTTGTGGATATTTGACGGACCTGTCGGCGAGTTGTATGCTTATTTTTGTAGGGCTTGTTTTCCCTAGGCCAAGTCGGTTGAACATTGATGCGGGCATGAGGTTGGTGCTAGCCCCGAGATCGGCTAGTGCATTGCGAATGGGGGATTCCCCAATCGAGCAAGGAATTGTGAAGCTTCCAGGGTCAATCTTCTTTTGCGGGAGTTTGTTGAGTAGTAAGGCGGAGCATTCTTCGCCTAAATTAACTAATTGCAATGATTCAATTTTCCTTTTATGAGTGAGGAAGTCCCTCATAAATTTTGAATATTTAGGCATTTGAGTTAGGACTTCGATAAATGGAATATTAACATGCAATTGTTTTAGTAAATTTTCGAACTTTGCGAATTGCTCATCGGTCTTTTGACGAATTAACCGACCGGGGTATGGAACCGGAGGAGTCTTAGTAGGATCTTGAATTGGTGGAGAAGCCTTCTCTTGTTGGGGTGTGGGTGGAGTTGTGGTTTGGCTAGATTGGCTTCTTTCAGTTGGTGGTAATAGAGCCTCCTCGGGACCCACGGTACGGTTTCTCAATGTGATGAGATGTACTTGTGCCTTTGGGTTGGTTTCGGTATTACTTGGTAACGCGCCTTGTGGTCTCTCGGAGAAATTCTGAGCTATTTGATTTAATTGCTTTTCAATGTTTTGAATACTAGCTTGTTGATTTCTAAAATTCGATTCCAATTGTTGAAATCGATCCGAGTTTTTCTTTTCGGTGTCGGAGATGTGGCGAGATACAGTATCTTCAAGCCTTTCTCGTCCACCTTGTTGTTGAGAGAAATTTTGTGACTCGATTCTTGGTTGTTGAAAGTTTGTTCGTTGGTTTAGATTTTGTTGGTTACTACCATTGCCGGGTTCTCTCCAACCAAGGTTAGGGTGGTTACGCCATCCTTGGTTGTAGATACCCGTTGGAGGACTCGACGGCCTAGGTCTATTATCAATGTAGTTTACCGATTCTGTTTGATCATCTACTTCTTTCATACAACTCCAATTTTCATGTGGCCCACCACACCCCTCACAAGCCATGACCGAGGCTGTTTTTGCCATTTCTAGCTTTTTGATTTTCGAAGAAAGGGCCTTGATTTGGGCTTGTAAAGAAGTGCTTTCATCAACCTTATGGGCGCCCAGGGCAATAGATTTATTGCCTCGGGGAGTGTGCCAGTGAAAATTGGTTTGAGCAATTTCCTCAATTTGATTATATATTTCATTTGGGCGACGATTACCTAAAAGTCCCCCGGAGCTAGAGTCAAGTGTTTGTCTCGTGTGTGGCAACAACCCATTGTAGAAAGTGGATACTTGTTGCCACAGCGCAAGACCATGATGAGGACACTTTCTTAGTAGCTCTTTGAACCTTTCCCAAGTTTCATATAAGGATTCCCCATCCTCTTGTGAATATGTATTAATTTCAGTCATTAATTTAGCCGTTTTAGCATGAGGGAAATACTTATATAGAAACTTTTGGGCTAGTTCATCCCAGGTGTTTACCGAGCCAATTGGGAGGGTATTAAGCCAAGCCTTAGCTCGGTCTTTTAGTGAAAATGGAAACATTCGAAGGCGGATGACGTCGTTTGATGCTCCATTGATCCGAAAGGTATCACATATTTCTAAGAAATTAGTAATATGTAGATGAGGATCCTAGTCCGCAAGCCCATGGAAGGTTGCGGAGTTTTGAAGCATTTGTATCAAATGTGGCCGAAGTTCGAAGTTGTTGGCTTCGACATTCAGTGCATTGATAGCGGCGCCAAGATTACCTAAGGTGGGTCGTAGGTAATCCATGAGGGTACGTTGGTCCGCCATTGGAAGTGGGTCCCCTGAAACTTTCTCTTGGTTTTTAGCTTTAAGTCTTCTTCTTAGAAAGCGTTCGGGTTCGTCTAGGGGTTCTTTTATGTCTCTACTAGAACTGGAGCTCATACACTACGTGGAAAATTCAGATGTGGTGCCTGGGTTCCAAGTCCTGCAATAAAAACAAAGAAGAACGTTGGTCAGAAGCTTCACCACGGCCTCGTGTTCAGTGGTGCCTGGGTTCAAAGTCCTGCAATAAAAACAAAGAAGAACGTTGGTCAGAAGCTTCACCACGGCCCCGTGTTCAGATGAACACGGCCCGTGGTCGAAGATACAGTGATTGTTTTCCGGATCCCTGTTACTGGGGAGTTCGACACGGCCCCGTGTTGCACCGACACGGCCCCGTGCTCAACTCTCTGTAACTCGGAAAATAAAAACTGCCAGTAATAATGCTGGGCATGGCCCGTGTCCGACCAGGCACGGCCCGTGCTGAGCTCTGCAGAAACTGAAAAATCTAAGAAAATCTAAAAAAAAATTGAAAAATTAGAAAAAAACGATTAGACCGTTGATTCCTAACTTTCTTAAAATCCTTGTGTCCCTGGCAATGGCGCCAAAAACTTGATACGTGTGAAGTGTCGTATAGTTTTTAATGTATATTTTAATCCCTTTAACACTTTTTAGCCAAGTTTTAAATTTATAAAACACGATATTTACTAACACTAAACACACATATGGGCAAGTGCACCCATCGTGAGCGTAGTATAGTGTTGGTAAGATACCGAGGTCGTCCAAGGACACAAGAGCTTTTAATACCGGTTTATCCTCAACGTCTAATCAAATCAAAAGTTTAGAAAAAGGTTTTTAAACTAGAAAAATAAAACTAACTAAAATGCTGAAAAATAAAATAAAAAGAAAAACAGATAGACAAGATAAATCACTTGGATCCGACTCGTGTTTAGTGTAACCTTTGATTATTTCCACACTTTTGCACTTTTTAAGAGATTATCTTAGTTATTGTAGAAGGCCCCTCTTTTGAAGGTGACGTTACCCTCAACCCAATAGTTTGAGTCAGCAAGGATACAATCCTAAAGGGTTGGATTATTGAAAGATAATTAATTAAGTTATTAATGCGTAATGTGGTAGGCCCCTCTTTTGAAGGTGACGTTACCCTCGGTTAAGTAGTCTGAGTCAGCAGGGATACAGTCCTAAGTAGCCGGGTTAAAGTTTTAATAGTAGCTTACATATGAGGGGATCAAAGAGTTGGGACCCCCGCCATCCAATACCAGTGGGTATTGAAGGAGGTCCTACTAAATTTGACCCAGGTCCTTGCAGGATCTATACACTGAACAATGCAAGACTCTTACCAAACCATTCCCTTAACCCCCGACCAGGTAGCCAACATATCTCCATATAGACCGTGGAGATATGAATGGTGAAAATCTTTTATTTTATATAGACAGTAAAATAATGCCAAGACACCACGGACAAATGATAAGGAAGAATCACCTTCAACATAAGAAACTAGTTATTAAAGTCATTAATACATAACCAAATAAAAAGTGCGAAAAGATTAAAAATAAAAAGTATTACACTAGACACTTGTCTTCACCAAGTGATGTAAGAGCCTTAGGCAAACATGGCCTTTGATTGTCAAGAACTCTTACGATCAATCTTGGATCCCGAGACTACTCACACACTCTATGATGGATGATGGATGATGGTGGTGGATGGTGGTGTTGTGATGGTGGTGGTGGGTGGGTGAAGTGTGAAAGAGGTGGTGTGCCAAGGGATGGTTTGCAAATGAGCCAAGCACCCCTATTTATAGCCTGAACAGAAGCTCGGGCACGGCCCCGTGTCCATCCTCCTTCTCTTTCTTCATTAATTGCAGTTTGTCTGCATTAGTTGACCACGCCCCCGTGTCTGCTGGGCACGACCCTGTGTGCAGAAGCGTATCTGTACTATCAAGATTTCCCCAGATTTTGCGAATCTTAGAGTTGACCACGACCCCGTGTCCGCTGGGCACGCCCCCGTGGTGGGTGATAGAAGCTTCTATAACTTTGTCTTTTCTGCGGAGAAATGGGCACGCCCCCGTGCTCACTGAGCACGGGGTGTGTTCAGCCTTCTGTTTTCTTGTTTTTGCTTGGGAAGTTGCTGTCGGGGGGTCGGGCATGCCATGTTTATTCCTTTTCTTGTATTTATGTTAGATTTAGCTGCCTTTTTGCTTCTTTTGTTTATTTGAGCTCATTTAATCCTGAAAATGCAAAAGGAAGACAAAAACTTACTTTTTCCAACATTAGTACTGAAAAAGGGTTAGTTTTATGCCACATTTGATGTAATTTATATGTTGCATTTTGCACACATCAAGGAGCAATAGACAAGAACGAGATGATGGAAACTCCTCTCGAAATTCCATCAAAAGCCGCCACTTAGTGTTTTAGGTGAAATCCCAAGTGTAGAGTATCTACCGTTTGTAATTTCGTTAATTTTCGTTGTTTTCATAGTTTTTTCGTGTCTTTGTTTTGTGTGTTTGAGTAATTTTGCAGGAATCATACCAATGAGGAGCTGAAATTGCGAAGAAAATGACATTCCAGGTAAGTCCCAACACTTGGAAAAAAATTTGGGATGGTTTTGGGAAGGATTGGTAAGACTTAGAATTTTTTCTAAGGCATTAAACTTAAAAATTTGCGCAACCTACTGTCCAAAATAGACCCTCGCGTGCCGCCACACCGAATATGAACACCTGGTCGCGCGACGCGACCCCTCAGTTCAGTTTTGCTGTTAGACCCTACCTTCGCGTCACGCCACCACGTTTGAACTTTCCAGTCGCGCTACGCGACACCTTACTTGAACCCTTTTTCTTGAACCCACCTGTGGCGTCATGCCACAACCCACCTAATTCGCCGTAGCGGCATGCGACCCCACCCCAGATCAGATAAAACCTTTTCCTTCACTCGTTTTCCCCAAATTCACACCAAACACTTACACCACCGCCCCCATCGCCGAACACCACCTTTACCACCATTACCCAGCCGTAAACCCACCATTTTCCACCATCTTTACACCCCTGTGATCGGATTTCGAAGCCGAACAAAACCCACCAAAAATTATAACCATTTATCCGACCGTTTGCTTCGATTGGGACCTCGCCATTCACGAAAATTTTCAAGTTTTCTTACAAATTTCGACGTCTCAGGTATGTTTTTCTTGTTTAATTCTCTTATACTTAGTGATTTGAGTCGACTTTTAGTCCTAGTAATGTCAAGTGAGTCGAGATTATCTCATATGTTTCACGTCATGTTCGGTCAGTTTGTCTGTTCTATGTTGAGTCCGGTTTTGTTTTATTGCGAGTCCCTTATGTGGTTTAGTTATGTGAATTTAGTGGTCGTATTTGTTGGGTCAGTCAAGTCAATTTCGAGTCGACTAAGTTTAGGGGTTTTTGCTTGTCATAAGCTAAGTATAGATTGTCTTTAATGTCGAAAAAGGGGTGCGGTTGGCTTGGTTTGGGTTTGTGCACATAATGTTATGTTTATGATTAACTTACCATTGCCGTTTTGACATAAAAATTCGGTCTTTGGTTTCAAGTTATTACATGGGTGCGGGTGGTGTTGGTTTGGGACATTGGATGTGTTTTGATTGAGGATTGATTGGTATGGGACATTGGCGATTAAAGTTCAAACCTTGCATTGAAACGAAATTTTTGCAAAAAAAGGAAAACCCTCCTTTAACTAGGCGGACTTTTTCAAAAGCGAAAAATTTGGTTTTTAAATTAATAAACGGCTGATTTATAAGCAAGGTTGGTTTTGTAATACTTTTTATTTCTAATCTTTAGCACTTTTTACTTGGTTTTGTATTAATGAATTTAATAACTAGTTGCTTATGTTGAAGGTGATCTTTCCTTATCGTTTCCCCGTGGTGTCTTGGCATTATTTTACTGTCTATATAAAATAAAAGATTTTCACCATTCATATCTCCACGGTCTATATGGAGGTATGTTGGCTACCTGGTCGGGGGTTAAGGGAACGGTTTGGTAAAGGTCTTGCCATTGTTCAGCGTTTAGAGGTCCTGCAATGGACCTGGGTCAAATTTAGTAGGACCTCCTTCAATACTTCACGGTATTGGATGGCGGGGGTCCAAACTCTTTGATCCCCTCATAAGTTAACTACTATTAATACTATAACCCGGCTATTTAGGACTGTATCCCTGCTGACTCAGACTACTTAGTCGAGGGTAACGTTACCTCCAAAAGAGGGGCCTACCATAATAATGCATTAATAACTTAATTAATTATTTTCCAATAATCCACCCTTTTAGGATTGTATCATTGCTGACTCAAACTACTGGGGTGAGGGTAACGTCACCTTCAAAAGAGGGGCCTACTACAATAACTAAGATAATCTCTTAATTATGTGCAAAAGTGCGGAAATAATCAAAGGTTACACTAGATACGAGTCGGAACCAAGTGATTCATCTTGTCTATCTGTTTTTCCTTTTATTTTTATTTTCAGCATTTTAGTTAGTTTTTATTTTTCTTAGTTTAAAACATTTTTCTAAACTTTTTATTTTGATTAGACGTTGAGGATAGACCGGTACTAAAAGCTCTTGTGTCCTTGGACGACCTCGGTATCTTGCCAACACTATAGTACGCTCACGATGGGTGCACTTGCCCATATGTGTGTTTAGTGTTAGTAAAATATCGTGTTTTATAAATTTAAAACTTGGCTAAAAATAAGTGTTAAAGGGGCTTAAAATATACACCTAATATATATAACACTTCACACGCATCAAGTTTTTGGCGCCGTTGCCGGGGACACAAGGATTTTAAGAAAGTTAGGAATCAATGGCCTAATCATTTTTCTTATTTTTTATTTTTTTTAGGATTTTTTTTAGATTTTTCGGCTTCTGCAGAACTCAGCACGGGCCGTGCCCGCTGAACACGCCCCGTGCCCAATCATTGGAACTGGCAATCCTGTTTTAAGTCAGACAGTAAGCTGAACACGGGGCCGTGCCCACTCAACACGCCCCCGTGCCCAAGTTTCAGTTACTGAAAACAGAACCGTAAGATCCCGACGGTTGGTAATTTCTGACACAAACATGAGTGATACTGATACTTTTTACTTTCGGCACTCTTCTGGTACTATGTGGTGTCAATTATGTGGTGGTAACCATAAAGAATTAGAATGCTTTTTTCTAAATTATAAACCCCACTATATAGACCCATCATTTCCTAGTATCCTTAAGAGGGGCGAAAGTAAAAATAATCCCTATCGCTCCCTCGAATGCGCCCAACCGGATATTCTAGGAGAAATGCTTCTCGATGAATTATTTCAACTAGAAGATCTAATTTTTAATTGGTTAAAAGAACTTAGGGAAGATTTCAATAATCTTTTCCAAGACAATAACCAAGAAGAGAGGTTGGAGCCGCATTCAAACAACTTCATTGTTTCCAATGATACTTCTAAATCTAGTGAGGACTTGAGCGATAGTCGTCCCTGTGTCGATTGTGCGGTGAAGGACTCCCCATCAACTTCGTTTGATGCATACATAGACCTGAGCGATTCGACATACACCTTCTTTAACGAGAGCCCGGGAAAGGGTTGGACTTGTCCACCTACATATAGCATAGGAATCACCCTCACCGACAACCGCTTGCGTTCTCGTCTCAATCTAAAACAATTAAGGTATCTTAGGCACTTTGGGGTTGTTCCATCCAGTAAGGAACCACCCGATCCGGGAAAATTCCTTAAAATTTGAAGAAATCTTTAAGACAGCTTCTAGACACGGGGCCGTGTCCAGGTCAGCACGCCCCCGTGTCCACCCAAAAGATTCTCTTCTGATTTTGTCAGAATGCGGACAAAAATGTGTCAGGATTCCATCTGCACACGGGGCCGTGTCCAGCCGACACGGGGCCGTGCGCAACGTACTGTCGTTTTCTATAAATACAGCCAAGAATCCTGCACATTTGAACCATTCCAGGGACAGAGATTTGAGGAATATTCTCACATACCATCCTAGTTATTTTCTAAAAGAAGTTTCTCAACCATCTTCTTGTCCTTTCCTCTTTTATCCACTTTCATCTTCTTCAATTTTCCTCATACTTCCATTAAAGCTTGAACCTTCTATAGTTTCAAGCCTTATTGAGATGTTTGTTAGATTTTTGTTCATCGAATCTTGATAAAAATAAGTTCAATAACAATGTTTTAAGTTGTTTAAGTTCAAAAAATCTGCAAAAAAAATCATAAAAACAATTTGAAACCCCAAGATTCCTTGTCCAAAAATCCTGCAGATATCTGAACACGGGGCCGTGTTCACTGAACACGGGGCCGTGTCCGAAGTACTGAACCCATAAAGTTGAACTCTTTTCGGCATGTTTTCTCAGAATGGCAAGCAGAACAAGCGGAAACTCTTCGTCACATTCCAGGAACAACCGGCAGGGGAGAAGATCATCTACAGTTGAGGATTCTCTTGTAAACTATGTTTACGCCTTAAGAGAAGCTCTTGATGAAGTAACAAGAGGCTTTGGTCGACCGCATTAATCATTTGACGGTGGGACTAGAAGGATGTCTCCGGGAGGTCAACTTTTTGCACCAAAGGTTGAACATTCTCGCCTTTCCTCCTTTGGTACCGATTATCACCCAAAGGGCATGGAATGTGGTGCCGGAAGTCATCATTCCGGCCGAATGGTACGCCCTACATCCGGAACCTCCTTAGGACATACTCCGAGGGGTCCCGGTTGGTGTCGCTCATCCTCCACCAGATGTCGAGGAACATGAAGCCGCCTCCCTTCTCTCGAGGGAGATAGAAGAATGGCTCTAACAATATCTAAGGAACACCGTTCGGCTTGGAGTTCTACAAGGCTTTTAGACCGGAAATCTATTTCCGGAATTTTGGTTCTTATTGTAGAAGTAGAACTCCTTAGGAAGATTTTTCGGATCACTTGACCTATTCAATATTAGGAATTTTAACTTTTATTTTCTGCTTTATCTTTCATTTTTAGGACTATTATGTAATTCTCTCTATGATTAATGAATGATGGTTTTAGTTAATTTGGTGTTTTGGATGGTGTTGAAATGAATAAAACACACTTGAGATGGCAAAGGATGCAAGGGAAACTAGAACCGGCACTCCATACAGGAAAACAGAACCATCCGACAAATTTCTTCGTTTCCAGTAAGCTCGGCACGGGCCGTGTCCACCCAACACGGCCCCGTGCTGCACAATCTGCAGAAAAAGATCAAGTTCAGGTAACTGGACACGGGCCGTGTTCACCCAACACGCCCCCGTGTCCAGGCTTCTATTTCTCTTGTTTTAATTTTTGTTACTGGCACTTGAACACGGGGCCGTGCCCGGATAACACGGGGCCGTGTTCAGCGCCCAGTAACACAAAATTTTTGCTCTTTACACCTTTTTACACATTCAATCAACCTAAAAACTTATTTTTGGGACACATTGAGGACAATGTGTAATTTAAGTGTGGGGGGGATGCTAAAACCTTGAATCTTGCAAGTCCTTGATCGGAGTGTCGCGCTCCGGTCAAAGATAATATTTATAAGCCCAAATTACCCTTAACAATGTGTTAGTGGTAGTAAGGGGTCGAACCACGAAGAGTATGTGGTTTGTGTATGGATTCGAATGAATTAAACAATTGTGTCACGATTATGAAGCTTACTAGAATAATGTTGTGTTTTTGTTTATTTGGAAGATATGATTTTAAACTAGATGATGTGATGAAAATGAGTAACAACTACTAATTAACGATTGCAAGAATTTTGGATACTAGAACAATTATAATAAAAAGGAATCACACCCGATTTCGGTAATTGTTAACCTAGGATTTCTACAAGTTTTAGTTTCAACTCAAATGCATTCGATTAACAGATTTAGTGTACCGTGACTTAGGTGCTACTAACTATCAACGCCCCAAAGAACGGACAAAAAGACACTTTGTAATCAACACAAGTAAATCCTAACAACGACAACGTACAATTACATATCACCGTTTCGCAAAGTCATAACTTTTAACATCGTTCGACAATTCACGAATTCGTAACAAATGTAATACTATTGTCAAAAGTTTCAAAAACCAAATACAAATTGTCACTAAGATGAAACAAGAACAAATTGAAACCCTAAAAGTAACAACTACCTACATCGGGGTGAAACCGAGATGATTAGCCGCTCATGGTTGATGCAACTTGATCACCGGATGCTTGGAATACGGATGGAGTCATCTTGAAGCCTTGAGAATGGTGAATGATGGAGAATTAGGGTTTATGGAATGATGATGGTGAGAAAGATGATGGATTGGATGAATTAGGGTTTTGATGGTGAATTGGGGATGAATGATTGTGATTCGGTTGTAGAGATGATAGATGATGGAATGGTTGGTGAATGATGGATGGTAATGGCTCCAAGAACAAGTTCAAAACTCCAAAACAAGTGTAACTCCCGAATTCATGTCAACAACCCCCCTTTTGATTCGTTCCAAGACCAAGGAATTAAAATTTTCGCGACATGCATATAGGGGAGCCGTCGCCGACGGCTTGATGTCCCGTCGGCGACGGTGTGTAGATGTTCAATTTGATCCGACGGCTTAACACGCTGTCTACGGTCAAATCAGGCGACGGCATATTACACATACCGTCGGCGACGGCCCATATGGGCATCGGCGACGGTGCCCAGATGTCTGACTTTCTGTTTCGTCCATTTCTTGAGTCCGGTTGACCCGTTTCGCATCCCGGTGGTTCCGTTTTTGCTCCGGTGACCCGTAAAGCTTCCGAAAAGCTCCTTAAACTCTGCTAGATCTGCAAAATACATATCTAATCAAAAGTAGGCTATTCGAAACTAAAACTTATGCAATAACATCAAATTAAGCAATTACAAGCACCGGTTTTCGACCACGTATCACATCCCCACACTTGTGTATTGTCCTCAATGCACATAACAAAGCCTAAAAACATACCTTGTGTCTTCATGACCCGTTCGGAATGTCCGGACTTCACACAATCAAGCGAGATTAGTATGGAACGAAAACGATTAACATAAACACACACAAACAAATAAATAATTGTACATAACTTTACACAAATTGTTACCGGTCCTTGTTAGTCGACCTCGTAAATCGGTGTGCTTACCACAATGCTCACCAATTCCTTGTTTTCGTCTACCTTTTCGTTACCGTCGAGAAACGGTTTTAGCCAATGACCATTTACCGTTTGCCGTACCCCATCCTTCGGGTCCTCGATAGTAACATCACCCAATTGTCCGACCCGGGTGATCACATAAGGTCCCATCCATTTGCTCCGGAGCTTCCCGGGAAAGAACTTGAGCTTTGAATTATAAAGCCACACCTTTTGGCCAACCTCAAACTCTTTCTTTCTCAACTTGGCATCATGCGCTTTCTTCATTCCATCCTTGTAGTTGGACGCGCATTCATATGCCATTTCCCGTAACTCCTCTAACTCACATAGCTTGAGTTTCCTTTCCTTTCCTGCATCATCATATTGAACATTAACTTCCTTAATAGCCCATAATGATTTATGCACAAGTTCAACCGGTAAATGACAATTTTTACCATAAACCAACCGGTAAGGTGTAGTGCCAATTGGTGTCTTATGTGCCGTACGGTAGGCCCATAAAGCATCGTTCAATTTAATTGACCAATCCTTACGGTCCGCCCGCACGGTCTTTTGCAAAATCTCTTTGATTTGCCTATTTGACACCTCAACTTGCCCGCTTGTTTGCGGGTGATAGGGGGTAGCAATCCTATGGTCAACACCAAACCGTTTAAGAAGTTTCCCAAACCGAAAATTTTTAAAATGAGATCCTCCATCACTTATGATGACCCGAGGAATCCCAAACCTTGAGAAAATATCGGTTTGAACAAAATTACACACTACGGAGTGGTCGTTCGTCTTGGTGGCTATTGCTTCGACCCACTTTGACACATAGTCAACGGCCACCAAGATATACAAATTGCCATAGGAATTGGGGAATGGGCCCATGAAATCAATTCCTCACACATCAAAGATGTCGACTACAAGGATTGGTTGCATGGGCATCTCATCCCTTTTTGAAATACCCCCCAGTTTTTGACACTCTATGCAATTTTTGGCAAACTCATTTGCATCTTTGAAGATAGTAGGCCAAAAAAGACCACTATTTAACACTTTATGACCCGTTTTGTGACCACTAAAGTGACCACCACATGCAAATGAGTGTAGATGCTGCAAAACGCTTGGAATCTCTTCGTCATCAATGCATCTTCTTATAACTTGATCCGCACACTCCTTCCACAAATGCGGTTCTTCCAACCGATAGTACTTGATTTGGGACATGAAGTGTTGCCTCTTCCGTCTATCCCAATGTGCCGGTAAGTCACCTGTAACAAGATAATTCACAATGTTAGCATACCAAGGCAACTTATCCAATTTCATAATATACTCATCGGGAAACGACTCATTGATCTCTAATGATTTAGGATCCTCATCAACCATCAACCGGGACAAATGGTCCGCTACCACATTCTCGGTACCCTTCTTGTCCCGTATCTCCAAATCAAACTCTTGGAGTAACAACACCCATCGGATTAACCTCGGTTTTACATCTTTCTTCTCCATGAGGTACCTAACTGCAGTGTGATCAGAATAAATAATCACTTTACTACCCCATATATATGCCCGAAATTTATCCAATGCATATACCACCGCAAGTAGCTCTTTTTCGGTAGTGGTGTAATTTAATTGTGCATCCGAAAGAGTCTTACTCGCGTAGTATATGGCAACGGGTTTCTTATCGACCCGTTGTCCCAACACGGCCCCCACCGCATAATCACTCGCATCGCACATAATTTCAAAAGGAAAAGACCAATTTGGCGATTGCAAGATTGGAGCCTCAACCAACTTCTCTTTCAAATTGTTAAAAGCATTTTGACAATTTTCATTAAAATCAAACGGTTGATCTGTTAACAGTAAGTTACATAAAGGCTTGGTTATGTCACTAAAACCCTTAATAAACCGCCGGTAAAAACCCGCATGACCTAGAAATGACCTAACACCTTTAACGGTTGTGGGATACGGTAAAGTAGATATGACTTGTACCTTTGCACGATCAACCTCTATCCCACGACTTGACACCACGTGTCCCAACACTATTCCCTCTTGAACCATAAAATGGCTCTTTTCCCAACTTAAGACCAAACTAGTTTCGACACACCTTCTTAATACTTTATCTAGTTGATCCAAACAAGCCTCAAAAGATGACCCAAAAATTGAGAAATCATCCATGAAGATTTCCAAAGACTTCCCCACCATATCTGAAAAGATACTCATCATACACCTTTGGAAGGTGGCGGGGGCGTTACATAATCCAAACGGCATTCGCCTAAATGCGAAAGTGCCGTAAGGACAAGTAAACGTGGTCTTTGCTTGGTCTTCCGGATGGATGGCGATTTGATTATAACCTGAATAGCCATCTAAGAAACAATAAAATTTTTGTCCCGACAATTTCTCAACTATTTGATCAATGAACGGTAAAGGGAAATGATCTTTGGAAGTTGCGGTATTCAACTTCCTATAGTCAATACAAATTCGCCACCCGGTTACCGGCCGAGTGGCTACCTCTTCACCTGCGTCATTTTTGACGACTTGTATACCCGATTTCTTGGGAACCGTCTGTGTTGGGCTCACCCATTGGCTATCCGAGATCGGGTAAATGATACCCGCATCTAGCCATTTCAGCACTTCCTTCTTCACTACCTCCCGCATGTTCGGATTTAATCTCCGTTGTGCATCTCGAACGGGAGTCACATTCTCTTCCGTGATGATTTTGTGCATCACCACCGAGGGACTAATACCCTTCAAATCAGCAATGGTCCATCCAATCGCCGCCCGATTAGTGACCAAAACACCCATCAATTTATCCTCTTGCTCCACGATTAAGTTTGATGCAATGATAACCGGGAGCGTGTTGCCTTCACCAACATAAGCATATTTGAGATGCTTAGGCAACACCTTCAATTCAACCTCCGGAGGCTCTACTAATGACGGCTTCAACTTGGTGTCGATGCTCTCCGGTAAACTCTCAACTTGGTGCGTCCATGTCGGTTTTCCCTCTCTAACCGCAAGCACCTCTAAACTTCTCACTTCCTCGTCTATGCTCTTATCCATCTCCACCCGTGACCTGTCAAACATATAACAATCCTCCATTGTGTTTTCCCCATCTACGACTGTGTCGCAAAGAGGTATACACGTGTCAACGACGTCCGCCATATAGCATTCATCATCAACTGGAGGGTTCATAAGTCCGGAAAAAACATGCAACCTCAACCTTCGGTTTCCAAATGTCATGTCAACCGTTCCCGTTTTGCAATCAATTTGAGAATTCGCTGTTGCTAAGAACGGTCGACCCAAAATCACCGTAGGTTGTTTGGTTGGGTCCTTTGCCACATAATCAAGCACTAAAAAGTCCACCGGATAGTAGAAATCCTCGATTTTCACTATCACATCCGAAACAATTCCACGGGGTAGTTTAGGTGTCAAATCGGCTAACACCACGGTGGTGTTAGACGACTGAAGTGGACCAAACTCGTATTGGTCATACAAACTACCCGGTAGAATACTCACGCTAGCACCAAGATCTAGAAGTGCCCGGTTGATTTTAAAATCGCCTACTTGAATTGAAATGATAGGCGCACCCGGATCTTGGAGCTTAGGTGGAAGTGCACCCGAAAGAATCGAACTCACATTTTCGGTTAAATCTAATTTTTTTGGAAATTTGTGAGTGCGTTTTTGGGTACACAAATCTTTCAAGTACTTAGCATACGACGGTACTTGTTTGATTGCATCCAAAAGAGGTAAATTTATCTTTACTTGTTTAAAAATTTCCAACAACTCTTCTTGTTGTGGACCTCTTTTGTTTACAACTTTTTTCACGGGTCCCTTCAATGCTTCGGGATAAGGGGCGGTATTAGCCTCCACACCCTTTTCCTTAGCCTTGGGGACAGGGATGGTCACAACGGGGGTATCATTGTTCTTTTTCAAGTCATTTTTCTATTGACCCGTTTGACCATTCTCATTCTCATCTTCACTAGCATCCTCCACCACCCCTTCAACAAACTCGGGTGGTGGTGGCTCAACACCATTATCTATGACTCGACCACTACGTAAAGAAATTTTATTTATTGGTACCTCACGTGTGTTTTTCGAGTTCGACCCATGATGTTTAGGGTTCACCGTGGTGTCGCTTGGAAGTCCTCCTCCACTTCCGCGAATTTGAGCCATTTCTTGAGCAAGTTGCCCCACTTGCTTCTCTAGCACCTTATGGGATTTATCTCGTACCTCAAACTCTCTCTTCATCTCTTGATTTGAATGATTGATAGCATTCATAATAGCATCAAATTTCGAATTGATCGAGTCATCACCTTGAAAGTTTGAAGCATTACCCCCATTTCCTCCTTGGTTGTAACCTCTTTGATAATTGCTTTCACGGTTTTGATACCCTTGGTTACCCCCTTGATTGTAATTCCTTTGGTAACCCCCTTGGTTACCACCTTGACGATTGTTGTACGAAGACCCACCTTGACCTCCTTGGTTACCCGATTGAAAATTCGGGTTCATTTGGTTTGAAGCATTACCATACCGGAAATTAGGGTGATTTCTCAAGCCCGGATGGTAAGTGTTGGAGTTCATGTCATATTGCTTTCGGTCCCCATACACTTGATTGACTTCCTCGGTGTAATCGCCCGACCCCGTTGGACATTGTTCCGCTCTATGCCCAATATCACCACACTCGTCACACACTTCAAATTGAACCGCGTTCACTTCTTTCTTCTTCATTCGAGCCATTTCCCGCTCTAAAGTAGAAATCCGATCTTTAGAATCAAGATCGGGAAGTGACCGGGAAATGGGATGCTTCTTGGCTCGGTCGGCCGATTCTTTCTCTTTTGAACGCTTGCTCATTCGTTCCAAAAACTCCCAATCATCGTCTTCATGGTTGCTTAGGAGGGTCCCATTGCTTGTGGATTCAAGTCGGTTCCATGTATTGTCATCTAGACCACGTACAAAGCATTTAACCAACTCCCACTTCTCAATTTGATGATGAGGGCATCTTCGCATCATTTCTCTAAACCTTGTAAAGGCCTCATGTAATGGTTCGCCCGATAATTAACGAAAAGACCTAATTTCATCACGAGCGTCATCGGTCTTCGCCATTGAGTAGTATTCATCAAGGAACGCTTGTTGCATTTCTCCCCAAGTGCGAATGCTATTTGCGGGAAGTGTGAGGAACCATTGCTTTGCCTTATCCTTCAGTGAAAATTGGAATAGTCGAAGTTTGACCTCATCTAAAGCAAAGTTGTGACCTCCGATAGTGCTGCAAACTGAAGAAAATTCCGTCAAATGTGTATACGGTTCGTCGTTAGATCTTCCATTAAAATGAGGAAGTATGTTGATGTAATGTGGTTTACAATCAAACATCCTCCTCTCACAAACGATTGGTGAGTCGTTCTCGGTGACAACCGGCCTAAAACGATCATTCACTCCCCGTGGAGGTCGTTGACGACGATGTGGACCATTAACTTCTTGATCAACCGGTCTTCTATTATCCCGTCTTTCACCTCTTCGATCATCTCTTCGATTATCCCTTGGGTTACCACCTCCCACGAAACGAGGAATCCGGTTAGGGTTTGCATTGTTGTTGTTGTTGTTGTTATAAAACCCATCATTCCGGTTCCGTTGGTCATTGTTTCGTGGTTGACGGTTGTTCCCATAACCATCATTTCTTCCACCTCCGTAACCGTATTCATCGTCCCCAACGTAATTGGCATTTTGGTAGCCAAATTCCTCATCATCATACCTTCTTGCATTGTAGACGTTTCCCCTATTCACATAGCCCCAATCTTCGTCATTGTTAGCCCTATCATCATAATATCCCCCGTCGTCCGAATTTTCCGTATGAACACTCACATGTTCCGGTGATTGATAACCGGGAACACTATACGGTTCATCATCGGGGATTGCATTCCTCAAGTCATCGATGTTGAAGAATGGGTCTTCATTTGCGGGATTGCCGCGATCACGATTTCCCCGACGGTCGGAATTGACATTCCGGTCATCTAGGTTAATGGGTAGGGAGTTGTGTCTATGAAGCTTTTGTTGTTGAGGTGTTCTTTGATTGTTGTTGGGATTTTGGTTTTGGAAAGGTGGTGTAGGTGGTCCGGTATTGTTGTTATTACCACCCGGTCGCTCGGGAGGTATGGGTTGCATATTTGGAGCGGGATTGAAGTTGCTTCGGTATTGGAATTGGTTCGAGTTAAGGTTTTGGTTTGAGTTTTGGTTCGCCATTGAATCGGTTTCAATGGATGGTGTATGTTGTGGTGTTTGATTGGTTTGATTAGAAGCAAGTGTTGCTTCTAACCGGCTTGCTAGGTTTCTTCTTGCTACTCGTTCGATTTCCGGTTCGTAGACTAAAGGTGAAGTCCTCCCGGAGTTCCGCGTATGCATGCACTACCTGTAACCTGCACAAGTAACACACCCCGCGTAACAAAGAAAAAGACAAGTACAAAAAGAAAGCTAAACAAATTAAACAGATAATCACACAAATTCAAACAATAATCCAAACACAAAGCGCACGCACTCCCCGGCAACGGCGCCAAAATTTGATCGGAGTGTCGCGCTCCGGTCAAAGATAATATTTATAAGCCCAAATTACCCTTAACAATGTGTTAGTGGTAGTAAGGGGTCGAACCACGAAGAGTATGTGGTTTGTGTATGGATTCGAATAAATTAAACAATTGTGTCACGATTATGAAGCTTACTAGAATAATGTTGTGTTTTTGTTTATTTGGAAGATATGATTTTAAACTAGATGATGTGATGAAAATGAGTAACAACTACTAATTAACGATTGCAAGAATTTTGGATACTAGAACAATTATAATAAAAAGGAATCACACCCGGTTTCGGTAATTGTTAACCTAGGATTTCTACAAGTTTTAGTTTCAACTCAAATGCATTCGATTAACGGATTTAGTGTACCGTGACTTAGGTGCTACTAACTATCAACGCCCCGAAGAACGGACAAAAAGACACTTTGTAATCAACACAAGTAAATCCTAACAACGACAACGTACAATTACATATCACCGTTTCGCAAAGTCATAACTTTTAACATCGTTCGACAATTCACGAATTCGTAACAAATGTAATACTATTGTCAAAAGTTTCAAAAACCAAATACAAATTGTCACTAAGATGAAACAAGAACAAATTGAAACCCTAAAAGTAACAACTACCTACACCGGGGTGAAACCGAGATGATTAGCCGCTCATGGTTGATGCAACTTGATCACCGGATGCTTGGAATACGGATGGAGTCATCTTGAAGCCTTGAGAATGGTGAATGATGGAGAATTAGGGTTTATGGAATGATGATGGTGAGAAAGATGATGGATTGGATGAATTAGGGTTTTGATGGTGAATTGGGGATGAATGATTGTGATTCGGTTGTAGAGATGATAGATGATGGAATGGTTGGTGAATGATGGATGGTAATGGCTCCAAGAACAAGTTCAAAACTCCAAAACAAGTGTAACTCCCGAATTCATGTCAACAACCCCCCTTTTGATTCGTTCCAAGACCAAGGAATTAAAATTTTCGCGACATGCATATAGGGGAGCCGTCGCCGACGGCTTGATGTCCCGTCGGCGACGGTGTGTAGATGTTCAATTTGATCCGACGGCTTAACACGCTGTCTACGGTCAAATCAGGCGACGGCATATTACACATACCGTCGGCGACGGCCCATATGGGCGTCGGCGACGGTGCCCAGATGTCTGACTTTCTGTTTCGTCCATTTCTTGAGTCCGGTTGACCCGTTTCGCATCCCGGTGGTTCCGTTTTTGCTCCGGTGACCCGTAAAGCTTCCGAAAAGCTCCTTAAACTCTGCTAGATCTGCAAAATACATATCTAATCAAAAGTAGGCTATTCGAAACTAAAACTTATGCAATAACATCAAATTAAGCAATTACAAGCACCGGTTTTCGACCACGTATCAGTCCTAAATACAAGCCTTACACAAAACTCTATTGAAACCGCTAATCACCCCAAATTTTTTTCAAAAAAAAAAAAAAATCATTTTTTTTCCTTGTCTAGGTTTAACTCGGGAAATTCAAGTTCTTAAAAATGTTATATTTTTACGAATTTACAACTGATAGCGTCGTGATAAAAAGAACCAACATAAGAAAATTATGAAAAGGCATGACAAGCTTAGTTAAAATTTAATTATATATACTTGATCACATAAAAACCCATTCCCACAAAAGTGAGTTTTGAGCCTTTATTGAGCAAACACTTACATATCATTTGACTAAATGCTCATTTTCGTTTCTTGTGTGAATAGCCGCTTGGTTCTTACGACTCTAGAACTTGCCATGACGATACATTCCCGGTCCTTACCAAGTTAAACCCGAGTAAGTAAATGATGGAGGCATTAGGACTAACCCCTTTTTATTTCTACACCATTATTTTTCTTTTTTTTACCACCTCCCCAAAATCCCCCTAGTTAGCCCCTTTGAGCCTAAACATTTTCATTTTATAACCCAAACCAAACATTTCATTTTTACCCCTTTGTTTTAGTAACAAGTTCGGTTCTTTATATGACTTTTCAAAAAAAATAATAATAATAATAAATTTTGTTGATGATGAAGCAAAAGAAAATAAACAAACAAGTTCATCAAAAATAACTTTGTTTGAATAAATAGCTTCATCAAAATAAAAGTTACAAAAATAGAAAGTCATACGACAACCGACACTTGTTACGCTTTTTGCCCTTTTTCTACTAACCACTAACCACCAACCCAACCACCTACCTTTAACCCAAGCCTAACCCTTAACCCACAAAGTCCTCTTGATATTTACAAAGGTATATAAGTTAAAAAGGATGAGGATTGATTGCTTGGCAAGCCTATGGTAGGAGTAAGTTCCATGCCGCTCTCGAGTGATCCACAAAAATACATTTTCGGCCGAGTGTTGAGTGATCCCCGTGAGGTATGTGAACTTGTATATAAATAGAATTTTACAAAGGCATGTTATGCCCTAATAAGTAATTTATCTTATGAAAAGTTTTAAATAAATCATGACGAATAGGATTGTAAATAAATAAAAATAAAATTAAATAAAGAATCTTGGAAATCCCGACACTCTACGACAAGCCCAAAAACCTTCTTCTCTACCCATTCCATTTGGGAGTGTAAATAGCCACATATTAAAGAGTTTTGCTTGAGGACAAGCAAAGATTCAAGTGTGGGGGTATTTGATGTGTTCAAAATGTAACATATAAATTTCATCAAATGAGGCATAAAACTAACCCTTTTTTAGTACTAATGTTGGAAAAAGTGTGCTTTTGTCTTCCTTTTGTATTTTCAGGATTAAATGAGCTCAAATTAACAAAAGAAGCAAAAAGACATCAAAATCTAACATAAATACAAGAAAAGGAACAAAACGTGACATGCCCGACCCCACAACAACATCTTCCCAAGCAAAACAAGAGATCAGGAGACTGAACACGCCCCGTGCTCAGCCAGCACGGGGGCGTGCCCAAGTGTCAGCAGAAAAGACAAAGTGGTAGAAGCTTCTATTGCCCACCACGGGCCGTGCTCAGCGGACACGGGGCCGTGGGCAACTATAAGATTCGCACAATCCAGGCAAATCTTCATAGTATAAAGATTCTTCTGCACACGGGGTCGTGCTCAGCGGACACGGGGGTGTGGTCAACTAATAAGACAAAGCTGCATTTAATGAAGAAAGAGAGGATGTGGACACGGGGCCGTGCCCACTGGACTATAAATAGAAGTGCTTGGCTCAAGCTCAAACCATCCCTTGGCACACCACCTCTCTCACCATAACACCATCACCCACCACCACCATAACACCATCATCCACCACCATCATCCATTGTCCATCATAGAGTGTGTGAGTCGTCTCGGGATCCAAGATTGATCGTAAGAGTTCTTGACAATCAAGGCCATGTTTGCCTAAGTCTCTTACATCACTTGGTGAAGACAAAGTGTCTAGTGTAATACTTTTTATTTCTAATCTTTTGCACTTTTTACTTGGTTTTGTATTAATGACTTTAATAACTAGTTGCTTATGTTGAAGGTGATCTTTCCTTATCGTTTGTCCGCGGTGTCTTGGCATTATTTTACTGTCTATATAAAATAAAAGATTTTCACCATTCATATCTCCACGGTCTATATGGAGGTATGTTGGCTACCTGGTCGGGGGTTAAGGGAACGGTTTGGTAAAGGTCTTGCCATTGTTCAGCGTTTAGAGGTCCTGCAATGGACCTGGGTCAAATTTAGTAGGACCTCCTTCAATACTTCACGGTATTGGATGGCGGGGGTCTAAACTCTTTGATCCCCTCATAAGTTAACTACTATTAATACTATAACCCGGCTATTTAGGACTGTATCCCTGCTGAGTCAGACTACTTAGTCGAGGGTAACGTCACCTCCAAAAGAGGGGCCTACCATAATAATGCATTAATAACTTAATTAATTATCTTCCAATAATCCACCCTTTTAGGATTGTATCCTTGCTGACTCAAACTACTGGGGTGAGGGTAACGTCACCTTCAAAAGAGGGGCCTACTAGAATAACTAAGATAATCTCTTAATTATGTGCAAAAGTGCGGAAATAATCAAAGGTTACACTAGATACGAGTCGGAACCAAGTGATTCATCTTGTCTATCTGTTTTTCCTTTTATTTTTATTTTCAGCATTTTAGTTAGTTTTTATTTTTCTTAGTTTAAAACATTTTTCTAAACTTTTTATTTTGATTAAACGTTGAGGATAGACCGGTACTAAAAGCTCTTGTGTCCTTGGACGACCTCGGTATCTTGCCAATACTATACTACGCTCACGATGGGTGCACTTGCCCATATGTGTGTTTAGTGTTAGTAAAATATCGTGTTTTATAAATTTAAAACTTGGCTAAAAATAAGTGTTAAAGGGGCTTAAAATATACACCTAATATATATAACACTTCACACGCATCAGTTTTCATAATTAGCCGCGAATGAAATGCTATACGGCTATTCTAATTTTTTAGAAAAAAATTATAAAAAACCAAAAAAAAATTCAAAAAAATTCAAAAAAATTAAAAATACCAAAAATAGTTTGTGATTACTGATTGTATGCTTGTTTTGTCTTGTTAATATCTGTTTTGCAGACATGGCTAGCAACTCACGCAGCGGTAGGGCCCAAAAAAGGGGTGCGGATCAGACAGCACCACAGCAGGATCCGATTCCTCAGGAGACTCAAATTCTTCAAATAAGTGCTGATGATCCAAAGCTGAGAAAAATTAAGTACCAAAGGGCTCATGAGTTCATTCAAACACACAAAGTTAATCGACTCGACCACCCGTTACTGCAGTTCGAGCCGAGTACACCTGAGTGGGATAAATATGATAAATTGAAGGATACGGATCTACTTCAGCACACGGTAATAGACTGGATGTGGTTGGAGGAAATAGGTTCAAGGCAGGTAGTGTTGGACCTTCTGGGGCCAAAGTTGACTGAGGCATTAGAGTGTACGCAGGATCAGTATGAGGAGTTGGTACTAGAGTTTCACAGCACATGGAGACACAAAGAAGGGAAGTTTGATGGTGACACAGCTGTGTCCTTCAGTTTGGGTAGGCAGGTCTTTGAGATGAACATGACGAGGTTTTCCATTATGTCGGGTTTTTATACTGAGGAAGAGGTGAGGCAGCTGGGATTTGTGACTAGTCTGTGAGGTGCATACTCTACTGTGAGGGATCATAGTGTTGGTTCGGCTGAGCTGCGGAGTTTCTGGAAGACGATTTCCGACCACCCATTTGCGGTTACGAACTGGATTACTTCGGTTCGTAACCCAATTTATCGGTATGTTTTGAAGATTTTATCTACTACATTGGTGGGGCGGAATTCGGAGGAAAATAAGGCGAATTGGATTGAGTTGTTTATTCTTATGTGCCGTGTGGAGAAATGGGAGATGAACTTGGCTACAGTGTTAGCAGACTCATTCAGCAGGGGACGTAAAGGTGGTCATCGGGCTGGGTTGGCTATGGCCTATATATTACTCGTATTGCACAAAATTTGGGGGTGTTTAACAAGTATGTCCCCCAATTTCTACATATGGGGCCGAAGACGATGACGTTTGGGATTAAGGAGTTGCAGCAGGCTGGGATAGTGTCGTGTACTGAGCCCTACGGCTGGGAGCCGATTAGGCAGGGCCCGCAGGTGCAGCCGCAAGAGGGACATCCAGCTGAGGACATGATGATTCAGATTGACCATACACACTGACAACGGCCACCACAGCGACACGAGCGGCCAGCGCCTCAGTACCCGCGTAGTCAGCCACCACCTGAGCCACTCACTTTGCAGTCATTCTCTGGCTATGTGGAGCAGAGGTTTGACAGGTTGGAGCATCTGATTCAGATGGGTCAGGATAGACAGGAGGAGGCCCTCATGTACATTATGAGCAGGCACAACATGGGGATTTCGGACTTCTTTCAGCCGAGACAGCAGGGTGGCATGGCTGGTGCTGGAGAGAGGTTTGATCCGACTCCCCTGTTTAGTGTATTTGGAGAGGGTAGCTCTGGTGCAGGTGGACGACAGGAGGGCAGTGAGGAGACTGCCAGTGAGCATGGTGAGGACTAGTGTGGGGATGATGAGGATGAAGCAGCAGCAGCCGATTATATCTTTTGTTTGATTTTTATTTTATGCTGTTTTTGATCCTCATTTGTTGGTTTGTACTTATACTGATACACGTTAAACAGGTTGGTTGGGCAGGATGGTTTGGGTTGTGTTTGAAACTGGTACTCTTGATGGTATATATTTTATGATCTTTTGGTAGTGTTTGCTTATGATGTGATAGGTTGATGTTAGTAGCCGCTTTCGTTCGCGTGTCCGAGAATAGGAGTTGTTTGCTGAGCGTGTTTCGAATTTGAGGGCTTATGTGGAAACGACTGGCACTTTGACAGTCTCACATATTCAGCTAAGTCGTTTCCCTTGTATTCTTTTGTATTTATTTATTTTGTCTTTAGTTTTCAGTTTTTAGTGTTTAGGTAGTTTTGAGTCGTATTTCCGTTCTTGCATTAGGGACAATGCAATCTTTAAGTGTGGGGATGCGATACATGTAAATAATCGAGTCATAAAATTGAAAATACAAAAATAAATTCAAAAATAAATTTTAAAATCAGAAAATGTCTTTCAAATAAAGAAGTTTGCAAATAAAAAGCGGAAAATGATAGAAAAGATGAGTTTTTATTCGGGTTCAAATAATAATAATATGAGATTAAATAAATCGAGCTTGTGTCTAGTTAGTGATATGTGGATAGGCCCGGATTTGGTTTTAGGTCCCTTTGAGTTAATATTACCTTAATTGTCGGTTTACTAGTGGGTTTTCACCTGCGAAATATGGTAAATTGAAACCGCCAATAAGAGTATAAGGGACACCGTTATTAGTTAAAACCGTTAGAATTTTTTATCATGAAAAAAAGAGAGAAAAAATAGAAAAAAAATGAGCTAGAAACTGAATGAAAGTAGCGCAGTTCTATGTAGTCTGGGTTGGGGATAGTGACTTTACAACTGAATTACCTCTATGGTGTGTGAAATCGAACTTGCAAAGAAAATAAAAAGTACCGAAGCTTAAGTAATCCGAGTTGGGGATAGCGACTCTACAGCCGGAATACCTCTTGGTTAGGGAAAGCAACGTCTACGCTCATTAAAAAGAAAAAAAAGGAATGAAAAGGAAAAAGAAAAGTGATGAAAAAAAATGAGAAACAAAATGTGATTTTAAATTCTCTTGGTTTTGATATAAGACGGTTGGGAATTGGTCCAGTGATCGTTCCTTTAGTTCTACAAGCTTGAGGCGGGAGTAGGTGGACCGTAGATTCTAGCGTGAGACCCTAGGTAGATTGACCGCACTTAAATTAAGTTCATATGATAAGGGCTTAAGACCAGATTTGGGTTTAAAGGGACAAATATATTCGCAATCGCGGCTAACGCAAGTTTTGGTTTTAATAAAATATAAATATGCTTTTGACCCGAGTAACTATTTATCTCTGATTCCGTTGCATAATTCTTTTTCAAGGACGAAAAAATAGTAAGTGTGGGGATATTTGATGTATTGCAAAATACATCTCTTATTCGTGTATAGTTAGTATAGTTTTCCGTTATATTCAGTTCGGTTTTCATTAGAATGTGCATACTATTGATCAAATCGAGTTTTGAAGGTCTTGGTGCTTAAATTTGCTGAAAATTGAGTAAAAACGAGCCACAATACTGAAACACCAAGTCCCGGAACGAGTTGAAAAGAGTTAGAATAAATTTTGAAGTTTTTGGGATGCTGAAGCTGGGAAATTTACGAAGGAGTCTGTGAAATTGTTGCTGTCGCGCTACGCCACAAGGAAACAACTTCATTGTCGCGCGCCGCCATGATTAAAATATGGATTTATGACATTTCCTGTTGTCGCGCTACGCGACCTCAACATCACTTACCCGTCGCGCGACGCAACGGGTTGTTTGGACGGCAATTCTTCGATATTGTCTAGGGTTTCGTATAAAAACCAAGAAAATCACAATCAAAACCCTAGTTACGAATTGAGCCAATCATAGGCGATTCTTGGAGCATTCTTTGAGCAATTTTGAAGGTTTTGAAGCACTAGAATCATCGGTACGAGTTCGGGACGAAGAATTGAAGACTTGCTCGGGTTTTCCAATCCCTTGTTTGTTGATTTTCTTTCGAAACTCGTTGTCATTAATTCTTGTTTGAACATCTTTGATTTGTTTTCGTTATTTAACATGCTTGGCTAAATTTTTAAGCCACCTAGACTATGATGAATGAATTGATATAAAGTTTTAACCTTTTTCGTTAATTGCATGTATTTTATGGATTAATTGTGTTTAGTAAAGAGTTTGGTTTATTAATTTGATGTGCATGCGTACTTTAATCTGGTTCATTATTATCAATTGCTTCATGTGAATCTTGGTGGTTGTCTGCTACAGAATAGGTTCATGCTAGATCTTAGACTGTGTGTCTTTGACCTTTAGGGAGAATTGGCCAATAAACCCTAGAAGTGATAGTTAGTAATTTGCTAGGTTTTAGTGTTCTACTGGTCCTAATAGCTGGAAGGTGAGGGACTATTGATAGGTCTTACCCAGCGAATTGCTTTAGACAGTCTTTGGAAAAAGTCATGCCTTAGTTGCCCCATCGGTTTATTAGTCTATCAAGTCAAGTTAATAAATCCAAACTACCCTAGATCTATAATTGGAAAAGAGTAGGTCAATATTAGGGTACTTGCACAATAATTAGACAACTGGAAGGAAGTCTAATAACCGGTAGGATTAACGGCCTAGGTAGTGCCATAAGTTTCACCTCGAGAAGGGTTGAGGGGCTTAGTTGGTGTCTTAATAGGTTTAGTATCATAAGATCCCGGTTCCATAAATCATGCAGTTAACTTAATCGGTAATTCTTTAAAATCAATCCAGGATTCTAGTCTAGGTGGTCTCGTTCATCATATAAGACAAGCTTTCGCCTTATTTCGTATTAGTTTAATTCTAGTTTAATCATTAGTTTAAATAGATTTCCTTAGATTTTCAGTAACCCCCCCCCCCCCCCCCAAAACAATTAAACAGTTTCAGTCGTGTCTGTTAGAGTCTAGTAAGCGTGATAAATAGAGTCTCGTGGTTCGATATCCGGACTTCCTTAGGTCATACTACAGTGATCGGTATACTTGCAGATTGTGTGGTTTAGGTCGAGTCTGGATTTAAAGCTTTTTAGTGTCTAGCTTAGAGAGTCTAATTTAGTTAATTTTAATAGTCTGCTTAGCACATATCATTGAGCGTTGCGTTCCGTTGCGAGTAAGCGATGCGATAATATTAAACAATAGTTACACAAATAACATAACTCCTACTAATCACAAAAGTAAACCTTAAAAGTCGAGTTCGCGATGAGATTGCGTTGCGATAGAGTTGCGATTGCGTTTGAGAATAATCACCTCAAAACAAATATAAACATGCACAAGTAACACATAATATCACACACACATAAACAATACCAATAACTGCGATTCGAGTTGCGATGCGATAGCGATGTGATTAGCGTCAAGCAGATTAGCGTTTGATTGCGTTTATCGCATTGTTACTTCACATATTACATTTTGTAAACAAATATAGTGGTAACTAGCATACATCGATTATCGAGTCGGAGAGTACAAGTAATAATTAAGCAAGGAATGACAGATCTGATTAGCAATCTTTTCTTCCTTTGACTTTGACTTTAAAAAGTCGGGTTGTTACAGGTGTCACGGTGGTTGACACGTCATTCCTTGCCGTTCAAAAAAAAAAAAAGAATCTTGGACTCATATAATTATGATATGTTACGCAAACAGTTACTTATTTATTAGGTATCATTAGTAAATAACATTCACTTGACGTATGAAAACGTAATTAATCATAAATCAAGTAATTATCATGCTACATTAAATGATATTTTTCAATAGTGATAAAAATAGACTGTTTAAGCAAATATATTTATGAAGTGTTTTCTTACACGCTAACAGTTGGTCATTTACAAATACAAGTAATATTCTCTATGAGCAAGACAATGACATGATCCCGGATAAATCACATGGTATTAGCAAAACGTGTGTTTGTGTTACACGTCTTGTAATCACCAACTACCAAGACGGCTAGATGTGATGCAAGGATTATTCAAATTTAAAAAATTATAGAACTAAATTCGAATAAGATGGGAAATACTGATTTGAATAATCTCACTAAAATTTGGGAAAACACAAAAATATCATACATACAATTCAAAAATCACACACATAAACAGGTTATTCTGGTTGGGACGAGTCACATCATTATTTATAAATTCGAATTTGGTTTTGATAAGGACTCGATTCAAATGCATCAAAGCTACTCCATGCTCAAGTATTGCAACCCGTTTTCTTCATGGGTCGGGCTTTTTGGGTTAGTTAAGTTTTGTATCGATTTATTTTTGTGCCCATCAACGTTTATTGAAGTTAAATTAATAAAATTATATTAAAGACATTCCAGCTTTGTGATAGATTACCTATTAAGGAGAAGATAAAAGTTTAATTCTTGGTTTGTGATAGATTATGACTAATTTGATGTAAATTAAGAATAAAAGTAAAGTAACATTAAAAAAATTGTATCTTAAAGCATGAGTCTCTTTAACAAGAGTATGTAACCTGGGCAGTTAATAGCGGTGCTATAGCGGTTAGCGGACGTCTGGGTTTGTAGCGGTCCAAATAGCGGTGGTTCATAGCGGTTCCGCTATTAGCGGCACTATAGCCCGCTATTTGAAGACCTGTATAGCGGCTACATCAGCGATTTTAGCGGTCAGCCCAAACATAAGGAAAAGCCCACTTTTTTTAATTAAACCCATTATAGTAAAAGGCCCAAATGTTTGATAAAACCTAGATACGACCAATTAAACCTAAATTTATTATGTACGACGACCAATGTCTGGAGTGCACACTGGTTATTTGAGGTCGTTGGAAGCAGTTCATCATCAGGAAGCTGTTCATAATCCGAATCGATGCTAAATCTTTCAATTGCTGGCAGCTAGTGCCTCGTGTGTTACTCAGAGTTCATCTTGGTTTCGAATTTTGTTCTCTTCTTCAGTCTTCAACAGCCAACGCAGGTATTAGTGTTAATTCTTAAATTAAATAACACATGTATTAGTGTTCTTTTCAGTCTTCAAAGTTACTATTAGTGTTTGTAACCTAGTTTAGTATTGATATGTTTACCAAGTTTAGCTCATGAATCTGTTATATCACACGAGGAGAAACACGGGCATCGATCCTTTCACAGTAATACTCGTCTTTGTATTAGTGTTACAGTTGCAACAGGTTTGTCTGTTTGATTGTGTTAGTGTCTTACATTATGTTAGATTATTTGCAACAGGTTTTTGATAATGGATTGTCCAGCTCCTTCTTCACATGCATCTGTGAACTCTACAAACACTAATACGGTATCGTCTGATGTCGGCACTCATGCCGGGGGCGCTAGCAGAAAATGTTTAAGTGGAGATATGGCGTGGGAATGGGGAGAGCAAAGAGATCCCTTGAAAAAAACATCACGTCTGGTGTACACTATGTGATAAGAAGATATCCGGATGACAAGTCACCGGTTGTACGAAAGTGACTGTGGATATTCAGAAGCGAGTCTTAGCATCAATTAAAGAAAAAGATAAGATACAATTAGAAAGGAAAAGAAATTTACAAATTCTTAGATCAAACACGGTTGATCTTTCTGATGAAGATGAAGATAATGTACAAGAAGTTAGTACAAAAAAATGTTTCAAAGAAAAAGAATTTTGTAGGTGCTAGTAACGTGCGAGGTGCTATGGATAACATGCTCAAGACTGATTACGAAAAAACAACGCAACATACATTGGATAGAAATAATCCAATAAAGGAGAAGTTAAAGATGAATGCTTGGGATAAAATTGCAACTTGGGCTTATTCGGTTGGTTTACCCTTTAATGTCGTACGTGACGAAAGTTTCCAAGACATGATCTATGCCATTGGAGAATATGGAAGAGGTACTTTATGTGATTAAGCTTCATTGGTTATTTGATTATTACTATATAACTTAGTTTTATTACTTTATGTTACATATGCCAGCTCCATCTTATCATAATATTAGTGTGACATTGATGAAAAAACGTTTAGAAGAAACGAAACAAATTGTGGATTCGTTTCGGCCACATTGGGAAGAATATGGATGGAGCATTATGTCTGATTTTTGGACAGACGGGAAAGGAAGGTGTTTGATAAACTTCTTAGTCAATTGTCCTTGTGGAACGGTATTTTTGAAATCAATTGATGCATCCAAGCATGTGAAGAATGCTCGATTAATTGTTAAAATGATAAATGAGGTGATAGAAGGTGTTGGAGAGGCGAATATTGTGCAGGTAGTTTTATATTTTTAGTAATTTTATTTGTTATTTTTACTTTCTCTTCATTTTGTTAATTGAATTTGTTATTGTTTCTTATAGTTTATTACGGATAATGGGTCAAACTTTAAAGCCGCATGAAAAAATTTAGAAGAAGAACACCCTAAGTTGTTTTGGACTCCTTGTGCAGCACATTGTGTAAACCTCATGATTCAAGATACCGGTGAGAAAATACCAAAGATAAAGTCAGCTTTAACTGATGCTAGAGCAATTGTGGTTTACATTTACAACCACGGAAGGATTCTTAATATGATGAGGAAGTTGACGAAACACAAGGAGCTACACAGGTCTTGTCTAACTAGATTTGCAACCCAGTTCTATACCCTTCAAAGTAGGGGTGTGTAAAAAACCGAATTAACCGAACCATAACCGAATTAACCGACAAAACCGAATCGAAAAAACGGAACCAAATAAAAAACCGGTGGGTCGGTTAATGGTTTTTTTTTGAAAACCGAAAGTAGCAGGTCGGTTATGGTTATCATTTTTTCCATACCCACCATAACCGAACCGAACCGACATGTAATAAATCTTTGTAGCATTTAGGAATTTTCACCATATTTTTTATATTTGATGTTTTTTACTGAAGATTTTTAGTACTTATCGGTTTTTTATATCATTTTGTTGTTTTGGTTGAATGTTTATTTGAAGTTATGGAATGTATCATATCATTTTATTTGAATATTCGATAATAATTGGTATTAATATTATAGATTATATGTATTTTTTTAATACTATGTAATATACTAATATATACAAATATGCAATAACAATTTATTTTATGTTAAAAAAATTAAGTATTATTAGCTAAGCTAAATATATGGTTGACCACCCATAACCGACCCGCTATAACCATCAAAATCGAATAACCATAACCACCATAACCGATCGGTTATGGTTATCCAATAACCGAGATCGCGGTTATGGTTATGGTTTTTGGTCAAAACCGACCCATGCACACCCCTACTTCAAAGTATCCACGAGAATCGACATCATATTCAAGTGTTGTTCGTTTCGGAAGAATGGAGGAAATGTGACTTTGCAAATAAGGCAATTGGAAAGAAAGTCGAGCGAATAGTTGCAAAAACAAAATTTTGGGACAATGTACACCTAGCTTGTCAAGTGCTAGCTCCGTTGGTGGATGTGGTTAGATTGGTTGATACAGAAGAGAAGTTGTGTATGGGTTACATCTATGATGCAGTGTCTAGAGCAAAGGAGCAAATCAAGAAAAATCTAACCGATGAAAGACTAATAACTAAAGTTTAGAGTTTCATTCAAACAAGATGGTCTGACCAACTTCATCATCCGTTAAATGCAGGCATAAAATTTATATTTATTACTTTTAAATTAAATTAATATAATTGCTTTGTTCTAATTGAAACCCTTTATTGAATGTACATGCAGTTGGATGTTACTTGAACCCTGCCATTTTCCATGGGGATACATCAAAGGATTTACGGAAGAACCTGTAAGGACCTGCAAAAATGTCCTACAACACTCCGTAAATGAAAACCCGGACCCCTAAAACCCCAATTCTCATGAAAAACCAAGAAATTCAATTTTTATTGGTCGCTCGCGGGCCGCGTAAGCCTTAAGGGAAGCTTACGCGGGGCGCGACAGCTTGATGATGATCCAGATAAGCTTTATGCCGCGTGTCAGACATGTGGCAGACCTACGGCGTGACACGGCAGCCCTAGCCATAGCTAGGGTGGCCCTCGCGGGCCGCGTAAGACCCTCTTAATGTTTACGCGGGCCGCGAGAGACTCAAAATTTAGCTATAAATAGGCCGTGCATGGGGCTTTCATCTGTGTTCGTAAAACTTCTTCAAAAACGAAACATTCTGCCTATTTTCATAGATCAAAGTAGGGAAATACTGCTACGATTACGGGGTAATAACTCGATCACTGCTACGATACAATGTCCGATCGATTGAAACCGATCCGATAGATGTTTAAGTGTTGCCCGAATCTGGTCTATACTTTGTCATTCTTCGTGAGGGTTTTGATTTCGTGAGCTTATCATAAATGTTGTATTAAGTTACTAACCTAGTTTCGTGTGCATTGTTATCTAACTAGGTTACGAGGCTAAATCAGTAGGCAAAACTCTGTCCTGTTAAACTCGCAATGTGAGTCATTCTCTTTTTACCGAATTGTTTCCAAAACCCTATTTATTTTCAAAGTTATAATTACATGGATTAAGTCTTTGTAGTCTTCAATTACAGCCGGTATGTGGGGGTTTTGTATACATTACTTGATAATCGTCACCATTGGACAACAGGTTAGCCAATGGGTGATATGACCATAGTCACAGAATCGGGTCGAGTGACAAATACCGTTGGGTGATTGGTTGATATAAACATTGTAATCGCCCTTAATACTATAAATTATAACAATGTGTCGTTTTGTGCAAATTGAATGACTCGCCAGTATTTCCCGCTAAAACCTTTTTTAAACATGTTTCAGGTGATTTACCGTGAACCAGGGAAAAGTGCCGCGTAGCACTACCAGCTTGAAGAAAGTGGCCCAGTAAATAAATAAACATGTTTTTGTAAATAGGGGATTTCCCAGTGAAATTCCTTTATTGTAAATTACGGGGTTTGTCCCGAAATTTGAAATAAAACAAATGGATGTTTTTAGTTTTAAAGATCCTGTTAAAATTTCTGCTTCTTAATTAAATACCAATACCACGGGTTTTCAGTCACGCGGCTCCTACAACGGGTAAAACCGGGTCAGGGGCCGTGACAGAAAAAGGTGGTACCAGAGCCACTGATTTAAGCCAATTAAGTATTTAGAAATACTTAATTCTTCAGATTTCCATTTTGTGATTTTGTGAAAATTTTATTTACAATACATAAAATTTTAATTTGGATTTTTGTGTGTTTCTTCATGTGTGCTAACAGCATGAATTAACTGTCGGAGGCACTCTGAAACTTTACCATCCATACCACCGATATGGATGCCACCGGGACCCTATCTGGCTATCAGGCAGATACTGAGGAGCCAATAACTTTCCAGGCCCAGCCGCAGGAGAAACCAAATCCGAAAAAGAGGAGGAGAATCCTGGACTGGAAACTCGGACGTAGGAAGAAGCCACCTGCCCAGAAGGTTAAAAAGACTGAGGATCCGAAAGACAAAGGGAAAGGAAATCGGGGAAAGTTCCGGGCAAGCCCAGGAAATGCCACCCTGGGAAGAGCTTGATCGAAAACTTGCAAACTGTGATCTCATCGGACCTGCCGATGAAAACCTCTTCAATTTCCCTGCCCAATCACAACTCCCAATTAACCTTGAACCTGCTATCCCGGACCCTATTGTCAACCACCAACTTCTACTCGGAGAATTGGAGGAATGGTGGACGAATGACTGGCAATTTCAGATTTTCATGAATAACCCCAACGTTTATTTTCCCCAGTTTGATCCTGAACCTACACCCTACCCACCGATGAGCACAGAAAACTTAGCTGAACTCCGCCACTATGGCGAGGAATTGGTAGATGCGGGAAATAGAATTCGGGATGTGGGGGAGAAGATCTCATGGAAATACGACGAGAGGGAGCGTCGTTTCTGAAAAGCCAGCTGACGGTGGTGGTGTGGTTGTGTAATAATAATAATATATGATAATAGTAATAATATATTATTGTATAATAATAATCAAAATAAAACTTTTGTAAAATAAACGGTGTGTATCGATGCATACTAATATATAAAAATATAAAAGTCGCAAGGTCGACAATTTTGGCTATACGTGTTGACTTGATTATGTATGATTGCTCTGTTGTGTGTTTGGTTGCTATCTATTTTGTGGCAATAATTTGTATATATAGTTAATTATTCAGATGGAACACGCAGACAATGAACCAGTTAATGAAGTTAATCAATCTGAACAACACAATGAGGATCATTTTCTTAATAGGCAAGACATAGAAAATATCGTTGCTCAGGGAATAGCCAACGCTATCCCCGCAATCGTCGCTGCTGTTAAGAACCCCATTGAACCTTCACAAGCCAACCACATCAAACGTACTCGCGATGACAATTTCAGTAACAGTGTAAATGGAGGCGGAAATAATAATAATAATAATGATGTGGTTCAAGCCCCATTTCTTAAGAAAATGTAAGCCGCAACACCTGGTTGCACTTATAAAGAATTCCTTGCCTGTAAGCCAGTTGAATTCGCAGGCAATGAAGGGGCGACGGCCACACTACGTTGGTTAGAGAAAACCGAAGCCGTAATTAAAATAAGTAAATGCGCAGAGGAAGACAAGGTTATGTATGCATCCCACCTCTTCAAGGAAGAGGCATTGGAATGGTGGAATACGGTGTTGCAAGCCAAGGGAAGTGACATGGCTTATGCCATGAGTTGGGAAGAATTTAAGTGATTGGTGAAAAGAAAATTTTGTCCCGACTATGAGAAGGAACAAATGACAAATAAGTTCCTAAACCACCGGATGGTGGATGTTGACTGCCGAGGGTATACTTCAAAATTCTTCGAATATGCCAGAATTGTAACAACTCTGGCTTCGCCAGAACCGGTACTTATTTCTAGCTATGTTTGGGGTTTAATTAGCGAGATCTGTGATATCGTCAAAGCTGCGAGACCTCGCACAATTGAAGATGCGATTGAATTGGCAAATACCTTAACCGACGGGCTGGTTCGTACAAGAGAAGAGAATAAGAAAAAGGAATTGGCCCAAAAGATTACCCAAGGATTTCGTGTGGGTAATAACAGTAATAATTTCAAGAAAAAGGGAACTGGGCAATCTTCCACACCTCCGTTCTACAGACACTGTCGAAAGAAACATTTTGGTAAATGTTATGAGAAGTGTAATTTCTACAAGGCATTTTAGACCAGAATGCCCTAAATTGGTAATTCAGAAAGAAATCAACGATTTGCTTCAATTACGGAGAAGCTAGGCATTTTAGACCAGAATGCCCTAAATTGGTCAAGCCAGCTGATAACAAGGCCAAACCTGTTGAAGGAACTAATAAGAAGAATGCAAGAGCCTTCCAGCTGACAACACAAGAAGCAGATCTGATTCCAGATGTAATAGCTGGTACGTTTCTTGTACATGACGTTTACGCAAAAGTATTATTTGACTCTAGTGCAAACCAAAGTTTTATAAATACTTCATTCTGCCAAGCACTTAAGAAACCTCTAACCAAACTTAGGCAGATTTATACAGTAGAAACAACTGATGGTAATTCTGTCAAAATAGATACGGTTCTTCAAGAAGGAAAGATAGAACTTTCAGGCCACAAATTTTCTGCAAACCTACTACCTATGAATTTAGTTGGATTCGATGTGGTATTAGGAATGGATTGGCTAGTAGCCAACCATGCTCGAATCCTTTGTGATAAGAATTCCATAGAAATTCATGCACCTGTAGGAGAAATAGTTGTGGTTATAGGAGATAAACCGCGTAAACTAATGAAGTTCATTTCAGTAATGAAAGTTGCTAGTTATGAACGAAAACAAGGAATAGTGTATATGATTTCGGTAATCATTAACACTAAAGGTAAGGAACTTAAGGAAATTCCTGTAATATCATAATACCCGGATGTATTCCCAGAAGAGCTACCAGGATTACCACCAGATAGGGAGGTAGAATTTAGAATTCATCTAATTCCTGGAACTACACCAATAGCTAAGGCACCTTATCGGTTAGCACCCACTGAAATGTTAGAACTGAAAAAGCAGTTAGATGAATTGCTAAGCAAAGGATTCATACATCCTGGTTCATCCCCTTGGGGAGCACCAATGTTGTTTATGAAAAAGAAAGATGGTTCAATGCGAATGTGTATCGCTTATAGGGAATTGAATAAGGTTACAATTAAGAATCGATACCCATTACCTAGGATTGATGATCTTTTCGATCAACTTCAAGGAGCTAGATATTTTTCTAAGATAGATTTACGCTCCGGATACCATCAGTTGAAGGTACAAGAAGAAGACATACCTAAAACTGCTTTCAGAACTAGGTATGGTCACTACGAGTTTACAGTCATGCCATTTGAACTAACAAATGCTCCTGCAGCATTTATGGACATGATGAATAGGATCTGTAAACCATATTTGGATAAATTCGTAATTGTCTTCATCGACGATATACTTATTTATTCCAAAGGCCAGGACGAGCATTATGAACATCTGCATACACTCTTAACTTTGTTAAGAAAGGAAAAGCTTTACGCCAAATTCTCGAAGTGTGAATTTTGGCTACAGGAGGTGAAATTTTTAGGTCACATGGTGAATCACAAAGGTATTCACGTAGATCCCTCCAAAATAGAAGCAATCACCAAGTGGAAGGTCCCACAATCAGCTACGGAAGTTAGATGTTTTCTAGGATTAGCTGGATACTATCGGCGATTCATTAAAGATTTTTCTAAGATAGATGTGCCATTAACTAAGCTAACTTGTAAAACAATTAAATTTGAATGGGGACCCAAGCAAGAAGAGGCCATTAGGATCTTAAAGTAAAGATTAACAAACACCCCAATTCTTGCTTTACCAGAAGGGACAGAAGATTTTGAAGTTTACTGTGACGCTTCTAAACTATGGTTAGGATGTGTACTGATGCAACGCAAAAAGGTAATTGCGTATGCATCAAGACAATTGAAAAAGCATGAGGAGAATTATACGACTCATGACTTGGAGTTAGGAGCAATAATTTTTGCCCTTAAGATTTGGAGACATTATCTGTATGGAAGTAAGTTTACCATTTTTACAGATCATAAGAGCTTAAGATACATATTTGGGCAAAAAGAATTAAACATGAGACAAAGAAGATGGATGGAAATTCTAAGTGACTACGACTGTGATATTCAATATCACGAAGGAAAGGCAAATGTAGTAGCAGATGCCCTAAGTCGTAAGTACCATGAGAAACAAAGGACAGTTCGTGCTCTTAGATTAAACCTACAGTTAGATTTAATGGAACAACTAAAGAATGTTCAGGAAACAGCAATCAAGGATGATGCTGTAGGAATGAAAGGACGAATAAAGGATTTTGAACAAGGGACTGATGGAATTTGGAAATTCCATAAGAAAAGAATTTGGGTACCTAATCAAGGAAATTTAAGAGATAAGATTTTAGAGGAAGCCCATAAATCTAGGTATACAATGCACCCTGGTAATAATAAGATGTACCAAGATTTAAGAAATAATTTTTGGTGGATAGGGATGAAGAAAGACATGGCTAGTTATGTTTCTAAGTGCCTAACTTGTTCACAAGTTAAGGCAGAACACCAGAAACCCTCAGGTCTACTTCAACAGTTAGAAATGTCTGTATGGAAGGGGGAACTAATAACAATGGACTTTGTTACTAAGTTACCCGAGACCCGGAAAGGTAACGATGCAATCTGGGTGATTGTAGATCGATTAACCAAATCAGCTCATTTCCTTCCAATGAAGGAAACCTTTAGCATGGAAAAATTAGCAAAATTATACGTAGATGATGGTAGTATCCTTACATGGAGTCCCACTCTCCATTGTGTCTGATAGGGATAGTCGATTCACTTCACATTTCTGGACGAGTTTCCAAGAAGCAATGGGGACGCGACTAAATTGAAGCACTGCATACCATCCCCAAACAGACGGACAAACTGAGAGGACGATCCAAACCCTGGAAGACATGCTCAGGGCATGTGTAATAGATTTTGGTGGAAACTGGGATGACCACCTACCCTTAATCGAATTCTCCTATAACAATAGTTACCATGCAAGCATCAAGGCTGCCCCATTTGAGGCACTATATGGACGAAAGTGCCGAACTCCAGTTTGCTGGGCAGAAATAGGAGAAAGTCAATTATCAGGTCCCGAAATTGTGCAAGAAACCACCGATAAGATAACTCAAGTCAAGGAAAGACTGAAAACGGCTCGAGATCGCCAGAAGAGTTATGCAGACAATCGACGCAAGCCGTTAGAATTCCAGGTTGGAGACAAGGTACTCTTGAAAGTTTCTCCTTGGAAAGGAATCGTTCGATTCGGTAAGAAGGGAAAGCTAAGTCCAATGTACATAGGACCATTTCTAGTGATCCAGCAGATAGGACCAGTTGCCTATCGCTTACAACTACAGAAGAACTAGCCGGGGTACATGACGTGTTTCACGTATCTAATCTCAAGAAATGTTTATCTGAAGAATCCCTAGTAATACCTCTTCAAGATGTAGAAGTAAATGAAAAGATGAAATTTGTTGAGAAACCTCTTCAAATAGAAGACAGAAAGGTCAAGTTCCTTAAACATAAAAGACTGGTACTGGTCAAAGTTAAGTGGGATTCGAAAAGGGGACCTGAGTACACATGGGAACTAGAATCAGAAATGAAGCGAAAGTATCCCTACCTGTTTCAGTAAATCTCGAGGACGAGATTTTAAATAAGGTGGGGAGGATGTAAGGACCTGCAAACATGTCCTACAACACTCCGTAAGTGAAAACCCGGACCCCTAAAACCCTAATTCTCATGAAAAACCAAGAAATTCAATTTTTATTGGTCGCTCGCGGGGCGCGTAAGCCTTAAGGGAAGCTTACGCGGGGCGCGACAGCTTGATGATGATCCGGATAAGCTTTATGCCACGTGTCAGACACGTGACAGACCTACGGCGTGACACGGCAGCCCTAGCCGTAGCTAGGGTGGCCCTCGCGGGCCGCGTAAGACTCTCTTAAGGTTTACGCGGGCCGCGAGAGACTCAAAATTTAGCTATAAATAGGTCGTGCATGGGGCTTTCATCTGTGTTCGTAAAACTTCATCAAAAACAAAACATTCTGCCTATTTTCATAGATCAAAGTATGGAAACGCTGCTACGATTACGGTGTAATAATTCGATCACTGCTATGATACAATGTCCGATCAATTGAAACCGATCCGATGGATGTTTAAGTGCTGCCTGAATCCGGGCTATACTTTGTCATTCGTCGTGAGGGTTTTGATTTCGTGAGCTTATCGTAAATGTTGTATTAAGTTACTAACCTAGTTTCGTGTGCATTGTTATCTAACTAGGTTACGAGGCTAAATCAGTAGGCAAAACTCTGTCCTGTTAAACTCGCAATGTGAGTCATTCTCTTTTTACCAAATTGTTTCCAAAACCCTATTTATTTTCAAAGTTATAATTACAGGGATTAAGTCTTTGTAGTCTTCAATTACAGCCGGTATGTGGGGTTTTGTATACATTACTTGATAATCGTCACCATTGGACAACGGGTTAGCCAATGGGTGATATGACCATAGTCACAGAATCGGGTTGAGTGACAAATACCATTGGGTGATTGGTTGATATAAACATTGTAATCGCCCTTAATACTATAAATTATAACAATGTGTCGTTTTATGCAAATTGAATGACTCGCCAGTATTTCCCCGCTGATAAAACCTTTTTTAAACATGTTTCAGGTGATTTACTGTGAACCAGGGAAAAGTGTCGCGTAGCACTACCAGCTTGAAGAAAGTGGCTCGGTAAATAAATAAACATATTTTTGTAAACAGGGGATTTCCCAGTGAAATTCCTTTATTGTAAATTACGGGGTTTATCCCGAAATTTGAAATAAAATAAATGGATGTTTTTAGTTTTAAAGATCCTGTTAAAATTTCCGCTGCTTAATTAAATACCAATACCACGGGTTTTCTGTCACGCGGCTCCTGCAACGGGTAAAACCGAGTCGGGGGCCGTGATAGAACCCGGACATTGCAGCAGGACTTTATGTTGCTATTGACCGTTTCGTACCCAATTTGGAAGATAATGATAAAGTCAGGCAAGACTTGAATTTATACATTGATTTAGTTGGGCACTTTGGATCTCCGGCTGCTACAAGGGCTCGAACGAAAGTCGCACCATGTAAGTAAAAACATTTCAATGTATTCACATGTTCTTATTACATCAGTCCATTAATTTATATAAAATGTAGATATATGGTGGCGTACTTATGGGATCGACACACTTTTGCTCCAAACATTTGCTATTACTGTCCTTAGTCAAACTTGTAGCGCTTCACCTTGTGAACGCAATTGGAGTACATTCGACAATGTAAGTTTTCCTACTACATATTTTTTAAATTATATTATAACATTTAACCTCTTTACTTCATTGTGTAATTTTTTTATTCTTTATGTTTAGTTACATTCAAAGAAAAGAAATTGTCTTTTGCAACAAAAACTCAATGACCTTGTATTCATCCAATAAAACACAAGGTTACAAAGGCGCTTCAACTCATTAAAAACTAACAAATCTTTGGATCCTATTTTGTTAAAAGACGTAGAGGAAAATGATGATTGGGTTATACCAACTGAAATTGAGAATCAAGATTTTGTTGATGGTAGTGATGGTCTTCTATGGTCGGTTTTGCGAGAGGCAATGGGAGGAAACGAAGACGTTGGGCCAAGTACTAGGAGCAAAAGAGAGCGTTATAGAGATGATGATGATGATGATGATGATGATGTTAGAGTTAATTCAGTTGAAGTGGAAGATCTTGACGAATGATTGAATTCCTTGGTTGATGTAGACTCGAAGGAAGATTTCATTGCTTATGACTAGATCGTGTTTTGAACATCGACACTTTATGTTTTTATGTTTTGAAGTGGAGGCATTACTACTAATATTTGGAATGATAAAACTATGAATTTTGATATTACTATTAATATTTTTCAAAGACATATATATAAGTACATAAATTATGCATGGTATAAAAATTACCGCTATACCACCGCTGTAACCTATATATCATATAGCGGACCTTGATCGTTATCCAATATTTTACCGCATTAACTGCTTAGTATATAACTACCATATATTATAAGTGCAGCTCTTGCCGGGTAACTGTGCTTTATCAGTTCTGGTCAACTAAGTCAAGGGTCCAAGTTAAAGAAGTCAAAGGTCCAATTGTGGAGTCCAAATTTATGTGTTAAATTCGGAATTCTAGATTGTTTGATGTCCGAGTTTGTCATGTTTGGAATATTGTTTACTTGTAACACCTCGTAAATTCATGTTGAGTCATGTACTGACACGTGTTCATACTCTTAATTGTGCCTAATGTTGGATGAGAGGGACTATTTTTTGCCAATTTATAAAAGTATGAATGTGGAGGGACTAAAAGTGTCAACATGCTATTTTTATAGCCTCTGAGGGACCTTTGCGGACCATATAGCCTTTGGGCTTACGGACCGCAAACATTGAATTATTTTGTTCCTGATGATCGGTTATAGACCGCAAAGCATCACAACTTAAGGTCCGTAAAGAAGCTGAAATCTGTGTGCGTACAAGGTCCTTATGGACCGCAAAGGACTATCCTCTATGGTCCGTAAAGGACCGCCAGAGACATTTTTTGTGTGTAGCCCAAGCAAATCTGCATGAATGCCACTTATTCAAATTTCTGAGCTTCCTAGCTACACTTGACACATTTAAGCACACATGGGATGATCCTAAAATAACCCATAACACTTGTAATGATCTGGTTAACTCCATTCAACTATAAATAAAGATTGAACTCAACCTCATTCCTTGCACCATTTCTTTAAAACACTCCTCTCTCCCTCTCTGGAAGTTCCTGACTTGAAAGGAGCATCCTACTAAGTTCAAATCGTTTCAAGGATCACTTGTAAGTGTTCCTTTCCAGTTCATTTTCATTTTATAGACTTTTTTAAGCCGAAAGTCGAGCAAATTGACTTTTGCCTTGACTTTCGGTTTAGAACATTATAGTCCAGCCATTGTTCGAGACGAACATGGCTACGTGATCGTAATAAGGTAGGTGTTAATCCCTCAAAAGGACACCTCCTGTAAATCACGTTAACTTGGTCAAATGACGGGTCAAAGTTATGTTAATTAAAAAGTCAAATGGTAGATTTTCGTAAACTTTATAAAATGAATTTATAAATGTTATAACCCATGTTTTTGATAATAAATCAGTTGGTAATTAATATAAGAACATGTTCAGCTCGTCATTTCCAGTTTTAGTGTCGGTTCGCAACCGAAAGTCGAGCAGTTTGACTTCTGCTTTAACTTTCAATTCTGACCCGATTTAGCAAAGTTAGCTACTGAATTTTAGTTGTATTATGATTATACTTTAGTGTAGAATAACCCTCTATGGTTATGCTACTTGATCATAATCAGATTCTGAGTTTTTACACAAGTTCTTAAATTATGGCTACTTATGACCAAAATGCCCTTTTTGCATAAAACTTGGTTTTAAACAATGATGAACTTGCAAAATGATTTACCTACTGATATGTTATTATAATTAACATATTTTGGTATATTAAACATGTTCATAACCTGATTTTTCATATAAGTTCTCAAATTATGTTATACAATGACCAAAATGCCCTTTTAGCACATAGTATGGTTTTAAACCACAATAATCTTACAAGTTTGATATCCTACTGATATTATAACATAACTAAAGTGTTTTAATAGAATGTACTTGTTCATAACTCAGATTTTTATGCAAGTTCTCAAAATATGTCACATAATGACTAAAATGCCCTTATGGTGCATATTTTGGTTTTAAACCATAATGTTTGTAAAACCTTGGTTACCTACTTACTTGGTAACATATTTAAAGTATCTTGGCATATAGAACTTGTTTATGACTCATCCGGTTACCCGATATCGCTTATACGCGTACGGTTGAGCTTATGTAACTACTTTACGTAAGTTTACCGAAACGGGTCAAATCCTTTCAATTTTATTTCAAATTCTAGAATGTATATTGTTTACCCATATTATACAAGTCTTAGTAATTGTGGGGTTTAAACTACATTCTATTTCGGTCATCGCTTAATCAAGCGTATCGTACCATTTTCGTTATTTTAAGTTAACCAGTCCAAGTCTATGACTTATAGGAACCTTTAACATTCTAATTGGTTATTATACCATTCATTCCAGACTAGGGCCTTTCGGTAGATAGCAACCAACCTTAGTTTATTTGTTAATGGCTGTGCTAATTGTTTCTTGAATTGTAAGACATATTTAAGCCAGATAAATATTCTTAACCTATTTTCCCTATACGGGCTTGGGATACGATAAATTATTATAGCTTGGTCGGGTATGGGATCATATGTCGGATTGTGACTACAAAATCTTCATAACCCGTTTTAATCTGTTTTGTCTGATAACTTAAACATTGGGGGTTAACGCGACTGTGACAACCCTCACCAAACAAGGTATCCGTACGACTTAATTAATATTTAATTACTGCTTAATTACTGTGCTTGCTTACAATTATGGATAAACTGCTTACTGATTTCTGATACATACATACTCATGCATCACATTTTATACTGTCACCCTATTATTTTTACACAAACATCAGTGACAACCTTGATGCACAAAAAGCACAGTGAGCACACTATACGGGATACCCATTAAACATGCTGACATAGCCAGCATCAGACAGTTACTGTCTCTAAGGCCAGTATGAGCCGGGAATAGATTACTACACTAGTAGAGAGTGTAGGGAAATGAGGGTTGTAGAACTGCGTCACTAGGTGATAATTATAGTGACCGGATGTGCCTAAAACGTACCCTGAGTACAAAAATTCAGCACTTTAATATAAAAATTCAGCATTTACCTAAACTAGTAAAGTGCAAAAAGTTGGAAAAATATTACTAGACACTTTCCAAAATGTCGGGAATAAATGGTGTCACTAAAGATAAAATTTACGACACTTTAAATAATTATTTAGCGCTTTAACGGAGTAATATCCAACCGTACAACCGGACTTAACCCGGGACATAAAAATTTTGACAATGACACTATTTTTCTTTTTCTGGGCCAGTTAGGGTCCCCGAGTACCCTAACACCCGTTATAAATTACTACACACAAAATACACTAAATAAACCTCCTAACTAACCTTAACTAGTAACTAATTAATTAGTTGAAAACAAACTATGACCCAACCCCCCCCCCCCTAACGATCGGTCACCACAATTGGGAGACAAACTTTGTCCTTGATCAATTATTTTAATCCAAGTGCACATTATCTAGAGTACACAATATTTAGTGGGTAATAAGTTTGCATGGGTTATGGATGAACTTATAAGATCACTAACTTATTAATTCAACACTTAGCAAATTTTACTCCCTCTCTTTCCCTCTTTGACATTCACGGCCGAAGACATAGGCCACACCACCACCACCTTTTATTTTCATTCAAGGCATTCTATATTTATACAAGTGAGAAGGGTCGCGTACAAGGAAGCTTGGTGCTTGCGGATTGCCAAGGACCCCGCCTCAACGCTTTTAACCACTCGTTTTTCGACTAGTTTCTTCCCTAGCCTCGAGCTAGTAGTAAGTAACTCTAAACGCCTTTTTGATCTATTCTAAAGTGGTTAATAAAAATTTTGACGGTTGAAATTTATGAACATGTAAGAACAAAATTTAAAGTCTACTAAAATAATATAGACAAAGTGGTTAATAGATGAATATCGGTGTAAAACTTATAAGACTTGTTTTGTTATGATTATTTAGTGTTGTTTTATGCTAGTGTTAGCTCGGATCGTCATCTAACCCGACTAAGTCATGTTCATTGAACATGACCTAGAGTATGTTAAAGTATGAAAAGTGGTTAGATGAAGAACACAATTACTCATAACCATGAACTTGTGTAAAAACAACTTTTCTTATAAAATGAAGTTCTAAACTAGTAGATCTACGGATTTACAAGTGGTATTTTCAAAGGACCAAGTGTCAAAAGAAATCATATTTTTGAAGCCGGGTCCTTCCTAAAAAAAAGGTGATTTTTGTGAACACACAAGTATGTAGACACTTGTGTAACAAAGAGTTTTAACAAAGAATTATTGTTGTAATTTTTGACAAAAAGTTGTAAAGACGTGTCTTCTTTAAAAACAAGGTTTTCAAAGAAACCAAGTTTATTTATAGAAAGATCTACTAAAAATATGGGGAAAGTTACTATATATTTTGCACAAACCACAAGTTCATGTGTCTTGCGATTTATATTTATTTTGACTATTTTGATGATGAAACTTTGTTGATTGATGTTGGGAACATTGTTGATTTGAAATCTTAAAAGAAAATGATACGCTTGTAAGCGTGGCCACCTCCAGTTACAGAGGAAACTCTGGCGAAATTTTTTCAAAAATCTAACACTTGTAAATATTTTTATCACAAGTGTTATGGATATATTTTAACTTGTTTTCCCAATTAACTTTCGCCACGATTTTTATTACGAAACTTCCAAGTGTCGGAGGTGGAATTGTTATAAATAAAACTTGCTAAAATATATATTTAGAATATATATTTTCATAACAACACTTGTGTAAATTTTTGCGATTATTTTGTGAACTACGTAAATATTATTTTTAGGGTAAAAAAAAATAATATTACCGAATGATAACGATTCCAAAATAATACAAACGCCTTCACAATAATTACTAAGTTACAACGGTATAATTATTACCACCCGATCTTTATCCGTAACTTACGCATTTTAAGAAAATATTTATGAGCGCGTATTTTTTTGTCAAAGTATTATTTTGGGAAAATCACATGTATTAAAATATAATATTTTTTGGAAGAATATTTATATTTTGGAGTAAGAAATAAAATATATTAAGTGAGACTTAATAATGTATTTCGAATTTTACGAACACGCATGTATTAAATCCCCCATCCTTGGGAAGGAAAATAATTACCAAGTATTTACAAAAATATAAACACGAAATAGTTGTCTAACTATTTCCCAAAAACTTAAACCTTAAGCTAAGGCACGGCCATCCGTCTAATAGAGTTAGTACGTGTAGGTCGTCGCACAGCTGCTTGATCAGGAGATATACTTGGTGGAGACGCACCACAGTGAGTTCATGCTCCCCCTTTTCTCTTGACTGTTTTCAGTTTTTAAACTGCGGGGTGAAATACGTGTTACATTTACTACAAACGTTTTATACACGGTATGATTAGCTAAGGAACTTACTACTAGATCACGTGAATGGATAGGCTATTATCGTAAGACCATTAATCCTTGTATAAGGACCGAGAGGCAAGAGTGATAGATCTATCGGGTGTTGCGAGCCCCACACATGGGCCAGCGTGCGGCTGCATGTGGTGACTATGTCGTTCCGCCGGAAGGACCGGTATAAAATACGCGTTACAGGTTTGAGTGCTTCCTAGTCCATGTCACTTATTAATGTATTAGCTACACATTAATCGATCTCTTTTTTCCTTAATTGCTACATACCAGGGATTTTCATACATACAGACTTGTTTACAAAGGTTTATACATACCCACTTACACATGAACTCGCTCAACATTATTGTTGATTTTTCAACTTACATGTATTTCAGGGAATTAAAGGATCTGGCGCGGTATGACACGTTTTCCCGCTGCATTAGTTTCGAGGTCATCCGAGTTTAAGGGATGTGACTTTTTCCTGGACGAGTCATAGTTCTTAAGCTGTGTTTATTTCTTGTTGGTGTTGTGTCTTTTGAACACTGTTTATGTTTGTTAGGATGTGATATCCGTTAAGACAATGTTGTGGTTCTTTACTCTTCAAACTTATTTTAATGGATGATCTTGCATGGTTTTTATTTCATATAGCTTGTTATGGTTAAGCTATGGTATTAAGAAGTCACACCAAAATAACCACGCTTCCGCAAAGCCAGGGTGTGACAGCTTGGTATCAGAGCTCTGATCATAGCGAACTAGGATTCCTTCTCGAGTCTAGACTATGATCACTAGGGCTCTCACGAAAACATTTTTACTGCATACCACTCAAGTCCAGATCCAAAACTTTTTACAAACAAATGTTGAGCACATTTATTTATTATTTATAGGCTCAGTCTGGGAGGTTGAGGCTCAGTCTGGAGGACCGAGGCTCGGTCTAGGAGACCGAGGTAGTTGCCTAGTAGGACTAGGGAGAGCAGCCTAAGAGGCTGGGAGAATAGGCTAGTGGGACTAGGAAGAGCAGTCTGAGAGGCTGGGAGAATTTGGCTAGTAGGACTAGGAAGAGCAGTCTGAGAGGCTGGGAGGCTAGTGGGACTAGGAGAATTATTTGATTGCTTACTTGGTGACTAATGTGCTTATCTGATTGTATGATTGATTATTTGTACATATGTGTGTTTGTGTTACAAACGTCGTGCCTTCATCAGATACTGGAGAGTCGGACACTACAGATCCCACGGCCATAGTATCAGGCGACATAGTTTCATCGGAGCACGAGGTGTACACTTCCGATACGACCAGCACAGATGAGGACGACTTTCACCCCTTTGCACTGCCTGATATCGTAGCAAAGCCTGCTGATGGCCATCCTGTTGGGGATTTGCCACTCGCGGTGATCCCTGCTCCTGTGGCCCTTGCCGCTTATCCCGTTGTTGATATGCCCCCCGACGTTGTCTCTGACGACGATGTCGATCTATTAGAGGAGGACCCACTTGAGGGCGAGACCCTATTATTGCTGGTGATAGCCTACTGCTTGCTGACGCTCCTGCAGAGGAGGCTCATGCCCATTCGCCTGTCCCAGACTCATTTGAGCCTGTGGCGTCCGCATCTTTGCATATACAGGGAGTGCAGCACTACTCACACGACGCCGACCCTGATATGGCGTCATCAGCTGCACCAGTTCCCGCACACAGCTTTGAGTTTAATCGCGATATTGAGGACGATTCTGTTTTTCCACCCGGTTTTGATCCAGATCCATGACATTGAGTTCATACACTTAGACCAGCCCTTGGAGGATCCTGTGGCCCCTGTCGACCCTATGTTTGTCGATCCAGCTGATTTTGAGATGGAGTTTGTTGATCCGGAGCCGACTGTGGCCCCTGAGCCAGGCGTTGCTCCTGACCCCGCATTGGAGCATGACCCTGTTCATGCCGATGCACCTGCTGTTGCTCCTTGATTGATCATCTGCTTGGACGAGATAAAATTTGGGGTAACTGTGCAAGACAATTTGTTATTACGGGGGCCCACGTAATAACGACTTGTAGTGCACAGAAATCCTGGTGGACTCTGCGGGTCAAGCTAATGAAAACCAATGTAGCAGGAAATATCTAAAACACGAATGACCAAGGTGAGGCGATGTAGCCTCGAGTTCATTCTATTACAAGCAACAAGCCAAATTGGCAAGCCTATGTGAAGGCTCATAAATTTATTTCCCCACTCATACATTGAGTATATTTGCGTGTGAAATTGGGTGATTACATGATGGCTTATGGTGCTATATATCTCACAGACAATTGAAACATTGTCTAACCCGCTTCACACCACTTCGACAAAAGAGAATGTCACCCAGACGTGACACAAACACCAGTACGTTGCCAAGGACAGAAGCCGAGCTGCAAGAACGCATCTCACAGGCAAATGCACGACATGAAGCCCTCCGCTCTAAGCACAACGATGGCATTACAGGAAATAACCCTCCAACTGGCTGCACCTATAAACAGTTCCTGAACTACAAGCCTTTGAACTTTGACGGAACAGGAGGCGCCGTTGCATTTGTTCGTTGGTCCAAAAAGATTGACTCCATCCTAAGAATGAGTAGCTGTTCGCCCCAACGGAGTGTTACCTATATCTCAGGGTTATTTCTAGATGGCACACTCTCATGGTGGAGCCTCCAGGTTCAGACCCTTGGTACAGATGCTGCTTATGCACTGAGCTGGGACGAGCTCAAGGAAATGATGGAGAAGAAATACTGTTCTAGGGCTGAAATCCTGAAGCTTGACGCGGAGTTCTGGAATTGAAAATGGACGGACCAAAGATTCCTGAATACGTCCAGCAATCTCACGACTTGTCTAGGGTCGTCCCCTACTTAGTCAAACCGGAGTTCAAAAGGATTGAACGATTCATTTGGACACTTGCACCCCAGATCAGGGGTATGGTTACTACCTCGAAGCCCTCAACCATTGCAGAGGCTATCAATATGGGTGATTTATTTATAACATGAGATGTTATGTGATTGATTTATTTATAACATGAGATGTTATGTGTTGATATTGTTGTATACTTACGTACACTCTACTTACTATGACCTGACCAACGCGAACCATCTTTTAGAGGATGCCGCCGAGACGTCAAACACGAATGCCTACCAATGAGGCAGAGCTTCAGCAGGTCATCACGGCTGCCATCGCGCAATACGCCGCCTCTCAAGGAGGAACTAGCGGAAGTAATTCTGGCAATACCGGCAACAACAATCCACCTCATGGCTGTACCTACTGGCACTTCCTCAACCACGAGCCTCCAAAGTTCGACGGCACTGGAGGTGCCATAGCCTTTGTAAAGTGGATCGAAAGAATGGATTCCATCTTTCAAGTGAGTGGTTGTACGCCGGAACAACAAGTCCCATACGTTTCTGAGCTGCTTCTAGATGAGGCTCGATTATGGTGGAATCTTCAGGTTCGTATAAAGGGCGCTGCTGCAGCATATGCGTTAACATGGGGTGAGCTGAAAGGAATGATGCATAAGAAGTATTGCTCCCAGACGGAAACCCAGAAATGGGAAGATGAATTTCGGAGCCTGATGATGGAAGGTCCAAAGGTGTTGGAGTACGTGCAACGACTTCATGATCTGTCACGAATTGTTCCGTACCTGGTAGAACCAGAACTGAAGAAATTGGAACAATTCATTTGGGAACTGGCGCCTCAAGTCTTGAGCTTGATGACAACATCAACGCCACCAACAACTGATGCTGCAAGTAAGATGGGTTTGACACTCGCTACGGAGGCACTTAGACTAGAAAAACTTTCAAACCCTGCCAAGAAGAAGGAGACTCAGGTAGAGTCATCCGGAAAGAACAAAAGGAAGCTCACTGAGGGTACCCGAACGAATAATGAGAACAAAAGAAAGGGTTATATGGGCACTCTGCCCAAGTGTAACACATGCCAGCGTCATCATTCTGGCCGATGTGGACAAAAAACATGTGAAGCTTGTGGGAAGAACGGTCATTTGAAGGATACTTAGCGATACATATTCTAAGGAGGCTGATGGAAAAATATAGAGCGAAGAAGAAAGATTTACATATGGTGTTCATCGACCTGGAAAAAGCATATGACACTGTCCCACGGCAACTGATTTGGGATAGTTTGGAGGGTCGAAGGCTACCGGGGAAGTATATAGACATAATTAAGGATACGTACGATAGAACGGAAACTAGTGTCCGCACGCCCTTCGGAGATACAAACTTCTTTCCTGTGGAGGTAGGGCTCCATCAGGGGTCTGCGTTGAGCCCTTTTCTTTTTGCGGTTTTTTTGGATGAGTTGTCCAAGTTGATTCAGGAGACAGTTCCGTGGTGCATGCTTTTTGCAGACGATATTGTGTTGATTGCAGAGACTAAACAGTGCCTGAACGCGAGGGTAGAGGAGTGGCGAGAAGCTTTAGAGGGCAACGGCCTAAGGATTAGTCGATCTAAGATGGAGTATCTACACTGTGATTTCAGTGGTGTGGCCGTTGACGATGACACCCAAATCACCATTGAGGATCAATTGGTTCCGCAGGTAACTAGATTTAAGTATCTGGGGTCGTTTGTACAGAGAGATGGTGACTTAGATAGTGATGTAACCCATCGCATTCAGGCTGGCTGGTGTAGATGGAGGGCAGCCAGTGGGGTATTGTGCGATAGGAGGTTCCCAACTAAACTAAAGGGGAAATTTTACAGAGTAGCAGTTAGGCTAGCTATGTTATATGGAACAGACTGTTGGGCTATCAAGAAGACACAAGCGCGTAAGATGGAGGTAGCAGAGATAAGGATGCTGAGGTGGATGTGTGGACACACGAGGCTAGATCGGATAAGAAACGAGGTTTTTAGGGAAAGATTAGGAGTGGCTAGTATATCGGAGAAGATCAAGGAGGGGAGATTGAGATGGTTTGGGCATGTGAAACGGAGAGAAACAACGGCACCAGTTAGAGTAGTGGAAACTCTTACTGTGGAGGGGAGGAGAGGAAGAGGCAGACCCAAACTGACATGGGATGAGCAAATTAGGCATGATTTACTAGAGTTGCATCTTTCTGAGGACATGGTCCAAGATAGGACTTCGTGGAGGCGTAGGATTAGGGTTAACGACTTCTAGAGGATATTGCATTAAGGTTTTAGGTGTATTTCAGGGACATATGTTTTTCTTATTCTTTAAGGGACTTTTCCAGTGATTGCCTTCTTGTGTTCATGCCCAAATGATGTTGTATGCTATTATTCATGATTTACATTGTATTGTGCTGGTAAGGATGACTTCTTATTTCTATATTTTTTGACTGGTGTGTTGGCATGCTGTTCGTTTTTGAGCCGAGGGTCTCTCTGGAAGCAGCCTCTCTATCCCTATGGATAGAGGCAAGGTCTGTCGACATCCCACCCTCCCCAGACCCTATAAGTAGCTTTGCTATTTGTGGGATTTTACTGGGTATGATTGATTGATTGATTGATTGTTGGGTTAGTAATGGTCGGGGTGGCAAAGGAGGTTCTGGTAATAGGAACAACAATCGAGGAGGTAACGGAAACGGAAACCGTGGAAATGTTGCGAATCAAGCTGGGAATGGGAATGGCCGAGGGCCAGGATGCTGTAACTGTGGGGAAATTGGGCGCTTCAAGAAGGAAAGCCCGAAACTGGATCAAACTCGTGGGAGAGTATTCAACATCGGCACAAGGGAAGCGCGGCAGGATCCAAGCGTTGTCACTGGTACGTTCCCGATAAACCAACACTTTGCATCTGTTTTGTTTGATACTGGTACCGATTATAGTTTCGTGACATTAGAGTTTAAGAATATACTTGGGTTGACGCCTAGTAAGTTAGACGTTCCGTACTCCATCAAATTGGCAAGTGGGAAACTAGTTGAGACCAGTGAAGCTGTCCGAGGATGTGTGATTAAACTAGGAGGGCACGAGTTTACGCTAGATTTACTACCTGTCGAGTTGGGAAGCTTTGATGTGGTAGTGGGAAGGGATTGGCTATCGAGTAACAAAGCCGAGGTCATTTGCCATGGGAAGACCATCCGCATCCCACTGGCGGATGAAGAAACCATCATAGTGCACAGAGAGAAGCATGATAATCCGCTGAGAATTATTAGCTGTCTAAAAGCTAGAAAGTGCTTGAAGAAGGGATGTGTTGCATTCTTAGCACACATTGTAGATAAGAAAGCTGCAGAACCGAAGATCGAAGACATCCCTATCGTGAGGGAATATCCGGAAGTCTTCCCGGAGGACTTTCCTGGACTGCCACCTCAGAGGCAAGTGGAGTTTCACATCGATTTGGTCCCAGGCGTCGCGTCTGTGGCTAAGGCACCTTATAGACTTGCCCCGTCTGAGATGCAAGAATTGGCGACACAACTTCAAGAGTTGTTAGACAAGGGATTTATCAGACCAAGCTTCTCGCCTTGGGGAGCTCCGGTCCTGTTTGTCAAGAAGAAGGACGGTAGTTTTCGAATGTGCATCTACTACCGGGAGCTGAACAAGCTGACGATCAAGAATAGATATCCTCTGCCAAGAATTGATGATCTGTTTGATCAACTGCAAGGTTCAAGCTTTTATTCAAAGATCGATCTTCGATCTGGATACCATCAGCTAAGGATACAAGAGGAGAGTATCCCGAAAACAGCCTTCAGAACTCGTTATGGACATTACGAGTTCCTAGTTATGCCGTTTGGGTTGACAAACGCGCCTGCTGTTTTTATGGACCTAATGAACCGAGTCTGCAAGCCGTATCTCGATAAGTTCGTGATTGTATTCATCGACGATATTTTGATTTATTCAAGGACAAAGGCTGAGCACGAACAGCATCTAAGAGCTATTTTGGAGCTGCTGAAGAAAGAACAGTTGTATGCCAAATTCTCTAAGTGCGAATTTTGGCTACGTGGAGTCCAATTCCTTGGACACGTGGTGAATGGAGATGGAATTCATGTGGATCCAACCAAGATCGAAGCGATCAAGAATTGGGAGACGCCAAAGACGCCAACCGAGATTCGGCAATTCTTGGGTTTGGCTGGCTACTATCGAAGGTTCATTGAGGATTTTTCAAAGATCGCTCAACCATTGACGCTCCTCACCCAGAAAGATAAGAAGTTTGATTGGGGAATCAAACAGGAAGAAGCGTTTCAGCTGTTGAAGGATAAGCTCTGCAATGCGCCAATCCTAGCATTACCGGAAGGTACTGACGATTTCGTAGTATACTGTGACGCCTCTCGTCAAGGATTGGGTTGCGTGTTGATGCAACGCCAGAAGGTTATTGCTTACGCATCACGTCAGTTGAAGGTACATGAGAAGAACCATACCACGCACGATTTGGAGCTAGGCGCAGTGATATTTGCTTTAAAGATCTGGAGACACTACCTATATGGTACGAAATGTACAATTTTTACAGATCATAAGAGCCTACACCACATATTCAACCAGAAGGAGTTGAATATGAGACAAAGACGATGGGTTGAGTTGTTAAAGGATTACGATTGCGAGATAAAGTATCATCCAGGGAAGGCGAATGTGGTTGCCGACGCCCTAAGTCGAAAAGAGAGGATCAAGCCCATAAGGGTTAGGGCTGTAGAAATGATTATCCAAACCGATCTTTCCTTGCGCATTCGTGCCGCGCAGAAATAAGCTCTTAAGGAAAGAAATCTTGAAGAAGAATATCTCCGTGGGATGGAGAAGCTATTGGTGCCAAACGAGGAAGGAACGTTATGTTTTGAGAAAAGGATTTGGGTTCCTCAGTTTGGTGGTTTAAGGAAAGTTGTTTTTGATGAAGCTCACAAATCGCGGTACTCTATCCATCCAGGAGCGGATAAGATGTACCAAGATCTCAAGGATTACTATTGGTGGCCTAGGATGAAGGGTGATGTTGCTGTTTATGTGAGCAAGTATCTAACGTGCGCTAAGGTGAAAGCGGAATACCAGAAGCCTTCAGGACTTCTGCAACAACCTGAGATTCCCAAGTGGAAATGGGAACAAATCTCCATGGATTTTATTACAAAGTTGCCAAGAACGCCAAGAGGCCATGACACTATTTGGGTAATAGTGGACCGATTAACGAAGTCAGCGCACTTCTTACCTATCAGGGAGAAGGGTAATACGAGCAAGTTGGCTGAAATTTACATGAGAGAAATCGTCACGCGCCATGGAGTACCTCTCTCGATCATCTCTGATAGAGATGGATGTTTCATATCAAGGATTTGGCAATCCTTCCAAGAAGCTTTTGGCTCACAATTAAATCTGAGCACTGCATTTCACCCTCAGACCGACGGTCAAAGCGAGCGGACTATTCAGACCTTGGAAGATATGCTGAGAGCATGTGTTATGGATTTGGGCGGTAGCTGGGATAAGCATTTGCCACTGGTCGAATTTTCATACAACAACAGCTACCACACCAGTATTGGAGCCGCGCCATTTGAAGCTCTTTACGGACGCAAGTGTCGATCACCCCTATGTTGGGCTGACGCAGGTGATAGGCAGCTTGTTGGTCCCGAAATCGTCCAAGAGACGACAGACAAGATTGCGCAGATTCGAAAACGCATCGAAGCGGCTCGCGACAGACAGAAAGCCTACGCAGATCCAAACCGGAGACATTTGGAATTCCAAGTTGGAGATATGGTTTTATTGAAAGTTTCACCCTGGAAGGGTGTGGCACGCTTCGGAAAGCGTGGTAAGTTGAATCCGCGTTACATTGGCCCTTTCAGAATCCTGCAAAGGATTAGGCTTGTAGCCTACAAGTTGGTCCTACCTGCTGAACTCAACGGTGTTCACGATACATTCCATGTATCCAATTTGAGAAAAAGTCCAACTCAAGATACAGTGATCATTCCTGCCGACGAAGTACATATCGACGACACGCTCCACATCACCGAAGAACCCGTCGAGGTTACGGATTGGAAAGTTAACAAAACTCGCAGGAGCAGTGTCAAACTTGTCAAAGTTCGTTGGAATGCTAGGCATGGACCTGAATTCACGTGGGAACGTGAGGATCGAATGAAAGAGAAATACCCCCATTTATTTCCTAAGAACCCTGCATCTAGTAGCAGAACTTAAATTTCGGGACGAAATTTCTTTAACGGGGGGAGAATGTGACAACCCTCACCAAACCAGGTATCCGTACGACTTAATTAATATTTAATTACTGCTTAATTACTGTGCTTGCTTACAATTATGGATAAACTGCTTACTGATTTCTGATACATACATACTCATGCATCACATTTTATACTGTCACCCTATTATTTTTACACAAACATCAGTGACAACCTTGATGCACAAAAAGCACAGTGAGCACACTATACGGGATACCCATTAAACATGCTGACAGAGCCAGCATCAGACAGTTACTGTCTCTAAGGCCAGTATGAGCCGGGAATAGATTACTACACTAGTAGAGAGTGTAGGGAAATGAGGGTTGTAGAACTGCGTCACTAGGTGATAATTATAGTGACCGGATGTGCCTAAAACGTACCCTGAGTACAAAAATTCAGCACTTTAATATAAAAATTCAGCATTTACCTAAACTAGTAAAGTGCAAAAAGTTGGAAAAATATTACTAGACACTTTCCAAAATGTCGGGAATAAATGGTGTCACTAAAGATAAAATTTACGACACTTTAAATAATTATTTAGCGCTTTAACGGAGTAATATCCAACCGTACAACCGGACTTAACCCGGGACATAAAATTTTTGACAATGACACTATTTTTCTTTTTCTGAGCCAGTTAGGGTCCCCGAGTACCCTAACACCCGTTATAAATTACTACACACAAAATACACTAAATAAACCTCCTAACTAACCTTAACTAGTAACTAATTAATTAGTTGAAAACAAACTATGACCCAACCCCCCCCCCCCCCCTAACGATCGGTCACCACAATTGGGAGACAAACTTTGTCCTTGATCAATTATTTTAATCCAAGTGCACATTATCTAGAGTACACAATATTTAGTGGGTAATAAGTTTGCATGGGTTATGGATGAACTTATAAGATCACTAACTTATTAATTCAACACTTAGCAAATTTTACTCCCTCTCTTTCCCTCTTTGACATTCACGGCCGAAGACATAGGCCACACCACCACCACCTTTTATTTTCATTCAAGGCATTCTATATTTATACAAGTGAGAAGGGTCGCGTACAAGGAAGCTTGGTGCTTGCGGATTGCCAAGGACCCCGCCTCAACGCTTTTAACCACTCGTTTTTCGACTAGTTTCTTCCCTAGCCTCGAGCTAGTAGTAAGTAACTCTAAACGCCTTTTTGATCTATTCTAAAGTGGTTAATAAAAATTTTGACGGTTGAAATTTATGAACATGTAAGAACAAAATTTAAAGTCTACTAAAATAATATAGACAAAGTGGTTAATAGATGAATATCGGTGTAAAACTTATAAGACTTGTTTTGTTATGATTATTTAGTGTTGTTTTATGCTAGTGTTAGCTCGGATCGTCATCTAACCCGACTAAGTCATGTTCATTGAACATGACCTAGAGTATGTTAAAGTATGAAAAGTGGTTAGATGAAGAACACAATTACTCATAACCATGAACTTGTGTAAAAACAACTTTTCTTATAAAATGGAGTTCTAAACTAGTAGATCTACGGATTTACAAGTGGTATTTTCAAAGGACCAAGTGTCAAAAGAAATCATATTTTTGAAGCCGGGTCCTTCCTAAAAAAAAGGTGATTTTTGTGAACACACAAGTGTGTAGACACTTGTGTAACAAAGAGTTTTAACAAAGAATTATTGTTGTAATTTTTGACAAAAAGTTGTAAAGACGTGTCTTCTTTAAAAACAACGTTTTCAAAGAAACCAAGTTTATTTATAGAAAGATCTACTAAAAATATGGGGAAAGTTACTATATATTTTGCACAAACCACAAGTTCATGTGTCTTGCGATTTATATTTATTTTGACTATTTTGATGATGAAACTTTGTTGATTGATGTTGGGAACATTGTTGATTTGAAATCTTAAAAGAAAATGATACGCTTGTAAGCGTGGCCACCTCCAGTTACAGAGGAAACTCTGGCGAAATTTTTTCAAAAATCTAACACTTGTAAATATTTTTATCACAAGTGTTATGGATATATTTTAACTTGTTTTCCCAATTAACTTTCGCCACGATTTTTATTACGAAACTTCCAAGTGTCGGAGGTGGAATTGTTATAAATAAAACTTGCTAAAATATATATTTAGAATATATATTTTCATAACAACACTTGTGTAAATTTTTGCGATTATTTTGTGAACTACGTAAATATTATTTTTAGGGTAAAAAAAAATAATATTACCGAATGATAACGATTCCAAAATAATACAAACGCCTTCACAATAATTACTAAGTTACAACGGTATAATTATTACCACCCGATCTTTATCCGTAACTTACGCATTTTAAGAAAATATTTATGAGCGCGTATTTTTTTGTCAAAGTATTATTTTGGGAAAATCACATGTATTAAAATATAATATTTTTTGGAAGAATATTTATATTTTGGAGTAAGAAATAAAATATATTAAGTGAGACTTAATAATGTATTTCGAATTTTACGAACACGCATGTATTAAATCCCCCATCCTTGGGAAGGAAAATAATTACCAAGTATTTACAAAAATATAAACACGAAATAGTTGTGTAACTATTTCCCAAAAACTTAAACCTTAAGCTAAGGCACGGCCATCCGTCTAATAGAGTTAGTACGTGTAGGTCGTCGCACAGCTGCTTGATCAGGAGATATACTTGGTGGAGACGCACCACAGTGAGTTCATGCTCCCCCTTTTCTCTTGACTGTTTTCAGTTTTTAAACTGCGGGGTGAAATACGTGTTACATTTACTACAAACGTTTTATACACGGTATGATTAGCTAAGGAACTTACTACTAGATCACGTGAATGGATAGGCTATTATCGTAAGACCATTAATCCTTGTATAAGGACCGAGAGGCAAGAGTGATAGATCTATCGGGTGTTGCGAGCCCCACACATGGGCCAGCGTGCGGCTGCATGTGGTGACTATGTCGTTCCGCCGGAAGGACCGGTATAAAATACGCGTTACAGGTTTGAGTGCTTCCTAGTCCATGTCACTTATTAATGTATTAGCTACACATTAATCGATCTCTTTTTTCCTTAATTGCTACATACCAGGGATTTTCATACATACAGACTTGTTTACAAAGGTTTATACATACCCACTTACACATGAACTCGCTCAACATTATTGTTGATTTTTCAACTTACATGTATTTCAGGGAATTAAAGGATCTGGCGCGGTATGACACGTTTTCCCGCTGCATTAGTTTCGAGGTCATCCGAGTTTAAGGGATGTGACTTTTTCCTGGACGAGTCATAGTTCTTAAGCTGTGTTTATTTCTTGTTGGTGTTGTGTCTTTTGAACACTGTTTATGTTTGTTAGGATGTGATATCCGTTAAGACAATGTTGTGGTTCTTTACTCTTCAAACTTATTTTAATGGATGATCTTGCATGGTTTTTATTTCATATAGCTTGTTATGGTTAAGCTATGGTATTAAGAAGTCACACCAAAATAACCACGCTTCCGCAAAGCCAGGGTGTGACAGCGACCGTGTCCTGGATATCCTTGGCTCATTTAAGTTACTAATGGCCACGACTGAGCACGGGGTGTAGGCATACACCTGACAGATGCTAATACTATTATAAAATGTTTTTCTTACCCATATTGGGATACCCCTTTGTGGGTTAAAGTGGAATGTCAGTTAATTATGTTATTCGGTTTCTGCACCGGACCCCATATGTATTAACAGGCATGTAAAACTGTGTACAAGATCATTTTGAATTGTCCCAAGTTATTTATGAAAATTCATGTGCCTTGTGCACTTAAAACATTTTTGAAATGTTTTCAAAATGAGTCGGTTATTTGTATTTACAAGTGAAAACTGGCGTATTTTCAAAAGACTAGGTGACAGGTTGCAATGTTACGTAATAGGCTGGAAGCTACCTGGTAAATGTTAGAAGAGGAATTTGCAACTCCTTTGCATATAAGCCTATAGTCTGTTGTTTCATTTTTATACATTTTCGATCCGCCTGTGGATCTTTTCGTATATTATCCGTCTGTATAATATTATGAATACTCGGACATTTTATATTGTAAATTTAATTCCAAGACTTCGGTTGTGCTATATTGTGTATCTTGTTATCAATCTCGTCACGATACTCCCCATCCGGGCCCACTGGGATGTTGTTGAAATACCGGGGTGTGACAGGTTGGTATCAGAGCCAATGTTTGAAAGAATTAAACACTATCCTTTTGTGTTTAATCTCAAACAACATAATAGCACATTTCTTAAACTTTCTGAGTCTAGACTTTGACATAGGACTACTCTCATCCATATTAAGTCATATATATTGTTTTCAATTTTATGAATTTCAAGGGTATGCCGATGGAAAAGGAGACCGTTGATGGTGACTCCCTTCGTCCGAAGCCTAGGAATCCGAAGCTTCGTACTATGGCCAGGATATCGGTACAACCAGTCTTGAGGATAGGTACTTTACCCTCAACTCGTGGCCAAAACTCTATTTCTAAAACTAAACCTCCAAAAAATGTAAACCCGACACCGAAGTCTATACCAGTGGATGCTGAAGATCCATACTTTTTACCCCCAAATTTTGATATTCCAAACCTTGATTATACCAGTCAAACTCCAATTCGAGATCCTTATTAATCATTAACCATTGAGTCTGCGGATTCCCCTCCTTTGATGGATCCTTACTTGGAGGACTTGTATCATCCGCTGAACCCTTCAGTGTCAATGCCGTATATGGTGAAACAAGAGGAGGAATAGCGGGAATATAGAAAAGGAGACGATTGAAGACTCCTTTCATTTGTATTTCATTTTCCAAAAGTCCCTGCTTGGACATTTGTTTCATTTAGTCCCTGCGTGGAAAAGTATTTCCTTTTTAGTCCCTGCGTGGACAAGTAGTTTAAATTTATTTCAAAAGTCTTGTTTAAGGGAAGTATCGTAAACTTTCATCATTTAATGATATTTTTTGTAATTATCCATAATATATGTATTCATTACATCCTTTTTAAGCGATCGTCTCAATTTTATTCGAACTTTAACGATCCGCTATATTTATTTCAAAATGATCTTCTTAATGGTTTTTAGCCAGCCAATTGGTAAATTCCATATTATTCGGCAATTATAAATGATAGTTAAGGATGACTAGCCCTTCTATCCAGAGGTGGTGAACTATGTTCAAGCCTCATAGCCTTATGGTCAAATGCGACCATGGCTACATATATTTATTGTTAAACCATTAAAACAAATATTTTGTATTAACATTTTAATACTCCTGGCAGTGTGACTTAAGGAACAAGATTAAAAATAACATTTTTCGCTTAAAAAATTATAAAAAAGGTACAGTTTTCTGTTAAAAAAATATAGTAATAAGTTAAAAAAAAGTTACCAATTGAATGAAGCAAGCGTTAAATTTACTCATTTTTCAGTTCAATTCTCCCCCACTTCGACGTCATTTGATCCATGTTGCGTTCGATCGAACCAGGAAGTTTAGAAAATGTGACATAACTCGTCTCCAAAACAAGTCTCTTCTTTATTCATTCGAATGTTTTTTGTTTTCGGAGGTGTGCAAGTATGCCTTGACAAGACGACTTCCTCCTCGCTCCTCCAAGCTCTCCGAGCGGATGTTCGGACGATTTCAACTTCTTCATCGTCTTCTTCTTCTTCTTCTTCTTGAACTGGTTCACTATCGTCATCGTCATCAAGTTAGTTGTTGTGATTCACGATATGCACGGGCGAATTGGTGGATGAGATTGTTATCTTCTAGTGGGTCGAGTGACATTTGATTAAACGATTGGGTTTGAAACGGTTGGGTTTGAAATTGTTGAGGTTGAAATGGTGGAATAAAAGGTTGGCTTTGATACAATTGGTTTTGAAACAGTTGGGTTTGAAACGGTTGGGTTTGAAATTGTTGGGTTTGAAATGGTGGGATTGGGTCGGCTTCGTCTTGCAAGCGAAATCTCGCCAGCTCGCCAAGATTAGCTCGAACCTTTGGCCGTATGGGTTTTTTCTTCAAACCCGAACCGTGTTTGCTTGAGCCTTCCATTTTCGGTTGAAAGATTGTATTTTTGTAGGTTGAAAGATTGTATTTTTGCGGGTTAAAAAGATTGTATTTTTTTTGAGTTTGAAGATTGTATGTATATATAGCATCGAACAGAAGGTTTTTTTTATGAAAACTCCTCCCCAACGGTCATCATCACACACAACGGTCATAATCTTTAAAATACAATGTGTCATACCTAGCACGCGTAGAGAAGTCCACGCGTGATGAATTAAGACGGCGGCGGTGTATCACGTGTATTGACGCGTGAACTTTGATGTATCACGGGGTGCCCGACCCCTAGGGTGTTTTGACTTTTGATGCCTCCTAAATGTATATGTTCATACATTTTAAAAGACTTTATTTGATAATAACCATCTTTCTTTTTCTAATGTTGTCACAGAAGACCATAGCTCAAGTTTACAGATGCGGTTGATATGCTCTTTTCTTAAGAAGTTTGACTATTACTTATAATGTAGTGGTTTTTCTCATTTTCCTTGTGTGATCCTTGATAGGCTAAATAATATGTTATGCTACACAAAAGCTGTGATCAAAATATTATACATATCGATGACATTTGATTGTCATGGTATATGAATCATTAAGGTGGTATAGTGTTAATAAAGAGTCTTGTGCCTATAACAACATTTACCCATGCACAAAATGTTCAACCGAGTCACTTTCGAGTGAGCTTGGAGCTATTTGAACAGTCCTAATGTCACAACATAATCATTACTTGGAGTCTCAGTTCCACCAATTGATTTTTTTTGTAAGAAGGCAATTTGTCAACAACAACAACAACCATACCCAGTAAATCCCACAAATAGCAAAACTACTCATAGGGTCCGGGGAGGGTGGGATGTAGACAGACCTTGCCTCTATCCCTAGGGATAGAGAGGCTGCTTCCAGAAGAGACCCTCGGCTCCAAAATGAACAGCAAACCAACACATCAAGTCCAAGAATATAGAAAAATAGAAAAATAGACTATAGAGAAAATAAGTCACCTATACGAAGAAAGTGATCTGAGTGACACGGTATAATGTAAATCATGTATAATAGCATACAACATCACTCGGGCATATACACAAGAAGTCAATCGTCGGTAAAGTCACTTAAAAGAATAAGAAAACCTACTTCCCTAAAATACACCTAAGACCTTACTGCGGTATCCTCTAGAAGTCCTTAACCCTAATCCTACACCTCCACGAAGTCCTACCTTGGACCATGTCCTCAGAAAGATGCAACTCTAGTAAATCATGCCTAATCTGCTCTTCCCATGTCAGTTTGGGTCTGCCTCTTCCTCTCCTCCCCTCCCCTCCACAGTAAGAGTTTCCACTACTCTAACTGGTGTTGTCGTTTGTCTCCACTTCACATGCCCCAACCATCTCAATCTCCCCTCCTTAATCTTATCCGATATATTAGCCACTGTTGATCAGTTCTGTTTAAACATAATGGAAAATATGAATAACATACCTGTTATAGCAGACAGGCCAGCAAGGAATCCAGTCAGAGATGCAGCCATTGAGTTTGACATACTTGTCAGGATGATCTGGTTCCTCCTTAGGGTGTAAGAGTATGATGGTGATGAAACCGAAACAAGGGACGGAATCGGTTATGGAGAGAGAGCCAAAAGTGATGTTATTAGAGTTGTGTAAATTGTGTAATTGTCTAACCCTTAAACTCTCTAATAATCTTCTTATATATACACCCAAGAGGAAACCTAATTAGTTAATAAGGGTAATATGGTCCATCAACAATTACCAACTAATTATTAATAGGTTATTAATATATTTTGATCTATATAATATAAATGATTATAATGGCTACAAGTATTATAATAATTATATATTTAATCTCATATTCTCCCACTTAGCCGAGTAATCATTTATCATGAGTATTAGATGAGCCTGGCCAGGAGTTAACACTCATTTTAGCCTTAAACCAAGAACTATAGCAGAGAAATACAGCCGTTGAATCATCATTCGACTCAGGACCCCCATTAGTCATACTATAGCCTCAATTTAAAACCTAATAGTTACGACCAAAATACACATAAGCCCTTTAGCGTCTGATTTGTATTTATATTTGTCTATATGTTATTACATCGGCAGAACATATGTTAGAGACATACAAAATCAAACTGAGGAAATTTTATTAATTAAAACATAAGCTAGTACAATATGCCATTAAATAAGGTCTTTTGTGTCTATCTCGGTGAATTTCGATGCCAATGACGTAAGAAGCATCTCCAAGATCCTTCATGTCGAAGTTATGCGAGAGTAACCGCTTCGACTCATGCAACATGTCTAAACTATTACTTGCCAATAGAATATCATCTACGTAAAGGACAAGTATAGTAAAGTTACTCCCACTCATCTTGAGGTAGGTGCATTGATCCACTTGATTCTTCATAAAACCTTGTCTCTTCATGACTTCATCAAACTTGAGGTACCATTGACGTGATGCTTGTTTTAACCCATAAATGGATTTCTTCAACTTAAAGACTAGATGCTCCTGACCTTCAGGTTTAAAGCCTTTAGGTTGTTTCATGTAAGCATCTTCGTCTAAGTCTCCGTTAAGGAAAGCAGTTTTGACATCCATCTGATGCAGCTCCAAATCAAAATGAGCTACTAGGGCCATAATGATCCTTAATGAATCTTTACGAGAGACAGGTGAAAACGTCTCTTGATAATCAATTCCCTCTTTATGAGTGTAGCCCTTTGTAACCAATCTCGCTTTGTAGCATTCAACGTTCCCATTCGGATCCAGTTTTGTTTTGAACACCCATTTACATCCTACAGGTTTAACACCATTGGGTAATTCGACCAAATCCCAAACGTCATTTTTCTTCATGGATTCAAGCTCATCAATCATTGCTTTGTTCCATTCAGAAGACTGATCACTGCTAATGGCTTCATTATAAGAGATATGATCATTGAGCTTTCCAGCATCCATTTCAGTCAGGTAGGTAACATAATCATCCCAATTAGTAGGCCTTCTTTGCCTAGATGACCTCCAGAGTTGATTATCGGGTTCAGCGTTGTCTTGCTTTTGAGCGTTTGATGTGCCTTCGTTATGAGGTATAATGGGTTCTAATTATGGAGATGGAATTTATGCAGTGGCTTCAGGTGCAATTGTTGCATTGGGTACAAGAGGAGTAAACGGAGTAATGGTAAGCGGCGAGTCTCTCCTCCCCGCGTCTTGTACTTCTTGCAATTCCTTGTAAGGATTGGTACTGCTCCCACTGACCTTGAAATCCTCCAGGAACGCAGCACGCTTGGTTTCAACAATACGGGTGACATGGGAAGGACTATAGAAACGATAACCCTTTGAATGATCAGGATACCCGATAAAGAAACAGGTAACTGTTTTAGGGTCAAGTTTCCTTAGGAAAGGATTATAGAGTTTTGCTTCAGCAATGCAGGCCCATACTTTCATATATTTAAGACTCGGTTTCCTTCCTGTCCAAAGTTCATAAGGAGTTTTAGGGACAAACTTAGAAGGAACTCTATTGAGTATATGAACAACTGCTTTTAACGCTTCAGTCTAGAGGAATAATGGTAAATTAGTGTTGGCTAACATACTGCGCACCATGTTCATAAGGGTACGATTTCTTCGTTCAGCGACACCGTTCTGCTGAGGTGTACCAGGCATGGTGTATTGGTTCACAGTCCCCTGGCCCTTACAAAATTCATAAAATGGACCAGGAGCTTGACCCACATCAGTATGTCTTCCATAATATTCACCGCCTCTATCTGATCTCACAACTTTAATCTGACGATCTAATTGCTTTTCAACTTCAGCTTTATAATCTTTAAAAGTTGTAAGAGATTCAGATTTTTCCTTAATGAGATACAAGTACATGTAACAAGAATAATCATCAATGAAAGTGATAAATGAAGTATGTCCTGTTATGCCAGCGATTTGGTAGGGATCACTAATGTCAGTATGAATGAGTTCTAATAGATTAGAGCTCCTAGTAGCACCTTTCTTATTCGCTAATGTCATTTTGCCTTTAAGACATTTGACACATGTTCCAAAATCAGTGAAATCGAGAGGAGGTAAGACTTCATCCTTTACGAGACGATTTAATCGTTCTCTTGAGATGTGGCCTAAACGTTGATGCCACAACATAGATGAAGTCTCTAAGTCTCGAATCTGTTTCATCTTTGTGAGTGATTCATTAATATTATATGATAACAAAGATTTGGAAAAATTATCATCTAGTTCTAATCTATAGAGACCACCATCTAGAATGCCAGTACCATAAACAACGGAATCATAGAGAATAGAGAGTTTGCGATGACCATGGAAAACGACAAAACCGTCCATGTCTAACCTTGGTCCTGATACAAGGTTTCGAGTTACCTCAGAAACATATAGGGTATCATAAAGTTTAATACATAAACCAGTTTTCAAAAATAATTGTAATGTTCCTATGGCCTTCACTTCTAATTCCCGATCATCCCCAACTTTAAGTGTTCTTTGGTTTCTTCCCAGCTTCCAGATTGAAAGGAATCCCTGAGTAGAGTTGGTTACATGAACCATAGAACCAGAATCAAACCACCAAGAATTAGCAGGAACATTTAAATTAAAGGACTCAAGTATCATGAAAAAATCGTTACCTTTCTTAGCCAGCCACTCCTTGAAGTCAGGGCATTCCTTTTGCTTATGTCCTGTTTTCTTACAGAACTTGCAGTAGGGTTTGCCTAAGGAGCTCTTAGAGCTGGAAGGTGTACTTGTATTAGGATTTGGCTTTTGGACTTTGGAAGCATCCTTTCTTTGATAGTTGTTCTTCCTCTTCTTAGAATTGGAGGTGGTGAAGTTAGCAACATCAGTAGTGCGATCCATCTCCATACGCTCTTCCTCCTGTACGCACATAGCGACCAGCTCACTCATCGTCCATTTGTCCTTCTGAGTGTTGTAATTGATCTTGATGCTTCATAGGACGAAGGAAGCGAAGTGATGATGAAGTGAACAAGAAAACCATCACTGATTTCCATCTCTAGCCCTTTTAGCTTATTGGCCATGTCATGCATCATCATGATGTGCTCGCGAATACCGCTCCTCCCATCATACTTAGTCGTCAGCAGCTTAAGGATAAGAGTGCTAGCGTGTGCTTTTGATGTCCCTTTGAATTGTGCCTCCACAGAAGCAAGATAGGTTTTAGCATCTTCAGAATCAGGAATAGCTCCTCTAATTGCATTGTGTATGGATTGCCTCATGAACATGAGAGACATGCGGTTACACCTAGTCCATTTTTCATGAACTATCTGCTCAGCAGCAGTACTTTGAGGAGTAAGGTCCGCTGGCTTATTCTCTCTTAAAGCGTAATCGAAGTCTAGCAATCCAAGTGTAAGCATGAGGGCATCCTTCCATTCAGCAAAGTTATCACCAGTCAAAGGTGGAATCCCGCAATTGGGTGCTAATAGTGGAAATAAGATGAGCAAGTTATGATACTAAGAAAGAAGTCCTAATGTGATCTAAGAGCATGTTATACTAAGGCAGGTATAAATAATGACCATTTTAATTATGAAGCTGTGATATTGTCTATTACTAACATCAAAATAATAGACTTAGTTAAAATTCTACTGAAACGAAGTCAAATCAGCTTTGGCCAGAAGTGTAATCATTTAAGTATGTGTGCAAATTAATCATGACAAATCGGCTTTGGCCAGAAATGACACAATCACTTTAGTTATGCACTTGTCAAGTATGCTAGACATAAATGAATTAAATCAGCTTTGGCCAGAAATTAAGACATTTCATATTTCTAATGCATACTCAACATAGCCTTTTATAATACTTGAACAATAAATAGATGTATTAAATCAGCTTTGGCCAGAAATGATACATCAGAAGCTCATTCAAGTTATGCTAATTTGGTTTTGTAAAAAATTATCTGATTCTGATTAGTTAATTAAGTGTTTACAAAACCAAGTATTTAATAGCAAACCACCTGTTAGTGCTAAATTTTAGTTCACATTAAACAACCTAAAATAATGAGGTTTCGAGTCAGGTCTCGACTGAGTTATGAGATCTCGAGTCAGTTATGAGGTCTCGAGTTGCAACCTTATGGTCTCTAGTTGTAGCCTTATGGTCTCGAGTCGCAACCTCATGGTCTCGAGTTGTGTAGATTTAAAACCCTTAGTCGAAACCTCAGTGGTCTTGAGTTGAAAATTTATGGTCTCGAGTCGAGACCTTTGTCTCGAGTTGTAAAGATTTGAGGACCCTTATGATTTCGAGTCGAGACCTTGTGGTCTCGAGTCGAGATCTGATGGTCTTGAGTTGCAATCTGATGGTCTCGAGTCCACTGTTAACAATTGTTATTGTGATAATAACTGAAAGCTCGAAATTTTAGGGATTGTGGGATAATGTTTCCTGTTTTATTGCTGATCTAAACTTATCAAAAGATTTCGAAAATTATAACCGATTATCTTTTAACAGTTTTCAAAAATTCTAAGAGATGTAATTCAGATCAAAACAGTAAAAACATCCACTCATCCAAATTATATTCCAAAACTTAAGGATTTTTTTTTTGAGTTTTCTTAGAACAAATGATGAACCCTAAAAATGAAAACATAATTCTGGAAACCCGAAACCTGAATTTTAATGGTTTTGTAATGGATTTCGTAACAACAAGTTTTACCCTTTATGATTTCGAGTCAATTGTTAAAAAATCTTTTCCGAACAGTGATTCGGGACATTATAAAAGGGACTCGAAACCGGCTGTTTTTTAAGATTTACAAAAATTCTGTTTTCCAGATTTCAATCCCAGAATAATGGATACGAAAACAGAACTGATTTATCAACATATGCTCTGATACCACATGTTGATCAGTTATGTTTAAACATAATGAAAAACATGAATAACATACCTGTTACAGCAGACAGACTAGCAGAGAATCCAGTCAGAGTTGCAGCCATTGAGTTTGACATACTTGTCAGGATGATCTGGTTCCTCCTTAGGGTGTAAGATTATGATGGTGATGAAACCGAAACAAGGGAAGGAATCGGTTATGGAGAGAGAGCCGAAAGTAATGTTATTAGGGTTGTGTAAATTGTGTAATTGTTTAACCCTTAAACTCTCTAATAATCTCCTTATATATACACCCAAGAGGAAACCTAATTAGTTAATAAGGGTAATATGGTCCATCAAAAATTGCCAACTAATTATTAATAGGTTATTAATATATTTTGATCTATATAATATAAATGATTATAATGGCTACAAGATTAAATATTATAATAATTATATATTTAATCTCACAGCCACTCCTAATCTCTCCCTAAAAACCTCATTTCTTATCCGATCCAACCTCGTGTGTCCACACATCCACCTCAGCATCCTCATCTCTGCTACCTCCATCTTGCGCGCTTGTGTCTTCTTGATAGCCCAACAGTCTGTTCCATACATCATAGCTGGCCTAACTGCTACCCTGTAAAATTTTCCCTTTAGTTTAGTAGGGAACCTTCTATCGCACAATACTGCACTGGCTGCCCTCCATCTACACCAGCCAGCCTGTATGCGATGGGTTACATCACTATCTAGGTCACCATCCCTTTGTACAAACGACCCCAAATATTTAAATTTAGTAAACTGCGGGACCAATTGATCCTCAATGGTGATTTGGGTGTCTTCGTCATCGGCTACACCACTGAAATCACAGTGTAAAATGGCAATTTGTAATATTATGAAAAGAAGTAGAACCCTTTATAAGATGTAAATTTCTATAAAATAAGCGTGAAGATTAAAATAAATTATACTGCTGAATGTATGACATAACTAAACTAAGGTTAAAATAAAGTTCAACAGAATACATAAAATACACGTTGCTAGTGTTCAACAAATTACCTTAGAAGTCGAATACTATGGTTGTTCATGAGCCGAACCGATCCTAGCTAGGGTTAGCTCGTGCTCGGATTGGTTTGTAAATAAGCCAAGACAATCTAGTTTTGTCTGTAAACGAGTCGAATTCGAGCAAGCTGCAAGCCATAAGTTATTGGGTATTGGGCTAAAATTAATATTGGGTATTGGGCTAAAATTATGAAATAAATTAAAATATATATAACTATTACTTTTACAAAGTGACGAGTAGACTAGGCTAAACAAATCCACCATTCACAAACAGTTATATTAAAGCACGAGTCTCTTTAATTAGAGTATTATATAACCACCTCATATGTTAGATGCTAAATGTAAATGTTTCTCTCTAACCAATAATTTTAGAAAATATAATCACGAAGAATTTAACAATTTGTGTTATATTCCTAGTAAGCTTTGTTTTCTTTTTTTTTTTCTTTTTTTTTTTGTTTTGAACAGCAAATTTCTTTTATTCATATCGTCTGTGGGACTTGAAGTGAAGACCTCCCCCCTCCTAAGGTGTTTAAAGATTTTGGCTTTACCAATGAACAACCACCCCATTTGTCTTAGTAAGCTTGTAGAAATAAACCACGATACTACAAATATCTACATATTGAGAGACAAAAAAAAAAAGCCATAAAGGGCAAACCAGGTGCACGAGGCTCCCATATGCACAGGGTCCACAAGGTGTCAGGCCCAACTTGGGCGTACACAAAGGCCGTTAGGAACAACAACATATAATCAAGAATCAAAACCTTTGATCAAGAAACCATACACTGAAATATAATCAAAGATTTATGAAACAAATAAGGATTCAATAATGTAACTTACCAAATTAAGAAAGTCTCAAATTTAAAACTAAGAAAGAAGAGCCCACACTACTACTGCTCAATCCGGGCACCAGTTCCACCACCATCACTGGTGGCAATCTTTTGAACCTCCGCCAGCATGTTTTCCTCGTTAACATCTTTTGTTTTCTCATCATCAGAATCCGAGTATGTATTCGCATGGTTAAATTCTGAGCCCGTGGAGGCCCCGCCCGTTACTGTGCTGGTGCTGCTTTCTCCATTATGGGAAGCAAGTCTCTTTGCATCATCATCTTTCATTCTCTGCGCGTATATTCTAATGTCGAATTTTGCTACATTTTTCCCACCAAATGAAGACTCGAGTTTGTCTACGTAAAACATGCTTTCCATGTAGCTCTTCGTGTTTGGATCGTCTGCGTATATGAATTTCACTTTGCTTGTGGTTTTCGGCTCCAGAAATGGCTTCACAACCTGTAACAAGGTAATCTTGTAAATTATAATTTTGAAACTATATTTTTGACCTGAAAAGGTCAAATGGTGAGGTGTGTACCTTCCAAAATGGTTCAAAGAATTTCGGTGGATTGTACAGAATTGCTAGACCAAGCCTCTCGGGATAATGATCTTGCAAGATACGCGCGGTTTCTTTTGTTGTCTTGAGAGATATATTCGACATACTAAACCCATGAAAATCAATCAACCAAACCATTTGTTCTTGTTCCGGTGGCAAGTGAAATATCGCGTTTTCCATGCAGTATACCAAATATTTAATTTGCGCTCGCGTTGACTTCGAGTTCTGCAGTTAGATATACCAAAAACATAGTGTACCCAACACAAATAACAGAATATAAGTTTGACCTTAAAAGTCAAAAGTCAAACATAGTTTTGAAGCTGAAAATGTGAGATGAAACCTGGCATCTTGGTCTCATAACGAGTACGCTCCTCCCCTGCTTGTCCAAAAAACTTGATCGGTAAAGTTTCCCGGTTTCTGCCTCAGCGGCAACATGTTCCTACAATAAAAAAAAAAAAAGTCAAATAAAATAGAAAATTTGAAGTAATGGTGAGGATTTCGTTAGGGGGAAGTTTACCCAACGAATCTCTTCGGGTTTGTAATTCATTCTCCATATTAAGGATGCTTCAAGCATTTTTTCTGCCTTTTTAACGTTCCAATTCCGTGCTCTAAGATATCTCGAAATTGATTGATCAGATAAACACCGGGAATACTCATCTCCAAGCTTCTGTTTGAACTTGTCAATCGACGCGTGCTTCTCAATTGCCTTGCGTACCTCGTTGATCTAAAATAAAACTAAATTATATAAGGTTTTATTGTTTTATACTGTCATGACTAAAGTATTTGAAATGATGAATCTTGAAGTATCGAAAACGTACCAACTTTGGTTGATCTTGTGGGCTAACCGACAAATTCGAGTTTGTTTTCTTCAGTGATGGGCTCATCAGTTGTGGATTCATAGCTTTATATGAGATTCTGTTTGTTAAAAATCGAAACTTTTAAATTGTCACCACTAGAGTCAAAGTCAAATACACTAATTTTCAGCTTCATGTATGATTTGAATTTAAAAAAAAATAGTAAATTAAGTTTAAATAAGTTCAATTTCATAAAACATATTGATTGATAGCAAATATTGCTGTCAACTTTGTCACAACATTGATATCAAGTTTGATTTGAAAGTGATAGGTTTGACCTTAAAATTTCTGAGAAAAGGACATTATGTATAACTCATGAACATTCAGGCATTGACCAAAAAGTCAACATCTTTTTCAACAAAATTCCAACAAAAACGCATACATTAAATTCATAGAAGGCACATCGTTATAATTCAAGAAGAATTATGCATTAAATATATAGTGTAAGGAACTAAACACGCAACGGCTTCAATGTAATTGAAAACATTTAGGCATTGACCAAAAAGTCAACATTCATTTCTTTTGATTTCATGAACAGATAAGTAGAACAACGAAAAAAACACCAAAAATAACAAGAACTTCAAATTCATTGCAGATTCCACATAATTCAAGTTTAGTAAATAACAACACCGGAAGATCGAAAATTCAACTTCTTTCCAAACTATGACTGATTGGATTTTAAATAATCCAAACTATGACCTATTGGCCGATAATTATCCATATTGGTAATTAAAGCAGTGCAGTGAGCGTCCTAACTTTCACTTATGTTGTAAAGGGCTAATCCCAGTCACATTATCATATCATAGTTTCGCTCAGAGGGATGACTGGGCGAAATGAGAAAACATACCTTCCTAGTGAGCGAAAGCGAGTGATATGATGATTTGGTGACCGGGATCACCTATGGCAACGGAAATGAAAGTTAAGAGTGCCAGTATGCTACTGGTTATATTGCTAGTATGGATCATTATCAGCCAATGGGTGGTAATTTAGATTATTAAAATCCAATTTGCCTACAAATAATCAGACCCGAATGCTCGAAAAAAAATAATAATAATAAATAAATAAATAATGAATTATATCCTAAGCATAGTTCAAGAACAACCAAACATCCATATATATTTAATCAAATTACAGGTGGAGTTCAGTCAATAACACTTTTCATTGATAGTAAACACACAATTCATTCAAGAAATAAAAAAGAAAATCTCAGTATGGTTCAAGAACAATAATGATCCACTGACAGAAAAAAAAAAAAAAAAACCAGTTTTTTTTTTTTTCAATCAAATTCAGGTAACTTTACACAAGTATAACCAACCAAGCACAAAATTGGATCTAATATATTCAAATAGAAAGTAAAAAAAAAACAAATTTAATTCGATCACTGAATAATAACAAACAAAAAAATTTATTTGGGATTAAAAGAATTTAAATAAATAAAAAATACAAATATATATATATATATATATATACATAAAAAAGGTTACCTTTTTGTTCTGGGGTTGTGAGGATAGATTGGAGAACAGAGTATACAGAGATCTCGAAGAAGATGTAACCATCAAAGGGTGAGAAATTTGAAATTAAATAAAGAAAAAAAAAGGCAGTTAGGGATGCAAGAAAATCAAAGGGGTGTTGTTGATCTTGTGGAGGAATGAAAATCAGGGTGAAGATGAAGATGGTGATTCCAAAGCTTAATTTGGGATGGGTAAATGGACAAGGTCAAATTAGACGTGCAACAAATAGTCGGCAATTTTGGCATTAAAATTCATTTCATACCATGCATACATCTTTTATTACAGAATATGTCATACCAAACTCATAAAAAATAAAAAATGAGTTTGTAAATAAAATAATCATATATCTCGCTATAAACATTCTTACATTTTTTACATATTTGATCATGGATGGAAATATGGCTATAAACATTCTTACATTTTTATATATTTGATCATGGATGGAAATTTCTGACACTTAAAAAGTATGACATTAAATAAGTAATTTTTAGGTTGTATCTAACCCTTTCTACAACCCACTAACATGACAATCACATTTCTTAACTTGATTAATAACAATCAACTTGTTTGTCATGTTTAGCTAAATGGATTAGATGAGTCATGTTTGGGATATACAAATTTAAGTGTGTGGTGGGTTAGGGTTGTTTTTGACAGGAATTAATATATAGATAAATATGATATGATAATATATGTTATATAAACTTTGTCTCTCGTCTCTAATGCTTAATGTATTATATTTAGGGTTATAAACGAATCAAACGTAGCAAACCGTTCGGCTGGAAGTTCATTTACGTTTGTTGTAATAAATGAATGAACCTGAGCAAGCATTCCCGTTCGATAAACTAAATGAACGAACATTAATAAAGGTCACGTTCGTGTAATTGTGTTCGTGAATATTCGGTAATGTGTTCGTTGATTTACGTTAGTTAATGTTCGTTCTTTAACGTTTATTATTGTCGGTTGATGTTTGTTTGTTTGTATTTGTTCTCTCTTTATGTTTGGTTATGAGATTTTTTTATGATTTTTATTTTTTTGTTTATTAGCCTTATACTTTAGGGTCTGTTTGGTATTAAGTAATGGAATAAACAAGAGAATAGAATGGACTAAGGAATATATAGGGATGACCATTTGGGCTTTATGCGATGAAATGGATTAAACCGCATCTGATGTTTGGGTTTTATGTTTTAACATAAAATAAAAACGATTGGATATAATATAGGACACGCAAGAAGAAAACCAAGAGGTTTGTCAAACGAATTTGGAAGTTTGTTTGACAAATAATCGTGCCCTATTGGATATAAGATGCATCAGGAAATGGACAACGGATTAGATTAGGATGATCATCATCTTTGAAGTTTTTATAAGTTTTCCCAAAAATGACATTTTTACAGTTAAATTTAAAGTGACATCATCTACACTTGTTATATACGTTGTCTAAATTATTTAAAATCAGTTTTAGTTTTAATTACCTGTTGTTGATGTAGTGTTTTTGGAGTTTGTTTACTATATTTTTATTTTTTGGACTTTGTTTAATATATTTTTATTTTTTAATATTATTTTTTTTGCCGTACCCGTATCTTGTATTTTTGAGTTTTGCCATTCCCCGTACCCGTACATAGCTTGACAAACCATAAAAATTATTATGTAATTTCAACACATATAAGACCATCGACATGTTTTATTTTGTTGGTCTATTTTGATATTCTAAGTATTCGTTTTCTAATATCATGGGAAAATTGATGCAAATGGGAAAATTGTTCCCATAACAGTTAATAATAATAATAAATAGTGTTTTCAAAGTAAAAGCATGTACAAAATCTAAAATCAGAGGAAGTTATTCCCTTTCTATACACAGTTCAAGAATCAATCAATCAATCAATCCACATATCAAATCCTAAATCTTTCTTTGTATTAATTCATCATCCGTATATCCACATCTTTTTACCCCGATGTCACAAACTGATCATCGACATGTGATGTGTCATGGCCCGCGCATCAATCGGTTAGCACAGGGTCGATGTAATCGGAACCAGTTTCTTTCACAACTGACTCGTTTTAACCAACTCCGCTCTTTTTAGTCATCCCAGGCTCAACTTTTGTTCCATTTTTACGAACCCACAACAAAAAAGAACTCAACACCAATAAAGTGAGATTACGGTCTCTTTTTCCCGCAACGGGGGTTGAATTTGAATTTGGTCGCTTTTGAATGCCATGTTGCCAGGCATCGCGTGAACGATCACCAGATTGATCAAAATCGTCAAGAGAACCATCCATTGGTGGCTTGAAACCCCGGTAATTCCAGTTTCTTGACTTTGTACTTTTCTCATCGTCTTCTGACCTATAGAATCCATGTGGTCCTATGGTCTGTGTCTTAAACCGGGTCTTTTTAAACCCCTCATGTTAGAAAACCGTGCCTGTGGTGGGCCATAGGCTGGTGGGCCCATGAAATCTTTAGGAATCGAGTCCATGTCCATGAAACATTCCCTCGTTTTTGCATCGGCAATTAGTGCAGCCCAATCGTCCGATTGAACCAATGTACTTGCATTCCCCATAACCTAAAAAAAAGGTAATAGGTCAACGAACCATTTTACAAGTATATAACCAAAAAAGAATTAACATTAACAGAAAAAAAAAAGTATACCCAAAGTGCCCTTTTGGCACGAGTGAGAGCAACATTCATTCGTCGAATATCAGCAACGAACCCCACGCCATGGTTAGAAGCACGGACACACGACATCATGATGACATCACGTTCTTGCCCTTGAAACGCATCAACCGTATTAATATAAAGATCCTTCCCTTCTTCAGATTTCAAAACGTCCTCAAACTCCCGTTGTATACATTTCAGTTGCAGCTTATAAGGTGTAATTATCCCCACCGACACTTTCGCTATACCTAAAGATTTAACACTTCTTTGAAGATGTTGATATAACCGTAAAGAAAACTGAGCTTCATGTATATTCTGATAAGAAACCGACCCGCCCCGATGCGATTCTCGCCCATGTGTAATATCGTAAAAAACATAAGGTTTTAACATCGGGTCCTTGTAGTACGCCTCATCGGGTAATTTAGCGACGCTTTCACTATCGGTAAGGCGACCCTGATAGAAGTATCTAGAAGGAAATTCTCGTATTTGCGGGTGCATTCGGTACTGAACGGAAAGTAACATCGTAGGACAACCCGCTTGTTGAAATCTCTCGAAAAGACTTCTGCTGTATAGCAAAGTTCCAGCTGCTTTGCTAATAACGGTTGCGGGAAGTTGTTGCGGGTCCCCCACAAGAACGCACCGAGCTGCACTGAGAGCAAGAGGTGGGAGCACACCGACTTCACTGGCTTGAGCCGCCTCATCAATAACCACCATGTCGAACCCGTGGGTTAGCCGTGAGAAAAGCTTTCGACCACTACTTGAAACCGTAGTGAAAACGACTTCAGCCTCATTAGCGAAACTCGCTTCTAGACTAGCCCGAGCTTCTTCTAGATTAAAATTCCCACCACTACGAAACCGACCTTCGAGAATAAAAAGGCGAGACAGATCGACTAATACTTTATCCCGGTTTTCAACCACAGCCGCAAGGTTCTGTAATAAGGAGTCTCGGCTCTGGTCACGGGCAGCAAGAACATCCGGATCAACCCCGACCGAACCCTGGGCCCGACCGGTGAAAGCTGCAACGTTTAACTCTCTTTGAAGGGAAGCTATTTGTTGAGATAATTGAGCTTCACGGGCTCTTAGCTGATGCATCCACCCGTAAACTTCATCTCGGCTCTTGACCAAAAGCTGCTCGGTTCGACGCTCAACCGACACGGCTTGAGCTGCTCGGGTTTGTGAATCGACACCAACTCGAGCCACATCAGGTCGGTAAACCTTCATCTCACCGTCAATAAACCCGCGCTCAAGAACACGTGTAAGTAGCTCATCGGTAGCGGCATTTGACGGAGCACAAACCAGCATTCTCGGTTTCGGGCAAAGTTTATGAAGCGTTCGAAACAGGTTCTGGTCCATGCTTTGGAGAACTTCGTCAATCGACCCGTTTGGAACGTTATCAGAAGAAAGACTCTCGGTTGTTTGTTTGTAGCTTTCAGGGGCTAGTTTTTTAAGCAATGCGGTATAATAATGCTGATATTGGACTAAATGGATAACGTTTAGCATTCCCCAAACGGTATGAGTCTTACCCGTTCCGGGTGGGCCTTGGACTAGAGTAAAGGGCCATGGTTCTTGCCTCTTGGTTGACCCGTTAGTCGTACCGGCTGCCGTATGCGTTGCGGCCCAGTGAATCGCTGACAATTGTGGACCGTTGAACGTACTGTGAAGATAATCAACGAAGTTTGGTGTGAAACAATCGGGCATTGCGGGTGCCTGTTCTTCATATTTCGGAAATAACTCAGGGCTCGGTTGAAGAATCGCGGTTTGCATCTAAAGAAAAACATAAGTCAATCAGCTTTCTGAATGAAATATACTGACATTTGACGTGAAAATTGCCGGACCCACCTGGGAATTGAGTCTACGAAATGCATGTAACGCGATATATTCTCTCTGAGTGGTAGCAAGAGCACCGAGAACGGTTAGAAACCAGACTCCCTTTGGGTGTAGTTTCCTTAGAATATGATCATCATCAACCTTGCTGTAATTAGCAACCGGATAGTAATTATTGATTAGCGTATTGAGAACAAAAAGACGAGCAAATAAATCGAAATGAAAAAGATAGTTAATATTACTTGCATCAACAAACCTGTTGGGATCATACGAATCGCCGACATAAAAGTGAAGGATGGCCCCTGTTGGATCGCGAGTATCTATCGGTATGTGGCGCCTCACGGTGCCGGCTACGCGTCCACTCACCTCAGACTCTTCCCCAGTGTTGTTTCTCTTGGGCATAACTGATAAATATTTTTGTAAAATTAAATCTCAAAAGTTGTTTTTTAAAGTTTTTTCTAGAATTGGTATCACAAAAAACCAATATACTTTCTTATTGTTCAAGAAAAAGTCCGTTGACTTGTAATAATACAAGAAAAATTCACTAAACCATTTTATTATTATTAAATTTTTTTTTGGTAAATTGAAGTCCCTAAACTGCACGTCTATGTGTTTTTGTAATACAATGAGTTGTTGGCTCTTTAAATTGATCGAAAATTAACAGGAAATGGCATTTCACATTTTTACAAAAAATAAAAAAGTATTAGAGTAAAATGCCAAAATCGTCCATGAGGTTGTCATTTTTGCTTGTTCCATCTAAAATGACTTTTTTTTGCATTTGAGTCCTTTAGGTTTGTGTTTTATTGTCATTTTCATCCTTGAGTTCGCCAATTTATTGCGACTTTCGTCCCTTGAGGATGAAAATGGCAAGATTTCAAACTTTTTGGATGAAAATGGCACCTCAGGGACGAAAGTCGCAAAAGTGGTCAACCCTTAGGAATGAAAATGGCATTTTACTCAAAAGTATACCATCTTAGCTCAACCAATTTATGAGTTAACTTATCATTATTTAAAAAAAAACAACAGTAAACGCATTTTAGACAAGTTTATAGACTTTAATATACAACAATTATTTTAGTGACTTTGTGTGTATTAACCCTTTGTTCTATTAACTTTAAAGACATGTAAACGAACCTGTTCCCGGTCTAGGGGTTGAAAGAACTGCCACGTCACCCTCCTTGAAGTTCCATCTACATTCATTTGCAGGTACAAGTATCACATCATACCAACCTGCGAGCATACATAAAATTAAGTAAAAGAAATTATGTATTCCAATAACTAACAAATAAAGAAAATATAATACCTCTTTCTCGTCTCTCAACATTTTTTATACGGACCATAGCGTGTAGATCTCTAGAACCTGGTTCGGTTAATTCCTCCCATGTACTGTAGAGCTGTGCGCGACATTCCTCAAAAAGCAAGGGCTCAAATACTTTAATATATTCTTCTGCCGATTCAAAGCTTCCGGGAACACATTGAAGCTCTGCTTCCTCTGAATGTATACAAATTGTTTCTTGTTATATTGTATGATATATACACCGTGCGTAAAATAATATAAATTCCACACTAAAGCAATGTTTCATAATTCTTAAAAGAGTAAAATGCCATTTTCGTCCCTAAGGTTTGGCCAGTTTTGCAACTTTCGTCCAAAGGTTTGTTTTTCCGCATCTGGATTCAAAAGGTTTAAAAGCTTGCCATATTCATCCGGCTCGTTAACTCTATACATTTTTCTCCGTTAATTCAGGGGTATTTCCGTCCTTTTTATTAACTTAAAGAGCAATTCGGTCCTTTTCACTTTATGTACAAGCATTTAAAATACCCCTGACCAAATCCGTTAGACCGAATGTCCTTTAACTTAACAAAAAAGACGGAAATACCCCTGACTTAACGGAGAAAAATGGATTAAGTTATCGAGCCGGATGAAAATGACAAGATTTCAAACCTTTTTGATCCAGGTGCTTTTGGATCCAGATGCAGAAAAACAAACCTTTGGACAATATCGCAAAACTAACCAAACCACAGGGACGAAAATGCATTTTACTCTTCTTAAAAAATATGACATATTCTAAAATCAGAAATAAAAGCTAAAGCACTAAACATTATACAAAAGATATTAAAAGAAACCATATTAAGTGTCATAAACAAAAATACCACAAGAACAAAACAATATGTAACAATAAAGTTTCACAACCAATATAATCAGAATGAAGTGGAAACTCGGAACATTTCAAACCTGGATTCTGCCAAAACTTCTCGTTAGTCACTTCACGAAGAAGCCGCTCAACGGATGTATCCTGATATTGCGTAGAAACAGTTGATGGCTTCTTAGAAGGAAGCTTTTTACTTCCAGCCGCTTTATTATCAACCGAATTCTGACTAACTAAACCGCTCTTTCTACCCGCGGTTTGTGCATTCTTCGTTTGCTTTAATACAAGATCATTACCACTAATTGACCTTTTTGGACGACCTAATATTCCCGTATTCATATCACCATTATTGCATTCGGACTTAATATCACTTGATTCCACATAACAGTTGGTTTCAACGCTTGACAGGTCGACTTGTTTTCCATTGTTCGTTAGTGGTGACAGGGTTTGTTTATCTTTTACGATACGAGAAGTGAGAGGTGGCGGAAAGTTCTGTCTTCTTGGCATAGAGTTTTTAGTGGTCCCCGCTTGTTTGACGTCTTCTAAGTTAAGAAACATTGTCTGTCTGTTACGTTTTTTCCCCAACATTGCCTCTTTTTGTTGATCGAGTTTAGGACGCTTTCCGGGATTATTAGCGATTTTTAAGGCGTGAACGGCTTCAACCCCTTTAATCTCCTTTTGTTTTGGAGCCAAAACAGAATCTTCTTGACTATCACTACTTTTTATATCAATTGAATCACCATGATTATTATTTTCATCCTTCACATCATCGACATTTGGATCCGTTAAAACAACCATTGGTTTGACCTCTGACTTATCATCAATGTTTAAAGTTGACTTTTCAGGCACACTACTGCCTTCTACATCAGACCATTCACCTTCTTCTTTTTCAACGGCAGAAGTTGACTTTTCCACCACGTCATTTGACTTCTTCCGCTCTTCATGAACTTCAGATTTTTCTACTCCTTTCGATCTAATAAAAGGCTGAAAGCCCGAAACAGAAGACGCATGAGAAAATGCATTGTTGTTTATAATTCTACGGGGACTATTTGAACTTTTAAATAAGTCTGACGTATGGGTTATTGACGGAATTGCCCTTTGGGGTTGGAAACAGAACACGCCATCACTCTCCTCATCCTCCTCCTCGGTAGCAGGTTCATTGAGATCAAATAATGGTTTTCCTTTAGAACTCATTACTGATATACATAAATAGAAATATACACCTATTTTGTAAAAGATCCACCTTTATTTGCAGATCTTCTAGACCAAACCGAACTCACGCACATCACATGCCCAGAAAAAATGCTAAATTACCTCAAACTTTTGAAGCTTTTATTCAAATGCCAACACTATAGGTCCTCCTGCAAATATATTTAAGATTTAAAAGATAACCAACACTCGAAACCAAAAATGTTACAGAACGTTTGACACTACAATACTAAAGCTTATATATGAATATCACATTTGTGATGCAATACAAGTACGTCAAAATGGTTCTGAATGGTATGGGCCGGCCTAAAACATTTTCATTAAAAACTACTATGAAATGTATAAACACACATTTATAGTGAAAACCATCTTATAAAAAAACAAGAAACGTTCTTGTTTATTTACTTTGCCTCCGATTATTATTTGCAAGTCATCTTCAAAGAAAACTGTTTATTTCTTCTTTATCGTAAATAATACATGTGATAGCAAATAATCAACACTCTTGTTTCACCGTCTTAGTAGCTTTTGTGCGGCAGTGAATGCGATGGTCGGAAGATAGTTGTGACAACACCAACAGTGTGCCAACATTGGCCGCCAGGTGGTGGTGATAACATCAGCTACACAGTGGTGGTGATGACACATTTTCAGTGATGGGTTCATGGTGGTCATGACCGGCATGCAAGTCCATCATCCATTTTACTCCTGTTTAGTTTACGAGCCTTGTGATTTATGACCATTTCTTCATTTTTTAGTCTTATGTGCACCAGTTCACTGATTTGGTCGTGAACCCATCACACCTTATGATTTATTAACAAAATCTTTTTTTTTTTCAATTCTCTCCGTTTTATCATCACAATGTGGTTCCTTGAGAGTTCGGTTGGGTTCTCATTGTTAGGTATCACGATGGTGAACTGGAACTGAGAACACTAGGGTACAGGCCGTACTGACGTTGGAGTACAGGCCATACACCAATACACGGACATTGCAGTGGCTACTGCTGTTAAGGGTGGCGGCGGTCAACAGCGGCGCAAAGCTGCTGGCAGTGTTGACTGTGGTGGCGGTTCTGGGATTGCTAACCGGAAATGATGCACACCAACAAACACTTTCTCACGAATAGATAATCAGATAAGAAAACGAACACAAGTATTTTACGTGGCTCAATCTAATCTGACTTATGTCAACGGATGCAACTAGTGGGTATTTCTATTATTCAGTGCTCACCTTGGTTTTAAAAAGCGTGTCTGAGGCTTTTTCGCTCGGCGCCTTGTGTAATTACAAGAAGCTATGATGTTTGCTTTCTTGATTTTACAAATCCCCCAAAAAGTATACATAGATGGTTGATAATTAGATGGTCTTACTAGCTATGATGTTTGCTTCTTTTTTTCTCCCTTTTCCTCTTTTTATCAACAGACTTGTCTCTTGATTTGTGCTTACTGCAACGATGCTTGCTTCTTTTGGCCCTTTTCTCTCTTTCTTCACAAGACTCCTCGTCTGAAGATGAGTTTGACTTTGACTTGAGATTACGAGGCTTTTCGGGACCAAGAATGGCATGATTGTTATCGCCGTTTTCTCTGTACCCCGTGTCGTTAGGCCTTTCAAGATGCGTTTTCCCTTTAGAATCAGGGAGGTATGGGCCCGTCTCATCCATCCTGGACCCAACGGTACCCCTACCCCGTTTCGCCCTGCCATAATCAAACAAGTTTACTGGTCAATACGTTCACCTTCAACACACACACACACAGACGTGCAGAGCACAAGAGATAGTACCTTGAGTGCAAGAATTCTTCAATCTCATCATCCTTTAGTTCACCTTCAACTGCACTTTTGCTTGATGAGCACAAAGACGTATGTTTCCTTTCATAATCCTCAAACCTAGAACTTGTGCTCCTTTTGGAGTCACTAACACCATTATATGTTCCTCGTTTCTCGTATTTCTCAAACCTCTTATCCAATTCTTTTTCCTTTTCGCGTGCTCGCCACATCTCATTTACTTCCACTGCTCGATTAGCTGGAAAGAATCATTCAAATTCAGACCACAAATAGATGCACAAATCACAAATGTATCATATAACATAGAAATAAACAACGTAAGCCAACCAATACAGCAAGTGATCTATAAAATCATCAATATAACTTACATTGTTGCACACCAAGAACCGTTGCAGTGAGAAACCGTGAATTCGGCCTGCCCCTTACATTAGGACGAAGATACGCATCTATTCCATCTCTTGCAGCTTCCCGCCTCAATTCGGCTGCCTCTTTCATCAGAATAGCAGCAATTCTATTTTCCGTCTCCAGATCCATCTCTGACCATGTATATTACATCAAGGACCATATAGTTATCAACTTACAACACAATGTAGCATAATAAAACGAGACAGACACACGCCATCAGGGATATACGTACGCATCACAAAGTCTAACGGTTTATCTATCCCATGTAAAACAGACATTGTGCAGGCAAGGTCTAAACGAGACAGACACACGCCATCAGCAAATACGTAGGTGCTGTTTGTTTTTTCAGATGTAAAATGTCTGTAGTCTGCGAACCACATCTGCAGGCATCTGCAAGAGAAGATGTGGCCCAAATGTCTGCAGTCTGCAAGGAGAAGAGGGTTTGTTTTTTAAAACCAAGGTGAGCACTGAATAATAGAAATACCCACTAGTTGCATCCGTTGACATAAGTCAGATTAGATTGAGCCACGTAAAATACTTGTGTTCGTTTTCTTATCTGATTATCTATTCGTGAGAAAGTGTTTGTTGGTGTGCATCATTTCCGGTTAGCAATCCCAGAACCGCCACCACAGTCAACACTGCCAGCAGCTTTGCGCCGCTGTTGACCGCCGCCACCCTTAACAGCAGTAGCCACTGCAATGTCCGTGTATTGGTGTATGGCCTGTACTCCAACGTCAGTACGGCCTGTACCCTAGTGTTCTCAGTTCCAGTTCACCATCGTGATACCTAACAATGAGAACCCAACCGAACTCTCAAGGAACCACATTGTGATGATAAAACTGAGAGAATTGAAAAAAAAAAAAGATTTTGTTAATAAATCATAAGGTGTGATGGGTTCACGACCAAATCAGTGAACTGGTGCACATAAGACTAAAAAATGAAGAAATGGTCATAAATAACAAGGCTCGTAAACTAAACAGGAGTAAAATGGATGATGGACTTGCATGCCGGTCATGACCACCATGAACCCATCACTGAAAATGTGTCATCACCACCACTGTGTAGCTGATGTTATCACCACCACCTGGCGGCCAATGTTGGCACACTGTTGGTGTTGTCACAACTATCTTCCGACCATCGCATTCACTGCCGCACAAAAGCTACTAAGACGGTGAAACAAGAGTGTTGATTATTTGCTATCACATGTATTATTTACGATAAAGAAGAAATAAACAGTTTTCTTTGAAGATGACTTGCAAATAATAATCGGAGGCAAAGTAAATAAACAAGAACGTTTCTTGTTTTTTTATAAGATGGTTTTCACTATAAATGTGTGTTTATACATTTCATAGTAGTTTTTAATGAAAATGTTTTAGGCCGGCCCATACTATTCAGAACCATTTTGACGTACTTGTATACAGTGGCGAAGCTTGGATTTTTCGGCCGGGGGGGTGAAAACATATATACCCAAAAATTTCTATAGAACCGGGGGGGGGGGGGGGGGGGGGGGGGGTTGAAAACGTATATACCCACAAATTTCTATACGAAAACTACATACATAACACTACTGAGCGAAAAATCCCGGGGGGCGGACGTCCCCCCCCCCCCCCATTAAGCTTCGCCCCTGTATGCAAACCCTCGTATATAAACGATATACAGCTAAATAATACTTGCAATACAAAATTATTACATAAGAATACAAACAACACGTTTCCTAACATCATGTTACTTATGCAAAGAAACATGATTAATCATGTACAGTCATATAAACAGGTTAACCTAAAGTCAAGAGGGGCATATTATAAGCTAAAAACAAACAGACAAACTAACTAACTAACCCACTAATATCTCCCTCAAAAAACGCCACTATTTAGCCTTGGGCGGAATTAACTACCCTATCAGGGCTGCATTCCCAAACAACCCAACGCCTCATGGTGCAACAGGGTCCGAGCACGATGGGACTATCACCCTCTACAAGGGATTTGGGCCCGGTCTGTCGATGAGGACGCTTCTCCATAGTACAATTAACACAACGAGGCTGTCTAAAAAACGGAACTTTTTCTTCTTGTATAAAAAATACAACATAAATAACTAATACCCATTATTAATTAACCATTAATTCAAACAAATTCATCCCCATTTTCTCAAAACAATTCAAATCTTAAGATCCAACTACGACACTCAAACATCCAATAACCTTACATTATAATTCCTAAATTAGGCATTTACAGTTAACCCACAAAACAAACACAACAATTTATCAATTCAATACCCACAAATTTCTATACGAAAACTACATACATAACACTACTGAGCGAAAAATCCCGGGGGGCGGACGTCCCCCCCCCCCCCCCCCCCATTAAGCTTCGCCCCTGTATGCAAACCCTCGTATATAAACGATATACAGCTAAATAATACTTGCAATACAAAATTATTACATAAGAATACAAACAACACGTTTCCTAACATCATGTTACTTATGCAAAGAAACATGATTAATCATGTACAGTCATATAAACAGGTTAACCTAAAGTCAAGAGGGGCATATTATAAGCTAAAAACAAACAGACAAACTAACTAACTAACCCACTAATATCTCCCTCAAAAAACGCCACTATTTAGCCTTGGGCGGAATTAACTACCCTATCAGGGCTGCATTCCCAAACAACCCAACGCCTCATGGTGCAACAGGGTCCGAGCACGATGGGACTATCACCCTCTACAAGGGATTTGGGCCCGGTCTGTCGATGAGGACGCTTCTCCATAGTACAATTAACACAACGAGGCTGTCTAAAAAACGGAACTTTTTCTTCTTGTATAAAAAATACAACATAAATAACTAATACCCATTATTAATTAACCATTAATTCAAACAAATTCATCCCCATTTTCTCAAAACAATTCAAATCTTAAGATCCAACTACGACACTCAAACATCCAATAACCTTACATTATAATTCCTAAATTAGGCATTTACAGTTAACCCACAAAACAAACACAACAATTTATCAATTCAATTAACAAACACACATCTATCTTATATTCCCAGATCCCTAAACACAAATCAAATCAAAAATCTGTATAATTCATGTCAACATCCAGTTAATCAATCGGTTCTTACATAACCCAATACGAATACAGTATATTAATATGTATATGTATATACGCACCTTGGATTGAATGCTTGTGTTGGTGATTATTCAAATCCAGTGTAGTGATGGGATGAGAGAGAGGATTCACAACAAGAAGAAGAAGAAGAGGAAGGAGTTGTTGTCTGTGAATTTGATGTGTGTTTTGGAGAGAAATGGGTGAGGGTTTTATAGGGGAATGGTGGGTGTAGGGTGTGGTGGGTGGGTGATCCGGATAGGGGTTCGGGTCTGGACCGGTTCTTGATCCGATCATGTGTGTTGTTGAATTGAATCTTTCTTTTAGCACATGTCTTAAAGATTGTAGTTTGGTACTTATATTGTTGGTCATTCTCGTGATTTAGTCCTAACTTTTTGTTTGTTAGACCACCCGTAGTCGTATGAATTTGGGCGTTAGTGAGAAGTCCTATACATGGTCTTATGTTTTTTTTATTTTAGAATTGTGTCGCGTTTACGGGTTGAATTGATGAACGCGGACGTGACTAGTATATTTATTTGTGTTAAAATCTAGAGATGTGGATTAGTCAATTTTTATTTTAGTTATATAACAACTTGAGAGTATATTGTTAACAAGAAAATAAACAAGCATACGACGGTATCATCACACAATAGTAACAATGTATGGTGGTTTGGATGGATGTTAATGTATTCGTCTTAGCCTTCGAACTATATTCTTTTTTACTGAGCTTTTCTTTACAATGGTAAATATAATCGGTGTCTAATATTCTCTATAAAACGGAATACATCACCGAAACTATCCACAAGTTCTCCCTTGTAACTGTATAAATTGGATTGGCACTATTTTCTCACTATCAATGGAGTGATCACATAATACAATTGTTTTGTATCATGAGGGTTTTAATCTTGCTCTCTAACTTTTCTCTTGCTTTTGATCTTCAGATTTTGATTTGGATATGTTATCCTAAGCTCTTTGTTAGTTTTTTAAGATATACCTAGAGCAATTATTGTGTTCATTTTTGTACTTTATAATTTTCATATCTTTGATATTCTATTATGTCGTTGTTAAAGTGAGCTTGAGTTCTTTGAAATAGTTTGTACTTGAATTTCTAATCAGAGGATGTTCAGTCGAACCATGACATCGACCTAGTATTCTTGTTAGTTGTTGAAACTCGCCTTTTGAGTTTTACCTTGGGCGGTCGATACACAATCCACTTGTCAGATTGCCCTATGTGTTCCTTTTTCAACAGATTTCTAGAGATTAAAGAGGTGGGTAGGTGGTTAATCCATGACATTGATATGTTTGATTTGTGCAATCTAGTTTTAACTCCTTTGGGTAGCGCACCCGTTTGAGAAATAGAGTTACCAACATATGAGTAACGTAATGTGACATTTAACTCCCATGATATTGTTTTTAACCTCTTCAAAATAAATTAAATATTTGTGGGCATGTATGCATCAACAACACCAACCCTAACTCAGGTACTGTTGGGACTAATCTTGTCATAACCCAAAAGTTGGAGGGTGCTAAGTTTTATTTAGGTTTCATAATTCTAGTCTAGGGATGTTTTCTTGGGCATCAAGGTTTATTAGATAGGTTTATCTAGTTTGTTTATTTATTTTATTAATAGAGTTTGAGTCAGGTTAGGACTAGAATAAGTTTAGTATAAATAGATGGTTAGGGTCATTGTAATTAGTGTGCTTTTATTGATAAATTTATAAAAGAGTCGAACAAGTTCGTTCATATCCGGTGTTTGTTTATTCGATTAAGGGCCTGATTTCCAACAATTGGTATCAGAGCTCGTTAGCGGTTTTGAGAGTCGTTTTCCGGAAAGGGGGAGCTACCCCTCGCGGGGTTGCAACGACGGTTTTGAGGAATTTTTGGTGTCGTCAAAATAAGAGGTTGAAGACGGAATTTCTGCGTTGGCAAGGTGTACTCTTGCTTGGGACAGATTACGGTGTGATCTAAGAGTAAATAAAAGTGACGGCTGCTTTTGATCATTCAATTATTTCGGATCTGCGTGTGGGTGAATTTGTTAATTCCACACATGGGGTTAATTTATTAATTCTACACATAGGGGTTTTTGCATGGAGGCTTAACATGCATGGGATATCGAGATAACTAAATATTATTGATTTTGGTAGATGTGCCATGTGTGATTTAATAATGGTAGTGTATTTCATGAAGACGTTTGGATGGCATAATTCGGGGCAGTGGTGTTCGGTGCTAGTCTGCTAGAGATGTCAATGGGTGACAAACCAATCGAAACCAGAGCCGACGAAGGGTTGAAATGGCTGTTAATAGTGATCAAAAGAGGGTTTAAGGCTGTTCGGATGTTAGTTGCGGGTTTGCGCAACTGGTATACAACCGGTGATAACAGTAGATGGTGAGAAGGTTGCCTTGATCGGATGTTCGTGATAAGAGGAGACCGGCGTGGTGCGTGAAAAGCAGACATAAAGGATCCGTCAAAGCATGTGGCTTTGGATTCGTCTTGTTTGGCAAAGGTGAGAAAACGGAAGAAGCGGGTGGCTTGTTTTCTTTGTCGGTGGAGAGCCTCTTGAACAAGGGTGATCGGGAAAAGGTACGGGTGTCAAGATAATGGCGTTGGAGTTCAAATCGGGTGACTCGGATGTGACCGGGTAGAGGTCGTTGATCCGTGATGAGTCAAGATGTGAATGAACGTTTCCAACGTGAAGCCATGTGAGATGTTACAAGTGTAGTGAGTTTTTGTTTGGGTTGAACCGAGAAGACTTTGGACGTGATCGAGGTGAAGATCGTGGGTCCGGGAGAGGTCAAGATGGTAATGAGCGGTTCCGGGATAAAAGTCACGTGAAGTGTTATAAGTGCGGAGTGTATGGTCATTATGACAACGAGTGTCCGAAGTTGAAAGATGAAGAGGTAAACTTGACCCGATATGAGGATGATGAACCGGCTCTAATGTGAAGAAAGTTATTGACAATATTAGGGGGGTGATTGTTGGGACTAATCTTGTCATAACCCAAAAGTTGGAGGGTGCTAAGTGTTTTACTTTATTTTATTTAGGTTTCCTAATTCTAGTCTAGGGATGTTTTTTTAGGCATCAAGGTTTATTAGATAGGTTTATCTAGTTTGTTTATTTATTTTATTAATAGAGTTTGAGTCAGGTTAGGACTAGAATAAGTTTAGTATAAATAGATGGTTAGGGTCATTGTAATTAGTGTGCTTTTATTGATAAATTTATAAAAGAGTCGAACAAGTTTGTTCATATCCGGTGTTTGTTTATTCGATTAAGGGCCTGATTTCCAACAGGTACATCATTAAAATTTTGTAACACAGACACTACCCGTATAACTCATTTACATCATTAAAAATTTGTAACACAGACACGACCCGTATAACTCATTTACCTAAACGAGGTAAACGTGTCGATATATTGTGAACCGATTGACATGTGGTAATAAATAGTTGAACAGCTTGTAAACAAGTCGACATGTTCACCTTATAAAATATGTTATTGTGCTTTTTGTTCTAATTATAACAAGTTGTTTAGTTAAATGGGTTAAGCATATGAACTTAGACATGATTATTTTAATTTACACGGGTCAGACGTGAAAACATAAAACCTAACCTGATTTATTTTATGTTTCAGGAATTAGTACCAGGTGGTTAGTTGATTTAAATGTATTAAATTAATTTATGATACTCCTTAACTCATGTATAAGGTTCTTGCCAAATCAATTTAAAAGAGAGCAAAAGTAGAGACATAGTAATTGCAGAGTTATATGTAGCAATTATCATTATTTATTTCTTCACCTAGAAGTTATTTAAATTGTAATAACACCGCAATTATATTACTTTCGTTGTATTAGTATTTAACATACATAATGTATGCACTGACATGGTCCATGATAGGAGCTCGTGGAGACGTAGGATTAAGGTTAAGGATTTCTAGGAAAGGGTACAATTGTGTTTTTAGGTGTAGTGGAGTGTATGGTCGTACATAAGTAACTATGTGTATAGGATGTTTTGTACAGTTGTGTTTCTAGGTGTAGTGTATGGTCGTAAATATGTAACTATGGGTATAGACTGTTTGTGTTGTCATATTTGTTCTGTTCTACCATGCACTATTTCGCAACTCATACTACATTGGTAGCTTCATACACATATACACACACACACCCCATGCTCTATTTATTTCTTTCCTGGGTGTTTTGGAGCCGAGGGTCTCTCTGGAAGCAGCCTCTCTATCCCTAGGGGTAGAGGTAAGGTGTGCCTACATCCCACCCTCCCCAGACCCTACAAATAGCTTTGCTATTTGTGGGATTTTACTGGGTATGATTGATTGATTGATTGATTGAATGTATGCACTGACATCTCGACAAAACACTATATTGTTTATCAAATAGAGGCTGCAACAAAAAAAATAACAGGTTTTGATATAATCTGAGATATTATTGATGGAAAATTTGTGAAAAATATTTTCATAAATGCATTTTTTTGTAATTTTGTACTATAAATATATATAAGAAAATGAGGTTTATATATATATTTCTTTGTGGGTTTGTATTCTATATTGGGATAGCTCACAACAAGCCAAATCATGTTCAAAATGGAGCTAAGATGAATGAGAACTGAGATATTAATGCCTAAAGTTTGGTGTTTGAAACATACAATGCTGAAATATTGAAGCGGAATGGGAATGGGAATGGGAAAGTGACATCTTTTTTTCCATATAGGAGGAGAGACAAAACTTTAGGTGATGTATAAGTGGAGACTCTCCTTCCTTATTGTTCCATAAAAGCACACACCATTGAACTCGCGAAGGGTGCTGGCTCGCACTTGCACACGCGCATGAGTGGCACGAACGATGGGCGCAATGTGGCGCTTTGATGTCGCACTTTGCATTTCATGAGCCGCTTGATAGCCGTATTTGTATTTTTTACTGCTAGCGTGTGTTTCAGTTTATATGTTGCAGGGACCAGGTGGCGCATGGTCAACCTAGCTGATGACATGGCGTGCGTATGTGGCGTGGATTCATGGCGCATGACCAGGTTTGTGTCCAAGTCTGCGTGCGCGACTTTTAGACAGCGCCTAGGTGGCGTGAGCGTGGCGTACGAAGGTGGGTCAATATGGCACGACTGTGTGGCGTGTTCGTATAGGCTCACTTATGACATGGCGTGTGCGCACCGGAGTGTTGCAGACCTGTGATTTGCTCGCGCATGTGAGCAAAAACGGCACGTCCACAATGGCGTACCAGTTCTGGCGCACGCATGTCTCGCAACAGGCTTCCAATCTTCAGTAGATTAACAGTTTTATGTCTGAGTTGAAACAGACCAGTCAAACAGTTACGATTCGGAAATAAAAACAGAATTAAAAGGCCTTGAAGACGTTCAATGCTAATTAATTTTTAGTTTTTAATTCTCATATCAGTTTTGACTTAACCTGCAGTAAAAGTACCAGGTGAGACCTGGTTGCAGGATAAACCAAAAGAATCAATAGCACATGCAAAATCTTCTCTGTAGATTTCTCATCGTTCTACTTCTTGCTTCAAAGTACTATTCGGGTCCTCGTGACAGCTCCGGCTGTTGTACCCTGGGAGACAAAACGAGTTCTCAGTGGAGACTCGAAATTTGTTTTAAGGGGCATGTGTCAAACACAACCCCCAGCCAAAAACCTTAATCTACCATTCTTGTATTTTCTTTTCTTCTCAGTTGTAATAATTCTGTAATAGACTGCTTTCTTTTATTTCTTGTATTGTAATCGTAATAAATTTGTTTTTGTTTATTTTATACGCGAACGGTTCCTACAATCTTAAAACAAATTTATAAAACACCGTTCGTGTAATCTACAAAATCATTTTGTTTAGGATTCAAACCAGTTTTGTCTCACACGGTTTGTGTTTCGAAAACAATTTTTATTTTTTATTTTCAACTTCAAGGGAGCACCTTGATATTGAAAACAGATCTGGTTACTTTACACAATAGTTTATATCCTTAATTCATAAAACTTACTATTTTAGTCTTCAAAGTTGGACTTAGAAGCTTAAAAGTGAGTTTGTTTAAATTTGACTAAAAACACCTTGGTTGAGTGCATTAGACCTAACCTTTGGGTTGTCTCTGACTGTTTAAATCAGTTTGCAAAACCTTGTAGGTGTATTCTATTTGACATTAATATTAAAATTATAAGTTTTTTTTTGTTTTGTTTGAATAGTTTGTTGGACAAATAAAACAATAATTTTGGACTCAGAACTAACTTGGATGTATTTTAATTTCAGAATGTCAACACCCGATAATAACGTCAACAATAACAGTGTTGTGACTGGAACCCCTTTGACCACCAACACTGTTGGAGCATCCACAGTGGCAAATCATGCTAACGACCCGAGAAAGTATCGGGTTTGCACTTCAAACGGTGGCAACAGAAGATGTTCTTCTATTTGACCACCATGAACCTTGCGAGGTTCTTGACAAAAACCGTTCCCCAGCCAAAGGAATGGGAGACCGGCGCTCAAGCTCAGTGTGAGGTAGATGCTTGGAAGCATTCAGATTTCATATGTCGAGGTTATGTGTTAAACGGCCTTTCAAATGCATTGTATAATGTGTACTATAATGTCAAGACTTCCAAATATTTATGTGAATGCATATGTCTGTAGCTTACGTCATGTATCGAGTCTTAGTTTATAGTTTATTGTATGTGATTGTATGTATTCCGTATCGAACTGAATGGAAATTAATGTAAACAGTCCATTCGTACGGATCTGGTAGATCCGCTCCTATGGATTTGCACGGATGTACTAGGTCTATAAATAGGAGGTCAGGGGTCTTCATTTGTAACTTTTGACACGAGAGGCGAAGCTCTGTCAAAATCTTTTTGTGGCTTTGTAAAGCAGTTATATGAATGAAAAGATTGTTCAACGGTATCTTAGTGTCTATGTTCACCTATTACACGGATTCCGCACGTGATACTAGGATATAGCAAGGCGGTCGGAGCGTTCATAGAGCTGAAACGGTCCTCACAAGTGGTATCAGAGCTTGGAGACCGGTTTTGAGGACAGAGAACACTTGATACCAGAGTTTTCAGAGAGATTCAAGCCGATTTGAATCTGATTTCTTCATTCTTCTACTCATTCTTCTTTTTCACATCTTTCTTAGACTTTAAACTCAAAATTAACATCGAAGCTATGGATAAAATTGACTGATTTTTTAACATGTTGTGCGAAATCAGTGATTAATCAACCCTTAGAAAAATCAGATTGAAATTCGACTTAATTCACATAAAAATCTTGAAAAAACCATGAAAAACGTAACTTAGGTGTTCGCAGCGTGCATCTGCACGGATCAGCAATCCTGATCCGCACGAACCTACATAAAAGTTGTGATTTTTCGTAAAATTGAAGTACATCCGCACGGCACGGATCAAGAATCCTGATCCGCATGAATCGGCTAAACAGATTAAGTTTGAAAAAGTTGGTACATCCGCACGAATTGACATTCTCGATTCGCACGAACAGAGTTTGTTTGTACTTTCAATATTGATTTGACAGTGTGTTGATTTTTCCAGGTATTCTTCGAAGATTTCAGTGTTGGTAATCATTGAACACGAGTTTTACAACGAGTTCTACGATGCGTTTACAACTTCGACAACACCCGCTACAACTTCTACTCCAAAGAATATGATGAATGTTTTTTCTAAAAGTTTAAATGTTGATAATGCTTATGGCACCTGCTAGAAACCATCGAAACTCATGAACATTGAAGACTATAATAGGTGGAAAGGTAGATTCGAGAATTGGCTAAAAGCCTATGCCTACGAAAGCTAGAAATCGATACAAAAAGGATATACAATTCCAGAAACTTCTCCAGGAGTTGAAATATCGTTTACTGAATTGGGGCAAAACTAATCAAGATCTTTTCTCTCACGAACAAAAAGAAATTGCACTTATACATCAATCCGTTAGAGATGATATCATATCGTTACTTCAGTATGATGACACGTCGAAAAGATTATGGGAAGCTTTAAAGAAAAAATGTACAGGTGGGCAAGAGATAGTAAAAAACAAAAGATGTTTGCTGAAAAAAGAGTTCGATTTGTTTAACTGCATGAAGGGAGAAAATGTTCGTCAGATGATTGAATGGTTTTGTCATTTGAAACTAGAATTAGAAAGGTTTGATGTCAAAAAGGACAACGAGGAAATCATAGACAAGCTTATGGAAGCACTATCCAACGAAGATGATTGGCAATATTATGTCATGATTTTGAAAAATGGTGTTGAAACTAAGAATATGCGTCTTGATTGGCTGATTGAGAAGTTAGAAGGTCATGAGCTACAAATCAGAAAGCAAAACAAAATAAACAGCTCGAACTATCAACAAAATGTTAATATGTATTACCGTGGAAGTATGATTTCGAATAATCCATTACCAAAGATTGGAACTGCATTCAGTGCTGAGAATTCCAATGACTCACCAAAAAGCACTTCGAGTGGTGGATCATCATCAGGCATTGGGTTTGGATATCCGGGTTCAAATGCTAACACGCAATCGTCATTTGCATCAAATACTCAACAGAGTCAGAACAATTCCAACCCGAATGTGATTCAGTGCAATATCGTCGTAAACTTAAACAATGCACAAAGTTTGAATGTTGAATCTACGAAACAATAGATGGTCTTCTTGGCGTCTATTCTTGAATCATATGAAAGTCTTGTTGCGGGTAAGATCGGAAACCCGAACATGAAAAAAGAAGATTACGACCAAATCGAACCAAAGGAGATGGAATTGATAGACATCAGGTGGTGTATGGCGAGCGTGATAAGAATAGCACAAAGGTTTATGGAAATTACTGGTCGACAATGCGTGGGAGGTTCAAATACGAAACTTGGCTTCGATAAATCCAAGGTTACGTGCTTTAAATGCAAGCAAAAAGGACATTTCAAGCGTGAATGTCAAAACCAGAATGTTGATGAAACTGTGAACCCGTTCCACGATGATTATTACAGAAAAGCAGTGTACCATCGCAACAAGGAACAACCTCCCAAGATCAATCGTCCACAGATTGATGAAGGACCTTCAAAGGAGAAAACCATGGCATTGGTTGTTACCCAGGAAGACGAAAGCTTCAACTGGAATAAGTATATTCTTAATGTGAGTGCATAATGTCTATCACTTCCGTCAATCACGTTTCATAGCTTAATCAGATGATACAAGACCGGTTCTAAACAGAACGAGAGATAAAGTGAATATGTGTTGAAGCCCATCCGAACGGATGGACATCAGGTCCATTCGGACGGATGCAACATGTTCATCCGGAAGGTTTATAAGTTAGTCCATCCGTCCGGATGGAGTCCCATCCATCCGGATGGAGGCCATCCGCTAGGAAGATGCGTCCGGATGAAGGATGCCTATAAATAGGAGTGTAGGGTCTTGTCATTTGATAACTTTTGAAGACTAGAGTGGGGAACCTCTGTCCGTTTGATTTCGTGGTGTACAAACTGTTATATCAGTAATAGAAATCATTATTAATTACTTCTTTGTGCTGATCCACACACGTGATTGGATTCCGCACAACTCACGTGTTCGTACGCATTCAACGGTCAAGGAATCGATCCAGGATCCGAATTCACAAGTGGTATCAGAGCAAGTGATTGTTTGCACGGATTAAAGACACGAAGATTGAAGTTGATTCATCATCATCAGAGCCAAATTCATCATCTTCTACATATTTCTTCTTCTACTCATCTTCCACACTTTCTTTTTGAACTTAAATCTCAGATTTACAAAGATTTCACGGTTAAAATTGGCTAAATTTTGAATATGTTGTGTGAAAACCAGTTTTAATCAATCCTTCGAAGTTTCAGGTCAAAATTCTAACAAAAACGATCTCAAATTATTGAAAAACATGGTTGTTCTTGTTCAGGTGTGTTCGAACGGATGCACTTAGTCCATCTGTCCATATAGTCATCAGGTCCATCCGTCCGGATAGACTCATTTTCCATCCGAACCAAAAGTCTATCCGGACCAAAACTCACCTGGACCAAAACCCTTCTGGACCAGTTCATCCGGACAAGTACATCCGGACCAAAGCCCATCCTGACAAGTCCATCCGGATCATAGATAGTCAAATACTTTGTATTGTTTGTCTTTCGAATTTGATCCAAGTGTTTGATTGTTTTACAGGAATCATGGCTGATGAATTTTACAACACGTTTTACAACGCGTTCACATCTGAAGAAATCCCAGTTACAACAAAAACTGTTTCAAGTGTTATTTCTGAGAGTTTAAAGTATGACAGTGTGTACGGAAATCATCAACGACCACCGAAGCTAATGAACATAGAAGATTATCATTGGTGGAGCACTAGATTTGAGAACTGGGTGAAGGCGTATGCCTATGAGAGTTGGATTATGTTGACTTTCAGATATGAAAAACCGGTGAATGATCAAAATGAATTACTTGAGATTAAACAAATTTCAAAAATCGATAAAAATAACCACTCTAATGAACTAAAAATGGTAACTTTATTGCAACAATCTGTTAGAGAGGATATCTTGTTTATACTTCAACATGGTGAAACATCTAAGTCGATGTGGGAAGCATTGAAGCTAAATTCCGAAGGTGGTAAAGACTTCAAGAAAAACAAAATCCCTCTGTTGAAAAAGGAATTCTATCTATTCGGATGCATGAAAGGAGAAACTGTCAGACAAATGATTGAAAGATTTTGTCATCTGAAGATCGAGTTAGAAAGATTTGGAATCAAGAAGGCTAGAGAAGAGATTGTTGACAAACTTGTCGAGGCGTTACCGCAAGTTAATCACTGGCAAACATTTGTGATTGTTCTAAAGAATGATGCTAAGTTTGATGAGATTACGTTGGATGGTTTGGTTGAAAAACTTGAAGGACATGATCTAGAGTTACAAAAACAAAACAAAACAAAATGTCCAGTTCGAGTTATCAGTAGATTGTCGAGCTGTACTACCGACGGAGTATGCCGCTGAACAACCAATCACCAAAGGTTGGTACAGCCTTTAGCACTGGCAATGCTGGTGATTCATCAAAGAACAAATCTCCGAGTTATGATTCGGGATATCATTCATCATCTTCATCATCCAAATCCAATCAGAGTCCGAACTGGAAAGATTATCCGCATTTGAATACTGATTTCACCAAACAGCACATGAGTTTCTTAGCTTCTATTCTGGAATCTTACGAAGGTCTAATCGCAGGAAAGATCAGAAATCCAAATATGACAAAGGAGGATTACGATCAAGTAGACCCAGAAGAGATGGAGCTCATGGACATTCGTTGGTGTATGGCGAGCGTTATCAGGAGAGCTCAACGGTTCATGTAGATCACTGGGAGAAAGTGTCTGCAAGGTCCCGATATGAAGCTGGGATTCGATAAAGCTAAAGTCACTTGTTTCAAGTGCAAACAGAAGGGACACTTCCAAAGAGAATGCACCAATCGTCAAGCTGATGATAGCGTGAATCCTTTTCATGAAGATTGCTACAAAAAGGCCATCTATCATCGTAACAACGAGCAGCCATCTAGAGCAAACCAAAAGCAGATTGAGGAAGGGTCATCAAAAGAGAGGAAGCAGGCTTGTATAACGATTCATGATGACGAAAAAGAAGGGTTTGACTAGAGTAAATACATAAAGGAAGAGAAAAGAGAGAAAAAGGTGTTGGTTGCTGAGTTCAAAGAGAATCGAGAAGAAAATCATGCACGAGCATATTTGAGTGAAGAGTATAAGAAGTACAGGGAAGCAAGATGGGCAAATATATGGAGTGAAGATAAGGAATGTTATGTTGATCCTAAAGGGAACCAAACAGTTGATCCTGATAAGGTAGATTTTGAAGCGCTTGCTGCTGCTATTCCAACTGTGGGAGTTTGGTGTAAAGGACTCGAAGAAATTCCTCGATACAGAAAAAAGGTAGAGGAAGGCGTAAGAAAGGTGATATATGCCAGTCTGGAAAAGAAGAAGAAGACGGTAGAGGAAATCGTTGATGAGAGTCAGAAGTTAGTGGATGAGGTGAAGAAAGCTGATGAGAAAACTGAGAAAGTTGTTGCTGAGAAACAGCAGGTGGTTGAGGAAAATCATAATCAAAAGGCAGAAGAAGCCACAGTGCCAAAAGCTGAGGTAATAACTCAAAATGACTCTTCTGATTCATCAATTAAAACTGATAATAAAACTGAATAATAGTGCAAGAAATGCATGGAAACGTGCAAGGCTTGTACTGAAAAAGGGTAAAAATTTGAGATCTAGAGATATTGAGTTTACTAAAATAAAAAAGATTTTCAAAGAAAAATGTAATGGAATGCTTGAAAATGAAAGTTGTTTGAAAGAAAAAGAAAAAGAGTTAACATAAAAATGTGAAAATCTTGAAAAAGAAAACAAACTTTTGAAACAAAAGTGTTCAGTTGAGTGTAATGAAAGTGGTCAAAAGGATAAAAGTATTCAAGAGTTGCAAAAAGAGTATGATAAAATGAAATTGTCATACTATACTGTAAAAGAAGCTTATGAAACTTTGAAGAGTAGAGTCAAGAGTTTACATGATAGATTGTCAGCATGTCAAAAGATAACTAAGTTTCTTGAAGCCAGATATGAAGGAAAACAAATGGTTTTAAATAATTACATTGATGATGTTGCTAAACTTAAACAAGAACTGGCTGAAAAAGAAAAGTTGGTCAATAAACTTCAAAGTTATCATGCTTATTCATACATTCTGGAACGCATTTTCAACATCACACCAGATGGAAAAGAGTCTGAAAAGAACAAAAAGATAATTGGGTCAGAATACTATCAGGTTCTACCACCGTTGGAGAATAATTATACATTCTATGATGGCGAAAAGGTGGAAAAATCAGTTAACATGGTTGACCAATTACCTGACAACATCGATGTGACTTACACCAAATCTGATGATTTTGGTGATTCAGAGGTGGTAGGTAAGGTTGTTGAAAGCGTTTTGACAGAGGTGTCTACCAAAACAGATAAGTCTGAATCACATAATGAAGATGAGGAAAGTTTTCATAAAAATTATCTTAAAAATTCAAAATATGAGAAAGATGCGAATGATGATCCGATAGGATTGGCTTATACTATGTTTGGATAGGACAAGTTATTCTCAGATGTTGAAGTCCCGATTCAGAATGTGATTTCAGATAAGATTGACAAAGTGTTTAAATTGGTAGAAATTGAAAAGTCTTAAATTGACAAATTTGCCGGAAAAGTGAGCAAGAAAACTTTTTATAACAAACCTAGTTACAAGAAGAAAACCATGAAGGCTGGGTTGGGTTATAAGAAGAAACAAAACCAGAAAAGGTTTGACAAGAAAAATCTGTAGAAAAAGACGAACTTTGTCCATGGGACTAGTTCAGAAGAAGAGAAAGAACTCTAATTTAGACGACAGTCTAATGAAGAGTTCTATGCTCAAAAGAAGCAACAACAACAGGTTAAAGATGTTTCAAAAAGAACATGCCTTAAATGTGATCAAATTGGACATGTTGGCCACAAGTGTCCAAATCTTAAACCTTTTGGTGTTGAAAAGAAGTCTGATGTTGTGAATCAGAAGTCAGCCAAGTTTGAATCAAAACAAATTTGGAAGCCGAAAGGTTCAAAGGCTGAATCACAACAAACTTGGAAACCAGCGACACCCAGATTTAGAACAACACAAAGTTGGAAAACAACGGTTAACATGACAAAACCAAACCAGTTTTGGAAACCAAAAGTTGTTGTACCAAATCAAAACATTCAAAATGATTCAAATTTTATAGAAGGAATGTTTCAAAAGGGAAAATCTGAGTAGTCAAGCAACAAAAGGTTTCTGATGATGAGAAATATAAAGAGAATACTTTTGAGAAAAATGAACGAAATTTTCCAGTTCTACCTAGGAAAATATATGTTCAGCTACCTGAGTCAAAGCAGGCTTGGGTTTCTTTATTCAAGTAATTGAGCTAATTGTATGTGCAGGTGCTCCTGAAGAGAGCAGAATGTCAAATCAATGAGAGGAGCAGCCTGGCACGAGAGGAGGTTGAATCCTGCAACTGAGAAACAGGGAGTTTGTACGTTTTTATACATATATAAACCATATTAAAAACCCTAAAAATTGAAAAATTTAAAAACCAAAAATATGTTTTATTCTGTCAAAAATTTGAAAATTGAAAAAATATGTTTGTTTGTAAATTTGTTAAAAATAAAAAATTTTACAAAAAATATGTTGATTGAATATGCCGAAACCCTCACGGCTGAACAAACATGATTATCTCACAAGTGATTAAATGGTTTAACATTGTTAAAATTCAATGTGTTGTAAATCATGGGGGTACTTTCTGCAAAACAGAGCATGTGAAGCAGAAAATGGATGGCGAGATGAAGCTATCTGCATCGGGTTGTCAAATTTTCTTTAAATGTTTTGAATTTTAGGGGGAGTAAAAATTTTGAAAAATACAAAAACATTTGAAAATTTGAAAAAGCCAAAAACATGATAAAATTCAAAAATGAGTTTTGTGTAAAAAGAGGAAATGATAACACATCAGCAGACAATCACAGTACGCTAAAGAAATGGAAAGTCAAATGTGATAAACAGTCTCACTGATGATATGCTAGTAGGTTTTTACACGCTTAATAAATTGAATTCGAGATATAAACCTAAATATCAATAGCTTTCTTATCTCGTGGGGAACATCTCTCGGATATATGGATAACCTCCGAAATCTCATTTGAGAGGTTGCCTGATTCTGAGATACCAGGTCTTTATATTGTTTGATATCTAGGGTATTATACCTGGTCTTCTGATTTTGCGTCAGTAATGGCCTAGACCTTGTATAATACTTTGTGTGCTTTAAAAGCTTTCTCTCTGCATAAAAATTTAAAAATTTCGAAAGATATGAATCAAGTGCAGTTGTAAAGAAGATCCCTAAGTGGGACACACCTCAAGTCGAGTCTTCATCTCTTTGACTGAACGGTAGTTCATACCTGAGCTCTCAAGGTCTCGCACTAACCCAGAGAACAGATATCAATATAGTATATTCACCTGTAAGACTGAATCTAGGGAATCTTGATACGGGAGTATATTCTAAGGTGGGACACGCGAATAAGTTAAGCTCTTAAAACACTAAATCTCGTATCTTGGATCAATTGAACTTTGTGTGAAAATTTAAATGGATCAGTATACTGACAATCTAAGTGAATCGTTTAAAACTTAAAGTGTTTATAGCTCAACGGTGCTAGTGATTTGTCATAAACTGATATGATCATCTGACACAACTCAAACAAAAATATTGTCTGTAAATATTTCTTTACTACTTTATATTTTAGAAAAAATCACAAAAAGATTTTGTTTCTACTTTATTTTCGAAAACCGATGTCTGAGAGCTGAGTTTCAAAATTTGAGTATGCTGAACATGTTTATGAAAATAAACAAGTTCATTAAATTGAAACTTGAAGTTTTACTTGAAAAATCAAAAATAATTTGTTAAATCTCCAAGGTCATTAAAATGGACTTGGATGATTATTTGATAAAAGTTTTGGTTACTTAAACTGTCATATTTTAATGCTTAGAGTCAGGGTACGATCTTGTTTTTAAATTGTCAAATACTTGAAGTTGATTGATAGGGAGAGAGAGTCAGGAAATCTTGGATAATTACATATTGTTACATTTAGAGCCATGTTACTGAATATATGTGTTTAAGGGCCAGGCAATCGTTCTTGGGAAATCCTAAATAGTTTTTAAAATTGTTAAATTTGAGCCAGGTTCTCAATCTTAGGATATTTTGAGCCAGGTCACAGATTTCTGTGAACAAACGATGTCCTGTGCAGTCACATATCTGAAATGCTCCAGCTAATCCATGTTAAATGTTTAGAGCTAGATTTTTGATCCTGAACTTAAATTGTCAAAATATCTTACAAATGGTTTCAGATTTGCAGGTATTAATCCAGATTGCGATCCTGATAGCTGAGTCTAAGGGGAGTCTGAAGATGAGTTCAAAGCAAGGGGGAGCTTGCAATCAAAGAGCCGGGTAACTATCCTGGAGGAGCTTGTAAAGAAAGAACTAGGTGTCGATCCTAGTAGCTAAAAGCAAGGGGGAGCCTGGAGAAAGATTCAACCGAAAGAGGGAGCTGATGCAGAACACAGAATCAAGAGGATCTTGAAGAGGGAGTATGTGGTTGCTGAAGAAGTCAAATGCTTCGTAAAGACTCAGAGAGAGAGATAGAAAGCTACGAGATTGACTGCAGTAATATCCAAAGGGGAGTCTGCGAGTGCATAATGTCTATCACTTCCGCCAATCAGGTTTCGTAGCTTAATCAGATGATACAAGACCGGTTCTAAACAGAACAAAAGATAAAGTGAATATGTGTTGAAGCCCATCCGAACGGATGGACATCAGGTCCATTCAGACGGATGCAACATGTTCATCCGGAAGGTTTATAAGTTAATCCATCCATCCGGATAGAGGCCATCCGCTAGGAAGATGCTTCCGGATGAAGGATGCCTATAAATTGGAGTGTAGGGTCTTGTCATTTGATAACTTTTGAAGACTAGAGTGGGGAAACTCTGTCCGTTTGATTTCGTGGTGTACAAACTATTATATCAGTAATAGAAATCATTGTTAATTACTTCTTTGTGTCTGATCCACACACGTGATTGGATTCTGCACAACTCACGTGTTCGTACGCATTCAACGGTCAAGGAATCGATCCAGGATTCGAATTCACACCTAATGAAGGAGTTGCATTGGTTTCTGAGATAAAGTTAATCGAGAAAGGGAAATTGCTCGTATAAGGTTGAATGAAATAGAGGGAATCTGGATAGAAGCAAAAGAAGCTGGTGTCACACCCTGACTTTTGCGGAAGCGTATACGTGTGACTTGATCAGTTTTCATTGCATTCGATTATAACAAACAACTATATGATTAAAATGATGTTCATCCATTTATAAGTTTAAAACATTACAAACACGAGTCATTTAAGTTTCAACCAACGTATCCTCAGGTTAAGTTACAAACCAACAAAAGTGGATGACATCTAAACTTGAAATTTACATCTTGAAAACAACACCCGCGCCAAAGATCCATCTTGTTTTCTGTAATACATATAATTTCGAAAACATCAACAAAAGTTGAGCGAGTTCATGTGTTTTATATGTAAGCTCGAATAATCTTGTAAACATTTGTAAGTATTCCTTTGTAATCCGGTATGAAAGCGTCTATGAACAGATCAATTAATGTTTTGCAAGGACATAATATGTGTGCAATGGTGCAGGAAGGCTCAAACCTTTGCGGATTTCGTACCGGGCCACCCGGCTGGAACGACATAGTCACCACATGAGTCACTCACGGACCCATGGGTGGGGCTCGCAACACCCAGATAGATCTATCACTCATGCCCATCGGTCCTTATACAAGGATTAATGGTCTTAAGTGTTATAACCACCATTCACATGATCTAACAGTTCATTCCTTAGCTAACCATACCGTTTGAAACATTCGAAACCTTTGGAACATGTATTTCACCCCCGGAGGTTATAAAACCGAAAACATTTAAAAGAAAAGGGGGACATGAACTCACAAATTTGCGTCTGGTGTCCTGTAAACTCAAAGATCCTTTCCTCGGGTCGTACAACTACCTACACATGTGCTATGGTTTATTAGACGATTAGGTCGTGTAACGACTCTTAGTCTTATTTATTAAGACTTATTTTGGGAAATCGGTATACATTGAGTTATACGTTTGATGTATATTATATAATTCCCAATTATATAATTATTAGTTAAAATAAGGATATTTTAACTTAAATTGTTTTCCATCCAAGTAATTGGAATATTGTTAAAAATAATATATTTTTAACTTGATGTATCATGTATTTCTCACACATATATTTCCCAAGTATAGGCATACTTGTATTTGTGTATTTTGCCAAGTATTGGTAGTGTATTCCGGTATGTATTTATACGTATAGGAATACGTATTTTCTTGTATTTATTAAGTACTTTATATGTAATTTTATGTATAATTTTCCGGAATATTATTTTTATAAAATTAAATTCACCAACTTAATATTCTTAAAATATATATTTTAATAGGATTTTTATAGAAAAATATCTATAAACTTTACTTGGCAAAAATAAGTATACTTTCATATCTATCTTAAAAATAATATATTTTAAGATTAAACTTAGAATATATATATATATATATATTTCTAGTTTTCACCAAAATAATATATGTTTTGAATTGTTTAAGAAAATATATACTTTTCTCCACTCAAGAATAATATATTTTCTATTTGACAAAATATGATATATTGTATAATAGTTATAAAAATTCATATTTTACCGTTTCTTCGGTTTCAAAAATACCGTTTATCACATTTGTTAAGTTACGAATTTATTTCCAAAAAATATATATAAATATAGTCCAATGTCCATTGTCCGATTTGTCCGATATTCGGGTATAAATTATATATTTATTTTTTTGTGATTTTGGTAATATTTTATATTACAACTTTTAATATTTTGGTGTGTTAGATTATTTTTAAGTCCCTAATTTTAATATAACTAATACAATCAATATACATGTTGGACTCTGTATGCCCAAGACACATATTAAATTGATGTGGCTAGTACGATATGATCCAAGTCGAGTCATACCCAATAACAAGCTAGACAAACACTTATATTATTTATTTGTGATATGATCAAACAAATAAATATTAACACTTACAATATTTAGAAATTGGTTTTCTAAATACTTACACTTGACAAACTAATAAATTATATGGATAATTTATTTTGAGAGAATATTTTATTTTGTTATTTAATGGGTTAAATAACATTTTAAAAAGGTTGTATAAAGTCTTGCATTTATGTAATGTTATATTTATAAAAGTTATAAATATATAAACCAAGACTTGAATTTTATAAAAGAATTTTTTTTTATAAATAAGTGCCCCCCCCCCCCCTTTTGTCTTCCCAAGATGAGATCTTGATCCAATCACAATTCATGCTTTTGCATGTGTTAGAGAAGATGTGATTGGGTGATCTAACCAAGACTTTTGGTCCAATGAGATTTCATGCACTTGCATGTGTAAGTTGGCACATGATTGGTCATGGTGGGTGGCAATTCTCTCTCATGGCTCTATAAATACTTGTATGACAAAAATGCAAGAGATGAACTTGTAAGAACTAGAGAAATAGCTCTCTAATTTTCGGTCATCATAAGTATCATTCAAGTGTTTGGTTTTGAATTTTAGTGTTGAAATCCTAGCTACAATCGTAGTGTTTGTTGGAAGCTTGGGGTATACAAGCTTGAGGTCTTCTACTCTTGAGGACAACCATTTCAAGAAGCATCATCCGTTTCATCATCCTTGTACTCCAAGAAGGTAGTATTCTAAACACCCCATGGTTGTGTTTGATAGTATGCATTTTCATATATGGATCCGGGTTTTGGGATTTTGCATATAAATGGTTGATGTGCGGTAAGTGTCGTATATATTAGGTGTATATTTTAAGCCCTTTTTAACACTTATTTTAGCCAAGTTTTAAATGTATAAAACACGATATTTTACTAACACTAAACACACATATGGGCAAGTGCACCCATCGTTGAGTGTAGTATAGCGTTGGTAAGATACCGAGGTCGTCCAAGGACACAAGAGCTTTTAGTACCGGTTTATCCTCAACGTCTAACCAAAATAAAAGTTTAGAAAAATGTTTTAAACTAAAAAAATAAAACTAACTAAAATGCTGAAAATAAAAATAAAAGAAAAAACAGATAGACAAGATGAATCACTTGGTTCCGACTCGTATCTAGTATAACCTTTGATTATTTCCGCACTTTTGCACATAATTAAGAGATTATCTTAGTTATTGTAGTAGGCCCCTCTTTTGAAGGTGACGTTACCCTCACCCCAGTAGTTTGAGTCAGCAGGGATACAATCCTAAAGGGGTGGATTATTGGAAGATAATGAATTAAGTTATTAATGCAGTATTGTGGTAGGCCCCGCTTTTGGCGGTGACGTTACCCTCGGCTAAGTAGTCTGAGTCAGCAGGGATACAGTCCTAAATAGCCGGGTTATAGTATTAATAGTAGTTAACTTATGAGGGGATCAAAGAGTTTGGACCCCCGCCATCCAATACCGTGAAGTATTGAAGGAGGTCCTACTAAATTTGACCCAGGTCCATTGCAGGACCTCTAAACGCTGAACAATGGCAAGACCTTTACCAAACCGTTCCCTTAACCCCCTACCAGGTAGCCAACATACCTCCATATAGACCGTGGAGATATGAATGGTGAAAATCCTTTATTTTATATAGACAGTAAAATAATGCCAAGACACCACGGACAAACGATAAGGAAATATCACCTTCAACATAAGTAACTAGTTATTAAAGTCATTAATACAAAACCAAATAAAAAGTGCAAAAGATTAGAAATAAAAAGTATTATACTAGACACTTTGTCTTCACCAAGTGATGTAAGAGACTTAGGCAAACATGGCCTTGATTGTCAAGAACTCTTACGATCAATCTTGGATCCCGAGACGACTCACACACTCTACGATGGACAATGGATGATGGTGGTGGATGATGGTGTTGTGATGGTGGTGGGTGGTGGATGAAGTGTGAGAGAGGTGGTGTGCCAAGGGATGAGATGAAATGAATCCAAGCACTCCTATTTATAGGCTGAACAGAGTGCTGGACACGGCCCCGTGTCTGTCTGACAATCTCTCTCCTCATTAATTGTAATTCGCAATTACAATAAATGCGCCTGCTGTACTTTCGACACGCCCCCGTGTCCGCTGAGCACGGCCCCGTGATGGGCAATAGAAGCTTCTATGGATTTGTCTTTTCTGCTGCTTCTTGGGCACGGCCCCGTGCTGGCTGAGCACGGGGCGTGTTCAGCCTTCTGTCTTCTCCTTTTTGCTTTGGAAGGTGCCGTTGAGGGGTCGGGCAGTCCACTAATGTTCCTTTCCTTGTATTTATGTTGGATTTAGCTGTCTTTTTGCTTCTTTTACGTTTTTGAGCTCATTTAATCCTGAAAATACAAAAGGAAGACAAAAACACTCTTTTTCCAATATTAGTACTTAAAAATGGTTAGTTTTATGCCTTATTTGATGTAATTTATATGTTGCATTTTACACACATCAATGGTTTTTTATCTTATAAAAGTAACATGTTTTAAACATTATTTCCGCTGCGTTTTTATTTCATATGGATGAAATTGCTTTGATAAACATGTTAAAATCCCATCAATGGCATCTAGAGCCGCTTATATGAGTGCATGCTTCAATAGATTAAAAATTTCGGGTTTCGGGTTTGAATAAAACCCTATGGCCGAAAATTTTAATATGGTTATCCCTTGGTTTTTCAAGATTATTTTCTTACATGCATAAGAGAATCTTGAAAAATTATTTCATATGGATGACTTGTTTGTTTGGACAAAACTTACCTTTTCGGTTTTTTAGTACATAGCCGAAAATGGTCATTAAAGGGAACCATTTTTTTATGCTTCTTGTAATTTATATAAATATATATGTGGATATATATTTTGGTGCATATGACCTAGCCATGACCTTGTGTTGAATGATTGTGTTGTGATTCATTTTATTATTATTTCAATGGGTTGTAATAATTATTAATTTGTTCTTCCATTAGAAGATATGTAATTTATTTGTTTTATTTGGTATGTAAAATAAATAGATTAGGTGCATTTTATTTTACTAGAAAAAATGTATTAGGATATATTTTGTAAAAGAAGATGCACACAAAAATGCGGTTTTGGTTTGGACCATAATATTCGGTCCAAAGAACTTCATCGTTCTCAACGGGATTTTAACCCGATAACCAAAACACATTTTTGAAGTCCAAAAGAGTTTGGAGCTGAATATAAAAGACTTTTGGAAGCTCAAAGAAGGTGGAGAAATCACAACACAAGAAGGAGACTTGAAGCATTTGGATGCGGGATCAAGTGGGAGTTCAACGACACATCGCTTGTGTTATTTTTCACCCCTTAGGAAGGACCTTTTGGCACACTTGTTTCGGCTAACAAGTGATGTCAAAATACTTGGCTATGGTTATGCACCTATTGTTATGTATGTTATGCTTGTGTGGTTGTTTATTTTGTTGATTAGATGATATGTAGATATGCATGACTTAACAAACTAATAATCAACAACAAGCGTAAAATTGGTTCTTGACAAAATCATTAAAATGTTTAATAAAGGTTTTATTAAAAATTAATGATTTTATAATAAAATGGGTTTTATTAAAAAGAACCTTGAAAATTTGTTTTCACCAAAGTACCATTGATTTGAATGCATGCAAATGTATGGTACATAATATTTTCTAAACTATAATTTTGAAATATTGAAAACCCTTTTATAAAATAAGTCAAACACCATCATTTTATACAACACTCGAAACACTTGGGAACTCTTATTGTGGGATAAAGGTCACCTAACCACATTTGAGGGAACTTGTATGTTCGAGGTGGGTTTACCATGTTTGTGGGATAGAGGTCACCTAACCACTTATGTGTATAAACTCACACGTGTGTGTAAGTTGGACGACTTGATTTGGAAACCATGAACTTAGGGTCACCGAAGCATGGGAAACAAAGGTGTTGATGGGATTAAACATGCCAACTAAACATAAAGATGTTTAACCGATCCCATATGGCTAGAAGTTGTAAAGAGTTGCAATTGTCAAACGTTGACTACCTTGTTAATTTAAATAGAGGGATAAAGGTCACCTAACCAATATTTAAATGTAACGTTGGATTCTAGATTTTAATTATTAATTGTCTTTAAGACACAAAAGGGTATTAATGATTAAAATATAATAATATCGAAAATACTAAAATTGAACTTGTTAAATTTTGTAGATGGCCGCTAACAATACAAACCCGACTAACCAAATCGTCCGAAACCTATCACTAAGAACCATCCTTGAAAAGGATCGTCTCAACCATAACAACTTCATGGATTGGTTTCGAAACTTGAGAATCGTTCTCAAGCAAGAGAAGATATCCTATGTGTTGGACGATCCTATTCCCGATGAACCTAACGTGGAAGATGTGGAAGCCTACAACGATTGGGTTAAGTATACCGAGGACTCCATGCAAGCCTCATGCCTCATGTTGGGAACTATGATTCCTGAAATTCAAAAGGATTTTGAACATCAAGGGGCATACGACATGATTACCCAGTTAAAGGAAATGTTCCTACAACAAGCAAGGGTAGAACGCTTCAAAACTGTTCGAGCGCTTCATGCATGTCGAATGGAGGAAACCCAATCAGTATCATCTTATGTTCTCAAGATGAAAAGCCACATTGATCGCCTCGAACGGCTAAATTGTCCCGTCTCTAAAGAGTTGGCTACGGATTTGATCCTCAACTCTTTAACTAAAGAAATTTGAGAGTTTTGTAATGAATTACAACATGAATGGATGGGACAAGAGCATTGGTGAGCTTCATGCAATGCTCAAAACGGCCGAAGCAGGAATGGGCAAAAAGGCTTTACCCGTCCTAGCGATCAATGAAGGAGGCAACAAGAAGAGGTCCCACCCCGACTCTAAAGCAAACTATGCTAAAAGAAAGGGACACGTCAAGGGAAAGGGAAAGGGAAAAGCTAAAGCAGAACCCACCAAACCGAAGGAGAAGAAGCAAAAGGTTGCTACGAATGACCCATGTTTTGAATGTGGTGAGATAGGACACTAGAAGAGAAATTGTCCAACCTATCTCAAGGAGTTGAAAAATAAGAGGGATCCAGGGCAAACCTTAGGTACTATCTTTATGATACATGTTGAGCTTAATGTTATTTCTTCTAACACATGGGTACTAGATACCGGATGTGAAACTCATATTTGCAATTCGTTGCAGGGGTTCAAAAGAAATAAACATTACAAGAAGGGAGACGCTAGTCTCTTCATGGGCAACGGAGCAAAGGTTGATGTCGAAGCTCAAGGAGACTACATTTTAGAGCTTCCAAGTGGTTTGGAAGTTATTCTGAAGAACGTTTTGTATGCTCCTAGTTTAACTAGGAACATAATTTATGTTTCCCTTTTAAGACAATGTGGTTTTAATTTCGAATTTGTTAACCAAGACATTTATGTTTCTATGAATGATGTGTTTTATTTTAAAGCTATGTCTTTAAATGGTATTTATGAATTAGATCATGATAACGCATCATATAATAGCTCAATGTACCAAGTAACCAACAAGAAACTCAAAATGGATTTGAGTGATTCCTACCTTTGGCATTGTCGCCTTGGACATATAAGCAAGAATCGCATGCATACACTTCAGAAAAGTGGTCTTTTGAATACAAGTGAAGATAATTCATTTGATGTATGCGAATCTTGTTTACAAGGCAAAATGACCAAGACACCCTTTAGTGGAACATTTGAAAGGGCTAAAGACTTACTAGGTATCATACATTCAGATGTATGTGGTCCTTTTAAGCCGATGACTAGGAATGGTGAAAGATACTTCATTACCTTTATCGACGACTATAGTCGTTATGGTTATGTGTACTTACTAAGACACAAGGATGAAGCATTTGAAATGTTCAAAGACTTAAAAAATGAAGTTGAAAATCAACTCAAGAAAACAATCAAAGTCCTTCGCACCGATAGAGGAGGTGAATACCTTAGTGGTGCTTTTCAAGATCATCTTAGGAGTTGTGGGATTATCTCACAACTTACTCCACCAGGAACACCACAACACAATGGTGTGTCCGAAAGGAGAAATCGAACTCTATTAGATATGGTTCGATCAATGATGGCTAGAACCACATTACCTCTATCATTTTGGGGTTACGCTTTGCTCTCCGCAGTTCGCATACTAAATATGGCCCCAACCAAGAAAGTGGAAAAGACACATTTTGAAATATGGCATGGAAACCCTCCATCATTATCATTCTTAAGGGTTTGGGGTTGTGAAGCTTATGTTAAGCAATACACTCCAAATAAATTGGAAGTCCGATCTACTAAGTGTATCTTTGTAGGATATCCTAAAGATGATATATGATATTATTTCTACGACCCAACCGAGCAAAAGGTATTTGTTGCTCGAAAGGGTAAGTTCTTAGAAGCTAAGTTCCTTATGGAAGGAACTAGTGGTAGAACAATGGAACTTGAGGAGGATCAATCTATGGATTGAAACAAGCATCTAGAACGGTGATGAAGAAATAAATCAATCTATGGATTGAAACAAGCATCTAGAAGTTGGAATCACCGTTTTGATGAAGAAATTAAGAAATTTGGATTCATCAAGAACGGTGATGAAGCTTGTGTGTATAAGAAAGCTAGTGGGAGCATCATCACTTTCTTAGTACTGTATGTCGATGACATTCTACTATTTGGGAATGACATTCCAACCATGGAAGGTGTAAAAGCTTGGCTTGGAAGTTGTTTTTCCATTAAGGATCTTGGTGAAGTAGCCTACATTTTGGGAATAAAGGTCTATAGGGATAGATCAAGGTGCTTGATAGGTTTAAACCAAAGTGCATACATTGACAAAGTCTTGAATAGGTTCCAAATGGAGAACTCTAAGAGAGGTTTTGTACCTATTCAAAAGGGGACAATATTGAATACATCTCAATGTCCAAGCTCAAAGGATGAGCAAGAGAAAATGAAAAGAATCCCATATGCGTCAGCTATAGGATCCATCATGTATGCAATGATATGCACCAGACCGGACGTCTCATGCGCCTTGAGCATGACGAGTAGATACCAGCAAAATCCAGGTAACAGTCATTGGATGGCTGTTAAAAGCATATTGAAATATCTTAGGAGGACTAAGGATATGTTCTTAATATATGGATCTGGTGAGGAGGAACTCGTTGTAAAGGGTTACACGGACGCGAGTTTCCAAAACGATCGAAGTGATTCTCGATCACAATCGGGGTATGTCTTCATTTTAAATGGAGGAGCAGTCTCTTGGAAGAGCTCAAAACAAGACGTAGTAGCATTGTCCACTACAGAATCAGAATACATCGCCGCTTCATTGGCAGCCCAGGAAGCTGCATGGTTAAAGAAATTTATAGCCGACCTAGGGGTGGTCCCTACCATTCAAGACCCCCTAGAGATCTTTTGTGACAACGAGGGTGCGATTGCTCAAATCAAAGAACCTCGTGCGCACCAAAAGACTAGACATATCGAGCGGAGATTCAACTACATAAGGGATGAAGTTGAAAAAGGAAAGATATGTATCCGCCAAGTTCACATCGATCAAAACATTACGGATCCACTCACGAAGCTCCTTGACAGGGGAAAACATGAGGGTCATACATGTTCCTTAGGACTTCGATATTCTAGTGATTGGATTTGATCTATTTTGTATTTGGATATTGAAACAATTGTTATTTTAACTCTTTTATGGTATTTTGAGTTACGTTTCATATTAGCATGTTTAAATCCGTGAATAAGTTAATTATTCTAAATGTCCGTAGTCGATCATAATTGTGGGAACAAATATGAATGTAAGACTATTATGAACTTGGATTGGTGGATATTCATTTAGAATGAATATAGAGCAAAAGTGTTGCTGCCAAAGTTCATAGATATTTGTGGGATACAAATATTGGACTGACTCGCTCTCAAATATTACCGCATGGAATCATTTGTGATTGATCATAAGTAAATTTTGAGTAAAGGCGAATATCATAGTATCCTCTGACCTGAGATACATATTGGGTCTTGATATTTACCAAGTATTATACCTTGACCTAGTTCTTAGCTGTCTGTAATAAGGCAGTACACAAGGCTAAACTCAGGTGTGGTACAAGGTGATTGTGAGAGACGTATGTAGTCAAGAAGGGATTTGTTCCTCTTATTCGTTGAGAGTAAGATGTCTAAGGCCTGATAAAGTTAAATCAACAGAGAGTGATCACTCTATGTCTCTGGATTTAACATGACATCTGTAACGAAAGGATAAATGATAGATTCACCTAAATCATGTTCAAGTAAGGGACTTGAAAGGGATGATGTTATTGAATGGCAAATATAGTCATACGTATTGGGGGTAGTAAACCGTAGTTAGGCGTCATTTACTACTTGCATCAATCTTCTATGTATCTTGTGCAAGTGGGAGATTGTTGGACTCTGTATGCCCAAGACACATATTAAATTGATGTGGCTAGTACGATATGATCCAAGTCGAGTCATACCCAATAACAAGCTAGACAAACACTTATATTATTTATTTGTGATATGATCAAACAAATAAATATTAACACTTACAATATTTAGAAATTGGTTTTCTAAATACTTACACTTGACAAACTAATAAATTATATGGATAATTTATTTTGAGAGAATATTTTATTTTGTTATTTAATGGGTTAAATAACATTTTAAAAAGGTTGTATAAAGTCTTGCATTTATGTAATGTTATATTTATAAAAGTTATAAATATATAAACCAAGACTTGAATTTTATAAAAGAAATTTTTTTTATAAATAAGTGCCCCCCCCCCCCCCTTTTGTCTTACCAAGATGAGATATTGATCCAATCACAATTCATGCTTTTGCATGTGTTAGAGAAGATGTGATTGGGTGGTCTAACCAAGACTTTTGGTCCAGTGGGATTTCATGCACTTGCATGTGTAAGTTGGCACATGATTGGTCATGGTGGGTGGCAATTCTCTCTCATGGCTCTATAAATACTTGTATGACAAAAATGCAAGAGATGAACTTGTAAGAACTAGAGAAATAGCTCTCTAATTTTCGGTCATCATAAGTATCATTCAAGTGTTCGGTTTTGAATTTTGGTGTTGAAATCCTAGCTACAATCGTAGTGTTTGTTGGAAGCTTGGGGTATACAAGCTTGAGGTCTTCTACTCTTGAGGACAACCATTTCAAGAAGCATCATCCGTTTCATCATCGTTGTACTCCAAGAATGTAGTATTCTAAACACCCTATGGTTGTGTTTGATAGTATGCATTTTCATATATGGATCCGGGTTTTGGGATTTTGCATATAAATGGTTTTATATCTTATAAAAGTAACATGTTTTAAACATTATTTCCGCTGCGTTTTTATTTCATATGGATGAAATTGCTTTGATAAACATGTTAAAATCCCATCAATACAAATTGCACATAATTTTGTGACTTCTAAATATATATTTTCCAAAATATATACTTAGTCATTTTTGTTACTAAAGATCAACCTCCAATATTTGTAATTTTTGTAATAAAAATTATGGCAAATTTTTATATTAAAACCAAGATAAAAAATTACTTGTAAACACTTGTTTGAAAATATTTTTCTAAGTGTTTAATTTCTACAAAAATTTTGCCATAGTTTCCCCTTAAAAATGGAGGTTTCCATGCTTAATAGCATATCTTTTTCTTTTGAAAATTCATCATCAATCATCAACAATCTTCATACAACTTACCAATAGCCATAAATATGCATTTTACAAAATGTTATGAGCTTGAAGTTTTGTAAAACTTTGTAGTCTTTTAATATGTTATTTAATAAGGTTTAAGAACACTAAATCCATGGTTTTTATTTTATAAAACTCATTCTTGCATAATTTCATTATTTACAACTTGTAAGATGATTTTATAAAAATTAATCTTCTTGCATTCTTCATGATCCATACACTTTACTAGCTTTGTTTTAACCCTTAAAACATGATTATTTTCTTTAAAAACCAAACCATGTTAATTAGTGAAGTAAACTTTAGTTTCTTGAAAATATTATTTTTGAAATCTTACATTTTCAAGACTTATATTTTGTAGGAATAATCATCCTACTCATAAACAAGTTCACCTTCAAGTTCATAGTCCACATAAAGGATGATCACCATGAATTTTTCAAGATCCATCCTTATACTTCTAGATCATGTGTTTAATCATCATCTAGCAAGCTTCTTATGGTGATCAACACCATACGTACAAGAAATCAACAAACAAGTCTACTACATACACTTAAACAACTTTGATCTTCATGTTTTAAAGCTTTATGTTCATGTTCATCTTTATTTTTGTTGAGATTCTTTAGTTTACCAAGTTACATCTTACTTTAACCACTAAAACTATGAATAAAAACAAGATCAAAGGGGCTTACTACTAGCACTATGGCTAGGGAAGAACAAGAAGCAAGTTGATGAAGAAATGGGGTGGATAAAAGCTCTCCAAGAAGGTCCTTCAACTTCCTATCCTTGCAACCTCCTTAAACAAGCTTGATACACCTTAGGAACACCTTGGATTACTTGAGAATTTGCTAGAAAAATGAGGTTGATGGAGGGGTGCTTGAGCCGTGAGCTTATGGAGGAGGGGAGAAGGTTTTGTGTAGTTTGTATGTTTGTGAAGATGATGGTTTAAGAACTTGCGGTCTTTTTAAAATAATCTCCAACACAACTTTGCATAATGGGCATTGAGTTCCATATCTTATTAACAATTTACATAAATTAATCAAAAGAATTCAAAGAGTGGGGCCCCATGTTGGGACTGGTTATGGGGGGGGGGGGGGTATCTAGTTGGGTTTCAACTCTTGGTTACACATTTAGTTACATCTTAGGTGTTACATTTAGGGGTTTAAGGTGTTTAAGTGTTTAGGGGTGTAATATGATGTTTAGTGATCATAACTAGCCTTGTAACATTAAAACAATGCTTCTAGTTGAATTTTGGTGTTTCGGGTAGTGTCCGGTTGTTCGGTTGGTTACCGGTTCGTTAAGGTGCTAAATTGCGCAATTTAGTGCGCTTTATGATGTCTTTTATGACAGTTTTGATTCCCGACACTTATCAAGGTATTCTGGACCATTAAACCATAATTCTGCATTATATTTTGATGTAAAATGCTGATTTTTGCTGTTTTCTGCAGAATTCTGCAGTTTTAGTGTGTTTCGGGCACTTAATTCATCACTCGGAAGGCAGTTTTATGATCCCTACTTCCCTACATATTAGTCTAGTGTAACTCTTGGTTCCGGGGCTCATTCTATGTCTTAACAACATGTCTGTCTGAGTACTGAACTCCTGTCAGTACTTCTAGTTTATCTGATCATTGTACTAGTCTCGTTCTGTGCACTAATTCGAGTGTCTCATGTTGCATTTAACATTAATAAATAACGTGAAATCATGTAATGTATTTGTATGTCTTTGGAATAAATCATAAAATCATTCATGTCATTAATTCAATCATGCACTGTCATTAAGGTACAAATCTGGATAGAAGCAAAAGAAGCTGGAAGGTGGGATAATGAAAGACAATGCTACTTAGATCCTGAAGGAAAGATTGCTACGGATCCGAAGACGATAACTTTCGATGCATTTGTCAAAAGCATTCCGACTGTTCAAGAAGAGTACAAAGATCTCATTGAGAGATTTAAAAAAGAAGAAGAGGGAAAGAAGAATCATGTCAAACATGTGAAAGAAATCATCGATGAGAAACTGGAGATGGTCACTGAGAACCTTAAAAAGATGGCGGACAAGGACATGATGGCAAAAGCCACCTGTAACGCCCTGCTTCTTCGTACTTTCCATAATTAGAAACGTGTTTTGTATTTCTATTTTTGGAAGCTTGTTCCTTTTGTATTTCGTATTTTCTTTCAAACCATTGTAAATCCGAGACTTCGATCATAATGAAATTCTATTTTTATACATGCTTATACGTGTTGCAATACTCGGGTTATACGTTACCAATCTCGAATGCATACGCGCAACCGATACTCGGCATACTTGTACTCATAACTTATACATGCTTGTTAACTATTAAATACGTGATTAAATTCTAATAATAAGATAATAATAATTCTATAACTAATAATAATTTAATAATAATTCTAATTCTAATTCTAATAATAATAATAATAATACTAATATAATAACAATATGACCGTAAAGTGCATGAACAAAGCTAGAAAAAAAATATATATACAGAGATTGAAGACTGTAGCTTGCGGCTACATTGTGGCTGAGTTAGATTGTCTTTTTTTTTTATTATTTGCCAACCACTTAGTACATTGGATAAAATAGTGATGTTACTTTAATAGAGAAAATTTCACTTTTTGTCATTTATGTTTATACTGAATTTTGAAACGTGCCCTTTAAAAGTTCTAGTTTCAATTTATGTCCAAAAAAACACATCTTTTATATCACTTTATGTCCTTTACACCAAACTGGGTTAATTTACTCAGTTAGGTTTATTTAATGCAAGGGTATAATTGTCATTTGAAGTTTTTACTTTATTCATCTCCCCTTTTTAACCCCTGTATGCATCTTCTTCCTCAATTAGTCTAGGGTTTCAAATCCCTCTTATCATCTGCATCTTCTTCCTCCTGTTTTCTTTCAAGGTGTCGATAATGGTGCTTTGTGGGTGTGGAAAGGAAGCAGCGATTCGAACATCAAAAACCTCCAAAAATCCAGGCCGTAAGTTCTATGGATGCCACGACAAGGTAAGTGTTCAAAAATTTAAAACACCCAATGGCGTGTTTGCCGGAAAAGTGTCTGGCAGGAAGTGGAAGCAGCCAAAAACACAGAGATCGTCAGCGGTTAGGGTTAGCTTGAAGAAATCAACGTTTGAAGATAGAGCGAAACAGAAGGAGATTAAGAAGGCGTATAAGGAGAAGATGACGGAGTTGAAAGAGGAGATTAGGAATAATAAGATTGAGAAGAGGAAGAAGAAGGAGGAGATTAGGAAAAGTGTCTGGCAGGAAGTGGAAGCAGCCGAAAACACAGAGATCGTCCGTCACCGGTGCCGCCGCTGCGGCGGCGCCGCCCCCATCTTCCTCTGATTTCTCTCTCTCTTCTTGTCTTCTCGGCTCTCTCTCTCTCTCTTCTGAGTTCGTGCCGCCGTACGCCACCACCGATTGGTGGTGGCCGGCCGTTTGCTCGAGGATAAGCAGATGGGGCAGGGGTGTGCGGGTTCACCAACAAAAGAATCTGCCTCCGGAAGTCGGGTTCAAGAGAGAGGCATAGAGTGGTAGTGGGTGTCTGGCCGATGATCGGCGCCGGAGTGCTGGCTCCTAAAGCTGGCTGGCGACCAGTCCTGCAGGAAGAGAACAAGGGAGTGGATGTGGTAGATTGATGGTATTTGATTTTTATGTGTGTGTTTTAAGGTTTCTCCAAAGATGAATAAAGTAAAAACTTCAAATGACAATTATACCCTTGCATTAAATAAACCTAACTGAGTAAATTAACTCAGTTTGGTGTAAAGGACATAAAGTGATATAAAACATGTGTTTTTTGGACATAAATTGAAACTAAAACTTTTAAAGGGCACGTTTCAAAATTCAGTACAAACATAAAAGACAAAAAGTGAAATTTTCTCTACTTTAATATAACATAAAATAAAGTATACTTTATCTAACCTAGTTGTTACAACACAAAAAGGGGAAATCACATGGCTGTTGACAGCCACTCTCGGCCGCAAGTAACAAGCAGCCATAATTTCTTTATTTAATTGTTAATCAACCAACTAATTGTATTTAATGCCAACCAACTTAACCCTAATCCCCCCCCTATAAATACCACTTAATCTCAGCCTCCTTCCCACTTTTGCAACACTAAAACACTCTCAAAACTCTCTCAAACTTAGATGAGTTTTCAGCTTGTACATCAGAAAGTTCCAGCCATAAAAAGTGAGTTTTAACTCACTTCTACTTCAATTTTCTTCTTGTTCTTTATTCTACAACACTTGGATAACCTCTAGGAAAGTTCTCACAAGTTTGCTTGGGCAAACTAAGGTGAAACCTCACCATTTTTGAGGTCCAAAGTGCACCTAAATTCTGCTCATTTTTTTATCTTCATGTTTTGGAAGAAAACTCATGTTTTCTTCATACATTCCTATGTCCTTATGCCACTAATCAAGACTATGATTTTGTGTGCTTAAAAACAAGGTTGTAACATACAAATTCAGAGGTTTTAATCCTCTAAACTTTCTGTTTTTTTAAAAGGGTTTTAACCCACAAGTGATGAACAAGTCTTGAACTTGTGTATGTGTGATTATTTGGATAGCTTGGGCTATCCTACTTACAATCCACACTTCACTTGATGATTCCTCTTAGTTAGTATGTATATTTCATTTCCTTATTGTTCATTCATGACCATCCTTGTTGTCTTATGACAACTTGTGCATTGGTGAATACAAAAGAGGTTCCAAAATGGAAGATTTATCTTCCTACCTCATGCATGACTTCTATGATAATACTTGTGACATTATTGGACTAAACTTATGATATGTATACTATATGAAATATATAATACTTATAGTAACCGAACCTTTGATGATAATCTTATGGTTATTTGTCAAAATATTAAGTTACATCATCTAAGAACTTGGTACTAGTTACGATTCTAATGGGTACTTTAACCCATGAAAACATTCACCCCTATGGGTTTCATAGTGTCAAAAACGAGTATTATGTGTTAGATGGTTACTTTCTCATATGTTTACTTTCCATGTACTTTTAATTCCAAATTCCTAAATCTCCCGTTATCATCCAAATACTCATACACCTTGCTTCCTCGTGTACAAGGACTTGGTGTTTTCTCCTCCAACAACCAACAACTCCTCGCAGATTAATAAGTGGAAGCTTGCAAAACCGTGAGTATACTTGAAACCCCCTTTTCGTTTACCACCTTTTGGGGTGTAACATGTTAAACTATGAAAACTACACTTATACTTATTTCTAAAATGCACAAACATTCCTTATATATGCATGCATACTTGTTACTTGATACTTTAAACTTGGGGTTATACGTTTTGTGTTAGACTTATCATTAACTTCGTACAAGCCTATCATTGACATATATAGCGCTATAGGATTAACGCACCGCCTGCGAACGTTGGGTTATGTTAAGAGCTTATTGCGTTTCATCTTGGTTTGATTAGTTATGCACATGCCAATTTATTGTTTATCTTGTTTCGATTAGCTTGCCATGTGGAATTGTTTAAACTAATTTTTATGCTATGTATGAAAACCTATATACTCGCCTTTGCTTTTGCAATGAACTTTATTTTAAACATGTTACAGGTTGAAGATGATGATCACATGAAATCTAGTAGGGATGACTAGAAATACGCCCAAGAAATCACTAGATTTGAATATTTATGTTATGTTGAACTTGTCGTATTTGTCTTTTATTTGTTGTTTTTTGAATTCCATGTATTGTAATGACAATTTGAATTATGAAACGAAAACGGTTTTGATTTAATTATTGTCACAATTAGCGTTATGTGTGATGAGCAATCTTTCTTCGTCCCACTCCGATGATTCCGCCATTGGTTGGGGTGTGACACCACCGAGGTAGAAAACCGAACTAAGTCCACAGAGTTATCACAACAGGTCAGGTCTGTGAGTAAAAATGAAGAAAACGGTAAGAAAGATGAATAAAAAGTGAAAAGCAGTGCAGAAAATGTATGGAAACATGCAGTGCCTGTATTGAAAAAGACAAAGCTTTGACATCCAGAAATGTCGAATTCACCAAGAAAATGGATTCGTTAAAAGATGATATTATTTTGAAAGATAAAATAATCAAAGGTTCAAAAGATAAAATCATTCTTTTAGAAGAAAATCTGAAAAAGGGTGAAACAGAAGTTGAAAATTTTAGAAAAATAAATGAAACGCTTACTCTTGAACACAGAACAATAAAAGAAGCGCATGATGAATTAAAAAGAGTAATTACTGAAGCTCACACACGTGATTACCAGCTTCGCGATACAAATTCAAAATTACAGTATACTCTCCAAGAAAAAGAAAAACAAACTAACACGCTTCTGGATGACATGGCAAAGCTGAAACTTCAATTTGAAGAAGTTAAAATTGAAAATGAACGAATTAACTTGAAATTGAAAAGTTATTATACTGCTAGCTTTGTTCTTGATCATATCATTCCAAAACCAATCGGTAAGAACACAGATGGTGAAGATGTTTATAACAATGGAGGCGGGGTTGGGTATAACCGTGTTCCACCACCCGTGAATGGTGATTTTTCAAAGAAAAACTTAGGGGTGTATATGGCTTTGAACATCAAATTGGAAACCAAAGCTGACAAATTACTAGAAAACATTGATGTCACGTTTGAAAAAATCTTCTGATGAAGATAAAATTGATTCTGAAGTGGTTAAAAATGTGGTAAACAATGTTTTGAAAAGTGACAGTGACTCCACGAAGTGCAAAAGTCCAAAAGAATGTTTTGAAGAGTATTACTTGAACAACTACATTCCGAAATCCTTTACTCAGGCTTGGGACTGACAATTATAAACTAGAAGTTTATAGTTGCGAAGTTAAATCCCAATATCAATCACCAATTTCTTCACTCTTCTTCTTTGAATTGATTATGCCTTCCAAGTTCCAACTTCTAAGCATGGTTTCAAATCTCAATCGCAAGGCCAAGCACAATAATCGGTATCAATAATTAAAGACAACGTAACAATTAGGATTTAGATATTCCGAAAAAATAGTGATTGTAATAAGTAATACATACGATTTCGAATTTCATGAATGAATGATGAATTTATTGAATATCATATAAAATATATAGAGATCAACAGAGAAATTAGTCATTAATATTAACCAACCTTGAGTAATTACACTGAATTTTGCCCATAAACTCTCCTCCAATCCCGACAAACTCGACGCCATGAGTGCGGATGTTGTGTTGTGAACTTGTGATGGGAAGGTGGAAAGATGATTGGGCGGTTGCTGTTGTATTGTATTTTAGGGGTTTGAGGCAATAATTATTTTCAATGGCTGAATGGATGATTAGGGCATTAAGGCACACAGTGGGGAGCTCGAGGAAGGCACAGTGAAGTCCGGCCCCGTCCAGGACCTAAAACTATAAAAGATATTTATTTTAATTATGTAACTTTTATTTTTGTTAAAATCTTGTATTTTAAAAGTTAAACTTAAATCAGAATAGTTTAGTTTTCGAGAAATATGGGACGATACTGCGCATTCTAAGGAAATCTGAGGAAAACGGGACGACACCCTATGCCCTTAGGACAGTAATTTGTTGTTATGTTGTAAAAGCTGGAATACAAATGTGAAATGTGCCTTGAAAATGAGCTTCTTTTTTTTTTCACCTAAACAATATTTAATCTAAAATCTTCAATGAATAGTTGGTTTAGTTTTGTCATTAACTTATTTATTTGGGCCTATTACATGCACTATATATAAAAACTTTCTAAAAATTTGAGGGCCCTTATTTTTTGGTGGCCCTAGGCCCGTGACTAGGCTGGAAAGTCCATTAGGCCAGCCCTAGGTACTTGCTTCAACTTATGGTAAACCAAAAAAAAAAAAATACTTTATTTCGAATATAACTCCGTTTCCAGCAAAATATATCTCGAAATGAAATGCCGAGAAGTATAAATCAGGCACAACCATGTATTAAGAAAGTTGGGATTTAAGATCTGACTTTGCATATTTGATCCGATTCCGTATGTTTATGGTTGTAAGCTCAGGTTTGCATGCAAATAGATATTAATTGACTTGAATTTCTTAATCTCAAATATTCCTTATTATGTCCCGGTTTGCATGTTTATCCTTAGGGGCTTATTGTTTAAACGCTTACGGAGTGTTGGCATAGTTGCCCCTGGCTTTGCTATACACCATAACTCGACTATGATACCAAAAAATATTTCGTACATTAATGATATACACTAAATTCTTGTTTCATCTTAAAACATTAATGATATCTACCCGTCTTATTTTCATGATAAACCCACTCAATTTCAAAACTAAACAACGAGAGAGAGATACCTAAGCGGTTATATAACTACCTTATACATCACGCAATTTCTACTTAGAATTGGCTCTTTATTAGCGACCCTCTCTCAATATAAAATATAAGGGTATCTAATATTCCGATACTCACACCAGGCTTTTACTAGTAGAAAAATCACCAGAAAAGAAGCCAACTCACGCAAAACAAGTTCGTCTTCTATTACTTGATAAAGAGTTCAAATCACATCTATGAATATAAAATCCACAATCTACGCAATTACCATGTAAAATGGTATGGCATAATATAACCAGTCAGAGTCAACCTTTCGGTCCATTTAAGGGTGCAAAAGTGAGGAATTTTGTTTTAAAACTTTGGAGGAATTTTTTAGAGAAGCAAACCTTCTGTTTTGGCATAATACAAAGCCACTGCAAGTAAGATGATAAACAGTATGATCCATACGTTCAAGCCTGCAACAACAGCAAAAAAGTAAAAATGTAAAGAAAGCCTTTCATCAGTTGATAAGAGAAAAATCACTGGAAAATGAAAATAAACTAAATTACAAATACAAAACCAGAAGCTTTAGCACTAAGAAAGGGTGAAAAAATAACATCTGAAATATAAAATTTTACTAATGGGTTAAACAATATCGAAGAAGATGAGAAGAAATGTACCGTTTTTCTTGGCTTCTTTAATTTGTGTCACCCTTGCACTTGAATCCAAAGACGCAGATGCCAAAGCTCTAAATTAAAGCCAACGAACTTCATCAACATATAGTATGCAAAACAAAAGCAAGCTCTAAATGACAATTAAAATAAAATGAACCTTGAATCATGTGAGAATGCTAGTGCTGTTACAAGGCCCAAATGTGCTTTTTTTACTGACGTATGCACCTTCATACTACTAGCATTCAATATAAAAATATCTCCTTGGATTGTACCACTGTCAAAAATAAATAAAAAGTTAAGTAATCCACACACAATTCATAAAATAGATGTTAAAAAAAATAGTTAAGACTTACATGGCAAGAAACTTCCCATCGTCTGATACACCGAAGGCGGAAATTGGGTCCCGCACGATGTGCTTTGAGCTAATCCGCTTCCATGTTGTGGTGTTCCACTTAACGATACTTCCTCCTCGATCTATCAAAGTTAAAAAAAAAAAAAAAAAAAAAAACATGTCCAAAATCATTCATTTAACTAATAGCCGACTTCACATAAATAATAAACAAAAGTAGAGATTCACCTCGCATTGCAGTGATGTATAGAACTTGTTCATTCACATGGTTTTGTGAAAATCTACAAAATCCGAAAACCTCATCCTGAAAAGGACATGTAAAATAAGTAAGCTTTATATCAGAATATTATTACAAGTTGGGCTGCAAACGAACCGAACGAACACGGACAAGACTTTGTTCGTGTTCGTTTGTTAAGGAAATATATGTGTTCACCAACTGTCCATGAACACTTACCGAATAAGAATTTTTATGTTTGTGTTCGTTCGTTAAAAAAATGAACATGTTTGTTTGTTAATTTTAGGCAACGAATGTTCATGAACACAAATGGAAACAAACGAACACAAACAAGCGGTCATGAACATAATATAGAAAACACTGGTACTTATTAAATATTTTATTTGATGGAAGTTTGAAGAATTTAAAAAAATATAAAAACTAAAAACACTAATGAACTATCGAACACAAACGAACATAAACGACCACGTTATTGAACGTTCACGAACATTAATGAAAGAACGTGGACTTTGTTCATGTTCCGTTCATTTATTAAACGAACGAACATAAACGAACTTCCGGCCGAACATTTCACAAACTGTTCGTAGAACGTTTGGTTCGTTTGCAGCCCTAATTACAAGTGCATAAAACTCTTTTAACTTTTTTACATTTTCTTTCGGTAAAGAAGCTTTAAGTGTTGACGATGCGATATCCCAAACTCTACCGGGCCCGCCACTTCCCACAGATACAAGAAACTTCCCGTCAGGGCTGCAACACAGATTAACAAACACCTTTGAATTTATACAGCTTTGACTTTTTATATGATTATGAATTCACTAATTCAGCCACTATGATGAACCTGAAATCTAGATTTTTTACGGAGGTGTGAGCATCGGGTACATCAACAAGTGATTCCATGGTAGGCCATTTAAACGCCCTCAACTTCCCATCCTGTACTGCATAATAACTCGTTAGTTAAAACATAAAAACCATATAATTATCAACGGAAAGTAGGATTGATATTAAGGGTATTTGAAAGACGCATCCTACCTCACTGCCTAGGGCGAGTAAAGAACCATCATGGCTAAAAGTAACTGCTAACTGCTGTCCGATATGTTCTAATTCGTAAAGGACTTTTTCAGACTGTTTTAGACTTAATGTCAACGCGCTTTCGTTCTTGGTTGCTTCCCATTCAAACCATCTGCACACCAACAGTTTGAAAGGTTACCATATATCAGAAAGTTAAGCTACTAGTTAGATCATTTAACAAATATTATGAACCTCTAACTAGATTTTGAACTTAATGGGCTACCTGCAACTCTTTGGCAAGGAACATATTACACCTTCACCACCTGGATGAACAGCCATTCTGTAGGGAAGATCGTTATCAGTTCCAAACTTGCTTACCTGGGATAACACAATGTCACAATCAACTTCAAACACTAAAAATGCAGTCTCATATTAAGAAGATTCAAATTATTGTCCTGTAGGTGAACCCATAGTAGTCAAAGGCAATCAAGGCATGCGTCCAGGCATAGCCCAGCGCAGCAAAAAGGTGCCTTGCGTCCAACAAGGCTTAACAGTGCACATTTCGGCCACATTCCCCAAAGATACGATTTGAACAGATCTAAAACATCCAAAAAATGGATTGGAACCAATCTAACTTGATGTAAATCATAGTACGGGTAACCGGTAACGGATAAAACTGAAATTCGAATAGAAAAAACGGATAGATATAACGTTCGTTTGTGATATAGATACACCACACAAACAAACAAGAGAGCAACCTAATCTAATACTAGATACAAATTCACCACTAGTATCAATTTAAGGTCCAAAGAACATCACTCAAGTGGCCAAACTCGAGCTAGCAATGGAAGGTAACCGCTAACTCACAAAGAGAAAACACAGTCGACACTTTTTTAAACATATAATCACCACCTTCATTCATAAGCGAAAATCAGTACATAAAAGACGCCATGTTCTAAAACTAAATGAAAATAGAAAACTGTTTACTACCTACAAAGCCTAAAGTACAAGTGGAAGAGCATTGAAATAAATTGCATTAAAACATGCACTAAACAAACATAAAAAAGAAAAGTAGAAAGAATTATGGGTGGCGGTGAATGTGGGTTGATTCAACTTGCATGGATTCAATTTTGACCCATTTGATCAACGGCTAGTTTAATTAAATTGTTGTTCTTTGTTCGGGTCGATCTTGCTATCATAACTACGCCTAAATCAGCCTAAAACCCCTAAAAATGGTCTGTTAATATTGTGTGTCTCGCTTAAGTAAGCCCTGCGTCTGGTACCAAGGCCCAAGGCTCACCCTCTGTGCCTTGAGTACAAGTTTTGAAGATTTTGGGTGGAATCTTGCTGGGCACCTATAGGAGCGACCCATAGTAGTCAAAGGCAAGCGCCTAGTCACCCATCGCATCAAAAGCACCATCAAGGCACACATTCTGGCCAAATTCCACAAAATGCAGGTCTGAGAAGCCTGGCCTGGAACCAGCCTAAAACAACTAAACTAGCCCTAAACAAGCCTAAAACATGTCTAAAACCCCTAAAAATGGTCTGTTTATGTTGCTTAGCCACTTCAACTACCTAGGGTAACCAACATATTTAGCACATAGTTGATTACTGGCTTTGTTTGCTGTATAATGTCATCTATAATCTCTGTTATCCTAAATCTTCATATCCATAATATATATATATGAAACAGAAACAGAACAAAAACGCAGGTAAAAAAAAAAAAACAGAAACAGAAACTGACAGGTTGATCAGCAAGCGAATTAGAAGCACGATCAAAGAGGGAGATAAGGAGAGCATTAGGGATTCCACTTCGACCTTCGCCACCACCACCAGAAAATACAACATAATCAAATCCATCACCAACATCTTCCTGCTTAGGTTTTGCACCGAGAGGGACAAACGACGCACCGTAGAACGGGACGCCATACTTCTTACAATTCCCCATTGATTAAATCTACCTTCAACCGATGGCCCTAATCGATTACTGGAAAGAAGGAATCGTTTACGAATTAGAGAATTCGAAGAAATCGGAATCGAATCCAAGCGTGTTGCCAGTCCACGATGAAGAAGAAATTATACGGTGAATTTCTCCGTTTTAGGTTTTTACCAATGTTTTTGTAAACCTGTCAAATTTTGTAAAAAACGATTTTACAAGTTTACTAGGACGGACACCCACACCCCATTAAATGAAATGAAATTGTTACACCCTTGTTTTCGGTGAATCCTGACTGGTCAAGGAATCATTCCTGAGTTTGGTTTTGGAGCAAACTCTAATGCAGTGTTGGGGGAGGACAATCAAAACGTCAAAGTCCAACATGAAGAAGAAATCGGTGAGATCGAAGTAACCAACACTGGGGGACCCCGCGCGAGCATCACTCGCATCACCCAGACGGTAACCCCGGGAAACAATGGTGCTGGACCTTCAAACCCAGCTCCACCTCAGAACATTTCGGCGCTATTAGGGCTACCAGAGGGCGAAACTCTAGGCTCGTGGTACACCAAGCAAATTGCCACCATTAATGCGGCGTATCAATCTTTGAGCGCACAACAAGCAGTCTTAACGGCAGAACCGTCCTTGATTACACCCCAGGGACAGAGTCAGGGGGCTCGCCAGATACCCCCACAGCAAAACATCCAAGGAAGAGCTAACAGACCTCCCCCTACGAGAAGGCTAAGCGTGCATGACACGCGCGACACACGGGGAGAGACGGAAAGCTATTATGACCATCCGTCACACGTCCAAAGGGGTCCAGTTCATAGCCGGCTCACGCCGCGCAACATGAACAATGAATGGGAGGATACTGACCCGAATGACCCAACTTGGCAGGATGATGAGGGTTCGTCAGTCTTCAATCGCCTGCCGAAGAACCATGAATACTACAAACCAAGACAACATGTCGGGTACACTGAAGAGGCAGAGCGAGACTTTCGCATCGCCTATCGACCAGCTGAAGCTGCAGAACATTCAAAGTTCATCCCAAAGATCGCGCTGGCGCCGCTATCAAAAGAGAAATTACCTCCGACAGTTGGAAAGTTTAATGGGTTGACTGATCCTGATGATCACGTCAGAGTTTTCACAAGCGTTGGTTGCATGGGAGGATGGAATATGCCCATGTGGTGCCATTTGTTTATTCAAACTTTTACAGGGGCTGCTCGCGCTTGGTTCGACAGCCTCCCTCCAGGAAAGATCAAGTCATGGGTTGATTTCAGGACACAGTTTGTGAATCACTTCAGCCAGCAAAGACGTTACCAGCGCGACACAGCTGAGGTAGCAGATATTTGGCGCAGAGAGAACGAGGGTTTAGAAGATTTCATCACTCGCTTCAACAAGGAGTGTTTGGAAATTGGTGGCGTAAGTGAACAACTCATGCGCTGCCACTTCAAGAAAGCCATTCGCTGTGATAGTCTCATCAGAACTATCACTGGGAAAGATGGAATGCCCAAAGAATGGGATAAGCTCATGGAAGCCGCGAAAATAGTCGCGCAAACTGAAGAGTCACTGGCCGGTAACAACAACTCTTATATTGAAGATCGATTTTCTAAGGGAAACTCGCGCGATAACAGCAAGCGCAACAAGCACAAAAGTAACGATTGGAAATCCAGAAGATCAAGGGGCCATGAAGAGAGGCGGCGCTATAGAGAAGATGCGCGCGAAACAATTGACAGAATCGGGTATCGAAAAGCAGTCAGGGATGAAAACCGAGAAAAACATTGGACTCCGCTCATAAAGACACCAAAAGAGGTGTTAATGACGGAGAATCACGACTTCAAGGCTCCAAGGCCTATGACGAACAAGAAGGGCCAAGACCCGAACTTGTACTGCGATTTTCACAAGGATACAGGCCATCTTACAGATGACTGTATCAGCTTACGTCAAGAGATCGAGAAAGCGCTGAAAAGCGGAAAGCTAGGCCATCTGGTAAAGAACGTTCGCAAAGAGACACGTCAGATCCAGCGCAATGATGATGGAAGAGAGAAAAAAGTTAGACGTTTAGAAACGCACATGGTCAACGGGCCAAGGTATAGCACGAGAGATAAAGGCAAGCGACCCTACGAGCCGACATGGCAAGAGCAACAGGTCATCTTCCCGGTGGTACGCGGGGGGCCTCGCGCCATACGACCCATCGTCATCACCGGTATTATCGGCCATTATGAAACGGAGTATGTCTTCATTAACCCGGGAAGTACAGCTGATATCATCTATGAGCAATGCTTTAATCAGTTTGATGATGAAGATAAAGCGAGACTTGAGCCAGTTGATTATCCTCTGTCTGGATTTTGCAACGAAATGGTCTTCCCATTAGGCCAAATCAGCTTCCCCGTCACGCTTTATGACGGGAAGCATTCAAGAACAACGAATGTAAACTTCATGGTGATGCCTGTCAAATCGAGACATGATGTGTTGATTGGGAGAGAAACCCAAGGCGAACTGAACATGATAACTTCCACGCCCTACTCAGCGATAGGGTTTCCAACTGAGACGGGGGTGGCAATTATCTATGCCAAGAAAGAAGTAATGTCGACAGAAGAACTGCGCCCAACAAAAGCGGCGAAGGTTTCAACAACCGAGCCAGAAAAATGGGTGCTAAACCGCAAGTACCCGGAGCAAACGGTGACGATAGGCCACGCAATCTCACCAAACATCAGAACGCATCTCAAACAGCTCCTGTTCAGGAATATGGATATATTCGCCTGGACTCCGGCCGACATGACCGGTGTCCCGCGCGACATTACCGAGCATTGTCTGAATACTTATCCCTCTGTCGAACTAAAAGTGCAAAGAAGACGCAGCTTAGGGGCGGATAAGACTAAAGCAATGAACGAGCAGGTATGTGAGCTACTAAAGGCAGGAATCTTGCGAGATGTGCGTTATCAAAGTTGGGTCGCGAACCAGTGATGGTGGAGAAGTCTAGTGGAGGATGGAGAATGTGCGTTGATTATACCGATCTCAACAAGGCATGCCCAAAAGACTGCTACTCTTTGCCCGAGATCGACAAAAAGATAGACTCTCTCGCACCATACAGATGGAAATGCTTCTTAGATTGCTATAAGGGGTACCATCAGGTTCAAATGAAGCTCGAGGACGAAGACAAGACAGCTTTTCGTACCGATCTCGGGATCTTCTGTTATACAAAGATGCCATTCGGCCTAAAAAACGCTGGCGCCACATACCAGCGCCTGATGGATAAGACCTTCGTGGGAGATATTGGGAAGCATATCGAGGTTTATATTAATGATCTGGTGGTCAAAAGTCCTGAAGAGGACCAAATGTTGAAAGACATCGAAAAAACATTCAACTCATTGAGAAGCGTGAATATGAAACTGAATCCAGCCAAATGCTCCTTTGGCATGGAGGAAGGAAAATTCTTAGGTTTCATAGTCACTAATGTCGGATTTAAAGTCAATCCAGAGAAGGTCCAGGCAATAGAACGAATTCCATCACCACGAACAATCAAGGAGATGCAAAAGTTGGCCGCCCGCCTAGCCGCGCTTAACCGTTTTCTGTCAAACCACGCCGCGAAGTCATATCCTTTTATTAGCACTCTGCGCAATTGTGTGAAAAAACAAGAATTCAAGTGGACGTCCGAAGCAGAGGTTGCTTTTCAGCAAATGAAGGAGTGTTTGATCGAACTCCCTACCCTGACTGCACCGTTCGAAAAGGAGCCGCTCATCTTGTACTTGTCATCATCGGACAGGGCAGTGGGATCAGTATTACTGGTAGAGAGAAATGGAGTCCAAACTCCAATTTATTACGTCAGCAGGGTGCTTACCAACCCAGAAACGAGATATTCAACAATGGAAAAGTTGGTACTTGCATTACTACATGCTTCTAGAAGGCTGCGCAGATACTTTACAGGGCACGTGATCACAGTGCTCACCAATTTTCACATCGGCAGGATATTGCAAAAACCAGAGACGTCTGGGCGGCTAGCAAAATGGGCGATCAAGCTGGGGGGCCACAACATCTTGTACAGGCCGCGCCCGGCCATTAAAGGTCAAGTTCTAGTGGACTTCATCACGGAAGTCCCGGTTGATAAAATTAAAGAATGTGAGATTGTCGAAACTCCTGGAAAAGATTCGTCCAATGAGTTATGGTTGCTGTACACAGATGGGGCCTCAAACGAAGATGGCGCAGGAGCCGGATTGCGCCTTGTGAGCCCCGAAAAGCATGAATTTACTTACGCCATCAAGTTGGATTTCAAGAATACCAACAACGAGGCGGAGTACGAGGCATTTCTGGCAGGCTTACGCCTCGCCATAAAAATGGGAGCTAAAAATCTACAAGCACACATTGATTCACTCTTGATCGCCAGCCAAATTAACGGTGTATACGACGCAAAAGGGCGAAGTTATGGCCCTGTATTTAGATCAAGCAAAAGAGTTGCTTCAACAGTTCAAATCTTACAAGGTAGTCCACATCAATCGCTCCAAAAATAAACCAGCAGACGCCTTGAGCAAGCTTGCTTCAACCTCTTTTCAACATCTCGCCAAAGATGTCAGGATTGAGGTACTAAAAAATCCATCAGTCCTGCTACGCCAGGTAAATGTGATCGAAGTCGGGCAGCCATTTTGGATGACCCCTATAATTCAGTATTTGCAAGAAGGAATACTCCCCGAGAGCAAAGCAGAGGCAAGGAAGATTCAGAACAAAGCTCTGCATTATAAGATGAATAGTGGTATTCTATACCGAAAGTCCTTCTTGGGGCCCTTATTGCACTGCGTGGACCCCCAGGACGCGAATTACTTGATCAGAGAGATTCACGAAGGGATCTGTGGCATCCATGCAGGACCGCGCATGGTTGTCGCGAAGATTATGAACGCTGGATATTATTGGCCAGGGATGCATGTCGACGCCCTGAAGGAGCTGCGCAAATGCGACTCCTGTCAGCGACACTCTCCAAAAACCCTGCGCCCAAAGAACGACCTTATCCCTGTATCCACTGCTTGGCCTTTTCAGCAGTGGGGAATTGATATGGTGGGACCTTTGCCAGAAGCTCCTGGCGCCGTCAAATTCATAATCGTGGCCGTCGACTACTTCACGAAATGGGTGGAGGCCAAAGCCCTCGCCTCAACTACGGCAATGATGGTGCGCAAGTTTATTTGGGAACACATCATCTGCAGGTTTGGCCTGCCACTCAAGATTGTAACTGACAATGGCACCAATTTCGCGTCAGACGACCTGCAAAAGTGGATGAAAGAGATGAAAATCGAACACACTTTCTCTTCCGTTGTGCACCCCCAAGGCAACGACCAAGTTGAAAGTGTGAACAAAAGTATCGTCGAGGGGATAAACGCCCGACTGGGCACGAAGCGAAGAGGCTGGGTAGATGAGCTCCCGAGTATCTTATGGGCTCACCGAACATGCCGAAGACAAGTACCGGCGAAACCCCTTTTAGCCTAGTCTATGGCTCAGAAGCGGTTATCCCAGCAGAAATTGGCCTGCCCTCTCCGCGTTTGACAGCAGTCAACACAATCAATAACGAAGCAGAACGTCGTCTTGACTTGGATTTGCTAGAAGAAAGGCGCGAGATTGCGCGAATTAAAGAAGCCAAGTACAAGACGCAGCTGGAAAGATATTACAATGCTAGAGTACGCATTTGCACCTTCACTCCAGGAGAGTATGTCTTCAGAGACAATGAAGCTTCAAACGCCGAACGCCCCGGAAAACTAGCACCCAAATGGGAAGGCCCATACTTGGTTCACGAAGTGTTAGGAAAAGGGGCATACAAATTGCGCACCCTGGATGGGCACATCATCCCGCGCACGTGGAATGCGCAACAACTGCGCAAGTGCTATATGTAATTATTCTAGGCCACGCGCCCTTCCTAATTTCCTATGTTGGCTAAACGCCCCCTTTTGCTACTTATATGCGATGTATGATGGCCTAAGCGCCTGTTTCACAATCAATGAAAGCATACGACATGTTTTCTTTACCATGATGACTCTTTACGTTACAAATGCATGTTAAACTTTTGATTAGCACGAAAACACTCCAGTAAATTACGAGCTCCTGAGTTGCGCCTCCAAGGTCCTCCGCGAACATAGCGCGAGACCGGGCAGTTACACTCGCACATGAGCCACACTTACATTTATTCGCGCTAACTTAAACAAAGTTTCTAACAACAGTGCAATAATTGTAACGGAATAAAATAAACATAAACATCATGTTTAATAAGCGCAATCACGCAACAGTCACATAAAGACCAACTATCATTCATCTGATCCAAAACAAGCGCGACCGCGTAAATGGTAACATTCAAAACCTAAAAATTACAAGGCACAAAGCCTGAAAACACTATCTATTCAAAGCCATCACCAGCATCATCATCGTCGTGCTTATCGCCATCACCATCACCTTCGCCATCGCCATCATTGCCTGCTGTTTCCTCTTCATCAGATAATTCAACAGTTTCTGGTGGGTCGAGAATAGTCTTTAAGCGGTGACACCAGTCATCATGCTCTAAAGCCTTTGCAACCAAGTCCATGACGGGCAATGATAGGTGATCATAAGCACTTTCAGCACGACCCAACTCGGCATCAGCTTCATCGGTCACCGAGCAATGACTAGTGTCAAACTCTTGCCCAAACACCTCTTCAACATGCTGCGCACATTCCAGATAACCTCCACGATGACCAACCGCGCGAGAAGCATCTATAAGAGCAGCAACAGCTTTGTCCAGCTCCCCAGCATTTAAGATGGAGTTGGCCATCTACAGCAGAGGCAATAAATAAGACACTAGGCTTCAATAAATACAGCCAAAGTTAAGGGAAATCATACCAGAACTAATCCTCTGCCGCGCAGCCACTCAGCCTCGGAGACTAAAGTATCAACGATGCCTTGAGCCTCGGAATAGTTGTTTTGCGCCACATTGAGAGTAGATGTACTAATGTCTCGCGCTTCCTCAGCTTTCTGTTTGGCCTCCTCAGCAGTAGCAGCCTTAACCTTCTCCGCTTTAAGATCGATTTCCAAGGACTCGCTTTTATCAACCTGCTCTTGAAGGCGGCGTTTCAACTCAGCAATCTCGACGTCCTTGGCCATCAAATCCTTGTCTCTACCAGACAGTTGCGCCTTCACCTCGGCCAGCTCAACCTACAAAGGGTAAAAGACTTTACTTAAATCTGCTAAGAAAAGCATAAAGATATAAAAGGTAAAGGTTTTCCGAACCTCAGCATGATCCTTAGCAGCTTGCGCATCCTCGACCTTCCCGGTCAGCTCAGCAACCTTACCCTCAAGATCAGTGATCTTCGAGCGAGCCGCATACATGCGCTGATTATCCTTCTCACAAATCTTCTTCCATTCAGCTTTCTCCTTTGCCAGCAGATCCTCAGCGGCACGAAGCTTGCCCTTAAGTCCCTCACGGCCCCACTCTTCTGATTTCCTATCAGATTCAAACTTGGCTTTCTCTTCAACAAGGGCAGCTTTAGCCTTCTCATAATCTTTAACCTGCTTCAATAGGCGCTCACGATACTTTTCCCATTCCGCCCTCTCCTTGATCATGGTGCGCCATTCTCGCACGATCTGGTGATTGGCGGAGCGAGCGTTGGCCTCTCTAACAACGTACGCCTGGTACAACCCATCATGGCTTCGCGCCCTTTGTCGGTTAACTTCACCAGGAGGGAAAGAATTTAAGAACCAATCACGACAGGACGCGAAGTCCAGAAATGTATCCTTCTGCTTCAGACCCCAGGGAGCTTGATGTGGAGCATCACCACGCGCCTCCTCAGTGTAAGTCTTGTAATAAAGATCTCCCAAAGTATCCTTAGGACCGATGGGAGATCGAGGCACAAACCCTCCAGTACCACCAGCACCTGCGCCACCTGCAGCAGTAGCCGATCCACCAGCAGGCTTGGTCGGCTCAATGACCTCTGGTCCCTTATCCCGGGTAGTCTCCTTCCTCTTCTCCTTCTCATGAAGGGGCTGATCAAGCCCCGTAATACGGACGACCTCCGGACCCTGCGTTTTATATGCGCGATTGTAGCAGCGGCCCCGGTATCCTTTGGCTCACCTCCGACAGGCTTGTCGGCAGCCGTTTTTTCCTTCTCCTTTTCCTTATGTTTCTCTCTCTCCTCTCTTTCAGCAGCTCTCTTCCTCTTCTCTTCCTCAACTTTCTTTTTCTTCTCTTCCGCAGCCTTCTTCCTCTTCTCTTCTTCAGCAGCCTGTTTATCCTTCTTAGACTCTACTCCAGCAGTCTTGAAAGGTTTGATAGTAACTTTGGGCCTTTTCTGCGCCGGCTCTGAGGGCTCCGAAAACGCGACACCCTTCTTCTCAGGGGTTTTCTTCTTAGCCTCTGCAGAAGCTAAGTGTTAAAAAAGAGGAAGAACCAAGAAGCAAAGAAGCTAAGGAAAACTAACCAGGAGAAAATCTGTAAAGGGAGCGCAAATTGCTTTGCTTCCCAATCAAGGGAATACCTCCAGCCTTCGGCGCAGCAGACACACTAACTGTGGTCTCACTTCTACTTCTCTTCCTGCTGATTAACTTTGCAGCAGCCTCCTCCTCTTCCTCTTCATCATGCGCAACAGAGGACGGAGTCGCCCCAGCATCTGGGTTGCGAGAACCCACGCTCCCTGAGCTCTTCGAACCAGCTCCTCCTGACTTCTTCTCGCCTATACGCGACAAACCTTCCAGTGAATCACTGATAATAACGTAATCGTCCAAGTTACTCTGGCGAAGCGTAGTGTACCTTTGTCAGCAGCATCAGTAGTAGCACGGCTACTCCCACCTTTCTTGCTGGTCACCTCAGCTTCAAGATTGATCACCTTCTTTCGTTTAGGGGCTTTCTTCTTCTTCTTCTTCTTCTTCTTCTTCTTCTTCTCTTCTGGGTCAATCCCCAGGTCGCGCAACACACCTGCAAATATGTTAGACCACGAACTTAGTTCCCCATTTGATGATCCCACAGACTCCTTGCTGGAAAGATAGACAATCTCTTTCCCAGCAGAAGTCAATACGCGCAAGGGGCGAGGGTTAGGTATATGCGCACCTTCGGTTGCAGTAGGTGGATCGGTGAAAGCCCCAGGGACTGGATACATGAAGCGCGACTTGATCCTGTCATACCAATACTGCTTCCCCGACCTCAACGGGCGCACGCCCATAGATCCACCAAAAGTGGGAAAGGCAGCTTGGTAGAGTTGTACCTCTGCATTCAAAATTAAACAGTTGAGCGATGCGGAAATAAGCAGAAACTTAAAGAAGCAACTAACCTTTATCCTCAAGCTTCAAAACCGGCACCTCTTCGCTATCATGCGGCCACTGGTCACTCATCTGCGCCGCGACCAGGTCGTTTTCAACAAACACTTGGTTTGGAGTAGCAGTAAACTTCACATACCAGTTTTCCGTCTTGGGAATCGCCAAATCCTCCTTCACGATTGGTTCGGACCATGGGCGGAAGGTCATGGCAATCGGTATCACCTCCTCGCGAATGAAAAAGAACTTTGGTTTCCAGTCATGGAAACTCTTAGGAGGGTTCAAGAGTATCTTCTTCGCGGCCCCTCGACTGGCAAATGAGAAGAAGCCCAGATTCCTGATAAGTTGGTAGAAAACCCTAAACCTCTCTACCGTTGGGTCAACACCATGAGATCGGCAGAGGAATTCGAAATGTCGAACCCTAACCATCCCAGGAGGGCTTAGTTGTGAGATATGGAACCCATAGAACTGGAGTATATGGGCCAAGAATTCTGTAGCCGGCAATCGGAAGTTGCCCTGAAGAAAGAAATATTCAAACAAAGTAATGTACCCCGGCGATGCATCAGCGGCCGTTTGATTTTGGCCGGGGTACCGGGCATCCCATTCCGGTGGAAACCGGAAACTCCTGGTGATCTGCTCGAATAACCCTAAATCCCACTTAAGGAGGGGAACGGGACCTTCTTCAACGGGATTCTCTTCTGGATGTTCTTCAGCCATGAACTCTGAATATAAAAATTCTGGGAAAATTGTTGAAGATGTGATGAACACAATCTTGAAGATCTGCTATCGATCACTTGAAGATTTGAAGAAACAGAAGAAAAGTGGAGAGGAAGAGTAGAAACAGTAAAAGAAGTAAGTTCCTCCTCCACTTCATCAGATATATATACCCATCGCATTTAATGCGATGGGTAAACGTGCCAAGATCGCCGCGCACGTGACTAATCAGAAGACGACACGTAAGGCGAGAATCCCAGAGTGACGGTTACCACGCGCGCGTGGAGCTCACTCCCCTGACGGAAAGCCAAACCGTCAGAAATAACTTGATGACAGTCGTGTAAGTGGTCAACTCAAACGTCACCATCAACGACGTCTCCCACCAACTTGTCAGATTTCAAATTTCGAGGATTTTCCCGCCCAAATTCCTAGAAACTTAATGCAGAAGTTACCCAGGTAGCGCAATATGCATGGTCACCCAAGCATCCGCGCGCTGTCAACACAAAACAAAGAATCATCAGCTGCCAGATATGTAGTCGCGCCGTAACAATTGTCAAAACATTTGCACGCACCCCACTACCAATCAAAAAACAAGCATTTTCTGCACCTTTTTCTAAGTCCAGAGCTCGAACCACTTGCCTCGCGCATGGTGCAGCACTGGACTAGGGGGACTTGAAGGGGTATGGTCCCAAAAAAGTCACGCAAGCCTTTATTCAGGTCGCGCTCAGGACCATACTCCTTATTCGACCCATTTCTTATTGCCAACCTCGCGCGGGCTACTTCAGCATTCTTTGATCCGGCGCGAGGTCTGAGCAATAGAAAGCTCCACTGTCAACACTTAGCATTCTGAAATAGCATTCAGTAACCCGTACCCTGCGCGGGGTAGTTACGTGTTCAGCAAGAATCACGCATGACTACGGCGCAAGGCTGTTTCAGATAGTACACAAGGTACAAGTGGCAGAATGAAAGGGTCAATCAGCGTCCTTCTAGTCCTGCTCAATCGTGCTCCACGATCGTCTGACATGCAGGAGATAGAAAGTACTTAAGGACGCCTATGTGGCACCAATCACAGGACAGAGACACCTGCCCCACGATCTCCACTTACCTGTTGATGGCAGAAGGGCGGCCAGGCCGACAACCATGACACGTGGCTCCAATCACGGTGCGCCAGCACAAAGAAACTCCGGGAAGCCACTAACGGTCGACACCAGTGAGTCAAGGAGCATATCCATTAAGTTGTCGCCTTCCGGCCCAAGGCCTATCAGCCCACATCCTCTTACACCTCTCCGACTATAAATAGAGACTTCAGTTCCCAGGTTAAACATTCTACTCCCTCTACTCTCACTCTTAATATTCACTTATTTCCTCCAAACGGTCGCTTATTCTCACGCCGGAGCCCGATTAAGAGGAAAACCCCCATATTCCCCTCTTAACGAGTAACGGTGTTCTGTTTTGTAGGATTACCCAGTCATTAAGGAGCTCAGAAAGTCATAAGAAGATTAACTACTATGACAGGAACATAAACCAAACTGATTAACCCCATAATTAGTTTAGTGTTTCTTCAGTAATACACGTAAAAGCTTGAATATAATTAATAAAAGTTATACAAGTTGTTCGTACAAAATATCTACAGGCATAATCGAAATAAAAGCTAATTGAGACTATGTGGGTCTTTTATTGTGGAGTTGCAAATTCCAATTCTAAGACCAAAAGTCTGCTCTAACCTATTCCGTATTTGTTTTTAACTTGCGCTTAGTCTTTTGAAAATACGTCAGTTTTCACTGGTAAATACTAGTAACCGACTCTTTTGAAAACCTTTTCAAAATCTATTTAATACCACTAGGGGGTTACCCGCTCGCACATTGCGCGGGACGCCCTTGTAATATGGTTGGTGTTCCCTGAAGTGTTGAAATGGTCTCAGAATCCCTTGTAATCGAGTAGTGTTGAAATGGTCTCATTTCTGGCTTTGATAGGTCGGTACAACCCTCCACCTAAGAACCTTACACGGCCATAATTTTTTTTTGGAAAGGCAAGCGAGGATCAATTTTATTAACCACACCTCACTCTTAGCAAGATGCTAAGAGCGTAGATAAAACATGACACCAGATTACAATACACTGCCATTATCTTCTTATATCATTCCACCATAGAAAAAAACAATTCTACCCAAAAGTAATCTGCCCAAATCTTTTGACTCTAGTCTTTCCCAGTTTAGTTGGTTCCACTTTGATCTATTTTGAATGCACCAGATAGATGTTTCTTTTATGGCCTCCGTCAATTTTTGTTGAGAATTTGCACCTCCTTGGAATATCTTTTCATTGTGGCTGTTCGTTATTGTTAGAGAGTTTGGGCCTCCTTCGAATATCTTTTCAATGTGGTTGTTCCATATCTTCCACAACCACTTTGATCTATTTTGGATGCACCAGATAGATGTTTCTTTTATGGCCTCCGTCAATTTTTGTTGTGAATTTGCGCCTCCTTGGAATATTTTTTCATTGTGGTTATTCATTATTGTTAGAGAGTTTGCGCCTCCTTCGAATATCTTTTCAACGCGGCTGTTCCATATCTTCCACAACGTGCACATTTCGGCTCCAGTTGCTTTCTTCCTGGCCTTGCTCAGATGTTGTTCCATGTGTTGTAGTAGCCCATTTAGTCTCGAACTGCGCCGGGATATGTAGTGATAGCCATACACATACTTGCCACCAAATGCTTCTTGCCCTAATAAAATAACTTTATTTACAAATGTATGATTCTCATGAAAATATTTTTTTAAGATACATGTAAATGGATGAAAAAACCACTCTGCTAAGCATGCCTTTTTATCCAAGATATATAAATGCTGATGTGGAAATTAGTTTAAGTGTATAGTTTTTAAATGATGAAAATGTTTCTTCTAAAGCTCAAAGAAAAGTAAGTGGGTCCAGTCCCATTCACCTACATTAGTCAAATGAGTTTCGCTGGTTGAATTAATGAGTCATGCTTAAGTTCGCCGGTTGAATTGATGAATCTGAGCATGACCCTTAAAGACATCTACTCTAATTCAAGACACTTAAAATTTTTCATCTTTAACATGATCCACGAAACCCATTCATCTGCATGGGTCAGATCGGTTTCGTGGGTTGGTTTAATGAATCATGCTCGAGTTCACGGGTTAAACTGATGAGAACCCGAGCATGACACTTTAATTGTGTCAAAGACATCAACTCTAATCCAAAGACATTTACACTTCATCTTTAAAATGGTCCACGTAACCCATTCATCTACACGGATTAAATGGGTTTCGCGGTAATCACTGCCTCTATTATATGCATTGAAAACTGGGAGATTTTATGGATAAACATCTAAGGTATTTCCCGTGATTTGTTTGTTTCTTTGTCATATGCAACAAAACCTTCTTCTATATCAGCATGCTTTTTTGGAAAAAAAGAACCAGCATTCCACTTGTTTCAGGAGACAACCCGCCAATATAATAAAGCTTTCTTTGTGCTTGATCATGACTACTTGTGCTACTGTAACACCTCAAAAATTCACGTCCTATAATGTATTGACACGTGTCGTAAGCTTGAACGTGTGAAAGAATACTCTAGAGGGACTAAAGTTGACAAATAAAGAAACTATGTGAAAATAAGGGTTCAAAATGTCAACAATGGATAAATATATCTTACAATAACCCTACATGATGTTTATACCCTTAAACGAATAAATCATGGATCATACGATGCTAAATATGAAAGAAAGTGAGAGATTACAAACTACAGGGGTTAAATGTGTCAACATGTTTAAAGTATACCTCTGAGTGACCTTTTAGCAAACCCGAAGCTTTGTAACAATTAATTACGCTCACTAGAATGTGTGATAAAAATTTCATAAAGTTTCGTTATCGTATTAGAAAGTTATGATCAAATTCGTATACGAGGGGTTAAAAGCGTCAACGTTGAAATTTAAGACTTTTCGGTGATCGTGTGAATAGCCGGGGACCTAAAAAAGTTAGTTTATGACTTGGAGTCCTTAAAAGTCAAGTTTGGGGGTTACAAGTGCAAGAAAGCATCTTAAAAATCAAGTTTGGAAGTTCAGGGGCCAAACTGTCAACATTTGAAAAATTCTGTTTGCTGGCCAAGGGCTTGCGCACCTCAACACTATTGATGTTATGGTGCGCAAGCAATGCCCAGATGCAGCAACTCGTTTATTTTGCCTGTTCAGCCCATTCAAACGTCAAGTATTGCCCTTTTTCACTTCGATGCGCGTCCCCTACAAATTTTAGACCTTAGGGACACTTGTTACTGATCCATGATCATGTATAGCATGATTTGTCATCATCTAAATGAATCAAGATCACTATAAAAGGCCATTCATGTTGCAACATTCTTGCACTCATTCCATCTGCATTTTTGGAGACTTCCTGGAGCTCTAGAGCAGACCCTAATCATCCTTAGTCTTAATTAAGACCTTGGTAAGTTTGCTTAACCTTCCTTAGTTAAGTTTTTACTTAGTTTAAGCTTAAAAGTCAAACCGTCGTAATTAACGGTTGACTTAACGATTAATCATTGTTGGTCCAGTGATTAGTCGAATTGAAAGTAGTTATAAGTTGGTAATTATGTGGGTAATAAACCCTTAAAAGGGTTCCCCCTGATTCCCACTCTAACTAGGTCAAATGTCGGGTCAAACTAGTTATTAAAAAGTCAACAGGATACTTAAATTCTAATTTATGCATAAGTAGCAATGTAGAACACATACAACCTGTTTGATCATTAATATAACTTGGTAATTAGTGTAAGAACATGTCTAAACATGTTCAACCCGACAATTTACTGTTTGGACCCGGTTCGGAACCGAAAGTCGCAAAGCTTTGACTTTTGCTTTGACTTCAGTTCTGACCCGATTTAGAAGGGTTTGGAAATGCCTTAGATTTTCCTTAGGACCAGGTTACATGATAGTATAACCCTCTGTGGTTGGATCGTTGATTGTCCGATTCGTTTACAAGTTTCCGTTAAATGCCTAATGTTGACCAATATGCCCTTTTGACCATAAAATGAGAATTTTAGAAATATGAAAGGACATAAATCTTTGCTACTGAATTATAAACATGTCCCTAAAATTTCACATCAGTTGGAGGTCTAGATTAGGAGTTATGCTCATTAGCGTAATTATAACACCTTTTAGTAATTAAACGGCGCGATTAGCATAAAGCCTATCTAAACCCAATTTTCGACACCAAAACTTTTACCCACTGATATAATATAATATTTTGGAATTTTTGAAGATTTTTAATTATTTTTAACCTACTCATAACCTACGGTTATGGCCTCGATTCGGTAAATACCGATTATACCCTTTTCGTTCATAAAATGAGTTCTACATAATATTTTGACACCAATCCAATTGCTACTGATTTTATATAATAAATAAAGTATTTTTAACTTTATAACCTGATAAAAAAACTCAGATTTCCGGTATAACCCGGAAATCGCTTAAAATGGCTTTTTACGCGTATTAAACGCATAGTTTGGGTTTAAAACCATTTTGTCATATAAGACCTATTACCAACTGATATGACCTATTAAAATAAGTTATTTTACTGATGTATTCAGACCCGAATCTCAGAACTTCATTTAATCTCTTTTATATAATCTTTTAAATGACCAAAATACCCCTACGAGGCTTATATTGAAATTAAACTCGTTTTGGGCATAATGGAAGGTATCCTATTGATATCACAACATGTATAAGGCATATTAACTTAAGAAACCTGTTTAGGACCCATATGGTTACCCGATACGCCTCTTGAGCGTTCGGTTCGGTTTATGTAACTAGTTTGCATAAATTAGCCGAAACGGGTCAAACCTTATCAGTTTCATTTCAAAATCCAGAATGTATTTAGTTTACCCATTTTATACAAGTCTTCATACTTGTTGGGTCTAAAACACATTCTATTCCGGTCTTCGCTTAATCATGCGTTTGAACCGTATATTTCCTTAAAACTAACCGGTCTAAGTTTAGGCTTAATTAAAGACCCGTTAGTATTCTAATTGGTTATTTATACCATCATTCTAGACTAGAGCCTTCCGGTAAATTGTACCTACGCTTACTTAAGTGAATACGGCTGAGTTATTAAAATTCTTGCTATTTAAGACAGGAGCTAGCTCAGGTAAATACTTTTATCTTATTTTCCCTTATACGGGCTTGGGACACGGTATTATAAAAATACCGCTTGGTCAGGTGTAGAAACCTTTTAATCGGAGATGATTAAATTGCATAATCGCGTTTTAATCTGTATTGATTGATAACAAATAACATTGGGGGTTAATGACCGTGTCCTGGATATCCTTGGCTCAGTTAAAAAGTGAATGGCCATAACTTAAGCACAAGGTGTAGGCATAACACCTCCTGTTGCGTATGTAAAAGATATACTCACTCGTAAGGCTGTCTTCTTGTGAGTTATATTTATGGTGTGTCGATTAATCTTGACCGGCTTGTATTGTATAATCACCGGCCCTAAATGTTGGACAAACATGTAAATCGGATACAAGATTTTTATTAATAAGATTGTCCCAAGTATAAAAGATTAATTTTGTCTCGTGCATTTTAATCAAATTATAAAAGATATTTTGTGCCACGTGCATTCAAATCAATTTATAAACTCTTTTCAAAATGAATGAGTTAAATTGTATTTACCAGTGTAAACTGACGTATTTTCCAAAAGGGTTAAGTGGCAGGTACTGTACGTAATTGGCTGGGAGCTCAGGGCGTTAATAGGGGATCTTGCAAGTTCTAGATGCCTAAAGTCTGTTGAACAGTTTTCTTTTATTTGATCCGCCTGTGGATCCTTTACCTTCCGTTGTACTACTTTGACATTACTTTATATTCGGAATGTAATATATTTATCTTTTGCTTCCGCTGTGCATTTATATATTGTGTTATTTGACTATGATGATATCAACTACGTCACGATACTCCCACACCGGGCCCACCGGTTGACACGTGGAAATTCGGTGTGTGACAGCTACTTACTTCTTCATAAGCTATGGTGTAAATGTAGGTCCCTGAATCCCGTATGGATCGTAACAAGACTGTTAATCTATCAAGGGTGCGGAATCCCCTTGATTGATCTTCGAACACAGAAACAAGATTATGTAGAAGAACAAGAACTCGAACACACAAACACGCAAACTTTCAAACTGATCTTCTGTGATTATCAAACTCTTAGAAGCGTTTTACAATCACTAAGATCTACAAGAACCTAACAGCCGATTTCTGTTTTGTTCTTAACCTCTCCAAATTGAATGCTCTCTCACAATCTCCAAAAGGCTCTCAAGTTGTCTAAAGTGTCTAACACTAGAACCCAAGACTAAGGCTGTTTATATACACACAGCCAAGATCTCGAATTTGGGCTTTGCCCATATTACATTTGTCACATAAACTTGGGCCTAATAGACTTAATACAAACTTGGACTGATTGGGCTTTATAGAACTCGTTTTTCTTTAAGTCTTCATGATCCAATCTTCTGTTTAATATCCAAAGACCAATCCAAAGCTGTTGTCATGTAACATGCACCAACAAACTCCCCCTTGACAATAGCTTGCAAAGGAAACTTTAGTCTTCAGAATCTCACAGTCTTTGGTCTTTGGATAGCGTCAGCTTCAACATGAATTCTGTCTTTGTCAGCAACATCTTTGTCAGCAACAGACTCCCCCTAAGCTGATGCATCCAATCACCAAATCTTCCAAGTTTTGATTCAGCATTCAATGTGTCTTCACAACATCCACTCTGCATTGTAGAAGGAGGATTCTACCAAGCAGCAACAAACTCCTCCTCTCTTCACAGCAACTTCTCATCAACAAACTGCTTCAATCTGTATACTATAAAACAAACATCTCGAGAAACCATAAGAATTTTTCAACATAGTTAAAGAATTATTATTATACAAGAGATAGTTAAACTGTATCAGATTAAGCATCTCCAAATAAAGCACCAACACGCACAAATTTTTTAACAAACACCTTATAACCTGCATGATTTAAAAAATTTTGAACCCACTTTCTAACACAGTCTCCCCCTTTCGGTAACAACTCCTCCAAGAATAACAGTTTTCCGTACATTAAGAATTTTAACAGAAAAAGACACTATTTTTGGATTTTTATATTTTCAAAAGTAAAGACTGAAAGCAGTAAATAAATATTTACAGACATTCTTTTTGCGAGTTTCGAGGGTAAGAGAATCATATCAGTGTACGGTCATGTCAAAACGCTCTTGTTGTTCTTTTAGTTAACATTTAGATAAGCATCCTATAACGATTATCGGTATTGTTGTCCACATAAGCTCAACTTATCATATGTAATCATGGCGAGGGGATACGTTAAGGTATGATTTATACTTACCGACCGGTGTTCATCCACATCACGACACATTCCCGTATCAAGGTATGCACGAGGGTTCATCTTACCGGTGAGTATACCGATTATCATCTGTTTGACCGTATATGATGTGAGAAACTCACTTATTTTGATTGAAAACAAGCCCTATGTGATAGAATCACTTATTGATGAGGAACTTGATTTTCAGATGCATGAGGGCACAGGAGCAAGTCCGTGAACAGGTCAGTACTTTCGTACAGCAGAGAGACGAACTTGACTCCAGATAAATGTGATATTTTATCACTTATTTTGGGGACATGTGATTGTTGATCACTTATTGAGGTCGAATGCAATATGTACACGTATGTATGATATCATGGAAGATCTAGACTTGCGTCCCCGTTATTTTTTCGGTAAAAGATACAACCATGATACCCAGATGATAAGCAGCATAAAGACCGAATATCTCAGAACCTCGGCAATCTCTCAAACGAAATTTCGGTACTAAGACCATATGCCAATGAATGGTTCCCACCTGGTCTTCAGTCGATTTAAGATTATATCACCCTGCACACTTTAAAATGATTGTGAGCCTACCGATACATCTTATATAGAGCTGCTTAGCGTATTTCATTTAAGGTTTAAAGAGGTTTAGACAGACCACTGATGTACTATCATTTTCTCTTTTGCTCGCCAGGAAACTCATTTTTGCTTTTCTATTGTTTTTGTGTTTTTGAAATTTTTAAGAAAAACAGTAAACTATTTACAAAAATTCTTATGAAAAACCAGTTATTCAGGATTCCTCATCCCATTGAGTTCGACTAAGTGTTCAAAGCGAGCTCGATCAAAAGCTTTTGTGTAAAGATCAGCAAGGTTATCTTCTGTGTCGACTCGGTGCAATTCAATTAATCGTTTTTCAGCACAATCCCGTATAAAGTGATGACGTATGTCAATGTGTTTAGTTCTACTGTGCTTTACGGGATTGTTTGTGATTGATATAGTGGCATTATTATCTATCATAATAGGAGTACGAGTGAAATCCAAACCGTAATCGCGCATCTGCTGTTGGATCCAGAGAACCTGAGAGCAACAGCTACCCGCAGCAATATATTCAGCTTCACACGTAGAGGTAGACACACAGGATTGCTTCTTGCATTGCCAAGACACGATCCTGCCTCCTAAGAACTGACAACCACCTGTTGTAGACTTCCTGTTTGATTTGCATCCTCCAAAGTCTGAATCAGTGTAAGCAACGAACCTCAAATCATTATCAGCTGGATACCACAAACCAAGTTTAGGTTTCCCCTTCAAGTAACGAAGAATCCGCTTCACTGCTTTCATATGTGACTCCTTTAGATTTGCCTGATATCTGGCACACAAGCATACGGCAAACATGATGTCGGGTCTTGAAGCAGTCAAGTACATTAGAGAACCAATCATCGCCCTGTATTGAGTTGGATCAACATCTTCAGTGCTTTCATGATCTGGGCCGAGATTGTGGTTTTCACAAATGGGTGTGTTGAAAGTAGAGCAATCATTCATTTTGAATCGAGCCAAAATGTCATACACATACTTTGTTTGATGTATAAACATCCCATCCTCCTTCTGTTCAACTTGTAATCCCAGAAAGTAAGACAGCTCACCCATAGCACTCATTTCAAACTTGCTCTTCATCACCTGTTCAAATTCCTTACACATGTTTTCGTCAGATGACCCAAAGATGATGTCATCCACGTATACCTGTACCAGCAGAAAATCTTCCTTCTTTCTCTTAATGAACAGTGTACCGTCAATCTGACCTCTTTCAAAACCATTCTTGACCAGATGTGTAGACAGTGTCTCGTACCACGCCCTGGGAGCTTGATGTAACCCATACAAAGCCTTATCAAGTTTGTACACTCGATCTGGATAGTCTGGATCAACGAACCCATCTGGTTGTGAGACATACACCACTTCTTGGACTTTTCCGTAAAGAAATGCACTCTTCACGTCTAGTTGGTAAACTTTGAAGCCCTTGAATGAAGCAAAAGCCAGAAACAAACGAATTGCCTCCAACCTCGCCACTGGTGCAAACACCTCATTGTAATCAATCCCCTCTTGCTGATTAAAACCTTTGACAACCAACCGAGCTTTGTTGCGTGTGACAATACCTCTTTCATCTTTCTTGCACCTAAATACCCATTTAGTGCCAATCTCTCTCTCACCTTTTGGAAGGTCCACCAATTCCCAAACCTTCAACTTAGCAAACTGGGCCAATTCCTCTTGCATAGCTTCAACCCATGAATTGTCTTTAAGAGCCATATGAATGTTCTTCGGCTCCTCTTGGGAAATAAAGCAACTATAAAAGCACTCGTTCACTATCCCAGTCTTCTCAATTGAAACAAATAACCCAGAATTCGCTTCTATGCTTCTTCTAGTCTGAACACCTGCAGTAGGATCTCCCAGTATCATATCAACCGGATGATCTCTATTTGCTTGTGTAGTAGCAACAGCATCGACTTCTAGATTATCACCCAGGTTTGATCCAACCCCCCCCTGAATATTTTGATTTGCAAACGGATTAATGAAATCCTCCCCCTGAAAGGGTTCAGAGTCACTATCGCTTGAATCAGGATCAGCAGCACTTTGGGAAGTTCCCGGAGCATCTGACATATCTACATTCGATCTAGGCACAAATTCACCTTCATCGTCTTCACCAATCACTGTTTGAATCAGCTGAGAAGCATCTGCATCAGAAACCTCAGGAATATTAAATGATTTAAACACACTATCATAATCATATAATATAGCAGGACCACTCGTTGATTGTTGAGGTTTGTAAGAAGTAATTTCTACATTGAAAACAACCTCAATTTTACCAGTTTTTAGATTAAAAACCCTTTTATTCGGTGTGCCAGGCACGTAGCCCAGAAAGTAGCCTTCATCTGCCACCTCACCGAATTTTTGTTTATCTTTGTTTCGCACAATGGTGCAGGGTAATCCAAATGGTTCAAAGCCTGTTAAGTTTGGTTTTTCATTAAACATTAACTCATGACAAGTTTTGTTAAAACGTTTAACGGTCAAAACTTTGTTTAGGACGTAGCAAGCTGTATTCACAGCTTCTCCCCAGAAAAGAACTGGTAGCTTTGAATCTGAAAGCATCGTCCTAGCGGCTTCAATCAACGTCCTGTTTTTCCTCTCAGCGACTCCATTTTGCTGAGGAGTGTACGGAGCGGAATATTGATGTTCAATTCCCTTTCGAAGACAGTAGAGATCCAGAATCCGATTCTTGAACTCCGTGCCATTATCACTCCTTATCCTCTTGATCCTTGCATCATGAACGTTTTCCAATTTTGTAAAAAGATCTATCAACATCTCTGCTGTCTCATCTTTTGTACCTAAAAAGAAAACCCATGAATAACGTGAGTAATCATCAGTGACAACAAGACAATAGTACTTTCCACCTATGCTCCTCACGTTCACTGGACCGAATAAATCCATGTGAAGTAAATCATAAGGGGCATTAATGGAATTTACTGTTTTAGACTTATGAGGTTTCTTGTGTTGTTTTCCCTTTTGACATGGAAGACATTTATCTTCCACTTGAAACCTCAGCAATGGAACCCCTTTCACTAGCTCATTCTTTATGATATAATTCATTTTGCGGTAGTGAATGTGAGCCATGCGTCTGTGCCACAACATAGATTCAGCTTCAGATGCTTTTGACAGTAAACACGCCACCGCAGCAGTTGGATCCTTGGCACCCATGTCCATGACATAAGTATCATTTTTCCTTGGTGCACGCATAACTATCCAATCGTCCGGAATGACCAAACACGGTTTCAACACCAATGCCTCAGTATTTGTAAAATGGACCGAGTGACCCTTGTCGCAGACTTGTGACACGCTCATCAGATTGTGTTTAAGCTGCTCAACATAGTTCACTTTGTCCAAAGTGATCTTCCCATTCGTCACTTTTCCTCGTCCAGTAATCCTACCACCTTTAGCACCAGCAAAATTTACATGTCCACCATCAAATTCTTCAAATTCAGAAAACAACCTCGCATCCCCCGTCATGTGCCTGGAGCAGCCACTATCAACATACCATAAGTTGATAATCCTCCTTAGCAGCTCCTGCACACACCAACCGAAAGATTAGTTAGATTGGGGGACCCAAGCCTTAATGGTCTTGGGTCTTCCAGATTCATCAACTACAGGAACATCCATCCAGTATCCATCACTCCTAGCTGGAGTCTTGGATCTTGGGCCTGTTGATGGAGATGGGGCATGATTTCTATAAGGTCTCTGGTCCTGAGGGTACCTATTTCTGTTAGGACTATGTGACCTTTGAAAATTTTGATTTTGATTCCAAGAACCTTGATTGTAATTTCTAAAGCCATTGTTATAAAAAGTTCGACTACCATTATTTTGGTATCGATTTTGATATTGACCTTGACTTCTGAAATTATTTGAATTCTGATTATTCATTTTTGGTGTGTTACTTCTAGGTCTTTCATATCTGCCTGATGTAGATTCAGGCTGAAATCTTGGTTGATTTCTTTGGAAACGAGGAACTTGTGGAGTTCCTTTTTCAGCCTTATCTACACCACCAGCAACACCCGGTTGTGGCTTTGGAACAGATTTGTTTGGAGAATTTGAGACTTTCTCCTCATTATCACCTTGCTTCTCAGGTGATTTCCCTCTTTGTTTCTCACTAACTTGTGCTTCAACCTTTTTGTTAGGACAGCAGCTAGCTACATGTCCCTTTGTGTGACATTTGAAGCACGATCTCTTTTTCGAAGACTTCTCAGTTGAAGCCTTTGAACTAGATTCTGGTTCTGATGATGATGCCTTAGAAGGATTTGGTTCAGTTTGCTTAGTTTCAAGATTTTCTATGTTCTTATTTTTTGCAAACTTTAAATTTGATTCGTTTTCAATAACGGCTGTTTCGTTTTTCATGTCACTTCCTTGAACAAAATTAACCTTTTTAACAAAAGTTGGATTTTTATTCGTAGGATTTGAGTTTTTCTTTTTCAAAACAGGTTTGCTGTTATTTTCCTTCTTAGCATCATTATCTTCAGACACATCACCTTGACTGGATGTGAAACTACTTGGTGATGTTGACAGACAGTCTGTAAGCTCATCCTCATCAGGTAGGAAAGAATAGTCATGACTAAGAGGAGGTGGGACTTCATTAAAGCCCTGGAATCCCACACTTGTCTTGTCGTTACTCTTCTTTAACCCACTCATCATGTGTTTCATAACAAAAGTAGAATCCCTGAATTGACCTAATTTCTTTTCAAGTTCAATAATTTTGAGTTGTGCATCTGACAACTCTTTGCATTTTTCAGAAATCTCTTTTGTTTTCTCAGCCATCATGTCATGAGCTAAGTCTATGACTTGAAGTTTTTCGTTTAGTTTGCTGGTTAAAACTTCAATTTCAGCTTCATAGCCTTTTATCTTTTTCAAATATGATGACTCGTTTCTTTTAGCAAAGAAATTTGATTCTTTTACGTTAGACATTTCGCTCACAAGACTTTTGTTTTGAGTTGACAATTTGTCAACTTCACCCTGTAGTTCACGACACTTTAAACAAACAGAAGTGGCAGAGTTACTTACCTCTCCTGTCGATTTGTCTGAGTTGGCCATGAGAGCAGCAAGTTGAGCTTCCATTCTTTTGATGATTTCATCTTTCTCATCAGCTTCCATTTCATGCTCAGACTCAGGCTTATCCTCTTCAGCATCTGTTGTCTGATCAGCCTTATCTTCCTCAACTTCACTCTTCTTCTCAACTTTAGCCTCATCTACTGTAGCTTCACCATCATTGATTTGAGTGATCTCTGCCATGAATGCTTGAGTGACATTCTCATCATTTTCTAAGTGAATGCTTCAGTCATATGAGCCTTCTCTTGCAGTAGATATCAACGCCCTTGAGTTAGAGTTAGAGTTAGAGTTGTTTGATGCATTCCGATTGTTTGAACTTTGATTCGTATTCTCATGCTTTTGTTTTTGACATTCCCTAGCGAAATGACCATAACTCTGACAGTTAAAGCACCTGACTTTGGTCTTGTCAAAACCTACGCTCTTTCCTACAAACTTCCTTCCAGTTCTGTTCATGAACCTCTTCACACGTCTCGAAATCATGGCCATCTGCCATTGCAGATCCATCTCTTCTAGATCATCAGGGTCAATCTGATCATAATCTTCATCTAAAGTGGCAGGATCAGATATTTTCCCTTGAATGTAGTTCTCATAAGACGCAACAAAAGAAGCAAGTAGAGCAAGATGTTCTTCAGCAGACTTCACACTCATAGGCATTGACTTTGCACTACTACTTTGCTTTGAAGTTGATGTTCTCTTGACTCCTGTTGATCCTCCTGCAGCAGCTACAAAACACACATCACCATCCTCATTCACTGTGACCTGCTCCTTATCACACGAAAGAAATGCAGTTGCAGAGTCGCTAGAAGCATCATGAGGTGAAGAAGATGTAAGCCCATTGTATATCCCTGGATCTTGAACCTGATCATAACCAATGTCCTTTTTCTTCATACTAAGCTCATAAGCTCTAAGCTTTCCAACTACTTCTTCCAATTCCTTCGTGTCATAATCTGCTTCTCCCTTAATCATGAGAGTGTAGATATCCCATTTAGCCGGTAGAGCATCAAGCAGCTTGTCGTTTTTCTCAATGTCAGTATAGCAATCTATATCATAATTATCCAGTTCTGACATCAGATGGTAGTATCGAGTGATGACGTCTTCAAGTGACTCATTCTTCATGTACTTGAATACAGCAAACTGCTTCTTCAGTAGATCAACTTTGTTCTTCTTGACATCAGGATTTCCCTCATATCTCTTCTCTAGTGCATCCCACATTTCCTTTGAAGTAGTGTACTTCTTAAAGGTATGCTTTATGCCATCAGGTAAAGACATTTTAATGGCTGCCAAGGCTCTCTTTTCAGCCTCATACATTTTCTTTTGTTCGGCATCCATATCAACATAAGCAGTTATACGTTGTCTTCCCTCAAACTCGTGAGTTGGGTTCACATACCCATCGTCTATGCACATCCACATACGTGTGTCCTGGTACTCAACAAAAGATTGAAACCTATCCTTCCATGTCAAGTAGTTCTCCACCTTCATCATCTTAGGTGGTTTGTTCGTCGTGCCTACCTCATGTTCCATCCTTAAGAGTTCGTTCAATTTAGACATGTTCGACATTTCAACGTAACAGACTGATAAAACCGTACAAGAATTTTTCCGGAAACAGTGGTTACCAAATTACACCGTTAGAATCGTCTCGAAAAGACAAATCCAAAGATATATAATGTCGAAAACTGAATTCGGGATTTTCCCACGAGTTTTTTTTTTTCGTAAAAATCCCACGAGTTCAACGGTGCAGACGGCTTCTTCAGATGTGCTACAGATTGTTCTCTAAACTCAAAACACTGAAAAAATTCCTACGCTTGCCTTTCAAAATTCCACCACTAGTTAATCGCACAACATAGGATCGCACAAGACCCTTTGAAACGCACAAGGTCTTTTGGATCGCACAGCCCACTAACTTTGGGCCAAACAGTCACTTTAACGGGCCTGGGCCTGATCGCACAAGTTTCTGGTTCGCACAAGCTGACTTCGGGTCGCACAAGAGCTCCAAACGCACAAGATCCTCAAACGTACAAGATCTCCAAACGTACAAGCTTAAAACAGGGTCGCACAAGAGCTGATTGGGCCACCCAGCCACCCAATCCCGAAACAGCAGCAGCTGACAACAGCAGCAGCTGACAATCCAGATCGCACAAGCAAGGTCTTAATCAACACTTCTTTCTATACACGAAATCCAAGCAAAGTCTTCCTACAAACACGAAAACAGTCAAAAACAATAATCAAAACAGATTAAAATACACGAATTTAAACTGTTCTTCAAGTGTTCTTCGTGTTCTTCGCAAAAACCCAGAACTTTAACTCGAAATTTCCAAACAACCAACTACCAAAACAGATCAAAACTCAGAATTTTGAACTGTTCTTCCTTGTTCTTGCTGTTCTTCACGAAAATTATGAATGAGACACCAAAAGTTCTTCAACCGAAAAACAACTTGAACCCAATCGATCAGTCTTGAACCACGCACAAGAGCAAACGCTCTGATACCAATTGTAGGTCCCTGAATCCCGTATGGATCGTAACAAGACTGTTAATCTATCAAGGGTGCGGAATCCCCTTGATTGATCTTCGAACACAGAAACAAGATTATGTAGAAGAACAAGAACTCGAACACACAAACACGCAAACTTTCAAACTGATCTTCTGTGATTATCAAACTCTTAGAAGCGTTTTACAATCACTAAGATCTACAAGAACCTAACAGCCGATTTCTGTTTTGTTCTTAACCTCTCCAAATTGAATGCTCTCTCACAATCTCCAAAAGGCTCTCAAGTTGTCTAAAGTGTCTAACACTAGAACCCAAGACTAAGGCTGTTTATATACACACAGCCAAGATCTCGAATTTGGGCTTTGCCCATATTACATTTGTCACATAAACTTGGGCCTAATAGACTTAATACAAACTTGGACTGATTGGGCTTTATAGAACTCGTTTTTCTTTAAGTCTTCATGATCCAATCTTCTGTTTAATATCCAAAGACCAATCCAAAGCTGTTGTCATGTAACATGCACCAACAGTAAACCTCCACTCATCCCTAAAACATATAAAAAAATATTTTAACAAACAAGAAGCCACGAACAGAATAATCCGCTACCACCAGATCAAAGAAACCAAGTGCTTCAGCTATGTGTTAGTAACATAAATCATGAGTAAATTTTTATTATTAGTACTATGATTATTATTATTATTAAAATAATTTTATAACACGTTTAAATTGATGCAAAAATATGACCCTAGATACTGGTGCATGTAAGAAACACCTGGAAGACGCGCGGAACAATTCTTGATTACCACCGGTCGATTGATCTTCAGGCGTGGCGGTTTGTTAACCACACAATATGTACATTTTCCACTTCCAAGCTACAAAACATTAACAACAAATAAAGATATTTCCACCATATACTTTTAATAGAATTCTTTTTTGAAGAAGTACCTGTATTTATCAAACCTAACAATTACTTCTCACGTTCTCTTGAACAAACCTAAAAACCTCCTCCATGTTCTGCAAGTTCAAAGTTTTCTAGTAAGATCAGTCTCCAAATCAAATTATCCCCGATATCAATTATACCCTAGTTTTAAGAACAATTAGGGTTATCAAACGGGAAAACAAATTGATGAAGACACAAACATCTGGATACGAAAGATAAACTGGTAGAAACATGAATAGAATACAAACCCAGAGCTATCGATTCGGAGGTCGGGTGGTATATTTCTAGAAAAGGAAAGAGCTCAGGCGAGAGAATCTGGATCATCGGACCCTCCTCTGCCTTCTGCTATAGGAAGTTAATCTGAACCAACAACGATAGTTTAATTACGATCTAACAATGTATCTAAATGACCTGCTCAAATAGCATTTAGATGTCACTGCATGTTACCAAAACATAAATCATTCTAAAAATCTTTGTCGTAAAGTTACCTTGTTCGCCTCAAACTTCTCCTCACCATCGCCGTCGTTAACGATTATATCACAGCCAATGCATCGCGTCCGATTGACCAAACCGGCTTCACCAACAAGGTTAACGGCGGAGCCCTAGTTCATCTTCGGTTAGACCACCATCAGTCACCACCGTCGCTAGAGTCGCCGGGTTAGCGACTGTCGTGAGAGAGTACGAAATCGTCTCAGAAACATCTGGTAGTTAAGTCACTCGTTGGATATATTGAGGTATTGTTTCTGATGAATTTTCATAAGAGAATGAACCCTAATGTGTTGCAGGATAAAGCAAAGATGAAGGGGTGGAGGTATTGAGAGACAACAACGTGGCATTTATACTGAAATTCCTAAAACACCCCTAATTACTGTTCAAAGGCTTGAAAATTTAATAGAAGGATAATTTGGTAATTCATTTTTAAATAACTGAGGACAAACTATATCTCTTGTTACCAGTTTTACATGCTTATCAATACAGTCGGGGACCGGAAATCAAATGTCGGTACATGATTAATAGACACCACACCACACCACACCACACATACACACACACACACACACACACACATATATATATATCTTATTTTGTGTTTGTCAGGTGTATGCCTACACCCAACGCTTTAATTCGTGGCCATTTGCAATTAAATGAGTCGGGACGCCCGGACACGGTCGTATGAACCCCCAAGTGTTTAAGTTATCAAGCAATACGGTTAAAACGATTTATTTGCATTTCTATGACATTATTCGCCCTTTCAATACCCGACCAATTGGCAAGTGTCATATCCCAAGCCTTTATAAAATAAAATAGGCTAAGAGTATTTATTTGTGCTAGTCCTTTATAATAGCAATATACATAGCACATTTGTATTCAAACCAATTCAGCTTAGGCATAATTTACTGGAAGCTTTTAGTCTAGAATGAACGGAAATATTATCCCTTAGAATGTTAACGGGTCATTTATAAGTCTTTAACTTTGACCAGTTAACTTAAGGATACGCTCGATTCGCTAGATTAGGCATTGACCGGATAGAATGTGGTTTATACTCTTTCGAGTGCAATAACTCACACAATATGGGTTTAATAACCAAACATTCTGATTTGAAGTGATTCTGAAAGGTTTTGACCCGATGCGACTAGTTTATTATCTTTTTTTATTCAAACTAGTCGTAGGCGTATATAAGGTATCGAGTAGTCGAATAGGTCTATGACGAGTCCATTATGTCAGTTAACACAATCAACAACGAGGCAGAGCATCGGTTGGACTTGGACCTACTGGAAGAAAGGCGCGAGATTGCGCGCATTAAAGAGGCCAAGTACAAAACTCAACTGGAGCGATACTACAATGCGAGGGTGCGCATATGTACGTACAACCCAGGGGAGTATGTGTTCTGGGATAATGATGCCTCTAATGCCAAGCGCCCAGGAAAACTAGCACCCAAGTGGGAAGGCCCATACTTGGTTCACGAGGTGCTAGGAAAATGGGCGTACAAACTGCGCACTTTAGACGGTCACATCATCCCGCATACCTGGAACGCGCAACAACTGCGCAAATGCTATATGTAACACAACTTTTCATGTATGTTGGTCGCGTGCCTTTTCAGTTATTAATGCAAAAGTTGTTTACGCTTTATGAATATCCATTGTGTTTCTTTCAAGTTATAAATGCATGTTAAACTATTGATTAGCATGAAAACATTGCAGTAAATTACGAGCTCTTGACTTAAGCCTCCAAGGCTTCCGCGATCATAGCGCGAGGCCGGACAACGATACTCCACACGAGCCACACTTACATTTATTCACAATAACTTAAACAAAGTTTTTGACAACAATGCAATAGTTGTAACCTTGACAGAATAAAAAACAAAAATAATTCCATTAAAGAAAGCGCAGTAGCGCACCGTTTACATATTTCAAAAGTCGCAAGACATTACAAGGCATTACAGCCTAACCATTATACAACCTACGTTTCGGTAGCCTACTCCGCACCATCACCTTCAGTTATTTCTTTCTCATTCGATAGCTTAACAGTCTCAGGGACTACGGAAATAGATTTCAATCGCGCCATATAATCGCCATGTTTAAGCGCGTCGGTGACCAACCCCATAACCGACAAGGATAAGTTATCAAAAACTTCTTCAGCCTTAGCCAGCATATCCTCCGCCTGGTCGGTAACAGAACAATTGCGAGTGCCAAAATGCTACTTTAGCGCTGATTCAACATGCTGGGTGCATTCAAGATAACCACCGCGATGACCAACTGCACGTGCAACATCTGTAAGTGCAGCAACTGCTTTGTCCAGCTCCGTGGCATTTAGTATGGAGCTGGCAACCTATCCAAGAGATAGATTGTAAAAAAATTGCAATAAATCTAAGGCAAGAATGAGACAAACACTTACATAGGCTTCTTCATGCTCTCGCATCCATTCAGAATCAGACAGCAGAGTATCTACGATAGTCTGAGCCTCAGCATAATTTGTCTGCGCAATGTTTAAGGCTGAAGTGCTGATCTTGCGCGCCTCTTCGGTGGCTTTACGCGCCTCCTCGGCAGTGTCAGCCTTCACCTTCTTCACAGCCAGATCAATTTCGAACCACTCGTTCTTCTCTTGCACTTCGAACAATCTGTGCTTCAACTCAGCAATCTCAGCATCCTTCCCGGCTAAATCCCTATCCTTGCTCAGGATTCAGGCATTCAAATCAACCTACAAGTTATCAGGAAAAGGGCTAAGTTAGAATCAAAAGGCAAGACAAGTAAGGGGGCTAGCCTGATGAACCTCAACACATTCTCTTTGAGAGTTAGCTTCTTCATACTTCTCCTTGAAAGCCACCTCGGATTTCTTCAATGAAGCAACTTCAACTTCAAGATTAGTAATCTTTGTGCGGGCCGCAAACATCTTCTTATTTTCATTATCACAAGCAACACGCCATTCCCTGCGCTCCTTCGCAAGGAGATCTTCACTGGCTTGAAGCTTGCTCCTTAAGACCTGAAGTCCCCACTCTTCGGACTTATTTTCTTTATCAAAGGCAGCTTTCTCCTCTTGGAAACTGCTCTTCAACTGCTCAAAAGCCTTAGCTTCAGCAGAAAGGCGCTCACGGTATTTCTCCCAACTGGCACGCTCCTGCTACATAGTCCGCCATTCGCCCAAAATCTGATGACCAGTAGCAGAAGAATTGGCCTCACCCACAACATATGCACGATACAAGCTTTCATGGCCACTCGCCCTTTGACGGTTTACCTCCCCTGGTGGAAAAGTTCCTAGGAGCCAATCCCTGCACGCCCCAAAGTCGTCAAATGTGTCTTTTTGTTTCAGGGTCCAGACAGGGACGTGCGCCTCGTTGCCTCGATCTTGAGTATACATTTTGTAATAAATATCACCCAAAGTGTCTCCCGTACCAATGGGGGATCGCGGCCTAGGGATCCTTCTTGCATCGCCCTTCTGGCCAGTCGCGCCAGAACCGCCAGCATCTACACCAGTGGCATAAGCATTTTTCTGGGCCACCTGCGCTTTCACGTCGGCAGCAGACCCCCCGGTAGCAGTTTGTACTTGTTTAGTATGAGTGGGGGCGTTATGCTGCGCGGCTGAACCTTTAGTACGGACTTCAGGTCCTTTGTTTTTAAGGGGCTGGTCAAGCCCAGTAATTCGTACGACCTCCGGACCCTGCGCTTTGTCCAGAACAGCTTCAGCAGTTGTCTCAACTTCCTTCTGAACTTCCTTTTTAGGAACATTGCTCGTAGGCTTCTCACTCTCATTAGTCTTCCCTTTAGAGACAATCTTCGGAGGAATGATAGTGAATTTGGTCTTTTTGGGTTCCGTCTCCCTAACTTCAATCTCAGGCTTTTTCAGTGCCTCTAGAAAAGAGAAAGAGCGTTAAAAATTTACAAGGAAAAAATAGAGGAAGAAAGTTAAACACTAACCTGGAGAGAATCGATACAAGCTCCGCAGTCTCCCCTGTTTCCCTATCAGCTTGGTAACAGCAGCCTTCTGCGCAGGGGGAGTTGGGGCAGCCGCTTCTTCGCGAGACATCTTCCTCGCCACAAGCTTCTCAGCTTCGTTTTCCTTCTCAGCTTCTTCTTCTTCCTCATGCATGGATGATGGGGTCGAGCCTAAATCAGGGGCCCTGGACCCTGCGCTCCCCTAGCTCTTAGAAGCCGCAGCCGCGCTGCTCCGTGGTCTTTTGCATATATTGAGTAGACCTTCTAATGAGTCACTAGCTACGACATAATCCTCAAGGTTACTCTGACGGAAGCGAAGAGTACCTTTTCTCAGAATATCAGTAGTCGCGCGGCCACCCCCCGCCTTCTTGCTGGCCGCCCCAGCATCAACAGTCACTTTCTTCTTCGCGGCAACCTTCTTTTTCGTCGTAACCTTTTTGGTTTTCTTCTCCTCAGGGTTAATCCCAGGTCGCGCAACACACTAGCAAATATATCAGACCATGAACTTAACTCGTGATTTGACGAGCCGACAGACTCCTCGCTAGAAAGATAAATAATTTTTTTCCCAATGGAAGTCACACCTCGTAAAGGCCTTGGTTTGGGGATGCGCGTACCTTCGGTCGCCATAGGAGGGGTAGCGAATACCTCACTGGAGCATACATAAAGTTGGGCTTAATCTGCTCATACCAAAAAAACTTCACCATCACCTAAGGGTCGCACTCCCATATCTCCACCAAAGGTAGGGAATGCACTCTGATAAAGCTTAACAACTACATTAAAGAATAACAGTCAGGCGCAAGCCTTCTTAAAAGAAGAAGACAACAAAGTATCGAACATACCTTCCCCATTGAACAATAAAACAGGAACTTCCTTGCTGTGCGCCGGCCATTTGTCACTCATCCCGGCCGCAACCAAGACCTGTTCACCAAATACTCTGTTAGGGGTCGCCAACAACCTTAGATACCAATCTTCCCCTTTCGGAATAGGAAGATCCTCCTTCTCGATCACATCAGGTTCACGGAACAACATGGCAATCGGAATAACTTCCTCCCGTATAAAGAAGAACTTCATCTTCCAGTCATGGAAGCTTTTCAGCAGATTGATAAGTATCTTCTTTACGCTGCGGAGGGCAAAAGAGTAAAACCCCATGTTCCGGATCAATTGATTAGAACACTCTAAATTTTTCTACCGATGGCTCTAGCCCCGGTGATCTACAGATGAATTCGAAGTGACGAATCCTCACCATACCCATCGGGCTAAGCCGGAAAATGTGGAAGCCATAGTAGTGCAATATCACCGCCATGAAGTGGGTGGCTGGCAGCCGGAAGTTTCCATCTATGAAGAAGTCGGCAAACAAAGTGATGTAGCCGGAAACTGAAATCCCTAACAATCTGCTCGAACAAACCCTGGTCCCATTTGAGAACTGGTACCGGACCAGCGGCTTCTTCAACATAAATCGCTTCTTCTTCAGCCATTAAATAAGATGCTTGAAGATCTGAGGAAACTGATGAAGATCTTCGGAAAATTTATAACAACCCTCCTAAAATATTTCTGACACTCCTAAAATTATTAGAACACCCCTATACGTCCTAAAATACATCACGTATATGAAAACCGGACCCGAAATACATTTATATAAATGAAAATATAATAAAAACAATATTTTAAGTCTGTCGCGGGGCGCGACAGACTCCACCTGATCCCTCACGGGGCGCGACAGCCGGGACACCAGGCCGCACCAGATCATGCCACGTGTCAGCCTCGTGGCGAACCTACCCCATCACTGGTCAAAGCTAGGGCCTACGAAACCTAGCTCACGGGGCGCGAAAGCCCCTTGTATATCTTTCACGGGGCGCGAGAAAGGGTCGATCAGACCCTATAAATAGATGCCATCGGCCTTCAGTCCCAAACCGTTCAAAATCTCAAACTCTCTCTCAATTTCTTTATAGTAGAAGTAATTACCGGGCAAAATACCCCCCTAATTAGCGAAGCTTTGCCTCGTTGTAAGTATCATAACCCCGGTTACGTATTAGATACGCTGCCCGATTGATCTAGTTCTCATAACCCTGTCGAGGCTCTGCCCGACGTAGTCGTTGGAGTTCTATCTCGGGGATGGTATAACTAATGTAAATATTGGGTTATTATACTAACGCGTGTGCATTGTTTAATTAATAGATTATAACCAGGAAGTCACAAAGGAAATACCTAAAATAGCAATGTGAGTAATTCTTCTTTTCACAAACTGTTTTTACAAAACCTCAATTGTTTTAATTTATATTTAACCGTGATCGAGTATTTGTAATTCTACAATTATCGTCGGTATGTTAGGGTTTTGTATACAAAATTTGTTACTACACTGTGAGTAGTAACATGACCACAAGTCGGGTTGACAGTGCCGTGGGTGGTAATTAAAGTAGAAATATAAACAAATGTAATTGCGAGATCGCCCTGAATACTGTACAATGATAAAACTGTTTTGATTAAATTGGGATTCACTCACCAGTATTTCCCACTGACAAATGTTTTTAAACGCGTTTCAGGTAACAAAATGTGAAAGCCAAAATAGAAGCCAACTGGAGAGCCTTGAAAGTTTGGAAAAGTGGCTATAAAAGTTACCTAAATAAAGAAGATGTTTTAATTCAATAAAATAGGGTTTATCCCTATAAACATATTTGTAATAGAAACTTGGGAATTTCCCATGTATTTACTATTATAAAAATGTGGTATTTTACTATGATAAAATATTTCCTAACTACAGTCCTGATGTAAATTCCGCTGCAAAACTGATAAACACCGATACCACTGATACTGGTTCGCGGCCTCCCGTTCCCAAGTAGCTAGGGGCCGGGGGTTGCGACAGAGAGTGGTATCAGAGCTACAGCCACTGATTTCTGCCACAGAAGTGTTATGCTGACATTGAAATTTTCAATTCTGTTAGAAAATAACCTATGAGACTATGTGCATATGTGTATATTATTATTTTGTGTTATTTGACAATTTGTTAGTTTACAGTATGAATGATCAAGGTCCGTCAGACGCTTATCGTCAACTGTCTAGTTCTCCTAGAGATGAAGGAACTTCTTCCCAGCCTACCATCTCGGGGTATTCAGCTGACATAGAAGAGGGGATTTTCATATTCAAAGCGCAATCCGAAGAACCATTCCCTACCAAAAAGAGAGGATGGTTCAGTTGGGGAGCTCACGAGCATAGGAAAAGAATGAGGAAGTTATAGCAACAACGAGCTTTAGCCGTTGCAAATAGGGAGATGAACGCCCAAACTCAAGATATACTCAATAGGAGACTAGCCAACTTTCACTTCTTAGCTACCACTGCTGTAGACCCAAACTTAGAACAAATCATTTCACCACAGCCACTACCCTTGTTCCCAACTCAACCCATGGAAATAGAACTGAACCCAGGAGACCAGATTCCCTTACCTGCCTTCGACCCAACCGAAATCCCTAGAGTCCCAGCACCCCATCCTCCAGATTATGACCCATGGTTTGATGATCATAGAAATTATCGAGAACTCTACCCACTAGAGGAACCTATACCAAACCCTGTAGCACCTTACCCTAACCTTGACCCTCTAGATCCCTATTGGGATAATGACCAGTATATTCGGGAAATCCTAGAGAACCCATACCCACAGGAGGAACTGATGCCCCAGTACCCTGATCCGATACCAGCACCCGCACCACCCATGAGTACCGAGAACATACAGTAACTCCGCACTTTTGGTGAGGAGTTGTTAGATGAAAGTGAAAAGATAAGGCAAATAGGGGAGAGGCTCGTTTGGAAGTATGATGAGCGTAATATGCAATATTGGATGGACCCCCACTAGTAGTAATAACAATAATAATAATAATAAAATAAATATATATGTGTGTAGGTTGAAATATATATCCACTAAAATAGATAATCCAATAGCTACTGATGCATACTAGTATTGTATTTTAAATTCCAGTTGCCGTTTGTAATAGATATAGATATCTATAAAATAGAGTAAATGTCGCAATGCACGACGATTTTGATCAATATGTTGTTGTGTGATTGGTTGCATTAAATATTGTTTTATGATATTAATACCTGATAATTGTTTGTAAATCCAGATAGACAGCGAAGCAAATCAGGAAAACCAGAATAATGATAATCAAATAAATAACAGTGCCATTCGACACATAGTAACCCAAGGAATTAGAGATGCTATGCCATATATCATCCAAAAAGTTAAAGAAGCGGAAAATAATAACAGTAATAGTGGAAGTAAGCGATCACATACTGAACCTAGTCACAGCGTAAATAATGGACCGTTACTTCAATTGCCTATTCCAAAAAGAAGAAGAACCATGTCTTATGGTTATTCTTACAAAGAATTCTGGTCCTGCAAACCGATAGAATTCTCAGGCAATGAAGGAGCCATTACAGCTCTACGCTAGATAGAAAAGACTGAGGCAGTCTTAAAAATAAGCAAGTGTGCTGTGGAAGACAAAATCATGTTTGCTTCCAATCTTTTTAGGAATGCCGCGCTAGAATGGTGGAACACTATTCTCTAGTCTAGGGGAAGTGACAGAGTCTATAATATGGAATGGACTGAGTTTAAGAATATGGTGGAAAGGAAATTATGTCCTCCCAATGAAAAAGAACAGATAGCTAATAAGTTCTTAAACCTTAGAATGACTGGAGGAGACTGTAAGGGTTACACTACCATATTTTTCGAATATGCTAGAATAGTGCCAACCCTAGCTTCACCAGAACCAGTATTAATCTCCCGTTACATCTGGGGATTGATTAGTGAGATTTATTCATGTAGTCAAGGCAGCTGGACCACCAACCATAGAAGAAGCTGTAGAACTAGAAAATACCTTGACCGATGAATTGGTACGTACACAAGAAGAAAACCAGAGGAAGAACCTAGTCCAGAAACTCACACAGGAATTTCGCTACGGTAATTCCAACTGTGGGAGAAATGTAGGTTCTACTTCTGCACCTTATTGTAAGGCCTGCAAGAAAAAAAACATTCAGGAAGATGCTCTACATACTGCAACTTCTGCAAAATACCAGGACATAAAGAAGAAGATTGTAGGAAGAAACCCAGTAATGGAGTGTGCTTCAACTGTGGAGAAAAGGGGCATATCAACCGAATTATCCGAAACTAGCTCTAGCCATGAACAACAAGACTACTAAGAATGCTAGGGCATTTGTTCTGACAGCCGAAGAAGCAAAGATGATTCCGGACGTGATTGCCGGTACGTTTTTAGTTAATGATGTTTTTGCTAAAGTATTATTTGACTCTGGTGCGAACCAAAGTTTTATTAATACTTCGTTTTGCAAATTTCTCAATCAACCATTAACTAAACTTCAACAAGAATGTCTAGTAGAGACAGCAAATGGAGAATCCATTAAGATTACTGAAGTCTTGCAGGGAGCAAGAATATAAATTTCAAAACATAATTTTATTGCAAATCTTTACCCAATGAATCTGGCTGGATTTGATATTGTATTAGGAATGGATTGGTTAGTAGCAAATAAAGCCAGTATTCTATGTGATCAAAAGTCAATCCAAGTAAATTCACCAAAGGGTGAAAAGATCACAATTAAAGGAAATAAGCCATCTCGATCCACAAAATTCATCTCTGTAATGAAAACAACAAGTTGTGCAAGAAAAGGGTCACTAGTGTATATGATTTCCATAATCATTAACATTAAAGAAAAAGAATGGAAAGATATCTCCGTAGTATCTCAATTCTCAGATGTTTTTCCAGAAGAATTACCAGGACTACCACCAGACAGGGAAGTTGAATTCAGAATTCACCTACTACCAGGAACAACACCAATTGCCAAGGCAACTTACCGTTTGGCACTAGCAGAGATGCAAGAACTAAAGAAACAATTGGACAAAATTTTGGAGAAAGGATTCATACAACCAAGCTCATCACCATGGGGAGCACCGATCTTGTTTGTCAAAAAGAAAGACGGGTCAATGCGTATGTGCATTGATTACCGAGAGTTGAACAAGGTCACGGTTAAAAATCGGTACCCATTACCGAGAATCGATGATCTGTTCGATCAACTGCAAAGAACTCGATTATTTTATTAGATCGATTTACGCTCAGGATATCATCAATTAAAAGTACAGGAAGAGGACATTCCTAAAACTGCCTTCAGAACAAGGTATGGCCATTATGAATTTACCGTCATGCCATTTGGTTTAACCAATGCTCCAGCCGCATTTATGGACATGATGAACAGAATATGTAAGCCATATCTGGACAAATTCATAATTGTCTTTGTAGATGATATTCTCATTTACTCTAAGAGTAAAGAGGAACATGCAGCGCATTTGCATGCACTCCTAAATTTGTTGAGAAAAGAAAAGCTTTACGCTAAATTTTCAAAATGTGAATTTTGGTTAGAAGAATTGCAATTTCTTGGACATATTGTTAATCATGAAGGAATTCATGTAGATCCCACAAAGATCGAGGCAATTACTAAATGGAAAGTCCCTGAATCACCAACGGAAGTAAGAAGCTTTATAGGATTGGCATGTTATTATAGACGGTTTATCCGAGATTTTTCTAGAATAGCCATTTCTTTAACAAAACTAACATGTAAATCAATTAAGTTTGAATGGGGACTAAAACATGAAGAAGCCTTTAGAATCCTTAAGCAAAGATTAACCAACGCACCCATACTAGCGTTACCAGAAGGAACTGAAGACTTTGAAGTCTATTGTGACGCTTCTAAGTTACGTTATGGATGTGTGTTGATGCAACGTCAAAAGGTTATAGCCTATGCCTCTAGAAAACATAAGAATCATGAAGAAACTTATTCAACCCATGATTTAGAGTTAGGAGCCATAATTTTTTCCCTAAAAATTTGGAGACATTACCTTTATGTAGCAAGTTTACCATTTTCACCGATCACAAGAGTTTAAGATATGTTTTCAGGCAAAACGAGTTAAATACGAGACAAAGACGCTGGATGGAAATTCTTAGTGATTATGATTGTAGTATCCAGTATCATGCAGGAAAAGCTAATGTAGTTGCTGATGCTTTAAGTCGAAAGTATCATGAAAAGCCCAGAAGAGTATGTTCTCTCAAATTAAATATGTAGATAGATTTAAATGATCAAATTAGAGAAATACAAGAATCAGTAATCAAGGACGTTACTGAGAAATTGAAAGGAATGGTTAAGGAATTAGAACAAGGAACATATGGAATTTGGAGATTCCATAAGAAAAGAATTTGGATACCCAAACGAGGAAATCTACGTCACCAAATATTAGAAGAAGCCCATAAGTCTAAGTATACGATACATCCTGGAAGTGATAAGATGTATCAAGACTTAAGAAAGAATTCTGGTGGATAGGAATGAAAAAGGATATAGCAGCTTATGTAGCCAAGTGTTTAACTTGTTCACAAGTTAAAGCTGAACATTAGAAACCCTCAGGTTTATTGCAGCAATTAGAAATGCCTGTATGGAAATGGGAATTGATAACAATGGATTTTGTGACCAAATTACCCAAGACAAGAAAAGGTAATGATACAATCTGGGTGATTGTAGATAGATTAACCAAATCTGCTCATTTCTTACCAATGAAGGAAACTTTCAGTATGGAACAATTAGCCAAGTTGTATGTAAATGAAATAGTTTCACTACATGGGATTCCTTTATCTATTGTATCCGATAGAGATAGCCGTTTTACTTCTCATTTTTGGACTAGTTTCCAAAAAGCAATGGGGACCAAGCTAAATCTAAGCACAACTTATCATCCCCAAACGGATGGACAAAGCGAAAGGACAATTCAGACAATGGAAGCTATGCTTAGAGCTTGTGTAATTGATTTCAGAGGAAATTGGGATGATCATTTACCATTGATAGAATTTTCTTACAATAACAGTTATCATACCAGTATCAATGCTGCACCATTCGAAGCACTTTATGGACGAAAGTGCCGAACTCCAGTTTGTTGGGCAGAAATTGGAGAAAAGCAATTATCGGGACCATAGATAGTGCAAGAAACAACAGACAAGATTATTCAAGTCAAGGATAAACTAAAAGCAGCACGCGATCGACAAAAGAGTTATGCTGATAACAGATGAAAACCATTGGAATTTCAAGTAGGAGACAAGGTATTATTAAAGGTTTCTCCTTGGAAAGGAGTGGTAAGATTCATCAAAAGAGGAAAGCTAAGCCCTAGGTATATTGGACCTTTTAAGATTATTAGAAGGATAGGACTTGTAGCTTACCAGCTACAACTGCCAGAGGAAATGGCAGGAATACATGATGTATTTCATGTATGTAATCTCAAAAAGTGCTTAGCAGATGAATCATTAGTGGTACTTCTTAAGGATATAGAGGTAAATGAGAAGCTTAAGTTCGTAGAAAAGCCACTACAGATTGAAGATAGGAAAGTCAAGAATCTCAAACACAAGAGATTAGTTCTAGTCAAAGTAAGATGGGATTCCAAGAGAGGACCAGAATACACTTGGGAGCTTGAATCAGAGATGCAGATGAAATATCCACACCTGTTCCAGTAGACCTCGAGGACGAGTTCTAAAACAAGGTGGGGAGGATATAACAACCCTCCTAAAATATTTCCGACACTCCTAAAATTATTAGAACACCCCTATACATCCTAAAATACACCCCATATATGAAAATCAGACCCGAAATACATTTATATAAATGAAGATAAAATAAAAACAATATTTTAAGTCTGTCGCGGGGCGCGACAGACTACACCTGACCCGTCGCGGGGCACGACAGCCGGGACACCAGGCCGCACCAGATCGTGCCACGTGTCAGCCTCGTGGCGAACCTACCCCATCACTGGACAAAGCTAGGGCCTACGACACCTAGCTCGTGGGGCGCGAAAGCCCCTTGTGTATCTTTCACGGGGTGTAAGAAAGGGTCGATCAGACCCTATAAATAGATGCCATCGGCCTTCAGTCCCAAACCGTTCAAAATCTCAAACTCTCTCTCAATTTCTTTATAGTAGAAGTAATTCCCCGGCATAATACCCCCCCCCTAATTAGCGAAGCTCTGCCTCGTTGTAAGTCTCATAACCCTGGTTACGTAATAGATACGCTACCCGATTGATCTAATGCTCCTTAACGCCTGTCGAGGCTCTGCCCGACGTAGTCGTTGGAGTTCTGTCTCGGGGAGGGTATAACTAATGTAAATATTGGATTATTATACTAACGCGTGTGCATTGTTTAATTAATAGATTATAACCAGTAAGTCACAAAGGAAATACATAAAATAGCAATGTGAGTAATTCCTCTTTTCACAAACTGTTTTTACAAAACCTCAATTGTTTTAATTTATATTTAACAGTGATTGAGTATTTGTAATTCTACAACTATTGTCGGTATGTTGGGGTTTTGTATACAAAATTTGTTACTACACTGTAAGTAGTAACATGACCACAAGTCGGGTTGACAGTGCCGTGGGTGGTAATTAAAGTAGAAATATAAACAAATGTAATTGTGAGATCGCCCTCAATACTATACAATGATAAAACTGTTTTGATTAAATTAGGATTCACTCACCAGTATTTCCCACTGACAAATGTTTTTAACGCGTTTCAGGTAACAAAATGTGAAAGCCAAAATAGAAGCCAGCTGGAGAGCACTGAAAGTTTGGAAAAGTGGCTATAAAAGTTACCTAAATAAAGAAGATGTTTTAATTCAATAAAATAGGGTTTATCCCTATAAACATATTTGTAATGGAAACTTGGGAATTTCCCATGTATTTACTATTATAAAAATGTGGTATTTTACTCTGATAAAATATTTCCTAACTACAGTCCTGATGTAAATTCCGCTGCCAAACTGATAAACACCGATACCACTGATACTGGTTCGCGACCGCCCGTTCTCAAGTAGCTAGGGGCCGGGGGTTGCGACAAAATTCTGGAAAAACTTAAAGATCACTAAGAAATCTTTGAAGATTTGAAGATTCAAATGAAGTTGGAGAGAGAATAAGAGAATTCAAAGGAATGGTAGTGGTTTCTCTCTCCATCTTCGGATATATATACCCATCGCATTTAATGCGATGGGTAACCGTGCCAGAAGCATCGCACGCGTACTCAATCAGGGACTGCCAGGTAAGGTGGGATTTCCGGGGTGACGGTTACCACGCGCGCGTGGGCCTCACTCGCCTGACAGAAGACGAAAAGCCGCAGTGACAGATGATGATCACTGTGTCTGCAGTTAACTCAAGCGTCGCTATCAACGACATTTACACCAGCCTGTCAGGATTCAAATTTCAAGGAGTTTCTAACGTAAATTTCAAGAAACTTCAAGAGGAAGCTAGCAAGAGCTACGCCACATGCGTCATTCATCAATGATCATGCGCGCCAGCTCTCATGAGCAAGAAGACAAATAATAGATCGATCACCAAGCGCATAGAAACAAGACTCTTCAAGAACAAGCCTGATAGCCGCGCCGTAGTAAGTGTCTAACACTTACACGCGCGCCAGCTACCAAGACTTATAAAATACTCGAAAGACCAAGTTTCACTTAATTGTTTTTTCTAGTCTAGAGCTCCAACCAATTACTTTGCGCATGGAAGCAGCACTGGACTGGGGGGACTTGAAGGGGTATGGTTCCAAAAATCCGCGTTGACCAATCAGGTCGCGCGCCAGACCATGCTCCTACTACATCAATCTGGCAAACTTATTAGACCCCGCACCGACTAAATAGGTGAAACCTACGTCGCGCGCGAGGCCCAAGTAAAGTTAAAGCTCAGATTCTACACTTAACATCCTGGATGAAAACCCTCACTCCCTGGACCTTGCATCGGCTATGTGGATGTGCTACAGAGGCCACACAAGGACAGAAGCACGGGTCCATCCTGGACAATACAAAAGGTACGAGTGGCAGAGAGATTAGCCAATCAGCGTCCAACAGGCTGTATCCTATCGTGCTCCACGATTAGCAATCGTGCAGGAGACAAGAAGGTACACAAGGACGCCTACGTGGCACCAATCAAAGGGCGGCGACGACAGCCCCATGATCTCCACTCACCTGCTGATGTCAGGGAGATAACAAGGACGACAGCTAGGACACGTGGCTCCACTCAAGGCGCGTCAGCTCCATTTCCTTCTAGAAACGCTAACGTCCATAACAGAAGGGTGAAAAAGGATATTCCTTGTTGTCGACTCTAGGCCCAAGGCCCATCAGCCCATCTCCTTCTACACTACTCTGGTTATAAATAGGGACCTTCATGTACAGGTTAATTCTATTCTATTCTCTGCTCTCTCACTACTAATCACACACTTCTTTCCTCAAAATGCATACTTATTCTCACGTCGGAGAGTGGTTAAGTGGAGAACCCCCTATTCCCCACCTCTTAACGAGCTTAATGGGGTGTTTGGTGTTTTGTAGGAAGATCAAGGCATCAGCTCAGGAAGGATTAAGAAAATTAACCTTTATGGTCGAAACATAAACCAAACTAATCACTAAAATTAGTTTCGTGTTTCTTCAGGTACCTAGGCCCAAGGCTCACCCTCTGTGCCTTTGGTACAAGTTTTGAAGATTTTGGGTGGAATCTTGCTGGAAAATGACCAGAAGCTTGCTGGGACCTGTAGGAGCGCCTTTAATAACAACTATGAACTATGTTAAGAAGAGTCAAGTTATTATCCTGTAAGTGAACCCATAGTAGTCAAAGGCAAGCGCCTAGTCGCCCATCGCACCATAAAGGCTCCTCGGCACATATCCTGGCCAAATTCCACAAAATGCAGGTCTGAGAAGCCTGGCCTGGAACCAGCCTAAAACAACTAAACTAGCCCTAAACAAGCCTAAAACCCCTAAAAATGGTTTGTTTATGTTGCCTAGCCACTTCAACTACCTAGGGTAACCAACATATTTAGCAAATATTTAAATACTGGCTTTGCTTGCTCTATAATGTCATCTATAATCTCTGTTATCCTAAATCTTCATATGCATAATATACATATATCATAACAAAAGAACAAAAACGCAGGTAAAAGAACAGAAACAGAAACAGAAACTGACAGGTTGATCAGCAAGCGAATTAGAAGCACGATCAAACAGGGAGACAAGGAGAGCATTAGGGATTCCAATTCGACCTTCGCCACCACCACTAGAAAATACAACATAATCAAATCCACCACCAACATCTTCATCATCTTCCTGCTTAGGTTTTGCACCGAGAGGGACAAACGACGCACCGTAGAACGGGACGCCATACTTCTTACAATTCCCCATTGATTAACCTACCATCACCCTAATTTTGATTATGAATCAACTAATGGAAGATTAGAAAAAAAGAATCATTTACGAATTAGAGAATTCGAAGAAATCAGAATTGAATCCAAGCGTGTTGTCAGTCCATGATGAAGAAATTATACGGTGAATTTCTCCGTTTTAGGTTTTTACCAAAGTTTTTGTAAACCTGTCATTTCAGTCCCTTTTTTTTGGTAAAAAAACGATTTTACGAGTTACTAGGACGGACACCCACACCCCTTGAAATGAAATGAAATTGTTACACCCTAGTTTTTTTATGGGTCCGGGATTAGGGTACACCCTGGTTTCCTTATGGATCCGTGCTTACGGTATACGCGTGACGATTGATAACAGTATAACAAATGGAAGCAGAAGATGAAATAAATAAATAAATAAAGTAATACGCGTAAAAGCTTGAATATAATTAATAAAAGTTATACAAGTTGTTTGTACAAAATATCCGCAGACAGGATTGAAATAAAAGCTAATTGAGACTACGTGGGTCTTTTATTGTGGAGTTACAAATTCCAATTCTAAGACCAAGTCTGCTCTAGCGTACTCCGTAATTGCTTTTAACTTGTGCTTAGTCTTTTGAAAATACGTCAGTTTTTACTGGTAAATACTAGTAACCGACTCTTTTGAAAATATTTTCAAAATCTATTTAACACCATTTGGTATTTCATTTTTAAATAACTGATGACAAACTATACCTCTTGTTACCAGTTTTACATGCATGTCAATACAGTCGGGGACTGGAAATCAAATGCCGGTACATGATTAATAGACACCAAACACACACACACACACACACACACACACACACACACACACACACACACACATATATATATATATATATCCTATTTTGTGTTTGTCAGGTGTATGCCTACACCCAACTCTTTAATTAGTGGCCATTTGCAATTAAATGAGCCGGGACGCCCGGACACGGTCGTATTAACCCCCCAAGTGTTTAAGTTATCAAGCAATACAGATTAAAATGAGTTATTTGCATTTCTATGACATTATTCGCCCTTTCAATACTCGACCAATTGGCAAGTGTCATATCCCAAGTCTTCATAATATAAAATAGGCTAAGAGTATTTATTTGTGGTAGTTTTTAATAATAGAAATATATATAGCACAGTTGTATTCAAAACAATTCAGATTAGGCACAATTTACTAGAAGCTTGTAGTCTAGAATGAACGGAAAAATATTATCCGTTAGAATGTTAACGGGTCACTTATAAGTCTTTGACTTTGACCAGTTAACTTAAGGATACGCTCGATTCGCTAGATTAGGCGTTGACCGGATAGAATGTGGTTTATACTCTTTCGAGTGCAATAACTCGCACAATATGGGTTTAATAACCAAACATTCTGATTTGAAGTGATTTTGAAAGGTTTTGACCCGATTTGACTAGTTTATTTATCTTATTTTATTTAAACTAGTCGTACGCGTATATACGGTATCGGGTAGTGGAATAGGTCTATGACGAGTCCATTATGTCAAAACATATTTAATAATATTATATTATCATTTTCAAAGTCAGATTATATGCCTTGTAGGTTTTAAAACCATTTTTAAGCCATAAGGGCATTTTTGACATTTTAAAAGTATATAATGTTGACTCGTTAATTGACCCGTCAAATGAAATGACCAGAAGGTCTAACCTCGGTGGGTTATAGTTAAGATCTGAGTTTGATATTTGCAAACTAATATTGATTATCACAATAAAATTTACAATTCACAAATAGAGAGATATTATCATAAACTGTTTTTCTATTGATTCAAAAAGTCAATAGTTTTACAGCAATGGTTTTACAATATCCAACTCAGCCGATCACTCACTAGAACTAGTCATACAAAAGAGAATGTGTGTGAATTGATAAATAGATCACTAACAGGTGTGATATATTTATACTAAGTACTAAAGCTTTGTTTGTGATGTGCTAATGACACCCTGATAGTGACGTCTAATATTCCTAACAGAAAAGATTCTTAGATGTTTGCAAACATCTGATATAAGCTATACTAGACACTGATAAGATAAATATTGTTACATTGAGAAACCACTATGTAAGTTATCCTCTATTGTAGTTGTCCAAACATCTGTTTGGCCTAACAAATGTTTAGTCTTCTTCATCAGACATTTGGCTTGATCATGGCTTTAGTCTTCAACAAATGCTAGCCTTCAACAGTTGGTATTCTTGAACAACGGTTCCAAGTCTTCATCAGATGTTAGCCATTCACTTGAACAGATGTTCGAATTTGGTGTTCAAGATTCACTATCTTTAAGGAGAGAATTGCTTCATCAATTGTTTTTTCTTGATCTAAGAATCATGTCTTGGATTTTAGATATCATTTGTTCTTCTGTAGGTCCAACAATCTCCCCATAGAATAGATGATGCCAAAACAGATGTGTTATTTGATCAACCTTTATCCTCTCATCATTTGTTCTCTTATTTGACCTTTGAATTGTAATTCAAAGTCAAGAGAAATAGTGTCTTCTGGGTCTCTTTCCAGTGGCAGACTTATTAAGTCTTGGAGATCTTCAATTTTTATGTCTGAGGCAATTTTCATTGTGATCTTCTCCACCTCCCCACTGGCCTTGAACAAAGTCAGTTCATGGGTGTCTTTGTTTGTCTTCCATTTTAGGATTTTTTTATTAGGGGGATTTGCTGGGACCAGAGTTATTTCTGATGAGTTTGGAGAGATTGGTCTTGCCATGATTGAGCCAGCTAGATCTTCCTTCCTGGTAACCCCCTAGATAAACCCTTTTAACCTTAAACCTTTCATTTCTAAAACCCATAAAAACAAACCTTTTCAATTTTCTTCTTTTATTTTTGTAAAGATATCGGTTATAAGATTACGATTATGGCTCAGTTTCAACTTTGGCAAAAAAAAAAACATAAAAATTTGCCCAAAGTATTTTTTGCTAAGCCACAAAGCAATACATGATTAATAGACCACACACACACACACACACACACACACACACATATATATATATATATATATATATATATATCTTATTTTGTGTTTGACAGGTGTATGCATACACCCAACGCTTTAATTCGTGCCCATTTGCAATTAAATGAGTCTGGACGGCCGGACAAGTCGTATTAACCCCCAAGTGTTTAAGTTATCAAGCAATACGGATTAAAACGAGTTATTTGCATTTCTATGACATTATTCGCCCTTTCAATACCCGACCAATTGGCAAGTGTCATATCCCAAGCCTTTATAAAATAAAATAGGCTAATAGTATTTATTTGTGCTAGTCTTTTATAATAGCAATATATATAGCACAGTTGTATTCAAAACAATTCAGCTTAGGCACAATTTACTGGAAGCTTCTAGTCTAGAATGAACGGAAATATTATCCGTTAGAATGTTAACGGGTCATTTATAAGTCTTTGACTTTGACCAGTTAACTTAAGGATACGCTCGATTCGCTAGATTAGGCGTTGACCGGATAGAATGTGGATTATACTCTTTCGAGTGCAATAACTCGCACAATATGGGTTTAATAACCAAACATTTTGATTTGAAGTGATTCTGAAAGGTTTTCATCCGATGCGACTAGTTTATTATCTTATTTTATTTAAACTAGCCGTACGCGTATATAAGGTATCGAGTAGTCGAATAGGTCTATGACGAGTCCATTATGTCAAAACATATTTAATAATGTTGTATTATCATTTTCAAAGTCAGATTATATGCCTTGTATGTTTTAAAACCATTTTTAAGCCATAAGGGCATTTTTGACATTTTAAAAGTATATAATGTTGACTCGTCGATTGACCCATCAAATGACATGACCAGAAGGTCTAACCTCAGAGGGTTAGTGTTAAGTTTTGAGTTTGATATTTGCAAACTAATATTGATTATCACAATACAATTCACAATTCACAAATAGAGAGACATTATCATAAACTGTTTTCTATTGATTCAAAAAGTCAATAGTTTTACAACAATGATTTTACAATATCCACCTCAGCCGATCACTCACTAGAACTATTCATACAAAATATAATGTGTGTGAAGTGATAAATAGATCACTAACAGGTGTGATATATTTATACTAAGTACTAAAGCATTGTTTGTGATGTGCTAATGACACCCTGTTAGTGACGTCTAACATTCCTAACAGAAAAGATTCTTAGATGTTTGCAAACATCTGATCTAAGCTATACTAAACACTGATAAGATAAATATTGTTACATTGAGAAACCACTGTCTAAGGTATCCTCTGTTGTAGTTGTCCAAACGGCCAAACACATGTATAGTCTTCTAGATCAGACATTTGGCTTGATCAGGGCTTTGGTCTTCATCATGTGCTAGCCTTCAACAGTTGGTATTCTTGAACAACGGTTCCAAGTCTTCATCATATGTTAGCCATGAACTTGAACAGATGTTCTAATTCGATGTTCAAGATTCACTATCTTTGGGGAGAGAATTGCTTCATCAACTGTTTTTTCTTGATCTAAGAATCATGTATTGGATTTTAGATAGCATCCGTTCTTCTGTAGGTCCAACAATCTCCCCTAGAACAGATGATGCCAAAACAAATGTGTTATTTGATCAACCTTTATTCTCTCATCAATTGTTCTCTTATTTGACCTTTGAATTGTAATTCAAAGTCAAGAGAAATAGTGTCTTCTGGGTCTCTTTCCAGTGGCAGACTTATTAAGTCTTGGAGATCTTCAATTTTTAATCCCGAGGCACTTTTCATTGTGATCTTCTCCACCTCCCCACTGCCCCTAAACAAAGTCAGTTCATGGATGTCTTTGTTTGTCTTCCATTTTAGGATTTTTTTATTAGGGGGATTTGCTGGGACCAGAGTTATTTTTGATGAGTCTGGAGAGATTGGTCTTGCCATGATTGAGCCAGCTAGATCTTCCTTCCTGGTATCCCCCTAGATAAACCCTTTTAACCTTAAACCTTTCATTTCTAAAACCCACAAAACAAACCTTTTCATTTTTCTTCTTTTATTTTTGTAAAGATATCGGTTATAAAATTACGATTATGGCTCAGTTTCAACTTTGGCAAAAAAAAAAAAAAAACCAGAAGAAATTTGCCCAAAGTATTTTTTTTTTGCTAAGCCACAAAGCAATACATGATTAATTGACACCACACACACACACACACACACATATATATATATATATATCTTATTCTATGTTTGTCATGTGTATGCCTACACCCAACGCTTTAATTCGTGCCCATGTGCAATTAAATGAGTCTGGACGGCCGGATACGGTCGTGTTAACCCCAAAGTGTTTAAGTTATCAAGCAATACGGATTAAAATGATTTATTTGCATTTCTAAGACATTATTCGCCCTTTCAATACTCGACCAATTGGCAAGTGTCATATCCCAAGCCTTTATAAATAAAATAGGCTAAGAGTATTTATTTGTGGTAGTCTTTTATAATAGCAATATATATAGCACAGTTGTATTCAAAACAATTCAGCTTAGGCACAATTTACTGGAAGCTTCTAGTCAAGAATGAACGGAAATATTATCCGTTAGAATGTTAACGGGTCATTTATAGGTCTTTGAGTTTGACCAGTTAACTTAAGGATACGCTCGATTCGCTAGATTAGGCGTTGACCGGATAGAATGTGGTTTATACTCTTTCGAGTGCAATAACTCTCACAATATGGGTTTAATAACCAAACATTCTGATTTAAAGTGATTCTGAAAGGTTTTGACCCAATGCGACTAGTTTAGTTATCTTATTTTATTTAAACTAGTCGTACGCGTATTTAACGTATTGAGTAGTCGAATAGGTCTATGATGAGTCCATTATGGTAAACATATTTGATAATGTTGTATTATCATTTTCAAAGTCAGATTATATGCCTTGTAGGTTTTAAAACCATTTTTAAGCCATAAGGGCATTTTTGACATTTTAAATGTATATAATGTTAACTCGTCGATTGACCGATCAAATGACATGACCAGAAGGTCTAACCTCAGAGGGCTACTGTTAAGATTTGAGTTTGATATTTGCAAACTAATATTGATTATCACAATACAATTCACAATTTACAAATAGAGAGACATTATCATAAACTGTTTTTCTATTGATTCAAAAAGTCAATAGTTTTACAGCAATGATTTTACAATATCCACCTCAGCCGTTCACTTACTAGAACTATTAATACAAAAGAGAATGTGTGTGAAGTGATAAATAGATCGCTAACAGGTGTGATATATTTATACTAAGTACTAAAGCTTTGTTTGTGATGTGCTAATGACACCCTGATAGTGACGTCTAACATTCCTAACAGAAAAGATTCTTAGATGTTTGCAAACATCTGATCTAAGCTATACTAAACACTGATAAGATAAATATTGTTACATTGAGAAACCACTGTCTAAGGTATCCTCTGTTGTAGTATTAAACAAACGGGCTAAAACCCATATTTAATTCAATTGTTTTTATATATATTGTTATACTTTACAGCATCAAGGTTTTTATATTTTGTGACACCTATGCCTTCACGGCCATCAAACAAATACCGAACCAATGAAATATTGTATTTCATACTTGGGATTTGTATAAATATGTGTATCAATTGCACATATCAATTCTTGTTCGATTCCAAACTCTAAATCGCTTTCTGGAAGGTTATACGCGCACCGATGCGTAAATATAACCAGTTTAATGCAACGAACACTCCGGAATAGTGAAATAGGCTTAACATACCTTAAATAACCTTTACATAACTTAGAAATAAGTTTCGAAGGCTTTGGTATGGCAAAATTAAGTTAATTCGCTTACAGGGACTAAATTTGACAAACTGCGAAAGTATGCCAATTTGAACTGTAACAGACATTCCGGAACATGACCATAAGTTAAACACACCTTAAATATCCTTTATATAGCTTAGAAATAGGCATTGAGGAGTTCGGTGTGCTAAAATAAACTTTTCGGTCATTCAGGGACTAAAAGCGTCAAAAAGTGCACAAGTTTGCATTTTCGCGCATAACTTACGTTCTGAATACATCCGGACACCCAAAAATTTATGTAAGCACTAAAACATTTTATTTTAGTGTTTTTCATAAGAAAAAACCATTCGTCGCGTCATTTGGATCGTTTTTCGCGCTTATGCGCATTCCGTCGTAATTAAGCGAACATCGCGATCGTACGGCCAAACGAACCGACATCTGAGATTTTTTTGAGCATGTTTCATGTCCACAATGTTTAGGCATCATTTTAGGGCCTTAACGTTGGCTTAACGGGCCTTAGAAGTGTCGGGAATGGCCTTAAACACGTGCAGGGACTGAAACTGTCAGAATGCAAACATAGTTCTGATCAGACAAGGCCAGGCGGCCCGCCTGAGTTTTGTCTGATCCTGAAGCGGGCCGCGCCAGACTTCTGACCAGATTAAATGTTTCTAACAGCCTGTTTGCAGCTGTTTTGCACTCCCAATCTCTCTTCCACATGTCAATTCCTTATGGTGAGTGGCCATTTGACATACCATAACATTCCAACACATGTACGGGTGGGATTCGAGCACGGTTTCCATGAAACGATCTTAACGGTTACCCGAAAACTATAAATACCCATCCACCCCCATTGCAAAACCCACAAGAATCTGATCCTAGAAGCTCTAAGTTGGAACCATTGTTACATATTTGAGCTACTTGGATCACGATTAGCATTCGGGGACCCTTCGTAAGTATTCCTTCGTTCTTTTATTGTTTTACGAGTCTGAAAGTCAAACTTTGTTTGACTTTCTGCGTTGACCAGTTTATGGTCAATGCGAAGTTCATTTGAACTTCGCAACGTGATTGTAATCACGATGGTTATAGTCCTTTGGGACTATGCCTACTGATTACCACGTTGTCTAGGGTCGTAAGGGTAAGCGATCTGATAAATCGCTTATACCTTCGAACCCGACCCATTTGGTCGATCATTAGGATCCGACCAAATACATTAGGTGACCATAGTATATAGGGAATAACCTTCCGAGGTTATACCTTATGGTCGCTACGTTTAAATAGTTGTATGATAGGTAGTTTATATGCCTTAGGTAAATTACCAAAATACCCCTTTGATGCCAAAATTCATTTTAAACATATGTAACATAACTTTTGACATCTAAACTGATTTGACAACAATATTAGACATGTTAAGGCATATGTTACTTGTCATAGGACTAGTTAGGCGGTCCAAACGCGTTTTACGCGAACGACGCGTTAAAGTAGCATAAGCTACCTAAACGGGTCGTAACGGGTCACAAACACTTAGGTTAAGTTTCGTTTTAGTATGTGGGCTATGTTAAACCATATTACACGAGTTCCCATACTCGTTTGGTTTACGAACCCTCATTCTATCCGATCTTCCGATTTAGGTCCGGTTTATTAATGTAGTTACCTATATTAGGTGCCGTTTGATTCCGTGATGTCTAGCATTGCTTGGTGGTTATCTTAGGACTTCTGAGCAATCTCAAGTGAGTACATAGACCCCTCTTTTACTGTTTTCCAAACTGTTTTGGGGTGGAACACATGTGCCTATTTGTTACTTTCGTGCTTTCCTGTTTTCACATCATATACCTGCTATGTTTGTTAGTACATTATAGTACATGATTTCATTACATTTCATGCTATGTATGCCCATTGTGTGCATATTTAGTACATCGTTTTACATTACATTTTATGCTATGTATGTCCATTCAGTTCATACTTAGTACATCGTTTCACATCATATCACATGCTATGTATGTTCATTTGTTGCATACTTAGTACAGTTGTTTTCATCACATGCTTACATTTTTGGTATGACATTTGGGTTGTTTACAATGGAACAATACATTCATTAACATTAGCTACGCCGTTCGTTAGTAGGTAGTGGTACCATAGGAATTGACAACTCCCGTTCCTGAAATCCTGGGTTTGTTTGGATTGGAAGGAATGACCGAATTCGATATACATAACTTAGATAAACTTTTAATTTGTTTAAGGGTTTATCGCCACAGTCTCAAGGCTTGGATGTATGCATTTTCACAATACCGCATAAATGTCTATATCAGTATAGCATGCATTTACTACACAAAACATAACTTTGATTTAAACCAAGTTTTACTTCAATACTTTGTTTTGTGCATTTCACCTATGGTTTAGTTGATGCATTTCACTAGCCATACATATCATTTTGGTTACACATTACATGATTTACATTTGACACATAAACATTTTCGACATTGGTTATACGTTGCATGATTTACATCTTGACATAAACATTTTGGTATATTATTCAATACATTTGACAATTGGTTTAAACATAGACATCTTACATTGTTGGTTTGGTTTGAGTAAGTGATTTAAGTAATGAGGCGTGTGTAATATGATACAAGCATGGTGGATACGCCGCTGGTACTTCCTATATATAAGTGATTGTATGGTATTACATATCGTAGCGTTATTTAGAATCATTTCAATTTGGACATATAACATTCTATATAAACAACTTATTTTCACAAGACATTGATTTACAAAACAACTTAATTTATACAAACTCATTTCACATGGTTATTCACTTAACCATGTGATATTCTTTTATACATATATATCATTTGGTTTATTTATCACTTTTCAAATGATTTACAAGACAAAGCAAATTACAAGGTTCATGACTAAACATTTTCTTAAACATAAGTCATGAATTCTATTTTCATAAACCTATATATCTCACAGGCATCTTTATGCTGACGTACCTATTTTCACATGTGTTTCAGGATATGATGCATAGGATTTATCAAGATACACATAGGCGGACTTGGGCCTTAGTGACAATAAAAGATGCAAGACTAGTTACTTATGTTATGTTTCTTTGTTTGTCAAGACATTGTAACTCTTTTTATTCAATAAAACAGTATTTCAATTTTCATGTGTTATGAAACAATGATTCTGTTACAACACTCCCCGATGTTTCCGCCACGTTTTGTTGTTTTACGTGGTCGGGGTGTGACAGAAAAGTTGGTATCAGAGCTCATGGTTATAGGGAATTAGGTTATTAGTAATACTTTGACCTAGTCTATAACCTTCTTAGGACCCTAACGCGAGTTTACTTGCGTTTAGTCATAAAACGATACCGTCACCTATCCTTAGGCGACGACCTCAACAAGAACATAAATTTCCAAACCGCTTTGAAAACTAATCATCTGTTCTAGGATGATTGATTACTAGGTTTTGAACCCTCTATTGTAAGGTTTTGAACTCTCTGTTATATGGTTTTGAACCCCCTTTGAATTTTCAAAATCTCGTCAAAGTTTGGGTCTTATAATGTGAACACGTGCAAACTGGAAGGGTGAATGCCTGTATTCTGGGTTTTCTGTCTAGGCAAGCACTTCGTATATATCTCATCAGACGCGAGACCAGTTGTGCTTACCTGGGAATTCTTGGGATGAGTGTTCACTTATAGGCGAGCATGTCTTCGCGATACATTATTGTTGACCCATTTACTTTGATTTGTCACCATCTCATTTGTTTGCCTTATGTAACAAACAAATGATCACAATTTTCATTCGTTACCATTCTGTATTGATTATCCAATAACCTTTCACTCGTTTCTTCCTATGTCTTTCATTTTCTTCTAGAATGTCTATTCCTCTCAGCACTGGTCAAATGTCCGAGCGAACAGCCAAATTTGCCCAGCAAATAGGTGAAGTGATTCAGAAGACTGTGGATTTAGGCATTGCCATGGCTCGTCTCAACAATGAAGCCTCTCGTCTCGACAATGAAGCCACTCAAGAGCCACCAAAGGAAGCAGAAGTCAAGCCAGCACCAAAATCAAGGAAGCGTAAGGCTTCAAGGAAACCCGCAGCGGTTACACCTAATCAAGCGGGACCTAGCCATGTGGCAAGGCCACCAGCTAGGAAGCCATACATAGGAACTGCCCGTTTGTGCAAACGATGCAACCGTCATCATTCAAACCTCATACCCTGCTCCAAATGTACCTACTGTGGACGGAGGGGACATTTGGTCAACACATGACGCTTTGCTATCCAAAACAAAGCTGCTATAAACCTTGCCGCTACCCAACTCCAAGTCAACCCTACTCAAGCTCGTTTCCCGTCTGGTACTTGCTACAACTGCGGCGAGACGAGCCATTTCAGGAACAACTGCCCAAAGCTTGCTAATTCAAATCCAACCCTTGGATGAGCATTCGGCTGAACAAAGGATGTTGCTGTCTTATGCCTTTGTTTCTTTTGTTTTCGTGTATTGTGAAACAATATGTCTCGTTCATAAATAAAAGTTGTTGTTCGCAATTCTGATATACAAGTATAACTACATGTGTTTATGGCATTTCCCTATAATACCTGTATTAAGGAACTATGTTCCTTACAAACTACTTTTGTGATTCTCTCTTTCAAATGATCGCTCATGATTCCCTCGAAAATTTTAAGTACTCGTTTCACTCTAAGAAACAAAGTACAGAAAATAAAGTGACATTATGAGTAATCATGCTTCTGCACATCTGTGCCTTTGAATCCTTGGTTAAATAACTAAGGGTATTTCCAAATCTCATACCCATTACGTTTTGATTTTTCAACATATACAGTACAAGTATTTCAAAAACAATCTTCATGATGTCAAAACATTTCATATAGTTTGAAAACAATTTTTCTAAATGCATTGTCTATGTTATTCCAACAACATTGGCCATGTTTTCAAAACCAACCTTCCTAATTTCAAAATATTTCATATAGTCTGAAGGCAATATTAACACAGTACATTTTCTTATCAAGTGCATGATTTCGAAAAGCATCATTCATGTTTGTCAAAAACCTTATACATAATTTCAAAATTTATCTCGCATAATTTTAAAACATTTTTAGGAATATACCTACCTAATACACCTACTTTATGATTTCAAAGGTATTATATGTAAGGTCTAAAAAACATTGAACACATTTCTTTTTAAAAGAACCCTATGCATAGTTTTCAAAAATATTTTCTTCATACATTGACTTAACTTTCAAAATTCGCTTCATATGTCGCCTTGGCATATCTGGCATCTCAACTTCATAAGCATTTTACTTCATATTTTGACCTAAGCACATCAAGTGCAAGGTTTCAAAACATCTTCAACTTCTAAAATCCATAAGGGATCTTTTTGTCTTCACATTTAGACCCTTGTGGATAATTATCATTCAAATCAGAGTCCTTGATTGGATTCCTTATGTACCTAAATTCGAACATTTCGGTTCCTTATAATCGAAATCGAATTTTTCTTTTAAAAAATCTTTCTATCTTTATAGTTAGATTCTTGATAACGTTTAAAGTACCAAATGAAATCCACGGAATGGATTCCTAGTGTGCTTTAAATGCATGTACGCAATTAACAAGACAAATTAACAAACAATTTTGTGGTTATGTGACTATGTGTTTATTCATCTTATGTTTTCTTTTATGCGTTTTGTGTTTTTATACTCTGGATATTTGTTATCCAAATCCTCGCAGGATCTTTCATATCTCCATATGAGGGATTTGTAGCAGGACAGTCAAAAGGTACTACTTTAAATCCTCAATGGGCTTCTATGTAATAATTAAGACCCTTGGATATATAGTACCACTCCATGATTCATAAGAGACCCTTTAGTGGTCTAGTCAAAAAGATTGATTCACAATTTGGTTAAAAGACGACATCTAGTGATGTAGCTGAACAGACTCCTTGATAGTCTATTTAGATCATTTAATGATTTAATTAAAAGGACTCTATGGCGGTCTAGTCACACTCATCACAGGATTGTTCATTTGGTTTTACCCTACACATTATAAAATAGACTGTGTGAACTGTGCAAGGAATTTGTCTAATTATGGACGCGTACATAATTATGAAATTTAGTGCACAGAAACCCAGTAAGATTTATTATGTGTAAGAACCGATAGCGACAACAATAACAAAATGAGAACGATGTAATGGAGGTACGGTGGACGCACCAATGACGCTTCATATACTAGTATATAAGTATCCCTCTTACATTGCAATCATGATGTTATTAAAGGTTACTAGAAGTTCAGAACCCTAACCAATGTTGTTCGATCTTTTCAACTTCATGTTTTCAAGCTCTCACAAGTTTCCTCTAAATAAATTTCGGGACGAAATTTCCTAAAGTAGGGGAGACTGTGACACCTGTGCCTTCACGGCCATCAAACAAATACCGAACCAATGAAATATTGTATTTCATACTTGGGATTTGTATAAATATGTGTATCAATTGCACATATCAATTCTTGTTCGATTCCAAACTCTAAATCGCTTTCTGGAAGGTTATACGCGCACCGATGCGTAAATATAACCAGTTTAATGCAACGAACACTCCGGAATAGTGAAATAGGCTTAACATACCTTAAATAACCTTTACATAACTTAGAAATAAGTTTCAAAGGCTTTGGTATGGCAAAATTAAGTTAATTCGCTTACAGGGACTAAATTTGACAAACTGCGAAAGTATGCCAATTTGAACTGTAACAGACATTCCGAAACATGACCATAAGTTAAACACACCTTAAATATCCTTTATATAGCTTATAAATAGGCATTGAGGAGTTCGGTGTGCTAAAATAAACTTTTGGGTCATTCAGGGACTAAAAGCGTCAAAAAGTGCACAAGTTTGCATTTTCGCGCATAACTTACGTTCTGAATACATCCGGACACCCAAAAATTTATGTAAGCACTAAAACATTTTATTTTAGTGTTTGTCATAAGAAAAATCCATTCGTCGCGTCATTTGGATCGTTTTTCGCGCTTATGTGCATTCCGTCGTAATTAAGCGAACATCGCGATCGTACGGCCAAACGAACCGACATCTGAGATATTTTTGAGCATGTTTCATGTCCAAATTGTTTAGGCATCATTTTAGGGCCTTAACGTTGGCTTAACGGGCCTTAGAAGTGTCGAGAATGGCCTTAAACACGTGCAGGGACTGAAACTGTCAGAATGCAAACATAGCTCTGATCAGACAAGGCCAGGCGGCCCGCCTGAGTTTTGTCTGATCCTGAAGCGGGCCGCGTCAGACTTCTGACCAGATTAAATGTTTCTAACAGCCTGTTTGCAGCTGTTTTGCACTCCCAATCTCTCTTCCACATGTCAATTCCTTATGGTGAGTGGCCATTTGACATACCATAACATTCCAACACATGTACGGGTGGAATTCGAGCACGGTTTCCATGAAACGATCTTAACGGTTACCCGAAAACTATAAATACCCATCCACCCCCATTGCAAAACCCACAAGAATCTGATCCTAGAAGCTCTAAGTTGGAACCATTGTTTCATACCTGAGCTACTTGGATCACGATTAGCATTCGGGGACCCTTCGTAAGTATTCCTTCGTTCTTTTATTGTTTTACGAGTCCGAAAGTCAAACTTTGTTTGACTTTCTGCGTTGACCAGTTTATGGTCAATGCAAAGTTCATTTGAACTTCGCAACGTGATTGTAATCACGATGGTTATAGTCCTTTGGGACTATGCCTACTGATTACCACGTTGTCTAGGGTCGTAAGGGTAAGCGATCTGATAAATCGCTTATACCTTCGAACCCGACCCATTTGGTCGATCATTAGGATCCGACCAAATACATTAGGTGACCATAGTATATAGGGAATAACCTTCCGAGGTTATACCTTATGGTCGCTACGTTTAAATAGTTGTATGATAGGTAGTTTATATGCCTTAGGTAAATTACCAAAATACCCCTTTGATGCCAAAATTCATTTTAAACATATGTAACATAACTTTTGACATCTAAACTGATTTGACAACAATATTAGACATGTTAAGGCATATGTTACTTGTCATAGGACTAGTTAGGCGGTCCAAACGCGTTTTACGCGAACGACGCGTTAAAGTAGCATAAGCTACCTAAACGGGTCGTAACGGGTCACAAACACTTAGGTTAAGTTTCGTTTTAGTATGTGGGCTATGTTAAACCATATTACACGAGTTCCCATACTCGTTTGGTTTACGAACCCTCATTCTATCCGATCTTCTGATTTAGGTCCGGTTTATTAATGTAGTTACCTATATTAGGTGCCGTTTGATTCCGTGATCTCTAGCATTGCTTGGTGGTTATCTTAGGACTTCTGAGCAATCTCAAGTGAGTACATAGACCCCTCTTTTACTGTTTTCCAAACTGTTTTGGGGTGGAACACATGTGCCTATTTGTTACTTTCGTGCTTTCCTGTTTTCACATCATATACCTGCTATATTTGTTAGTACATTATAGTACATGATTTCATTACATTTCATGCTATGTATGCCCATTGTGTGCATATTTAGTACATCATTTTACATTACATTTTATGCTATGTATGTCCATTCAGTTCATACTTAGTACATCGTTTCACATCATATCACATGCTATGTATGTTCATTTGTTGCATACTTAGTACAGTTGTTTTCATCACATGCTTACATTTTTGGTATGACATTTGGGTTGTTTACAATGGAACAATACATTCATTAACATTAGCTACGCCGTTCGTTAGTAGGTAGTGGTACCATAGGAATTGACAACTCCCGTTCCTGAAATCCTGGGTTTGTCGTTTGTTTAAGGGTTTATCACCACAGTCTCAAGGCTTGGATGTATGCATTTTCACAATACCGCATAAATGTCTATATCAGTATAGCATGCATTTACTACACAAAACATAACTTTGATTTAAACCAAGTTTTACTTCAATACTTTGTTTTGTGCATTTCACCTATGGTTTAGTTGATGTATTTCACTAGCCATACATATCATTTTGGTTACACATTACATGATTTACATTTGACACATAAACATTTTCGACATTGGTTATACGTTGCATGATTTACATCTTGACATAAACATTTTGGTATATTATTCAATACATTTGACAATTGGTTTAAACATAGACATCTTACATTGTTGGTTTGGTTTGAGTAAGTGATTTAAGTAATGAGGCGTGTGTAATATGATACAAGCATGGTGGATACGCCGCTGGTACTTCCTATATATAAGTGATTGTATGGTATTACATATCGTAGCGTTATTTAGAATCATTTCAATTTGGACATATAACATTCTATATAAACAACTTATTTTCACAAGACATTGATTTACAAAACAACTTAATTTATACAAACTCATTTCACATGGTTATTCACTTAACCATGTGATATTCTTTTATACATATATATCATTTGGTTTATTTATCACTTTTCAAATGATTTACAAGACAAAACAAATTACAAGGTTCATGACTAAACATTTTCTTAAACATAAGTCATGAATTCTATTTTCATAAACCTATGTATCTCACAGGCATCTTTATGCTGACGTACCTATTTTCACATGTGTTTCAGGATATGATGCATAGGATTTATCAAGATACACATAGGCGGACTTGGGCCTTAGTGACAATAAAAGATGCAAGACTAGTTACTTATGTTATGTTTCTTTGTTTGTCAAGACATTGTAACTCTTTTTATTCAATAAAACAGTATTTCAATTTTCATGTGTTATGAAACAGTGATTCTGTTACAACACTCCCCGATGTTTCCACCACGTTTTGTTGTTTTACGTGGTCGGGGTGTGACATATTTATTTATATTTACCCAACTCAATCAATATTTGTCACATAGTGGCAGTTCCGATGTGACCGTGGTCATATCACTCATTGGCTCACTTTTGTCCAATAGTGAATTTATCAAGTAATAGATATAAAATATATCTTATTATTATTCAAAGTATCTGTCACTAGGCGATTCCCGTGACGATGGTCATATCACTGTTGATCATTCTTTCAACTAGTGACTGTGGTCATAACACTGTTGATCATCCTCTCAACTAGTGCCAGTGGTCGCATCACTGTTGATCGTTCTCTCAACTAGTGACTTTGGTCCTATCACTGTTGATCATTCTCTCAACTAGTGACTCTGGTCATATCACTGTTGATCATTCTCTCAACTAGTGACTCTCGTCATATCATTGTTGATCATTATTTCAACTAGTGATTCTGGTCAAATTTCTGGTCATATCACTGTTGATCATTCTTTCAACTAGTGACTCTGGTAATATCACTGTTGATCATTCTCTCAACTAATGACTCTGAACTAAGTAGTGTCCTATGATATTACTTTGTCAAATATATTTTCTATGGCACAAATCCAATTAGCCCAGAAAATGAAAGATATCATTTTCTATTAAATTAATAGCTATAACTTTATCAAAAATGAATTAAATAATTGTAATATTATTATTATATTAACGTGACTAAGATTAAAAATATAATCCTAGTATAGTAGAATATATTATATTTGACATATTTTATTATGGTATACATTTATTGATTAAACATTATTTATAATATTAAATAGTAATTTAGGTTTATTAAATATATTATAACTAATATATCTTTACTATTAATAGTTATAGGCTAGGGCTTAATTAGAATCTTCTGTTCACATTTAGCTATAACTAATATATTTTTAATGATAAAAGTAAACTTAGAGATTTAAACATAAATTCATTTTCTCACTGACGCTCTTTTCTCAAGTATGTGTCTTATAAAGAAAAAGCTTTATGTTTAAGATTCTTTTCTCAAGTGTATTGGTAGATATATATACCAATTAAATTTATTAGTAATTTAATATAGTAATGTAAAAATTAGTTATAGGCTATGACTACTGGGGCACCAATCCCCCGTGCTTGTGGTCATGCTATTATTGGCTAACTTTTTGGCCAATAGTAACGAGTGTCAAGTAATGTATAAAACACCACACATTGGCAGCTATTGCAAAATATAAAAACTTAATCACTGTAAGTATAACTGATAGACATATAGGATTTTGGAAGCATTTTTAAATATAATTGTATCACAAAAAGGTGATAAAACTGTGAGAAAAGAGAATGGACTCACTTTGTAACTTTAGGGTTCAACTAAAAAGCCTCCTGGTAGAATCTTGGGTATAACTTCTGAGCTATTTCAAATATATATATATATATATATATATATATGCACTCGTGTTAAGTATAGTAACCCTAATTCAACCTTATCCCTATGTCACGAGACAGAACCCCAACGAACTTAGTCGGGCAGAGCCTTGACATGCGTTATGGGGCTCCAGATCAATCGGAAAGGGTATCAGTGATCGGGAGTTAAAACACTTAAAACAGGGCAGGGCTTTATTATTATTATGGGATGAATTACTAAAAATATATATATGTATGTAAAGAAGAGGGGCGATAGAAAGGAATCAGAAAGAACGATTCAAATTGATAGAATTTGGCTTCTATTTATAGTCACTCCTAAAATCTTAGAATGCACAGCATGAGGACACGTATCCATCTTTCATTTAATTTAAATTGAAAGTTGTTGTACATATGCATGGCCACGTAACATTGAATTCAATTCAATGTAAATTTAGTTATCATTTATTATTTTATTTATTATATATTATAATTAATTTATCTGCTTCACTCATTTGGCGCTTATAACTTATAAAATATGACGTTTTAGAAAACAATACATATGTCATTAGAACGAGAATATTTGTTTCTACATTTTGAACCAAGTTTCATTAAAAACTGAGTAAGTTCAAATACAATGTATTTTTATAATTTAATTATTAGACGGTTCCTAGGCCCGTCTAGGTACTTCATATTTCTTACAGTCAACTTACCCTTAATCTACCCGTTTAATAATTTAAGTTTTATATACTTTATTTTAATATAGAAAATAGAAATGTCACACATATATAAGCCAATTAATTAGTATAACATTCCAACCAAATCTATATAAAATAGTTTTTAAAACTATATGAGTCGAAAAATAAAACTAGTTACTAGTGGTTAATAAATTTAAACAACCTATAACTCTTATATGATAAAAATGGAGATGTTATATCCACCCCACCTTGTTTTAAATCTCGTCCTCGAGATTTGGGCTACGATATCTCTTTTAGAGTTATGTCACATCTTAGTCAATAAAAACAATATTAAGGTAAATGATATAGAATCAAAACATCAAATTTTGTGAATATGAGTTGTACAATAAATAGGACTCAATGGTTCAACTGAATTATTTGAAAAAAATCAATGTCAAATGAACGAGATGAAATGATATAATTTCCAAGGTGACTAGGTTCAAGCCAAAACAGAAATATGATCAATAGATGTCTAAATTTAATGTTTACAAGTTGTAAATGACTTTTAGAAACAATAGAATTCATTGTCAAAGGAAACTTACTTTGATTGTCAACCGAGGAAGATTTAGAATCAACAAGCTCAAAATGAAATAGAAGCACAAAAATAAATTGTCAACTATTAAACCATGATATGAGAAAAATTAATGTGTTGACATTTATGGAATTGCAAGGATACACCGAAATACAACAGAGTTTAGTGTATCATTGTCTTAATACATAATTGCATTAAGGCTATTTTCAATGATGAGTCAAACGAAAGACATACGTGGGTTTGAATGATTATGATTAGCCCAAGCTACAAGTTTATATCGACGCCACAAGGTGTCGTAGTGATTGAAATGGTTTGATAATTACGGTGACCGAAGAAATTCACCGTTTTTGAAATCAACTGAAAGTTTTAATGAAGTAAATTTGGATATTCATTTCAAATAAATATTATAGGATTTTCAATTGATAATGAAAGACCAAATGAATATCATAGAAATTTCGATCAATGATGAAAGAATCTTTAGAGGTACACCGGAATATAATACGAATTTGTGTACTCTTATCTTAACACATAATTGTATTAAGACCGTTTAAGATAATGAACCAACAGAAATTAAATAAATAAATATGTACATCAGGTGTGAAAATGAGATTAGCGCAAGCTTCAAATTAAAGAAAATGCCACCACAAGGTGTTGTAACCAAAAACAGGACTCAATGAAGATGAGGATCAAACAAGTCTATTATGGTTCTGAATAGATGAAGTACTTGACAGGATGCATTTATTTTATACACTTTGATTTGTACTAGGGTTAAATAATAACTTAACTTAGATATTATATATCAGCGATTACGTCTGGAATCATTTATGCTTCTTGCGTAGTAAGTACGAATGCTCGCGCGTTCTTCTTAGCTCCGTCTGTTGTTTTTGCCTTGTTATCGAGTGCTTTAGTCAGTTTTGGGCAATACGGTTTGACGTGTCCTGTTTCTCTGCAATTGTAACAGATATTAGTTTTCCTTCTACATTCTTCCTCTATATGCCCGGTCATCTTGCAGAAGTTACAGTAGAGTGTTTTCCTAAAACGGCATCTTCCTGAATGCTTTTTGTTACAGATTCTGCAGGTAGGTTGCTCTAATGACGGTTCAGTTCCTTTCTTCTTGTAGAATTCTTGGGAAATTTTCTGGGCTAACTCATTCTTCTTGTTTTCTTCTCTTGTGCGGATTAGTCCATCTGTCAAGATGTTAGCTAGTTCAACTGTTTCTTCAATAGTCTGTGGCCTAGCGGCCTTGACCATGTCTCGGATTTCACTAACTAATCCCCAAATATAACGAGAAATTAGTACGGGTTCTGGCGAAGCCAGAGTTGGTACCATTCTTGCATATTCGAAGAACGTTGTCGTATATTCACGACAATTCATATCGATCATTTTATGATTTAGGAACTCGTTAGCCATTCGTTCCTTTTCATAAGGGGACAAAATTTTCTTTCTGTCATTTCCTTGAATTTTTCCCAGTTCATGGCATAAGCCATGTCACTTCCTTTTGCTTGAAGAATTGTATTCCACCATTCTAAGGCTTCTTCCTTAAAGAGGTTAGACGCATACATCACCTTATCTTCTTCGGCACATTTGCTGATTTTAAGAACAGCTTCCGTCTTTTCCAACCATCGCAGAGCAGCCGTGGCTCCTTCACTGCCTGCGAACTCAGTTGGTTTACAAGCTAGAAATTCTTTGTAGGTACACCCGAGAGTCATCGTCTTCTTTTTCTTGGGAAATGGGGTTTTGATAATATCATCATTGTCTCCATTGACACTATGGCTAAAACTGTCGTTACGAGTATGCTTGCTACTCACAACTTTGGTGGGTTCTACGGGGTTTTTAACAGCTTTAATTATTAAAGGTATAGCATTAGCTATTCCTTGGGCTATTATATTTTCTATAGCATTTTATCCAAAGGATTTTCATTATTAGCATGAATTTCTGGATTATGTGATACTTCATTCGACATCTGAATTGCAAACATTTTCAATTATTAATATCACAGAATAATTAAATCAAAACAATACTTTCAAGAATCATATGTGCATATATATATATATATATACATATATTTAAATCTATAAATATAACACATAGGTTACTTTGTATTAATTTCCTAACTTTATTGTTTAAGTTTAGGTATTAAAGGAACACATAAATAGCTTAAACAAGTGGCTCTGATACCACCTTCTGTCACGGCCCCCGACCCCACCCTGGGAGCGGGAGCCGTGAACCAGCCGGATGGTATCGGTGTTTATTAATTATGCAGCGGAAAATTTTTCATCAGAATCGTAGTTAGGAAATAATTTCAGAGTTTATAAAACACCGAACTTGTAATATTAAACAAACGGGCTAAAACCCATATTTAATTCAATTGTTTTTATAGGGATAAACCCAAATAAATAAAACATAAATTTCTTCTTTTATTCAGGTATTTATAGCCACTTTATTTAAGCCTTCAGTGCTTCATAGCTGGCTTCTATTATCTTTATAACAAATTACCTGCAACACGTTTTGAAAACATTTTATCAGTAATAAATACTGGCGAGTTCATTCCATTTTTATAAAAATATATATTGTTATACTTTACAGCATCAAGGTTTTTATATTTATTTATATTTACCCAACACAATCAATATTTGTCACATGGTGGCAGTTCCGATGTGACCGTGGTCATATCACTCATTGGCTCACTTTTGTCCAATAGTTAATTTATCAAGTAATAGATATAAAATATATCTTATTATTATTCAAAGTATCTGTCACTAGGCGATTCCTGTGACGATGGTCATATCACCGTTGATCATTCTTTCAACTAGTGATTGTGGTCATAACACTGTTGATCATCCTCTCAACTAGTGCCGGTGGTCGCATCACTGTTGATCGTTCTCTCAACTAGTGACTTTGGTCCTATCACTGTTGATCATTCTCTCAACTAGTGACTCTCGTCATATCACTGTTGATCATTCTTTCAACTAGTGACTCTGGTCAAATTTCTGGTCATATTACTGTTGATCATTCTTTCAAGTGACTCTGGTAATATCACTGTTGATCATTCTCTCAACTAGTGACTCTGAACTAAGTAGTGGCCTATGACATTACTTTGTCAAATATATATTCTATGGCACAAATCCAATTAGCCCAGAAAATGAAAGATATAATTTTCTATTAAATTAATAGCTATAACTTTATCAAAAATGAATTAAATAATTGTAATATTATTATTATATTAACGTGACTAAGATTAAAAATATAATCTTAGTATAGTAGAATATATTATATTTGACATATTTTATTATGGTATACATTTATTGATTAAACATTATTTATAATGTTAAATAGTAATTTAGGTTTATTAAATATATTATAACTAATATATCTTTACTGTTAATAATTATAGGTTATGGCTTAATTAGAATCTTTTGTTCACATTTAGCTATAACTAATATATTTTTAATGATAAAAGTAAACTTAGAGATTTAAACATAAATTCATTTTCTCACTGACGCTCTTTTCTCAAGTATGTGTCTTACAAAGAAAAAGCTTTATGTTTAAGATTCTTTTCTCAAGTATATTGGTAGATATATGTACCAATTAAATTTATTAGTAATTTAATATAGTAATGTAAAAATTAGTTATAGGCTATGACTACTGGGGCACCAATCCCCCGTGCTTGTGGTCATGCTATTATTGGCTAGCTTTTTGGCCAATAGTAACGAGTGTCAAGTAATGTATAAAACACCACACATTGGCAGCTATTGCAAAATATAAAAACTTAATCACTGTAAGTATAACTGATAGACATATAGGATTTTGGAAGCATTTTTAAATATAATTGTATCACAAAAAGGTGATAAAACTGTGAGAAAAGAGAATGGACTCACTTTGTAACTTTAGGGTTCAACTAAAAAGCCTCCTGGTAGAATCTTGGGTATAACTTCTGAGCTATTTTAAAATATATATATATATATATATATATATTTATATATATATATTTGCACTCGTGTTAAGTATAGTAACCCTAATTCAACCTTATCCCTATGTCACGAGACAGAACCCCAACGAACTTAGTCGGGCAGAGCCTTGACATGCGTTATGGGGTCCAGATCAATCGGAAAGGGTATCAGTGATCGGGAGTTAAAACACTTAAAACAGGGCATGGCTTTATTATTATTATGGGATGAATTACTAAATATATATATATATGTATGTAAAGAAGAGGGGCGATAGAAAGGAATCAGAAAGAACAATTCAAATTGATAGAATTTGGCTTCTATTTATAGTCACTCCTAAAATCTTAGAATGCACAGCATGAGGACACGTATCTATCTTTCATTTAATTTAAATTGAAAGTTGTTGTACATATGCATGGCCACGTAACATTGAATTCAATTCAATGTAAATTTAGTTATCATTTATTATTTTATTTATTATATATTATAATTAATTTATCTGCTTCACTCATTTGGCGCTTATAACTTATAAAATATGACGTTTTAGAAAACAATAAATATGTCATTAGAACGAGAATATTTGTATCTACAATTTGAACCAAGTTTCATTAAAAACGGAGTAAGTCCAAATACAATGTATTTTTATAATTTAATTATTAGACGGTTTTTAGGCCCGTCTAGGTACTTCATATTTCTTACAGTCAACTTACCCGTAATCTACCCGTTTAATAATTTAAGTTTTATATACTTTATTTTAATATATAAAATAGAAATGTCACACATATATAAGCCAATTAATTAGTATAACATTCCAACCAAATCTATATAAAATAGTTTTTAAAACTATATGGGTCGAAAAATAAAACTAGTTACTAGTTGTTAATAAATTTAAACAACCTATAACTCTTATATGATAAAAATGGAGATGTTACAGTTGGGGTCTCATTTGGAACAGTTGTTCATTGGTTGTCTCTGAGGCGGAGTTCTTGCTAATTCTCACCGGAACTTTGTACTTTTGCACATCTTTAATGAGAATGGAAGCTTTAATCTGTACTATCATTGTTGATCTTACTTCTACACTGTATTTGGATTCAGCATAACGACAGTGACCGCAGATCTGACCTGAGCGTTCAATCTAAACCGAACCTAACTGGTCCTCACAAGCGGTATCAGAGCTTGGAGGTCGAATTCGGAGTGGATCTACAGCGATTTGACAGAGATTTGACCGATTTCAGCCGATTGTACCGGAGATTTCATCATATTCTTCATCTATTTCTCTGATTTCATCTTATTTCTACATTTTCATATCTCAAACACCTTAAAATCCAAAATTGACTAATATTTCACGGTTAAAATGGACTAAAATTCACACATAACGAGCAAAATCTGTTAAATAACAATCCTACAAAGTTTCACAGCAAAATTCGAACTAAAACGCATTAAAATCGATCAAAAACCATAAATTTTAAAATGAACTGTGCTGACGTCACTCATCTGATCGGATAGTCATCCGACTGGATTACAGCTTTACTGTTTAGAGTGTTCTTAGCTGACATCATCACTCATACGATCGGATAGTCATCCGACCGGATAGAGTTTTTGGTTGTTTGAAAGTTTGAATTTGTGAAGTTTGTCGACTGACCATCCGATCGGATAGCCATCCGACCGGATAGTCATCCGACACTTGACACATCAGTTACTCATCTCATTTGATCATTTCATTCGGATAGCCATCCGGACGAGTGATCATCCAATAAACTGTTGTTTTTGTGTGTATTCAATCTAGTTTGACCGAGTTTGACTTTTTCAGGAACAAAAATCATGAGTGACGAGTTTCTAAATCTGTTTGGTGACTTTTTCACCTACAACACTGGAGAAACATCTTCCAATCATCATCATCATCATCATACTCAGTAAATCCCACCAATAGCAAAGCTAAGGTAGGGTCTGAGGAGGGTAAGATGTAGACAGCCTTACCTCTACCCCGTAGGAATAGAGAGGCTGCTTCCAGTGAGACCCCCGGCTCGATTGTAGTTTTGTATCAAGCCTTGGACCTAAGACACATAACACTCAAACAATCGGGACAGAGACTGATTGGTGCATGTACCCCCGTGTCTTTCAGCTATCAACGTCACCACATGATGCCTGATTAACCATCCGCCGCTTTTAACGTTATTTTCACGAAATAGTAAAATAACGTTAAAGTTAGAAACATCTTCCAATGCAAATCCTAAAACAGCTACAAAAGTGTGACAACCCGAGATTTCAAGGTCTGTCTTTTACATATCACTGACTGCACAATCCTGTTTTACAAATTGGTTTACGTGGTGTCTGTGCAGTTTATCTGAATGATCAGTATTTATGTGTAATGATTGATTGTTATATGTGTAGTGTTAATGTAGGTTGTTTAGATTTTAATAACAATGTTCTGCTACCACAAACTAATCTCGACGAAGAATAGGTTTTTCGCCAACCCATCTCGACGAAAGACGGGTCCTTCGTCGAAGAAGGTTCTTCGTCGGAGACGGGCCTCAGCCCAATATATTTCACGGCCCAACTGTTGATGATTATGTGATTGTATTAACCCTTATAACCGTCAGACGTAAACTAAAAACCCTAAACTCTCATCCACACTCTTGATCGTTGGCAGCTTCTTCTCTCGATCCCCCGAAACCCTTGCCTCCAATCATCTTGATTTCCACTCTACAACCCGGTTAGTGTTTTACTCTACCACTGTTTGATTGTTTAGGAATTGTTATTGGGTGTTAGGTTCAAATACATGATTTCATGTGATCAATGTTTGTCGGTGTAGGCTAACAAATCTGTTAAATGAATATTGATGGTAACAAACTAAACTGTTAGGAATTAACGCTTGAATAACTGATCCAATTGTTAAATGCCGTAATGCCCAAAGTAGCGATTAGGGTTCATGTTCAAAAGAGTCCGATGAGTTGTTAATTTGTGAATCAGTGTGAATGGTTGTGGTTGTTAATGCTGTTCATAACATGTGCTCATGCATGTCCATGTGAATTATTGTTAATCTATGATTAGTGATAATGAGAAACCACTGATGTATGCATGTATAGATTTGGGTTGAATGTTATTAGGTGAATTTGTTGGACTCTGTATGCCCAAGACACATATTAAATTGATGTGGCTAGTACGTTATGATCCAAGTCGGGTCATACCCAATAACAAGCTAGACAAACACCTACAATATTTATTTATGATATGATCAAACAAATAAATATTAACACTTAGAATATTTAGAAATTGGTTTTCTAAATAATTACACTTGACAAACTAATAAATTATATTGATAATTTATTTTTGAGAGAATATTTTATTTTGTTATTTAACAAGTTAAATAACAATTAAAAGGTTGCATGTGTTTATAAAATGTTATATTAAGTTTTATAAAAGTTATAAAACTTAAATAGAAGACATGGAGACAAGTTAAAAAATTTTGATTGGGTGAAATGGGAGGTGGCTTTGGCCGCCCCTATGGGGTCTTCCCAAGGTGTTTCCACCACTCATATTATATGCAAACTTTTCAAAGAACAAGGCACTTGATTTTTTTTAAGTTGCAACATCTTCTCTCATTTGATAGAACAAAAAAATTCAAGTGTAAGAACTCTCCAATTTTCTCTAGAAAATTTCGGCCAAGGTGGTCATCCAAGAGAGTTTTCAAGTGCAAATCCTAGCAATCTCAAGGTGTTTGTTGGGGCTTTCGGGTATACTAGCTTGAGGCTTTCTCGTTTGGAAGCTACCATTCTAGATTCATCATCATCTTCCATCTCCTTGCTCCAAAGAAAGGTTGAATTCTCAAACACCCTATGGTTGTATTTTGATAGCATGCATGTCATATATGGATCCGATTTTGGGTTTTTGCATTTAAAAGAGTTTTAAATCTTGTAAAGTAACATGTTTTAAATATATACTCCGCTGCGTTTTAATTTTATTTGGATAAAATTACTTTGATAAACATGTTCAAAACCCATCAATGGCATCTAGAGCCGCTTATATGAGTGCATGCTTCATTGGATTTAAAATTTTCTGGTTTTGGGTTTGGTTAAACCCTATGGCCGAAAGTTTTGACCATGGTTCTCCTTTTATTTTTCAAGATTTACCTCCTACATGCAAAAAGGAATCTTGAAAAAAAATTATGTCATATTGATGATTTGTTTTGTTTGGACAAAAACCCACATTTTTCGGTTTTTCATTCTTGGCCGAAAAATGTAGGTTGTAAAAGGAAACCATTTTGCTCTTGAAATTTATATATATTTGGATATATATTTTGGTGTTCATAACCTAGCCATGACCTTGTGTGAATATGTTTGTGTTTGTGATTTTAGTTAATTATTCAATGGGTTGTAATAATTATTATTTTGTCTTCCATTTGTAAAAATATGTAATTTATTTATTTGGTATGTAAGTAAATAGATTAGATGCATTTTTTTACTAGAAAAATGTATTAGGATACTTTTATGTAAAAGAAGATGCACACAAAAATGCGGTTTTGGTTTTTTGCCAATTTCGGGCATAAAGGACTTCATAGTTCTTAACGGGATTTTAGCCCGATAACCAAAACACATTTTGAAGTCCAAAGGAGTTTGGAGCTGAATTTAAAAGACATTTGGAAGCTCAAAGAATGTGAAGAAATCACAACACAAGATGAAGACTTGAAGCATTTGGATGCGGGATCAAGTGGGAGTTCACCGACACCTTTTTTTGTGTCTATCTTCACCCTTTAGGAAGGACATTTTGACACACTTGTTTCGGCTAACAAGTGTGGTCAAAATAGTTGGCTATGGTTATGCACCTTTTAACATATGTGTTGTGTGCTTGTATGGTTATATTTTATTTATGGTTGTTTGGATGATATTTGGATATGCATACTTAACAACTAATAACCCGTAACAAGCTTAAAATTGGTTCTTACAAAATCATTAAAACGATTAATAAAAGGTTTTATTAAAAATTAATGATTTTATAATAAAATGGGTTTTATTAAAAGAACCTTGAAAATTGGTTTTCACTAAAGTACCATTGATTTGAATGCATGCAAATATATGGTACATAAAATTTTTCTAAACTAGAATTTTGAAAAATAAAAATCCCTTTTATAAAACAAGTCAAACACCATCCTTTTATACAACACTCAAATTACTTGGGAACTCTTTGTGGGATAAAGGTCACCTAACCACATTTGAGGAAACTTGTATATTTGAGGTGGGGTTACCATGTTTGTGGGATAAAGGTCACCTAACCACTTATATGTGTAAACTCACATGTGTGTATAAGTTGGACGACTTGATTTGGAAACCATGAACTTAGGGTCACCGAAGCATGGAGAACAAAGGTGTTGATGGGATTAAACATGCCAACTAAACATAAAGATGTTTAACCGATCCCATATAGCTAGAAGTTGCGAAGGGTTGCAATCGTCAAACGTTGACTACCTTGTTAATTTAAATAATGGGATAAAGGTCACCTAACCAATATTTAAATGTAACGTTGGATTCTAGATTTTTATTATTAATTGTCTATGAGACGTAAAAGGGTATTAATGATTAAAATTTTAATAATATCGAAAATACTAAAATTGAACTTTGTTAAATTTTGTAGATGGCCGCTAACAATGCAAACCCGATTACCCAAACCGTCCGTAACCTATCACTAAGAACCATCCCTGAAAAGGATCGTCTCAACCATAACAACTTCATGGATTGGTTTCGAAACTTGAGAATTGTTCTCAAACAAGAGAAGATATCCTATGTGTTGGACGATCCTATTCCCGATCAACCTGACGAGGAAGATGTAGAAGCCTACAATGATTGGGTTAAATATACCAAGGACTCCATGCAAGCCTCTTGCCTCATGCTGGGAACTATAATTCCCGAGATTCAAAAGGACTTTGAACATCATGGGGCATACGCCATGATTACCCAATTGAAGGAAATGTTCCTACAACAAGCAAGGGTAGAACGCTTCGAAACGGTTCGAGCGCTTCATGCATGTCGAATGGAGGAAACCCAGTCGGTCTCATCTTACGTCCTTAAGATGAAAAGCCACATTGATCGCCTCGAGAGGCTCAATTGTCCCGTCTCTAAAGAGTTGGCTACGGATTTGATCCTCAACTCTTTAACAAAGAAATTTGAGAGCTTTGTTATGAACTATAACATGAATGGTTGGGACAAGAGCATTGGTGAGCTTCATGCAATGCTCAAAACGGCCGAAGCGGGAATGGGTAAAAAGGCTTTACCCGTTCTAACGATCAATGAGGGAGGCAAGAAGGGACATCACTCCGACTCCAAGGAAAATGTTGCCAAAGGAAAGGGGCACGTCAAAGGGAAGGGAAAAAGAAAGGCTAAAGCAGAACCACCAAAACCAAAAGAGAAGAAGGCAAAGGTTGCCACGAGCGATCCATGCTTTGAGTGTGGAGAGATAGGGCATTGGAAAAGGAATTGTCCAACCTATCTCAAAGAGTTGAAAAACAAGAGGGATGCAGGGCAAACCTCAGGTACAATCTTTATGATACATATTGATCTAAATGTTATTTCTTCTAACACATGGGTATTAGATACCGGATGTGGAACTCATATTTGCAATTCGTTGCAAGGGTTCAAAAGAAATAAGCATTACAAGAAGGGAGACACTAGTCTCTTCATGGGCAATGGAGCAAAGGTTCAAGTCGAAGCCCAAGGAGACTATGTTTTAAAACTTCCGAGTGGTTTGGAAATATGTTTGAAAAAATGTTTTGTATGCTCCTAGTTTGACTAGGAACATTATTTCTGTTTCCCTTTTAAGACAATATGGATTTGATTTGAAGTTTGTGAACAATGAAATTTATGCTTTGATGAATGACATGTTCTACTTTAAAGCTACGCCTTCAAATGGTATTTATGAATTGGTTCATGATAATACATCATTTGATAATTCGATGTACCAAGTAAACACCAAGAAACTCAAAATGGATTTGAGTGAGACCTATCTTTGGCATTGTCGTCTTGGTCATATAAACAGAAATCGCATGCAAACACTTCAAAAGAATGGTCTTTTGGAAACAAATAAAATTGGTTCATTTGATACATGCGAATCTTGTTTACAAGGTAAAATGACCAAGAAACCCTTTAGTGGCACAAACCAAAGGGCAAAAGATTTATTAGGCATCATACATTCGGATGTATGTGGTCCTTTTAAGCCAATGACTAGGAATGGTGAAAGATACTTCGTAACTTTTACCGACGACTTCAGTCGTTATGGTTATGTGTACTTGCTAAGACACAAAGATGAAGTTTTTGAAACGTTCAAAATCTTCCAAAACGAAGTAGAGAATCAACTCACCAAGACAATCAAAGTTCTTTGTTCCGATAGAGGAGGTGAATACCTTAGTGATGCCTTTCAAGATCATCTTAGGAGTTGTGGGATCATCTCACAACTTACTCCACCTGGAACACCACAACATAATGGTGTGTCTGAGAGGAGGAATCGAACTCTATTGGATATGGTTCGATCTATGATGGCTAGAAGCACATTGCCTCTATCATTTTGGGGTTACGCTTTGCTCTCCGCGGCTCGTATATTAAATATGGCCCCAACCAAGAAAGTGGATAAGACACCTTTTGAAATATGGCATGGAACGGTTCCATCATTATCATATTTGAAGGTATGGGGTTGTGATGCTTATGTGAAGCAATACACCCCAAACAAGTTAGAAGTACGATCCATTAAGTGTATCTTCGTAGGATATCCTAAAGATGATATAGGATATTATTTCTACGATCCAATAGAGCAAAAGGTATTTGTTGCTCGAAAGGGTAAGTTCTTGGAGGATAAGTTCCTTATGGAAGGAACTAGTAGAACAGTGGAACTTGATGAGGATCAAGAACCACAAGCCGATACACGTTTGGTTGATACTAGCACTCAACAAGAGGTTGTTGAAAATGATCAAATGGTTGATCAACATACACAAAACGTTCGCAGATCTGGTAGAATTAGTAATCCACCTGAAAGATATGGATTTTTCATGGATGGATGCTATGTGGTAGATTCAGATGAACCAACCACATACCATGATGCAATGTCGAAATCCGATTGCGACAAATGGCTTGAGGCTATGAACGTAGAGATGCAATCCATGTATGACAACCAAGTTTGGGAATTGGTTGTGCCACCTCTTAACTCCAAAGTAGTTGGAAGTAAGTGGGTTTTCAAGAAGAAAACAGATATGCATGGTAACTTGGATACTTATAAAGCGAGACTTGTAGCAAAAGGTTTCACTCAAACTCAAGGGGTTGATTATGATGAGACCTTCTCGCCAGTGGCAATGCTAAAGTCGATTAGGATATTATTTGCCATAGCTGCATATTATGACTATGAGATTTGGCAAATGGATGTCAAAACGGCTTTCCTCAATGGATATCTTGATGAAGATGTCTATATGGTTCAGCCTGAAGGTTTTGTCGATCCAAAACATCCTAACAAAGTGTGCAAGTTAAAGAAATCAATCTATGGATTGAAACAAGCATCGAGAAGTTGGAATCACCGTTTTGATGAAGAGATTAGGAATTTTGGGTTCATTAAGAACGGCGATGAAGCTTGTGTGTATAAGAAAGCTAGTGGGAGCACCGTCACTTTCTTAGTATTGTATGTCGATGACATTCTACTATTTGGAAATGACATTCCAACCATGGAAGGTGTAAAAGCATGGCTTGGAAGATGTTTTTCCATTAAAGATCTTGGAGAAGCTGCCTATATTTTGGGAATAAAGATCTATAGGGATAGATCAAGGCGCTTGATAGGTTTAAACCAAAGTGCATACATTGACAAGGTCTTGAAAAAGTTCAAGATGGAGAACTCTAAGAAAGGTTTGGTACCTATTCGAAAGGGGACAATATTGAATGTGACTCAATGTCCAAGCTCAAAGGATGAGCAAGAAAGAATGAAAGGAATCCCATATGCGTCTGCTATAGGATCCATAATGTACGCGATGATATGCACTAGACCGGACGTGTCATGCGCTTTAAGCATGACAAGTAGATACCAGCAAAATCCAGGTAACAGTCATTGGATGGCTGTTAAGAGCATATTGAAATACCTTAGAAGGACTAAGGATATGTTTCTAATATATGGATCTGGTGAAGAGGAACTCGTTGTAAAAGGTTACACGGATGCGAGTTTCCAAACTGATCGAGATGGTTCTCGATCACAATCTGGGTATGTCTTCATTTTGAATGGAGCTGCAGTCTCTTGGAAGAGCTCGAAGCAGGATGTTGTAGCATTGTCCACTACAGAATCAGAATACATCGCCGCCTCATTGGCAGCACAAGAAGCTGCATGGTTAAAGAAGTTCATTGCTGACCTAGGGGTAGTCCCTACCATTCAAGACCCCCTAGAGATCTTTTGTGATAACGAGGGTGCGATTGCTCAAATCAAGGAACCTCGTGCACATCAAAAGACTAGGCACATTGAGCGGAGATTCAACGACATAAGGGATGAAGTTGAAAAAGGAAAGATATGTATTCGCAAAGTTCACACCGATCAAAACATTGCGGATCCACTCACGAAGCTCCTTGAACGGCCAAAACATGAGGGTCATACTTGTGCCTTAGGACTTCGGTATTCTAGTGATTGGATTTGATCTATTTTGTATTTGGATATTGGAACAATTGTTATTTTAACTCTTTTATGGTATTTTGAGTTATGTTCCATTTTGGCATGTTTATATCCGTGAATAAATTAATTATTCTAAATGTCCGTAGTCGATCATACTTGTGGGAACAAATATGAATGTAAGACTATTATGAACTTGGATTGGTGGATATTCATTAGGTATGAATATAGAGCAAAGTGTTGCTGCCAAAGTTCATAGATATTTGTGGGATACAAATATTGGACTGACCCGCTCTCAAATGTTACTGCATGGAATCATTTATGATTGATCATAAGTAAATTTGAGCAAAGGCGAATATCATAGTATCCTCTGACCTGATATACATATTGGGTCTTGATATTCACCAAATATTATGCCTTGACTTAGTTCTTCGCTGTCTGTAATAAGATAGTACATAAGACTAAGCTCAGGTATGGTACGAGGTGATTATGAGAGACGTATGTAGTCAAGAAGGAATTTGTTCCTCTTATTAGTTGAGAGTAAGATGTCTAAGGCCTGCTTAAGTTAAATCAACAGAGAATGATCACACTGTGTCTCTGGATTTGACATGACATCTAGAACGAAAGGATAAATGACAGATTCACCTAAATCATTTTCAAGTAAGGGACTTGAAGGGGATGATGTTATTGAATGGCACTTCGTCATACGTATTAGGGGTAGTAAACCGTTGTTAGGCGTCATTTACTGCTGGCATCAATCTTCTATGTATCTTGTGCAAGTGGGAGATTGTTGGACTCTGTATGCCCAAGACACATATTAAATTGATGTGGCTAGTACGTTATGATCCAAGTCGGGTCATACCCAATAACAAGCTAGACAAACACCTACAATATTTATTTATGATATGATCAAACAAATAAATATTAACACTTAGAATATTTAGAAATTGGTTTTCTAAATAATTACACTTGACAAACTAATAAATTATATTGATAATTTATTTTTGAGAGAATATTTTATTTTGTTATTTAACAAGTTAAATAACAATTAAAAGGTTGCATGTGTTTATAAAATGTTATATTAAGTTTTATAAAAGTTATAAAACTTAAATAGAAGACATGGAGACAAGTTAAAAAATTTTGATTGGGTGAAATGGGAGGTGGCTTTGGCCGCCCCTATGGGGTCTTCCCAAGGTGTTTCCACCACTCATATTACATGCAAACTTTTCAAAGAACAAGGCACTTGATTTTTTTTAAGTTACAACATCTTCTGTCATTTGATAGAACAAAAAAATTCAAGTGTAAGAACTCTCCAATTTTCTCTAGAAAATTTCGGCCAAGGTGGTCATCCAAGAGAGTTTTCAAGTGCAAATCCTAGAAATCTCAAGGTGTTTGTTGGGGCTTTCGGGTATACTAGCTTGAGGCTTTCTCGTTTGGAAGCTACCATTCAAGATTCATCATCATCTTCCATCTCCTTGCTCCAAAGAAAGGTTGAATTCTCAAACACCCTATGGTTGTATTTTGATAGCATGCATGTCATATATGGATCCGATTTTGGGTTTTTGCATTTAAAAGAGTTTTAAATCTTGTAAAGTAACATGTTTTAAATATATACTCCGCTGCGTTTTAATTTTATTTGGATAAAATTACTTTGATAAACATGTTCAAAACCCATCAGAATTAACTGTGGTTAGATGACGAACGATCATTGGCAAGGTTAGGTTAATCGATTTGAGTGGGTATTAATTCTGGTGATAATACATAATGGGTTGTGTTTATAAACTCGATGAATAAGTAGTATATTAGGGTTCCTGGGAAAATCATGATCACCTGTGAAGGGTGGCGACGAAAAACAACCCCTGGCGAAGAACTCAGGTCGACGAAACTTGGATTCTTCGTCGTCTGAGGGACGACGAATCTTGGATTCTTCATCGGGGCAATCAAGACGAATCTTAAGGGGTTTCGTCGGAGGGAAAACGAGCTGGGCCTGGGTTAGGGTAAACAAAATGGGCCGCACACAGGTGAGAGTCTGAATTCGGCTGGGTTGGGTGCTAATTAACGGGCCACAAGATGATACGAACAGTATGCTAGATTCTTGGATCACATACTCTTGGGTGAACCATTAACTTGATTAAATTGCACACTTTGTGAATAACGAATGAACAGTTAAAGTGTTATGTGAAAGACGAGTGGGTGATGTAAACTGTGTATAACTTGGATACATGCTATGGGATAACAATGAACTGTTATGTATAAGGGAAACTATTACATGTTATGTGAATCTCTGGTACGCTACTGGCTTGATCATGTGTGTGTGTTACTTGTACGCTGTGTGTGTAATGTGTATGAAAGACATGTGATTAATGTGCATGTAAAACTGATGTTGATTGGTAACCACGATAGGGTTTTGTTGACTAACTTGGAACGGGTAATGTAACGTAACATATCGAGCAAATCCAAGGTGAGTTCACTGCTCTTTATCCAAGCATGCGTCCCAGGGAGGGACATCTGGTAAACGTTCCGGGGAGGAATGTCGGGTAATTGGGGTTTGACTGGAATGTTAAACCTGGGATGTTGGTTAATGCACTCATATCTATCATTCAAGTCACTTCTACCGATTTGTTTCCGGGGAGGCAACGAGGTATTAGTTAATAGTGCTATTTAGGTTTGGCACCCTCACACCGTACCGGGGAGGACGGGCGTGAACTAATGACCCCAGTCTAGACCATTGCTTGATAGAGGGATTGGGGAATAGGGCAAATAACCTGGAGCCATCGACGGTAATCGAGTTATTAACAACATCAAATCATTGAAATGTGTTATACTTATATCTGGTAACTAAAACGTGTTAACAAACTTTGAACTCACCAGCGTTGTCTGATACACTTCTCTGCATGCTTGCAGGTCAGTAGGGTTATAGCATTGGAACTTGCTGTCTGGGAGTGACGTGTGCGCGTATATACATATTTTTGTCATGAATAAACACACGATTCGGTTTTAAATTTATAAAAGTGATTTATACTTCAACATCAAAACACACACGAAAGAGGCAAGTGTACCCCGTCATATATGTAGTAAAGTATCGGTAAGAACCAAGTATCGATCCAAGGAAATGGGCGGAGGAATAATACTAGACCTTTGTCACTAAACTATCGGTAAAAACATAAGTTGTTTGATTTTTAATAAACTAAAGAAGCATAAACAACTACTTATAAAAACATGATAGATTTCAAATATGAAAATAGATAAATAGACTTGCTTAATACACAACCAAAGCATGTCAACTAAGTCGGTTTTGGCACTAGAAGCATTTAATCAATTCTCCAATTTTGAGACAATTAGTATCCCTTTCGGGAATCCTAACATGACAATCATTCGGAAAGTTAAAACGATAAACACACTTTAACCACCTAAAATTGTTCTTTAACGTGCAATTGATAAATGTCTATGAAAATCTCTTAAAAATAAGTTAGTCATCCGTTAGGAGTTTTCTAACCTCACTTAAACAAGGAAAGCGACACCGATAAACACAATGCAACCACCGAGACAAGCATAAACTAGATTAAATCACAACCGAGTTTATTTTACAAATCTTGCACATAAATTCACCAAGATAGCAATTTTGGCCTAAACTACTAACTAAGCTAACAAATCATGGCAAGAATTTATAACGACACCATTTAACCCGTTAAGGTCCTTACGTGACGGCAAGCTTTCTTGATTAACAATAATTACATTTTATTAAACCACTAACCATTTCTAGTATCATGGTGCACACATTTTAACCAAGCTAAACTAGTTAACCAAGTTTAAAGTTTACTAATACAAGATTAATTAAGCTTCATTTTTCAACTATCTTAACTAACCAAGTACCAATCATCCAACAAAATTACTTATAATCAAGAAATCAATATCAATAACAAGGTTGCAAACTAATCATCAAAGATTAACATAGAAAATACTTCCAAGTGCCATTACAAACAAAGATTAACATACTAATAGTTATAATCAAGCAAGGGATTGTTGTGTTTTTGCCCAAAGGCTACAATAATACATAAACATTAATCTAAATGCTTGAAAGATTAACAAAATTATGGAAAGATTAGAAAACCAAACCATAAACAAGCACTAGATTAAGAATCCGGATAGTAATTGAGCTAAACGGGACAATGTGGCTTGAATCCGGGTGAAAGCTAACGCCTCCAGAGTCTGAAAATCGCCTGAATTGCTCTCCAAAATTCCAGAGTTCCGAGCAGAATGTTTCTGCATGTTTTTTATATCTTTTCGATCTCGCACGGTCGTGCACTTTATTGGCACGATCGTTCACTTTTTGCATTATTGGAGTTACTGTTCACCATACCGCATGACGTCATCAGATCTTGACCGGTCTTCCGATCGGCACGGGCGTGCCATGGGTTGCACGGGGGTGCATCACCGAGATGGGTTTGGCACGACCAACTGCACAGGTAGTGCATATCCGGGCTGGGGCTGGTCATCGCATCCGCACGGGGGTGCCACCAGTCGCACGGGGGTGCGTTCCCGGGATTTCGTTGAATTCCTAATCGCACTGGGTGTGCAACCCCGAGCTGAGCCTTGTTGTCGCATTCGCATGGGGGTGCCACCAGCCGCACGGGGGTGCCACCAGTCGCACGGGGGTGCGTTCCCGGGATTTCGTTGCATTCCTGATCGCACTGGGTGTGCAACGCCGAGCTGAGCCTTGTTGTCGCATCCGCACGGGGGTGCCACCAGTCGCACGGGGGTGCGTTCCCGGGATTTCGTTGCATTCCTGATCGCACTGGGTGTGCAACGCCAAGCTGAGCCTTGTTGTCGCATCCGCACGGGGGTGCCACCAGTCGCACGGGGGTGCAACTTGCCCAGGTCAGAATTTTCCACAGAATGTTCGCAGTTCATTCGTTTCGCCCGGAAAATCCTCGTTTTCACTATCATCTTGTCTGGTATGCTGTTTTAGGCCTGTAAACAAAAGTATTCCTGATTAAGTATCTGAATAACAGTTTTACGACCGAAAACGCATAAAATGGGGATAAAATGGGGGACTAAATATGTATAAATTGGTGAATATCAAATCTCCCCACACTTGAACCTTGCTTGTCCTCAAGCAAGCTAAACTAAAATGCGATAAAGAACAAGAATCTAACAAGAACTAGTATTTACAAACTATTTATTAAAACAACAACAAATGGTTAGCCGGTTTTTCGAAAGACAACATCTATTGAATCAAACCAAACAAGCATATGCAAACATATGTAGATAACCAAAAAGCCGTTACTTCACTTTCAATTGACTTAACATGCTAATCTTCACACAACTCACAATGTTCACGCACACTCGGTTTTATATGTGAAACATACATAAAATGTATATGTGCAAACACTCAATGCCTTGTCAATGAAATGTGTAATATCATAAGCTTGTCATAAGATCTCGTCTCCACCAACTAACATGCGAAAAAAAATGCAAATCAAGAGGACTTTACGGGGTGTAACGATAGGCTTGGGCGAAGGGTATGGAAATGGGCATTTAAAGTGGCAAAATGGTTAAAACTCGGTAGTTACGTTTAACAAGCACAATACAACAAAACTATACATACAAACGCCTTAAAAAGGCGACTTATGCGACAAGGAGCTCATAAACAAGATTTCATCATTTTATCATTCAAAATTGCTCGAATTTTGTCTACTTCACCCTATTTTAGGGTGTTTTATTTTCTGGTTTTTTTTTTTTTTGAAAACTAATGGATTTGTACAAAAAACAACAACTATAACAAGCGCTAGTTAAACGATTATTTTGACCGAGTTTCAACACTAAAAGGGTTTAAAACATAAAAAGGCTAAATTTGGCTAAGTGGGCGATTATGTTGGGTAAACAAAGGTAAATGGGAAGGCTCGACATGGTTAATCCTAAAGGGTAACGTAGGGTTTACAGGAAAACACAACACAAAGAACAAGGCTAACAACAAAGGGGTAATCTAAGTGCCTCTATCACTTTTACACAATTCCGCAAGTTCATGGTCTTAACAAGCATGCTAGTGACAAGTTCTAAATTACACATGACATCCGGGTCACTCCTACTCCGAAATGAACAAATATATAACAATTTCAAGGCTCAAATATGCTCACGTAACGGAATGAATGGGTAAAAGTGTGAAAACTATCATGCAAGTATTTCTTTGTTTGTCACGCTTTCCGGTTTCCTTTTTCAAAATTTATTTTGCTTGTCGAGTTTTTATCATGTCCGAAGTTTTCTAAAACACAACCAACCAGTTTATTTACTAAAAATAATATTTACAAAATACATATATTTTTGATTGAATTTTCTGATTTTTCTGATTTTTTTAGGACAAACAAAGTTAACAAGTTAAACCCCTCCCCACACTTGAACTTCGCATTGTCCCCAATGCGAAACCCGAAATATAGAGATAAAGGAGAATAATACTCCCCTGAAGATGATTTTTATGCAACGAGACTTCCAAGCTGTATCTGTGATGTGCTTCCGGTCCAAGACTTGATAGCCGAAATCTGCAAGTATGTCACAAGGTGCAGCAAAACAGAACAGAAACAAATAAACCAAATAAACCATAATATACATAAATAGAAGTACTAAAATCCAAACAAAGACAAGACATAAAAACTAAAGTGTCTGAAAATAAAGAGTACATAACCGGGGGTGTTGAAATAACAACCAAAATGAACACCCGAAATATAAAGTACTGAAATGCTACTACCACCACCAGCTACTCATCATCACCGTCAGCACCACCTCATGTGCCGGATGGGCCTGCCCCGCCAAAATCACCAATGTTCCCGAATGGGAACTGCGGGGGGTCGCGAAGTAATTGGGGTAGGCGTTCTAAAGCCCCCCAAAGATGTATGAAAATCCAGCATGCATCTCTTGACGCAAAAAATCCTGATTTGTCCACATCTGATCCTGGTTGACTCGCAGCTGCTTCTGGTTCAGCTGCATTTGTTGAAATTGCTGGTACAAATCAGGATAAGATGGGATGCCGGGTGGCCAGTGTTGGTGCTGCTGGAACTGCTGGTGTGGTGGTGTGGGTTGTGACAACTCTCGAAATTACATGTATCCGTACAATTATTTAATGATAATTAAGTGCTTAGTGACTGTGTTGAATTACTTAACTGTTTCCTGATTACTGTGTCATACTTACATGTGCTTGTTAACCTACTAGTCATGTGTAGAAAATTTACTAAATGGTCCTGAATATTTTCCTAAGTGTTAGGAATTAATTGTGTTACAAAAATATATATATAAGACACCTTACGGAACAATTAAACACTTTAACGGAACGTTATCCAACCGAACAACCGGACATTTCCCGGGACACCAAATATTTGTCAAACACATTGTTTTATTATTCTTGGCTAGTCATGATCCCCGTACACCATAATACCCACTAAAATACCCACTAACTAACATATGAAACCACATACTTGGATTTGAACTTATATTTACCAACTACCCATCAAATATTACAAATAACCCCCCCCCCCCATGTCCCATTTACGGTTCAAAGAAAAGGACCCCACCCCAAGATTTGATTTCCATATATTTTGTTTAGATATCCTTTGATTTGTTGCTTGCACATATGAACAAGATATTGGAGAAATATTATAAGTATGATCTCTTAGATCATTACATATCTTTCACAATCATTCACACTCCTTACTCCCACTCTCTCTCCCTCCCTCACGGTTACACCCAACCGCCACCATCACCACCACTAAACCACCACCTTCGTCCATTTTCAAGTCTCATTCAAGTGTAGAAGAAGGGTTATAGGAGCTTGCATCTTGTGGTGCTTCAAAGGAGCCTTGTTCTTGCTTGTTCATCATCTTTTTTTCTCACCATCTTCTTCACTAGATACTACCCTAGCTTTGAGCTAGTAGTAAGTTCCTTGTGCCCCTTTGTTCATCTTGTTTCTTGGTTACAAGTCGTAGTATGTTTAGTATGTTCAAATATCTAAAGAAACAAGAACATTAAAAAGATGAAACATGATGTAATAATGTTAGTATGAAGTTGTTTTGATATGTGCTGATTTACTTGTTAATATTGATGTTAAAGGTCGTTGTTAATCACTAAACATGATAACGGAATCAATCGAACATGCGTTAGAAAGTAGAAAACTAAAAACAGAAAGCTGGTTGGTATTTACAGCCAACTTCAGTTGGCTGTAACCGGACCTTAATAAAACGAAAAATGCATTTTCTGAAGTCTAGGTTTATGTATTATGAAATACGGTTCTAATGGCACTAGAATCATAATTTTTGGACTTCGTTTACTATTTTTAAAGACCCGATTTGTAACAGCAGCTAAAGCTAAGTTTTTGCTGCATTAAATGGGTGATATGTTTTAAGTCATAACTTGAAATCTATGTTGAATCAGCTCATGAAATTTATACTGTAGATGACCACTAATGTATTTGTAATCTTCCCACTGGAATTTCGTAAATCGAACTTACGAAGAATTTTTAATAAATTATTCCGTGGACTGCAATCAGAAAAAAATGAATCTGATTGCAGTCTGGAAAATGAATATTTATAAAACATTGGTGATGAATTGGATCCCGAGATTTTTACACAATAATATTTGGATCGTTTAAGACCTTCTGTAAAAAAGTTGGGAATTTTTGGAACATGTTAACTATTTTATTAAAATCCCCGAAAACAGCCCAGTTTTGAAGATTAAAGCTGAAACGACATAAGTAGTGATTTGCGTGTCTAAATGTCGGGTAGGTTATCTGAGAATAGTCTAACATGCTATGTGTCAATAAAAGTGTTATGTGCAATGTCGTATGTTTGCCTATGAACGGGAATAGATGGGAGGCTTATATGGGCATAAACCGTTAAAGTAATGCATGTTATGTGATAGATACGTGTAGGAACTTTGTGCTCTATTTGAAAACCACTAAATGACTAACTGGTAATCATACTAGGACGTGATTGACCGACCTTGACTGTTAGCTATTTTTGAGAGTCAAACCGAGCAACCGAGGTGAGTTCACACTTTCTAAGGCATGGGATTCCCGGTGGTTTGGGAATGGGTTAAAGAATTAAAACGAAACCTACATATCCTCCTTGGGTAGGATATGTACGGCCATCCTCCATAGGTAGGATGCCAATAATAATTCTGCGTATTCTCCTTGGGTAGAATACGTACGTTCGTCCTCCTTGGGTAGGACAACAACCCTAAAACTTACTAGACAAAACTCTATCATTAAGTCCCTCCTTTTATATCGACTTAATCGCCGAGGCCGATGGCGAGCGGGTCATTAGTTAATAGCGCTATTAGGTTTAACAAACCTCACACCGTGTTGTCCAAACGGGCGTGTACTAATGGACTATGGCAAACTGTCAATGATGATAGAACATTGACGTAGGGCACAACTATTGTTCGTCAGTTGTCGATATCAGTCTAGTGGTTCATACGGGGAAGCTCCCCACTGATTATGGATATGGTTTGGGTAATAAAAAGGAACTGGTTAAACATACTTTCAACTATGGGGTAACCCCCACGACAAATAAGCCAACGAAAGTCAAACCACGTTTTTAGAAACGACTTAAAACTAATCAACCAAACGTGAACTCACTCAACTTTGTTGTTGACTCGTTGTTACATGCCTTACAGGTCGCTAGATGCTTATGGGGCTTGCACGAGGAGGAGGTCGTTGTGGGACATGGACTATTATGTCCCGTGTTCAATAAATAAACTTTATGAACTTATTAAACCCACGTTTTGGACTTACGTTTTACGCTTCCGCTGTTAACTTAAAATCGGTTACTCTCTTTTGGTCACCAATTGTATTGGGGTTGGTTTAATTACTCGATTTCGTTGATCAATATGATTGGTTGCTCGATCCTGGTCATGTCACGCCTCCAAGCAGTGATACTCCGCATGGTGGATCTTGGGTGTGTGACAGATTGGTATCAGAGCCATTGGTTATAGTGAACTTGGTTTTAAAAAGGGAAAAGCTTTTTGACAAAACCAGACTATAACCTGTACAGTGCTCAACGATCCACAACGACGCTTCGCTCCACGTGCAAGACTCAACACTATAGGTAATATGGTTTATGTTTGTATTGCCTGCCTGTTAGTTTAAGTAGCGCATTTGATCATGGTATGCTTAGTTAGCGTAACAACTATTGCTTGAAAACCCTGTGTGTTTGCTCTCTTCTGTCACTCCACACTTACGCACTTTCGCGACACCCTTCTTACCTGTGTTTTCCCTCGATGTGAAGATCATGAGTTGACGTCTCGACATGACCCAGGGTCAGCTGACGACCTTGATTAACGAACGGATTGCTGAAGCCTTAGCAACCCAAACAGGGAGTCAACCCATGCACCCTCAAACGCGCATAGGCACCCACAAGGCGTTCTTGGAGTGCAAACCTCCCACTTTCGACGGCACTGGAGGGGCAATCGGCCTTCTACACAGGATCCGTAGAATCGAATATACATTCGAAGAAAGTGAAAGCCCTGCCAGCAAACGAGTAAAGTACGCTACTGGCATGTTAGAGGGGAAAGCGTATTCTTGGTGGAACGCACAAGTTCAGATGCTCGGGTTGGCAGACGCGAATGCCACCCTCTGGAGCGACTTCAAGGATTGGATTAAGGAAGAATTTTGCCACCTGGACGACATTCTGAAACTTGAAATAGAGTATTATGGTTTGAAGATGGAAGGATCAGAGATTGAGGCGTACACCAAGAGGTCCAACGACTTGGCTGCCTTATGTCCTAACATGTCACAACCTATACCTAGACGAATCAAGCTATACCTCAGAGGCTTAGTCCCGGAAATCCAAGGGTCTGTAATTGCGGCCAACCTTCCCATAATCCAGCAAGTCGTTCGTTTGGCGCACCAACTCACCGATCAGGCGGTGGAAGAGGGCAAGTTGCCCAAGCGTAACTCTTCCAATGCAAATGCTCTTATTAGTAACAAGTATATTTGGGGTGATCACCAAGGTGAGGGTCCTAGCTCTATACAACAGGAACCGCACAGGAAACCCGGGCTGAACTACCAAAATCAGGGGGGATACCTAGGGAATAAACCGAGATGCCACAAGTGCCAACGGCACCACAGCGGGTCATGTGCGGGATCGTGTTGTCATCGGTGCAAGAAGATGGGACTGCAGGAGCCTATATCCTGCAAACCGGAACCAGCAGCAGCAGTAGGGTAGCAAGAAGGGGTGTTTTCGATGTGGTGCTGAAAACCACTTCAAGAGGAACTGTCCACAGATGAGATAGAATCGTGACAACAGCGGCAACCAGGGCAACGGGAACAATAACGGAGACAATAAGGATAACCGCCGGACTGGTGAGCATGAGTTCCTGAATGGACAAAAGGAAGAAAGCAACAACCCCAACGTTATGGCAGGTAAGTTCCCACCAGACAATTCCTTTGTTTCTATTTTAGTTTATTCGGGCGCCAATGTTAGATATTTGTTCCTAAGAGTTATTCAGGTGCTTAAGCATACCCCATTACCCTTAAAACACCAAACATGTTGTAGAACTAGCTAATGGTGAAAGTCTTGAAGCCACACACATAGTTAAAGGTTGTAACCTCGTCTTAGCTGGTCAGACCTTCTCTATCGATCTTATTCCTATCGTACTTGGTAGTTTCGACGTCGTTATTAGGATAGATTGGCTATCTCATCATCAAGCGGAGAGTATTTGCAAGGAGAAAATTGTCCGCATTCCTCGTTCTGGTGAAGAACCTCTCATGATTTATGGCGACAAGAGTGGTGCTGTTGTGGGCATCATCTCTTTCCTTAAGGCCCAGAAGTGTTTGCGAAAGGGCCACACTGCTATTCTAGCCCTCGTTTCCGATACATCTTCGAAGGAAAAGAAGATAGGAGACATTCCTATTGTACGCGACTTTCCTGAGGTATTTCCTGAGGAATTACCAGGTCTTCCGCCTCATCGACAAGTCGAGTTCCCGAATGGGAACTGCCGAATGGGCCTGCCCCGCCAAAATCACCAATGTTCCCGAATGGGAACTGCGGGGGGTCGCGAAGTAATTGGGGTAGGCGTTCTGAAGCCCCCCAAAGATGTATGAAAATCCAGCATGCATCTCTTGACGCATAAAATCCTGATTTGTCCGCATCTGATCCTGGTTGACTCGCAGCTGCTTCTGGTTCAGCTGCATTTGTTGAAATTCCTGGTACAAATCAGGATAAGATGGGATGCCGGGTGGCCAGTCTTGGTGCTGCTGGAACTGCTGGTGTGGTGGTGTGGGTGGTGGCTGGTTCTGCTCCTCCTCTTCATGCTCAGCCGAACACACAGTTATGAAGATTCTGTCAAACTGATCTGGGTGTTTCGCACAGGCGTGCGAATGGACGCATGGTCATGCGTCACCGAGATCAGTGGTGGTGCGGCCTTGATTATCGAAACATGACGGGATTGCACAGACGTGCGACTGGTCGCATCACCGTGCATATCCGGCACCACAGTTAAAAATCATGAACGACCCGTATACGCACGACCGTTCCATGCACATAACGACCGTGCGATCCCGTTTTCTGCAGATTCTTAACCCCGAATCAGAACAGTCAAATCTTTTTGAAATTTTTCAAGTTTCTAGTGACAGGGGGTTAGGAAATCAGCCGGGTGTTCATGATTTGTGAAGTTCTTGCAAGGGCTAGGGTTTCGATTTGTTTATGAAGGGAACCCTAAAAAGCCTTGAAGAAATCGGAGAATCTAACCCTAGAAAGCGATAAAAACAGGAAATCGACAAGAAAAAACATACCATGCGAGAAGATCTGAGAAACCATGCGAAAAATGGTGCGATTTTAGGGGGAAAAAATCGCCCAGGAACGAGAGTGCAGTAGGGTTTCGCGAATGTGAGAAGTGGATGCAGATGAGGGCTTTTATATGGACCAATGACAAAAATGCCCCTGACCATGCGCACGGTCGTGCGGATTTTCGCGCGGGCGTGCGGATCCGATGTTGACCCATTCTTGCACGTTGACCTCGGTAATGCACGGGGATTTCGTTGCATTCCTGATCGCACTGGGTGTGCAACGCCGAGCTGAGCCTTGTTGTCGCATCCGCACGGGGGTGCCACCAGTCACACGGGGGTGCGTTCCCGGGATTTCGTTGCATTCCTGATCGCAGTGGGTGTGCAACGCCGAGCTGAGCCTTATTGTCGCATCCGCACGGGGGTGCCACCAGTCGCACGGGGGTGCGTTCCTGGGATTTCGTTGCATTCCTGATCGTACTGGGTGTGCAACGCCGAGCTGAGCCTTGTTGTCGCATCCGCACGGGGGTGCCACCAGTCGCACGGGGGTGCAACTTTCCCAGGTCAGAATTTTCCACAGAATGTTCGCAGTTCATTCGTTTCGCCCGGAAAATCCTCGTTTTCACTATCATCTTGTCTGGTTTGCTGTTTTAGGTCTGTAAACAAAAGTATACCTGATTAAGAATCTGAATAACAGTTTTATGGCCGAAAACGCATAAAATGGGGATAAAATGGGGGACTAAAATATGTATAAATTGGTGAATATCAGGGAGGCTGGAGTGGTCATGGGTCGAGATACATGGAATCGCAATACAAGTGTAATGGTTTTCGTACATATGGTTTATGAAACACTAAACAAATGATTTATGCTTCCGCTGTATATGTTGAAATACATTTAACGTTTTTTAATACTTATGTTAATGAATGAAAGTTTTTATTTAAAATCTTGTTATGAGTTCAATGTGATTGGTGGCTAGATCCTGGTACGTCACACGTCCCGCGGGGTTTCCGAATGTGGTATTTTGGGGGTGTGACAAAAAGCGATATCAGATTCTCTTAGCGTGGACAACGCCTATGGCACGTATAACAAACCACCTAAGCTTATGGCTATCGAGGACTACAACCGTTGGGCAAAACGTTTTGATGGTTGGTTGAGAGCCTTTGCTTATGATAGTTGGAAGCGTCTTAAAAACGGTTATAATCCTACAAGAACAGATTTTGAGAATTTAGAAAATGATGAGCAAGAAGATTTTGTGTCTGAGAAGAAAGCTATTGCATTTCTACACCAGTCTATAAGAGATGATATCATCTCTTTGATCGATTACAAGAATTCAAAAGATTTGTGGGAAAAGTTGGAAAAAAGTGCACGGGTGGAGAAGAGATTGTTAAAAACAAAAAATCATTGTTAAAAAAAGAGTTTGATCTATTTTCCTGCATGAAAAATGAAAATGTCCGTCAAATGATTGAAAGGTTTTGTCATTTGAAAGCAAAACTAGAACGATTCGGCATTAAGAAGGATAACGAAGAGTTAGATGATAAGCTGTTTGAAGCTTTACCGAACGAACAAGATTGGCAATATTTTGGATTGGTGCTAAAGAACACAAAGCCCATGGCAGATATTACACTAAACTGGTTGAGTGAGAAGCTAGAAGGGCTTTACCGAACACAAAGCCCATGGCAGATATCAAAAAGGTTGAACAAAGTGACCAATACATAGTATCAACAGAATGTAGATTTGTACTACAGAAGTAGCATGATCCCAAAAACTTCGTCACCAAAGACCGCATTCAGTGCTGAAAGTTCAAACACTGTTGCCAAAGAGAATTCAGGCAGTGGGTCTTCATCGAGTGGTTACAGGTATCATGGCACTGGTTCAAATTCACCTGCAACATCTGCATCAAAACATGCAACAACCTCAAAATGCTCCAAATGCCAACGTCTTTCAATGCAACATTGCAGTGAACCTCAACAACGCCCAGAACTTCAACGAAGAAACTGCTAAACAACAAATGGTGTTTCTTGCATCGATTCTGGAATCTTATGAGAGTCTCGTAGCGGGGAAGATTGGCAACACGAATCTTACTAAAGAAGATTACGATCAAATTGACCCGGAGGAGATGGAGCTCATAGATATTCGTTGGTGCATTGCAAGCGTCATTCGTTGGGCACAACAATTTATGGAGATCACAGGGCAACAGTCGATTGGGGGGCCGTTAACAAAGTTGGGATTTGACAAGTCAAAGGTGACTTGTTTCAAATGCAAACAAAAAGGTCATTTCAAGAGGGAGTGCCGAAATTCAGCAGCTGATGAAACTGCAAACCCATTTCATGATGACTACTACAGAAAAGCAGTTAATCATAGAAATCGTGAAGAATTGCCAAAAATGAAGCAAATTGAAGACAATACAACAGAGAAATCGAGGGCTCTTGCGGTGATTCAGGATGACGAAGGGTTCATCTGGAATGATTTTCTTCCAGAAGAAGATGCTGTTGGTTATGCGTTCATGGCACAAGTTGAAACAGAATCAGCATCAACGTATAACAGAGAAAGAAGTATAGCACAGATAAAAATGAAAAAGATCTATAATGCCTACAAAGAAGCTAAGAAGGTGAAAATGTGGGATCCAGACAAAGAATGTTACTTAGATCCGAAAGGAAATATATGCGTTGATCCGAAATCAATTGATTTTGAGGCTCTTGTAAAGACGATTCCGTTAGCAGAAGAGCAGATGAAGATAGATGCAGAAAATAGAGCTGAAAAGGAGAGACTGAGACAGGAGAGATATCATGAATATCTGAGGTCCAAGGAGTCTAAGAAGGTGGATGAAGGGATTATTGATGTGAATGCCGAGTTAACAGCCGAAAACCAAACAAAGAGGGCAGACCAAGTCATGATGGCAAAGGCATTAGAGGTAGATTCCAAATCCACTTCTGAGTCTGAGTCGTCGGAAAAGGTCAGTTCTAGTGGTTCAGATGATGAGCCCGTAAGGGTGAAAAGGCTAAATCTGAAAGTGATTGCAGAAATTGCATGAAATAGTACAAAGTCTGTAATACACACGCACATCTCTCAAGATCGCAAATCCAGGAGCTGATAGATAAAATAAACATGTTACAAAAGAGCTTGATTAATCGAGACAAACTGATAAAAAGTTCAACTGACAGAATCAATGAGTTAACTGAGAAAATCAAAATTGATGAAAACGATGTTGAACGTTTTAAAAAGGAAAATGAAAAGTTCATGCTTGAAAACCCAAAGATAACTGAGGATTTTGAAAATTAAAAAGAACAATCAAAGACTTAGATGAACGAAACATTAAAACTCGCAAATAAAATTCAAATATGTCAGGTGTTCTTCAAGCAAAAGAGAAACTGATAAATGAGCAACTGGATGAGATTGCTAATCTTAAGCTTCAGTATCAAGAAGCTAAGATTGAGAATGAAAGGATTAACTTGAAGCTGAACAGTTACACTTCTGCCAGTTTTGTTCTTCAATACATAGTTCCCAAACCGATTGGGAAGAACAAAGACGGTGAAGATGTATATTCTGATCGAACCGGGGTTGGGTATCACAAGGTTCCACCACCAATGAGCAATAACTTCACGGAAAAACAATCAGGGTTGGTTAATGAATCAAATTCAATTGAGAAAAGTGATGCTGAAAAGTTACTAGATAACATTGATGTCATTTTTACCTCACAATCCGATGAAGGTAGCATCAAATCTGAGGTTGTGAAGGAAGTTGTTGAAAAAGTGTTAAAATCTGACAGTGAATCCACAAATGAAGATGATGATTGTTTCTTGAACAATTACATCCCGAAACCTAAGTCCCAGAACAACTTAGAGGATGAACTGACTCTTGTCATGTACAAGATGAATGGTTCAGATAAGTTGTACTCGGATAAATAGTTTCCAATTGAAAATGTGAATGTGGATAAGTTGAAAAAGGTTTTCAAGTTAGTTGAAATTGATGGTTCTGAAGTAAATGGTTTGTCGAGTTCGAAAAATTTTTTGAACTTCCAAAGAGATAAGTCTTACAACAACAAACCTAATGTAGCACCACGTTTTCACAATAACAACCAAAACAGAGGGTTCGGTGGGCATCAGGGTGGTAAGAATTATCAGAGAAAGAACTTTCAGAAATCAAAATTTGTAAAAAGGACAACATTTGTGAAAAGTTCAAGCTCAATGACCGAACAAGAATCTGAATTTTTTTCGAAAACAAATGAAGAGTTTTTCGCTAAAAAGGCTTCACAGCCCCAGACCGAGGGTCAAAGTCCAGTTGTTGATACTCGAACGTGCTTCAATTGCAATCAGATCGGTCACATTGCACGAAAGTGCACCAATCAGAAACCTAAGTCTGTGGTTGTCGAGAATCCAAGGAAGTCAAATGATGCTAAAGGTAAAGCGCCTATGTTTGTAGAAAAGAAGATTCATAAAACTGAAAACGTTAAAATTAAACAACCAGTCAAGAAAACTAGTGAATCTTCCAAACAAACATGGATGCCAAAATCTCAAGTCAAGGCATCAACTGAAACAAAACCAAAGGTTCCTGACAGTGTCACAAAACAAACGTCTTTAACCAAATCGGTTAAGATGGATGTACCTTTGGATTTGTATCAGAAGCTTGAAAAACAAACTTCTTCGACCCCACCGGGCAAGAAGTATGTTCCGAAACAGGTCCAACCATCTGGTTAACCTAAAAAAGATGAATTTTTCTTATACAAAGAGGTTGAGGTTGGAACCGAGGAAAGTTTGGAGATGAATGATATAGAAGAGCTGGTGTATACTAAGAACATATTGCAATATTACTATGGTCCAGAAGTAAAATGTCATGATCAAAGGTTGTGGAACTACATAAAATTGCAAGCTAAAGAAAAATTTCCAGATTGGAAGCCACATCAGCCTGAGCAGATCGTGAAAGTAGATCCTGTTACTGGTGAAAAGGATATTACTTTAAAAATCAGAAGGCCAATGTTATGGGTCAATTTCTGAGCATATATATCCTGACTAATATTCTGCTTTTGATTGTTTACTTGTGATCAGGATACGGGATCAGGATATTGGTAACATCCTGGTGCGATATCCTGGTATTAACTGAGTTAACCACGTGCAGGTTAGAAGTTGTGGGTCACTAACAGTCAAGTGGACCTCTTCTCCTTAAGACTCGGGCAAACCAGTTATATGAGAGACGTTGAACCCGAAAGACCAGGTCTACAACGTTCGCATGGGGAATATTCGCCGAATCTCGGTTTAATAGGGTAGTTTGTTAAATTTCTTTTACTATAAATAGATGGATCAGATCAGATTAAGGCACGCAATTTTCACTCATACTCTTTTTCTCTAGCTACTAGCAATCACTACACACAAACACTTGTACTCGAATTACATTGTAACACCTAGTTGATCCACATCACATCCTGCACTGTATCCTGATATTCGAAGTAATAGAAGAACAAGGCAGCTGCGATTGTCAGCTCCCGAGGTTTTATGCCGGCGATCTAGATTGATCAAGGGCTTTCCTCGTATATCTCGTGTCACCCCTTACATTTTTTGCTCATTGTTTGATCATAGATACAGCTCTATATCCTGAGCCGTATCCTGAAAACTGTTTTTACAAACAACTTAATCAGCATATTTTCAACACATATTTCTAGCACACTACCTCACAAAACTAATTTGATCACTTAATTGCTTAGGTAATTTTTGACCAAAACAATTTGGCGCCCACCGTGGGGCAAGTGGTGCTATTTTTACTAAAAACTTTAGTAAAATCGTTACTCGGTTTTCTATTGTCAAAACTTGTTGCTGCATTGTTTTCAATGGCCTCGAGATCAAACATGAGCTCTTCCACCATGTCTGCTACAACCTCTGCAACAATTGGTTCGGTGCTTCCACCTCCTCCTCCAAGAATGCAAGCCTCTTCACAGGGAACTGAGAGTCATGTGGCTCGGGATGTTATCCCCGCTCCCAGTGCCCAGGGATCTGGTCCTGTTTTGGCTTCTAATGACGAAATTCTGAATTTCTTTAGTAGTGTACAGGAACAGATGAGGCAGCAGCAGGAAACTAATCGGATGCTGATGAGAGAGATACAACTCTTGAAATCCGGCCCAAGTAGGCCTGCTGAAGAAACTGTCACTCCTTTGCAACCCAGGGCTTTGAACTTCAGTTCTGCAGTTTACACTGAGGATAACCGGGGGAATATCGTGCCAAGCCATTCCCAGAATCATACTCCTGAGATACCTTCTTCAGTAAGAGTATCAACTGTGAGGAGCTCAGGATATGCTTCAGGATATGGCCAGAACCCCCAAGCTGGTAATGTATCTAATAATAATAATACTCTTGCTACTAATGGTGTTGGATCTTTGCAGGATGCAGGTATGACATCAGCATTTTCCAGGGAGCTTCAAAAACTAAAGGACATGATATCCAGTGTACCTGGGGTGGTTCAGCCAATTCCTGAAGTATCCCAGGACAGCCACAGGATATCCCGGTTTGCATATCCTATTTGTGACGCTGAAATCCCAAAAAGATTTCAAACCCCCAACATGAAGCTCTATGACGGAACTACGGATCCTGAGGAGCATATTGCCCAGTATAGGGAAAGGATGGAAATCAACCCTATCCCTCCAGACCTCAAAGAAGCATGCTTGTGCAAGGGTTTCGGTTCTACCTTAACAGGATCAGCCTTAAAATGGCTGTTAAACGTTCCTCCTCACTCGATTGCTTCTTTTGCTCATTTAGTTAATTTATTTAATAGTCAATTTTCTTGCAGCCGGAGTTTTGAGAAATTAACCAGTGACCTTTACAGGATAACTCAAGGACCTCAGGAATCCTTGAGGGATTATGTGAACAAGTTTAGTCGGGAATCCTTGGATATCCCACATCTTGATGTTGCAACGGCCGTGCAAGCGTTCAAGATGGGGTTGCAGAAAGATTCTCAATTTTACCAGGATCTTGTAATGAATCCCTGCAGGAATCTGGACGAAGCTCGTAACAGGGCTTTGAGATACATTCGCCTGGAGGATGATAAAAAGATGCAAGAGAGGATAAAGTCCACCTCAACCTATGAATCAACCAATAGGAAATCAGAACCTCGTATAAACCATATCGCTCTAAGCCGTATGGCAGAATTGAAAACAAGAAAGTGAATGTTGTTGAAGACGAGGATCCTGAAGAATATCCTGAATTATCTGAATATTGCTTTTCTGTTAACATACCTGAGTTAATGTATGCTATGTAGGGTTTAGGAGACAAAGCTAGGTGGCCTCGAAAGAATCAATAAAAAGCTGATTGGAAGGATAAATCCAAATGGTGTGCCTTCCATGAAGATTTCGGACATGTAACTGAGGATTGCATTGCTCTAAGAAAGGAAATAAGTTATCTTCTAAGCAAGGGATATCTGAAGGATCTCCTAGGAAGAAAGAAGAATAAGGGTCAGGATACTGAGAAGGATCCTGAACGAGCAGCATCACCTCCTGCGGATGCCAAGATAATCAACTTTATTTCAGGAGGATCTGACATTTGTGGGACTTCGTATTCTGCGGCCAAGAGACATGCAAAGGAAGCTAAGACCGAGAGGGGAGATAAACCAGCCAGGATGACTACCCTCACAGCTTATAAAGTGATCACTTTCGACAGTGATGACAGGGATACTGTCCAGGATCCTCACCATGATGCTCTCGTAATAACATTATACGTGGCTAACCATTTTGTACGCAGGATATTGGTGGATAATGGCAGCTCCGTCAACATAATCCAACTAGAAACTTGGAAAAGAATGAATGTATCTCCAATGGATATTACTTCAAAATCCACTGTGCTTGTTGGGTTCAGTGGAGAGGCCAGGAACACAGTGGGAGAGATAAAGTTACCAGTATATGTTGAAGGGGTCAACTCAATACAACGTTTCTGTGTGATGGACTCCCTATCCTACTATAACATCATACTAGGCAGGCCATGGATCCATGATATGAAGGCTGTGCCATCGACTTACCATCAGTGCATCAAGATCCCTACCCCTTGGGGGGTTGTCAAGGTTAATAGTGATCAGCAGGAGGCGAAGGAATGTTACTCATCCTCAATGAAATCTTCAACCAAGCCTAATGCAGCATAGCAATTAAAGATGCGGGCCCAGGATATCATGGAGGCTTCGAAGCAGGATGTAAAGAAAATTATCCTGGATCAGGATAATCCGGATATCTCGGTGCTCATAGGAATCAATATCCCTCATGATATTGAAAATCAATTGACTAATTTTCTAAAATACAGGATGTCGACGTTCGCGTGGAAACACGAGGATATGACAGGTATTTCAAAGGATATTATAACTCACAAGTTAGGTATCGACAGGTCATTCAAGCCTGTCCAACAAAAGAGAAGGAAATTTGCTCCGGAACAAAACGTGATCATCCAAGAGGAAGTTGAAAGGCTACTAAGGAGCAAGATGATTAGGGAAGTGAAGTTTCCTAAATGGCTGGCAAATGTAGTCGTGGTACAGAAGAAAAATGGGAAATGGAGAGTTTGTGTAGATTACACGGACCTGAATAAAGCTTGTCCCCAAGACCCATTTCCTCTTCCTCATATTGATTCAATGGTGGATGCTACTGCTGGCCATGAAATGTTAACCTTCATGGATGCATCCTCAGGATTTCAGCAGATCCAAATGGAACCTTCAGACCAGGAGGATACTGCCTTCATGACACCGACAGGTATTTATTGTTACACTGCTATGCCCTTTGGTTTGAAAAACGCAGGTGCAACATACCAAAGATTGGTAAACATGATGTTCAAAGACAAGCTGGGGGACACTATGGAGGTGTACATCGATGACATGGTAGTAAAATCTAAAAAGGCTGAAGATCACCTGCAAGATATTAAGGGAGCTTTCGATATCCTGGATCAGTATAACATGAAATTGAATCCTGCTAAATGCCATTTTGGAGTGGGGGCAGGAAAGTTTCTAGGATATATGGTGACTAAAAGAGGAATAGAGGCAAGCCCGGAGCAGATTAAAGCTATCTTGGATATCAAATCACCTTCAAATATGAAGGATGTTCAACGGTTAATAGGGCGAGTAGTAGCATTGAACAGATTTATCTCAAGATCCTCCGAGAAATGCAAGGAATTTTATGATATCCTGAAGAAAAACAAGAAGTTCGAATGGAAAGAGAAGCATGAAGCAGCCCTACAGGATTTGAAGCAGTATCTCTCAATTGCACCTCTATTGATGAAGCCTGAAAATGGTGAACCACTGTCCCTATACCTCGCAGTATCAGGGAATGCTGTAAGTGCCGTTCTTATAAAGGACCATGAAGGTCAGCAATATCCTGTCTATTATGTTTGTAAAAGTTTATTAGATGCTGAAACTAGATATTCTCATCTAGAAAAATTGATATTAGCTTTAGTTATGGCATCGACTAAACTTAGACATTACTTTGAAACACATAGGATTCATGTTAAAACTAATTATCCTGTTAAGAACGTGCTTAGGAAACTCGATATGTCGGGTAGGATGGCTAAGTGGTCAGTAAAATTAAGTGCCTATGATTTAGTTTATGAGCCTAGAAATGCCATAAAGTCCCTGGCTTTAGCTGACTTTGTGGCTGATTTCAGTAGTGACATTCAAAATGAAGTAGACTTAGAAGTACAGCAGCTAGGAGAAAACTTAGAATCCTGGACATTATATACTGATGGTGCATCTAATGTAAGAGGTGTAGGTTTAGGTATACTACTAAAATCGCCACAGGGGGACATATTTCCCCAGGCTGTTAGGTGTGAATTTCCTGCTACTAATAATGAAGCAGAATATGAGGCTTTAATTGCAGGATTAGAGTTAGCTAAAAATATGAGTATCAAGAATTTGCAAGTATATGTTGACTCCTTGTTAATCACTAATCATTTTAATGGATCCTATGCAGTTAAAGGTGAGAAGTTAATCGAGTATCTCGAAATTCTCAAAAAATTAGCAGGATATTTCGATATTTTCACACTTGAACAGGTACCAAGAGAGGATAATGCTGAAGCTGATGCCTTGGCGAATCTAGGATCATCAGTCAGGATACCGGAAGGAACCCGAATACCAATGTTACATATCTTATATCCTGCGACGAATCCTCAGGATAAGGAAGTACTAAGTATTCAGGATCCTGGTGAGTATCCTGAAAAGGATCCCAAGTCCTGGATGGTTCCAATTACAAGATATCTCAAGGAAGGACGCATCCCAAAGGATGAGAATCCTAAGGCCTTCAGAATGAAGGTATCACGATTCACTATTATAAATAATGTCTTGTATAAGAAATCTCTTGAGGACCATATCTGAGGTGCTTAGAGGATCCCGAAACTAAGGAAGTGCTTCAGGATATACACGAAGGGGATTGTGGTAACCATACTGGGGGCAGGTTGTTATTCTTAAAGGTATTAAGAACAGGATATTATTGGCCAACGATGAGAAAATATGCTGCAGAATATGCCCGAAGATGTGATGCATGTCAAAGGCACAGTAATATATTACGTCAGCCTGCTGAACCACTGTATCCTATTGTTTCTCCTTGGCCATTCATGAAGTGGGGAATGGATATAGTAGGAAAATTACCAAAGGCTCCGGGAGGAAAAGTCTTTATGCTGGCAATGACTGACTATTTTTCTAAATGGGTTGAAGCTGAAGCATTTATCCAAGTTAGAGACCAAGAAGTAGTGTCCTTCATAAAAAGGAATATCCTGACCAGGTTTGGGGTACCAACTGAAATAATTTGTGACAACGGCTCTCAGTTTATAAGCAAGAGGACTACTGATTTTTGCAAGAGTTGGGGAATCAAAATGATCACATCTACTCTAGTGCATCCTCAAGCAAATGGACAAGCAGAATCCTCAAACAAGATAATTGTCAACAACTTGAAAAAGAGACTAGGGGCTAAGAAAGGAAGATGGGCAGAAGAATTACCCTTTGTTTTGTGGGCTGATAGGACGACAGTGAAAAGTGCAACTGGCCAAACATCGTTTTCCTTGGTGTTTGGAGCAGAAGCGGTGATCCCGACAGAAATGGTGATACCTACAGCGAGATCCAACCTCCAGGATCCTGAGCAGAATCCTGAAGTCCTATGCCAGGAACTGGATACTATTGATGAGACAAGAGACGCAGCAAGGCTAAGGATGGCAGCATATCAACAGAGGATATCTAAAGCATATAACAAGAATATAAGGACTAGAAGATTTCAAGTTGGAGATTGGGTATTGAGAAAGGCTTTTCAAAATACTACTAATCCTGCTGATGGAAAGTTGGCTCCAAAATGGGAAGGACCCTATGAGGTTGAATCAGAATTAGGAAAAGGAGCATACCGACTCAAGAATATGGAGGGGGATATGCTACCGAGATCCTGGAATGCTATACATCTAAAACTCTATTTCAAGTGAGTATGGAATTTAAATTCTAACTCAGGATGGTATGGATTCTGTCTCTTTTATTAAATTTTAATATTATTTACTGTTTTGAACCCATTACTGACTTAAGCATCGGAGGGGTGTTAGCCAGGCTAACACCCACCTTAGCTCACAGTTGTTTTGCAGTATATGCTTCGAGATATAGCTCCAGGATATACATTCAGGATACTTCAGAAGATTAGAGGATTGGCCCCCTCTCTCACTTCTAAGGGATCCTGATCCCTTCACAGGTTTAAAGGTATTCACCTTTCTTCCGAATTGGGTTTAAACACCCCGCCTGGAGCGCAAGTTATTCGGGAATAGTTTAAGGTGGCGGGACCAGTTCATGTAAAAGTGGCTGACAATTTCGTTACTATTGGATATATCCTGAATCCTAAAGGTATATGAGGATTGATCACCCTCTCTCACGAAAGGGTATTTTCATACTCTCTAAGGTTTAAAGGTTATCACCTTTCTAAGTCTTGGAGTTTATACACTCCCGCCTGTAGCGCATGAAAATTTGGGATTTTCCCCAGCATACTAAGGATTTATCTCCAGTATATTTTTGGGTTTTACCCCTGTAACACGAGAATTGTCTAAATAGTTGGAACTGATATTCTAAAATTTTCTAAGTGTTTATAGACTTCATGCACAGGGGACATTCCTTCTAAAACAATTGTGTGAAGCTCAAAAGATCAAAATTGGGCTAAGTGTCTCGGACTGGGGACATCTTAGTGGGAGAAGTTGCAAAAGGGGTTACACTCAATTCCTGGTATGATCTTTCCTTTGTGAACCTTACATGAATTGTTTAACTCTGTTTAAGGCTCAAAATATCCTGATAAGGATATATCTTTAGGATATGTCTTTAAAATGTGTTTTTGGGATACGTTTCGGGATATTTGATTGGAATATTTGGGAGATGATACTTGGATTGAAAATTAATACTCTGATCAAACAAGTGTTATCAAAACAGGTTTTGGAAAATAGACTATTTTTTATTCTTTAGAAATTTTGTCTAAAATTGTTTGGATTTTGAGAAATTCTATTTGGTAAAGGTCTTCATAAGATATCACTGAGTATATTGATCATGATATTTTCAAAAGATAGTTGCACAAATTTTGCAAAGCTAAAATCTAAACTAAGAAATGCATGACAGAAATTAGAAGGCAACAACAAATAAGTCAGAAGGTGGTATTATTTAAAAACAAACGATGTCAGCCGATAACCAAAGGCTTCGTCCTAAAACCTAGGACCCATCCACCCTTGGTTATCAAATTGTTTTAATACAGAAAATAAAATTGTTCAAATAAGCGTAACTCTCAAAGGGAAATAAGTTTTAAGAGGCAGCGCCTTCTTCGTTCGTGGCATTTTCAACAGCGTCCGTCTCGGGATCAACCTGAGCATCCCTCTCTGCATCAGTTGGTTTTTCGGCTGCCTTTGAAGACCCTTCAGCTGCAGGTTTAGCAGAAGTGCCGCCGAGACTCCTTAGCTTTGTTTCCCAGGCATTGATGTCCCAAGAAGGGCATTCAAAGCCCAGTGCTTTGGCTTTGTGGGCCATCTTTAGCCTGGCCTGGAGAAGGGAAGTGATGACGGAACTTTTAAGGCTTTCCCGGTAGCTGATCATATCCCGTTCGTGTTGAGCATAGGCAGCATCAAGATCGGCTTGGGCCTGGAGAGCAGCTTTGTTGAGGGCGGCCTGGTGTTCTTGGGTCATAGCCTTGAACTTGTCCTCGTAATGCCGAGATTTGGCGGCTGCAATCATACCCTGATCGGAGATGGTAACCTCGGCTTTCTTCAACTTGGATTCAAGCGTCTTGTTGAGCCCACAGGATTCTTGATATAAATGAACCAGACGTTCGAGACCCTGCAAAGTAAGAGGACATGTATTGGTTTTAATAAATACTTATAAGTGGTATAAGGTGCAGGATATGGCTTGAGGATATTAACCTGGTTTAGAAAAGAAGTCATGAATTCGCTTGCCTCAATGAACCCGTGATTCTCATAGGGGAATGTATCAGAGATAACAGGAGAATCAGGCTCTTTCCTTTTACGAGAACTTGAACTCCGGGGCTTAGTAGCTGGCGAAGGTTTGGGAATGATGATGGCCTTGGAGCTGATGGGCTTGGATGAGGCCGTGGCCTTGGGACTAGGTTCCTTCTTGATCTGGACCTGATCAGAATAACTGTCCGGCTCATCAAGGTCGAAAACTTCAGGGATCTTGGTTGGTGCTGCATAAAGGGAAAAGTCCTACATCCTTATTACTCTTCATTATATTACGATAATTAGTCATTTCAAAAGTAACTCTTACCAGACATTTCGGATGATGAATATTGGCTGGAACTCGGGATATGTGTGGTAAAACTCCTATCACTTGCAGGCAATTGGTAAACTGCTTCGATTCTTTTTTCTGATTCCGCAGTAGGGGGAGCTACTTCCTTAAAATTCACTGCGAAAATATCAAATAAGAAGGTATTAGCACAAGATAGAAGTCTAGAAGTACATGGGGACATTCATGATCCTACCGGTGGTTAACCACTCCACCGGAAGACTAGCACCCTCATGAATGGAGTCTCGTTTGACGAAGAAGAACTTGTGTTGCCATCCATCTTCGTTTTTGGTGGCTTTAAGAATAAGCGGTTTGCTGGAGGTTGAAAAGAGCAGGAACCGACTGGAATCGTGGGATCGGAGGAGGTAAGCGATTGGCATATCTTCGATGCAGAGGTCGGGATAGTGAAGGTTTTTAATTTGGTTGAGCACGATTAATACTCTCCAGACCATGGGCATGGTTTGGGCAAAGGAAATACCGGTAGTTCGGAAGAATTGCATCATGAATTTGGGAAATGGATACCGAAGACCTAGCGAGAAAGGGTATGCCGGAAAACAGACCCAATCGGTAGAAGAAACATCTGATCGAATTGTTAGATCAAATGGTCTAAAAATCGGGCCATCGGGGAAAGCGCCGGAGGCTCTCAACGCAGCAATGTCTGCATTATCAAAAGCACAGATCTCCTTCTCGGGATTTTTGAGAAGGTTTTGCTGAACGAAGGATTCTGACGATTCACCGGTCTGAGAATGGACTACAGTAGCCATCGGAGGAAGAAAAAAGTTAACAGAAAACGTGGAAGGGATAAGTGATTACCTGGAGATTCTGTTGATGATATCTGCTTCTCGAACAAAAAGAGAGAAGATATAGGAGCGTTGTAGATGTCCATCGAGTGAAAAGCGCGTTGGAAGTTGTATAGTGCAATCTTGACCGTCATTTCGATTTAATTGCCTTGATTCACGAAACAGGGTTTTTGAAATATATCCGTTGGATTGGTATACCAACAGATATATTTGGGGACAATTGTTATGGGTCATTTTCTGAGCATATATATCCTAACTAATATTCTACTTTTGATTGTTTACTTGTGATCAGGATACCGGATCAGGATATTGGTAACATCCTGGTGCGATATCCTGGTATTAACTGAGTTAACCACGTGCAGGTTAGAAGCTGTGGGTCACTAACGGTCAAGTGGACCTCTTCTCCTTAAGACTCGGGCAAACCAGTTATATGAGAGACGTTGAACCCGAAAGACCAGGTCTACAACGTTCGCATGGGGAATATTCGCCGAATCTCGGTTTAATAGGGTAGTTTGTTAAATTTCTTTTACTATAAATAGATGGATCGGATCAGATTAAGGCACACAATTTTCACTCATACTCTTTTTCTCTAGCTACTAGCAATCACTACACACAAACACTTGTACTCGAATTACATTGTAACACCTAGTTGATTCGCATCACATCCTGCACTGTATCCTGATATTCGAAATAATAGAAGAACAAGGCAGCTGCGATTGTCAGCTCCCGAGGTTTTATGCCGGCAATCTAGATTGATCAAGGGCTTTCCTCGTATATCTCGTGTCACCCCTTACATTTTTTGCTCATTGTTTGATCATAGATACAGCTCTATATCCTGAGCCGTATCCTAAAAACTGTTTTTACAAACAACTTAATCAGCATATTTTCGACACATATTTCTAGCACACTACCTCACAAAACTAATTTGATCACTTAATTGCTTAGGTAATTTTTGACCAAAACAGCCAAGATGTCTGAAGAATATGCCACTTAGAGCAATGGAACAAGACTTTCATGAATATTTCAAGGGATGGCTCTACAATCAAAGCACAACAGAAGCAGTTATCACTTTATTTGATACAAAGACAGGAGACTACAAACGCATACATGTGCTGGATCCAATGTGGTTATTAAATTGCTCAAAGAAAGATATTGATTGTCTATTCTTCAACAAGATCGTCTACAATGAGCCTGATAAGGTACAAGCCCAACAATATCAAAAGATGGTGAATGTGTGCTTTACAAAAGACATAAACTCTGGAAGATATTGAGAGACAAAGTTTAGAGATCTTGAGCTTGAAGAATTTCTAAAGACAACGCGCAGAAGTGAAAGATTTAAGAAGATTAAAGAAAACGTTGTACAAAGAGCAAGATGGAAGCTAGCATGGCCCGAGACTGATCAGACACCTATCGAATCTCAAGAAAATAAGATTCCTAGGTGGTCTAAGGCAAAAGATGGTGATCCAGAGTACTGTAAATGGTGGAATGAAACTGCAAGACCTTTAAGGAAGAAGATGCTAGAGGAAAGAAAAGAAAAGAGAAGGCAAAAGGCAAGAGAGAATAGACACAACAGGAAGGCGCGTTGAAGACTGTACAGGAAGAAAGACTGCAGCTACATCCAAGGGTCAGTCTGTAGATGCTTAATGTCTGTAGCTTTCGTCTGTACTTAGTCTATATTTTGTCCTAGTTGTTGTCATTGTATAGTTTTGTTTATATTATCTAATCATGGACGAAACGAAGTTTATCAGGTTTTGTATAGTCCATCCGATCGGATGGGTATGGCTCATCCGGACGGATGACCATCCGATCGGATGGCCATCCGGATAGTAGATGGTTTCTCCCTGATTGAGTTCGCCTATAAATATGAGACTTGGGGTCTCATTTGGAACAGTTGTTCATTGGTTGTCTCTGAGGTGGAGCTCTTGCTAATTCTCACTGGAACTTTGTACTTTTGCACATCTTTAATGAGAATGGAAGCTTTAATCTGTACTATCGTTGTTGATCTTACTTCTATACTGTATTTGGATTCCGCACAACGACAGTGACCACAGATCTGACCTGAGCGTTCAATCTAAACCGAACCTAACCGGTCCTCACAAAAAAAACAGAAAAATTTGCCCAAAGTATTTTTTTTGCTAAGCCTCAAAGCAATAGAAAAACCGATATTTTTACGCCTTTTTTCCATTTCAATAAAACACACCAAACTCGAACCACAACTTACCCTTTAAAGCCCGTTGATGCATATATGTGGATGCAGCTCGACTTGGTTCGACATCGTTACGAGATGAAGACCGAAACTCGATATCCTCCATTGAGTTTCGGATCGATCATGTCACTGTTTGCTGTTGTTTGTATTTCGTCTGCAAGAATGGTCTTGTCCTGCAATCTTTAAGAAAGACATTATTCATGCATGAAGATCACATGATTGTGTTGACCGATGAAGGCTGCATGGACTCCCATGAAGAACATACTTCGTGGGGGATTGATATTGAATCCAAGACCCTCACGAAGAACCCCTCAGCTGAAGAACCTCCTTACGAAGAATCATGATTGGCGAAGAACCTGAGTTCTTCGTGGACTTTACATTCTTCGTGGGCTTTGGATCAGGCCCAGTAGGTTTTTCGGTGGCACTGGATAAGGTTTGCCATATAAGGGACATGTGCAGACTGTTTTAGTATGGCATACAGTTAGAAGAGAGTACACAGTGAGTTCTTGAGAGCACTTTATTGTATCATTCTTGTATCAAAACTCTGCTGAATTAATACATTTGAGCATTAATCGTTGAATCTTTGTATTGTATTTTACTCTCTCGCTTGGTTTGTGTCGTAATGGGGATTCCACACTCGTTACGGCATCCGAAACAAGAAGTCATCGTAGTTCGACGATCCGTATCGGGAGCTACAAAGCCCTCTTGATATTTACAGGGATTTAACGTCAAAAAGGAGGAGGTTTGATTGATTTTCAAGCCTATGGTAGGAGTAAGTTTCATAACCGGGCACGAGCGTTCTCACTTACACAACTTCGACCGAGTGTTGAGTGACCACTTGTGAGGTGTGTTAAATTGTATATAACTAAATGGAATTTTATAAAGGCATGTTATGCCCAAAATAAATATTTTTTCTTAACTTGTGTTTTAAATAAATCACGACGAATAAGATTGTAAATAAAATAAAAACAAAATAAATTTAGAACTTGGATACCCGACACTCTAAAGATGAGACCCAAACCTTCTCTTCTACCTCTTCCATTTGGGTGTGTAAGCCACGATATAGACTTTTGCTTGAGGACAAGCAAAGATTCAAGTGTGGGGGTATTTGATGTGCACAAAATACAACATATAAATTGTATCAAATACGTCGTAAAATCAACCTTTTTCGGTACTAATGTTGAAAAAAGCTCGTTTCTTTGTTTCTTTTTAATTTACAGGGTCAAAAGAGCTTAAACGTGCAAAAGGAGCAAAATAACAGGAAAAACTAACATAAATACAAAGAAGGAAGATTGACGCAACTCGCCAAGCCCCAATCCACATCCAAACCAAGAGAATAGCAAGATTAGAAGACTTGACACGGGGTCGTGCCCACCAGGCACGGGCCGTGAGCAAGACTGGAATCTATGCAAAAGAAAAGACAACGGCAAAGGACAAAACAGACAACCAACACGGGGCCGTGCTAAGGCAACACGGGGCTTGGTCAACTTTAAGATTCGCAAAATCTGAGATAGTACAGCAAGTACATTGGCCACGGGCCGTGCCGTTGACACACGGGGCCGTGTTAGTACAAGACCTGACACAACAGTTAATGAGGAAGAGAGAAAGAGAGAGATGACCACACGGCCGTGCCAGGCGGGCACGGGCCCTGCTGAAACTTCTGATTTCAGCTATAAATAGGGGTGCTTGGTTCCATTCAAAACCATCCATTAGCAAACCATTTCTCTCTCACTTGCCACCACTCCACCACCACTACAACACCATCATCCATCTTCCATCACTTAGAGTGTGTAGTAGTCTCGGGATCCAAGATCGATCGTAAGAGTCTTTGTCAAACAAAGGTATTTCTTTTTTATTTCCAATCTTTGGCTCCTTTTTAACTAGGTGTGTAAATTACTTTAATAACTAGTTTTTTTTATAATGAAGGCGGATTTATCTAATCATTCTTCATATGTTGTTGATTCACATATTCGTGTCTTTACGATTTATATAAAGCGCGTTAACCACTTGGAAGGGGGTTAAAAGTGTCACACCCCGACCGCGTAAAACAACGAAACCGCGGTGGAAACGTCGGGGAGTGGAGCGACAGAATTATTTTTTCACAACCATGGATTCAAAAAGTTTCGTTTTATTTAGTTATTAAACATTTACAATGTCTCAAAATAGAACAAACAAGTTAAACATAGTCTATCATCGTTATTAAGTCACTAAGGCCTCGTCCAGTCCTAAGTGAGCATGCATCCTATTCGCACTCAACATCATTCAACACCACCTGAAACATATGTAAAAATAAAGTCAGCAAAGAAATGCCAGCGAGCATATATGTTTTGGGAGAGTATCGGATTCATGGCTCGAATTCGTATTGCAATACCTCGTTTAATTACAAAAGTCGATAGTTGAAATCCTTGTTTTGAAAAGAGTTTGGTATTGCAAAATGATTAACCAACTCAAAATAAGTTGGTTATAGTTTATAAAATCTCGTTGCTATGAGTCTTAACCCAAAAAAATTGTTTAAGTAAACCAAATTGTAAATCGTTCTCGTAATAAAACTCGTATGGTTTATATTATTTAGTAAACATCGTTGCGTGTCTTCGTTCAAAAATCATTCGTCCAATGAACTAAATAACGCCACGGAATGTAATATGATAAAAGCACTGATATATAAGAAGTACTAGCAGCATATCTACCATGCTTTTATCACATTACACCCTGTGACAACTGTCAAAATTCCAGGTATCCGTACAACTATTAAACAATTCTTAGTGCTTAATGATTGTGCTGAATTACAACTAATGATTTGCATTGCCTTCTGATTACTGCCTTATACATGTGCATCACATATTGCTTAAGGTCATATCATTACTGCATGCAAACTATATTGACTCAAATGATGCACGAAACACAGTTAGCACAGTTATCAAACAAATCAGGAAAATGCTGACGGAGTTCAGTACATAGACAGACAATGTGTTGAGACACATAATGAGCCAGAAACCAAGTATTACACTAGTATAGTGTGTAGGAAAGTAAGGATCACAAAACTGCCTTCCTAGAGATAGTTTAAGTACTGGAAAGTGCCTAAAACTCACTTAAACTGCAGAATTCTGTAGAAAATCAGCAAATTCACCATTTTAACACACTTTTATCATGCAGAAATATGATTAACTGGTCCTGAATGCTTTCCTAAGTGTCGGAAATCAAAACTGTCACAAAGGGTAGATAAAGCACACTAAACTGCATAGTTTAGCACCTTAACGAACCGGTAACCAACCGAACAACCGGACACTACCCGAAACACCAAATTTACACTAGAAGCACTGTTTTAACATTACCAAGCTAGTTATGGTCCCCGAACATCATAACACATCATACAAATATCTAGTAACTAAACATCTAACTAATACTTGGATTCTAACCTAAATAACTAACTTATGTTTAAACCCTAGCCTACTACCCCCCCCCCCCCCACCTAGTGGACGGCCCAACATGGGACCCCACTTGGGATTTTGTTTCAATATTATATTTGATCTTGTTGGCTCTTTATGAACGCTAAACCCATGAGATAAACTCTTGAAATGGTTATAAGTATAACCTAAGTGTTCTATGACTCATATCCTCACACACTAAAACACTCACTTCTTTCTCCTCTCCCTTGCCTTGCTCTCGGCCGAACCCAACACCACCATCATCACTTTCATTTAATCATTTTCAACTAGTTCCAAGCATATACAAAGGTGTTAAAGGTTTCATAAGGAAGTTAGGAGCTTTCGGAAGTTCAAGGACCTTCTTCATTTGCTATTATCCATCTCTTTTCTTCTCTTGATCATCCCTAGCCTTGAGCTAGTGGTAAGAACATCATACACTCCATTTTACATCTTATCTTAGTGGTTAAAGAATGATACATGATGATTAACTTGAAGAACACTAAGAATCAAGAGAATGAAACTTGAACATAAGCTTAAATCATGAAGAAATCTTGATGTATATGTGTTGATTTACTTGTTGATTATTGTTTACTTGTGAAAATGATGTAGATCATCATATGATCTTGCTAGATCATGATTAAAACATAATCTAGCAAGATGAGATGATGAAAGTGTTATAGACTAATGGATCATCCTCTAGAAGGTCATGAACTTGAATGAATAAATTGTTTACTTGTTAAGTGATGAACAAAGTAAGATATAAGTCTTGTAGATCTAAAATTTCATGGATGATTTTTCAAGAAACCAAGATAAAAATACAAGTTTTACTAAATCTTGGTTCTTAAACAAATAAACCTTATTTTTGGTGGTTAAACAAGTGTAGAAACTTATGTGTAACAAGAAAGATCCATGAAGAAACATTTTTAGTAAACATGATTGTAAGTTGTAAAGATCTAGATTCTTTAAAAATTATGTTTTTGAAGAATCAACCACATTTTAAAGGGGTAACAAGACTTACTAAATACCCTACTAAGTTACTACAAATTTTTATAAATATTCAAGTTCATGAAGTAGTAGATTATGCTTGTTTATGGCAAAATTGGTAAGTATAGATTGTTTATTGTTGATTGTGGATTGATTGTGATGATTTACAAAAGAAAATGATATACCTTCAAGGTATGTAGTTAGGAAATATATATTTAGATGACACCATGTGTATGACTATTTGTATATTTTGTGTATTAGTTATATTATTTTAGACTTGAAATAATATAACTCATCAAAATACCAAGAAATTTCAATCCAAAATATTACCAAAATTCTAAGGGATAAATATACAAAGAATACCCAAAATATTTGTGAAACCGAACAAGGAATATAACTGACAAAATATTCCGAAAATATTATTCACAAGTATATTTTTGGTAAATAATATTTTGGACATCAAAAGAACAAAAATATGATTTTCACAAAGTATTACAAATTTATATCATATTTTTTACAAGCAGAAAATATATTGTTTTTGGTGGATAAAAATATATATTTTCTTGAAATTAATAGAAGATATATTATTTTTGGGAAGAAATATATATTTTCCCAATTATACATGAAATATATTATTTTTGAGAGAAAAATAAGTTTATATATATTTTCCAAGTTAGACTTGAAAATATTTTTTTTTTCAGGATTTATATGGAAATATAAATATTTTTGAGACTTGTAGGAGATTTATAAGTATTTTTGCCAAGGGAAAAATTGTAAATAATTTTTCTAAGTAACATTTCTTAAAATATATATTTTGGAAATATATATTAATGTATTTTTACTAGAAATATTATTCCGGAAAAGTTGATCTAACATTAAGTATAAGGATACTTAATAATTACAAGAAATACGTGTTTTCGTACGTATAAATACACACCGGAATACGACACAAATACATGGCAAAAATATACAAGTATAAGAATACGAATACAAATACACCCATCCTTGGGAAGGAAATACATGTATAAATACTTGAGAAGTATCAAGTTAAATTATATTGTTTTAACAATTATTCCAAAAATTTAATAAATATAATTTAAGTTAAAATATTTATTATTTTAACAAATAATTATATAACTTGGAATAATAATGAAGACACTAAGAAATGTAACTCAAAGACACTAATTAGTACTAGATCAAGGCACGACCCGCTCGTCTAATAGACCTTAGTACGTTGTAGGTAGTCGTGTACTCCAGGCAAAGCTTTGAGTTACGGTGATTACGAAGAACGCAAGACTGTGAGTTCATGTCCCCCTTTTCTTTTAACTGTTTTCGGTTTTATAACTTCGGCGGTGAAGTACATGTTACAAACTGTTTACAAACGTTATTATTTGGTATGGTTAGCTAAGGAAGGGTACTGCTAGATCATGTGAGTGGTGGGTATAACGCTTAAGACCATTAATCCTCGTTGTAGGACTGAGGGACATGAGTGATAGATCTATTTGGGTGTAGCGAGCCCCGCCCATGTTGGACCAGGGTTTGGCCCATGGGTTGACTATGTCTTACAGCTGGAAGCCCGGTGCAAAGTCTGCTAGGTTTGAGCCTTCCTGCATCACGTCACACATATTAATGGCCTTGCAAACCATTAATGATCTGTTTTCCTTGTTGCTTTCATACCAGGGTTTACAAACATACATACATACTTTCAATGATTACAAAGGTTTATTCATACACACAAACAAACACATGAACTCGCTCAACTTTTGTTGATGTTTTCAAACTACATGTATTTCAGGGAATTAAGTATGGATCTGACGGGTGTTTGGATGTTTCAAGTGAGGTTGAGAATAAAAGGTGTCATCCGATGTCTTAGGGTTTGGATAGTGTGTCTTATCATGGACAAGACACATCTTCCAAAGCCTGGTTTTATTTAATGTCTTTTGTCGAGTCCTTGTGAACTCTAAAATCAAGTTACAAGGTTTGTACTCGAATTTGAAGTCTATGTTTAAAACAATGTTGTTATGTTTTTAAATTATTTAATGGATGGTCATCTTTGGGTTTATCATATAGTGGCTGTTATGATTGAATCCAATGATATTAAGCAAGTCACACATAATCACGCTTCCGTAAAAGTCAGGGTGTGACAGTTTGGTATCAGAGCTTCGATTATAGCTAACTAGGATTCTTTCTCGAGTCTAGACTACAATCATTAGGGCTCCCATGAAAATGTTTTTACAACATGTTTTCATTACATACACGAAACGCCCAGATCCAGGGAACAAACATTTTTTTTACAAATGGAAAGACAAGTAACACAATGCACGGTTACCTTGGTGGTTTAGTCTGGGAGACTAGGTGGTTTAGTCTGGGAGACTGGGAGGTTTAGTCTGGGAGACTAGGAACGGATACATGATTTGGTGATACTTTGTCTTTGATTGCATAATAAATGATAGTGAATAATATATGTGAATATGTTGTGATTGTTCTGTTACAGACACCATGTCTTCATCTGAGAGTGGATTGTCCGATACTGATGACCCTATGGCTATTGGCTCGGGGGCGAGGGAGCCAGAGACCTTTACTTCCGATACAGAGAGTGACTCGGAGATGATGTCCGATGACGAGGACGATTTTCAGCCATTTGCGCTGCCCGATTTTGGAGACGACTTACCGCTTGCTGATGGTATCTCAGACGAGGATCCTTTTGTTATTCTGTCCACGATCATCTTATCATCGGTCATCCCGATGGTGAGCATATTGTGGCACCGATCCTTGCTCCTGTTCCCTTAGTGGTCATCCCTCCTGAGGATTGGCCTTTTGATGATCTGTTTGATGATGATTTTGATCTGTTTGTTGATGGTCCTCCTGATGACGTTCATGGCGATGGAGAGCTGGATGAGGACGTTGTTGCTAGCCCTCTACCTGAGATCCCTGTTATCGAGATTTCCTCTGACTCTAGTTTGCACTCTGTCTCAGATTCCTTTAAGTCTGTGACGTCTTCAGCCTTGCAGGCAGTTGGATTGCGACGTTATGCCACTGATTCTGATGATGATACAACAATGTCAGCTGCACCATCCCCTCCACACGACTTTGAGCTTGATCTTGAGCTAGATTTTGTTCCTATTGATTAGCCCTACGATGCACCTGCTGATCCTGAGCCCCTACCTGATCATGACCCTATCCCATTTGGCTTACCTGACATTGCACACCTCATACCTGACCCAGTTCCTGCACCCATTGACCCACCTGTTATTGAGCCATTCATTCCTCCACTTGCACCTGCACCCGCTGATGTTGCTCCTTTTCACCCAGTGGAGTCTGATGTTCACCGTGTCGATCTCCCTATTGTTTTCTTGCAGGACATACCCGCACCCCGTCCAGGGGAAGGCACTTCAGTCCAGCAGCCTAGTCATGACCCTTATGTTTCAGCAGCTTTTCCACACATACCCCAGTCTGCACCTTCTGCTACTTTTACCACTTCACCACTCGATGAGCCACTCAGATGGTTCCCACCGTATACCATGCCGATATCAGATCCCTACCATTCCTCTCACTCTACTGGTTATACACGGGATGAGCTACTTCTATCACCGCAGCTCCAGTGTGAGATCATGAGTCGTAGGATTTTGGAGCTTGAGATGATACCGCGTCCTTTACCATGTCTTTGTCAGCCTGCTTTTGTTCCCCCTCGTTCATCACCGTCCCCATTTTCACATCCACCTGCACCGCTTACTCCATTTCCTAAGTTTGACGCTCGATTTCTTACGGTCGAGCAGCAGATCAGTTATCTGCTGCGTCATGTTTATGAGCTTGAGGAGGAGCTTGCGCATGTGCGTAACTTGCTTTTCTTTCCTCCACCTCCTCCTCCACCACCATCAGCATAGCCGGTTTTTGGTTTTATGTAGGTAGCTTTGCTTTTGATGAGAGCACCACTATTGAGCTGAGCTAAGGAAGCCTTTTGGAGATCACCTTTTGATTATATTACTTTTGTAGACTGATAGACTTGTTGGACAAGGGTAGTGTGACGCTGTGATCCTTTTGATATGATACATTTTGTAAAACATGTAACAATATTTGTGGTCGATGATTAATGAAAGCTCAATTTTCATGTTTCCATTAAACATATTGTTGAATTACATGTTTGTGCTATGATTGTGATGTTATATGATTGTGATGTTATATGATTGCTTGTTATGATGATTGCTTATATACCTATGTATATACTCCCCTGGGTCTTATTCGTTAAGTAGATGCTTATGTGCTTGTGTCTTTAATAAGACCTGACCTATACAATCTTCTTTATAGAAGATGCCTCCTTGAAGGAACACTCAGTTGCCCACAACAGAGGCAGAACTGCAAGAACAGATTTCACAGGCAATCACACAACATGAGGCCCTACGCTCTGAACACAGCGGAGGTACCTCAGGGAATAACCCACCTTACGGTAATGTTTAAGTCACCTAAGACACATTACAATACGTTTGGACATTCCATGTGCGTTTGCTAACGCTTTCTGTGAATGATGTTGCTTGTACAGGCTGTACCTACAAGCAGTTCCTTGACTGTAAGCCTCTGAACTTTGATGGCACTGGAGGTGCTGTAGCTTTCATAAGATGGGCTGAGAAAACAGATTCTGTGCTGCGAATGAGCAAGTGTGCGCCAGAGCACCAGGTCACTTACATTTCTGGACTATTCCTTGATGGAGCCCTGTCGTGGTGGAACCTTCAGGTTCAGACTCTAGGAGAGGTTGCAGCATATGCTATGACATGGGATGAGATGAAGGAACTGATGCGCAAGAAGTACTGCTCAAGGGCTGAGATTCAGAAGTTGGAAACCGAGTTTTGGAATCTTAAGATGGATGGTCCTAAGATAGCTGAGTACGTGCAGAGATTCCATGATTTATCTCGTGTTGTCCCTTACATGGTGGAGCCAGAGTTCAAGCGAGTTGAACGTTTCATTTGGGGATTGGCACCCCAAATACTGAGCATGGTGACTACTTCAAAGCCTCCAACGATTACTGAAGCCATCGATTTGAGTGTGGCATTGACCGAAGAAGTGGTTCGTTTGGGCAAATTTTCGATCTCTGAGCAGAAGAAGAAGGAGACTCATGTCGAGTCGTCTGGAGAGAACAAAAGGAAGTTCTCAAATTTCAAGAAGGGTACCCAAAGAAACAACAGTGGTACTAACAAGCGTAAAGATGCTAACCCACCAGCCGAGGTCAGGACTGGTGCTGCAAGTTCAGAGAACAAGGGGAAATGATACATGGGCACCCTGCCCAAATGTGATGTATGTCAGTTTCATCATGCCGGCCAGTGTAGGTTTAGGAAATGTGAATCCAGTGGAAAGAATGGTCATTCGAAGGAAACGTGTTGGGCTGGTACTGGTCGTGGGAATGGTGGTCAGAGAGGTAATGGAAATGGAAATGGAAACCGTGGTTGAAACAGTTATGGAAATCGCAATCAAGGAGGAAATGGTGGAAATGGAAATCGTGGTGGTTCTGGAAATCAAGCTGGTAACGGGAACTGTGGAGCAAACAACAACCTGGGCGGAAATTGAAATGGAAATGGTCACGACCAAGGTTGTTTTGGTTGTGGTGATGTAGGGCATTTCAAGCGAGATTGCCCAAAGAACAATCAAGCCCAAGGAAGAGTCTTCAACATTGGAGCTAGGGAAGCTCGTCAAGATCCGAACGTAGTCACTGGTACGTTCCCTATCAACCAACACTTTGCTTCTGTGTTGTTTGATACCGGTGCCGACTATAGTTTCGTATCCCTAGAATTTAAGAATATACTTGGGTTAGTTGCAAGTAAGTTAGATATTCCGTATTCGATAGAACTAGCTAATGGAAAGCTAGTAGAAGCAAACGAAGTGATTAGAGGTAGTGTGATAGAGCTTGGAGAGAGTGAGTTTACGCTTAATCTTCTACCAGTTGAGTTGGGAAGCTTTGACGTGGTAGTTGGAATGGATTGGTTGTCGAATAACCGAGCTGAGATCGTATGTCATGAGAAGATTATTCGCATCCCGATGGCGAATGAAGAGACGATTGTAGTACATGGAGAGAAGCATGATACGCCTCTAAGGATTATCAGTTGCTTGAAGGTACGGAGGTTTATGCGAAAAGGATGTGTTGCCTTCTTGGCTCACGTTGTTGATAAGGAAGTCGAAGAGCCGAAGCTGGAAGATATCCCTGTGGTGAGGGAATATCCTGAAGTCTTCCCCGAAGACTTTCCAGGATTACCGCCGCAATGACAAGTCGAATTCCATATTGACTTGGTCCCAGGCGTCGCGCCTATAGCAAAGGCACCTTATCGGCTTGCGCCTTCAGAGATGCAAGAGTTATCAACGCAGCTTCAGGAGCTTCTGGACAAGGGATTCATTAGACCAAGCTTCTCGCCTTGGGGAGCTCCAGTTCTGTTTGTCAAGAAGAAGGACGGTAGTTTTCGTATGTGCATTGACTACCGAGAGCTTAACAAGTTAACCATCAAGAATCGGTATCCTTTGCTGAGAATTGATGATTTATTCGATCAACTTTAAGGTTCGAGTTACTACTCCAAGATCGATCTTCGATCAGGTTATCACCAGCTGCGGATTCAAGAGGAGAGTATACCGAAGACTGCCTTCAGAACTCGTTATGGACATTGCGAGTTTTTAGTGATGCCGTTTGGTCTGACAAACGCGCCGGCAGTATTTATGGACTTGATGAACCGAGTTTGCAAGCCATATCTTGATAAATTCGTGATTGTGTTTATCGAAGATATTTTGATCTATTCACGGACGAAGGAAGAGCATGAGCAACACCTTAGAGCCATCTTAGAGCTGCTTAAGAAGGAGAAGCTCTATGCTAAGTTTTCAAAGTGCGAGTTCTGGTTGCGTGAGGTACAGTTCCTTGGTCACGTGGTGAATGAAGATAGAATTCATGTGGATCCCACCAAGATCAAGGCGATTAAGAGTTGGGAAACTCCGAAGTCGCCAACTGAGATCCGACAGTTTTTGGGCTTAGTAGGGTATTATCGAAGATTCATGGAGGATTTTTCAAAAATCGCTCAACCGCTGACCTCCCTTACTCAAAAGGATAAGAAGTATGAAAGGGGAGATAAACAAGAGGAAGCTTTTCAGCTGCTAAAGAACAAGCTTTGCGATGCACCTATTTTATCCCTACCCGAAGGCACCGATGACTTCGTGGTATACTGTGCCGCCTCGCGTCAGGGATGGGGCTGTGTGCTAATGCAGCGAAAGAAGGTTATCGCTTATGCTTCGCACCAATTAAAGGTTCATGAGAAGAACTACACCACACATGATTTGGAGTTAGGCGCGGTGGTGTTTGCTTTGAAGATTTGGTGGCATTATTTGTATGGTACCCGATGCACGATCTTTACAGATCACAAGAGCCTACAGCATATATTCGACCAGAAAGAGCTTAACGTGAGACAGCGACGTTGGGTAGAGCTGTTAAATGATTATGATTGTGAAATCAAATATCATCCAGGAAAGGCGAATGTGGTGGCAGACGCCTTAAGTCGGAAAGAAAGGATTAAGCCCATAAGGGTTAGGGCTTTGGAGATGATTATACAAACAGACCTCTCGTTGCGCATCCGTGCTGAACAGAGAGAAGCTCTTAAGAAAGAAAACTTAAAGGCTGAATATCTCCGTGGGATGGAGAAAAAGTTGGTACCCAATGAGGAAGGAACCTTGTGTTTTATGGGACGAATTTGGGTTCCTCTCTTTGGTGGTCTTAGGGATGTGATTTTTTATGAAGCTCATAAATCGAGGTACTCGATCCATCCAGGATCGGACAAGATGTACCACGATTTGAAGGATTTTTATTGGTGGCCAAGACTTAAGGACGATGTGGCTACTTACGTTGGGAAGTGTTTGACTTGTGCCAAGGTGAAGGCCGAGTATCAGAAGCCTTCAGGTCTTCTGCAGCAACCAGAGATACCCATGTGGAAATGGGAACAAATCTCAATGGATTTCATAACCAAGTTACCCAAAACACCCAGAGGTCATGACACGATTTGGGTAATCGTGGACTGTTTGACAAAGTCTGCGCACCTATTGCCAATCAGAGAAAAGTATAACACAGGTAAGCTAGCTGAGCTGTACCTAAGGGAGATAGTCGCACGTCATGGAGTGCCTATCTCGATTATATCAGATAGAGATGGAAGATTTGTGTTAAGGATTTGGCAATCCTTTCAAGAAGCGTTTGGTTCTCATCTGAATCTGAGTACTGCTTTTCATCCACAGACGGACGGTCAAAGTGAGAGAACGATTCAAACGCTAGAAGATATTCTTCGTGCTTGCGTGATGGACTTGGGTGGCAGTTGGGACACTCACCTACCTTTGGTTGAGTTTTCCTATAACAACAGCTACCATACAAGCATTCAAGCTGCACCGTTCGAGGCTCTCTATGGACGTAAGTGTCGATCACCGTTATGCTGGGCAGATGCAGGTGATAGACAGCTGGTTGGTCCCGAATTGGTTCAAGAGATGACTAATAAGATCATGCAGATTCGAGAACGCATCAAGGCGGCTCGTGATCGATAGAAGAGCTATTCGGACCAAAGAAGGAAACCTTTGGAATTTGAAGTGGGTGATATGGTTCTGTTAAAAGTCTCACCTTGGAAAGGTGTGACACGCTTTGGGAAGCATGGTAAGTTAAACCCACGATATATCAGACCGTTCAAAATCCTGGAAATAGTTGGTACTGTAGCATACAAGTTGGAGCTACCAGCAGAACTTAATGGTGTTCATGATACATTTCATGTATCTAATCTGAAGAAAAGTCCAACTCAAGAAACCGTGGTTATTCCTGCTGAGGAAGTTCACATTGATGACACACTCCACTTTACCGAAGAACCTGTTGAGGTTACTGATTGGAAAGTTAACAAGACTAGGAGGAGTAGTGTTAAACTCGTTAAGGTTCGATGGAACGCGCGTCACGGCCCAGAGTTTACTTGGGAGCGTGAAGACAACATGAAAGCTAAATACCCGCATTTGTTCCCCAACTCCCCTACTGCTAGTAGTAAAGCTTAAAATTTCGGGATGAAATTTTCCTAACAGGGGGAGAATGTGACAACTGTCAAAATTCCAGGTATCCGTACAACTATTAAACAATGATTAGTGCTTAATGACTGTGCTGAATTATAACTAATGATTTGCATTGCCTTCTGATTACTGCCTTATACATACATGTGCATCACATATTGCTTAATGTCATATCATTACTGCATGCAAACTATATTGACTCAAATGATGCACGAAATACAGTTAGCACAGTTATCAGACAAATTAGGAAAATGCTGACGGAGTTCAGTACATAGCCAGAAAATGTGTTGAGACATAGAATGAGCCAGAAACCAAGTATTACACTAGTATAGTGTGTAGGAAAGTAAGGATCACAAAACGGCCTTCCTATAGATAGTTTAAGTGCCGTAAAGTGCCTAAAACTCACTTAAACTGCAGAATTATGCAGAAAATCAGCAAATTTAGCATTTTAACACACTTATATCATGCAGAAATATGGTTAACTGGTCCTGAATGCTTTCCTAAGTGTCGGGAATCAAAACTGTCACAAAAGGGTACACAAAGCACACTAAACTGCATTGTTTAGCACCTTAACGAACCGGTAACCAACCGAACAACCGGACACTACCTGAAACACCAAATTTACACTAAAAGCACTGTTTTAACATTACCAAACTAGTTACGGTCCCCGAACATCATAACACATCATACAAATATCTAGTAACTAAACATCTAACTAATACATGGATTCTAACATGAATATCTAACTTATGTTTAAACCCTAGCCTACTACCCCCCCCCCCCACCTATTGGACGGCCCAACATGGGACCCCACTTGGGATTTTGTTTCAATATTATATTTGATCTTGTTGGCTTTTTATGAACACTAAACCCATGAGATAAACTCTTGAAATGGTTATAAGTATAACCTAAGTGTTCAAAGTCTCATATCCTCACACACTAAAACACACACTTCTTTCTCCTCTCCCTTGCCTTGCTCTCAGCCGAACCCAACACCACCATCATCACTTTCATTCAATCATCTTTAACTAGTTCCAAGCATATACAAAGGTGTTAAAGGTTGCATAAGGAAGCTAGGAGCTTTCGGAAGTTCAAGGACCTTCTTCATTTGCTATTATCCATCTCTTTTCTTCTCTTGATCATCCCTAGCCTTGAGCTAGTGGTAAGAACATCATACACTCCATTTTACATCTTAGCTTAGTGGTTAAAGAATGATACATGATGATTAACTTGAAGAACACTAAGAATCAAGAGAATGAAACTTGAACATAAGCTTAAATCATGAAGAAATCTTGATGTATATGTGTTGATTTACTTGTTGATTATTGTTTACTTGTGAAAATGATGTAGATCATCATATGATCTTGCTAGATCATGATTAAAAACATAATCTAGCAAGATGAGAGGATGAAAGTGTTATAGATTAATGGATCATCCTCTAGAAGGTCATGAACTTGAATGAATAAATTGTTTACTTGTTAAGTGATGGACAAAGTAAGATATAAGTCTTGTAGCTCTAAAATTTCATGGATGATTTTTCAAGAAACCAAGATAAAAATACAAGTTTTACTAAATCTTGGTTCTTAAACAGATAAACCTTATTTTTGGTGGTTAAACAAGTGTAGAAACTTATGTGTGACAAGAAAGATCCATGAAGAAACATTTTTAGTAAACATGATTGTAAGTTGTAAAGATCTAGATTCTTTAAAAATTATGTTTTTGAAGAATCAACCACACTTTAAAGGGGTAACAAGACTTACTAAATACCCTACTAAGTTACTACAAATTTTTATAAATATTCAAGTTCATGAAGTAGTAGATTATGCTTGTTTATGGCAAAATTGGTAAGTATAGATTGTTTATCGTTGATTGTGGATTGATTGTGATGATTTACAAAAGAAAATGATATACCTTCAAGGTATGGAAACCTCCATTTTTAGGGGAAACTATGGCGAAATTTTTCAAAAAATTAAACACTTCAAAAAATATTTTTAAATAAATATTTACAAGTGTATTTCAAACCATGAATTTTTACATAAACTTTGCCATAATTTTGGTTACAAAATTATAAATATTGGAGGTTGGTTTTTATAAATAAAAGTGACTAAATATGTATTTAGGAAATATATATTTAGATGACACCATGTGTGTGATTATTTGTATATTTTGTATATTAGTTATATTATTTTAGGACTTGAAATAATATAACTCATCAAAATACCAAGAAATTTCAATCCAAAATATTACCAAAATTCTAAGGGATAAATATACAAAGAATACCCAAAATATTGGTGAAACCGAACAAGGAATATAACTTACAAAATATTCCGGAAATAGTATTCACAAGTATATTTTTGGTAAATAATATTTTGGACATCAAGAGAACAAAAATATGATTTTCACAAAGTATTACAAATTGATATCAAATTTTTGACAAGCAGAAAATATATTGTTTTTGGTGGATAAATATATATATTTTCTTGAAATTAATAGAAGATATATTACTTTTGGGAAGAAATATATATTTTCCCAATTATACATGAAATATATTATTTTTGGAAGAAAAATAAGTTTATATATATTTTCTAAGTTAGACTTGAAAATATATTATTTTCGGGATTTATATGGAAATATAAATATTTTTTAGACTTGTAGAAGATTTATAAGTATTTTTGCCAAGGGAAAAATTATAAATAATTTTTCTAAGTAACATTTCTTAAAATATATATTTTGGAAATATATATTAATGTATTTTTACTAGAAATATTATTCCGGAAAAGTTGATCTAATATTAAGTATAAGGATACTTAATAATTACAAGAAATATGTGTTTTCGTACGTATAAATACACACCGGAATACGACACAAATACATGGCAAAAATATACAAGTATAAGAATACGAATAAAAATACACACATCCTTGGGAAGCAAATACATGTATAAATACTTGAGAAGTATCAAGTTAAATTATTTTGTTTTAACAATTATTCCAAAAATTTAATTAATATAATTTAAGTTAAAATATCTACTATTTTAACAAATAATTATATAACTTGGAATAATAATGAAGACACTAAGAAATGTAACTCAAAGACACTAATTAGTACTAAATCAAGGCACGACCAGCTCGTCTAACAGACCTTAGTACGTTGTAGGTAGTCGTGTACGCCAGGCAAAGCTTTGAGTTATGGTGATTACGAAGAACGCAAGACTGTGAGTTCATGTCCCCCTTTTCTTTTAACTGTTTTCGGTTTTATAACTTCGGGGGTGAAGTACATGTTACAAACTGTTTACAAACGTTATTATTTGGTATGGTTAGCTAAGGAAGGGTACTGCTAGATCATGTGAGTAGTGGGTATAACGCTTAAGACCATTAATCCTCGTTGTAAGACCGAGGGACATGAGTGATAGATCTATTTGGGTGTAGCGAGCCCCGCCCATGTTGGACTAGGGTTTGGCCCATGGGTTGACTATGTCTTACAGCTGGAAGCCCGGTGCAAAGTCTGCTAGGTTTGAGCCTTCCTGCATCACGTCACACATATTAATGGCCTTGCAAACCATTAATGATCTGTTTTCCTTGTTGCTTTCATACCAGGGTTTATAAACATACATACATACTTTCAATGATTACAACGGTTTATTCATACACACAAACAAACACATGAACTCGCTCAACTTTTGTTGATGTTTTCAAACTACATGTATTTCAGGGAATTAAGTATGGATCTGGCGGCTGTTTGGATGTTTCAAGTGAGATTGAGAATAAAAGGTGTCATCCGATGTCTTAGGGTTTGGATAATGTGTCTTATCCTGGACAAGACACATCTTCCAAAGCCTGGTTTTATTTAATGTCTTTTGTCGAGTCCTTGTGAACTCTAAAAACAAGTTGCATGGTTTGTACTCGAATTTGAAGTCTATGTTTAAAGAAATGTTGTTATGTTTTTAAACTTATTTAATGGATGGGCATCTTTGGTTTTATCATATAGTGGTTGTTATGATTGAATGCAATGATATTAAGCAAGTCACACATAATCACGCTTCCGCAAAAGTCAGGGTGTGACACACCAGTCCCGTTATCTAAACACTAACCAAAAATCAATTGTTCGTTCAATTCGTTTAACTTGTTTAAATCGTTCAAATCGTTCAATCGTTCAAAATCGTTCTCGTTTTAATTGTGAAAACTAACTTTTGGTTGTCTCGCTTATAACATTCAAACATTCGTAACTCGTCCATCGTTCAACTCGTATTAACAAACCACCAAAGGGTAAGTTAACAATTAACAGGTTCAGTCGTTACCCACATAACCCCCACACATAACCATGGGTGCAGTCCGATAACGGGATTTGTCAGATCCTATGGCACCATAACCTAATACTGGCCGACTCGGCCAAATCTAATGAATGTCATTCGTTATGTAAATACGTCCAACAAGTTCGTTCACATTATCAAAATCGTTATTGTTTATTATAAACCATAGTATTCGTTTTTGAAATCATCGTTAAAAGTATCAAAATCGTTTAACACATATGAATCACCCCAAAACAATTGGAAACAGTAAAATAGGGGAACTATGTACTCACATCAAAGTGCAAAGTATCCTCGATCTAATGAACTTAGCAAAGCTCAGGCAAACCAAGGAAATCAAATAGCACCTAGTAATCGGATCACTAGGTTAATAAATCGACACCTAAATCGGAAGAATCGGGTAGAATGAGGTCTTGTAAACCAAATGAGTATTGGAACTCATTTGATATGGTTTAACAAAGTCTACATTCTAAAACGAAACCTATCCTAAGTGCTTTCGACCCGTTACGACCCATTAAGGTAGCTTACGCTACGTTAACGCGTCGTTCGCGCAAATGCGCGTTCGAGGCGCCTAACTAGTCCTATGACAAGTATTATATGCCCTAACATGTTTAAATATGTCGCATAATCAGTTTAAGTGACAAAAGTTAAGTTACATATGCTTAAAATCAAATTATGCATGAAAATGGCATTTTGGTCATTTTCCTAGGGCATATAAACTACCTATCATACAACTAATTAAACTAAGTGACCATAAGGTATAACCTCGGAAGGTTATTCCCTATACAAATATGGTCACAAAATATGCTTGGTCGGAACCTATTTATCGACCAAACGGGTCGGGTTCGAAAGTCTAAGCGGTGGTTTAGTTCGCTTGACTTACGACCCTAAACAAGCACTAGACTAAAAGTGACGAGTTAAACATCTTAAGACATGTTTAACTAAGTTAGAAAACAAGTTTGATATCAAAACAAAGTGTTTTGATACCCAAAAATAGTTTCGTCGCAAAATACGCATAAACACGTATTTTGACCGAAACTTTGACTCGTCACTTCGATTAATCAACGTGGTAATCAGTAGGTATAGTCACAAGAGACTATAACCATCGTGATTACGCTCACGTTGCAAAGTTCGAACGAACTTTGTGTTGACCAACTCATGGTCAAAGCAGAAAGTCAAACACTGTTTGACTTTCATGCTTAAAAAGCAATAACAAGCATGAAAGAAGCTTACAAAAGGTCCAAGCTAGGAAGATTTGAACCAAATTACTCAGGTATGAAGTGTTAAACTTCAACTTAGAGCAGAATTGATTCAAATGTGTGAGGAAATGAGAATGAACAAGTGGGTATTTATAGAAGGTCTTGAGTTTACAAGATCTTGACAAGTGTTTTTGCAAGAATCAAAGCTCAATCTCAACCCTACACTTGTGCCCATAGGTTACAATACAAGGGGAACTTAAAAACTAGTCCATAGTATCCAAAAACCATGTGAATTTTGCAAGAAATCAGCTGAAATGGCCAAGTTCAATGTTTCTGTCTGGCAGTAGGTCGCTCCCCGCGAAGAATGGCTCTTTAGCCTACGCGGCCCGCGAGGGACAAGTTAGGCAAATTGGCAGAAATGGTCCCTGAATGTTAAAAAGTGTGATTCTGATGTTTTTAAGCCCTGTTAACCCCATTTCAAGGCTCCACAATGAAGTTAATGCATAGGGAATATGAAATATGCTTGAAAACATCTCGGATGTTGGTTCGTTTGGTCGTACGGTTGCGTTATTCGGTTAATTACGACGAAAACTCGAACGGACTCAAAAACGATCCAAATTGCGCGACGAATGGTATTTTTGCATTCCAATCACTAAAATAAAATATTTTAATAATTAAAAAATTTTTTGGATGTCCGGATATGTTCAGAACGTAAGATACGCGCGTAAATGCAAACTTATGCACTTTTTGACGCTTTTAGTCCCTATTGATCAAATAAGCGTATTTTCGCATACCGAACCCCTCAAAGCCTCTTTCTAAGCTAAGTAAAGCATCTTTAGGGTATGGTTAGCTTATGATCAAGTTCCAAAATGTTCGTTACCATACAAATCAGCATAGTTTTGCAGTTTGACACAAATAGTCCCTACGATCGAATAAACTTGTTTTCGACACACCAAACCCTCCAAAACTTATTTCTAAGTTTTGTAAAGGTTATTTAAGGTATTTTAAGCCTATGTTACTATTCCGGAGTGTTTGTCGTGTTAAACTGATTATGTTTACGCATCAATTTGCGTATGACTTTCCAGAAAGCGATTTAAAGCTTGAAATCGAACTCGAATCAAATCGTAAAATCATCAAACACAAACACACAAATATTAACACCAAAACACATCGTTTCATTGATAATTGATATTGTTTTACATCGTACATCGTTTACAGAGCACAGTTGTCAAAGTCTCCCCTACTTTAGGAAATTTCGTCCCGAAATTTTTACTAGAGGAAACTTATGAAAACAAATGTGGATATTTCGCTTTCATTTGGTCCTCACGCTCCCAAGTCAACTCTGGACCACATTTGGACTCCCAACAAACTTTGACTAATTGTATTCCCTTGTTCTTCAGTCACTTGATTTCACGGTCCATTATCTCCACAGGTTTCTCGACAAAGTGCATCGTTTCATCTACTTGAATTTCGTCGAGTGGAATATGAAGATCAGTATCGGCTAAACACTTTCGCAAATTGGACACGTGGAATGTTGGGTGAATATTCCCAAGCTCTGGAGGTAGCTCTAATCGATAGGCAACCTTTCAGATTCTTTCAACAATCTTAAATGGTCCAACGTATCGAGGTGCAAGTTTTCCTTTCTTTCCAAATCTCACCACTCCCTTCCAAGGGGATACCTTGAGTAGGACACGGTCTCCGACTTGAAATTACAAGGGCTTGCGTTGCATACCCGCATAACTCTTTTGATGGCTTCTAGCTGTCAGAAGATTATCGCGAATTTTCTTGATTTTATCTGTTGTTTCCAGAATGAGCTCAGGTCCAGTAAGCTGAGCTTCACCGATCTCATTCCAACAGACAGGTGAACGACATTTTTGACCGTATAAAGCTTCGAACGGTGCCATATTGATGCTAGCATGATAACTGTTGTTGTAAGAGAACTCGATCAACGGAAGATGAGAATCCCAATTACCACGAAAGTCTATCACACATGCTCTAAGCATATCCTCCAATGTTTGTATCGTCCTCTCAGATTGTCTATCTTTTTGGGGATGATAAGCTGTGCTTAGATTTAGTTGGGTTCCCAAAGCAGATTGCATGGTCTTCCAAAAATGAGATGAAAATCGAGCATCACGGTCAGATATGATATCCAAAGGAACACCATGTCGAGACACAATCTCATCAACATAAATCTTAGCAAGTTTATCAGCAGATAGATCCTCGCGAATCGGTATAAAATGAGCTGACTTCGTTAATCGATCAATGACAACCCAAATAGCATCGTGACCTCTAGATGTGCGCGGTAACTTTGTGATGAGATCCATCGCAATGTTCTCCCACTTCCATACCGGTATCTCTGGTTGTACAAGCAAACCAGATGGTCATTGATGTTCAGCCTTGACTTTGAGACAAGTTAGGAATTTCGATACATACAAGGCAATATCCTTCTTTATACCAGGCCACCAGTACTGAGTACGAAGATCCTTGTACATTTTGTCAGCACCAGGATGGATAGAGTATCGAGACTTGTGAGATTCGTCCATCACTAAATTGCGAAGATCATTTCGTTTCAGAATCCACAAACGGTTCTTGAAGTAGAGTAACCCATCGTCTTTCATTTCGAGTTTAAGCTCAAGTTGAAGTGGTAGCTCATATTTCAATAAGCGTTTGGTTACACTAGATCGTTGTGCTTGAAGGACACGAGATTGGATATCGGATATAGTGCGAACAAAATTGAGCTTGACTCGTTCCTTTCGGCTTAGCGCATCGGCTACGACATTCGCCTTACTAAGATGGTAGCGAATTTCACAATCGTAATCGTTCAAGAGTTCAACCCAACGTCGTTGTCTCATGTTCAGCTCCTTCTGATTCAAAATGTGTTGGAGACTTTTGTGGTCTGTGAAAACCACACATTTCGTTCCATAAAGATAGTGTCTCCAGATTTTGAGTGAAAAAACCACAGCTCCCAACTCAAGATCATGAGTGGTGTAGTTCTTCTCGTGGATTTTCAATTGTCTCGACGCATATGCTATAACTTTACCTCGTTGCATAAGAACACAACCAAGGCCTACATTCGACGCGTCACAATAGACAACAAAATCATCGTTTCCATTGGGCAAAGATAAAACAGGAGCATCACAGAGTTTTCGTTTTAGCGTTTGGAACGCTTCTTCTTGTTTAGGTCCCCACTCAAAAGGCTTATTCTTCTGAGTCAAAGCAGTGAGAGGAACTGCGATCTTCGAGAAGTTTGAAATGAATCGACGGTAATATCCAACAAGACCAAGAAAAGAGCGAACTTCTATGGGTGTCGTAGGTGTATTCTAATCCTTAATAGCAACAATTTTGGATGGATCCACATGAATACCCTGCTTGTTAACAATATGACCCAAAAATTGAACCTCTTTAAGCCAGAATTCGCACTTGGAGAATTTGGCGAAAAGTTGTTCCTTCTTTAGGAGTTCCATCGTCAGACGAAGGTGTTGTTCGTGATCGGCTCGAGACTTTGAATAAATAAGAATGTCGTCAATGAATACAATGATGAACTTGTCTAAATAAGGTTTACAAACCCTATTCATTAAGTCCATGAAAACAGCTGGGGCATTCGTCAAACCAAAAGGCATAACAGTGAACTCGTAATGACCATATCTCGTGCGGAAAGCAGTTTTAGGAATGTCTTCTTCGAACACACGAAGTTGATGATACCCAGAATGCAGATCGATCTTGGAGAAACATGAAGCACCTTGCAGCTGATCAAAGAGATCATCGATTCATGGTAGGGGATATCGATTCTTGATGGTAAGCTTATTCAGCTCACGATAATCGATACACATTCTAAAAGATCCATCTTTCTTTTTCACAAACAGGACTGGAGCGCCCCAAGGTGAATAACTCGGTTAGATGAATCCTTTATCAGATATTTCTTGAAGCTGTTTCGATAACTCTTGCATCTCAGACGGTGCAAGACGATAAGGTGCTTTCGCAATCTGGTTAGCATTAGGTACAAGATCAATATGGAACTCGACTTGACGAACTGGAGGCAAACCAGGCAGTTCATCAGGAAACACCTCTGGATAATCTCGAACAATCGGAATATCTTGAATACGCTTACTCTTGCCTTTCTCCACGGTGACATGTGCCAGAAAGGACACATATCCTTTTCGTAAATAACTTTGGGCTTTCGTACACGACATGAGTTTCAAACCTCCAGATGGTTTCTCGCCACGAACCTCAAGGACTTCACCAGAAGAAAGAGGAATACGAACAATCTTATCGAAACAAACCACCTCAGCATGAAACTTAGTTAACCAATCCATCCCTACGATAATGTCGAAACTCCCAAGTTGCATCGGTATGAGGTCAATAGGAAAAAGATGGTTATCGAGGTTCAATTGACAATCGCGAATAACAGAATCAAGTACAAGAGGTCTACCAGTAGCAACTTCAACAGATAAAGGTTTCCTCAGTTTAGTTCTAGGTATCGCAAGCAAAGGCTCAAATGATAACGATACAAAACTTCTATCGGCACCAGAATCGAAAAGAACAGATGCAGGTTGATGGTTAATAAGGAATATACCATTAACAACCTCGTTGTCAGCACGAGCCTCATTTGCATTCAAATTTTATGCTCGTCCACGAGCGGGATTCACATTCGCGTTAGCATTCGGATTCGCAAGCCTCGGACAATTGTTGCGAAAATGACCCATTTCTCCTCAATTATAACACGAGCCAGGTGGAAATCTAGCAGCATTTCCTTAAACCTGTGCTGGATTCTGAGCAGCTTGATTCTGACCCAAACGACAGATGTTGGCTAAGTGCCCAAGTTTACAACAAGTGGTACATTGTTTACAAGCTTGATGTGTCGCATGGTGACCATTGCACCGAGTACAGTGAGGTGCAGTACCAGCATACTGTTTCTTGGCAGGAGGTTGTGCTGGTGGGTTCTGAGCATTTTGTGCAGTGACAACAAAATTTTGGGAAGCCTTTCGCTTAAAATCAAATTATGCATGAAAAGGGCATTTTGGTCATTTTCCTAAGGCATATAAACTACCTATCATACAACTAATTAAACTAAGTGACCATCACGTATAACCTCGGAAGGTTATTCCCTATACAACTATGGTCACAAAATATGCTTGGTAGGATACTAATGATCGACCAAACGGGTCGGGTTCGAAAGTCTAAGTGGTGGTTTAGTCCGCTTGACTTACGACCCTAAACAAGCACTAGACTAAAAGTGACGAGTTAAATATGTTTATGTTTAACTAAGTTAGAAAACAAGTTTGATATCAAAACAAAGTGTTTTGATACCTAAAAATAGCTTCGTCGCAAAATACGCATAAACACGTATTTTGACCGAAACTTTGACTCGTCACTTCGACTAATCAACGTGGTAATCAGTAGGTATAGTCACAAGGGACTATAACCATCGTGATTACGCTCACGTTGCAAAGTTCGAACGAACTTTGTGTTGACCAATTCATGGTCAAAGCAGAAAGTCAAACAATGTTTGACTTTCATGCTTAAAAATCAATAACAAGCATGAAAGAAGCTTACAAAAGGTCCAAGCTAGGAAGATTTGAACCAAATTACTCAGGTTTGAAGTGTTAAACTTCAACGTAGAGCAGAATTGATTCAAATGTGTGAGGAAATGAGAATGAACAAGTGGGTATTTATAGAAGGTCTTGAGTTTACAAGATCTTGACAATTGTTTTTGCAAGAATCAAAGCTCAATCTCAACCCTACACTTGTGCCCATAGGTTACAATACAAGGGGAACTTAAAAACTAATCCATAGTATCCAAAAACCATGTGAATTTTGCAAGAAATCAGCTGAAATGGCCAAGTTCAATGTTTTTGCCTGGCAGTAGGTCGCGCCCCGCGAAAAATGGCTCTTCATCCTACGCGGCCCGCGAGGGACAAGTTTGGCAAATTGGCAGAAATGGTCCCTGAATGTTAAAAAGTGTGATTCTGATGTTTTAAAGCCCCGTTAACCCCTTTTCAAGGCTCCACAATGAAGTTAATGCATAGGGAATATGAAATATGCTTGAAAACATCTCGGATGTCGGTTCGTTTGGTCGTACGGTTGTGTTATTCGGTTAATTACGACGAAAACTCGAACGGACGCAAAAACGATCCAAATTGCGCGACGAAAGGTATTTTTGCATTCCAATCACTAACATAAAATATTTTAATGATTAAAATTTTTTTTGGATGTCCGGATATGTTCAGAACGTAAGATATGCGCGTAAATGCAAACTTATGCACTTTTTGACGCTTTTAGTCCCTATTGATCAAATAAGCGTATTTTCGCATACCGAACCCCTCAAAGCCTATTTCTAATCTAAGAAAAGGATCTTTAGGGTATGTTTAACTTATGATCAAGTTCCGGAATGTTCGTTACCATACGAATCGGCATAGTTTCGCAGTTTGATACAAATAGTCCCTGCGATCGAATAAACTTGTTTTCGACACACCAAACCCTCAAAAACTTATTTCTAAGTTATGTAAAGGTTATTTAAGGTATGTTAAGCCTATGTCACTATTCCGGAGTGTTTGTCGCGTTAAACTGATTACGTTTATGCATCAGTTTGCATATGACTTTCCAGAAAGCGATTTAAAGCTTGAAATCGAACTCGAATCAAATCGTAAAATCATCAAACACAAACACACAAATATTAACACCAAAGCACATCGTTTCATTGATAATTGATATTGTTTTACATCGTACATCGTTTACAGAGCACAGTTGTCACAAGAAGGGTGGTTGGGTAAATTGTATGTCTTGTTCAGTGTATAGATTCTGCGAGAACCTGATTCAAACTTAGTAGGACTTCACGAGTGGATAGTCTTAACCCCTGCGGGAGAATTAAGAAATGTTTGAATCCCTTATTTATAAACTACTATTAAAACTTTAAACTAACCCCGTAAGGACTGTATCCCTGCTGACACAGACCAAAGGGTTGAGGGTAACGCTGCCTGGAAGGGGGCCAACCACTTTTTGCGTTAATAACTTACTTAAATATCTTTTAATAATCCTATCTTGCGGGACTGTATCCCTGCTAACTCAGACCAATAGGTTGAGGGTAACGCTGTCTGGAAGGGGGCCTACTACTATAACTTAAAGATAATCTCTTAAAATGCTCAAAGTGCGGAAATCATTAAAGAATACATAAAAGGGGAGTTTGAACCAAGTGATTCCTTCTTGTCTATTTGTTTTTCTTTATATTTTATTTTTGCTTTTTATTTTATCTTTTTCTAGCTTTAAAAACCTTCTCATCAAAGTTTGGTTTGATTAGTTAACGATAAGCCGGTATTAAAAGCTCTTGTGTCTTTGGACGACCTCGGTATCTTATCATCACTTTACTACGTCCGCGATTGGTGCACTTGCCCTAACGTGTGTGTCGAGTGATAGTAGTATATCGTGTGCTATAAATTTAAAACTTGAATTTGCGAGTAAAAAGAACTAAAATATAACTTAAAAACATATACACCCGTACGCACGTTAGGTACATTTGTAATTTCACCCATGAAACTTATTCACCACACCTTATACCTCTCATATCTTATCCTAACTCTCCGACACCCTCAACTAATACACACCATAGATCATCTTCATCCTTCTTCTTCGTTCACACCAGTCACCAGAGATCACTGTAGATCATCTTCTTCCTTCTATATTTTAGTAGTTGTTATTGGTGTAACTTAGATGTTAAGGATCTCTTTATAAAAGTGTTTTTCGTTGTTTCTCAACTTAAATAATTCTGTTTTTTAAGGGCTTTACTAACAACTAACCGTAAATATATTTCCGCATATAGTCTTATAATTACATGGTAACTTTTTCAGGGAAATTGGTGGTTGTTCACATATTATTTTACATAAGGTTATCTATGTTAAGGTATAAAAAAATAAACAAAAAAAGTATTGTGTATATGACTTTAGGTAAACCGGTATTTATCTCCTTGTAAGTACACATATTATATGTGAGTTGGATCATGGATGCAGTGATGCACCATTGTGTTAAACATATCACGGTTATACACGTGTTAATACGGTCTCAACGTCCTTTAAAAAATTGGGCACATTATCTGTTTAATGAAACACATGGTGACACGTATCAAATACTTAAAAGAGTTTCTTTTTTTTTCTGTAGAAGAAGTTGATTGTATTCATGCTTTTTGTACAGTGAATATCATTTATATTTTATGTTACTTAGAGCATACGTAGTGGGGCGCGACCAACCCCTATAGCGCCGAGATGGCGCCTTGCACATCAAAACAAAGGGCGCTATGCCCAAAAAAATTTTGAAGGCGCGATAATTATCGCGGCGTTTTGAATGGATGAATTGATTTTTTTGACCGTTTGTAAACGGTCATTTTAATAAAAACAAAAAAAATCAATTTATTTTTCAAACTTTCCTTTAAATCATTACCTCCTCTCCTATTTTTTTTACCACAAACACTCAAAAACTCTCATCTCTTCCATTTTTTTTTACAAATCTTGATATTTTATACAATGCATCCATACAACCGTGGCTTCATTCCTCCCCGATCAAGTGCGGACCCAAACCAAAGTGGTAATCCTACTCGCCCCGTGTCGCCGGTTCCCACAAGACCCAACCCTTTCGGCTCCGGTTTTCTCGATTACAATCAACAAAGTCCCGGGTTCATGAATCTTTTGAACCAACCGCTATCATGGGACCCTAATCTCTACGGGTGGAACCCGAATCAAAACACGGATGGGATGGGGTCGTCTCAAGCGTTTGGGTCGGCTAATGCTTTCGGCTCCCCACTACACGAACCCGATGTTGTTCCGGAGACGCAACCCGAGGTACCGGATACGCAACCGGAGACGCAAAAAGGAAAAGGAAAAGCAAAACGGCCACAAAAAAAGAAAGTGGAAACCACTACCCGAGCGAAAAAAACTGTGATAACGTGGGAGCCCGAAGAGGAGTATGCGTTAACCCGCGCTTTCATCGATGTTTCGGAGGACCCGGTTATATGTATGTTTTTTTTTCTTTGTTTTTTTTTCGTTTTCTGTTTTTTTTTTTTCTGTTTTTAAACATTATATTTTGTTTTTTTGTAGCAAACAATCAAAGTAAAAGCGTTTTTTTTGCAACGAATACGTGACCTTTTTTTCGATCTCATGGGTAGAGGAGACGAATACCGGCTACCGGACTCTATATCGGGGAAGTGGACCGATATAAACAAGAAATGCACAAACTTTCAAACCGTGTACCAACGCTTGTTTTCCGGATGGAAAAGTGGAAGTAACGATGAAGATATTACGCAAGCGGCATTGGTCGAGTATACGAAGGGTAATGGCCATTTCCCATACATGAGGTGTTGGCAAATCCTTCGCCATAGCCCCAAATGGGCCACCGTATCTACTCCGAGTGGTCGTTCGGGAAATACACGGCCATCAAAGAGGTCCAAAACAAACGAGTCGGGTGAACCCGAAACGCCAACCTCCGACGCTCGAAACACCGACGTGAACGAGGATATTCCGGATGACGAGCCGGCGGAGGAGTTACCAAGACCGCCCGGAAGAAAAAGCCGGGCGAAAAAACCCGAGTCGTCGTCGATGTGTAACGCATTTTCGGAGATAAACATGCGACTTCATGAGTTACACGAACTCGGTAATAAACGTTTGGAGGAGAACCACGAAGTTACGGAGATTATGCGGGATAGACAATGGGCTCACGACTTTGAGTTCTACTCGAAACCGCATGACCACTTAACGGGAAAAGCTTTGAAAATGGCGTTGGCACAAAAGGAGCGGATTGAAAAAAAATATAACCTTTGATTGTGTAATTTTTTTTATTCTAGTTTAATGTTTTTTTTCTAGTTTAATGTTTTTTAATTTTATTGTACTTTTTTTTTGTTTAATGAAATGAATTTTATTTTTAAAAAACTTACAAATGAATTAAAAAAATAAAAATTAAAAAAATGAGTAATGATGACAAAGGGGCGTTATGACTACGGCCTCAAATTGCATAACGCCCCATAAAGCCCATTGCTGACGTGTCACGCCACGTGTCGCATAACGCCCACAAAGGGGCGTTATCACTACGCATGGCCTTATGGGCCAAAACTACACATAAGATTATAAATCAAAGTCAAACTCACAAATTTAACAAATCATGGTGTTCTCTCACAACTTTCATGATAAAAAAGGTTTCAAGATTTGGATTCTACACGTACATATACATTATGTAAAGTATGAATGTTTTGATATACATATACACATATGTATGTATGTAATGGGTTAGTATTTTAAAAACAAAAATAAAAAAAATAAACCGATCGATAAGTTTATATGTTTGCCAGATACATTGCAACTATAATATATTACTATATGTATGTGTGTATACGGATGAATGGGCGTAACCGTGTAAATAGGGATGAGCATTTGGTACCAGGTACCGGTTTGGTATTCACTTGTTGGTTTTTTCAGGATAGGTACTTTCGGTTTGGCAGGGTACAAATATTTTACCGATTTTTACCTTTAAATACCGGTACCATACCGAACATTTTTTATACTTGTACCCAATTTTGACAATTTTCAAGATCACTACTTTAATACCATTACTTTCGATAGTTAGGTATAATAAAAGGAATGAAAGTTGGCTATGCATCATTAGCCATACGACCATACGCAATCACTTCTTTACATGTACCTATAAGAATTTAGATTCTTCATCATTTTTCTCCAATATACAAATTATTCGTGCAAATTAATCATCATTTCTTGGCAAATACATAATCAAAACGTAATATATTGGAAGCAATTTAAAATATGTGTGTAATTGTAATATGTAAGGGATATACCATGTAATAATAACCAATTTTGTTATTATTCAAATAAATCGTTCATTCATTTTGTTTTAAATTAAAAAAAAAAAAACACTCAAGATTCATTGTTGTGAAACGTTTCATAGTTGTTTTAGAGGTTTTTCTACACAATCTCCTTTTATTTCAGGTCATACTTGAAAAATAAAATTTCTTTTCTCTACATAATAATCAAATTTTATATCTATTCCATTTTGTACACTTAATCTAAAAAATATAACACATAAAATATTTCACAGCAATAAAATAATATTAAAGTTTGAGTAGTCGTTGTAATTAAAATAAAAATATTTGGTAATTTTTATTAGAATACCTAAGTGGTTCTATTATGTGAATTATTCTCGAAATAAAATATTCTCTATTAGACCACCCGTAATGGGGCGGTTTTTTTAAAAAAAATTGAAAAAAACGCCCAAAAACGCCCCCCCCCCCCCCAATTACAGTAGGCGTTATTTGGCGTTATTTTTGAAAAAAAAATGAAGTTGGCGTTTAAAAAAAAACGCTGAAAATTGCATAGGGCCGAGAGATGACCGTTGCCAACGGTCAATTGTTGAAGATTTTTATTTATTTTTTTAATTCCAAATTTTACCCACTATATAAATAATACCCACTTCTTCCTATTTTTTATAAAAAAGTCACACTTTCTCTCCTACTTCTTCTATATTTTATACAAATATGCATCCATTCCGACCCCCCTTTGGTGTCCCCGCAAGACCCATGAACCCGAACACAACCCAACCGCAACACCCGTATAACCTTCAAGACATGGACCCGAGCGTTTTAACGTACGCGGCTTACTTGAGTGGCGCCACTCCGTTCGTGCCTCCCACCTTCGGCTATGGTCAAGCCGGCGGGTCGCAACCTTCACAACAACAAGCCGAACCCGATGTCGATGTCGTGCCGGAGACGCAACCCGATGTCGATGTCGTGCCAGAGAAATCGAAACGCGACAGAAGGTCGCATAAGAAGAAGGAAAATGACGAACCTCGACGTACAAAAACTCACCTTAAATGGACGAAGGAGGAGGAATTCACGTTGACTCGGGCGTGGCTCGACGTTTCGGAGGACCACGAAACTGGTAACTTTTTTATTTTTTTTTTACTTATTTTTTACTTATATTTTTACTTTTATTTTTAACATACAACTTATATTTTTACTTTTATTTTTTCAATTTGTAGCAAACTTTCAAAAGGGCCCCGTTTTTTTGGATAGGGTTCGTGCACTCTTTTATAGCACGTGGGGTCAAGGCGAACATCGGGACAAAGATTCCATTTCTAGCAAATGGACCGACATCAACAACAAGTGTCATGCCTTCCAAGAAGTGTACCAACGTGACTACGATAATCGCCCGAGCGGTGAAGGTGATGTTGGGGTTTTAACGAAGACTTTGGACGAGTTCGAGAAAACGAAATGCCCTTTCCCGTACTATAAGTGTTGGGATCTACTACGAAAAAGTCCAAAGTGGGCGCTAGTAGGTACCATGACGTCTAGTAGTAGACGTCGAGCTAAACGGTCAAAAACATCATCCTCCGTTGACCCTGAAACACCGACATCGGATGCCCGCAATGTCGATCTAAATGAGGTGGTGGACGTTGACGAGGAACTTGAAGAAGAGTTGACCCGACCGCCCGGTAGAAGAAAGGATAAGCGAACCGGAAAAAAAACGGTGGAGTCGTCTTCCGATCTCGAGTTGAAGGAAGATTTCGAGGAGATGAACCGTCGCCTCCAAGACATTCGCGACCTCGGCCACCAACGTTATGAGATTATGAAAGAACGAGTGGCCGAAACCAAAAAGTTTAACGAGATGCAAGAGGCGAGACAAATGGAAAAGGACATTGAGTTTTTTCAAACCGATCGACCACCTCCAAGGCGACGCGTTGATCCTTGCGCAAATGCATCGCCAAAAAATTCGAGAAAAATATGGACTCTAGATCTTCTTCTTTTTTTTTAACTTTATTTTTTTTTCGGTTGTTTTTATTTTCGGTTTTTTTTTTAATTTCAAGTAGTGTAATTTTTATTTTAAATTAATGAAGATTTTTATGTTTTAAATTAAAAAAAAATAATTGTGAAATGATTGCATGGGCGTTATTGAGCATTATTCCCACTACGCCACTTTTGCAATAATGCCCCATGCTGACTGGACTGCCACGTGTCGCAAAACACCCCATGGTAGGGGCATTATTTGGCTTAACCAGTACACATGGTCTTACTATCAATGTTGGTCATTTGAGTAATTGCATTGAATTTGCATATTTTCCTTTAATATCATATAGCTAAATTGCATTGATGCTTATCCAAGTGTGTCCACACGAATCGATAATCTAATCTAATCCTTCCTTAATTAGTCAACTAAATCATACGAACATATATTATTAGGTTATAGGGTGCGGTTATGACCCTCATGACCACCATGACCCTCCACGTTAGTGTCATGTCACCCACATCTAATCCACAATCCAAAACCACTACCCTAACGGTGTGGTCATGACCCAAACCACTATCCTCTTATTTATTTTAATTTATATTTGTCTAAAGAAAAAAGAAATAATTACTTGAAAAATGGAAAGGAGGACACTGGTTGCCATGGTTTAATCCATGCAAACCATGGTGGATTAGGGAAGGGGTGGTATAGCCTTTCATTCATGTTCATACGTGCCGAATCATGTCCCAACCATGACCCTCACACCCTTTAGCCTTATATTTTTTGGCATCTTTGGGTGAGATAAGACTTTGGTACAATAGATCCTGGGTTCGATTCCCACAAGGGGGGGGGGGGGGGGGGGGGGAGGGTTTCCCATATTTATTGGCTTTCCTTCAGAATTTGTGTATAGGCATTATGCCTAGTGGAGATGGATATGATCGGATGGTTCCGCTAGTGGCACGATGATACTCCAATGGTCCGTCAGTGATCTAAATTTACGGTTTAAAAAATATATATTATTATATGTTAATGTTAATATTAATTTTCTTCGTTTGTGACTATGTGAACCAATACCAGAAAGTTATGGAGAGAGGATCACATAGTGTTATGCTACCTACCGTTTGCTCCATCAACCATTAATAAACAATACTAACTTCACATCCAAAGTTGTTAATCGGACATTTAAGTTTTTTTTTTTAACGGCAAATTTCGTTACTCTTATCGTCTGTGTGATTTTTTGAACGGCAAGATCTTACCCTCCCAAAGTATTTAAAGGTACTGCCTTTGCCAATGAACCACCACCCCATTGATGCCTTAGGCCACCCGGGTTGGCATGCATTTTGTCCGTGATAAACATATATCACGCGTTATCCAAATTAAAACATCACCGCCACCATAATTTATCACTCGTTGAAGTTTTAACGCATTAATTTTTTGACGCGTTATAGGAGATGCGTGATAAGCTTTTGGGTCTTGTTTCATTTTTTATTTAATTGCTTTGTTGGGTTTTGAGGGTTGTTGTGAGTGATCACATTTCCACTAAAAAAGGTTGTGAGTGATAAAATAAAGCTCGATGACGTGGCGGAACTTGATTAAAAGTTGTGAGTGATAAGTTGGTGGTGAGTGATCACCCCTACCCCCTTAGGTTATTAACCCCACCCCACCATTTTAGCTTTACTCAAAAGGAGGATTTTATTGGTAATTAATTATAAAGAAGGGTCATTTCTGTAACTACAATAAACTTGAAGAGCCTTTGAGAATATAAACCCTGAACGGGTAGATGAAAGCCCTCTTAACACCAAAACATATTAGAGGTTTTAGGTAGTGTAATAAAAAAGTGGTTAACACTAAAGCATATTAACGGCATGGCCGAAATTACATTCGGATCACAACCCGTTAACATTGATTTGCACAGTCGACAGTTTTGGGGTCGTCCCATTCAAGTTTTTCAGCTCATGGTTACACGAAGAAGGTCTATCAGAAGCAGTCACGGAAGGTATTGAAGCAGAAATTAGAACTGGCGACCCGGACGTGAATCTAATGCAAAGGCTAAAAAATATTAAAGAGGAGATAAAGGAGTGGAAAAAGGCTCATAAAGAAACGGTTGGAAAAGAACTATCTGAAGCGTTGACTTACTTAAATATATTAGAAGAAATAGCTTGTAGTAGATTATTAACTGAAGAGGAGAAAAAGAAGCGAGTCGATCGCAAGAAGATAGTAAAACGGGTCGAAGAAGATAAGTGTAAAGATTTGGCGCAAAAGGCGAAAATAAAGTGGGCTCAGTTTGGTGACGAAAATTCTAGCTACTTCCACGGGGTAGTCAACGCGAGACTACTTGCAAATAAAATCAACGGAATAGAAATAAACGGAGCCTGGTTAACACAACCGGAACAAATAAAAGACGAAGCTAGGAAATTTTTCAAAAGAATATTTGAAGAACCATTTAAAACAAGACCTAGTATTAGTTCTTGTTAAGAAAGTCAGAAAAGAGAAATGTATGTGATTAGCTTTTCATCTTATCGACTTACAATCAATACATCATATATTTATAGACCCCTCTCACATACAACTAACTACCCAACTAACTCTCAATAGACATAACTATCTCACTACATACTCACTGCATATACACATACATATACATATATACTCTAATACGCTCCCTCACGCTAAACGGGGAGCATTCACGTGAAGCTTGGACCTCAGACCGTCAAACCGAACACCAGACAAGCCTTTGGTCAAAATATCAGCAATCTGAAGTGTAGTAGAAACATACCGAACACGTAAAGTACCTGCCAAAACCATGTCACGAATAAAATGCAAGTCAATCTCCAAGTGTTTGGTGCGCTGATGAAACACCGGGTTGACTGCAAGATATGTAGCTCCAATATTGTCACACCAGAGAGATGGTGGACAAGTCATCGTAATATGTAACTCATATAATATAGATGTAATCCATCGTAACTCAGCAGCTGTATTAGCAAGCGCTCGGTACTCAGCCTCTGTACTTGACCTAGCAACCGTATGTTGTTTCTTAGAACTCCAACTAATAAGGTTGGGCCCAAGAAAGACACAATAACCTGTGGTAGAACGTTGATCATCGGGACATCCAGCCCAGTCAGCATCACTATAAGCATGTAAATCAACGCAAGTAGACCGACGTATACATAACCCATGAGAAATGGTACCCCTAAGATACCGCAAAATCCATTTGACAGCGACCTAGTGTCGATCAGTAGGTGTCTGAAGAAACTGTGACACCTTATTGACCGCATAAGCAATCTCTGGTCGTGTCAACACAAGATACTGTAATGCACCAACAGTGCTCCGATACATAGTAGGGTCAGATAAAGGATCACCAGTATGTCGAGAAAGCTGTCTACCTGAAGAGACATGAGTAGATAATGGTCGACAATCAGCAAGACCAGTGCGTTGTAGTAAACCAAGTAAGCAGCACTGCTGAGATAAGTGTAAAACATCCTCAGAAAAAAGTGGCCTGAATACCTAGAAAATATGACAATTGTCCCAAATCCTTGAGCTCGAACTGATAATGTAAGCGCCCAATCAAGCCAGTAACAAAATCAGAAGAACTCCCAGTAATAATGATGTCATCAACATAGATCAAGACATAGCAAAGTATCGAATCCTGAATATAAACAAAGAGAGATACATCTGAAAGACACTGGGTAAAACCGTCAGCAAGCAGAGCGGTGGATAGCTTGGAAAACCAAGCTCTAGGCGTCTGCTTTAGGCCATAAAGAGCCTTCTGCAGACGACAAACATAATGTGGTCTAGATGAGTCAACAAAACCTGGGGGTTGGTTCATATACACAGTCTCAGAAAGACCCCCATGTAAGAACGCATTGTTGACATCAACCTGGCGAATAGACCATCCTCGAGAAAAAGCAACTGAAAGAACTAGACGAATAGTAGTAGGTTTGACCACATGACTAAAAGTCTCAGTGTAGTCAATACCCTCAGTCTGATGAAAGCCCTTAGCAACAAGCCGGGCTTTATACCGACTCACCGATCCATCAGGATTATGTTTAATCCTGTAAACCCACTTACAACCAACAATGTTGGGTGGGTCGGAACAAGAGGAGGAGGAGGAGGAGGAGGAGGAGAAGGAAAAGAAGATGAAGGAGTATCAGGAGAGGAAATTAACCGGAGAATACGAAGAAGGAATAATAGGAGGATATGAAGAGGAAGGAGAAGAAACAAAAGTCAGAAGCGAAGGGGGAGGAATGAAGAAAGAAAAAGAATCTGAAGAAGTTGCGAAAGTAGTGGAACTCCCTGGAATATCAAAAATTGACTCATGAAATCGAACATGTCGAGAAATATGAGTACGAGATGTATGAGGATCATAACAGAGTTAACCGAGATGAGATGGAGCATAGCCAACAAAGATACAAGGAGTAGACTTGGGTGAGAGTTTATCCGCTCGAGTATCACCTTGAAACGGATAACACAAACATCCAAAAGTGCAAAGAAGAGAGTAATCGGGACGAGATCCAAATAGAACCTCGTAGGGAGATGAGTGATGAAGAACCGGTGATGGTAACCGGTTAATAAGGAAGGTAGCAGTGGCATATGCATCATACCAAAATTTCTTTGGTAACCGAGCATGAAACAATAAAGCTCGAGCTACCTTGGAAAGATGGCGTTTTTTCTGCTCAACAACCCCATTCTGTTGGGGAGTATAGGGACATGAAATGCGATATGCAATGCCAGAATCTGAAAGAAAACGAGCCATAGATCCACGAATGAGCTCAGGAGCACCATCACACTGAAGGTGTTTGATGGTACAGGAGAAAAGGTTCTCAACAAGCGGTTTAAAATGCCGAAAACAATCGACCGCTTGAGAACGACAAGTCAAAGGATTCATCCATGTAAATCGACTGAAATCATCAATGAAAGTAATGAAATATTGGTATCTATCTCTAGACATAACCGGTGATGCACCCCAAATATCACAATGTATAATATGTAAAGGTAAAGTAGAATGGGATATAACTAATGTAAAAGGAAATCTACTTGATTTGAAAACACTGCAAGCTGTACAATGTGCGTGTGTGGGTTTGTTTGTCAAATGTAAAAATGAACATCTAGACAAAACATCATCAGACGGATGACCCAACCGAGAATGCCAAGTCTCACGAGAAACAGAAGTGAAAGCAGCAAGTGAATATAGCTGATGCGGACTACCACGTGTGTGATGAAGGATCTGTCCATCAAGATTCTGAATGGACAGGCCTAGATATGATAAAACAACAGCTATAGGATGATCAATCACTAACTGCGTGATCGATAAAAGGTTCTTGGCTAGGCCAGGAACCACAAGAACATGTCTAAGAGTAAGAGTACGATCAGATAAATGAAGCAAGGCAGTGCCAATGTGACAAATAGTAAGAGCCATACCATTGCCTACAACGAATCGCTCAGAGCCGGTGTAGGGAGCAACATCAAAGACAATAGAAGAGTCAGCGGTCATATGCGCAGTGGCACCGGAATCGGGTATCCTAGAATCAACTTTTTCACATAAACCCGATAAATCTGCCATGAGCCCATAATGCGGTGTTTCCATTGTACTAGCCCAATTTGCAAAGTAGGCTGACCCGAATTCACTAACATCAAATTGAGGAACATTAGCCTGTGGTGCATTATTAACAAAACTATGTGGCATAGGAGCTTGCGGCCCAATAGTAGGTAAATTTGTAGGATTTAGGCTTTGAAAAGATTTTATGCATGTAGTTGGGCCAACATATGAGCCTGGAAAAATAGAACCTGTAGATGAGCCGAAAATTGTAGGACTAGTTGACTGTTCATACCCATCAATAATTCGATTAGAAACTGAATCACCAAAACAATCAAGAGAATCATCCAAATCTTTTGCATGAGATAAGTATTCAGCGATTGATTTTGTTCTTTGTTTCAGTAAGTGATCTTCTAGGTTTTTCCACAACTTTGATGCAGAGTTTGTTCCTTTTGCTAGGTATAACAGTGGAGAAGACAAGGTAGAAGTAACAAACGTTGAAACACATCCATCTGATGATCCCACACTTCTCTTTCTCCAGATCCAGGTACTGGAACAGGTAATTCACGGTTTAAAAACTTCAAGAAACCAAGATGATGGAGATTCGGTCCTTATTTTTTTAGAATTTCCTCATGTTTTAATATTTTCAAGTTTTATTTTATTTCCATGTTTATTTCATTTGTTTTGATTTGTGTTTTTTTTATTTCTTATGTAAGTTTAAGTTTGACCCATGTTTAGAGATCATGGGTGTAGTGGGTTGGTTAGTTCTAGAAAACTCTTGTAATGTTTTATGTTTATTTAAACAACTAAACGAATGAAAAGTGGAGGGAGTTTTAGAATGAAAATCTTTGTATTAATTATCTCATGTGTGTGGGTTAATTAATGGTCTATGCTAGCTCAACCGTGGCGCGTTGGGTGGTGACCTTAGTCACGATTCTCTAACTGTAGTGTTGTATCTGTATCTTCGGTTGGAAATCGCAGCCCTACGGTTTCGTTTGGTGGTGAATCTGTATCCAAATGAGTCGTAATTCTATATTTTCTCTTTATCATTTGATTTGAACCGGTGATTCGGGGTCTTACTCCTATCAATTGGTATCAGAGCCAAAGCGTTGCGTTTTGACTCCTACCTAAAAAAAAACACAACACTGCTGGTGGAATTCTGGTGAACACATTGCTGCATTGTTTTAGAATTTTGTGATTAGAGGACTACAAGATTTCATTTCATTTTGTTGCACTCTTGAACTCAACTGCGAGCAACGCTTTGTTTCCTGGCTAACTTGATTTTGGCATGTCAAGTGGTGATTAAAGGAACGACAGGAAGAAGACCTTGGTGGTGTGACTGTACCCAAGATTGTAAACCGTAGCCAAACAGATAGCTCGGGTAGTTCAGTAAATTGTTGATGATCTGAGTTCTTTCACTGGAACAACATTTCTATTCTCTTTAACGCTCTTTAATGCAATGAATATTCACCTGGTGGAACAACTATTAGCATTTCCATTATCAGCGCTACAAAAAAAAACTGACCCGTTACCACCATCTCAATCCGACGAAGATTTACAAGCTACCTGAATCAAATCAAGTGGTGCATCTGTATCTTGGTTTAGTTATGGAGTTGCTCTATGAAGTTATTCAAATGGTGTGACTGTAGTTTGAGTAAATTCATACATACGTTATTCGAAGTTTGAGGACAAACTTTTTTTTTCATGACGGGGAGAATGATGGAGATTCGGTCCTTATTTTTCTAGAATTTCCTCATGTTTTAATATTTTCAAGTTTTATTTTATTTCCATGTTTATTTCATTTGTTTTGATTTGTGTTTTTTTTTATTTCTTATGTAAGTTTAAGTTTGACCCATGTTTAGAGATCATGGGTGTAGTGGGTTGGTTAGTTCTAGAAAACTCTTGTAATGTTTTTTGTTTATTTAAACAACTGAACAAATAAAAAGTGGATGGAGTTTTAGAATGAAAATCTTTGTATTAATTATCTCATGTGTGTGGGTTAATTAATGGTCTATGCTAGCTCAACCGTGGCACGTTGGGTGGTGACCTTAGACATGATTCTCTAACCGTAGTGGTGTATCTGTATCGTCGGTTGGAAATCACAGCCCTACGGTTTCCTTTGGTGGTGAATCTGTATCCAAATAAGTCGTAGTTCTATCTTTTCTTTTTATCGTTTGATTTGAACCGGTGATTCGGGGTCTTACTCCTATCACAAGAGTTTTTAAAATTACTAGTATCTGATGTTTCCAATGGAGATAATTTGTCTTATCAAGTTTAATTGGAATAAGTTGAGTGATATTTGGAAGATTTAGTGTTGAATTTGATGAATCACCACTAGAATCTGTCATGATGAATTGTAGGAACAAGATGAACAAAGAAATTAGATCTGAGATAGATTTGCAAAAGAAATCATATCTGAGTGAACAGAAGATTGATTTAGATCTGAAATGAATTCAAATCGGAATTAATGAAGTTGCCGGAAACAATGGTGGCAGATCGGAAAATTAAGTCGGAAAAGATTGCCGGAATCAATGATAAATCGCCGGAATCTATGGAAGTCGCCGGAATCAAGAGCTCCTAAGCTCTGATACCATGTTAAGAAAGTTAGAAAAGACAAATGTATGTGATTAGCTTTTCATCTTATCTACTTACAATCAATACATCATATATTTATAGACCCCTCTCACATACAACTAACTACCCAACTAACTCTCAATAGACATAACTATCTCACTACATACTCACTGCATATATATACTCTCATAGTTCTCTTGGGTTTAGAAAAGTACCAGAGGAAAACATTGAAGGCCTAATCGCACCCTTCTCGCCGGAAGAAATAAAATGCATGGTATGGCGATGCGGATCGGACAAGGCCCCGGGCCCAGACGGGATGACTGTCAAGCTTATCAAATATCACTGGAATCTACTAGAACAATATTTCAAAGAAGGAGTGGATTTTTTTACCAACACGGGAAGCTCAATAGGGGTACCAACTCTTCATTTATTACGCTCATACCCAAAGGTAGTGATCCTAAATCGTTCTCTCAGTTTAGACCAATTTCTTCAGTCGGGGTCTTGTACAAAACTATTTTGAAGCTTCTCGTAAACAGGATAAAATTAGTTTTTAAAGGTTTAATAAGCGAAACTCAGACGGATTTTGTTGAAGGGAGAAATATTCTCGATGGAATTCTTATGGTGAACTAGCTCATGGCTTGGGCTAAAAAGAGTAAAAGTGAGCTCATCTTATTCAAGGTGGATTTCCATAAAGCGTACTATTCGCCGAATTGGGACTTCCTATACGATTTATTACACCAAATGGGATTTCCAAACAAATGGATATCGTGGATAAAAGGGTGTCTAAATTCTGGGAGGGCTTCGGTATTGATTAACGGTTCACCGCCAAGAGAGTTTGATATTAAGAGAGGGTTGAGACAAGGCGACCCGTTAGGTCCTTTTTTATTCATTATTGCCATGTATGCGCTCCATTTAATCATGTCCAAGGCGGTAAGAATCGGGGCTTTCAATGGGGTGAAACAACCAAACAACGGACCGATGTTAACTCATATTTTTTTCGCGGATGATGCTCTATTTTTGCGACACAATTCGGAAGAAGAATTCAGAAATTCAGCAAGAATTTTGAGATTGTTTCAGCTCACCTCAGGACTCATAGTGAACTTAGAAAATAGTAAGGTCTTCGGTTCGGGTATGCATCAAAGGGATGTTCAGAAAATTGCAAGTTGCTTAAGATGCTCGTTTGGTTTCCTTCCGTTTGCTTGTTTAGGATTTCCTATCGAAGCGAGTATGAAGAGGGAATCTCATTGCATTCAGTTCTTGATAAATTTAATTCATGACTTTCTACTTAGAAAGTTCGTCATCTTTCTTTTGCAGGGAAAATAACACTCATCAAAGCGGTTCTCCGAAGCATTCTAACCTACTATTTATCTATGTGCAAGGCACCTAACAAGGTAATCAACAAGTTGGAAAAAATCAGAAGGAACATCTTATGGGACACAAAAGACTCAACAAAAAGAATTAGGTGGATCGCATGGGACAAGATCACAAAGGCGGTCTAGGAATGGGGAGAATCAAGGACACGAACATGGCATTACTCACAAAATGGTGGTGGTGGCTAAAGAATGAAAATGATTTATGGGCAAAAGTCATATTTGCATTACATTGTAAAGGAAAGGCAAACAAGACAATTCCTCTTTACAAATCGTTAAACGAGCTAGGGAGAAGTATAGTGGTTATCCAATCAGAATTACTAAAGGTAGGGTTGGATATTTGTCACACCCCAACCGATGGCGGAAACATCGGGGTGCGGCACTAAGCTAATCAGATTGCTCAAGAGAATCCACAACACGAATTGTTTCCATATAGATTAATCAAAATTTCATAAATAAGTCTCAAATGTCAAACACATTTCACAACCAACATAATGTATCAAAATAACATAATAATTCAAATATTGTTCAAAATTGTCTAATTATCTAAGATGAGTTTCTAAGCATCATCCTAGCTTGTTTTCTTGATTCCCAGCTACTATCAACCTGCAACATGTATTAAAATAGAGTAAATTACAAAAATCGTCCTTTATGTATGCTACTTATTGCAAATCATGTCCTTTGTCTTCAATAATTACATTAATCATACCTAATGTTTACAAATCGTTGCACGTTATGTCCTTTAGCACTAACCCAATTAGTTTTTATGGTTAAATATGACAAAATGGACCCCACATGAGGGTACTTTAGTCATTTTACCTTAAATATTCAAATAAATAATCATAAAAAAATAATAAATACATTCTATCTCTCTCTCATTTTATCTAATTAACCTCCCTTCCACCCCCACCAGACATCACCATCGCCACCATCCACCATCCACCTGCCACACCCCACCTGCAACCACCTGCCACCATCCCCAGCTACTCCCAGCAACTCACTCCATTCATCTCCCAATACAAATAATCACTAATTCCAAGTGAAATCCAAAAAATCATCAAAACAAAACAACGATTTCAAGAAGACGATGTGGCAGGAACAACTCCATGGCAGATAAAATCCTCCCCACCTCCAAACCACCCACCGCCACCACCACCACCTTCAACCCTACACCCACCACCACCAAATCTCACATCCACAACACCGCCCGTCTAGTCTACCGTTCCCACCCCCACCGTAATAATCGCCGCAACTGCTACTGCTGCCTCTGGCTCATCTTCATCCTCCTCATCATCTCCGCCATCTTCATCGTCGTTCTCTACGTCCTATACCGTCCTCATCCTCCTTCATTCTCCGTCTCCAACCTCCATATCTCACAGTTCAACATCGCATCATCTAATCACCTCACCATCATATTCAACCTCACCGTTTCGGTGACAGTTAGTTCTGACGGAGGTGAGATCGGTGACAGTTTGGTAGCGGCGTTTATGGCGGGGAAGAAGGGTACGGCGTGTTGAAGGCAGTTTGGGTTTCAGGGGAATGAATGAGGGTCTATCAGGTTATTTAGGGTTTTAAATTGGGGAAACAGATGGATAGGGTAAAAGACATGAATGCCCTTGTGTTGGTCTCACGTGACTACAATTAACTGAGAAAATTAATTGGGTTTGGGGTAAAGGATATAACATGTTAGGATTTGTAAACATTAGGTATGATTAATGTAATTATTGAAGACAAAGGACATGATTTGCAATAAGTAGCATACATAAAGGACGAGTTTTGTAATTTTCTCATTAAAATAAAATCAACAAAAATGTTGGCGAGCATACAAGTTTGAATACGTAGCGTAATAGTTTACGAATAAAACTCATATCCAACATGAATACATATCACAAGTTTCAACATGCTAGTTTACATGGTTCATATGATAACCTAAGTCTCCAACGCGTTAACATGCCTTTCCTACTTCGACGCATCGAAGAGGAGGTAAAAGAATCAAAACTGAACAATACTCCCCAAGACTCAAGGAGAGGTGCGTTACCCCTATAGCGCTACAATTGTTAAGGCGAGCTACACATAAGAATCAAACGTTCATATAGCATAAAAGTATCAAGTATCACAAGTATCATGTTTTCATGTTTAATGCGGATAGAGTGTGTTTCAAATAAGTTTCAATGTCAAGTGTCTTGATATAGAATACATGTTGCATCCCAAAAGTGTTTAAAACAAAAAGGGATCGAGTATACTCACAGTGGGTGCTTAGAACCAAACACTGCTAAATTGGATCGAAGGGAGCGCTGGATCAGCCTGCGTGCGGGGAACAGAGCATAAGTCCTCTATGTGACAACCCGAATAACTAAGGTTAGAACTACTTGAAATTCCACAAACCTTTAGCATGTGTTTCTGTGTTTAATTACTTATCTTGTGCACCATAATATGTTTATGTGTGTATGTTTACACGAAACCACTAAACACTTTTACGTGTCGTTTAGCTAATCTTGAAAACTAACTTGAATGGGCCGCAAACTCGCTTAACACTCACACATTTGGGCCTGCGGCCACACCCCGCTTACTGTACCCTAGGCCAACGTAACTGAGGCCCAACCTGAACTTACACACATATTATATCATAATAGAGATAAGAAACTTGGTTCGGCCACCGTGTGCTCACATAATAGTTGTATGTGGTCCCTTATGTTATCTCAGGCCCAAACCGAGCCCACCTCCCCTCCCCATTAATTACGTACATTATGCATAAGGCTTCACAACTTGTTGCAAACCCTATATTCCCCAAATCATCGACGGCAGTACCTAGAGCATCATCACCAAAGCCCTTCTCCTCTCTTGAATTGCGACAACAGTAGATACCCCCCCTCTCGAGACATCATCCTATTTGATCGAGCGTTTGGTTAGTGAATCCATATTTATGTTAATCCCTATTTGATGATCTTGTTTATGTGTAATCTTGATTAGCGAATTATATGTGTATGTTGATTTTGTGTTCTTGTATGATTAAAATGATACTTAGGAGGGATGTTATGAATCTGATTTAAAACGTTTAGGAAGGATGACCAAGGAGGATTACATGCACACTTTGGAAAGTTGAGTATATGTAATTGATGATTAAAGTTGCATGAACTGTTATATAAATGAATGTGTTAACACTTGTGAATGATGAGTACTTGTGGTATGGTTTCGTGCTAACTAACTGTTGCGGATTTAGAAGATGTTTAGGGTTCATGTGCATGAAAGTATTTGATGGGTTGATGAGATGATTAACCGATTAATCTATGTTGAGTAGTTAGAGGTATTTTGTTATTTGATTTGGATTATTAGTTGCATAATACTAAGTTACTGTTAATAATAAAATGGATATATAGGCTTACATGTTAATTGGATCTGCATGTTAGCTATTTGGGGTTATACATATGAGTATTGGGCCTCCTGGGTACGCATACAAGCTGGGCCACGGGCTGGGATATATAACTCAGTCCAAATGGACTTAATTTTTGGAACGAATGTTGGAGCCCAGCCGCATACTAGCTGGACCGGTAATGTATGGGCCACGAGCTGAATTGGAGGGTTGGGCTAGAAGCATAGGTCAGGCGGTTCTGGACCGGGTCGTGCATCTCTATGTATACCATGTCTTCGAGTGGGCTAGGCCTGCTGGGTCAGCCATGCTCGTTGGACTCATGACGGGTTGGGTTGTAAGTGGTAGTGGGTTGTTACAAGTTTAAAAAGTAAGCTAGTATTAGTACTAAGTTATGTTATAAATGGAACTTGTAAGTTTATACAACTCTAGTTAGTGGGTCGTTACATGTTAATTTATTTGGGTCCTATCCTCTTGTGATTGGAAAACTAGTTACAAATGATAAAATGAAACATGCGTGTACAACCCTAACTTGCAATGAGAATATGTGTTGGTATGAATACTTGCTACAGCTTGTGTGATAGTACGAACTATACTTGTTAAGACCTGTACAATGTGCACGTAAGATTGTGATTTACGTGAATGTGAAACTGATTATCCCTGTGATCCTAATAGGATTTGATTGACCAACTGTAAACAAGAAATTAATCTTACCGAGCAAAACTAAGGTGGGTTCATTCCTCTTGAGCATGCGTCCCGGTGGTTGGGACAGTCTTTGGGTATCCCTGAGAGGGATCGGTTTTGGGTAAATCATGGGTATTCCTGGGAGGAATATGTCTTTTGGGTAAATCTGGAATGTTGGGTAATATACTCCTCCTATCATCATTAAAGTCCCTCCGTGTTGTTTGGTTACCTGAGAGGTAACAAGGTATTAGTTGGTAGCGCTACTTAGGTTTGACACCCTCACCCCGTACCTGAGAGGATGGGTGTGAACTAATGACCTAGTCATGACCAATGCTTTGATAGGAGCATTGGAGAAAGGGCAAAATAATCAGGAGCCATCTTGTATTCGGGATATTATCAACATTAAATTCAATGGATTAAACTAAACACTTGGTAACTAACGTTTTCACAAACTATGAACTCACCAGCGTTGTCTGATACACTTGTTGCATGCTCGCAGGTCGTTAGATGTCTTGGATTGGAACTTGTTGTCTGGTGTAGCTGGAGTGGTCATGGGTCGAACTGGATGGATACATGTGTTGGAATTATTGATATGACACGTTGGTTTTGAAACAGTTAAACTATGATTTCTTTTATTTGCTTCCGCTGAACATGTTGGTTTTCATTTAAACTTATTGATGGTACTTTTCATTAATAATTGATGATTTTATTTAGAAACTTGTGATTGGTTCAACATGATTAGTGGCTCGTTATTGGTTTGTCACACGTTTCCCATGGGCGGTATTTTGGGGGTGTGACAGTTTGGTATCAGAGCCACTAGTTATAGTGAACTTGGTTTTAAAACGTTTTTGTAAAACCAGACTATAACCGAATAGTTCTGAATACGTGAATACGACCATGACACTCAGCTCTAGATTGCAAGGTTCGTCTTTCTCATTTGTTGCATATCTTACATGACTAGTACACATTTGTTTATGACGTAGCATACGAACACACACTCGTCACTATAGCATGATGGCATGGGATGCTTGCTTAATTTATGATGCGTTGATAGTATGCCATAGTCCTTGGATTTCTGTGATCTTATTGTTTTGATAACCTCTGTTTGGCATTCGAGTTTGAGGAACCATTTGACATGAGTTAGGCGGAACTGAGATGAGCATGCAAATCACAATATTATTGTGGGTGCACACATAATAATAATGTGGGGTGCATGCGAGACCCAGTGAGGCTTAACAAGTGAAAAAGGGGTTCCGTTCCGTTATTTGATTGATGTGAAACACAACAGTCTATAGGAGTTATAGCAGTGATTGTCTCCTACTCGAGCATGATCTTTTCACTCCTTTCTGAATCCTTACAAATCTCGATGCTATCAAGTGTTAGGTACTTGTATGAACGCCTCTGATATGGATGTCGTAGCATCGAATGATTGGTTGATACCTTTCTCACCGGTTGGAACTCAGTGTATTGACGCCTTAGATTCCGTAAGTGCGACCACTTCTGCAACACCCTAGCAACATACTGCGTATTACTCGATCAACACGCAAGATCGAGGGACAAGAGGATGAGCGTAGTACTTTATCGACTTCAGTATTTGGACGACCCTGATTACCAGCAACGAACATCAGTAATTTGACTCCAATCGAATCTTTAACTCTAGTCAGCGACTCATGGGAGTCAACTCTTGTGGTGCCAACCGATTATGGTGTGGAATGTGTGACTACCAGCGCAGTGTTTAGCGTTTTAGGACGTAGCACAGAATGTGAAGGGGTGGACCTTGTCGGTGAAAGATCGTAGGGCTCCGTTTCAAGCAACTACATTAGAGGCAACAGTCATGGAAACATCAAGGTACTCGTAATCGTAGTCTACAGCATAGAAACGAAGGTGACATTGATAAGGATCGACTGTGGTTAAGTCAAGACGTCAACAACCAAGGGAATAATGACAGAATTAGGAATCCTCGCAACCGTAACAACAAGACTGGAAGAGGTACTCGTAGTAGAACATTTAGTATTGGCATAGGAGACGCCAGGCGTAATAGCAACATGGTAGCTAGTATGAGTAGCTAATCGCTTCATCTCTGTTCTGCTTAACCCTGATGCTTCTTGAAGCCGAACCTGTTGTGGAATCGACTGATGGCAAGACAATTGAAACCTCATATGTCTGTTGGGATGCAAGCTCGACCTTGTGGGACAAGTGTTCGACATCGACCTTTTTCTGCTACCCTTGATAGTTATGATGCAGTAGTTAGTGTGGATTGGTTATACAGATATCGCACATATATGCACCATGAGAGGAAAATTTTGCGTATCCCTCTCCCTAAGTGGAGAATCATTACCTGTTCTTAAGCGTCATAATGGTGCGGAGGTGAGCGCCATTTCGGTTATAAAAGCCTAGATTTATGGAAGGATTACTCCGCTATGTTAGCAACCGTTACCGATGTTAAGGCTAAGGAAAAGAGGATCGAGGATTCACCAATTGTTCGTGATTTCCCCTCGGTGTGCTATCCGAGGAACTTTCAAGTTTACATCTAAAAATTGTTAGGCGGAATCTCAGTTTGATCTCACGTCAGAGGCAGACCTGATTACTCGTACTCTTACCATCTTGCACCCGGATGGTTGCAAGAGCTGTCCAATCAACTACAGGAACTGTTGACCGGGAGTTTTATCGGACCTAGCTATTCGCTTTGGGGATCCCCAGTTATATCCGTGAAGATAAGCCTTTTCATATGTATTATCGAAAACCTAACAAGGTGACAGTTAAGAACCGCTTGCCTCGACCATGTATTGACAACCTGTTGACCAGTTGCAAGGGACAAGCTTCCATTCGAGGATTGATTAACGAACAAGCTATTATCAGATGGAAGTCCAAGGGGAGAATGTTCCTATAACGGCATATCGAACGCAATACGGCCAGTGCGACTTTGTACACCATAACCATTATGTTAATCAACACACCAGCAGCTTTATGGACCACATGAATCGACCGTGTTTACTAATGACGTTTTGGATCATCACCAACTTTCCAGGAGAAAGGAACATCATGGACAACATTTGTATCTTATCTTAGAGCTCCCGAGCGAGGGGCCACTACACGCGAATTCTGGTGAAGTGTAACTTCTGGATTCGAGAGGTACATTTTTGGTCATATAACCAACGAAGTGGGAATACACGTGGATCTCGCTAAGATCCATTCTGTTAGAAACTGATCGATACCAACGATCCCTTCGAGGATGCAGCAAATTCTTGGTCTCATTAGATGCTATCGCAGATTCATAATAGGATTTTCGAAGATCGAACAACTTAAATCTCTTTAGCACAGCAGGGTGCTGTGTTCGTGGGAGACAAAACAGGAGGACGTCTTTTCAGCTTTCGAATTCCAACTCTGCAATGCACTGAGCATCATCTTTACCTAAGGGTACGGGTGATCTAATGGTATACCATGATGCTCCGAATTAGAGTCCCAGTTACACACCGATGCAACACGAGAAGGTGATGACTTACGTAATGGAGTTACGAAGAGGAACTGCACGACACACAACCTGCGGTGGAAACCATGGTCTTTGGATTTAATTTGGAGGCATTACTTGGACGGTACCGAATGCACTACTTCGACCGATCACAAGGGCCTCCTGTGTACCCTGGTTTCGAAAGAGCTAAATCAGTAAATGGCATCGCTGGATGGAACTTTTGGATGATTAGGACTGTGAAACTTGAATGTGCACGAGCTTTGCAGCTCACTATCGACTCTAACCTACCTGATCAGACTCGCTCTGTTCAAACTGGAGCATTCAAGGGAGAGGATTTTCAAGTTGAACCCATGCGGGGCATGGAGAAGCAACCTTTGGCAGGTCGGATGGTATTCGCTACCTCATGGAACGAATGTGGATCTCATTATACGACAACTTTAGGGAACTTGTGTTGAGCAAGCACACCGGCCTCGATATTCTAGTCGTATGGTTTTGATAGGAGATATTAGGATCTATAAAACTTGTACTGGTGGTCGGGCATGAAGGCCCACCTGGAAATGTATGTGAATAATGTTTGACTTGTGGGAAAGTCAAGGTGGAGTATCAGCAACCAAAAGCATCGAAACAGAAACAATAACACCTGGGTGGTCGTTGATTGTCTTACGTAACCAGCGCACTTTATTGCAAACAAGGACATTGACGAGTCGTCACAGTTATGAATATTCCTCTGGGAGAGACGGCTTTTAGGCACGAGGTGCCAACACCTGTTACCTCCAATTTTGAACTATACCTGATTTATGGCGGACAAAACACAACACCCTCGACTCACGTCTAGACATGAGCATTGCTTATCACCGTAGGATAAGCGGTCTGAGTAAACGAACCATTCTGACACTCGAAGACATGCTGCGAGCATGTGTGTGATTGACTTTAGTAAGAGTTAGAAGGACATTTACCTTTGGTTGGGTTCTACTACAGCAGTCACCGTATTGGTATTTAGACAGCTCTGTTTGAGGCATCCGTGTTGAGTTAACGTGGGTGAAAACCTAATCACAGATCCAGGACTCGTGCTCGAAACTCTTGAAGATTGCTTAGATCGGAAATTGTTTGACGGCAACGTGTGACCGTCAGGAAAGCTGATAAGCTTAGGAAACACTCGGAGTTCGCTGGAGGCGAACGTATCATAATCGAAAGTCTCATCCTGGGAGGGTGCGGTACACTTTTGGGAAACGTGGCAAGCTTAGCTGACGATACGGATTTCTGGAACGAATCAGTGACATGGCTCACCAACTCGAGTTACCCGACGAATTGGGTAACGTGCACGAAATCATTTATGTCTCGAATCTAAGGCAGTGTTTGTTTGATGAAACGCTTGTGATACCCTTATTAGAGTCTGAGGTTAATGACAAGTTGCAGTTGTTGAGGAATCTACTTAAATCATCTACTAGAACATCAAGATTCGTTAGCATAGTCGAATTTCAATTGGGAGAGTTCGTTGGAACTCAAGACGTGGACCGGAGTTCACATGGGAACGCGATGATCGGAGTAAGCTCTAGTATCCTCAGTTGTTCAAACGGTTGTATCAACTCCTGATATCATTGGCGAATTTCGGGACTAAATTCTCTTTCAAGTTGGGGATGATGTGGCACCTGGGGAAAATCTGCAGCAATCTTGAATTGTCACTTCATTTCTCTGTGATTACTTATCAAATTTCGGGACGAAATTTCTTTCAGGTTGGGGATGATGTGACAACCCGAATAACTAAGGTTAGAACTACTTGAAATTCCACAAACCTTTAGCGTGTGTTTCTGTGTTTAATTACTTATCTTGTGCACTATAAATTGTTTATGTGTTTATGTTTACACGAAACCGCTAAACACTTTTACGTGTCGTTTAGCTAATCTTGAAAACTAACTTGAATGGGCCGCAACCTCGCTTAACACTCACACGTTTGGGCCTGCGGCCACACCCCGCTTACTGTACCCTAGGCCCACGTAACTGAGGCCCAACCTGAACTTACACACATATTATATCATAATAGAGATAAGAAACTTAGGCCGGCCACCGTGTGCTCAGATAATAGTTGTATGTGGTCCCTTATGTTATCTCAGGCCCAAACCGAGCCCACATCCCCTCCCCATTAATTACGTACATTATGCATAAGGCTTCACAACTTGTTGCAAACCCTATATTCCCCAAATCATCGATGGCAGTACCTAGAGCATCATCACCGAAGCCCTTCTCCTCTCTTGAATTGCGACGACAGTAGATACCCCCCTATCGAGACATCATCCTATTTGATCGAGTGTTTGGTTAGTGAATCCATATTTATGTTAATCCCTATTTGATGATCTTGTTTATGTGTAATCTTGATTAGCGAATTATATGTGTATGTTGATGTTGTGTTCTTGTATGATTAAAACAATACTTAGGAGGGATGTTATGAATCTGATTTAAAACGTTTAGGAAGGATGACCTAGGAGGATTACATGCACACTTTGGATAGTTGAGTATATGTAATTGATGATTAAAGTTGCATGAACTGTTATATAAATGAATGTATTAACACTTGTGAATGATGAGTACTTGTGGTATGGATTCGTGCTAACTAACAGTTGCGGATTTAGATGATGTTTAGGGTTCATGTGCATGAAAGTATTTGATGGGTTGATGAGATGATTAACCGATTAATCTATGTTGAGTAGTTAGAGGTATTTTGTTATTTGATTTGGATTGTTAGTTGCATAATACTAAGTTATTGTTAATAATAAAATGGATATATGGGCTTACATGTTAATTTGATCTGCATGTTAGCTATTTGGGGTTATACAAATGAGTATTGGGCCTCCTGGGTATGCATACAAGCTGGGCCGCTGGCTGGGATCTACAACTCAGTCCAAATGGACTTAATTTTTGGAACGAACGTTGGAGCCTAGCCGCATACTAGCTGGGCCGGTAATGTATGGGCCACGAGCTGAATTGGAAGGTTGGGCAAGAAGTATAGGTTAGGCGGTTCTGGACCGGGCCGTGCATCTCTATGTATACCATAGTGGGCTGTCTTCGAGTGGGCTAGGCCTGCTGGGTCAGCCATGCTCGTTGGACTCATGACGGGTTGGGTTGTAAGTGGTAGTGGGTTGCTACAAGTTTAAAAAGTAAGCTAGTATTAGTACTAAGTTATGTTATAAATGGAACTTGTAAGTTTATACAACTCTAGTTAGTGGGCCGTTACATGTTAATTTATTTGGGTCCTATCCTCTTGTGATTGGCAAACTAGCTACAAATGATAAAATGAAACATGCGTGTACGGCCCTAACTTGCAATGAGAATATATGTTGGTATGAATACTTGCTACAGCTTGTGTGATAGTACGAACTATACTTGTTACAACCTGTACAATGTGCACGTAAGATTGTGATTTACGTGAATGTGAAACTGATTATCCCTGTGATCCTAATAGGATTTGATTGACCAACTGTAAACAAGAAATTAATCTTACCGAGCAAAACTAAGGTGAGTTCATTCCTCTTGAGCATGTGTCCCGGTGGTTGGGACAGTCTTTGGGTATCCCTGAGAGGGATCGGTTTTGGGTAAATCGTGGGTATTCCTGAGAGGAATATGTCTTTTGGGTAAATCTGGAATGTTGGATAATATACTCATCCTATCACCATCAAAGTCCCTCCGTGTTGTTTGGTTACCTGACAGGTAACAAGGTATTGGTTGGTAGCGCTACTTAGGTTTGGCACCCTCACCCCGTACCTGAGAGGACGGGTGTGAACTAATGACCTAGTCATGACCAATGCTTTGATAGGAGCATTGGAGAAAGGGCAAAATAATCAGGAGCCGTCTTGAATTCGGGATATTATCGGCATTAAATTCAATGGATTAAACTAAACACTTGGTAACTAACGTTTTCACTAACTATGAACTCACCAGCGTTGTCTGATACACTTGTTGCATGCTCGCAGGTCGTTAGATGTCTTGGATTGAAACTTGCTGTCTGGTGTAGCTGGAGTGGTCATGGGTCGATCTGGATGGATACATGTGTTGTTATTATTGATATGACACGTTGGTTTTGAAACAGTTAAACTATGATTTCTTTTATTTGCTTCCGCTGAACATGTTGGTTTTCATTTAAACTTATTGATGGTACTTTTCATTAATAATTGATGATTTTATTTAGAAAGTTGTGATTGGTTCAACATGATTACTGGCTCGTTATTGGTTTGTCACACGCCTAGCAGGGTTTCCCATGGGCAGTATTTTGGGGGTGTAACACTCTAAGTGCTGACCCGGTTGGGAACAGAGTGTCGAATAGTGCGAAAATCGAGTTAAAGTGTCTAGCAGACTACCTGAGAGAATGGTCATCTGAATGGATTGTCATCCGGACGGATGGCCATTCGAACAAATGGGTTCCATCCGATCGGATGGTCATCCGAACGGATGACCACTCGAACGGATGGCCATTCGAACAGTGGATGTTTGTGACCTGTTAAAGTTTTCAAAGTTTTGATCATAGTATCCTGTAAAACAAACAACAAGTGTTTTCATAGTCAGATCATCTGGACGAATGGTCATCTGTTCGGATGGCCAATCGAACAGATGATCAATGAGTGAAGTTTCGTGAAATTTCTAAGTTTAAGTTAATGGGGACGGTGCGACGACGTGTCAAACAACGGAATCCTACCAAAGCCAGCTCGTTCGATCGGTTGGGTATCACCCCTTTCAAACCGACGAGCTATTTTAGACGGAATTTCATGTTTGGTCCCGTCAATCGGCCCGGTTTCCGGTGGAATTCAGTTTTCAAGCCGACTTCCGACTAAGGAATGAATCGAGAGCCTGTTTGAGTCTGATTTCACCAATGTTTTGTATAAAATTTGAAGAAAGGTTCGAAAATCAGTTGTAAAACATGAAGTTTATCAAATCTGAGCCGGAAACATGTGAAATTCCGTCAGATCTGGCGTAAAAGTGTGAGATTCCTTTAGATTTTTCATAAAGGTTGTGAATTTCCACTAGATCTAGCACCAATCTTGGCTAAACGGTGCTCCACCACAGTTTGCATAAACAACCGAGTGGAAACCACCTTCAAGAGGTCCAAATCAGTTGGTTTTCAGGAAAAAAATTGAAGTGTTCGTGTGATTTTGATGAAGAATTTGGTGTAGAAGTGATTAAAGATGAAAGTTGTACAAGATTCGGGAAGGAATACTTACGAGTTTGCCTTGAATCGCGATTAAAGTGATCGGGAGTGACTTGAGTGCAGGTGGTCGGATGGGGAGTGAAAGGTGAGAATGAAGGGTCTAGTGTTCTATTTATAGGTGATAGTGACAGGCTCATCCGACCGGTGCGATCGAATAGGTTAAGTCGGTGGAAGTGTGCAGGCGATCGGATGGCCTTCCGGTCGAATGGCCATCCGGTCGGATGGTCATCCGATCGGATGTCCATTCTGATAGCCGATTCTCGTTTGCTAGTTTTTCGACTTTGGTTCATTTTATGAGCGAGGTTAAGTGTTGCGTTGCGTATTATTGTGAATAACCATTATTATAGTATTATCATTCCTCTAGGTATCCAATCACAAGCGTAACTTAGTGTTTCCGATTTGTGTTAAAACTAGTCTCTCGTTTATCAAGCATCAAAGCATAACAAGTGTTAAGTTTCTAGTATCACAAGAGTCAAGATTCAAGCATCTCTAGAGTCAAGATTCACATTGTTCATATATAAAGCATCATACAGAGTAAAAGTTTCACATAAGTTAAGATCAAATAGTCGCATTTTCATTATGATCGTTTGTCTCAAGATTAAAAGTATCACATGCCAGGAAGCATGATGAGACTTGCCAAAAAGATAATAGTATCGGAACGCTGGGCGTTACAGTCTCCCCTCCTTTAGGAGATTTCGTCCCCGAAATCTAAGAGGAAGACTGCTCGAAGAGTTGTGGATACTTGGTTTTCATTTCACTCTCGAGTTCCCAAGTGAATTCGACGCCGCGCTTTCCTTCCCATCGCACCTTAACTATGGAAATTTTGCTGCGCCTCAGCCGCTTGGTACCTCGGTCCATGATTTCGACCGGTTTTTCCACTAAGTGAAGAGTCTCGTTTATTTGTGAGTCTTCGATGGGAACCTGAAGTTCCTCATCTGCTAAGCACTTCCTGAGGTTAGAAACAAGGAATGTTGGGTGTACATTGCTAAGCTCTTGAGGCAAATAGAGTCGGTAAGCCACCTTGCCAATCCTTTCGAGTATCTTGAAAGGACCCACATAGCGAGGGGCAAGCTTTCCCTTTTCACCAAAATGTATCAATCCTTTCCAAGGAGATACTTTGAGTAGAACGTGTTCTCCAACATTAAATTCCAGAGGCTTACGCCTTTTGTCATCATAGCTCTTTTGTTTGCTCCTAGCCTTGATCAAGTTATCACGGATTTGAAGAATCTTATCCGTCATCTATTGAATGATCTCAGGGCCAGTAAGTTGCTTATCACCAATCTCATGCCAACTGAGAGGAGATCGGCACTTGCGACCATATAAAGCTTCGAAAGGAGCCATCTGAATACTGGAATGGTAGCTATTGTTGTACGAGAACTCGATCAATGGTAAATATACATCCCAATTACCACCAAAGTCGATGACACAAGAACGGAGCATACCATCTAGGGTTTGAATAGTGCGTTCAATCTGTCCATCCGTTTGAGGATGAAAGGCTGTACTAAGATTCAAGTGAGAGCGGACTGAAAAGTTTGCCAAAGAAGCGAGGTGAAACGACCATCGCGGTCAGAGATAATGTCAATGGGTATACCATGACGACATATGTTTTCATCTGTGTAGATTCGAGCAAGTTTCTCCACTTTAAAATCTTCACGAATAGGAAGAAAGTGGGCTGATTTGGTCAAACGGTCAATGATTACCCATATACTCTCATGACCGACAGGTGTACGAGGGAGTTTAGTTATAAAGTCCATAGCAATGCTATCCCATTTCCAAACAGGGATTTCAGGTTGTTCAAGAAGACCTAAAGAACGTTGATGTTCGGCTTTGACCTTTGAGCAAGTAAGACACTTCGAGATGTACGCGGCGATGTCCTTTTTCATACCAGGCCACCAATACGAAATACGCAAGTCATGGTACATCTTATCAGCACCAGGATGAATAGAGTATCGAGATTTGTGAGCCTCCTCCATAATGAGCTCACGAAGGTTATCGCAATCTGGCACCCAGATGCAATTGAGGTAGTATTGAAGTCTATCAGAATTCGTTTCAAGCTGGTCAATAGAAGCACCTCATATTTCAACGATTAGACTACCTTCGATGGCTGACGAGTATTGTGCTTCGCGAATACAGGCATGAAGATCACTAGTGATCTGGAAACAGCGGATGCTACTAACATGAGTCTTACGACTAAGGGCATCGGCCATGACATTTGCCTTGCCAGGATGGTAGCGAATCTCGCAGTCGTTAAGTAGCTCCACCCATCGTCGCTGACGCATATTCAGTTCCTTCTGGTTAAAGATGCGCTGCAGGCTCTTATGGTCAGTGAAAACCACACACTTAGTACCATATAGGTAGTATCGCCAGATCTTTAACGCAAAAACAACTGCGCCAAGCTCTAAATCATGGGTAGTATTGTTTTTCTCATGTATTTTGAGTTGTCGGGAGGCACAAGCGATGACCTTGTCTCGCTGCATGAGCACACAGCCGAGGCCACGGTTCGAGGCATCGCAGTATACCACGAAATCATCATTCCCATCAGGGAGAGCGAGTACAGGAGCCTTACAAAGCAAATTCTTAAGAATTTGAAAGGATTCCTCTTGCTCAGGACCCCAAGAAAATGGTTTCTCTTTCTGAGTCAACGAGGTGAGAGGGACAGCGATCTTTGAAAAGTCTGAGATGAATCAACGGTAATAACCCGCCAATCCTAAGAAGGAACAAATCTTAGACGCAGATTTAGGCGTACTCCAATTGTTCACTGCCTCGATTTTGGAAGGCTCAACTTGAATTCCTTGTTTGCTAACAACGTGCCCGAGAAATTGTACTTCATTAATCCAAAATTCACACTTAGAAAACTTGGCGTATAAGCTTTCACCACGTCAAAGTTCTAACATGAGGCGTAAATGGCGTTCATGATCAGCTCGAGTTTTCGAATAAATAAGAATATCATCAATAAAGACTATCACGAAATGGTCCAAATAAGGTTTACAAACACGATTCATAAGGTCCATGGACACGGCGGGTGCATTGGTCAAGCCAAAAGGCATAACCACGAACTCGGAGTGCCCATAACGAGTGCGAAATGCGGTTTTGGGGATATCTTCTTCGAGAACACGGAGTAGATGATAACCAGACCGAAGGTCGATTTTAGAGAAACAACTTGCGCCTTGTAGTTGGTCAAAAAGGTCGTCGATACGAGGGAGAGGGTAACGATTCTTAATGGTGAGTTATTAAGTTCACGGTAGTCGATGCACATGCGAAATGACCTATCCTTCTTATTGACGAATAGCACAGGAGCACCCCAAGGTGAGGTACTTGGATGTATAAAGCCTTTGTCGAGTAGTTCTTGCAGTTGACTAGATAATTCCTGCATCTCAGAGGGTGCAAGTCGGTACAGAGCTTTGGCAACAGGAGTCGAACCAGGTATAAGAATACGAAAATCAACAGATCGATGAGGAAGACCAGGAAGATCTTCAGGAAAGACATCAGGGAAATCACACACTACTAGAACATCACTTACGCTCTTTCCCTTGCCCTGTTGTTCCACTATATGGGCCAAGAAGGCAAAGTACTGTTTGCGTAAACATTTATTCACTTGAGTGCATGACATCAACTTTAGTCCTCCAGAAGGTCGGTCTCCATAGATATAAAAACCCTCCAAAATATTCTGACACCCCTAATATATTTTAAAATATCCCAATATGCCTTAAAATACACCCGTATGTGAAAACCGAGCCCAAATACCCTTATATAATTATACTCTTATACAATTAGCAACTTGGGTTATGTCTCATTTATTTAAAAGTCACACCCTTTAGTTTATTTTACTCAAACCCTTTTATTTTATACATAAAAAACAACTTGGGATGTGTCTCTTCATTAAAAATAAAATAAAAACAAATTTTAATGGTCTCTCACGGGGCGCGTAGCCTTTGGCTACCACCTACGCGGGGCGCGACAGCTTGTCTACAAGGAGAAGCCCGATGATGACACGTGTCACCACTCGTGTCAAGCCTAGTGGCGAGTCAGCCAAGCTAGGGCCTACCCTAGCTGGCCTTGCGGGCCACGTAAGCCCTGGAGAATTTCTACGCGGGGCGCGGCGAAGTCCAATATCAGCCCTATAAATAGCAACGAAGGATTCAATTGACAAACCGTTCAAATTTCTTTTCTCTCTCACGAATTTCTATATAGTCAAAGTACTTTTCGGGTACAATACCCCCTAATTAACGAAGTTCTGCCCCGTTGTAAGTATTATAACCCCGGTTACGTATTAGATACGCTGCCCGATCGATCTAGGGTTCCGTAATGGCTGTCGTGGTTCTGCCCGACGTAGTCATTGGAATGTCGTCTCGGGGAGGGTATTGCTAATGTAAATATTGGGTTATTATACTAACACATGTGCATTTGTGTAATTAATAGGTAATCACTAGGAAACCCTTAAAGGAAATCTAAGACAGCAATGTGAGTAATCTCCTTTTTGTAAACTATTTTTACAAAACCTTAAATATTTTACAATGTGATTAAGTTGTGATTGAGTCTTTGTAATTCTTCAATTACTGCCGGTATGTTGGGGTTTTGTATACAAAATGTGGAACACGTTACCATTGGACAAAGAGTTAGCCAATGGGTGATATGACCCACCAGTCAGGATTGACAATACTGAATGAGTAATTGTGTAGATATAAACATTGTAATAGCTCTCAATACTGTGAAAATTGATAAAACTCTTCTTGATTAAACTGGGATTCACTCACCAGTATTTCCCACTGACAAAATGTTTTTAAATGCGTTTCAGGTAACAAAATGTGAAAACCAACTAGAAGCCAGCTGGACAGCATTGAAGGCTTGGAAAAAGTGGCTATAAAAGTTACCTAAATAAAAGAAGATGTTTTATTCAATAAAATAGGGATTTCCCCTATGAAAATGTTTGTAATAAAAACTAGGGTTTTATCCCAATATGTTTAATATTATAAAAGCGTGGTATTTACTCTGATAAAATATTTCCTAACTACGGTCCTGATGAAATTTCCACTGCCAAAATGATAAACACCCATACCACCAAAACTGGTCTCGCGGCCGCCCGTTCCCGGGACAGATATGGGATGGGGGTTGCGACAGAAGGTGGTATCAGAGCTAAGCCACTGATTCAGCCACAGAAGTGTTCTGCTGACACCAAATATTATTCAAATTGTTAGGAAATTAATTACGTAAATACGTACATATCTGTATTTTATTGTTGTGTGTTTTTTGACTATCTGTTAGTTTACAGTATGAGCGATCAAGGACCCTCTGACGCTTATCGTCTGTTGTCCGGCTCACCTAGGAGCGAAGGCACCTCTTCACAGCCTGCCCTCTCAGGGTATTCAGCTAATAATGAAGAAGGAATATTTGTGTTTAAGGCTCAGTCTGAAGAGCCATTCCCTTAGAAAAAGAGAGGATGGTTCAGTAGGGGAGTACACGAGCGTAGGAAAAGAATGAAAAAGTTACAACAGCAGCGAATCCTAGCAGCCGCTAAAAGAGAGACAGATGCCCACACACAGGATATGCTTAATAGGAGCTTAGCCAATTTTCATTTCCTAGCAACCACAGCTGCCGACCAACCTGGAACAACTAGTAGCCCCACAACCATTACCCTTGTTTCCCACGCAGCCGATGGAGATAGAAAACAACCCAGAAAACCAAGTCCAAATGCATGATTTCAACCCAGAGGAGATACCTAGGGTACCAAGACCCAATCCCTTAGACCCAGATTACGATCCGTGGTTCGATGATCATAGGGATTATGTGCAACGCTACCACCTAACAGACGAGCCTATGCCAAACCTAGCAGCTTATCCAGGTCTGGACCCTCTAGATCCCTACTACGATATTGATGAATACATTAGGGATATCTTAGAGAATCCGTACCCTCAGGAAGAACCCATGCCACAATACCCAAACCCAGTCCCAGCACCTGCACCCCCCAATGAGTGCAGAAAATGGGCAAGAGCTCCGAACTTTCGGAGAAGATATTTTAGAGAGTAGCGAGAGGATGAGACAGGTTGGAGAACGACTCGTCTGGAAGTACGACGAGCGTAATATGGAGTTCTGGATGAACCCATATCAGTGAAGGTGATGGTGGTGATAGTAATAATAATATAATAATATATATAATATGAGTATATGAAAAAAATAATATATACAATATATATGTGTATTAATAATAATAATATATGTTGTAGTATAGACCACTTCCTGGTTAGTGATGCATAGTAGTATTGTAATTTTAAATTCCAGTCTTAGTTTGTATTAGAAGCATACTATATAAGAAAAGAGTAAGTCGCAATGTTCGACGTTTTTGATCAATATGCGTGTTATGTGAATGTTTGCCTCAAATATTTTTTTGTGATATTAATAATTGGCAAATGTTTAAAATTCAGATGGACAACGAAGTGAACCAGGAAAACCAGAATAATGATAACCAGAGTAACAATAACCTGGATAACGATAACCCGAACAACAATAATAATGGAAACCAAGTGGATAACAGTGCCATGCAACACATAGTGGCACAAGTGATAATAGATGCGATGCCATATATTATTAAATCGGTTAAGGAAGCGGAAAATAAAAGTAAACATGATAGTAAACGACCCTCTGAACTTGAACACAGCGTAAACAATGGACCCGTACTTCAAGTGCCCATTCCCAAAAGAAGAAGAACCGTGTCTTATGGTTGTTCTTATAAAGAATTCTGGTCTTGTAAACCAATGGAATTCTCGGGCAATGAAGGGGCCGTTACATCTCTACACTGGATAGAAAAGACCGAGGCAGTCTTAAGAATAAGCAAATGCGTGGAAGAGGATAAGATAATGTTTGCTTCCAATCTGTTTAACAACTCAGCCCTAGAATGGTGGAACACTATCCTTCAATCTAAGGGAAGTGATAGAACTTACAATATGGAATGGGAGGAATTTAAAACATGGTGAAAGGAAATTCTACCCTCCCAATGAAAAGGAATAGATAGCAAATAAGTTCCTCAACCTTAGGATGACTGGAGTTGATAGTAAGGGATACACTACGTTATTCTTTGAATATGCTAGAATAGTGCCAACTCTTGCGTCACCTGAACTAGTATTAATCTCCCGTTATATTTGGGGATTAATCAGTGAGATAAGGCATGTAGTCATGGCAGCTAGACCTCAAACCATAGAAGAAGCTGTAGAACTAGCAAATACCTTGACAGATGAGTTAGTGCGTACACGAGAAGATGATCAAAGGAGGAACCTAACCCAGAAGCTTACCCAAGAATTCCGTTCCGGAAATTCTAACCGTGGAAAAAATGTAGGTTCTACCTCTTCACCCTATTGCAAGTATTGCAAAAGAAAGCATTCTGGAAGATGCTCCATATACTGTAACTTCTGCAAAATATCTGGACACAAGGAGGTAGACTGCAGGAAAAAGCCTAATAACAGGATATGTTACAACTGTAGAGAACAAGGTCATATCAAGCCAAACTGTCCAAAACAAGAATACTAAAAATGCTAGAGCATTTGTTCTTACTGCAGAAGAAGCAAAGATGATCCCAGATGTGATAGCCGATACGTTTTTAGTTAATGGTGTTTTTGTTAAAGTATTATTTGACTCTGGTGCGAACCAAAGTTTTATTAATACTTCATTTTGCAAATTTCTCAATCAACCATTAACTAAACTTCCACAAGAATGTCTAGTAGAGACAGCAAATGGGGAAACCATTAAGATTTCTGAAATCTTGCAGGGAGCAAGAATAGAAATTCTAAATCAAATTTTTTTTGCAAATCTTTACCCAATGAATCTGGCAGGATTTGATGTTGTATTAGGAATGGATTAGTTAATAGCCAATAAAGCCAGTATTTTATGTGATCAAAAGTCAATCCAAGTAAGTTCACCAAGGGGTGAAAAGATCACAATTAAAGGAAATAAACCCACTAGATCCACAAAATTCATTTCTGTGATGAAAACAACAAGTTATATAAGGAAAGGATCATTAGTGTATTTGATTTCCATAATCATTAACACTAAAGGAAAATAATTAAAGGATATTCCAATAGTGTCCCAGTTTCCAGATGTATTTCCAGAAGAATTACCAGGGCAACCTCCAGATAGAGAAGTTGAATTCAGAATCCACTTGATACCAGGGACATCACCAATTGCCAAAGCACCTTATCGTTTGGCACCCGCCGAAATGCAGGAACTAAAGAAACAGTTAGACGAATTGTTGGAGAAAGGATTCATACAACCAAGCTCATCGCCATGGGGAGCACGAATCTTATTCGTTAAAAAGAAAGACGGATCGATGTGTATGTGCATTGACTACCGTGAATTGAACAAAGTCACGATTAAGAATCGGTATCCATTACCAAGAATCGATGATCTATTCGATCAATTGCAAGGAGCATGATTTTTCTCTAAAATCGATTTAAGGTCAGGATATCATCAATTAAAGGTACAGGAAGAGGACATTCCTAAGACCGCTTTCGGGACAAGGTATGGCCATTATGAATTTACTGTCATGCCATTTGGTTTAACCAACATTTATGGACATGATGAACCGAGTATGTAAGCCATATTTGGATAAATTCATAATTGTCTTTATAGATGATATTCTTATTTATTCTAAGAGCAAAGAGGAACATGCAGCGCATCTGCACACACTTCTAAGTTTATTGAGAAAAGAAAAGCTTTATGCTATGTTTTCGAAGTGCGAGTTTTGGTTAGAACAGGTACAGTTTCTTGGACATTTAGTCAATCATGAAGGAATTCATGTGGATCCCACCAAGATCGAGGCGATTACCAAATGGAAAACCCCTAAGTCACCAACCGAGGTTAGAAGTTTCTTAGGATTGGCCGGTTATTATAGAAGATTTATTCGAGATTTTTCTAGAATAGCCATTCCCTTAACTAAGTTAACCTGTAAATCCGTTAAGTTTGAATGGGGACCAAAACAAGAAGAAGCCTTTAGAATTCTTAAGCAAAGATTAACCCATGCACCCATACTAGCGTTACCAGAAGGAACTGAAGACTTTGTAGTCTATTATGATGCTTCTAAGTTAGGTTATGGAGGTGTGTTAATGCAACGTCAAAAGGTTATAACTTACGCCTCTAGACAACTTAAGAATCACGAAGAGAATTATTCAACCCATGATCTAGAATTAGGAGCCATAATTTTTGCTCTTAAAATTTGGAGACATTACCTTTACGGTAGTAAGTTTACCATTTTCACCAACCATAAGAGTTTAAGGTATGTTTTCGGGCAAAAGGAATTGAATATGAGACAAAGACGCTGGATGGAGATACTTAGTGATTATGATTGTAATATCCAGTATCATGCATGAAAGGCAAACATCGTAGCTGATGCTTTAAGTCGAAAGTATCACGAAAAGCCAAAAAGAGTACGTTCACTTAAACTAAATCTGCAAGTAGATTTAAATGAACAGATTAGAAAGGCACAAGAATCAGTAATCAAGGATGATACTGAAAAGTTGAAAGGAATGATTAAGGAATTAGAACAAGGAACAGATGGAATTTGGAGATTCCATAAGAAAAGAATGTGGATACCTAAATTAGGAAACTACGCCACCATATATTAGAAGAAGCCCATAAGTCTAAGTATACGATGCATCCTGGAAGTGATAAGATGTATCAGGACTTAAGAAAGAATTTATGGTGGATAGGAATGAAAAAGGATATAGCAGTATATGTTGCAAAATGTTTAACCTGTTCATAAGTTAAAGCTGAACATCAGAAACCCTTGGGTTTGCTGCAACAGTTTGAAATGCCAGTTTGGAAATGGGAATTAATAACAATGGATTTTGTTACTAAATTACCCAAAACAAGAAAAGGTAATGATACAATCTAGGTGATTGTAGATAGGTTAACCAAGTCAGCTCATTTCCTACCAATGAAAGAAACTTTCAGTATGTAACAATTAGCTAAATTGTATGTAAATGAAATAGTTTCATTACATGGAATTACTTTATCAATTGTTTCTGACAGAGATAGTCATTTTACCTCTCATTTTTGGACAAGTTTCCAAAAAGCAATGGGAACCAAGTTGAATCTAAGCACCGCTTATCATCCTCAAAAGGACGGACAAAACGAAAGGACAATTCAGACAATGGAGGACATTCTTAGAGCTTGTGTAATTGATTTCGGAGGTAATTGGGACGATCACTTACCATTAATAGAATTTTCTTATAATAACAGTTAGCACACAAGTATCAATGTTGCACCATTCAAAGCACTTTATGGACGAAAATGTCGAACACCAGTCTATTGGGCAGAAATTGGAGAAACGCAACTATCTAGACCTGAGATGGTACAAGAAACGAAAGACAAGATCATTCAAGTCAAGGAACGACTGAAAGCAGCACGTGATCGACAAAAGAGTTATGCTGATAACAGACGAAAACCATTGGAATTTCAGGTAGGAGATAAAGTGTTATTAAAAGTCTCTCCTTGGAAAGGAGTGGTAAGATTCATCAAAAGAGGAAAGTTAAGCCCCAGGTATGTTGGACCTTTTGAGATTATTAGAAAAATAGGACCTGTAGCCTGTCAGCTACAACTGCCAGAGGAAATGGTAGGAATACATAATGTATTTCATGTATCTAATATCAAGAAATGCTTAACTGATTAATCACTGGTAGTACCTCTTAAGGATATAGAGGTAAATGAACAACTTAAGTTTGTAGAGAAGCCTCTACAAGAAAGGAAAGTTAAAAACCACAAGCACAAGAGATTAGTTCTGGTCAAAATGAAATGGGACTCCAAAAGAGGACTAGAATACACATGGGAGCTTGAATTAGAAATGCAAAGGAAATATCCACACTTGTTCCAGTAGATCTCGAGGACGAGCTCTAAAACAAGGTGGGGAGGATATAACAACCTTCCAAAATATTCCAACACCCCTAATATATTTTAAAATATTCCAATATGCCTTAAAATACACCCCGTATGTGAAAACCGAGCCCAAATACCCTTATATAATTAAAAATAAAATAAAAACAAATTTTAATGGTCTCTCGGGGGGCGCGTAGCCTTTGGCTACCACCTACGCGGGGCGCGACAGCTTGTCTACAAGGAGAAGCCTGGTGATGACACGTGTCACCACTCGTGTCAAGCCTAGTGGCGAGTCAGCCAAGCTAGGGCCTACCCTAGCTGGCCTCGCGGGCCGTGTAAGCCCTGGAGAATTGCTACGCGGGGCGCGACGAAGTCCTATATCAGCCCTATAAATAGCAATGAAGGATTCAGTCGACAAACCGTTCAAATTTCTTTTCTCTCTCACGAATTTCTATATAGTCAAAGTAATTTTCGGGCACAATACCCCCTAATTAACGAAGTTATGCCCCGTTGTAAGTATTATAACCCTGGTTACGTATTAGATACGCTGCCCGATTGATCAAGGGTTCCGTAATGGTTGTCGTGGTTCTGCCCGACGTAGTCATTGGAATGCCGTCTCGGGGAGGGTATTGCTAATGTAAATATTGGGTTATTATACTAACATATGTGCATTTGTGTAATTAATAGGTAATCACTAGGAAACCCTTAAAGGAAATCTAAGACAGCAATGTGAGTAATCTCCTTTTTGTAAACTATTTTTACAAAACCATAAATATTTTACAATGTGATTAAGCTGTGATTGAGTCTTTGTAATTCTTCAATTACTGCCGGTATGTTGGGGTTTTGTATACAAAATGTGGAACACGTTACCATTGGACAAAGAGTTAGCCAATGGGTGATATGACCCACCAGTCAGGATTGACAATACTGAATGAGTAATTGTGTAGATATAAACATTGTAATAGCTCTCAATACTGTGAAAATTGATAAAACTCTTCTTGATTAAACTGGGATTCACTCACCAGTATTTCCCTCTGACAAAATGTTTTTAAACGCGTTTCAGGTAACAAAATGTGAAAGCCAACTAGAAGCCAGCTGGACAGCATTGAAGGCTTGGAAAAAGTGGCTATAAAAGTTACCTAAATAAAAGAAGATGTTTTATTCAATAAAATAGGGATTTCCCCTATGAAAATGTTTGTAATAAAAACTAGGGTTTTATCCCAATATGTTTAATATTATAAAAGCGTGGTATTTACTCTGATAAAATATTTCCTAACTACGGTCCTGATGAAATTTCCGCTGCCAAAATGATAAACACCGATACGACCAAAACTGGTCTTGCGGCCGCCCGTTCCCGGGACAGATAGGGGACGGAGGTTGCGACAGAAGGTGGTATCAGAGCTAAGCCACATCAATCACACAACGCAAACACTATTTATACGCTGACCATTATTGCATGTTACTTGTTACTCGATGAATGCTTGTATCTTATGTTAACACAGTGATTGTTGCCTGACGCCTTAGCAACGATAGTACTATTTGTTTGGACTCAGCACCTGTCGTGGATAGGGGTTGTTAAGGTTACCTCTCGCATGTCACGGTGGTGATATTTGTTGCGCATTCTACAACTCGCAGTCTAGTCTGTGCATATTTCATTGTCGATAACCTACTAGCTTCGCATTATACATGTTACATGCTGGTTATGCGTAAACGATTTCGAACTCTACTATTACTATTAAACTTGTATGCTCACCGTTACACTATGTGTATTGACCTCTATTTTAACGTATGTGACAGGTGTTTGAAATGCTTAGGATGCTGTGCTCTTGCTTTTATGGAATCAAGTAGGAGAGAGTCTAGAAACAAACAAACTATTTATATTTGAGTTGTCGAAACAGAACTATTTGTCTTTGAATTGTCTGTAATAACTATGCTACTTGTTATGTCATGGTATGGGACGTGATGCTTAAATAATTGGTAATCGTAGTTGTTATGGAAACTCCTGGACAATCTGTTTCGCTCAGTGCCGCACCCTGATGTTTCCGTCATCGGTTGGGGTGTGACAGATTGGTATCAGAGCCATAACTATAAGGAATTTGGCAAGACTCGACCTAGTCCGGGTTGATGTATTAGAAACGACCTAGTCTATAGTTTAAGTACCAACAGACCAACTTGTGCATACCCATATGGGCCTTTGTACGAGCTTACTTGCTATCTCTCGCTCGAACTCGCTGTACACTACACTCTTGCGCGAACATCGCATACTACAGTTCCGCGTGAGATCAGCCTTTCCTAAGGCTGATTACACACACAAACGAATGATTTGGTTAAGATTAGGTGTGAAAATCACAAACTCTCAACCAGATTACTCGTTCAAATTTCTATTTTTACTATAAACAAGAGAATTGTGTTGAATTAGGAGTGAAATCCATACTTTAACGCATATCTCCTTTTCTACTTCATGAATATATCATAACAAACAGGGATGTAGTCACTAAGTTAGGGGTGAAACCCGAACCTTGATGACTCATTCCGCTCTATACTTTTGGTTTACAAAACTCTCACCAAGGTCTCGACGGACTCCAACGACTTGGGTCACGCTGTAACTGGAAGGATGCGTGCCGATCGCTCAATTTGAAGCGAGAGCACAGTCTAGATGGCCAAAGCGTGTGCTTAAGGTCCTTGTGAATAGTCGAATCACTTTGGGTAGTCTACGTCTATCTTGCCAAGACAATCTCTCTTCGATTTTATGTGTTTGATTCTGGATTTCGCCGCCGCTAGCTCTATGATTTATCATTTTTATGATCGATTTTATGTGACATATGTGTGTTTTATGTGTTTATTTGTTGGCGTTTTGAGATAAACAGTACGGTGGTACTAATGGTTTTGATTCCACGTTTCTCGCTCCTCCAAACCACACACAATCCACACCACGCCAGCAAATCGCTTATGTTATCCGCAATCGCAGCTCGCTAATTGCAATCGCTCTACTTAATCGCTATACACTATTGTGAAGGATAGGTGAATACGTGCAAAATATGTGTTTAGGATAGCTTATGTGCATATGTGCCTATGTGCTTATGTGTTTATCTGCTTATGTGATACTGTGGTGTATGTGCCTACGTGAAAATTGGTGAATGACTGTGTTCCTGAGCTTTATGGTGAATCGCTAGACTATACTAGGAATTGATCGAAATTATGTTTGAGTCCTATGGCGATGTCTGTTGCAGACAATGTCGTCGTTTGGATCATTCCACTCCCGAGCCGCTCGCCGAAACCATGATGACAAACGCATCGCCGCTCTCGTCTCTAAGCAAATGGCGAAAGTCATCCCACAAATCGTCAGTGAACTGAACGAGAATGCGAGCAAGTCCTAGGAAGAGTCCAGGACTGATACTCCTAAGGCCGCTTTTAGCTTCAAGCAGTTCAAAGCCTGCTGACCAAAGGAATTCACTGGAGAAGATGGTCCTACGGCCATGTTTCAATGGTTTGATTCTCTCGAAGTCACCCTACGCCAGAGTGGCTGTCCAGAAAACTTGCGCACCATCAATGCTACCGGCGTCTTCCAATCCCGCACTCTTGATTGGTGGACAGCCGAGAGAAACAAACAATGAAACGATGCAGCTTTCGGATTGTCTTAGGATGAGTTGAAGAACATTATGATGCAAGAGTTCTGCCCTCCCCATGAACTCCAAAAGCTTGAGGATGAATTCTGGCATATAAAGCAGGATGGTGGAGATAACACTGGTTTAACTGCTCGCTTCAAGTAGTTGAGTGTTATCTGCCCTGGTCAGGTTACTACCCCAGATATCACAATCAAGAAGTATATCCGTGCTCTTCCGGATTGCGTCGCAGATTTTGTTCAGGCGGCAAAGACGACAACAATCGAGGAAACCTACCTGCTCGCCGCTGAGATCAACGATAAGCGAGTCAGGGCTGGTTATTTTGACAAAGCTACCAAGAATCTGCATCAGGTTACCACTGCTTCAACCATTGAAACCACCGCTGCACTGCAATCTTCAAAGCTCTCACACCGCAAGAGGAAGAACAATAGCAGTTCCAGCAACAAGAACTACGCAGTTACTGCTGCCCCACTCCAAACAGTACCTGCCCAACCGCAACCTCAACACCGCCAAGTAGCGGCACCCATGGTCAATGCACCGCCTGCCAAGCGTGCATACACTAGGCCACACCCGCTTTGCCCTACTTGTACTTATCATCACCCGGTGGGTCTCGCATGCCGGTTCTGTGTTCATTGCAATATGTATGGCCACTTCACCGCAAACTTCCATACAAGTCCACGTCAAGCTCCACCTCCAGCTCAAGGTCAAGCCCCTGCTCAACCAGCTCTACTTCCTGCTCCTCAAGGCCATCAAGCAGCTCCTGCACCCGCAGCTCACGCCCAAGGTTGCTTTGCATGTGGTGATCCCAACCACTTTGCAAACATGTGCCCCAACAGGGTAGTGAAGCAAGAGCCCCAGTAGCAGCCGCAACAACAACAACAGCAGCAGCAGCAGCCAGCAGCCCGCGGACGTGCTTTCAACATCAACGCCCGCCAGGCTCAAGCAGACAACAATGTGGTCAATGGTACGTTCCTTGTGAATGGTATATATGCTTCGTGTTTGTTTGATACTGGAGCCGATAACTGTTTTGTATCGTTTGAATTTGAAAAGCTCCTTAATCGTAAGCGCGCCCATCTCCACTCGATGTTCGATGTTGAAGTTGCCACCGAAAGAACCGTCGCTGTCAATTCTGTCATACGTGATTGTACGCTCGAACTCAACAATCATGTCTTCCCTATCGACCTTATTCCAATGCAGCTCGGTAGTTTTGACATCATAGTAGGCATGGATTTTCTTCGCGAAAATCGTGCTGAAGTTGTTTGCTTTGAAAAGATGATTCGTTTCTCGCTCGCTAATGGTGATCAACTTTGTGTGTATGGCGAAACTCCTTCGAAAGGTCTTAAACTCATGTCATGTGTCCAAGCTAGCAAGTATCTCCGCAAGGAATACAGAGCTTTCTTTGCTAACATTGTAGTAGCGGAGAAGGAAAAGAAAGGAAACTCAGGAGTGAAAGACGTTCCTGTCACACCCCCAAATTCCACCAGCGAAGTATCACCGCAGGAGGCGAGACATGACCAGGATAAAGCCACCAATCATATTGAACAATGTATTAAAGTAAATATAAAACCAACCACAATATAATTGGGGTCCAAAACAAATTAACCAAGTTCAATTTATCAGCGGAAGCATAAAGTTTAAAACCAAAATATAAGTTTAAAGTTCATAAAGTTTAACATGGAACTCAATAGTCCATATCCCACAACGACCTCGACCTCCTGTGCAAGCTCCATCTAAGCACCTAACGACCTACAAGGCATATAGTAACGAATCAACAACAAAGTTGAGCGAGTTCACAGTTGGGTGTTCGTTTTAAGTTGTTTCAAAAACATAGGTTTCCTTTAGCTGGCTTACTTGCCGTGGGGGTTACCCCATAGTTGAAAAACATGATTAATCTTTTCATTTTACTCTGGCTCCAGCCGTGGGGGCTACCCCATGAATATCCCACAAGACCCGTTGCCATATCGACTACTGACTGAGAAAGTTGGGTGCCCTAAGTCAATGTCTATCATCATTGACGTGCCAAGATCCATTAGTCCACGCCCGTCCTCTGCAGCACAGTGTGAGGCTTGTCAAACCTAATAGCGCTATTTAACTAATGACCCATTCGCCATTGGCCCGGTGATTAAGTCGATATAAAAATGAGGGACTTAATGATAGAGTTTTTGGTCTAGTAACAATGTTATCACCCTTCAATTAAGAGGGTGTAGGTACGTATTCTAACCAAAGAGAATATGTAGGTTTCCTTTCAATCAATTACCCATTCCCAACCACCGGGAATCCCATTTCTTGTAGAAAGTGTGAACTCACCTTAGGATAGCTCGGCAGATACACAAAAAGGTCAATTGAGCTATTTGTGGTCAACCACGTCCTAACATTGTTACCATACAAGTCTGGACTAGGTTCAAGTAGTGCACAGAGGTTTACACATAAACTAACAGGTTACGAACACGTAATGATCATGGCAAACACGCAGAACACGTTAATAGTCAAGTACACACATAATGTCCAACTTGTGCGACTCAGATGATTGGGCCGTTGAGCTTGTACGAGCCCAATCATATTGTGCGATCCAGTATTAAAGCCCAATAACAACCGGCCCAACCTGTTGTGCGACTCACAACAGGTTGTGCGATTGAAAACACACCCGACCCACAACAATAGAAGTCCAAAACTCATACGGCCCAAACAAATAAACAAACACTTATCTTGTGCGGTCTAATGGACTTGTGCGATTGAGGTTAACTTGTGTGATTGGAGTTTTAGGTTGTCGGCCCAACAGCTTAAACATTTAAGTGGCCCAACATCTTGTGCGATCAGCACAACCTTGTGTGATTATGCACTTGTGCGATCAGTTGTAATTTCCATAATTCTTGCAATTTAGTTATAATCCTTAACAGTTTCCATTTAATTTGCATGATTCAATCTAACAGTTTCCAACCATACAATATTCGATCAAACTAGGGTTTTAACATCAAATCCTTATGAACCCTAATCATATTCAAAACATAAACAATAACCTTAACATTAAACACATTAACACGGCTTATGTGATTGATTTCTAGCATGCATCCTAACAAGTTCAACACAACCGATCATCCGAATATGAACATATCACAGCCGATTATCATACATTCGGTTCCAGATCATCATTAACATCACATGATTATCAAACCCTATATTGACCTAACATACTACACATGTAAGCCGATACACAAGAACATCAAACCTCGTCAATTGACATTACAATCAATCACATATCATCCCTAAATCATCATGTAGAGTATATAGATCACAACTTCATGTAACATACAATCAACAGTGAGATACTAACCGGTTAGAGGGTAGAACAAGAGTTGATCCGAGCAAGAAAGCTTCGAGGGAGAGGGGATATGGCCGTCGGCTTCGAGAGGAGAGGAAGAGAGAATAGGGTTTGGTGTGTTGTGTGTTTTTGCAACCAATGAGGAAACAAAACCTCATAAGGGTTATGTGTGGGTTTAAATAGAAGAGTGGGACGAACTCGTGCATGGGCTGCCCTTGGTTTCGAGTACAAGGAGTGTGGCCCAAAAGGGCTTGTGCGATCCAACATAGATGGTATACATACATTACACATAATCACATAACATAAAACATTTAATTATTCGTTAATACCACATATCAATTAGTCACTTAGAGTTCATACACGTTACATCAAACACAAAGATAGGTTCTGGAATACGAGTTCACATCATCCCCAAGTTGAAAGAAATTTCGTCCCGAAATTTAGCACGTAGTTACTGAGGAAGCTAGGTAGGTTGCGTGGTTTCCTGGTTTTCCTGGGGTGTCACATCCTTCCCCCGTTGGTTTGGAATTTCGTCCCGAAATTCTGAAGTAGCTTCAGCCTCAGTAGTGGTTTCGCTTTTCTCGAATAATTGGGGATATTTGTCTTTCATTTGGTCTTCTCATTCCCAGGTAAACTCTGGGCCACGACGGGAGTTCCAACGAACTCGAACAATGGGTACCCTAGTACGTTTGAGAACCTTAACGTCTCGGTCTGTAATCTCTACTGGTTCCTCGATGAATCGCAACTGATCTTCGATAGTAAGTTCCTTGAGAGGAACTATGAGGGTCTTATCTGACAGACACTTTTTTCGGATTTGACACACGGAATACAATGTGAACTCCACTGAGTTCTTCAGGTAGATTCGGTCTATAGGCCACCTTGCCAATTCTCTCAATGATTTCGAAAGGTCCAACATAACGTGGATTTAGTTTGCCACGTTTACCAAAACGAATCACACCTTTCCAAGGTGAGACTTTTAGTAGCAATCGATCCCCAACCTGGAACTCAAGTGGTTTCCTGCGCTTATCAGCATAGCTTTTCTGACGGTCATGAGCTTCCGCCATTCGTTTTCGTATTTGGAAAATATTTTGTGTCATGTCGACGACAAGTTCTGGGCCAGTGATTTGGCTGTCACCAACTTCTGCCCAGCATAAGGGTGATCGGCATTTCTGTCCATACAACGCCTTGAACGGAGCAGCCTGGATGTTGGTGTGGTAACTGTTGTTGTACGAAAATTCTACCAAAGGTAGGTGTCTTTCCCAGCCATTACCAAAGTCGATAACACATGCTCGAAGCATGTCTTCAAGAGTTTGAACGGTGCGTTCCGTCTGCCCATCCGTCTGTGGATGATATGTTGTGCTCATGTCTAGACGCGAGCCAAAGGATTTGTGCATCGCTTGCCACAAATCAGAGGTAAAACGTGGGTCACGGTTCGAAATGATGGAGGTTGGCACCCCGTGCCTCGAAACTGCTTCCTTCAAGTAGATGTCTGCTAGCGTAGAGAACTTATCCATTTCTTTGATAGCCAGGAAGTGTGCAGACTTGGTTAATCGATCCACTATTACCCAAATGGTATCGTTTCCTCATTGAGATCTAGGTATGCCAGTAACGAAGTCCATGGAAATTTGTCCCCTCTTCCAAGTTGGGATCTCTGGTTGCTGAAGTAGGCCTGATGGCTTCTGGTATTCGATCTTGACCCTAGCACAGGTCAAACATTTAATGACATAGGTCGCTATGTTAGCTTTCATGTGGGGCCACCAGTACATAATTTTAAGATCGTGGTACATCTTATCTGAACCAGGATGTACTGAGTAACGAGACTTGTGTGCTTCATCCATCACAAGCTCACGTAGATTACCATAAAATGGAACCCAGATGCGCCCTGCCAGGTAGTAAGCACCGTCTTCCTTTAGTTCTAACCGTTTTTCCAATCATCGCAGGGACTCAGCCCTGATGTTCTCTTCTTTCAATGCTTCGCCCTGAGCATCACGAATTTGGGCAGGAAGACTAGATTGAATGGTAAGCTATAAAGCACGTACACGCTTAGGTTTAGTTTCCTTACGACTGAGGGCGTCAGCCACACCATTGGCCTTGCCTGGATGATACTTGATTGCGCATTCGTAGTCATTAAGGAGTTCGACCCATCGACGCTGTCGCATGTTCAACTCCTTCTGATCGAAGATATGCTGGAGACTCTTGTGATCGGTGTAAATGGTGCACTTGGTACCGTACAAGTAATGTCTCCATATCTTAAGAGCAAACACCACTGCTCCCAACTCCAAGTCGTGAGTAGTGTGGTTCTTTTCGTGAACTTTAAGTTGTCGTGATGCGTAAGCAATGACTTTCTCACGTTGCATCAACACACAACCAAGTCCTTGGATTGACGCGTCACAATAAACCATAAAATCGTATGTGTCCTCATGCAATGAGAGAATAGGCGCGTTGCAAAGCTTCAACTTCAGCTGCTGAAACATGGATTCCTGAGCATCACCCCAACGGTAGGTGACACCCTTCTGAGTAAGGACGGTAAGAGGCTGCGCAATCTTTGAGAAATCCTTAATAAACCTTCTGTAGTAACCCGCTAAGCCTAAGAATTGACGGATTTCAGTTGGTGTACGAGGTGCAGGCCAATTCTTGATTGAGTCAACCTTGGATGGATCAACGTGAATCCCATCCTTATTAACCACGTGGCCTAGAAAATGGACTTCACGAAGCCAGAAGTCACATTTCAAGAACTTAGCATAAAGCGGTTCTGTTCGAAGAAGTTCCAAAATGAGTCGCAGATGACGCTCGTGTTCCTCCTGACTCTTGGAATAGATTAGGATGTCGTCGATGAACATAATAACGAACTTATCCACATAGGGTTTGCACACTCGGTTCATAAGATCCATGAAGACCGCAGGTGGGTTCATCAACCCAAAAGGCATGACTAGAAACTCGTAGTGGCCGTAACGAGTTCTGAATGTCGTCTTAGAGATGTCCTCATCTCGGACTCTCAGCTGAAGATAGCCCGATCTCAGATCAATCTTAGAGTAAAAGCTCGACCCTTGCAACTGGTCGAACAGGCCATCAATACGAGGAAGAGGATAACGATTCTTCACGGTCACCTTGTTGAGTTCGCGATAGTCAATGCACATTCGAAAGGTACCGTCTTTCTTCTTCATAAACAAAACTGGTGCTCCCCAGGGTGAAGAGCTAGGACGAATGAAACCCTTGTCCAAGAGCTCTTGCAGTTGCGTAGACAGTTCTTCTAATTCTGATGGGGCTAAGCGATAAGGTGCACGAGCTATAGGCGCTGCACCAGGAGCTAGCTCGATTTGAAACTCGACCTGCCGATGAGGCGGAAGTCCAGGTAAATCCTCAGGAAATACCTCAGAAAAGTCGCGTACAATCGGGATATCTTCTATCTTCTTTTCCTTCGTTGAGGTGTCAGTAACGAGGGCTAGAATAGCAGTGTGGCCCTTTCGAAAAAAACTTCTGGGCCTTAAGGAAAGAGATGATGCCTACGACAGCACCACTCTTGTCGCCACGAATAACGGGAGGTTCCTCACCAGAACGAGGAATGCGAACGATTTTCTCCTTGCAAAGAATCTCTGCTCGATGTTGGGATAACCAATCCATTCCAATGACGATGTCGAAGCTACCAAGAATGATGGGAATAATGTCGATAGAGAAGGTCTGGCCAGCTAAACCGAGATTACAACCCTTAACTATGTGCGTGGCCTCAAGACTTTTACCGTTTGCTAGTTCTACAACATGCTTGGTGTTTAAGGGAATTGGGGGTACGCTTAAGCATCTTACTAACTTTTAAGGACACATAACTAGTATCGGCACCCGAATCGAATAATACAGAAACAAAGAAATCATCCAGTAGGAACTTACCCGTCACAACGTTGGGATCGTTCCTTACATCACCCTGACCAATCACAAAAGCACGTATCCTGGCACCATTGCCATCGTTGTTATCCCTGTTGTTTCCATTTCCCTGGTTGTTGTTGTTGTTGTTCTGATTCTGGTTCAGTTGGGGGCAGTCTCTTTTGAAGTGGCCTTCAGCACCACACTGAAAGCATCCCTTGTTGTTACCCTGATGTTGTTGCTGCCGCTGGCGCTGATTCTGTGGAGTTTGCTGCTGATGTTGTCGCCTCTGGTTTGCAGGATACAGACTCCTACAATCTTTGGCTGCATGACCTGGTTTGTTACATCTCTGACAGTTACCCTTGCTACACGGCCCGCTGTGGTGCAAGTTACATCGATTGCACTTAGGGTGGCTTCCCCTGTACCCACCCTGACCTTGATTTCCAGAGGATTGTTGACCAGGGCTCTTGTAGTCGTCAGTCCTTCGCTGCTAAGACTGAGACTGAACCAGCAGTTGAACCCTTGCTTGAATTTCCATCCACGTTACATCAAACACAAAGATAGGTTCTGGAATACGAGTTGTCACAGTTCCCGTTGTTTGTGAATTCCCAAACGTTTTCCCCGATGATTTACCCAGATTACCTCCCGCTCATGATATCGACTTCCGAATCGACCTCATTCCTGGAGCGAACCCTGTTGCTAAAGCGCCTTATCATCCCGCTCCTTCTTAAATGCGCGAACTCTCGAGTCAGCTCCAGGAACTACTTGATAAAGGCTTTATTCACGCTAGCACCTATCCTTGGGGCGCGCCTGTCCTTTTCGTCAAAAAAAGGATGGATCATTCCGGATATGCATCGACTATAGGGAGTTGAATAAGTTGACAATCAAGAATCGCTATCCCTTGCCTCGAATTGATGATTTGTTTGATCAGTTACAAGGTGCTACGTGTTTCTCGAAGATCGATCTACGCTCAGGCTATCACCAGCTACGCATTCAAGAGGAAGATATACCCAAAACCGCATTTCGAACCCGCTATGGTCATAACGAGTTTGTTGTTATGCCTTGTGGTTTGACTAATGCTCCCGCCATTTTCATGGGCCTAATGAATCGAGTGTGCAAACCCTTTCTTGACCGCTTCGTCATCATGTTCATCGATGATATCCTGATCTATTCCAAGTAAAAAACCGAACACTCGCAGTACCTACGTTTGGTTCTTGAGTTTCTCCAGGGAAACCGTCTCTATGCCAAGTTCTCCAAGTGTGAATTTTGGCTGGAGGAGGTCCAATTTCTGGGTCACATTGTCAATAATCAAGGAATTTATGTCGATCCCGCGAAGATCGAGGCTGTTAAGAGTTGGGTTACACCCAAGAACCCGTCAGAAGTCCGTTCTTTTCTCGGACTGGCAGGCTATCGAAGGTTTCTCCAAGATCGTTGTGCCGCTTACTTCTCTAACACATAAGGACAAATCTTTTGTTTGGGGAACTAAACAGGCGGAAGCCTTTCAAACTCTCAAAGCTATGCTTTGCAATGCTCCCATGCTCTCACTGCCCGACGGAAGCGATGATTTCGTAGTCTACTGCGATGCCTCGAACCTTGGTCTTGGTTGTGTTCTCATGCAACGAGACAAGGTTATCGCGTACGCTTCTCGACAGCTCAAGATCCACGAGAAGAATTATACAACCCACGACCTCGACCTCGAGCTCGGTGCAGTTATTTTTGCGTTAAAGATTTGGCGACACTACCTTTATGGTACCAAGTGTACGATCTTCACCGATCATAGGAGCCTACAACACATCTTCAACCTGAAAGAACTGAACATGCGCCAACGCCGATGGGTTAAACTACTTAAAGATTACAACTGTGAGATTCGTTACCATCCAGGCAAAGCAAACGTCGTTGCCGATGCTCTCAGTCGACGAAGCTATTTTCATAGCGTTCGTAATTCTCAAGCCCAGTTTAATCTCGAAGCTCTCATCCGTGACGTGCAGCATGCTTGTTTTACCGTATGAACTTTGAAGAAAGAAAGGATTCTAAACGATGGCGCCCAACTCGAGAATAAGTCGAATGGTATCTTTCATTATTTGGACCGAATTTGGATTCCCAAACGTACGAATTTGCAACAACTTCTGATGGACGAAGCCCACAAGTCTCGGTATTCTATTCATCCCGGTGCTGAAAATATGTACCAGGACATGCGCTACAAGTACTGGTGGCCGGGAATGAAGAAGGATATCGCTATCTATGTTTCGAAATGCCTGACTTGTTCCAAAGTCAAGGCTGAGCAGCAAAGACCCTCTGGCTTACTCGTTCACCTCGAGATCCCTATGTGGAAATGGGAGAGTATAGCTATGGATTTTATAACGAAACTCTCGCGTACTCAATCAGGTCATGACAACATCTTGGTTGTAGTCAACCTTTTGACTAAATCAGCACATTTCCTGCCGATACGAGAAGACTTTAAGGTAGAAAAAATAGCTCGAATCTACATCGATGAGATTATTTGTCGACACGGGACGCCTCGTGACATCATCTCTGACCGCGATGGTCGGTTTACCTCGCGTCTTTGGGAAACGTTTCAATCTGCTCTCGGTACTACTCTTAATTTAAGTACCGCTTTCCATCCCCAAACCGACGGTCAGACTGAAAGAACGATTCGCACCCTTGAAGACATGCTCCGCTCGTGTGTCATAGATTTCGGTGGTAATTGGGACGCGCACTTACCTTTAGTCAAATTCTCGTACAATAACAGTTATCATTCTAGCATACAAATGGCACCATTTGAGGCATTATACGGAAGGAAATGTCGATCGCCTGTTGTATGGCACGAGATTAAAGACGCGCAAATTACCGGTCCTGTGCTGTTACAGGAAACGACCGACAAAATCCTCCAAATTCGAGACAATCTGTTGAAAGCTCGGAGCCGACAGAAAAGTTATGCTGATAGACACCGTAAGCCCCTTGAATTTGACGTTGGCGATCACGTACTCCTAAAGGTTGCACCTTGGAAGGGAGTGATCAGATTCGGCAAGAAAGGAAAGCTCGCGCCTCGATATGTTGGACCCTTTAAAATCTTGGAAAGGATTGTAAAAGTGGCCTTCAGACTCGAACTACCGGAGGAACTTAGTAATGTCCACCCGAATTTTCACGTTTCGAACCTCAGAAAGTGCTTGCCCGACCAGGAATTACATGTCCCTCTCGAAGATTTACAAGTGGACGAAACATTACACTTCGTGGAAAAGCATGTCGCGATCATAGGACGAGAAACCAAGGTGCTCAGACGCTCACGCATTCCCATTTTGAAGGTTCGCTGGGAAGGCAAACGCGGTGCCGAGTTTACCTGGGAACTTGAAAGTGACATGAAGGCGAAGTACCCGCAACTATTTGTTACGCCTACTTCTTAAATTTCGGGACGGAATTTCCTAAAGTAGGGGAGGCTGTAACAACCCGCTTTTTGGGAAGTCAAATTACAAGTCAAAGTCAAAGTCAACGGAAGAAAAGATTGCTAATTGCAATCTGTCACTCCTTGCTTGACCATCAAATCATACTTTTGACTTGTAATCGAATTATATTATTTATTTGTTTTAGTTGTATTATCTGGAGTATCTATTAATAATCGAGGTTTAATCGCATGTTTATCGCTACTCGACTTATCGCTAATCGCATCGCTATCGCATTTCAACTCGAATTATGTGTTCTGAATATTGTTTTACGTGTGTGTGCTATTATATGTTACTTGTGCATGTTATGTTTATGTTGAGGTGTTTAATCGCAATCGCAATTCTATCGCAATCGCAATCTAATCGCAAACGCTAAACGCAGGTTATTTATAGTGATTGTATGTTAGATATAGTAGTTAGGTTATTTGTGTAACTAATGGGTAATACTATTGCATCGCTCGCTCGAATCGCATCGCAATGCTCAACACGCGAACCGAAATGACAAAACTCAACACGTCGGACACCTGGATCGAATGGCCACCCGATCGAGTGGCCATCTGATCGGATTGCCATCCGATCGAACCGCCATCCGATCAGTGGCCAATCCGACACCTATGCACTTTCCTCTTTTGGAAATCCTATAAATAGATGTGACAGCTCCCTCCTTCGACCAGCAGCGTTCCAAGCCTTCTTTCTCTCGATTCTTGTAAGTTTTCAACTCAAATCTTGTCCTTCTATGATCTTCACGCACTCCTTCATCTTTTTCACCTTTGAATCTTAACTTTTAACCGTGAAATCACCAGATTTGAGGTGTTTTAGGGTGACGTAGTCATGGAGTTTTTATGAACTTCAAGATTTGGCTTCATTCCACCAAGAACAATTTAGATCTGAAAGATTTCCACATGAATAAACAACGATTTCGCTTAGATCTAAACATTTTCAAAGATAAACGGATTGAAAGATGGTTTTCCAACTTTCTTTCAACTCTTTTACACTCAATGCACTCTAAACCAATAGAATCGGAGGTCGTTCTGATCTTCTACTCTTTCTTAGTGATGAGTTGGTTCAAGACATGGTTACTCTCAAGGAGACAACCGATTTCGGGTTAAACAAGAACAACCATCACGAACCAGTAAACTGATAGGATTTGGGTGATTCCTATTCGATCGAACGACTTGGGACTTGATGAGGTTCTGTTGTTTAGTACGTTATCAAACCGTCTCGAACAAACTGCAAACTTTCAAAATAATCAAGTTCAAAACGATTGGATTTGTTGGGATGGATTGTCATCCGATCGGATTGCCATCCGATCGAACCGTAATATGATCGGATTGCACTTGAGGCTCAACACTTAAACAATTTTCAACATGGTCAATATTCAGTCAGTTCTAATGGATTGCCATCCGATCGAACCGCAATCCGATCGGATTGCACTTGAACTTTCAACACTTAAACATTTTCAAGTTTCAAGGAACAACAGTTTCCAACGGATTGCTATCCGATCGAGTGACTATCCTGCTGTGAACTTGTTCTCACTAAGTGTCTTGCCAATCGGATCGCTATCCAATCGAACGACCGTTTGATCGATCGACCTGAAAGGTAGAGATACTTCTTTGTTTTCAAAATGCTACAAGAAAACTTCAAAGCCATCATACACAAACACACCCTTACCCAACGAATGTCAATCCGACCGAATGGCCATCCGATCGGATGACCATCCGAACGGATTGACATCTGATCGAATGACCATCTGATCGGATTACCATTCGACACTTGGTCACTTTTCACCGTTTTATGCACCGCTCTTCGCTTATGCTATCGTTAACTGTTCAGGTTAATCACTCTAGCGCTCCCTTCAATCCATTTCCATCGATGTGAGTATACTCAATCCCTTTTGCCTTATGCACTTTTGGGTGTTACATACGTTACTTATTCTAAATCACATCAATCACACAACGCAAACACTATTTATACGCTGATCGTTATTGCATGTTACTTGTTACTTGTTACTCGATGAATGCTTGTATGTTATGTTAACACAGTGATTGTTGCCTGACGCCTTAGCAACGATAGTACTATTTGTTTGGACTCAGCACCTGTCGTGGACAGGGGTTGTTAAGGTTACCTCTCGCATGTCACGGTGGTGATATGTGTTGCGCATTCTACAACTCGCAGTCTAGTCTGTGCATATTTCATTGTCGATAACCTACTAGCTTCGCATTATACATGTTACGTGCTGGTTATGCGTAAACGATTTCGAACTCTACTATTACTATTAAACTTGTATGCTCACCTTTACACTATGTGTATTGACCTCTATTTTAATGTATGTGACAGGTGTTTGAAATGCTTAGGATGCTGTGCTCTTGCTTTTGTGGAATCAAGTAGGAGAGAGTCTAGAAACAAACAAACTATTTATATTTGAGTTGTTGAAACAGAACTATTTGTCTTTGAATTGTCTGTAATAAGTATGCTACTTGTTATGTCATGGTATGGGATGTGATGCTTAAATAATTGGTAATCATAGTTGTTATGGAAACTCCTGGACAATCTGTTTTGCTCAGTGCCACACCCCGATGTTTCCATCATCGGTTGGGGTGTGACAATAAAAGTCTCAAGTATCACAAGTGTCATGTTTTCATGTTTAATGCGGATAGAGCATGTTTCAAATAAGTTTCAAGTGTCAAGTGTCTTAATATAGAATACATGTTGCATCCCAAAAGTTTTTAAAACAAAAAGGGATCGAGTATACTCACAGTGGGTGCTTAGAACCAAACACTGCTAAATTGGATTGAAGGGAGCGTTGGATCAGCCTGCGTGCGGGGAACAGAGCATAAGTCCTCTAAGTGCTGACCCGGTCGGGAACAGAGTGTCGAATAGTGCGAAAATCGAGTTAAAGTGTCTGGCAGACTACCTGAGCGGATGGTCATCCGAACGGTTGGGCTCCATCCGATCGGATGGTCATCCGAGCGGATGGCCATTCGAACGGATGGCCATTCGAACAGTGGGTGTTTGTGACCTGTTAAAGTTTTCAATGTTTTGATCATAGTGTCCTGTAAAACAAACAACAAGTGTTATCATAGTCAGATCATCTGGACGAATGGTCATCCGGTCGGATGGCCAATCGAACAGATGGTCAGTGAGTGAAGTTTCGTGAAATTTCTAAGTTTGAGTTAACGAGGACGGTGCGACGACGTGTCAAACAACGGAAACCTACCAAACCCAGCTCGTTCGATCAGTTGGGTATCACCCCTTTCAAACCGACGAGCTGTTTCAGATGGAATTTCATGTTTGGACCCGTCAATCGGCCCGGTTTCTGGTGGAATTCAGTTTTCAAGCCGACTTCCGACTAAGGAATGAGTCGAGAGCCTGTTTGAGTCTGATTTCACCAATGTTTTGTATAAAATTTGAAGAAAGGTTCGAAAATCAGTTGTAAAACGTGAAGTTTATCAAATCTGAGCCGAAAACATGTGAAATTCCGTCAGATCTGGCGTAAAAGTGTGAGATTCCTTTAGATTTTGCATAAAGGTTGGGAATTTCAACTAGATCTACCACCAATCTTGGCTAAACGGTGCTCCACAATAGTTTGCATAAAGAACCGAGTGGAAACCACCTTCAAGAGGTCCAAATCAGTTGGTTTTCGGGAAAAAGTTGAAGTGTTCGTGTGATTTTGATGAAGAATGTGGTGTAGAAGTGATTAAAGATGAAAGTCGTACAAGATTTGGGAAGGAATACTTACGAGTTTGCCTTGAATCGCGATTTAAGTGACCGGGAGTGACTTGAGTGCAGGTGGTCGGATGGGGAGTGAAAGGTGAGAATGAAAGGTCAGGTGTTCTATTTATAGGTGATAGTGGCACGCTCATCCGACTGGTGCGATCGAATGGGTTAAGTCGGTGGAAGTGTGCAGGCGATCGGATGGCCTTCCGGTCGAATGGCCATCCGGTCGGATGGTCATCCGATCGAATGTCCATTCGGACAGCCGATTCTCGTTTGCTAGTTTTCCGACTTTGGTTCGTTTTACGAGCAAGGTTACGTGTTGCGTTGCGTATTATTATGAATAACCATTATTATAATATTATCATTCCTCTAGGAATCCAATCATAAGCGTAACTTAGTGTTTCTGATTTGTGTTAAAACTAGTCTCTCGTTTATCAAGTATCAAAGCATAACAAGTGTCAAGTTTCTAATATCACAAGAGTCAAGATTCAAACATCTCAAGAGTCAAGATTCACGTTGTTCATATATAAAGCATCACAAAAGCATCATATAGAGTAAAAGTTTCACATAAGTTAAGATCAAATAGTCTCATTTTCATTATGATCGTTTGTCTCGAGAGTAAAAGTATCACAAGCCAGGCATGACGAGACTTGACAAAAAGATAATAGTATCGGAACGCTGGGCGTTACAATATTCACTCCTCTCTTAAGGTTCGGATAGGAAATGGGAAAATAACCAGATTTTGGCTCGACAATTGGACTGAAGAAGGCATCCTTTGCGACATTTTCCCAGAACTTTTTGGTGCAACTTCAAACAAAAGATGTACCCTTTATTTCGGTGGGACGCTAAAGAGGACTGCTGGAATATTAGATGGAAGAATCAATCGATGACAATCCAACAGTTACAACAAAAGATACAATTGTGTGCTCTGCTCGATCTAAGATCCATCACAGAAGCTGAAGACAAATGGTTCTGGTGCGAAACTAAAGATGAAACATTCACGGTAAAAATCCTCTGGTGTAATATCATGTTGTGGATCAGAGCTCAAAACCATCCAGCGCCTCACAACCTTTCGAGTGCGTTTAACTTGGGTGACTCTTTGGGTTCCAATCAGATACAAAAAAGATGCATCTCGGCTATTTCAATGACGGCAACTTGGGTGCTATGTAGAAAAAGAAAAGATAACGTTTTCAACCAAAAGGAGGCACATATTCATAACATCATAGAAGACATCAGGACGTTATCTTTTCTCTGGGTTAAAAATAGGTCCAGATTATAGGGGGGAGTGAGTTCAAAGATTGTGATTAATATCTTAATATTGGGGATTGTAGATTCGAGCTTTATAAAATGCCTTTAGCATCTTGTTAAGGGTAGTTTTTTTCTGTTTCTTTTAAAAAAATAAAAATATGGTTATGAATGTTCAAAGTTTGTGATTAATATCTTTAAAAAAATCAGACCATTTTACCTTTCATTTATAGGGAGAAAAAAGAGAAAAATGTTGGATGCTAATTGAAAAATCTTATTAGATTTTGATTTTGGATGAAAATGGCAACACCACTGAAACCACAGGGATCCAGATTTAAAATTTTTGAGTTTTGGACTAAAGAGTTAAAAGTGACCAAACCTCAGAGACCATTTTAGCAGTTTACTCTAAAAATTTAAAGGAACGTGTGTTTTGTAATGTTGTATAGCAATGTTTTTAAACCCGGACCGGGCCGGCCGGTCGGACCGGTCCGGCCGGGACCCGGAGAGTGTAACGGGCCGATTCCTAGTTTTGGGCCGTTTCAACGGGATCCGGACGGTCGGGCCGGCGGTTCACAATGAGTGGGTCGGGCCGGTCATCGTCTGAAACAAGGAGAATAGATGGAGTGGCTGGTGTGGTGGTTCATCGCCTGAAAAGGGGAAGATATGGGGCTGGTATGGTGGTTGTTTAACACCAAAAAGTACCATATGTTACTTGGAAATCGTGTGTTGACCATTAAACAAAAACAAGAAAAAGATGAAAGAAGATAAATTGGGTTTGTTATGATGGCTGAAGAAGAAGAACTGAAAAAATCACCAAGAGGGAGATGATGAGATACACAGAGATGCACAGCCGCAAACCTATTAGGGATTTAGGTTATTGTTTGTTTTAAGGCTCCATGGTTTGGGCTCTTTCCAATCCGGCCCATATATGTCCAACCCATTTATTACCAATGTGACCCATAATTGCATCTTACTTTTTAATTAAAAGTTTTAATATTAAGTTTTTTTCATTAATGTGACGTAATCCGGTTCTTAAATCCGGTCGAACCGGTCGGACCGGTCCGACCTTTGATCCCGTAAGACGACTGGGTCGACCTCCGGTCCGGTCATGAAAACATTGTTGTATAGGTTAAAAAAGTACATAATGAATGTTTAAAAAAAGTTGTATAAAAGAAAAGAGATGACCATTTTTAGATGAAAATAATTTAATATGTAATTCCACACAAATATAAAATAACCTTAAATAAAATAAAGTAACAAGGAATTTGTCCTTTTCGAACTTGGCGTGTTTATTGGTACGGTTCATGGACTGCATAGTTTTCAACCGTGACCTAACAGAGACTTCATGCAAACCAAGTCATGTGATTCTTTCCAGATTGCACCAAACTAATTCTTTTAGAATATATATATATATATATGGTGAATTTCTATGTACAGGACCTATAGGTTACCGGGTTCTTGTCAAAGACAATCCCCCGTCAGTCCCGTGTTACGGACGCGATGTTCTATCGGGCCCCGGCCGCGTACGAAAACTGACCTTCGCATGGAAATCATACTGCCCCCACACGGGTAAAACCGCTGGGGTAACAGCTGGGTGAAAACCGGGTTGCCCTCCGGATCGAACCATGTCTCGGTAGAAACGATCCATCATAGGGACGTCCCCCCTAATATGCCGCAGCCGGGAGTCAAACCGGCGACCTCACAAGGAGGAAGCCGGCCCAACCACCACATGGGAAACCAACTGGGCTGGAAGGGGGATATAATTCTTTTAGAATATCATCACTCATTTTTGTTTTCAATTTTATTTTCACATTTTGTTAAGATTTTATAGTTCATAGTTTGTTGGCAAAAGCTTTTAACAAATATATTTTTATTCCTTTAAATTTTAACACTATAACTCAAATTAAAGAGAGACCAATGAGCGTAGGGCTGACTCGGAGGAGAGGTATGGTGGGGGCCGTCTAGGGCTCACTCTTTCCCGGTGCCAAAATAATTTGAAAAAATATATATATTTTATTTTTTATTGTTTTTCTATTCGTCCGACCCTGGATTTTCGAAGATTCTCAAGGGTGGCCTTGAATGAGCGATTGAGCGAGTCTCTCAAAAGGGGATGAAATCCCTTTTTCTACTAGGCAAATGTGTTGAACCCAATGTTTTTAAACCCGGACCGGTCCGGCCGGTTGGACCGATCCGGCCGGGAGCCGGAAGCATCACCGGGCCGGTTCTTGCATTTAACCCCTTTCAACATCGACCCGGAGGTCGGGCCAGGATCCGAGCGGTCGGGCCGGCGGTTCATCTAGTTACTGTCGGGCCGTTTTTTTTTAATTAAAAAATGCCCTAAATGATCTCGTATATGTGCAATAGAACTTACGTCTACAAAAGAAGGAACCGCTTGGGATTATTTTGAGAAAATCCACACCAAAAGAAGGAATCAAAGACTAAGTGATCTCTATATATTATATATATTTTTATATAATTTATGATGTAATATGGGTCTTAAATCCGGTCGGACATCCGTTAATGTAGTGACCTTGAATGGATCAGGATGTATTGGACCGTACCTAATATAGATAGGTGTATCTTCTACACCATTAATACTTAATTGGACCATGCCTAATATAGATAGGTGTATCTTCTACACCATTAATACTTAATAGTTAAGGTCCCAATATTTTTAAAATCTTTTTAAAGTTTGTTTTTTTAATTTAATAAATAATAACCTACCAATATACCGAACACAACCCGTGTTACCGGATACATCGCTTACTTGGAAAACAGAGACAATATGTGGTGATGTTTTGAGTGGTGATGACAAAAGAGGGTGGGGTAATGACTACTAATTATCCGGTAAAAAGGACAAAAAAAATTTATTGACATTAACTATTGAACTATAAAAAATTTAAAAGAAAAATAAAATGAGAATACATACGAGCACAAGTTGCTTTCACGTCATCATTAGTAGCTATTTCAGAGAAAAATTGTAGAGAAAAAACTAAATCACAATTTTTTTTTTATGATTTTATGTCTACATATACGTGTATAAGTGTATTCCATGTTGGAAATATGTATATGTCCTACCGCAATTAAAGTCAACGTATCCAATTCGGTACGATCCGAGGAGTTACACGTTGGTACATGAATTGTATATGTTCACGAGTAGGTGGATAATTATTTGTGAAATAATAATAGTTTAAACCCGAGGCAGTTAATATTAATTAGATTATTATTAAGAGTGTTAATTGTATAATCATAGGGGGCTTAATGTAAGATTACGTTTTATAAAAGGAAGATTAAGGTACAAACTCTTATATACTTTTATCCAAAACAAAAACCCCAGCCTCCCTCCCAAGTTTGCCGACACCATCATAGGGCCGCCGCCACCTGCCACGAACCGGAGCACCACCGCCACCTCATCCCTTTGGCCGGTTCCACCTTCGGGTACCTTGTGCTCGGTTGTGAACTTCCTACTAGTGAGGATCCGTTGTAACCCGCATGTTACAATCCTGATGTAGTCGTTAAAGGTTGATTACTAAAACCCACTATGGTTGTTTATTTATTTGTTTATACACGTATAACCTTGATCCCGATTGAGAATATTTATTAATTGGATTAATAAATCAAACATATAGTTTATATATATAAAAATCGGCCATGATTATATGTATATATATAATCGACTCTTGTTAAAATATGTAAACCGCTTCCGCTATAATTTTGATCCACTGATTTCCAACATTACATGACTATAAAAAAATTCTAAATTAATGATTTTCTTGAAAAGAATATGTTATGATGATTATAGTATATTCTCTTTAAATTTTAATGTTTTATTCAGTGATACACCAAGCAGGTTTGATGGATATACAATTACAAATATAATGATATTTTCTTAAACTAAATTATTTAATTAGATATTTTTTTGCATGCAATTATTAATGCGTATATAGATAGTGATTTGAGTAGAGTTATATGATCTTTGGGCTATCAAATCATATTTTATTGAATCTAAATCATATATATTAGAGCATTCAAGTTGGAGCCTTCACCTCCATCTATATAAAAACACATCTTTTCTCTAGATTTTGTTACTTTTTCTGAAACATCTCTTATCCAACTATCTATCTCTAACTATTTTTTACTCACAAAAACTTTTTTATTATTTTTTTCTTTTTCCTACACACTCACAATAACACTATAGAGGTTGATTATGACCCTCTAAATATAAAGGTGTACTTTACTTTCTTTAAAATTTTCTCTATTATAGAGATTTTAATGTGATAATGTTTTTGTTGTTTCCTTTATTATTTTCTTTATATAATATAGAATAGAGGCTACAATGTGAATACTCTTAGACCTCTTTCTCTTGGGCATAGAAATTTTCGCATATAATATTTAAATAACTCGATAAGTAACATTAATAATTAATACGAGCTCAGCAAAATGATTTAAAAGTTCTAAATCCACCAATAAGCTAATTATATAGAAGCTAAAACCTGCTTTTCTTTTATTAATAGTGAAATAATAAGCTGAACTAATATGGTAACAGTTTCGTTTTATTGTTTCATAAATGCACTAGTTACACCATAGGATTTAAACTTCTAAAGTGAATCACTTAACCATCATAATATCCCATTAAGAACATTTAAAACATATGTATATAAATAATATATGTTTACCTTTTACTTTAGAAAATGTTACTTACATATACAGAAAATGTTACTTACATATCCACTAATTTAGTCTTAAAACCTACACCTTTTGTCCATTATAGGACTAGAATTCTTAACCTCACAAGTTAAAACACATTTTCAACACTTTAGCACCGATAGACTATAAACCTTTTGGTAAGAGTACATTTATCTAAAAAAAAAATTATATCATTAAATGTACAACATTTATACCCTTTTTTGAGTTAATTACTGTTTTCGTCCCTGAGGTTTGTCAAAAATAACGGTTTCAGTCCATTAGTTTAAAAATTGCGATTTCAGTCCATTAGTTTCATTTTCGTAACCAATTCAGTCCACTAACTTAACTCCATCCATTTATTTTGTTAACTTTGGGTGAAATTACCAAATTACCCCTGCTAACTTAACAAATTGTAATAAAAAAATTCTAAAAAATCTAAAAATCTAAAAAATCTAAAAATCTAAAAAATCTAAAAATCAAAAAAATTCAAAAAAATCAAAAAAATTCCAAAAAATCTAAAAATAAATTTTTTTTTAAATCATAAAAATTCTAAAAAATCCAAAAAAATTCTAAAAAATCCAAAATGTTTCATTAAATGTTTCGAACCCGAACCTTTTCGAGCTGAACCGTTTCGACGCGAACGGTTTCGACCCGTACCGTTTCGAGCCGAACCGTTTCGACGCGAACCGTTTCGACCCGTACCGTTTCGACGCGAACCGTTTCGACGCGAACCGTTTCGAGCCGTACCGTTTCGAGCTGAACCGTTTCGACGCGAACCGTTTCGACACGAACCGTTTCGACCAATACCGTTTCGACGCGAACCGTTTCGACCCGTACCGTTTCGAGCCGAACCGTTTCGACGCGAACCGTTTCGACCCGTACCGTTTCGACGCGAACCGTTTCGACCCGTACCGTTTCGACGCGAACCGTTTCGAGCCGTACCGTTTCGAACCGTGTCGAAACGGTTCCGCTCGAAACGGTTCGGGTTCGAAACATTTAATGAAACGGTACGGGTCGAAACGGTTCGGCTCGAAACGGTACGGGTCGAAACGGTTCGCGTCGAAACGGTACGGCTCGAAACGGTACGGGTCGAAACGGTTCGCGTCGAAACGGTACGGCTCGAAACGGTACGGGTCGAAACGGTTCGCGTCGAAACGGTACGGGTCGAAACGGTTCGCGTCGAAACGGTTCGCGTCGAAACGGTTCGCGTCGAAACGGTTCGCGTCGAAACGGTTCGGCTCGAAACGGTTCGGCTCGAAACGGTACGGGTCGAAACGGTTCGCGTCGAAACGGTTCGGCTCGAAACGGTACGGGTCGAAACGTTTCGCGTCGAAACGGTTCGCGTCGAAACGGTACGGGTCGAAACGGTTCGGCTCGAAACGGTACGGGTCGAAACGGTTCGCGTCGAAACGGTTCGCGTCGAAACGGTTCGGCTCGAAACGGTACGGGTCGAGACGGTTCGCGTCGAGACGGTACGGGCCGAAACGGTTCGCGTCGAAACGGTTCGGCTCGAAACGGTACGGGTCGAAACGGTTCGCGTCGAAACATTTAATGAAACATTTTGGATTTTTTAGAATTTTTTTGGATTTTTTAGAATTTTTATGATTTTTAAAATTTTTTTTTATTTTTTGATTTTTTGGAATTTTTTTGATTTTTTTGGAATTTTTTTGATTTTTAGATTTTTTAGAATTTTTTTATTACAATTTGTTAAGTTAGCAGGGGTAATTTGGTAATTTCATCCAAAGTTAACAAAATAAATGGATGGAGTTAAGTTAGTGGACTGAAATGGTTACGAAAATGAAACTAATGGACTGAAATCGCAATTTTTAAACTAATGGACTGAAACCGTTATTTTTGACAAATCTCAGGGACGAAAACAGTAATTAACTCTTTTTTTTCTTCACCATCTCAACTAAAGAGTCACTTTCAGACATTTATACCCTTTTGTTCTTCTCCACCTCAAATAAAGAGTAATTTTCAGACCCCTACTGTCGTTTCAGACCCTCACTATCGACTTATAAATTAAAGTGGTAAGGGATATTGATTTTAGTAATAATTTTATATTTTACAACAAGTTTAGGGTTTTATATGTGTTATATAAAAGCCATTATGGAGAAAGAGACATAAAAGGTACAATGGTCCAACGAAGGAACCAAAACCTTTCAGCCGGATTATCGGTGTAATATTTTGTCCCTCGCAATAGCAATTAATATTGTTTGTTTTGCCATAGGATGCTTAAATATTTATTTTTATTTTCCCAGTGTATAGACGTCGTCACCCATACTATGATTACCCACACCCAAACACGCTCGACCACAAAAATTTCCTCATCCACAACCATTATACAGAATACGCCGATGATATTTAAAATCGGTCATTTCTTATGAGCTCAATATTTCTCATGTTCATTACTCATAAAGGATTTGCTTAACGTGTTGTAGTTGAAACACTTGTTCATATAGTAAGAAACTCATATTAAGTGTTTTAAATAAAACTATTTGATATATTATAAGGAGTTAAATGTCATTTTAGTTCATATGGTTTGGACTATTTTGTCAGTTTAGTTCAAATGTTTCATTTTTCACCTGTGAGCCTAAAATGGTTTCACCGTTGCCGTTTTAGTCCACTGGGTTAACTTCATCCATTATTTATGTTAACGATAGGGGTGTAAACAAGCCCAGAGGCTCGAGAGCTACTTGTTATTGGCTCGGTTAAAAGCTCGAACGAGTCGAGCTTTAACGAGCCCTAGCCCGAGCTCGAGCCTGAAATAGAGCTCGTTTAGTTATCGAGCCCGAGCTCGAGCCTGAAATACAAAGCTTGCTTAGGCTCGCGAGCCTAACCGAGCCCAAACAAAAAGTTATTTATTTTATATATAATATATAATAATGATGATAACATTGGCGAGCCGAGTTTTTAGCTCGTCTAAGGTTGTTCTTAAAATAGCTCGAGCCAAATTGAGCCGAGCTCGAGCTTTAGGTTTTACTCGCGAGCAGAGCTCGAGCTCAAATAAGTAGACTCGAGCCGAGCTCGAGCTTCATAAAAACATGACGAGCCGAGCTCGAGCACCGTCGAGCTCGGGCTCGACTTGGCTCGTTTACACTCCTAGTTAACGAGAAGGGCAATTCGGTTATTTTATATGTAATTCTGTTAACTAGAAGGGCAATTTGACCATATAAAATAACCGAATTGCCCTTCCCGTTAACAAAAATAATGGATAAAATTAACCCAGTGGACTAAAATGGCAATATTGAAACCTTTTTTTGACCAACAGACAAAAAATGAAACTTTATTCTAAACTGTCAAAATGACTTAAATCATAAGGACTAAAATGACATTTAACTCTATTACAAGAGATTAGGATCAAATACAAAGGCTCCTAATTGTAAGAAGGGTAAAAAAACTCATAAAAAAACCCACTACAAAAAAAAAACCCTAAACACCCACCACCACCCAAAAACCTAACCCGTGTGATGGTGGGTGTTTAGGATTTTTTTAGGTTTTTATTGGGGGGGGGGGGGGTTAGGTTTTTGGGGGTGTGGGTAGGGGTGTCAAAATGGGTGGGTTGGGTAGGTTTGGGTAATGGGTTATGATGAGTTTGGGTTATGATGGATTTATTAACAAATGAGTTAGGATGGTTTTAGGTCAAGATGAGTTTTTCTCAAGATGGATTTAGGCGTGATAGGCTAAAATTATAAATAAATAAAAAAACAAAAAAAAATAAAAATAAAAATTAAAAAAATTTAAGAAATAAAAAAATTTAAAAAATAAAAAAATAATAATAAATATAATAAAATAAAAAAGGGTCAATGCTTTTTTTAGGATTCTACGTCATGATGAACTTCATTTGGTTCCCGGTACCAAACCGTACTTACTTGTAAGTCTTATAATATGTGCTGCTCTTAAATTGAACCGAAACATTCTCTAATCTATCATAATAAACCTACTTAGGGGTTGTTTGGTAGCCTCTTAATGACCATTCAGATGTCTCCTCTTAATGGTTTAAAACCTCTGAATGAATAAGAGGTAACCTCAAGTCTGAATGGTTAAGAGGTAACCTCTGAATGGTAAATCATCACATGTCACATTCTTCTACCTTCTCATTGGTAAAATTCTTAATGGTTCCATTAAGAGGTAGCCTCTTAATGACCATTCAGAGGCTATCAAATTAGCCCCTTATAAGTACCGATTCAAATAGACAACAAAATCATATCATATAAATATATAATCATATAGATATATAAACAAACTCAATATACTTACAGAAAAATTCAATATAAACAATTTCATCTAATAACACAACTTCAAATCTAATTGAACTACCAGCTGATCATAGCTAACATCATCCTGACACTTCGCCCAAACTCCACTCGACAAAACCGATCCATAGAACGTTTGACAATCGTTTGCTAACTCCAGCATCCTTCCTCTCAATCTCTCATACATATCTTCATTAATTTTTACATCTATCAATCCAGTTTCCGATTATAATCAACTGAATTCTCACAACATCGACAATCTGATCCAGAAATAGCAGAAAATGATACAAAACAAAATAAAAAAAGGAAAATCAGGTTTAGATCATCGGTTCACGTCGAAATGGTACGGGTTGAAACGGTTCGCGTCGAAACGGTTCGATTCGAAACGGTACGGGTCGAAACCGTTGGCGTTGAAACGCTACGGGTCGAAATCGTTCGCGTTGATACGGTTCACGTCGAAACTGTTCGCGTCGAAACGGTTCGGATCGAAACTAGTATGGGTCGAAACGGTCGAAGATTCCAATGAAATTTTTTATTTTTCTGATTTTTTTTTAATTTTTTAATTTTTTAATTTTTCTGAATTTTTTTAATTTTTTAGATTATATTTTTTTTTAATTTTTTTTTTTGTGAAGTCAACATCTATGAACACTCGAATATGATGGAGAATCTGCCTGTGATGCTCTTTTTAGAGTTACCCATTTACTCAACGTAATACTCATGCTTACCCACGAATTATTTTAAATAGATATCTTACAACCCATCCTGACCCATCCTTAATTATATTTTAACCCATCCTGAGCCAACCTCATTTTTAAAATGATCCAAAATAACCCAAAAAACCTAAATGGGTTTTTATTGCCAGACCTAGATGTGGGTGTTAGGTTTTTTGGTGAGGTATAGTTTTTTTTTTTTTTTTTTTTTTTTTTTTTTTTTTTTTTTTTTTTTTTTTGCGGAGGGGGAGGGGGGAGGTTTAGGTTTTCGGGTGGTGGTGGGGTGGGGTTGGGTGTTTAGATTTTGGGTGGTGGTGTAGTGGGTTTAGGTTATAGGTTATTGGACACTTGTCATTTTATAAATCATTCTTACAATTAGGAGCGTTTGTAGAATAACTTAACATGTTACAAGTTATAGTTAATTTTAGAAAAGATAAATGAAATACATTACTATTTTACTTTGGTAAAAATAAGCAGAGTTTAGGCCTTAGACCGTGGGGTATGGTGGGGTGGGGGTTTGGGGCATGGATTGACACGTGGCTTGGGGGGCTTCGCTGGGCTGACCCAAACCGCTGGGCTATTTGAATATTTTTTAAAACAACAAATTTAATTTTTTTAATATTTTTAAATAAAGAAAATTACATAAAAAAATTCCTAACGTTTATATTTGTTCTTTATCTCTTCTCTCATCTCCAAGACTAGTTGCAACTCGTCACCCTCTAGGTGATCAATGGGCTGGGATAGAAATTTCAAATCATCCCGTTTTTGTTTCAGGGCATCTCTAGCATCTTTGCTCTTTCGAAGTTCGGCCCTTTGTTGTTGGAATACGTTGAATGTATCTAACTTGCATGCAATGTCATCCAATTGATCGCTGTATATTCCCCTACGCGAGCCCGAACTCCCCGCTGAAGGCGATGCCGTATCAGATCTTGATTTTTGAGCGCGCCTTTTTGCGGCATCTCTTCCATATTCAGGACGGTTTGGCAAATCATCCAAAAGGTCCTCAAACTCTTGATCTCGTGCATCAGATTGGGCTTGGGACGAGGCCCTTGACCTTTTGGAAGACGTGTTCCATTCGCTACCACTGGGGATATTCGCCCACTTTGGATGGAACTTACAAATCTCCCAACAATGCATGAAACGGAAGTCGCTCCCCACATTTGTTTTGAATGTAACCAAAGCATTCGTCACAATGTCGGCTTCGGTTTCACCACTTTTTGGGTTTTGCTTTGCTTTATTTAAAAAACCACTAAATTTTGTAAGTTGGCCGCTTATCTCGCTCCACTTCGAGGATAAGCCATCGTTTTCACGATAAGCCTCCCTTCCCAGTTCTTCATGGAATACTTTTGTAACACCTCGAAAATTTACGTCCTATAACGTCTTGACACGTGTCATAACCTTTGAACGTGTGAAAGAATGTTCTTGAAGGACTAAAGTTGACAAACAATGAAACTGTGTAAATATAAGGGTTCAAAGTGTCAACAATGAATAAATATACTCTACAATAACCCTACATGATGTTTATAACCTTAAACGAATGGATCATGGATCATACGAAGCGAATTGTGAAAGAAAGTGGGAGATTACAAACTACAGGGGTTAAATGTGTCAACATGTTAAGTTATACCTCTGAGTGACCTTTTGGCAAACCTGAAGCCGTGTAACGATTAAATATGCTCACTAGAAAGTACCATAAAAATTTCACCAAGTTTCGTTACCGTATGAGAAAGTTGTGATAAAATTCGTGTGTTAGGGTTAGAATCGTTAACATTGAAATTTAGGGCTTTTCGGGTGATCACAAAGTTACCCGAGGACTTAACAAAGATGGTATAAGCCCTAAAGCCCCCATATGTTAACATTGAAGCCTCATAATGCAAGAATTGTAGTGAAAACGACCTTTCGGGGGACCAAGGACAAAAATGCAATAAAGAAAAACATGTTTACCTGATCAGAAGGGCCATGCGGCCCGCCTAAGATATATCAAGATCTAAAGCGGGCCGCCTACGACTGCCAGATGGAGAAAAGAATGGCAGGTGGCTGTTTTCAGCTTCTAACCGACTTACATGCATGTTTTTCGATACCTTGGGCTGTCTAAGGTGGTTTTTAGCTTGTAGGACACATGTTGGTGATTTGGTAACACTCCTAGACTTATGTGTTGATGATCCAAGATGTTTGAATTCATATAAAAGACCCACATTCTTTGCATTCATCTTGCATTCACTTCCTGATCATTTCTGGAGCATTCAAGCAGATCCCAAGCATTCCAAATCATCCATTAGACAAGTGTAAGTACCCTTGACCTTCTCTATTTCAGTTTTGCTTTGTATTTAGCTTAAAAGTCAAACCGACGTAACTACGGTTTGACTTATCGTTTAAACACAAATGGTCCAGCGATTAGGCTAAGTTAAAGTTGTTATAAGTTGGTAATTATATGAGTAATAAACCCCTAAAAGGGCACTCACTGATTCCAATCCTAACTAGGTTGTTTGTCGAGTCAAAGGTTGTCCGAAAAAGTCATCAGAATTGTTATTTTCGATTTAACGCATGATTAACGATACAGAAGGCGTGTAACCTGTTTTATCATTCTTATAACCTGATAATAAGTATAAAAACTTGTCTACGCTTGTTTGATTCGACAACTTTCTGTTTTGAACCGATTCGGAGCCGAAAGTCACATAGTTTGACTTTCTGCTTTGACCTCGATTCTGACCCGGTTTAGATAGGTTTAGACATGCCTTAAAGTTCCATTAGGATCTAGTTACATGTTTGTATAAGCCTCTGCGTTTATACCACATAAATCCTTAATTGTCCGACGTTTCCGTTAATCGCCTAAATATTGACCGTAATGCCCTTATGACCATAAAACAAGAATTTTGGAAATATGAAAGTAAAATAATCTTAGTTACTGATTATTAATCATGTCTGTGAATTTTCACATCAGTCGGAGGTCTAGATTAGGAGTTATGCTTAATGACGTAATTATAACGCTTCTTAGTAATTAATCGGCGTCATTAGCGTAAAGCCTATCTAAACCCCATTTTTGACACCAAACCTTTTACCCACTGATGTAATATAATATTTTGAGATTTTTGAAGATTTTTAATTATTTTTAAACTGATCATAAGCTAGGATTATCGCCTTAATTCGGTAAATACCAAATATGCCCTTTTCGGCCATAAAATAAGTTTTACAAATCCTTTTGATGCCAATCAAATTGCTACTGATTTTAAATGGAGTGTTTTGAACCTGTTTAACTGATCAGGAAACTCAGAATCCTATTTTAACCCGCACGTCGCTTAAAACGGCTTTATACGCGTATTATACGCATAGTTAGGGTTTAAAACTATTTTGGCATATAAGACTTATAACCAAATGTTATAACCTGTTAAAATAAACCATTTTACTGATTTAATCAGACCCGGATCACAGAAGTTAAATTAATTCCTTTTATAATCTTTAAAATGACCAAAATACCCCTACGGGGCTTAATATGAGATTAAACTCGTTTTGGGCATAATGGAAGGTATCATAATGATATCACAACATATTTAAGGCATGTTAACTTAGGAAACCTGTTTAGGACTCTTATGGTTACCCGTTACGCTTCATACGCGTTCGGTTCGGTTTATGTAACTAGTTTACATAAATTAGCCGAAACAGGTCAAACCTTATCGGTTTTATCTCAAAATCCAGAATGTGTATAATATACCCATATTAAGCAAGTCTTCAAACTTGTCGGGTCTAAATCACATTCTATCCGGTCTTCGCTTAATCGTGCGTACGAACCGTATCTTTAAAACTAACCGGTCTAAGCTTAAGCTTAACTAAAGACCCGTTAGGATTCTAATAGGTTATTATAAACCTTTGTTCCAGATTAGGAGAACCGGTAAAAGATACTTGCACTCGCTGATTTTGATTTATACTTGCTCAGGTAAATACTTTTAACTTATTTCCCTATACGGGCTTGGGGTACGGTATATAAAATACCGCTTGGTCGGACATTGAATCTTTAATTGTATGATGGTTAAAGTATTGAGATGTTTCGTTTATATTGTTTTGTTTGCTTAAAGCCTTTGGGGGTTAATGACCGTGTCCCGGATATCCCTGGCATCATTTTACGAAATGGCCACGACCTTAGCACTCAGGTGTAGGCGTACACCTGTCAGTGTCTCATTTAAATAAAGTGGTGTGTCTATTGATCTTTAACCCGGCTCGATCCGGGCTACTGAACGCATAAGGAACATGTAAATCCTTTACAAGTTTATATATTTAAATAAGCATCCCAAGTTATAAAATATTATTTGTGCCTTGTGCCTTAAATGCATTTTCTTAAACTCTTTTCAAAATGAGTCGGTTGATTGTATTTACCAGTGTAAAGGAGCCAATAAGCGCCCCTAACGACCACGAGGCCGGGCCTTCGGGCCGGCGAACTCCTTCTTCTACAAGGAGTGCAGATCCACAAGAACCTTGGAGGGTTTACGAGGAGCCTTCCAGACGATCTACTTCGTATAGCTCAACGCCTCCATATCATCACTCCTATGGGCCTCAGTCCGAGAATGAGCCCAACAATCCGCCACCTTCATACATACCTCTACAACGATCAGCATCGCACCGTTCCTTCGACGACCCTACTCCTGTCTTTCGGGGCCAGTTTAACCCGGCGGACTACCTACCAGAACAAGGGGGTTTTAATCCTCTAGGACCAGAGGATCACTTTTCAGGTGATCAAGCGATGGATATGGACGAGGACACAGATCCCGTCGAGCCTGCAACCGGAACCCCGAACCATCCTGTGGAGATCTCTGATGGTTCGTCTTTTCACGGAACACCATACCAAGGTCCGGATAGTCACCAGGCACGGTTCGAACGGTGTGAGTGGTACTATACACCATCTTACCACTCATCGCCTCACCAGCAGCCGCAACAGCAGCAACGAGATCCCTCTGAGGATCCACGTTTCGTGGCAGTCACGCCACCGCCACCACCGCCGCCAGTTCATCTAGAGCCTCCAGCACCGCCAAGACGTAGGAGGACTGGCGCACGGATGTCAGCACGAGGAGGGGAGTTTCATTTCAGTACCCCTCAACACTCTAGCGGCAGCCACTACCCGCCAATATATGAAGACCCACAAATGGGTGGACCTTCAGTTCCAGTATCAGAGGTGAATTCGGCACCTATAGCACCGTCACCATCGGGTTCTGGCAACCCTATCCCTGCTTATACTGCTCCAGCAGCATACAACCCATACGGACCGCCAGCATACCATAACTATAACTATGCTGAGGATCCTTATCGAGTAGCAGCAAACTACAATGCCTTTCACCCAGAAGGACCTTATGGAACCCCTTGGGGAATAGGAAATCCAGCTCGTGGATATCAAGTACCTGCTCAGCCGCCGCCACAGTACCAGCCACCACGGTTTTCTCCACCAGAGCAGGAGGATCTCCGTCAAAGACTGGGCAAGGTTGAGCGAGACCTCCAGAAAGAGCGTAAGAAGAATGAGGGATTCATGAGTGGTTTGGCAAATTTGCTGAAAGGAAAGAAGAAACGGGATCGTTAAATCCCAATATATATTGTTGTATTTCCTTGTTTAAATCAAGTCCCTACGTGGACATTTATTTATGTGTGTATGTAGTCCCTGCGTGGACATCTATCTTTGTACTTAGTCCCTACGAGGACTTGTCTCTATTAGTCCCTGCGTGGACATTTACTTTTGTAAACTGTCCCTGTGAGGACATGTATTATCTGTATAGCTCCTGCGTGGGCAAGTGTTAATGTGAAAAGTCCCGTTTAGGGCAAAGTGTACTACTTTTAAATTTTTATGGAATGTAAGTTTATAAATTTCATCCTTGCTATGTTATGCATAATTAAACTAGATATGAAATAAATAAATCAAAATCATTCCTTTTAAAATCTATCTGCCTATGTTATTTTTAATTAAGGATCTTAAAAAGTATAACCCAGCCTGCATGTCATTTTAAGACTTGGCCCAGATGGTAAAACTCGTTTAAAAGATTCAAATCCCTGTTAACATCTGTAAACATGTTAACACTCCTGGCAGACATGATTCGTTAAAAACACACGTGTTATTATTATATATGGATCTTTACAAAGATTCCAAACCCAACTAAATGATCTCTGAATCATGGGTTAAATCATTAATAAATATGATCAGTTCTTTTTACCATCCATTGGTAATGGAATGCCTACGGGCCCTTCTCATTTCATATGAGACAAAAGACAGTATTAGTCTGTGACCCTGTCTGATAAAGGTAATGAACTTTGTTCAAACCTTCATGCTTTGATTCTCTGAAATCATAGCTTATAATCTAAATTGTCCCTGTGACTAGGCCTTATGTGCTAATAAAACTGTTATTGTTTTAATAATTAGGATAAATTATATTAGAAATCCTAAATAAATGTGAGTAATAAATTAACCATATATGGTCTATGTTTACCACGGTTAATAAATTGCCATAGAAGACAATTCTATAATAAACTCACCAATAAATTATTGTTAATATGTAACAGTTCAAGCAACATGGCAGACTCAAACGAGGTCAATAGTCACCCAGGGAGAGTGCATGATAATGCCCGGGTAAATGTAGCGGGTGCAGAATTACAGGCAATGATAGATAATGCCGTAAATCGAGCTATGGATAGACAGCTCCATGAATCTAGTGGTACCCGTGCGAGGACCCAATCTGCACCACATTCTAGAACACCCTCCAGGACCCACACTGCCCACAACAGTAATTCTCACCACTCATCAAACCAGAGGAGTGCTCCATCTCAAAGAGTCGTACGGAATCAAGAACCCCGTAATAAGGGTTGCTCCTATAAGTACTTCGTATCGTGCAAACCCAGGGATTTCACTAGGGAAAAAGGAGCGGTAGATTGCATGACTTGGATGGACGAAATGGATACGGTTGTGGATATTAGTGGTTGTGATAATAGGGATATTGTGAAATTCGTGTCACAGTCTTTCAAGGGAGAAGCATTAGCTTGGTGGAGGTCTTTGATCCAAGCTACAGGGAAGGTCCCGTTATACAATATGACCTGGGAACAGTTCATGACACTAATCAAGGAAAATTTATGCCCTCAACACGAGGTTGAGAGAATTGAATCTGACTTCTTGTCGCTGGTCATGAGAAACCTAGACTGTCAGGCCTACCTTACCAGTTTCAACACTTTGTCAAGGTTGGTTCCATATTTGGTAACTCCGGAGCCTAAACGTATAGCTCGATTCATTGGGGGTTTGGCCCCGGAGATCAAAGCAAGTGTGAAGGCTTCCAGACCAACTACTTTTCGGTCAGTAGCGGACATATCGTTGTCCCTTACCTTGGATGCTGTCAGGCTGAGATCGCAGAGGAACACTGATACCGAAAAGAGGAAGCGTGAGGATGACAACTCACGACGTTCAGACAAGAAGCAGAAGGGAAACAATGACCATAAGAAGGGGTCAGGATTTAGGAAGGATGGTCAGCAGTCGGGTGAGAAACCCAGATGTAAAATCTGCAAGAGGCAGCACTTTGGGAAGTGCAGGTATGAATCGAATTCGAATTCACAATCGAAAGCTTTTCCATGTGGGTTGTGCAAGTCCAAGGAACACAAAACCTTGGATTGCAAAAAGATAAAGGATGCGACCTGCTACGGTTGCAATGAAAAGGGGCACATCAAGAGCAATTGCCCAAAATACACCAAGAAGCCCGAAGAGACTAAGAAGACCAATGCTAGGGTCTTCAGGATGGATGCTAAGGAAGCCGTCAAGGACAACAATGTGATAACAGGTACCTTTATCGTAAATGATGTTTATGCGAGAGTGTTATTTGATTCAGGCGCTGATAAGTCGTTCGTAGATAATAAGTTTTGTGAATTGTTGAAATTACCTGTTAAGACCTTAAGTGTGAAGTATGAGGTGGAACTAGCAGATGGCACTTTAGAAACCGCTTCAACCTTATTAGATGGATGTTTCATATCCATTAAGAACCACTCTTTTCCTTTGTCCCTACTTCCTTTAAAACTAGCCGGTTTCGACATAGTTTTGGGTATGGACTGGTTATCTCATAACCAGGCCCAGATTATTTGCAATAAGAAGCAAGTGATGATCAAGACTCCGTCTGGTGAATCACTCACTATCCAGGGAGATACCCAGTATGGGCTGCCCGAGAAAATGTCTATACTCAAAGACTCTAAGTGTTTGAAGAAGGGTTGTGTCATCTACATGGCACAAGTGATTATAGATGAGCCGAAGCCCAAGATTGGGGATATCCCCGTCATTTCTGAATACCCCGAAGTATTTCCTGAAGAACTACCTGGTTTGCCACCAGATAGGCAAGTAGAATTCAGAATTGACATTATTCCTGGATCAGCACCAGTTGCAAGGGCGCCTTATAGGTTGGCAACAACAGAGATGAAGGAATTGAGAACGCAGCTAGATGATTTACTAGCCAAAGGTTTCATCAAACCTAGTTCGTCTCCTTGGGGAGCACCAGTCTTATTTGTCAAGAAGAAGGATGGATCGATGCGTCTGTGCATCGACTACCGCGAGCTTAATAAGGTCACTATCAAGAATAGGTATCCTTTGCCCAGAATCGATGATCTGTTCGATCAACTTCAAGGGGCAAGTTTCTTCTCGAAGATTGACTTGAGGTCAGGCTACCATCAATTGAAGGTTAGAGATGAAGACGTGCACAAAACAGCATTTAGGACTCGTTATGGTCATTACGAGTTCCTAGTGATGCCTTTTGGGCTCACTAATGCACCGGCCGCGTTCATGGATCTCATGAATCGCGTTTGCAAGCCACACTTAGATAAATTCGTCATCGTTTTCATCGACGACATTCTCATCTACTCAAAGAACCAAGCTGACCACGAGAAACATCTTCACTGCATTTTGGAACTACTTCATAAAGAAAAGCTCTATGCCAAGTTCTCGAAGTGTGAATTCTGGCTTCGAGAAGTCCAATTTCTTGGACATGTTGTTAGTGAGCGTGGTATCCAAGTAGATCCCTCTAAAGTTGAAGCTGTCATGAATTGGCATGAGCCAAAGACACCTACAGAAATTCGTAGCTTCCTAGGTTTGGCAGGATACTATAGGCGATTCATTGAAAACTTCTCAAGGATTGCTGCACCCCTGACTTCGCTGACACGTAAGAAGATTAAGTTTGACTGGGGTCCTAAGCAGCAGGAATCCTTTGATATTTTGAAACAAAAGTTGAGCAATGCTCCAGTACTGACATTGCCTGATGGAATAGAGGAGTTTGTAGTTTATTGTGATGCATCACACACCGGGATGGGTTGTGTGCTTATGCAGAAAGGCAAAGTCATTGCTTATGCTTCACGCCAGTTGAAGGTGCACGAAAAGAATTACACCACCCATGACTTGGAATTGGGTGCCGTTGTATTCGCACTAAAACTGTGGAGACACTACTTATATGGAATCAAATGTGTGATCTATTCTGATCACAAAAGCCTTCAACATCTGTTCAATCGGAAGGACTTGAACATGAGGCAACACCGTTGGATGGAAACTCTGAATGATTACGATTGTGAAATAAGATACCATCCCAGCAAGGCGAATGTAGTCGCCGATGCCTTGATTCGGAAGGAAAGGGTGAAACCTATCCGAATCAATGCCAAGCGCATGGAAATAAAGAACAATTTGATGGAAAGGTTGTTAGCTGCACAGAAGGAAGCTGTGTTGGAAGCTAACTATCCTAACGAAAAGCTAGGGGTAACTGAGGAGCAGTTAACTCTTAGCAAGGACGGAATTTTAAGATTGAATGGACGAATATGGGTTCCACTTTATGGGGGACTTCGAGATGTTATCCTTCAGGAAGCCCATAGTTCCAAATACTCCGTTCATCCTGGGGCCGATAAGATGTACCAGGATCTAAGGGCAAACTATTGGTGGATAGGCTTGAAGAAGTCTGTAGCTACCTATGTAGCTAAATGCTTGACGTGTGCGCAAGTCAAGGCAGAACATCAAAAGCCGTCAGGTTTGCTACAACAGCCTGAACTTCCCACTTGGAAATGGGAGATGGTAACTATGGATTTTATCACCAAGTTACCCAAGACAAGGAAAGGAAATGACACCATCTGGGTGATAGTTGACCGACTGACTAAGTCAGCACATTTCCTACCCATTAAGGAGACCTACAGCTCCGATATGTTAGCCCAACTGTACGTGGATAAAATTGTAGCTTTACATGGCATACCTGTGTCTATTATCTCTGACCGAGATACTAGATACACGTCACATTTTTAGAAAAGCTTCCAACAATCTTTGGGCACACGTTTGAACTTTAGTACGGCTTACCATCCTCAGACAGACGGTCAGAGTGAGCGTACTATTCAAACGTTGGAAGACATGCTTCGCGCATGTGTAATTGACTTGGGTGGTAGCTGGGATAAGCACCTACCATTAGTCGAATTCTCCTACAACAATAGCTACCATACCAGCATTAAGGCTGCGCCTTTTGAGGCATTATACGGTAGAAAGTGTAGATCACCCATTTGTTGGGCAGAAGTTGGAGATGTCCAATTATCAGGACCTGAGATAGTGTTCGAAACGACGGACAAGATTGTTCAGATTCGTGACCGTCTCAAAGCTGCCCGGGATAGGCAAAAGAGTTACGCTGATCCAAATCGTAAGGATTTTCACTTCGAAGTAGGTGATAAAGTCCTACTTAAAGTATCACCCTGGAAGGGAGTGATGCGATTTGGTAAGAAAGGCAAGCTAAGCCCGAGATACATAGGACCTTTCGAGGTTATCGAACGTGTCGGGTCAGTTGCCTATAAGTTGAACTTACCTGAAGAGCTCAGTAGTATACACAATGTTTTCCACATCTGCAATCTGAAGAAGTGTTTCGCTGACGAATCACTGGTCATACCCCATACAGATGTGCATATAGATGAGAGCTTGAAATTTGTGGAAAAACCATTGTCGAGGATCGACAGGTTAAGAAGCTTCGAAGGAAGCAAGTACCGATTGTAAAGGTCAAATGGGATGCCCGTAGAGGTCCCGAGTATACGTGGGAGGTTGAATCCACAATGAAAGAAAAGTACCCTTATCTATTTCAGTAAATCTCGAGGTCAAGATTTCTTTTAAGGGGGTGAGGATGTAACACCTCGAAAATTTACGTCCTATAACGTCTTGACACGTGTCATAACCTTTGAACGTGTGAAAGAATGTTCTTGAAGGACTAAAGTTGACAAACAATGAAACTGTGTAAATATAAGGGTTCAAAGTGTCAACAATGAATAAATATACTCTACAATAACCCTACATGATGTTTATAACCTTAAACGAATGGATCATGGATCATACGAAGCGAATTGTGAAAGAAAGTGGGAGATTACAAACTACAGGGGTTAAATGTGTCAACATGTTAAGTTATACCTCTGAGTGACCTTTTGGCAAACCTGAAGCTGTGTAACGATTAAATATGCTCACTAGAAAGTACCATAAAAATTTCACCAAGTTTCGTTACCGTATGAGAAAGTTGTGATAAAATTCGTGTGTTAGGGTTAGAATCGTTAACATTGAAATTTAGGGCTTTTCGGGTGATCACAAAGTTACCCGAGGACTTAACAAAGATGGTATAAGCCCTAAAGCCCCCATATGTCAACATTGAAGCCTCATAATGCAAGAATTGTAGTGAAAACGACCTTTCGGGGGACCAAGGACAAAAATGCAATAAAGAAAAACATGTTTACCTGATCAGAAGGGCCATGCGGCCCGCCTAAGATATATCAAGATCTAAAGCGGGCCGCCTACGACTGCCAGATGGAGAAAAGAATGGCAGGTGGCTGTTTTCAGCTTCTAACCGACTTACATGCATGTTTTTCGATACCTTGGGCTGTCTAAGGTGGTTTTTAGCTTGTAGGACACATGTTGGTGATTTGGTAACACTCCTAGACTTATGTGTTGATGATCCAAGATGTTTGAATTCATATAAAAGAACCACATTCTTTGCATTCATCTTGCATTCACTTCCTGATCATTTCTGGAGCATTCAAGCAGATCCCAAGCATTCCAAATCATCCATTAGACAAGTGTAAGTACCCTTGACCTTCTCTATTTCAGTTTTGCTTTGTATTTAGCTTAAAAGTCAAACCGACGTAACTACGGTTTGACTTATCGTTTAAACACAAATGGTCCAGCGATTAGGCTAAGTTAAAGTTGTTATAAGTTGGTAATTATATGAGTAATAAACCCCTAAAAGGGCACTCACTGATTCCAATCCTAACTAGGTCGTTTGTCGAGTCAAAGGTTGTCCGAAAAAGTCATCAGAATTGTTATTTTCGATTTAACGCATGATTAACGATACAGAAGGCGTGTAACCTGTTTTATCATTCTTATAACCTGATAATAAGTATAAAAACTTGTCTACGCTTGTTTGATTCGACAACTTTCTGTTTTGAACCGATTCGGAGCCGAAAGTCACATAGTTTGACTTTCTGCTTTGACCTCGATTCTGACCCGGTTTAGATAGGTTTAGACATGCCTTAAAGTTCCATTAGGATCTAGTTACATGTTTGTATAAGCCTCTGCGTTTATACCACATAAATCCTTAATTGTCCGACGTTTCCGTTAATCGCCTAAATATTGACCGTAATGCCCTTATGACCATAAAACAAGAATTTTGGAAATATGAAAGTAAAATAATCTTAGTTACTGATTATTAATCATGTCTGTGAATTTTCACATCAGTCGGAGGTCTAGATTAGGAGTTATGCTTAATGACGTAATTATAACGCTTCTTAGTAATTAATCGGCGTCATTAGCGTAAAGCCTATCTAAACCCCATTTTTGACACCAAACCTTTTACCCACTGATGTAATATAATATTTTGAGATTTTTGAAGATTTTTAATTATTTTTAAACTGATCATAAGCTAGGATTATCGCCTTAATTCGGTAAATACCAAATATGCCCTTTTCGGCCATAAAATAAGTTTTACAAATCCTTTTGATGCCAATCAAATTGCTACTGATTTTAAATGGAGTGTTTTGAACCTGTTTAACTGATCAGGAAACTCAGAATCCTATTTTAACCCGCACGTCGCTTAAAACGGCTTTATACGCGTATTATACGCATAGTTAGGGTTTAAAACTATTTTGGCATATAAGACTTATAACCAAATGTTATAACCTGTTAAAATAAACCATTTTACTGATTTAATCAGACCCGGATCACAGAAGTTAAATTAATTCCTTTTATAATCTTTAAAATGACCAAAATACCCCTACGGGGCTTAATATGAGATTAAACTCGTTTTGGGCATAATGGAAGGTATCATAATGATATCACAACATATTTAAGGCATGTTAACTTAGGAAACCTGTTTAGGACTCTTATGGTTACCCGTTATGCTTCATACGCGTTCGGTTCGGTTTATGTAACTAGTTTACATAAATTAGCCGAAACAGGTCAAACCTTATCGGTTTTATCTCAAAATCCAGAATGTGTATAATATACCCATATTAAGCAAGTCTTCAAACTTGTCGGGTCTAAATCACATTCTATCCGGTCTTCGCTTAATCGTGCGTACGAACCGTATCTTTAAAACTAACCGGTCTAAGCTTAAGCTTAACTAAAGACCCGTTAGGATTCTAATAGGTTATTATAAACCTTTGTTCCAGATTAGGAGAACCGGTAAAAGATACTTGCACTCGCTGATTTTGATTTATACTTGCTCAGGTAAATACTTTTAACTTATTTCCCTATACGGGCTTGGGGTACGGTATATAAAATACCGCTTGGTCGGACATTGAATCTTTAATTGTATGATGGTTAAAGTATTGAGATGTTTCGTTTATATTGTTTTGTTTGCTTAAAGCCTTTGGGGGTTAATGACCGTGTCCCGGATATCCCTGGCATCATTTTACGAAATGGCCACGACCTTAGCACTCAGGTGTAGGCGTACACCTGTCAGTGTCTCATTTAAATAAAGTGGTGTGTCTATTGATCTTTAACCCGGCTCGATCCGGGCTACTAAACGCATAAGGAACATGTAAATCCTTTACAAGTTTATATATTTAAATAAGCATCCCAAGTTATAAAATATTATTTGTGCCTTGTGCCTTAAATGCATTTTCTTAAACTCTTTTCAAAATGAGTCGGTTGATTGTATTTACCAGTGTAAACTGACGTATTTTCTTAAAAAGGTTAAGTGCAGGTACTACGCGTAATAGGCTGGCTTTTCTCCTAGCATCCACCATAAGTCTCGCAAGCTTGGATGTCATAGACTGTTGAACATTGTTTCCTTTTTATTTTGATCTACATGTGGATTTATATTCAACTACTTGTGATACTTAATATTACAATATTGTTTGGTTGAATTAAATCTATACTTTGCTTCCGCTGTGCATTTAAATATTGTGTTGTTTGACTATTATGTTGCCAACCACGTCACGATACTCCCCCACCGGGCCCACCGGTGACACGTGGAAATCGGGGTGTGACAGGTTGGTATCAGAGCCAACATTGAGTGAATTAAACACTAGCCTTTTGTGTTTAATCTCAATGACACAATTGCACATTAATAAATCTTCGAGTCTAGATAAAGAACTTAGGAATAATCCAAAATGTTTTTATTTTACTTTTAAATTTGTCCTTTATTTTTCCTTGTTATTACCTTTGTTTATATGGACAGGTTTAAAAATGCCGCCAAGATTCAGGCGAGGAAGTCGAGGAAAGGAGCCAATAAGCGCCCCTAACGACCACGAGGCCGGGCCTTCGGGCCGGCGAACTCCTTCTTCTACAAGGAGTGCAGATCCACAAGAACCTTGGAGGGTTTACGAGGAGCCTTCCAGACGATCTACTTCGTAAAGCTCAACGCCTCCATATCATCACTCCTATGGGCTTCAGTCCGAGAATGAGCCCAACAATCCGCCACCTTCATACATACCTCTACAACGATCAGCATCGCACCGTTCCTTCGACGACCCTACTCCTGTCTTTCGGGGCCAGTTTAACCCGGCGGACTACCTACCAGAACAAGGGGGTTTTAATCCTCTAGGACCAGAGGATCACTTTTCAGGTGATCAAGCGATGGATATGGACGAGGACACAGATCCCGTCGAGCCTGCAACCGGAACCCCGAACCATCCTGTGGAGATCTCTGATGGTTCGTCTTTTCACGGAACACCATACCAAGGTCCGGATAGTCACCAGGCACGGTTCGAACGGTGTGAGTGGTACTATACACCATCTTACCACTCATCGCCTCACCAGCAGCCGCAACAGCAGCATCGAGATCCCTCTGAGGATCCACGTTTCGTGGCAGTCACGCCACCGCCACCACCGCCGCCAGTTCATCTAGAGCCTCCAGCACCGCCAAGACGTAGGAGGACTGGCGCACGGATGTCAGCACGAGGAGGGGAGTTTCATTTCAGTACCCCTCAACACTCTAGCGGCAGCCACTACCCGCCAATATATGAAGACCCACAAATGGGTGGACCTTCAGTTCCAGTATCAGAGGTGAATTCGGCACCTATAGCACCGTCACCATCGGGTTCTGGCAACCCTATCCCTGCTTATACTGCTCCAGCAGCATACAACCCATACGGACCGCCAGCATACCATAACTATAACTATGCTGAGGATCCTTATCGAGTAGCAGCAAACTACAATGCCTTTCACCCAGAAGGACCTTATGGAACCCCTTGGGGGAATAGGACATCCAGCTCGTGGATATCAAGTACCTGCTCAGCCGCCGCCACAGTACCAGCCACCACGGTTTTCTCCACCAGAGCAGGAGGATCTCCGTCAAAGACTGGGCAAGGTTGAGCGAGACCTCCAGAAAGAGCGTAAGAAGAATGAGGGATTCATGAGTGGTTTGGCAAATTTGCTGAAAGGAAAGAAGAAACGGGATCGTTAAATCCCAATATATATTGTTGTATTTCCTTGTTTAAATCAAGTCCCTACGTGGACATTTATTTATGTGTGTATGTAGTCCCTGCGTGGACATCTATCTTTGTACTTAGTCCCTACGAGGACTTGTCTCTATTAGTCCCTGCGTGGACATTTACTTTTGTAAACTGTCCCTGTGAGGACATGTATTATCTGTATAGCTCCTGCGTGGGCAAGTGTTAATGTGAAAAGTCCCGTTTAGGGCAAAGTGTACTACTTTTAAATTTTTATGGAATGTAAGTTTATAAATTTCATCCTTGCTATGTTATGCATAATTAAACTAGATATGAAATAAATAAATCAAAATCATTCCTTTTAAAATCTATCTGCCTATGTTATTTTTAATTAAGGATCTTAAAAAGTATAACCCAGCCTGCATGTCATTTTAAGACTTGGCCCAGATGGTAAAACTCGTTTAAAAGATTCAAATCCCTGTTAACATCTGTAAACATGTTAACACTCCTGGCAGACATGATTCGTTAAAAACACACGTGTTATTATTATATATGGATCTTTACAAAGATTCCAAACCCAACTAAATGATCTCTGAATCATGGGTTAAATCATTAATAAATATGTGAAAAACCTAAAACACATCAGACATATTATACTTGTAAGTACACATATTATACACATATTATACACGGTTAGATCCACATCAGACTTAGCAAAACAATTATCAAATTAAAGTGAAAAACCTTACAGATTTTATTGTATATTTGTTTTAAAAAATAAGAGTGGAGTATATAAAAACTATTTGAGGTTTAAAAAATTGTAAAACTTATTTTAAATAAAAAGCCAAACTTGGCAAGTGCAATTTATTATCCTTCTTACACTTCTTAAAAAATGTTTTTATTTGATCCGCGTTCTTGGTTATCTATAATAAGATTTTTTTAAGAAAATTAGAGCAATCTTTTTCACTTTTAAAGTTATTTAATAATCAAAAGAGTAAATTACTTTTTAAGTCCCTGTGTTTTAATGGTTTTAACCATTTCAGTACAAAATCAAAAAGTTTAACGCCCTGAGTCCCTAGCCATTTATTTTATAACGTTTTGAGTCCAATTCTGTTCATTTTATAACGATTTGAGTAAAAAAAAATTGGACTTAAAAGGTTAAAATTTGGACTCAAAAGGACTCAAATGGTTAAGGAAAATGTTTATAGGGACTCAGGTCGTTAAACTTTTTGCTTTTGGACTCAACTAGTTAAAACCACTAAAACACAGGACTCAAAAATAGTAATTTACTCTAATCAAAATCTTCTATGTTTACCATTTCCCATTGTGAAAGTATACACAAACAATCAAATACTAGAAATGAAAACTACAATAATACCCTTCCAAAGGAAACATGAAACATTCATTCATACTCAAGTCATTACATCTCTCTTCCATGCTTTCTTTGATTTTTTGTTCCAAATTCTTACTTTTCTTCATGTTATTATCATTGTTAACTTATGATCATGCATATATTTGTTCCTATATATATCGATTCCTCGAGTTTGTATCTACAACTCTGCTAGATTTGATCACACTTCTTGACCAATCTTGGGTGAACAAGTGAGAACAGCATCAGCAACTGTGAGAAAGATCTTGTTTTCACCTATCAGATCAGGAAAACCAGATGCATATAGCTTGTCTATCACCAATCTACCAGGGTTTGCAAGAACAAGCTGTCAAAACAGTTTTATATATATTAATCATTTATTATACGTAAAAATGGCATAACCGTAATTTGAAAAAGTTTCCTAACCTGCACATCTCTCTTAACCAAACTCCTGTACAGCTCTTCAAATGCATGTATTCCACTAGTATCTATGTCTGTAACAGCTGCAAAACCAAAAAAAACCTGATATGGTGAGCAAAACCCGAGTGGCGCAAAATGTAAAAAAGAACCAGCAAATTTCTTACGTGACATTTCGATGATCAAGAACTGAATTCTTGGTTGGTATGTTTTTCTTAGATGATCATCTTCCTCAGTTAACCATCTCAGTATCCTGTAGAAAGTGCACGTATTTTTATTTTTCGCGTGCATAGACAACATAGGAATAATGTTTTTAAGGAAAGATTGTTACCTTTCTTTGATGTAGTTAGAGTTAGAGAAATAAATAGCAGAATCGACTCTCGTGATCAAAACGCCAGGGACTTTAGATGCTTCGGGATATTGTTGTATGTTTCTGTAAACACTTGTCATGGGAATTCTTCCCAAAATAGCCGTTCTTGGTCTTGTAACTTGAAGAAGGATTTTGGCGAAAGATATCGCGACCTAAATATATATAAAAAATTAATAAAAAATAAAAACACATCAAAATTTATAAAAATAAACATATTAGTAAGTTAACAGTAGGGGTGAATCGTGTCAGGTTGGCATGTTGAATCATTGAACCAGAACACAACCTATATATTTATTCATGTTAAAGACATCAATGCAAACCCGGACCCACTTAAAATCTTGTAAGATGAACACCATCCATATAACCCATTTATTTAAAGAGTTGAATGGGTTGACGTGTTTCATTAAATGGGTTACACAGGTCAACTTGAACATGACCCACTTATAAATTATAATCGTGTCAAATATGACAACCCAAAAATATATTATATTTGTGTTGTGTCCGGGTCATATTGGGAATTGCCACCCCTGGTTAAAAGATGGTTTAATTCTTACAGCAATCAAAAGGCCGATCTCAACAGATGCGAAAACGACACCAAGAAAGGCTCCCAAACAAGCAACGAAATCAAATTTGTCGATTTTCCAGATTAAAATTGCAGCTTCGTAGTCGATTAAACCGATCACAGCAGATATGATGATTGAAGAGAGGATTGCATTTGGGGTGTACTCAAAAAGTGGTGTCAAGAATTTCAAAGTGAGGAAAACCATTAGTGACATCACTATGTTAGAGACTGCTGTTTGGCAGCCTGCCATAAAATTTACAGCCGAGCGCGAAAATGAACCTACAAACAAATAAAAATAGAAATAATTATAGAAAACCAGTAGGTTCATTATTCACCATGTTATTTTAAAAATCATGTTTAGATATACATTTTTAAAAATGATTAGGAGACTCAAGATATTAATTACCTGTTGCGACATAGCATGATGTCATTGAGCCTACCACATTCATCGTTCCCAACGCTATCATTTCTTTGTTCCCGTCGACTTGGTAATCCTTCATTGAAGCAAAGGTTCTTCCAATTGCAATGGCTTCCTGATGTATGAAGAAAAAGTGGTATGATGAAATGTTTTTCATAGCAAGATAAAAACAATATTTGATATAGCCATATAGGTACCAATCGCGACTTGTTTACTCAATAACGGGTGAGTTTGAGTTTATATATCATCTGTAACGGGTCAAATGGGTAAAATCTTACAAAAGTTTAGGTGAAACCAAAAAGGGTCGAACGGGTCAAAGTTGTCCAAAGTGTAATGAGATGCTTACAACACATTAAATCACTTTACTAAAAATATTAAGATTTATATTGCAAATTATATTTGATCGTAAATCTATCTGTAGAATTCAAAAAAGGGTTGACAGATAATAAAGATTATATTTTTTTAACCCGTTAACCAGCCCGTCCATTTGAGATATACTGAACATACAATAAGAATTTGCATGCTTGAAATGGACCTACCGTTAAAGCTATCATACCGGCCACGATACCGATTCTAAACCCTTTTAGAAGATTTTCACCCGAAAAATAAATCTCATTTACAGATGGAGGGTTAATTCCTTTCTCTATATGTTTCACCTGTGAGAAAAGAGACAAAAATACATATTTTCTTTTATCAAATAAGAACTTTTGTAAAAAAAATAAATAAATAAACACCAGCAAAACTTACAATTGCGACACCTTCCTTATCCGCGTGGGAGATATACACGAAAACAGTAGACAAGATAACCGAGATTAATGGCGCAATCGCAGGCACCCAAAACAGCTTCTTATTTTTCTTTCCCTGTATTTCAATTTATATTAAAATTATTATTCAAACAAAAGCGTTTCATGTCAACCTAACCCGTTTTGACCAGTCAACCAACCCCACTGGCCCGCCCATTTTGCCACCTCAAGTATCTAGAAACCATGAATACTTACAAGGTACTTGGCGGAAAGTAGAAAAAACAAAAAACTTGCTCCAATCACTATTGTTTGCCAGTTCCACTGCAATATTTACACAAAGAAGTTATTCATATAAGCTTTGTAAAAAAAGTGTGTTGTACTGTAAAGAGAGAAAGCTACCCCATGATCAACGGACCCGAAGACCGATTTCATTACAGAAATAATATCAGTTTTCTTTGTGAAATGTTTGATGCCAAGAAAACCCTTTAGTTGTTGAAGGGCTATGGTTATTGCAGCTCCCCCCATAAACCCCACAACAGCAGCATGGGATAGAAAGTCGATTAAAAACCCCAATCTGAATCCACACACACAAACACAGAAAAAAGAAACTTTAGATATATACGCCACTTAACGTAAACAAGAGATGGCACTTTTGACCCGTTTACTTTTAAATGGGCAACGGGTCAAACGAAAAACTTAGCTGAAAGGGAAACGGGTCGAATGTATTGAACTGGTCGAAAGTCGTCCAATGTGTATTTAAAAAAAATAGTTTATTATAATTTATTGCCTCCCAACCCCGCTTTAGCTAGGGGCAAGTCATATTTAACGCACTACCTATTTATAAAAAAATGGCGAAAAAAAGTTTGTGGCCCAGCCAGTTCGACCCGTACTAAAAATAACTGGTTTCAATCCAAACCCGTTTGGAACGATTACCCATCCCGCTCAATATGCCACCTTAATCATTGGTTTACCTAAGAACTCCAAGAGTAGCTTGGGTAATTCCTGCAAAAAAGGTAGCTGTAAATGCAAGCCTACGATACTCATTTGCATTATTCACCGGATCGAATTCATTTTGAAGAAGTGTCCCCAACAAAAGGGACACAACTGCAACAGGTCCTATGGCTATATCTCGTGAACTACCCATAAATGAATAAATCAAAGGAGGCACGAAGCTCGAATCTACAAAGGAAATTAAAAACAAATTCATCATCAATACATTGCATTAGGTGAACGAATATAATCAGTAATGCGAAGATAAAGCTTACATAGTCCATATTGAGGAGGTAAAAATGCAAGTTTTGAGTATCCAATGTCCTGTAATGGTTGTAATGGTATGCATGTGAAAATGGTAAGTTATTGAGATTAAGAATCTTCTTATCATCTTACAGAATATGTGGCACTTTCGACCCATTTACTCTTTAATTGGTTGATTCGGGTTATGTTTTATCTCAAACAGGTCAAATATCTTATAACAAAGCTTAAAAGGATACACATCAAACTGGTCAAATAGATCGACAGTTGCGTAAACTCTAAAGTGATTTTGAATGCATAAAATGTCATAAAATCGTTTTATTAAAAAAGATAGATTTTGTCTTTAAATGATATAACTTGTGTATGCATAGTTGACATTGATAATATTAAAAAAATGAAAATCTTGGAAGAAGTGACTTTCGTAAAATCATTTTACAAAGTTACCCGTTTTGACACGTTACACAACCTGCTCGAACTGCGTCTACCTCTATATAAAATAGTAAAGTACCTGAGGAATACAAAGACTTGCAATGGTGAGCCCAGAAATAAGGTCTCCTCTAAACTTTTTGAGATTATAACTTCTGCCCCATTCAAGAATAGGGAATATTGCTTGAAGGCCAAGCATGAACTGTCTGGATTTTGGTTGATCTTTAAAGGGGCGTAAAGGATCATCCGAAAAAAGCGTTTCTTTCACGGTAGTTTTGAATTCTTTCAGTAAATCTTGTTTTGGAGGAATTCCAACCTTATGAATGTAAGGCACATTGTGTCTTTGACTTTGACTTTGACTCTCGGACGAAGAAAGGCTTTTTGTGTCCATGTCCTTAATTACCTGTATTTCATAAAATCAGAAGAATATTAAAAAACCGGAATATTATGAGAAATACAATATATCGTTGTAATGAATATCACACAAAAATAAACGCATTAAGGAGATAGATACCGAAAAACAGAAGACTAAAAGTTATTGGAAGTCAACTGATGCAATGCCTTATTCTGAATGAGATTGTGTAACCTTAAGCTTAAATAGGTAATGTATGGAGTTTGTGGATTTCAAATAGTAAGAGTCATGATTAAGCTTTTGACTACACCAACTCAATTTCGAATTTTCCAGTTGCACCTTGAGCTTTTTGGTCATTTGGTTCACTTTTCAGATTAAAAAAGAATACATGTATCAAATTTCAAACATTACAAAGAAAGTCACTTCTGCAGAACATTTTTAATTGTGACAAAGGGACACGCGTACATGTGTTCTTCACTCACAACTCATGGGCTCAAAGAAAATGATAAATCTGATATCAACAGTGGACCAGTAGCATAAGTTTAAAGAACTAACATCCAATATATAACTTTTATCTAATTTTTATTCCCTCTTATAAGTTATAAAGGTCATTAAAAGTTCCAATATAACTTCAAGGGCATAAAGGGCAAACCAGATTCTGCAGTGGAAAGTGTAAGCAATATTAAGTTTTCAAATTCCAGCTTAATTAGCATCCACTGCTTTTATATTAATGCTGTTTACTGAAACAAACTATACTTTAAATAAATGTAAGAACAAGGCCTAACAGACACTAATGTCGATTCTGTGGCGAGTAGTAATCATTTATCATCATCCAATAAAGAATCAGATCTTTCGTGCTACACGTTACTTCAAATCTGGTATAAATGCGGTTACTTGTAACATTAAAATTTGAGTGTTATAACAAAGAACACTATCCAACTAAATAATTCAAACTAGGTAAAGGAAAAAAGAAAACTTAATGAAATCAAACAAATCCATAGTTCCAGTTATCTTGTTTAAAACTTACACATATCTATAAGCGATTATGGTGTCACGTATCACAATAGTTTAAGTCAATACTGATTGGAAAAAGTCTAATACACAAGTAAAGCAGATATATATAACGCAGTAGGTGCGCTTCATGGCTAAACGATTGATTCATCGACATGACTGTAACACACTCAAGAAAATCTTGTTGTTAGACCATGTGTAGTGAAATAACCAAAAAGTGCAATAACTACTGCCATGTAATTGCCACGTAGGCATAGACACAATAACTAGGTGTGTTGGTTTAACTAAAAATTAAACAAAATAAAATAAACAAAAAAGATGTGATTGGTTTAGTGTATAGTGGACCCCACCTCTTTTCTCTCTAACGTCTGTTAACGCTTTGGCGGAGGGCGCTCTCCTTTGGCTACGTGTAATGGTGTTTGGCGCCATGGATGTGTGACGTAGAGGCGTTAACGGCTCCACTACACATACACATGGTCTTAGATAACTAAGAACCTAATTTGTAAACTTAAAAAGTCAAGAGTTGACCATTAACTACTAAAATAACCAAAAAAAAATACCCAACATCAGTCCCCCATCATATGATTAAAAGCCATAAACCTAAGACTAAACTACAACCATTCTTTTCCACAACACATTTGATGGTTCAAAAACAATAGTATAATAATAATAACAATCCAAAGATAACACAACAGCATAAACAATTAAAAAGATATGTTTACCAATCCTGAATAACACCTCCAAATCAGTCCAGATTCATTGCACCTCTCAGAACCATATAGCTTTTTCCCAAATGGGTTAGCTAACAACCCAAAATAGTGGTTCAAATGGGGTTTTATTTTAGTAATGGGTGTGGAGATTGATAAAGAGGTGAATATTCAAGTCAGAATCAAGTGGGTTGGCAGCCATGAAAGTGGAGGGAAACATGGGAAGACGATGATGAATGTGGACGTGAAAGGGACAAGGTTCAGTTTGTTGAATTCAATGCATGAAGTTTGTTTGTTGTTCAATTTGGTTTTCGCCTTTAATTGTGTGGTTAACAGGTGGACGGAAGATCTAGTTTTAAAAGATGCGTAACATCACTTGTAATTTTATTCATATTAATTAATTATAGTATTAATTAATTAGAAGTGGGTTACCATTCAAGCTTTCCTTCTAAACGTAAATAAAAAATTGAGTAAATTACAAGTTTTGTTCTTTATGTTTGTCCCAAATTTCAGGCGTTGTCCTTTACCTTTAAAATTGATGACTTTTGTTCTTAATGTTTGAAAATATTGCACGTTATATCATTTATGGCAAACTCAGTTATAATTTTCAGTTAAATTATGTCATATGCGCTGCACATGAGGGTAGAATGGTCATTTCACCTTCCACTTGTCTTTCCCCCTCTTTAATACCCTGATAACATCCCAATCGTTTCACCTTTGCAAATTAGGGCTCTTCATCACCTATCAAATTAGGGTAAAGATTCTTTCTTCTGCTGGACCCTATCATCATCAGAAAGTTCACCTTCATCAGATGGAGATTTGGCATCGGCCCACCGAGAGGATCTTATTGTCCGTGTGGGCACGTAATCATCTTCTAGTGGCCCTTCATCCTGATTGTACCCAAGGTGCTCTTCCTGTGCAAAAGAAGATAAACCAACATGCAGTTCAATTCCAGGAGAATCATGCTTCGCAATACGGGGTTCAAATCCAAGAGAATCATGCTTGCCAGTATCAATTGGAGTATTACATGAAGATTGAACCTTATTACTTTGTACAGGGGATTTTTGCGCAATAGCTGTAGGAACGATAGGTGATCGACGGTAGGATTTAGGCAATGGAGGAGGAGGGGGTAGAACAACATTCGCTGGTGAAGATCTAGTCACTGATGAATTACTAGCTTCCTTATCATCTCTATCTCAAACAATAGGTGAAAACTCTTTTTACTACTATTAAACTGAGAACAGTTTTCCATCTTCAAACCCTAATTTGATGGGTGATGAAGAGCCCTAATTTGCAAAGGTGAAATGATTGGGATGTTATCAGGGTATTAAAGAGGGGGGAAAGACAAGTGGGAGGTGAAATGACCGTTCTACCCTCATGTGCAGTGCACATGACATAATTTAACTAAAAATTCTAACTGTGTTTGCCATAAAGGACATAACGTGAAACATTTTCAAACATTAAGGACAAAAATCATCAATTTTAAAGGTAAAGGACAATCTCTGAAATTTGGGACAAACATAAAGGACAAATCTTGTAATTTACTCTAAAAAATTAAAAATAAACAAATCATGATAGGATATTCCAAAAATAAAAAATAAAAAATAAAAAATAAAGAAATCATGATGGATAAAAAAGAGGGTCAATAAAAAGAGACGTTAATGAATCAAAGGTCCAACTGATTGTCGCGTCTATATTGTAAATATGCAGTTACGAGGGATATTCGAAAGTGCTTGGAATGTGATTTTATATTTGAAAGTCACAAAACCATTATTAGTTTAGTTTTTTACGAGTTCATTACGAAAACAAAGGGTGGGGGTACAAAATCCAAATTTCCTAAAAAGTGTAAAAAGTCATAAAACACTATAGTTTCAACCATAAAACAGACCTAAAACCCACAAATAACAGACTGAAGACTACTAAAACACCATATCAAACCATAATAGTCTACAAAAACTTCAAATACGCAATCGTAGAACTATGAATATGAAACAAAACATGCTAACCAACATAAAACACAATAATATTTGTCATTAAATAATCAAAGTCTTATCATCCAAAACACAAAACACAACTAATATATATGATGTTTTAGTAATTTTCATTTTTTTTTTATTTGGGGGGTCTTAGGTGTGTTTTATGATTAACATTTTGGTTATTTTATGACTTTTTACACTTTTTTGAAAATTTGGACTCTGCAGCCAACTCCTAGCCCGTAAGTATAATAACCTATACTACAATACACACGAAATTTAGAAGAAAAAAGACATTAAGTTGAAAAAAACCTAAAAAGGTACGACAAAAAATAAGTAAAAGAAAAAAAGTTCAAATTTTAATGTCTAAATAACAATTACAATAAAGCGCAAGGAAAAATAATGAAAATTAAAAAAAAATCTTATTAAAGGTAAGGGACTAAACATGTTTTAGGGTGGAGGGGTTGCTCTGCGAGTTAGGGGTCTAGGGTAGCAACCCTAAGGGGGTACGCCACCACCACCCCTTAGGTTACCTTGGGCGGGTTAGAATCAAGGGTAGAGGAACTCAGAGAAAGGTAAAGGGTGGAATGTGTTTAATTGGTGGATAAAGTAAAGAGGTAGGGCTCGTAGTTCTAGAGTAGTTGGAAGGAGCGTTGCCAATGATTTTGAGTTTTTATGGTAGTTTAGAGTAAAAATGAACTAGGGTAGATGAAAGAAATGCCCCCTCCATCCTTAGTTCCTTACCAAAGTTGATGGGCCAAAGATGGGTGATGTTTACAAAATAGCCTTTTGACATATATATATGGTAGAGTTCATGCGAGAACCGCCCTTATTACGAGAACCACGAGAACCAACGTGAACACATAAACACCCCCCCCCCCCCTCCCAAAAAAATATACCTCACCAAAATCTCCCAAAAACCCAACCCCCACCCCTCAAAAACCTAAACCACCCACCCCCTAAAACCTAAATCACTCACCCAAGCTAAATGCTAAAAACTAAACCCTAAAGCTAAACCCTACAACTAAAAACGTTTTTTTTAGTTAAATCGCGACTTTAACAAAAAAATTATTATAAATAAAAAGCTGCGATTTTTAACGAAAAATTAAAAAAAGTGTTTTTTTTTAATTTTTTAAGTAGTTTTGGTTGTATTCACACTGGTTCTCGTGATTCTCGCAATAAAGGGTAGTTCCTAATGGATCCTTGCCCTATATATATATATATATATAGGGTGGGGTTCTAGAATGAACACTAGTGTATTTGTGAACTGAGTGAGCAAATTGATTTACATCATCAAAATGTAAAATACACTAGTGTATTTTCATCATCGAATCCTGATCAAATCCTAGCCACTGATTTACACTTGTGTATTGATAGTGAACTGTGTGAACTGATCCTAGCCCTTGATTATCAATACATAAGTGTAAAGCAATGGCCAGGATTTGATAAAGAAAATACACTAGTGTATTTTCCGATATGATGATGTAAATCAATGGCCAGGATTTGTTCGCTCGGTTCACAAATACACTAGTGTTTACTCTAGAACCCTACCATATATATATATATATATATATATATATATATATATATATATATATATATATATAGTGAAAGTGTAAAATACAATATTGCTTAACGTACAAGCGTACGCTATGAAATTACGCACGTTGTAAAATTCAAAACTCTAATCACGTATGTTATACTTATGTAATGAAGCATGTTATAATTATGTAATGAAGCATGTTATGGTTTTCAACATGCGTGATTATGTCTTTTCAACATACGTGATTAGGGTTTTGAGTTTTACAACGTACGTAATTTCACAGCGTACGTGTCACACACTGACTTTTGCGGAAGCGTGGTTATTGGTGTGACTTCTTAATACCATAGCATTCAATCATAACAACGCTATATGATAAAAACATGAGATGTTCATCCATTAATTAAGTTTAGAAAATACCACAACATACTTGTCTTGAAAACATCGACACCAAATTAAGTAACAAACCATGACATGTTTAACTGAGTTCATAAAGACTCCACAAAAGACTTTAAATAAAACCTGAGTTTAGAAACATGTATCCCGTCCAGGAATAGGATACACCCCCTAAACTCAACAACCATGGATAACATCTTTTATTCACGACGCAGCTTGAAGACACATGCATACACTTGCCAGATCCATTAGTTCCCTGAAATACATGTAGTTTAAAAACATCAACAAAAGTTGAGCGAGTTCATGTGTTCGTGAGTATGTATAAAACCTTTGTAAACAGTATAAGTATGAATGCCCCGGTATGATAGCAAACAAGGAAAAGATCACCAATGGTTTGCAAGGCCACTGATATGTGTGACGGTGTAGGAAGACTCAAACCTAGCAAAGTTGTACCGGGCTTCCGGCTGGAAGACATAGTCACCCTATGGGCCAACCTGGTCCTCATGGGTGTGGGCTCGCTACACCCAAATAGATCTATCACTCATGTCCCTCGGTCCTTATACGAGGATTAATGGTCCCAAGTATCCGCCTACCCAATCACATGATCTATGGTTCTTTCCTAGGCTAACCATACCAATAGTATCTGTATGTAATCCTTTTGTAACATGTATTTCACCCCCGAAGTAAATAAACAAAACAATTTAAAGAAAAGGGGGACATGAACTCACTGTATTGCGTCTTCAGAACTAGTAACTCCGATCTCGTCAGCAAACACGACTACCTACAATGTACTAGTGTCTATTAGGCGGACGGGTCGTGCCTTTTCTTAGTATTAATGTCTTGGAGTTACGTTTCTAATGTTATTCCAAGTTGTATAATTATTTGTCAAAATAATTAATATTTCAACTTAAATTATATTTAGTTTTGGAATAATTGTTTAAGCAGTATTTCTGTATTAATACTTCTCAAGTATTTAACTTCGTATTTCCTTCCTAAGGATGGGGATATTTTATACATATACTTTCGTATTCTCGTATCCGTATTCTCAAAATAATATATATTCAAGTCTCACTTTAGAGAATATATATATAACTTATTTGTCAAGAATAATGTATTCCAAGAAAATATATATTTTTTCCCAAAAATCATATCTTCTAAATATACTAGGAAAATATATTTTTATCTCCCAAAAATAATATATTTTCTTCTTCTTGAAAATATGACCTAACTTGGTAATATGTACAAAAATCATATTTTCACTTCTTTCGTTTCCAAAATAATATTTGCCAAAAATATATTTATGAGAGTATTTTCCGGAATATTTTGTAAGTTACGTTTTTGCGTTCGGTTTCACAATATCAAGTGTGTAACTTATATATTTATTCCTTGTGATTTTTGATATTTTTTGGATTTGTAAGTTCTTGGTATTTTTGTTAAGTTATATTACTTTACCCTAAAATAACATAACTTATTTCACAAAGTATATAAGTATTTACACAAGTGTCTTTAATGTAAATATATATTCTAAATACATATTTATCCATTTTTTTATTTATAAAAACCAACCTCCAATATTTGTATTTTTGTAACAAATTCTATGGCAAAGTTTATATTGAAAACCATAGTTAAATACACTTGTAAATACTTGTTAGAAAATATTTTTCTAAGTGTTTATATTTTTAGAAAATTTTGCCATAGTTTCCCCTAAAAATGGAGGTGTCCATGCTATCAAAGCATATCATTTTCTTTTCAAAAATCATCACAACAATCAACAATCAATCCCTAAACAACTTACACTTACCAAGTGCAAAAACTATTCAATTTACATAACAACATGAACTTGATCTTTCACAAAAACTTGTAGTAACTTGGTAATGATTTTAGTAGGTCTAGTTATCCTTTAAAGTGTGTTTATTTCTTTAAAAATCTCATTCTTAAAGAATTTAGGTGTTTACAACTTGTAAACATATTTTACAACAATGTTTCTTTATGGATCTTCTTGTTTCTCTAGTGTTTCTACACTTACTTTATCAACAAAAATAGTGTAAGTTTAAGTAAGAACCAAGATCTTCTAAAAATCATATTTTGAACTTAGTTCTTTTGGAAAACCATTCATAAATCTTAGATTCATAAGATTACTAGCTTACTTTGTTTATTATTTTTCAAGAAATCCTCTTTTTATTCAAGTTCATGCTTATATATGAGGATGATCTTCTTGTGTTAACACATAATCATCCTCTAACTTGCTAGATCATGTGTTTAATCACAATCTAGCAAGCTCCTTATGATGATCAACATCATAATCTCAAGTAAATAACAACAAGTATCATACATATACTAAACAACACTATTTCATCAAGATTTCATCATATGTAAGCTTTATGTTCATGATTCATGTTCATGTCTTTGAGTGTTCTTGTGATTAACAACATAATATATCTTTTAACCAACTAAAAACAGAAGTAACAAAGGTTACAAGGATCTTACTACTAGCTCTAAGCTAGGGAAGAACACAAGATGATGGTGATGACAAAAGTGATGGATAAAAGCAATCGGGAGAGGTCCTTCAAGATCCACAAGTACCGAGCTTCCTTAAACACCTTGTTACACCTTGAAATGAGCTTGGAATGGTTGAGATTGAAATGGAAGTGATGGTGGTGGTGATGGGGGTACACGGCCGAGAGGGAGGGAGAGAGTAGGAGAGTGGTGGTGTGAAGAAGATGAAGTGAGCTCTTGTTCTTATAATCCATCTAGCACCTTTGTCCATTGGGTATTATGTCTTTGATAGTACAAGCACAATCTTCACTAAATCCTTAGAGATCATGCAAGATCTTAATGAGATTTAAGAGATCAAGGTGGTGGGGGCCACCTTGAATCGTAAATGAGAGGGGGGGGGGGGTCTTGTGTAAGTTTAGATGATTAGTTGAAAACTAAGTGTATTAGTTTAGGTGTTATGCATAAGGTATGTTATATAGTGTGTTAAGGTGTTCGGGGATCATAACTAGCCAAGAAATAATAAAACAATGCTTCTAGCAATATTTTGGTGTTTCGGGTAGTGTCCGGTTGTTTGGTTAGATACCGGTTCGTTAAAGTGTCAAACTATTCCGTTTAGTGTTTATTAAGTACCCTTTTGTGACACTTTTAATTCCCGACACTTAGGGAAGCATTCAGGACCATTTTGCCATATTTTTGCACATTACTAGCTTGTTAAAATGCTGAATTTTGCTGAAATATGCAGAATTCTGCACTTTTAATGGGTTTTAGGCACTTTCCGGCACTTAAACTATCACCTAGTGACGCAGTTTTATGGTCCTTACTTCCCTACACACCATACTAGTGTAGTACCTTGTCTCTGGCCCTTACGGGGTCTCAAAACACTGTCTGTCTATGTACTGAACATCGTCAGTATTTTTCTGAGTTATCCGCTAACTGTGCTAACCGTGCTTTGTGCATCATGTATGTCAATAAAGTTTGTATGTAAGAATGAGATGACATTATGCAATATGTGATGCACATGTATGTATGATGTAGAAATCAGAAAGCAGTTTAAGTCATTAATTGTAATTCAACACAGTTATTAAGCACTAATCAATATTAATTAATTATACGGATACCTGTATTTTTTACGGTTGTCACATTCTCCCCATGTTAAGAAAATTTCGTCCCGAAATTTAAGTTCTGCTACTAGCTGCAGGGGTCTTGGGGAACAAATGTGGGTATTTTGCTTTCATGCGATCCTCACGCTCCCAAGTGAATTCTGGGCCGTGTTGCGCGTTCCAACGAACTTTGACGAGTTTAACACAACTCCTGCATGTCTTGTTAACCTTCGAATCAGTAACCTCAACAGGTTCTTCAGTAAAGTGTAGTGTGTCGTCAATGTGGACTTCGTCGGCAGGAATGACAACTGTTTCTTGAGTTGGACTCTTTTTTTAGATTAGACACATGAAATGTATCATGTACGCCATTCGGTTATGCGGGTAAATCCAACTGGTAAGCTACAAGACCAATCCTTTCCAGGATTTTGAATGGTCCAATGTATCGCGGATTCAACTTCCCACGCTTCCCAAAGCGTGCTACACCCTTCCAGGGCGAGACCTTTAACAAAACCATATCTCCTACCTCAAACTCCAGAGGTTTCCTTCTTCGGTCCGTATAACTCTTTTGACGACCGCGAGCCGCCTTGATGTGCTCTCGGATCTGCATAATCTTGTCTGTCGTCTCTTGAACCAATTCCGGACCAACAAGCTGTCTATCACCTGCGTCTGCCCAGCATAACGGTGATCGACACTTGCGTCCATAGAGAGCCTCAAATGGTGCAGCTTGGATACTCGCATGATAGCTGTTGTTGTATGAAAATTCTACCAAGGGTAAGTGAGTGTCCCAACTACCACCCAAATCCATCACACAAGCTCGTAACATATCTTCCAACGTTTGAATTGTTCGTTCGCTCTGGCCATCAGTCTGTGGATGGAATGCAGTACTAAGATTCAACTGAGAACCAAAGGCTTCTTGGAAGGAGTGCCAAATCCTTGACACAAACCTTCCATCTTTATCAGAAATGATCGAGAGAGGCACTCCATGTCGTGCAACTATCTCCCTCAGGTATAGCTCAGCAAGCTTACTAGTGTTATCTTTCTCTCTGATCGGTAAAAAGTGTGTAGATTTGGTCAGACGGTCCACGATTACCCAAATCGTATCATGACCTCTGGGTGTCCTTGGTAACTTTGTTATAAAATCCATTGAAATCTGCTCCCATTTCCACTGGGGTATTTCAGGTTGCTGCTAGAGACCTGAAGGCTTCTGATATTCGGCTTTTACCTTGGCGCAAGTCAAACATTTATTGTTTTTGCTTTTGATAAACTAAGATTGTATCACTACAATACCGTATCAAGCTGAACAACATTGATACCGGTATGTGTTAATTTTTATTGTTTCTTGTTTGATAACAAATATCGTGTCAATACCGTAGTGAACCGAACGAAAGGGACTGAACAACATTTATATCGGTACCGGTATTTATTTTTATTGTTTTTGCTTTCGATAAAGTAATATTGTATCGCTACCATACCGTACCAAGCAGAACAACATTAGTACCGGTATGTGTTAATTTTTATGGTTTCTTGTATGATAACAGATATCGTGTCGATACCGTAGTGAACCGAATGAACAATGTCAGTTCTGTATTGGTATTTATATTTATTAAGTTTTCTTTCAATAAACTAACACCGTATCGCTAGCGTACCGTACCAAACAATATTGGTACCGATACCTGTATTATTCTATGGTTTCAGTTACAAAAAAAATCGTATATATACAACTCTGTCTGTGACGATAATTTATTATCGGTACCAGTACCGTGACAATTTAAACCGATCGATACTATTAGAACAAAATCGGTGTCGGTACCGGTGTCCGTTTTTATGGTTTTCAGTCGATGTAAAACACATGTTGATTTTTATACCGAGTGTATGAATCATACCGGTAATGTAACCAACCGAATCGATACCGATCCAATGCCCGCAGTAAGGTACCCTCACAATGCGCGTGCATATAACTTGGAAAATCAATAAAATAAATAAACATAGATGCACATTTAGATTTTTTTAAAAAAAGTTAACAAACGTAAGTTATTATAAAAATCAAATTGAGTGCTAAATAATACTACTAATAAAATATTACTAACAATAAAAAAACAAATACCTAAAAGTTTGTAGTTACTATTCATGACAAGTTTCTATTAATATGTATAATATAATATTTTAGTAGGTGATGGGTGATAGCGGCTAGGATTGGAAATTGGGTTTCTTTTATTTCCATCAAGCCGTCTAAATAGTCAAGGAAATAAAAAATGACTCAAAGAAACAAGAAGTCGGAAAGGACCTAGAAAAAAAAAATAAGCCGATACATAAAACATAAAGAGAAAAACAAGATTTGGCGCTCGAAAGCTTCAGAGCTTACAAGCTTCATATCAATTTCTCGTGATAATTTATAAGCTTCATAGCTTATCAGCTCCTTAAGATAATTTATAAGCTTCATAACTTACCGCACCTCATGGTAATTTATAAGCTTCATAACTTATCAACTCCTCATGATAATTCATAAGCTTCATAGCTTATAACCTTCTCATAAACTTCTTAGCTTATAAACTTCTCAAACAACTTCACAGCTTATAAGCTACCAGGATAATGAAAAAAGCTCACAGGCTCCTAAACATGCCACACATAGATAATAACGATGTTATGACTACTTATGACCGGTGGGCTAATGATGTGGGTACTTGGAACCTACCATTCAATGAAAAGCTAGAAAGCCACAAGCAGGAAGAAACAGCTCCTTAAACCAAAAGCATATAAAGTGACTAGGGACTCACACACCTCCTCTCAGTTGTAACAAACTTGGAACTTTCACCATAAGGGCAAAGCCACCTGCATTAAAGAGATAAGCCTTACCAAGAATAGAAGATGACATGTCTGGAAGCAACCCCTTGGGTGAAAAGCCCAGCATATAAAAGGGTGTTCCATGCAATTGTCAAAGGTATTTAAACTCTCCCTAAAAACTCTCTAACTCTTTATCTCTCATTACACTTATTTCACTCCCGATAACCATTCGCTTATTCCCATGTTGGAGTTCGAACGCAGGAGGCCCCCTCCTGCGTTGCAGCTCATGGTGTTGTTATTCTGAAGGTCCACAACCCTGAACTAATCATATCCTTGTTGTAGCAATAATCGTACTTCTTAATTAATTTTTTATTTTTTTGTCAAAATCATAGAAACCTTAACAGGTTTAGTGAATATTCTCTAGAGAAACCTCAAGATACATATTCTTAAGTGTCAACATCAAGACTAGTTTCATTTAAATTAAAAAAGGTATAGACAATAAAGAGTTAAATATATATAGTATGGTACTTGCAATAACCTATACCCGAACCCTAATCACAATAAACGGATTGGTCATCAGATATGGGAGGGGTCTATTCGGGTAAACCGAAAACTCCGAACTCACTACTTGTTAATCACAATATTTTAGTAGGTGATGGGTGATAGCGGCTAGGATTGGAAATTGGGTTTCTTTTATTTCCATCAAGTTAAAAAGTCAAAATTTTCAAAATAATTGGGGTTGTAATTGGGTATAAAATTCGTGATTCTATACAACATGTGCTCGCTAAGTGGAGCATTACCACTTTGTCATTTAGTTGTTTCATTTCTTATGGTATTATATAAATTAAGTTTTGGGTTTTGACTCGGCTTCCTGAAGCTACTACCGGCACCACTAGTTCCCGAATCCATCGAAGATGGTGCGTTGGAACTATTTCGTATTTTATAAAAATCATACATTGATCGAAGATTTTGTTTGAAAGCATTTTTTTTTGTTGGTTTCCTAATTCGGTGAGTTTTAGTAAAAACCGAAATCAAAATTTGGTTAGTCGATTATAGTTTAGCATATGTTACATTTAAGCACGGGTTCAAAGCCAAGGCATAAGTGAAAACGCATGGAATTTCCTTAAAATATTTTTAAAGTTTTTCTTTATTTGTTTTATCATTTTTTTTTAACAAATCATTATTTAATTCAAACTCATTTATTTTGTTATCGACATAATATAAATCATAAAGTATCTTTGTACAAGTCAATAATATGTTCCCGATAATCTTGTAGTCGTGCTTTTAGAATCCTCAAGAAATTTAGTGATTTGTTCGATATTTTCCTAACTCTCATCTGGGAACAGGTTTACTCGACCATGTGCCACAAGATCATTATGAGAACTTTGTAGAGATGTTCTTTGTCGTAAAGCACTTTCAAACATTGTAAAAGTTAAATTCCACCTAGTATGTATGACCCAATTCAGACTAAAATAAGTGGATTCCGTTTCCCGACTTAATTTTTCGTATTTTGCATGTTGTTGCTTATCCCTCTAGGTTTTTTTTTTTTTTTTTGAACGGCAATTGCTTTATTAAAACAACAAAGCCCAGCCAGAAGCTGGAGAACAAACAAGAAATGATTACAACATAGAAACTATATTGAAATCTAGCCAATCGCTCCAGGACACCGACTTGAGACCTCCCCTGTTATTTAACCAGAGGAAAGTGTCCTCCTTAATAGAATCCATCACTCTAGACACCGAAACCGTGTTGCCGTTGAACTCTCTATCGTTGCGGGTCAACCACAATCTCCAAAATGTTGCAAAGGCCATCTGCACAGCCTGTTTCCATTTTTTTGCGCCCACCTGGGCTGAAATATGGTCCAAGATTTGGGCTGCTGCCTCGCAATCCACCAAAATCGGGATTTTGACGCACCGAAAAATATGCCACCAAACTGCTCTTGTAAGGAGGCACGAGGCAAAAATATGGTCACTCGACTCCTCTTTTATCCCTCATCTGGAGCACACGACACACTGGATTTGCACTCCCCGTTTATGCAACGCCAACTTAGCCGCTACTTAACCCATCTCTGCTCTCCAGACCAGGTAGTTGACCTTCAAAGGAGCCCAAGCGTTCCACCTAAACGGTGCAACATCACTCTGAACCGAAGCCCTTGAACTTAAAGGCTCTAGACGAAGCAACTTTGTTGAGAAAGCATCGGCATCGTCACTCTGCCACACCCATTCGTCCTCCCTTTGCTGGATAATAATTTGTTGTAGCAGTGCCATTAAATTCCCCAACCGACACCATTCCGCTGATGAAACCGGGTCCCGCAACCAACCCCATTTCCACAAATTAACATTCCCCACCAACTCCATATTTGCAGAGACAGTGGCAACCTTGTCCGCAGCCAATCGGTACAGCAGAGGAAATTTCTTACACAACGGATTTGACCCCATCCAAATATCCTTCCAGAACCGAACAGTTTGGCCATTTCCCACAATAACCTTCAGCCTTTCGCTTAGAGAAATACCGCACTTAGCAAGTTTTCCCTTCCATGGACCCTATATCCTTCCACCAACCCGAAATGTATTTGTTAATGGGGACCAAAGCGTCACCTCGATTAGGGCCGTGAATGGCGGAAACTACTTTAGTCCAAAGCTGATCCGAGTTAACCTTGAACCTCCACCACCATTTGGTCATCATGGCAACGTTGAAATCCCCCAAACCTCCCAATCTGAGGCCTCCCATACTCTTTGGTCTCATCATCTTTTCCCACCTTACCCATTTTATCTTGCTCCTCAACCCCGTTTTACCCCATATAAAAGCCTGTCTCAAACCCTCCAGAGTGGTTAAAACTGATTTTGGTGCTTTAAACACACCGAAGAAATAGGACGGGAGACTTCCCAAGACTGCTTTAGCTAACGTAACCCTCCCGGCAAAGGAGAGTGTCTTTGCCTTCCACGCTGAAAGTTTTTTCTGAAATTTGGCAATAACCGGCTCCCAAAATTTGACCTGTTTGGGATTCGCACCAATCGGAAGCCCAAGGTAGGTAAACAGAAAAGTCCCCACCTCACAATTGAGAATCGTTGCAACCCGCGCCAATTCCAGGTCATCCACCCCAACCCCGAACAAATGGCTTTTACGGAAGTTAATTTTTAAGCCGGTTAATAAATGAAAGCATCTCAAGAATCGAGATAAAGTCAACGCATTTTGATCCGACCATTCACCTAAGAAGATGACATCGTCCGCATAACATAGGTGGTCCAACATAGGACCATTATTAGGAAGTTTCACCCCAACAAAAGATCCATTATCCGACGCCTTAGCCAAAAACATCTTGATGACTTCCATGGAGAGAATAAACAAAGAAGGAGGAAGCGGGTCACCTTGTCTAAGCCCTCTCTTAAACCCAAATTCACCCATCGGAGCTCCGTTAATGAGAACCGATCCCTTTCCATATTTAAGACAACCCGACACCCATCTTCTCCACCGATCGTGAAATCCCATGCATTCCAGCACCCGCAAAAGAAACTTCCAGTTGAGGGTGTCATACGCTTTCTCGAAGTCCACTTTAAAAAGCATAACCTTCTTTTTGCATTTTTTGGCCCAAGCGATCACTTCACAAACTATCAAGGGGCCGTCCAAGATATTTCTTCCCTCGACAAACGCCGATTGGGATTGGGAGACAAGATGGACAAGCATCGGTCTCAATCAATTTGCTAAAACCTTTGCAACAATTTTGTACAATGACCCAATGAGTGAGATAGGTCTAAAGTCCAAAATAGTTTGTGGGCCATTAGCTTTTGGGAGGAGAGCAATAAAAGACAAGTTACACCCCATATTTAAGACCCCTTCATTAAAAGAATCCTCCATCATAGCCATCATGAACGGTTTGAGTTTTTCCCAAAATTTATTGTAAAAATTGAAGGAGAAGCCATCGGGAACCGGGCCTTGCCGCCCCCACAATCCCAGATGGCAGCTTTTACTTCAGCTTCCATGAACGCTACAACAAGAGCGTCACTTTGGTCGCAGGAAAGCTTTAACAAACCAGAATCCACGAACCCGGGCCTCTTCCGCAACGGTTCTGAGAAACGCTTCTTGAAGTCCTTCAACACAAAATCCTTCATGAGTTTCGGATCATCAACCCACAACCCATCCATGAGAAGTTTGCTGATGCGATTCCTAGCCTTCTTAGCATTGACTACACCGTGAAAAAATCTTGAATTTTCATCTCCCGCTTTCAGCCAATTAACCCTCGCTTTCTGATGAATATCCAACGCTTTTTTCGTCTCCATGTTCTTAAGATGCAACCTGAATTCAGCCCGATCTTTTCTTTCAGCAACTGTAAGACTCCTCTGCTCAGCTAAGAGTTCTAAGGCCACTACCGCTTCCGTAAGCTTGTCGCTCAACAACCTTTCTTCTTCCTTCACCCTACCTCTCCACTCCTTAATAAATTTCTTCAGCTGTTTTAATAAAGAGGCAAGCCTTAGGAACCCAAAAAGAGAGTCCGGGACAGAATTGACTGCTGAATTCACACAAAATTCCAACCCTTCATCCCCCAACCAACTGTTGTAGAACTTAAATGGAGGGGGACCAAAGTCAACATCATCACACCTTAGAAGCAGGGGACAATGATCAGGAGTACCCCTATTTAGAACCGTTAAAGACGCCAAAGGCCATCTTTGCATGAAATCCAGATTCACGAAAACCCTGTCAAGTTTACTCATCTTCTGCCCATAATCCGACATGTATGTGAATTTTCTACCCGACATGGAATATTCGAGGAAGCCTGCGTCACTAATAAATTTATTGAAAACAAGAGCTTGGTTCAGTTTAAAAATCGAGTTCACCCTCTCCTCCTCATCCCTGACCTCGTTAAAATCACCCAAGGCCACCCAAAACCCATCCAGATTATCAACTAGCGAACAAATATCTCCCCAAAGTCTCCTCCGCATCCCAAAATCATTAGAGGCACACACGTTGAGAACGTTTATGCGGTCACCCGTCCCGAGGAAAAAAACAGAAACTAACAGAAAGAATTGACCTTTCACAACAGAGTCAACACTGAGGACGGCAGGGGACCAGATCGAAATGAGACCTCCCGAACGCCCATTCGAATTCACTGTTTCTGCTCGCATCTGGTCACTACCCCAGAAATTAGAGATGAAAGCATCCGTCAAACCGCTCATCAAAGATTCCTGAATAGCAAAAAACGTAACCCTATTCTCTCTCTCTTCAGACCTGATGTAGAGTGTGAATACTGTGCGTTAATGTGGGTATAATATGGGTTTTATTATATTTTAAGTGATAATGCGCCTTGAATATGTTCACTACGTGCGTTTGTAATTTTTCAGATTAAACGCGTAATACCACGAAGTTAGAGTGTTTAGTGACGAACCAAAACAAGCATGGATGGATATCAAGACATATTACATTGTTCGCGCACAGCTTTGTTAGTTCAAGGGTATTAATGTGTTTTTCTAAAAATCCTAATGGGTCATATCACGTGAAGAGGGAATTGTGATTGGACCATTTGAGGATTCAACATCATATTTCAATATTATATACACATACACACGCAGATAAGGAGGAACAGGGAACACACTTGAAAGATGTTTTATGTTGAATGGTCATAATATCACATTGTCATTAACATGCACACCTCAACAAATTTAGAAGGTGGGCCGTGGACAATTGGCAGATAACCATCGAGATATTGGCAGCAAAGGATCACATTGGGCTCTAAAAAATCACACTATTGGGCTTCATGAATCCACGATCAAGAGTGGATTGGCAGCAACATTATTTAATTTTTGGGGGCTCTCAATTCATCTTTTATCATTAACATCACATCACTACCATCGATTATTGGAGCAGCCTTAAATATTTTGTTGGGAGCCTTGAATTCATCATTAATATCATTTATCATGGGAATACATTATTTTTGGTGGGCTGCATATTATACATTATACATATGATTTTAAAGTGACGATGAACAGTAAAGATTACTATTTAAGTATTTGTTTTAATTGTTTAATAACATATTATTCAATGATCACTAGATCAAGTGATGGAAAGCTTGTATTTCTCTTGAGAGATACAGGTTCAACTCTCATTTGGTAGGTGATGGTGGACATTGATAGGAGACATGGATACCTAGGTTGGATCCTTGAGCCAAACGGGTTTTACCGGTAATTTCACCGTCGTGCCTACCGGCGGGTGGGTTACCGGGTGTTCCCCGGAATTGGTGGTGGACTCGGGTTACTCTCGGAGTACTCCGTTTGTCCAGTGGGTGCCCCGAAAGTGCTTGGGATTGATTTTGTTGGCCGTTAAAAAAAGTGATTATATATTATTATCTAATTTGATTAGTCATTACAATTTTTTATGTATTTGTTTTAACTTGCGAACATTATTTTTTTAAAAGAAATTAACTTTACAACTATGTTCAATTTTTTTAACACTGCAATATAAATGATATTGAAAATGGATATTGTGTCGTTGTCATACCAAACTGAATAAAAAACGCCGATTAATAGTAATTTATTGTTTTAACCGGTGATGTACCGACGCCGTAACGAACTGAACCGATTTCAACTGAACAACATCAGTATCAGAATCTGTTTTCATTGTTTTCTACCGATATAAAGCGTGTCGAAATATTTTTTAAAATGTCCGGACATTATTTTTTATTTTATTTTTTTCTCCTTCAATTATTATAACGAGTGCAAGCACAGTACTGTACGGCATCGACACCGATCGAATTCCCGCCGCGTAGTGCGGGAGAATTTCACTAGTTATAATTAAATTGGCAGCTCCCAAATCGGCCCAACACAACATCATCATCATCATCGAAAGATGGGCAGCCCGCTATCTCGAAGATTGGAGCATACATTACGAAAACTTTTGGCAGCCGCACAGTGGACTTTTTGGTCTCTGATCATTCATCATTAATCATCAACATCATCATTCACACCACTAAACCAAATCGATCATGCACTCAACCTCATCTCAAGCCTTTGAAGATCGAACGAGTATTATGAGCGGCTTAATCTCTGGTGGACACTTCGGGTGAATGATTCTTGTGAGATACTTTTAATTCTAGTTTCTGTTTTGTATTGAGATTTGGATTTGTAGTCGGGTGACAGCCGACTATTTGCGTGATTATATAATTTGTGTGACAGACAAATCCTGAGTGACAGTCAGAGTTATAATTATGTTTTGAATCCAATTATGCTTTTGTTGATTGAATGATTCCTATGTATGCTTGTTTTAATATTTATCTGATCAATTAAGATTAAGATTTTGAACGGCCTAGGTAATTGGTAGATGTGACAGATTTACTATTCAATCAATAGCATACAATAAAATCAGAACTAGGTTATTAGTAATTACAGAATCAAAAATCCCGGAGTGATCACCTTTCTCATCATTGTTTATTACAATTCAATCTTTTTCTTAATTGCAACTTGTTTCATGTGTTTTTAATTCCATATCAGTTTTATAATCATCAGTTAGTTTAGTAAAATTTACAAACAAAACGTGTAACACTAACCACATGCTCCTCGTGGATTCGACACCCGACTTACCCTGTCTATAGGTAAAGTTAGGTTATTTATTTTTGAGTGGCCCACGACAGCCTCATCAAAATGGCGTCGTTGCCGAGGAGCTAGTGCGCTTAGTGCTAGTTTACTTTTGTTTGTTTGTTTTCGTTTTGCATAAAAAAATTAATTAAAAAATCCAAAAATATATATTTTTTTCTTTCTAGTTAGTTTTTATTTTATTTTATTTTTTGTTTGTTCAGTACTACTGTTAGTTTGTTATTTGTGCAGAAATAATGGCATCGAAGTATGATTATGACCCATGCTCATGTTGCGGGAGCTATTATCACTGGGCTCAAGATTGTCCACATTCTGAACAAGGGTACTACCAACCGGATTATGGCCCCAAAGGATATCAAAACTACAATCAATCTGATAAAGGCAGGGACAGGCACAATCGTAACCCAAATTCAGATTTCTTGGAAGAGTATGGTTACGAGGGAAATGATTATTTTCAAAAAAGTGATCAAGTAGGTTTCGCTAAAAACTCCCCAAATGAGGTAGATAAGATATTAGAAGTAATCAACACCATCGTCAAGCGTTTAAAGGAAATCTACCAGTCTTTCGATGAGTAACAGAAGATCAATGAATCACTTGCCCAACAAATTGAACAGCTAATTGATCAGTTTAATGAATTTTTAGAAAGAAAATCTGAGAGGTTGGAAACATTAGAAGAAATGCCAGTTGAGGAAGTAACTCCGGTAATAGCAATGGGTGATGATGTTGCTTCAGGGTTCAAAGAGAATATTTCCATTGCTACCGTTAGTATGGTTGAGGATGTTAGATTGGAGAAAGATAGAGAGTTAGGAGAACCGCTTATCCCAATCCAACTTGGGGATTTCAGGACGGATAACGCTTTATTGGATTATGGAGCTAGAGTGAGTGTTCTTCCAGGGTATGTTTATGACATGTATGAATTGGGTCCATTGCAACAGGTTAATGCTTCTATGGTGTTAGCTGAATACTCATGAAAGAGGCCCCAAGGGATTTTGAAGGGATTGACTGTCAAGGTGGGTGGTTTTTATTACCCAGAAGATTTTGTTGTGTTGGATGTTGAGCCGTATATAGAGAAGGAACAACCGAGAGTGGTGCTTGGTAGACCGTTCTTGGCCACTGCAGATGCTCAAATCAGTTGCAGGAATGGTACAGCTGATATGACCTACGGGAGCAGTAAGCTTTCTGTTGATTTTCTTTCACATTCTTTTGATATTCTCTTACAAATACTTGTCCATGGTCTTTTGTTACTAACAAGAGCCATTCTCCAATGTGTGACGATGTCCCGAAAGAGAGTGTTGCTATGATTGACAGGTCGAAGGATGAAAAGGTCGTGAAGGATAAAGTGGTCAAATCACCGTGGTGGCTCAAGATTAGAAACAAAAAGAGTTCAGTCAAGTTAGAAAAGGAGTCACCAAAGGATGTTACCAAATCCAAGAAGAGACCACTTGAGGTGAATATGGGTGAGTTCTCATAGTTGAAGGAAAAGAAGAAGCCCGCGAGGAAAATTAAGGGTGAATTCTCACAGTCGATATATTTCGATAACCCGGATAATTTGGATGCCATATGGAGTGAAGGATGGCAGTGGGATACTAACCATTCACCAGTACAAGTGTTCTTTGCACGAGAGATGCCATTTAAACCACTTTGAGCATATCAGGTATGGTCTGGCTGAAGACCTATAAACTTAGCGCTCTCGGGAGGCAGCCCGAGGATGTAGAGTAGTGTATATTTGTTTTTGTGTGAGTACTTTTGTAGGTTATCAGGTTATTAATCTCTATGGATGCAATGGTCCAAGTGTGGGGATGTTTGGTGAAGTCCCCGTACGTTCTAGTTGCAATTGCGGACAATGCATGGATTAGAGTTCAGTCAGAACTGTCCATACTCAATCTCCAATTGGACGGGGATGATCTGAACACTAGTAGTAGAGATTGACCAGAGTACTTGTGGACACGGCCGCGAATGATATGCTATACGGTCGTGGTGGAACATGGCGCATGAGGATTCTATGCGTTAAACCAGGGGAGTCTGTTCCATTTTTATTATTGCATTTTTTTATTCCTGTTCTTGGTGGTGTTAAACTGTGTTGTGTTTAGGGAATGTGTTTTTGCTTATTGTGTTAGGTTCGGCCGCTCATGAGGTTTGTAGGTTGGTATTCCTGGGTTTTGTTTTAAAAGCACCATACATTGGGGACAATGTCGCCCAAGTGTGGGGATGTGGAAACTCGGGAAGGGAAAGGCTTGGGACAGAGTTTGAAAGAGGTTGAAAAATGATTGAAAACGATGAAAACTGAAAAAATTGAAAATTTTGAAAATTTAAAAAAATATTCATTGCCTTAAGTAAGCTAAACGGATATAAAACCTTAAGTTTCAATCACTAATTGGTTCCTTGCCGGTAGTAAACTAACATAGTCCCTTGTCATGGTCGTTCCTTTAAGTTTCATGAGAGTAGGTCCGACAGGTACTTTTAGAAAAAAGAATTAAGAAGAGATGTCTATTTAGGGGTAACATGCTTTAGATTGCATATGCTACGTGTCGGCAGCCTTTTTACCCTTCTTTGGTGAGAATTTTGAGCCTGTAGAATGATAGAATGATTTACATGATGAATTCATTTGTTGAGAGCAGGCCGCGTGTTATTCTGTGTTAGAACTTGTATGATTTAATGCATTCTGAGATTGTGGTTTGATATGTGCACGTAAATGATAAAGGCATTAGGATATCCCGTACACCTGTCTGTTTGTTTGTTTTGTGTTTACCTAGTTATCACCCTTAGTAGCCCCGTTGAGCCTATTTACCGTTCGCTTGTCCACCTAATGTGAATTGTTGATACCGACAGTGAACGACAAATTATGAATAATTGAAAAAAAAAAGAGAAACAAAGAAAAGAAAAAAAATATATAGAAAAAGAAAAAAAAGCAAAAATAGAAGTTTTGTGAATATCGTTTATGTTCTTAGGTAGAAACCAACCCAAAGGTTGCTATGTTGCAAATAAAGTTGTCATGGTTAGTTCAGTTGTTTTTTTTTTTTTTCACCACATAAAAATCTATAAATAACAAGCCAAAAATATACCTACCTTTAGCCTAAGCCCAAAAGCGAAAGTCCTTTTGATATGTGCCGTGTTATATGATACAGTGGAGGTATGATTGTTATACAAGCCTATGATTACGGAATTGCATGTTTGGTTTTGAGTGTTATACATACTAGCACATTACACGCTAGTTCAGTTTTTAAACCGAGAGGAGAGTTGATTGTGAGGGGCGTGTAGCATGTGTTATATTCCTAAGCATGTTAGTTCTGAATAAACAAGTCTTGAGTTTTAGAAATTGCATCAATTGCTTGTCGGATTGTCAATCTTGATTGTGTCAGTCTATGGAACGGGTATGACTTGGGACTTAATTTGTTGCATTGGTTTAGGGGTTTAGAAGTGTTGTTACTATGGTGAGTAGTTCCGTAATGGTTTGCTTGAGGACAATCAAAGATAAGTGTGGGGATGTGATGTAGAGTGTGAATACTGTGCGTTAATGTGGGTATAATATGGGTTTTATTATATTTTAAGTGATAATGCGCGTTGAATATGTTCACTACGTGCGTTTGTAATTTTTCAGATTAAACGCGTAATACGACGAAGTTAGAGTGTTTAGTGACGAACCGGAACAAGCATGGATGGATATCAAGACATATTACATTGTTCGCGCACAGCTTTGTTAGTTCAAGGGTATTAATGTGTTTTTTCTAAAAATCCTAATGGGTCATATCACGTGAAGAGGGAATTGTGATTGGACCATTTGAGGAATCAACATCATATTTCAATATTATATACACATACACACGCAGACAAGGAGGAACAGGGAACACACTTGAAAGATGTTTTATGTTGAATGGTCATAATATCACATTGTCATTAACTTGCACACCTCAACAAATTTAGAAGGTGGGCCGTGGACAATTGGCAGATAACCATCGAGATATTGGCAGCAAAGGATCACATTGGGCTCTAAAAAATCACACTATTGGGCTTCATGAATCCACGATCAAGAGTGGATTGGCAGCAACAATATTTAATTTTTGGGGGCTCTCAATTCATCTTTTATCATTAACATCACATCACTACCATTGATTATTGGAGCAGCCTTAGATATTTTGTTGGGAGCCTGGAATTCATCATTAATATCATTTATCGTGGGAATACATTATTTTTGGTGGGCTGCATATTATAATTAAATTGGCAGCTCCCAAATCGGCCCAACACAACATCATCATCATCATCGAAAGATGGGCAGCCCGCTATCTCAGAGATTGGAGCATACATTACGAAAACTTTTGGCAGCCGCACAGGGGACTTTTTGGTCTCTGATCATTCATCATTAATCATCAACATCATCATTCACACCACTGAACCAAATCGATCATGCACTCAACCTCATCTCAAGCCTTTGAAGATCGAACGAGTATCATGAGCGGCTAAATCTCTGGTGGACACTTCGGGTGAATGATTCTTGTGAGACACTTTTAATTCTAGTTTCTGTTTTGTATTGAGATTTGGATTTGTAGTCGGGTGACAGCCGACTATTTGCGTGATTATATAATTTGTGTGACAGACAAATCCTGAGTGACAGTCAGAGTTATAATTATGTTTTGAATCCAATTATGCTTTTGTTGATTGAATGATTCCTATGTATGCTTGTTTTAATATTTATCTGATCAATTAATATTAAGATTTTGAACTGCATAGGTAATTGGTAGATGTGACAGATTTACTATTCAATCAATAGCATCCAATAAAATCAGAACTAGGTTATTAGTAATTACAGAATCAAAAATCCCGGAGTGATCACCTTCCTCATCATTGTTTATTACAATTCAATCTTTTTCTTAATTGCAACTTGTTTCATGTGTTTTTAATTCCATATCAGTTTTATAATCATTAGTTAGTTTAGTAAAATTTATAAACAAAACGTGTAACACTAACCACATGCTCCTCGTGGATTCGACACCCGACTTACCCTGTCTATAGGTAAAGTTAGGTTATTTATTTTTGAGTGGCCCACGACAGCCTCATCAAGACAGCTGACCTAACATGGTTTTCCCAAACCTCCTGCACCTCTAATGTTTTTGGTCAAAAAAATTCAAATTGACCAGTTGACTCCCTTTCACCCTGAACTAGTTTCCTTATCTGCACATCAAACCCCTGAGCAAAAATCCCGACATCTTCCCCAAAATTGATAGTGTGCCTGACCTCATCCACGATACTTGTATCACACCTGTTCATCGGACATGGAGTATTAGCAGCCGGAGTGACTGCATCCGGCATTGTCACCATTATTACCTCCTCCCCTGATTCTCGTTGCGCTGAGTATGCCGCCCGTGAGCTACCCAGTGAGTTTCTCCTTGACTTCTTTTTCTTATCTTTCTTCCTCAGGGTGACCTTAGACGTGTCCCTGATGATGCCTTCTAAGTCAAAAGTATCATCTGGGTTAATGTTTAAGTCCACCATCACCGGAGTAGCTAGGCCCATACTCTCCATCCCCTGTTGTGAATCTGGCCCAAGCCCCGCTGGAGAGTTATGTTTGTTGCAAAAGTTAGGAGAGCCAAAGCCCACTTCAGCAGCTTGCGGCCCAACTTTATCAGGCCCAAAATCCTTATCCAACATCTGCACGTGTACCACAACGTCATCACCAGTAATCTCCTTGGAAATCCCACCCTCGCCGCCCACACTTCCTGCATGCGTCCCTTGGTTTTCCCCCACAACTCCATGCAACGCCTCCAAAGGAGACTCTTCCTCTACCCGAGCCTCTTCAGTTACCCGGTTACCGGGACCTTCTAATTGAACTGGCAGGGCAGAGAATTCCGGTGAAACCAGCGTCTGGCCAATCATTCCGACGAAAGGAGTGCCCCAAGAGGCGCCACACTCCTCGACCCAGATTGAAAACACCTCGCCTTTCCACGAAACATTTACTTTCTTGGACACCTTTCGGCCCTCCTTAACCAAAACCACCATTTTATCTCGGTGAAGGAGATCATCTTCCAAACATGCCTCAGATCTACAAACCAACCTCCCAACGCTTTCGCAATCCTGCCACTTTAATGACTGCTAAACGATCAAACTGAACTGAGCCACCCTCCCAACAGTAGAGCCTAGTGAATACATTTGACCAAAAATCCGCTTTAGACCTGAGAAAGTCTTCGGCATCCCCCTGGGATGGGAAAATCAGTAGACTTTTAAGTCCACCAAGGTACTTAACGGATACCCCCTGTAATATGTTGATATTCAGAATCGATCCCAGATATGCAAGCGTCCCCAGATCAATCGCTTCGCCAATCAGAGACCTCAAACCCCAGTGTTTTGAAGCCTCGCTAATGATAGGGGGTAACTCTACATTTAACGTAAACTCCTCATTACCTGTAAGCACCTCCATGTAACCTCTGGTACCCCTATTGCACCTATCAACAACCCCTTTATGGACTTGTACACCAGAATTGCCATTAAGCATGCCATTGATGCTAGTAGGTTTCAACGTACCACCGTCATTGGCCACCACCGCCTGGGGAGAGTTCTTGACTCCACCTTTACCAAACTTGACCAAATTTACTCTCACCTTAGCCCCATCTACCACAGTCTCGCTAAGCTTCTCCTCCCACCCCTCCAAAGAGGTTATGCCCGAGAACCTAATGAACCCGAACGCATTGCCGGCTCCATCACGTTTAAACGGGACAAAAGCATCATCCAACCACCCATGGTGCTCAAAAGCCCGCCATAACCTATTGCTCGAACAATCCGCCGGAAAATTTGACACAAAGAAAGTAATAGCATTCCTGAGTCTTTCTTCTTTCTTGGCTAGCAAAACATTCCTTCTCTTCTGCCTCTTACTCTCCACTTGGAACCACTCCTTATCTTCTTAGTAAAAGCTTCTGTTAATCTTCGCCAGCTCCGCTTGTTTCCTGCTCCTAAGCTCCCTGAGAATCTTGTCGTCCCAGTTGGGGGGACGTTTCTCTCTCCCTTTCCCTCTAATCTTCGCCGCCATCATGGTGATATGCTCTCTGTACAGTTCTAGTTAAATATTAATTCATGTGTTAAGTTTCCAAATAGAATTACATCGAGATAGAAGGTAAACGGACAACAAGCTTGCCACTACCTTTTTTTGGATAGGAAAACTAAGTCTTTTAAAAACTAGATCCATAGATCTCATAACATTACTATGCACGACCCTTTGAACTCGACTAAGTAGGGCAAATGGGATAAATACGTGTTGGTTGTCAAGGCATGCTTTCTCGTGTTTGGTCACTTTGCTCGAAACAGCCTAACCTACCATGAAAGCACTACCTCGTAAGCCCATAAGTGGTAGATACCATTAAATTTTTCAACTTGCATTGTTTAACCACTAGACACGTAAGGCTGCCTTACACCGTTAAATTAATAATACATGCAACACATCGAGTATGAAAAAATATCGTCGTTGCAAATGCGTCTTTTTTAATTTCTCAGCGACGCCTGTGTTGTTTGAGGTGAAATCGAACGAAATTCAAAATATTTTGTTATCTAATTTAAAAGTTGACATTACATAACTTAAAACTTGAAAGAAATTTCCACCAGTGTGTGGATATAGAAACAAGTCGAACGTAATCAAACGTGTGTGGATATGGAAACAAGTTGAATGAAATCATACGTTTCATCATTTGCCATGTAACAGGACCGTACCAATGAGCGAAAACTTTAATATACGATTCCGGAAAACTGTGTGGGGCCGACCAAACATTGGTAGTTAAGTTCACAATGGTTGGTAAATTAAAAAAAGACAATTAAATTGTCTTTAGCTTGTTTCCACAATTTCATACAATAACGTCTATGAGTTTGATGACTTGCGTGTGAGTAACGAGGTTGGACCGTGTCTTGAATCATCTTTGTCAAGCGAGAGTTGTCAAAGTGGGAGAATGACAAACCTTCTTGAATCACGAACTTTGCAAAACGATCTTGAACCTTGTTAGAATGACAAACCGTCTTAAATATTTCTTTAAGTCGAGTTTGGTTGAAAAAAAACCATCACAACTTCGGCAACGAGATTTTTGAAACCCGTTCGAAATAAAACATAAGTCGAAACATCTTGGCCCCAAATTTCAGGGTTTCGCTTGGTTTCAAGTGAAGGATATCCGTGGTATAATTTTTACTTTTATTTTATGAACCCGGTTCATATTATGTATGTGTTTATTTCGTTACAAAGATCAGTCAAATCACTTTTGACAAAAATACATGTATATGCATGTTATTAAAACATAAACTTTAACTAGTTAAAACTATATATACATTTTAAGCAACGAAAGCGTATGTAGCAAAATAACACGAACACTTTTATACCAAGGAGCACCTGTAATGGAACAAGATCACCAACATGCAAACACGAAATAGAACATCAACCATAGGGGGTATAGATATACCTTCGGTTAGTGAATAAACGGTTGAGACACCGAGGTTCAACGAACAAGTGCTCGTTATACGAGCTATCGAAACGCGGGAATGGGTCGTGTAGTGGCGGAGGTGGCCGGCGGTTCTGGCGACGGCGACACCCGGCGGTTCAGATCAGCGACGGTCTTGGTTGGCGGTGTGTGTGTGCTATGAGAACTTTGCTTGTTTTTCCAACCCACAAATGCAAGACCCAACACTCCATTTTATAAGACTTGGAGATCCTTCCATGCATGCCAAGTGTTGGAGCTTCTTTGCATGTAGGCCAAGTGGTGGAGATTTCTTGCATGTAATGCCATTGGCCGAGAGTTAGGTGCGCGACAAGTGGCGATGCAAGAGTGAATGCGCGACAAGTGGCGCAGAGGAGTGTTGTTGTCTCACCCGGTCCATGTACCCGTCTCTCAGTTCAATACCCTCGTATCGTTAGTAATTACCAGTTAAATTAGTTAAGTGGATTTTAGTTCGTTGCCCACTATGTAACTCTTACGGGTCAAGACCCGGTCGGCATCGTTGACTTATCGAACCGGACATAAATATCCAACAGTTCCCACTTGGACGGTCTCTGATAAGATCTCAACACAGACAGCTAGCGGTTCTCTAGCTACACATAGCTGCCCCCAACAGGTCATGACACTTTAAAGTCACTAACCAAGGTATCTTCCCTTTAGCAACGGCTTGCTACTTGAAGACAATAGACTTATGGCAATCGTTGTCATCTATCCTTTCTGTAAAAGACATCAATTGAACATTAAGACATGGATCCGATTCAATCTCATATGGCGTTCAATCATTATCATTCTCGTTCACAGAATCAAAGTGGTCCAATCAAAGACAGAGTAAGTTTGGGTAAGGCCTTACACTTCACCAGTTTGAATCAACGAGGGTGCCTAGATGTCTAACTATTACATATAATGTAAGAGTAAAGAATCCCATCTTGAGTACATACAACTCCCATTGAACTTCAGAACCACTCCCAACCAATGCCTTTATGACTGGCAGTTACGCGACAACGGTTGACACTGATAAAAGAATAGTCTTTAGTGAACGAAAGTTCTATTATGTATCTCAGGTCAGAGGATACTAAATGAGTATGCCTAGATCAAAACATATTATGACTAAGATCCATGAAGATGATTTGATGCGAGTTACATCCAGCGTCATTCACAATGAGGCCTGTGAATTTGGAAGTCAACCCCTTGAGTCCAAAATCAGAATAGTCTTAATTCAGAGTCGTTCCCACGAGTCTAACCGACTACGGATAATTTAGAATACAAGATTCATGGATTAAGTGTATCAAATTCGAACACAGTTATAGGATTCAAGAATTGCATTTAACTAGTAAATCAAAATGAATAAAGGAATACAACTGTTTGATGTTCATACATCCAAATACTAAATTAAAACATTTCACTAGCTAATCTAAGCCCAATAGCGTCCATGTGACGGTCATGTTTCTCTTGAGCCATTGGCTTAGTAAATGGGTCAGCTAAGTTTTGATCTGTGTCAATTTTGCTTATAACGATGTCTCCACGTTCCACAATCTCACGTATATAGTGAAACTTTCTCAAAATGTGCTTGGCTTTGTGATGTGATCTAGGCTCCTTGGCTTGAGCAATAGCATCTGTGTTATCACAAAATATCTGGATGGGTTTCATGATACTTGGAACCACATCGAGATTGGTTATGAACTTCTTCATCCAAGCAGCTTCCTTTGCGGCATCCGATGCGGCAATGTACTCAGATTCCGTGGTGGAATCAACTACAACACTCTTCTTGGAGCTTTTCCATGAGACAGCTCCTCCGTTGAGAGTGAACACGAAACCCGTTTGTGAGCGAGAAGTATCTCGATCCAGTTTGAAAACTAGCATCAGTGTAACATTTTACAGTGAGCTCCTCATTGACTCCTCCAAATATCATGAACATATCTTTTGTCCTTCTCAAGTACTTAAGGATGTTCTTAACTGCAGTCCAGTGGGCAATCCCAGGGCTCTGCTGGAAACGGCTGGTCATGCTCAAAGCATACGAGACGTCTGGTCGAGTACATACCATAACATACATGATAGAACTAATCGCTGAAGCATATGGAACTGCTTCCATTTGCTTTATCTCACCGTCCTCAGATGGAGCTTGTGATTTGTCCAAGACGGTTTCTTTCATCATTGGAACGCCTCCTTTCTTGGAGTTTTCCATCTTGAAGCGTCTTATTACTTGATCTATGTATGTGCTCTGAGTTAGCTCAAGATGTCGCTTAGATCTTGCTTCCTAGAATGTAAGCGGCTTCTCCAAGATTCTTCATTGCGAAGCAAGATCCCAACCAATGCTTAACTTCCTTAAGCATGGGGATGTTTTTTCCAATGATCAATATATCATCTACATACAAGATGAGAAATGATATAGCACTCCCACTAGCCTTTCTGTAAACACAAGGTTCATCTTCGTTCTTGACAAAACCAAACTCTTTGACTTTCTGGTCAAAACGAAGATTCCAGCTCCGAGATGCTTGCTTGAGTCCATAAATGGACTTGTTTAGCTTACATACCCTATTAGGATATTTTGGATCGATAAAACCGTCAGGTTGAACCATATAAACATCTTCGGAAAGATGTCCATTAAGAAAGGCGGTTTTAACATCCATTTGCCAAATTTAGTAATCATAGAATTCAGCTATGGCAAGTAATATCCTGATCGATTTGATCATAGCAACGGGCGAGAAGGTTTCATCATAGTCAACACCTTGAGTTTGAGTGAAACCTTTCACTACTAGCCGTGCTTTATAGGTTTGTATATTTCCATGCATGTCGGTTTTTCTCTTGAAAACCCATTTGCTCCCTACTGCCCGAGATTCGGGGGTAGCTCAACCAAGTCCCAGACTTGATTGTCACGCATGGATTGCATCTCGGCTTCCATGGCCTCTAGCCATTTCACAGAATCTGGATTAGAAATAGCAGATTTGTAACTAGTAGGCTCGTCATCAAACTCGGCTACTGTCAGGACTTCAGAACCCTCAACATGCCAAAGGTATCTATCGGGTTCTTTACGAGTCCTGATGCTCATGCGAAGGCTTGTGTTCGGGTCTGATTCGTTATCAACAATTTGTTGTGGTTCTGTAACGCCCCAAAATCCAAATGTTTATATTTGCCGTGTGTTCCTATATGACACGTCATGAAATAAATAACTAGGCTATTTAACCTAGTTAAATGTATGGTAAAAATTATTAAAAGATGGAAGTAGTGCACGTTATGTTAAGTGGCAAACATGAGGGGTTAAATGGAACAAGATAGAAGTTGAGTTATTAAAATGAAAGTTCAACACACACAAACACACACTTCGTGTGTGTTCACGAACGTTCAGGAGCTCCAAAGAGCTCTAACCCTAAACTCAACTAAATCACCAAATTGAAGGGTGAATCGAAGCTCAAATTCAAGAAGGAACACGGATTAATGATCACCTTCACGAGGGGATCATAAGGTATGTCTTAAATCTAAGATTGGTGATCATGTGTGAAGTGGGTTATGTCCAAATCCGCGAGTTAATATGAAATTGATCATGTACAAGGGTTAGAATCATCGTATAGAACATGAGTTACGTATGGTTTGTGTTAATTTGATGATTAGGGGTGAAACCCATTAGTTAGGGTGAAGATGATGACTAGAATCATCACCTATGTCCAAGTCTTGTTGAAAGATTGATGTATTATGTGGGAATGATGAATTCTTGTTAGATGAATTAGGAGAAATATGATGATGATATGTTTGATGTTTATTTGGGAATGATACATGATGATTAGTAGTAGGATTTGATGGGTTATGTATGAGTTTAGAAGAATTTATGCATGGATTAGTTGTACGTTATGCTTAAGAGGTGGTACGCACACCAAGCGTATGATGAAATGTATCTGGTGTCATCCGTAGAGTCGATTATGATGTTACGAGTATTGGTGATAAGCCGATAGTTAAATATGGTTAATAGTTGACTCTTGAAAGTCAACTAAGTATAAGAAACATGATTTGACTCGTTGTCGTAAAGGTATGACTGTAGGAAGTAGCATGGTACCTGTTATAGCAATACGTGTTAAATGTACTGACATGATGAATTACATGAGCTTAAGCGGATATGGATATGATTATATGTCTTATGCTTGATAAAAGTGACCGATGAAGGTCAAATGTGAAATATGCGATTTATATGATCGTTAACATGTATAATCGTGTATGCTAACAAGAATGTAATTTCATTGACATGAAAGTATAGAAATCATGTCGAGACGGAATCAAGCACGGAAGGTTAACGGGTCAAGAAGAAGCAAGGAAGCGGATACGAGCATGGACGCATAAGGTAAGTGATTTCCGGAATCACTTTTAGTTGGTTAAGTAAGGTAGCGTTATAGATAATTAAGCATGATGTTGACGTTAAGTATGGTTTTGGTGGGATGAAATCTATTATTTTCGCTAAGTAGACCGAACGGGTCAAAAATGAAGTTTTGTAGTTACAACGGAATAAAGTGTATGAAATGGCTACGGTATTATAACCGGGTAATGATTAGAATGGCACACACGTACGCTAACCGAGAAAAGGTGACGCGGATTAATCAATAAAAGACCCGGAGTAAGTTAGGATTAATGGGTAACCAAATTCGTGAGTGGAACTTGGATTAACTAAGTTGATTGAGTAAAAATTGAATAAATGAAAGTTTAACGCATACCGGGTATCGGGTGCGTAAACCCCAAGTACGAAACTCCGGATAATGTAAAAGTATTATGGTTATAAGGTTCATATAAGTTTTGGGCTAAAACGAATGAGATGTTTGATGAAAACATGAACGGGTCGAATAATCGTAAATGAATAATAAGCCGATAACGCGTAAGTTAATAATATCCTTAATTCGGATATGGGATTTCAAGTTCACATGATAGAATGTCAAATTACAATCATGTAGGAAGAAACGGGAGGTTAAACGGGTAAACGGTTCAAAAGTTATGCGCGTTTTAGTGCGTACGGACGACGAAACGAACTTGCAGAAAAATGCAATTTCTAGAGGGCGTCGCCGACGGGCTTAGGGGCGTCGCCGACGGGCTCTAGAAAGTGAGTTTTTGGCTGACGGGTTATTTGACTGTCTACGGGGGTTTTTGGCTACGGGTAATTGCAAGGGCCGTCGCCGACGACCGTAGGGCCGTCGCCGACGCCCTCCCCAAGTTCAAAAACCTAAAATTTGTTATTTGAGTTGATTTATGTATCGTAGGCTTCGGTTTGTTATCCGTGGACTACGGCGGACCTTCCAAACATGATTTTGATGGTTCCTTAGATGTTTATGGGCTATAAATCTAAGTCTAAGTCCCATGTAATTAATGTATGATTATGTAAGAAGTATGTGAGAGCTTGTATGTGTATATATGGGTATGTACATCTGTAGATATGTATATATATGTATGTATGTATGTATGTATGTATGTATGAAGGTACGTCTGAGTGTATGTATGCACGTGAAGATATGGGGAGGTATGTATGCATGTGGATGTCTACGTATGTAAGCATAAAGGTATGTATGAGTATATAAGGGTACGGTAAGATCTTGAATGTGTAAATGTGAGTATGCATGTATGTAGAAACGTAGGGACGTATGTATGCATGTAGATGTGTGTTTACATATATATGAAGATCCGTATGTATGTATGCGTGTATGCGTGTATGTAGAGATGTATGAATGTAAGTGTGTATGTATGTGTGTATGTAGAGATGTATGAATCCATGTAAGTATGTAGATGTGTATGTATGAATGTAAGTGTGTATGAATGCATGATTTCGATACGTTGAGGATTAACGTTATTAATAGTGTGCCTGGAGAATGAACATTAATGCAGATACTTTATCGAAGACTCACCAGGGAATTGATATGTGGATGTAATGCTTAAAGATAGACATATAATTGGAATGGGAAGTGTACATGATTGAATCTTGTTTATGTATTGTGCACTAATGTTATGAATGTATGTGGTGAGTGCAGGTTGTACGAACACGGGCGGTTATTACGAAGAATAGAGATCGAAGACCGAGTCACAAGATAGATTGTACGGGAATAATTGAGTATGTGTTTTAGCAAACAGGACTTACACCTTATTTTTGTAAAAGATACATATTAAAACGAACTTTCAAGTAAGTCAAGATGTTGTAATGAAAGAAATTTTTATGGCACGAATTTCCGCTGCGACTTTTTGTTAAATAGGTATTAGGGTCTTACAGGTTCAGACGTTCCGACCTCGTCAATGGTTGTTTGTAGTCCTTGAACTTCTTCAAGATCTACTAAGTTACTTCCAGTTCCTCGACTAAGAAGTTCATCTTCAAGGAACCTTTTAGCCTTCCTTTTGATGGAAATCATATTTGCATCAGGATGGTAGAAGTAATAACCGCATTGATTATAGTATCCGACGAAAACAACCTTTTCACCTCGAGGGCTTGTCATCAGAGTCACTTGTGATGTAAGCATCACACCTCCATACTCTTAGGTAACTCAAATTCGGCTTATGCCCATTCCATATCTCATATGGAGTTTTTTTTACCTTTTTGGTCGGCGCTAGATTTACGAGTCGAGCAGCAGTCATAAGAGCAAAACCCCAAAAGGAGTGAGGTAAATTTGTTCTACACATCATCGATCAAATCATATTTAGTAGGGTTCGATTTATCCTTTCACACACGCCATTAAGTTGGGGTGTGCCTGGTGGAGTGGGTTGTGAAACTATTCCACGTTCCTTTAGATGATCGAGAAATTCCAAGCTGAGGTATTCACCGCCTCGATCTGAGCGAAGCATTTTAATCTTTCTATTAATTTGATTTTCAACTTCATTTTGAAACTCTTTGAACTTTTCAAAAGTTTCATGCTTATGCTTCATGAGATAGACATAAGCATATCGACTATAGTCGTCGATGAACGTAACGAAGTACCTCTCGTGATTCCTAGTCATGGTTCTAAAAGGACCACATACATCTGAGTGTATGAGTCCAAGTAGATCACTAGCTCGTTCACCAACATGGGTGAAGGGATCCTTGGTGAGTTTTCCAGCTAAGCAAGACTCACAATCATCAAATGAGTCTGTTCCGCTGGATTCAAGAATCCCCTCAGATTGGAGCCATTTCACGCGTGCCTTGCTTATATGGCCAAGTCTACAATGCCATAGGAATGAATCACTAGTACCATTTTTCTGACATTTAGAAAGGTGATATATGTTACTGCTAGGCTGAACATTAATTTCATAGATACCGTTTCGAGGTTTAGCCTCAAAATAGTAAATACCATTTAGATAAGCAGAAATAGCAATACCATTAAAAACATATCTAAATCCTTGTTCAAAAAAGCAACGAAACTGAAATGATGTTCCTGGTTAAACCAGGTGCAAAAAGACAATTGTTCAAAACAACAACAAGACCAGAAGGACATGTAAGATTAAATGTGCCAGTTGCCACAAATGGGACTCTTTTACCATCACCAACAATGAGCTCCATGTCTCCCGGCTTCAGTTTCTTCCACTTCTCAGGCTCCTGCAAGACATTAATGATGTGATAACCACACCCTGTATCAAATACCCATGTGTTGCTTGAAACAGTGAAAGGTTCGATAACATATATTAGAATACCTGAAGAAGTGCCTTCTCCATTAGCCTTCTTCACTTGGAGCTTGGCAAGATACTCGGGGCAGTTACGTTTCCAGTGCCCCATCTTGTTACACTCATAGCATTTCCGCTCTTCTGGAGGAGGGGCTTTCACAGCTTGCTTGCTCTTGTTGGTGGTAGGTTTGGCAGCAACAGGAGCCTTTCCTTTGCTTTTGCTCTTATGACGCTTCTTCTTTGTTTTGGGCTTTTTAACACCACCAGATCGAACCATTAACACTTGGCTTACTTTGTTGGAAATGTTCATCTCTGCCGTTTTGAGCATCCCATGTAGCTCTGGCACTGTCTTTACCCAGTCATTCATGTTAAAGTTCATAACAAATTGATCATAGTGACTGGAAAGAGAGTTGAGAATGAAGTCAACAGCCATCTCATCTTGGAGAGGATAACCGAGTTTGTTTAATTAGTCGATGTAGCCTTTCATCTTGAGGACATGAGCACTAACTGAGGAACCCTCTTGCATTCTACAGCTTATGAGTTGCTTCATGGTGTTATAGCGTTTCTGACGGGCTTATTTCTGAAACATGCCCTTGAGTTGCTCAATCATGTCGAAGACATTCATGTCTTCCATATTCTTCTGAAGATCTGGAGACATGGTGGCTTGCATGTAGGCAAGCAACTTCCATGGCATCTTCTTTATGTTTGTTGAAAGCCTTCTTCGCAACCACAGTGTTGTTCTCGGGTGCGGTTGGGATCGGGGTTTCCAAAACATAAAGCCTTTTTGCCATTTTGAGAACGATTCTCAAGTTGCGGTGCCACTTAAGAAAATTGGTGTTATTTAGTTTGTCTTTCTCAAGTATAGACTTGAGAGCAAAAGAGGAGTTGTTTTCAGATGACATCTGTTAAGGAAAAAGTTATTTAATTAGTATTTTTAATGTATTTTCTTATTTAGTGAGGTGAGACGATAAGGAGCGAGTATCCGGTTAGAAACTCTTTCTAAAGGCAGCTGGGGCATGCAACATTAGCAAGAGGTTTAAGCGGACTGACAACGATTGTCAATTGTGAGAAAAGCACAACTCCCGGGGTTTATGAGGCTGCGAGGACAACCTTTTGTCCTTGCATTGATACGTTTGGCCTCATCTATGCCACTTTTGTTCTCGAGACGGCTGGGGCACGCAACACGAGAAGAAAAGTAATAGTCGTCCTAAAACGGTCACATGTGGAAGGGTCGGATGTGTCGACGAAAGCCCTTGCACCTTGGAAGGATAAACTAGACACCAAGTGTCGTGCTGTGGCTCCAACACTGATGGTTCCCATTATTCCCCAAGTGTTACTAGTAGTAGGATGGCATAGACCATTGATTTTAATTTTTACCAAAGAGGGTCGTTATAGTTGGTTTTAACTTAAATATTAAATTTGCGACATAACTCTCGGGACGAATAGTTTTAGATAACCTATAAAACTAAGTTTGTCGCGACTTGGAATAACCAATTAAAGTTAATAGTGAATACTATTGAGTTTATGAGTTTTAAAGATGTGAGAAAAAACATGTTATAAAACTCTAGTGGTTATAAAAATATGCAAGTTGCTAGAACTTGCTTTTCCCGATTTCATTTAAAAAAAACTTTTTAAGAATGCGTTTTGGTATTAGGTTGAATTGTGATAACATTTATTAAAAGGCAACCATAATAGCAAAAAATGAATATGTAAATCATATGGGCATGATTATGATAACATTTATTGAGCCAAGTAGCAAAATCAAAGGGGTCACGGTCACAACACACAAAACAACCACAAGGATGGGCTTGAGTGCATCTTGTTGTCTTGAGCAACTCCCACTAACTCCAAGACTCCTCTTGGTATTCGGTTTTGCTTCGGGTTTGCTTCAGGTCTTCTCATCAACAATATTTAACAAGTAAATATAACAAAGACAAAGAACCTTATCTATTACAACTTTGAACCACAAAGCGGGTCAAAACCATAAACTAATCTATTACAACTTTGAGCCGCAAAACGGGCCAAAACCATGAACAAAACCAAATATAAACACAACCACAAGGTCGGGCCCGATTTACATATTCAACATAACCAAAAGTATGTTTGGGCAATTTTGGTCAACAAAATATCAACAAATAAAATATGACCAAAATATATATATATAATCCAAAGATAAAATAAATCAAAAACTTTAGACTTTTAAAGTTTGTGATTTATTATTCTGGTGAAATAAGACCGGTTTTGATTTGCAGGTGGTGAGCATCGGCTCTGATACCACTGAAGGATATCTGTGGTATAATTTTTACTTTTATTTTATGAACCCGGTTCATATTGTATGTGTTTATTTCGTTACAAAGATTAGTCAAATCACTTTTGACAAATAAAATACATGTATATGTATGTTATTCAAAAATAAACTTTAACTAGTTAAAACTATATATACGTTTTAAGCAACGGAAGCGTATGTAGCAAAATAACACGAACACTTTTATACCAAGGAGCACCCGTAATGGAACAAGATCACCAACATGCAAACACGAAATAGAACATCAACCATAGGGGGTTTAGATATACCTTCGATTAGTGAATAACCGGTTGAGACACCGAGGTTCAACGAACAAGTGCTAGTTATACGAACTATCGAAACGCGGGAATGGGTCGGGTAGCGGCGGAGGTGGCCGGCGGTTCTGGCGACGGCGACACCCGGCGGTTCAGGCCGGTAGCGGTCTTGGTCGGCGGTGTGTGTGTTATGAGAACTTTGCTTGTTTTTCCAACCCTCAAATGCAAGACCCAACACTCCATTTTATAAGACTTGGAGATCCTTGCATGCATGCCAAGTGTTGGACCTTTTTTGCATGTAGGCCAAGTGGTTGAGATTCCTTGCATGTAATGCCATTGGCCGAGAGTTAGGTGCGCGACAAGTGGCGATGCAAGAGTGCATGCGCGACAAGTGGCGTAGAGGAGTGTTCTTGTCTCACCCGGTCCACGTACCCGTCTCTCAGTTCAATACCCGCTATCGTTCGTAATTACCAGTTAAATTAGTTAAGTGGATTTTAGTTCGTTGCCCACGGTGTAACTCTTACGGGTCAAGCCCCGGTCGGCAGCGTTGACTTATCGAACCGGACATAAATATCCAACATCAAGAACTTTCATAACTTGAAAACCGGTAAAGGATCACCAACACCACCATCAGATGATTGTGAGTGAGCACCTTGTGAAACCATTGCAAAAAGTTTGATAAGACAAGAGCGTTTTTGTGTTTTCGAGTGTTGTGATCAACCAAATACCTCCACTACCTGTTTATACTAACTTAGGATGGCAAAATGGTGATTTTTGGTTCAAAAAACGACTATAAACAATCATATAGTCGTTTGGAAACGTTCAAATTCAATCCCAACGGTCAAAACCGATTTGGGAAGTGGTTTGGATCTAAAACCGGTTCAGGTCGGTTTGAGGGTCCGGGAGTAAACCCAGTCTCGAACTGGTGGTTTCTATCAGTCTGGGATCCAAAGCATGTCGATTTGGGTTGGCGATTTCGATTTGCAAACCGGTTGTTTTTGCCTCCTTTAATTTGGTCTTCAACTGGGAAAATGGGCCTTCAATTCTGGTTTCCAGGCCCACTAAAGCCAAAGTGGGCCTTATGAGCCCATAAAAAATGAACCTTTTTACACGTATGGGCCTTGCCCCCTTCAACCAAGACAGAGATCCGCTCCTGAAAGGCTGAAACATATATTTCTTGTTGTGTAGTTCATGTACATCTGATTGATTTCTTAGTTATCTTCATATGGGTGGGACCCATTGACCCAACAATATCTCAACTTTTGTCCAATAATTTGTGTGTGAATATGAAAGTACAAGATTTGGTTGTCTGCTCTCGGTAAGCTTCTATTTGTTCATTTATGATACTTTTGATTTTAACTTTTTTTATTTCTCCATTTTAACCTTTTTATAACTTTTGATAAACACATATTTGACTTAAATATTAATACCAGAGTATAATATTTGAAGCTTAAATTTCAATCTCAAGAGTGACATGTCTATAAAAGCCACATCAATGTAGATTGACAATACAATGAATATTAAGAACATAGTTTGGATATCTGGCTAGATGCAGATAATAGAGAAGCATGGTCTTTCTTCTTTTCTTGTTACTACTTTTTATTTACAGCTCAAGGGATGTCAGAAATTTTTTCTTCATCTTCAAGTAGTTGTTTTGTTAATGAGTTTTCTGGTCTTGCCACTATCCTTTGCTCTTCAGTTTTACCCCATAGTACTGAGTACAGACCAATCATTATCAGCACTGCCCCTAACAATCTGTGTCATAACAACAAGTTTATCAAATAACATACATAAGGGGTGCTAAACATGTGTTCGTGGGATGGCAGGTCCAACCAGATCCGAACACGAAAATTTTACACGAACCTTAACCCGAAAATTGTGTTAGGCATATGAACTTGGATACGACATGGATATTCACAGGTTTACCCGAACACAACCCGTCTAACCCGATTTATTTTTACATATTAATATTATTACAACAAAAAATACAAATGTATATAAACAATTACATTTTAGTTATAAAATTTTATGTCAATTTCTCTTTTAAAAAATAGTTATGGCATAAAATACCCAAGCAATTTAATTTGTGACATAAAACACATTTTTAATATATACATATATATATATATGTATATATATGTATATCTGTGTATGTGTGTTAAATCTGTCAACAGGTTGACACGAACCTAACCCATTTAGCTAGACGGGCTCGGGGGTTCAACCTGAAACTGACCCGAGCCTGTTTAGACTAAATCCAAACGCGCAAATTTCGTGTTAGGCCTGTGTCAGTGTCAAAAATTTACATCCCTAACAATCTACTGAACTCAAAGGTTTTATTTTTTTCTTATTGTGTTTCATGGTTAAAATATTTATTTATAATGTGGTTATGAAACATCAATAAGCTGTAGGATGGATATCACACAACTCATCCTTAAAATACAAGGCCCGGCATCAACTTTGATCCAAGATGTTTTATTAGCACTTTAGACTTTGACTAATCTCCATATATGTTCAAGATTCACTTACCCTCCAAGGTACAACTGATCTTGAAGAATTGCAAATGCCATGATAGCAACAAGAACAGTCTGCACAGGTTGGAACACGGCAACAAAAACAGGCCCGCCTTTCTGAATGCACCATGTTTGAAGCCATAGGACAACTCCAGATGAAATGATACCCTGTAACACATATATTTTAAAATTCTTGTATAACTATATTTACATTAAATGCCAAGTGTATTGTACATATAGCTTTCTATATGTGACGTAATATGGAACAGGAATTTACTTACGGCGTATAAGATGGTGAAAATTTCTTCCCCGGACTTGATTTTCCATTTGACGGGGTCCCTCTCAAAAACTGCTGCTATGACAATGAATTGGATCAACCCAAAGAAGCATGTGAAACAGGTGAGTGAAAGTTTAGCCGGGTACTTCTTGACAATGGGAGCCTGCAACAAATTTCAGTTATATATATATTGTCTATATGAAGTCTATATATATATTGTCTATACACTGTTGTGGGACATCTACCATATCTTGCAATGGTTTCTGTCCGTAACATATCTAAAACTCTAATTCTTGATTTGTGAACTATATTTTAGGAGAAGAACCAACCTGAAATACCATCCAACCAGCCCATGATAAGCAGTGACCGAGTAAGAATATACAACCCCAAGTCCAGTTTAGCATTTTTGTTGGGCCAGCAAGCGTAATATCTTCGTTGTTGACAATCGGTGCATCTTTGTGCAGAAGAGGAGATCCTTTGTATAGAGTAATAACCATTGCACCCCCTACACTTGCAAGGGTACCAATAACTTTTGCCAGCCCATCTCTCCTTGCTATGTCTACTTTCTCAAGCCTAAAATACATACAAGAAAATAACAATATTTTAACTCTTGTATTGGAATGGTATATATATGAATCACAACTTCCTTTTTATACCTTAAAGCAGAAGCCATGAGAAATGTGATGGCAGGAACTGAGTTTTGCATAGCAGAAGCAAAAGTTGGGGTTGCATAGTACAATCCTAGAATATAAAACCCTTGGTTGGCTGTAATTCTGAACACATCAACAAAATATATTAGAACATTGAAATACAACCAAAGCCTATAGAAAAAGAGCATGGCATAAATAACTTTCTTTTTTTATGAATAAAGTTTCATTAATATGTGATATGATATCTGATTGAGATACAAATGCAGAATGACAATAAATCCTCCTAATGTTACAATAATGTTGTAAATTAGGGATGGCAATGGGACGAGTTTATGACGGTTATTGGTAATCTCAGTCTCATGCCCGAATGTAAAATTGTGTCACAGGCTCGGCCCAGTACCCCTTGGGTAGACATTGAGAATCGGGCATACGAGCGGGTACGCTTGTTCATTTCTAAAAAATATATGTTGGGAATTTCAAATACATTTTTATTACCATTCTTATGCTTATACAATTTTATGCTCCTAACAACTATAATAAATTAAAGTATGATTAAAATATATACAACTCATGATGATGTAAATCTCAAAATATATGTTACTACTTCTTGTCATAAAAAATTATAAATAATATTGTCAATTACATGATTCAAAGAGAAACAAAGTCATTTTTCATATAATATAACTATTAGAGTGAATATTCATGAAAAATAAATTAAAAAAATAGGTTGGTAAACGAGTATATGTTTCGAGTAATTTGGTCAGGTAACCCCTAATCCCATACATGTCCCATACCCGCGAGTATTTCAAAACTATTATCATACCCGGTTCCATATCGAATACTGGTTTGGTTTTGCCCATCAGGTTTGGGTTCGATTGCCATCCCTAGTTGTAATGTAATATGCTAGACTTCCCTTTAAAAACATGACACAATGAACTTGAAGCATTGAAAACACAATGCAGCCTTATAATTTGACTTACCCCACTAAAGCCAGGAAGAAAATCTGAATTAGTAACGAAAATGTAAGGGGAGGTCTTTCCTTCCTGGAAAAATTGCAAGAAAAAGTTCATTATCAATAACACATACGTAGATAATTAGATGAATATGCATATCTTATTTTTACACTTGGCTCGTATATGGCGAATATATGTAGGACATATTGAACATGCCCGAATTAGTCAAATATATCGTTTCAGCACTTACTTCTCGTAGAAGTAAGCAATCGGAGCCAAAAGAATCAAAGCAAGGAGATTTCTGTAAACAGGATAAACGATTTTGCTAACACCGATATTGAGTGCAACCCTAGACACTATATGAAACCCTGCAAAGCAAAGTTGCAAAACAAGAACTGCTATGATAAGTTTCAACTTTCCAGACACGTGAATCGGCTTCATTTTCGCACTAGAGTGATGGATGTATTGTACTACTACTTTGGGCGTCAATTTATAGTGTTGTTGGCTTGGTGCATGAACCTTTCATAAGTCAAAGATACTTGAAAGTTGATAATTGTTTTATATGTATTATTGGTTTGATGCATGCATGAGGGTGGCAAGAACTGTTATAGCCATATGCAAATTAATCATGCAAAAAACATCGGTTGTGATTGCAATTATTGGTTTGCTTATCATGTTGGCCTATCTAATAATTTGACAAAGGTTGGGCAATTTTGATTCTTTTGACTTGTCTAATTGTCATTAATCTTTTTAACGGACACGATCTATATAAGGTACATTGGCCAAGTATAGTTGCTAGTTTCATGACGCTACAATAAAATAAACAATCCTATATTTATCGTCTTTCCAAAGTAATTCGGTATAAATGTTTTTGTTAGTCATGTTTCATTATTGCAAGCAAAGATTTCAAATATATCATTGTTTTTATTGTCTCTATCTGAACAGTCTAAATTTTTGAAATTATAATTATAAATAATAGTAAAATATGATTATATGTAATGGGTATTTATGTTGGGAATATAACATTTAAATCTTTCATCAGGTTTGGTAATAAAGTAAAATTAAGAGATGCAAATTTTATATTAGTAAACAAATTTTTTCATTTGAAGTAACCATATTTATTGAATAAAATAATATAGACATACCATAGATATATTGGTTATAAAATAAATATATTAGTAAACAAATTTATTTCAATTGAAGTAACCATATTGAATAAAATAATATAAACATAACATAGATATATTGGTTATAAAGTGAATAAAATAATATAAACATAAAATAGATATATTAGTTATAAATAGATGCAACTTTTATAATTTAACTTAACACTATAACATTGTTTGAGTTGGAGATCGCTAAACTCTGCACAATAATACACAAATTAAACAAACAAACAAACTTACCCATATAATAACTCATTGGTTGGTTTGAAATGTGACATGCCAATGTAAACTCAAGTGGCCATTTAACATTTTTTATTACAATTTTTAGTTTATAGTATAGTATTACATTTATATAATTTAGTTTTTAAATTATATAAATGTACAGAACACGTAGCAAGGAAGGTGTTAAATTATCAAAATAACCCCAAACACTATTCATAAGATTTGGTTATAAATAGATAGATAATAGATAGATAATGGTGGATTTATCATTCTAATATATCATATGTTATTAATATACATTATAACATACTGAGTGATAATCATAAAACTTGCAGATTTAATAACTTGCAGATTTAATTTTGTTTATCTTTATATAACTTTTGTTTTTTATTCTTTTCTAGATAATTAGTTTTATTTTTTAATCAGTTGATATTTTTAATGATTTTTATAATTATTTAATAAACTGTCTTCAATATCAATGGAACTGATATCATTTTAAATATTAATCAAGTGTAATTATATGTATTTTTTCTCGAGTGTTACAACTATATCACCCTAAAAGAAAATTTCGTTCTTGAAATTACTACGTAAAAAAAATTTCAGGGTATGTAAATAATGGAGACACAAATCCCAAGCCAAGAGAGGCCACTATATAGTTCAATTTTACTTGGTTTTAATTAGTATTGATCCATTGATTTTTAAAGCACTGTTTGAATATCTCATAACCACCAACTAAAAGATCCGTCTAGTGGGATGAAGAAGAAGAAAATAATAGATGGTGGCTATTAGGGTTTAGGAGAGTATGTTTTCTCTAAAGTTTTGAAAGAGTAGAGTGACTTAGCTCTAATGTTTTGAAAGAGTAAGAGTGACTTAGAAAAATCAAGAATCTTGCACTAACGCGAAGGGTCGGTCCAACGTTTTTGAAGACCCTAAGCGAAGTACAAAGTCGGGGCTTTTGTGAGACTTGAACCTAAAAAATATCAAACAATAGCAAATCGCAATATCAAGTCATACATCGCGAATATCAGATCACAAAATCGTGTTTTTATGGTTACTGATCAATGGCAAATCGCACCATTTTCAAAAATCGATTAACCATGGTTTCTCCCCCATCGCCACCATCGGCAGAGGATGCATAATTGCGTTCAAGAAAAAAAGGACATGGTAACTTATGGCTTCAAGAAAAAAAAAAGGTTTGGGCCAATAATCCTTCAAGTTTTAGGTGTAGACTATTTTTTGTTTGGTCATTATGTGTTTGTTTATTTGGGGCAAATACACATACATATGTAATATATGAAAAAAAATATTGAAGGCCCCTATTTTTTGGTGGCCCTAGGCCTTCGCCTAGAATGTTAAGCCTATCGATCCGGCCCTGCTGACGTGTATCATAGTGCAATCAACAGAACCACCCGATCATATCCATCTCCATTAGTCATAAGTCATATTTTCATTTTATCCACGTTTAATTAAATCACAAAATTATATGATTTATATTAGTTATTTAATTAAGAATAATTAGTGACGTGATTAATCTTAAAATATTACATAACTTTTTTTTGTCATATTTAAACACCGTAGGCCAATCTTGAGAAACTATATGTTTATAATCATCAAAACTTAAAGGTACACATGTAGTTATTCTTTTACCAAATGTATTATTAATATTCTTGAGAAATTATATGTTTATAACATTCAAAACACTAAAAATACACATGTAGTTATCCTTTTACCAAATAGATTGATAATAACCCTCTTAATTTTAAAATATCACTTAATACTAATTTTGAAAGTTCCGGATCCGGTGAGTTTAAACGGAAGTTTGGATAAGATAGAGCTAGTTCGGTTGAAATCTTGTAAGAATAATCAAAAGTAGAAAGCTTTCATTCATACCGAAAGAGCATACCTCATTTTACAAGCTGGAGAGAAATCTGAGGTCTCTCCAGCCTTTCCCCCAAAACTTTCCAAAACTTATCAACTATGAACACATGACAACCTATATAAAGACATGAGAATCCTTTGGAGCAGATGACTCATCCGTACGGATGAGTCTCATCTATGTGAATCACTCTCGTCCTCTACAAAATGTCATGTGTTCAAATCTAACTTTAAACTATACAATATTCAACACACGCTCTATCTATCTTACTCACATAGTGGCGAACACACAGAATATTCACTAACAATTTCTCCCTTGTACGTCACTGTCGAATCTTGATCTTCAAATATGAAAGTCGTGTTTGAATATTCTGCAACTTCAATCAAGCATTTGATATCTTTAATTAATTCCCCTTTGATTGATGATTCGGGTTTGCATTATGTCCAATATATTCTCCCTGAAATGAATCCACACTTCAAGTCTTTATTTGCACAGTTCCTGACCTCCTCTAATTTGCTAAACTACAATCTTCACGAATAATCACCAACTTGAGACTACACAATGTAACTTCTTTGTTTCGACTTTAACCACATCCACGTTTGGTTTTTTATTTCTCCCATCTTGCTCAAATCCTTAATTTTCCAAAAACTAACCGGCAATTGATAGAAACTTCGAACACCACACTGGTAAACTTCAAATATGTGAATATTCACCCTTATCCCATCTTCCGTAACCATCATTATACACAAAATCAATCTTCAAATACTGGTGAGCGTAAACGGTAATCTCCACAATTAGCAAATCTTCATCGGATAACAAATCATATGGTAACACACTTTAATCTAAGAAACATTCTTCCACAATCAAATTCACATTCTTCCTCTTCAGTCACAATAATAGATGTATAGCCTTTTCCCTCAGTCCCGGTAGTAACTTAATCAACAAACATCGTCATTCCCCGGCGGTGAGTCCGAAAAACAACACATGTGCTCAAAGATTAACCATTCGGACACTTTAGACTATCATCGAGCTGTCGTGTATCTAATATCTTGAAAGCTCTCTGGTATCTTTTAAGTATCGACAATACTGATGCATCCTCCCTGCTAACCGGCTTGTACGAAGACTCGGGACTCAAACCCTCAGACATCAATTTGATCACGATCTTAAAGAATCTGAACTTCCTATGATCACGGACTAAAGCATCCAAGATCCTATGCATCCCCTGACAATTTTTAAGTCATAACCACCCGAATACTGGTGCATGTCTTCTTGTCTGAATTTCCAAAAATGTAATAATATTTGAACATTTTTATTCCCCATCATTTTTGGCAAATTCTAACCTCTCTAAACTCATCACTGAATTTCCCCCTCAAACTTGGCAAATTCAGTCCTCTCTATTCTCTTAAAAACTCAACTATGTGGAATATGTGCCATTTTGCTCCACAAAAGTCCGTTTTTCATCAATGCAGATTTTTCGTTTTTGGCCCATTAATAGTCACTTAACCAAATGATACATGTTATACACCAGTCTTCATGACTACCTCACTAACTTTACTACTGTGTAATCTCATCATCTTAATAATTCTCTGAAGCCTCCAACAGTATCCCCAAACAACCCGTATTTGACGTTAAATTCTCAAAAAAAAAAATTCAATCGCCAAATTTTTCCTGGACACACGTCTCATCGCCACGATCAAAAAATGCCTTCTATTTATAGATATTTTTTACTCATTCGCACGTGAGAGTCCTCAAACGGATGACTCCTTCATGCATATGAGCTGATTGATTTTGGAACGGATTAAGTTGGTTCGTGCGGATGAGAGTCTACCATGCGGATGAAAGCTGATTTGTGCGAATGACTGTTAGTTCGTACGGAAGAAGGCTTAATACGTGTGGATGAGTACTAGTTCGCACGAATGAAAGACTAATTCGCACGAATGTGCCTCCTGTGCTCGAAACTGATTCATTCAATTTTTTGATCCAAAATCTCTATTTCTTCGAATTTGATGATTATTCTTCCACAAACATGGTCGAAATTCATTTATGGTCAATCCTATAGCTTCAATTTGACTTTTCATCCGTGAATTGACCTTCAATTTGATGCTTTACGTCTAAAAACCCATAAATCATGAGCGTAGGTGATTCAATCAACTTTTAGATCGATTGAATCGGTACCGTAACTCTGATACGAATTGAATTTCCGGATCCGGTGGGTTTAGATGGAAGTTTGGATAAAATAAAGCTAGTTCGGTAGAAATCTCGTAAGAATAATCAAAAGTAGAAAGCTTCCATCATACCGAAAGAGGATACATAATTTTACAAGCTGGAGAGAAATCTGAGGTCTCTCCAGCCTTTACCCCAAAACTTTTCAAAACTTATCAACTATGAACACAAGACAACCTATATATAGACATGAGAATCCTTTGGAGCGAATAACTCATCCGTGCGGATGTGTCTTATCCGTGCAGATCAGTCTCCTCCGTGCGAATCACTCTCGTCCTCTCCAAAATGTCTTGTCTTCAAATCTAACTCTAAACTGTACAATATTCAACACACACTCTATCTATCATATTCTCATAGTGGCCGACACACAGAATATGCACTAACAAATTTGTAAAAAGAATATTTAGCTATTCTTTTCTACTGTTTATAATCATCAAAACATTAAAATTGCACATAGTTATTCTTTTAGCAAATGTATGATTAATATTCTTGAGAAATTATATGTTTATAACATTCAAAACACTAAAAATACACATGTAGTTATCCTTTTTACCGAGTAGATTTTTAATAATCCTCTTAATTTCAAAATATCACTTAATATTAATTTGTAAAAAAAATGTTTAGCTATTCTTTTTCTACGAGAATTTTTACGTTTTTGTCTAAATTTAGCAACTTAACACTCCGCAACGTACAGTGTATGGTTCAACATTTTAATTCTATTTTTTAGTTCTGTTTAACAGTTCAGCTGTAGCGCACATGTCTAAAAACCTTGTTTCATATATTACATAAGTTTTGACTATGATATTGGGATTACAAATTAGTGTCTAGATTTTCTAAACTTTCGGACACCCGAACTCCATTAAAAAATCAAAATTTTACAATCAAACATAACAAACGACTTAATATAATTTAGAACACGATAATGTTATAGGTTTTCTTGACATTTGCATCAATAGTAGGATATATTAGCGTTATGATTTCCACTATAAGGTATGGATCCGATACCCTTTTTCTCTTACAATCATTATATTTACTTTATCGATTCAATTTGTTTGACCTTTGAGCATTCGTTACACTCTTTGAGAATTCGCTTTCAGACCTTGCATAACATGTGATATGTTTATTGGAATTGAACTCATTATCACATGTTTCATTATTGTGACATACCTTTGATTATAACCTATTATATTCGAAATTTTTTTATGACTCCATTACCCGGGCAAGCCTTCGGTGGGTTGTTTCCATAGGTGCGTCATTGGGGCATCAATGGCATAGAACTTTCTATGCCGGTGTGATGTGTACACAACGCCTTAACACGCGTCTAGAGTTGTAGCACAACAGAGGAGAGGTGGCGGCATCGACCACCACATATCTGATTCGACATCAGCATTTTACGCACCGTAAAAGAAAGCCTGCCATTTGCTTACGATCCGTAAGACACAAACTTTTTGAATTTTCAAGTTTAGTCATTTCACTTCCATCATTTATCCATTGGCCACTTTGGTTTCTCAACATTCATTAAGTTTTAATGGGAAGAGTATTGGGACGTGTATCATGAGCCTAATTGATCGGTTAAATGTTGGGTTTCACAACATACAACCCATAAGAGATTTTAAAAGTTGAAATTTCAATCTTCAAAACCCAATGACGATTTGACACTATCTTGGAACACGCCCCATGCTCCCACTGTTACCAAACCGCTGACCTGGATTTAACCTCCGAACTTGTTCAGTTGACAACCCTGTGGCTCTAGATTTCAAGTATATCAAATGAATCCTCTTAGCACTAAATTTAACAAACTAGACTTTGCCATGCTTGATCGGGACGATAATACTTCCCTTAATAGGTACCTCCACCATGTACAATGTTCCAGACTTATTCACATGACTAATTACCAGATTGCTATCAATCACCTTCCATTTTACATCACCAAACTTTACTTTCCGTTTCTATTCATTCAATTGATTGACCTAAGTTTCATCTTCAAACCATGAATCTCCTTAACATTCTTCAAGTTTATGTGGTTTAAAACAGATTGATATGTCCCATGCTTGTACATAAAGAATATGACCATTAGCTAATTGTACCTTCCTATAGTCACCCCCTTTACGATTCACTATCGTTTCCCAACTGTCTATGGCGTGAAATGGAGCCCCCAAATCCACGAATCAATAGTCACATTGTTTTCCACACCAAGTTTCAATGCCTCATCCTTGGAATACACCTAACAAAAGTACTCAAATCTCTCTTAGCAATTTGACACTAACTCTTAACGTGTCCCGCCTTTTTGCAGCTTCAGCATGTTATATGTTTTTTTAAGTTCTAAACAAACTCCTTCCCTGATTCCCACTGTTCATGTTATTTTTTTTCCCTTGCCCACATGCAACATCTCAAAAGAGTATTCTACCTGATCTTTCTTCTGATGTGTTCACCAGTGTTGCAAAAGTCGTTAGGCGGTCCCTAGTCGGCCGACTGGGAAGTTGTGAGTAATCGGAGTACTCGGAGAGTACTCGGGAGTACGCGGACATAGTAAATATACAGAAAATTAATTATTGTAAATTATATATATATGTAAAAATAGGCATAATTCATGTCAAAATGTGTATAATTTAAAATGAAACATGTTTAAAGTTCAAACCTCACCGAGTACAAGGTCGAGTAGTCCGAGTACAAGGCCAAGTAGGGCAAGTACAAGTCCGAGTAGTCTGAATACAAGTCCAACTAGTCGGAGTACAAGGCCGAGTAGGCCGATGTTGACCAATTTTGACCGTTGACGACTAGATAAGTCCGACTAGGGTAAACTCGCCTCGGAGGAGGTCCGAGGACCGAGTACTCGCCGAGTACAAGGCCGAGTAGGCCGACATTTACAACACTAGTCTTCACCCAAAACCAAATCCTGAATCTCCTCAAATTTCATAGCTCTAGTCCCAATAGAATTAGTAATAATATTTATATTAATGTCCCAAACAAGTTATCAGGCAACAAAGCTAGCAACACTGCAGATTGAGTCTCATCATCGAACTTAATCCCCACAGTGTTTAACTTGGACTGAATTGAATCAAATTATTAATTTGAATTGTTACCGAACTCCCTTCCTTCGTTATTTTCGTAAATAACTCCTTCATCAAGAACACCTTGTTAATAAACGACGACTTGTGCTGAACACAAATTGTTAGTCACCTGATACGTCTCTTGTTCTTATTTGACTTCAGTTGTAACTTGCAAATGCTTTATTTTCTTTCGTATTATAATTTGTTTTATTTTTTATGAATAATTTCTTTTATAATCCCATCCCACTACTTAATAAATCAAAGTGATTTTTGCCACTTGTTAAGTTCATAGCGAGATCCCTTGGTTGGATTGGTGCTCGTTTAAAGTTACGTAATTTCTTTCCGTTTCTGTGCTGGCCTGTTTGTTTGAATGCAACTATGCGTGTGCTTGCTTCCTAAGGCCATGCGTAGTCATAACGCCCCTTTGTGGGCGTTATGCGACACGTGGCGTGACACGTCAGCAAGGGGCTTTATGGGGCGTTATGCAATTTGAGGCCGTAGTCATAACGCCCCTTTGTCATCATTACTCATTTTTTAATTTTTATTTTTTTAATTCATTTGTAAGTTTTTTAAAAATAAAATTCATTTCATTAAACAAAAAAAAAAGTACAATAAAATTAAAAAACATTAAACTAGAAAAAAAACATTAAACTAGAATAAAAAAAAATTACACAATCAAAGGTTATATTTTTTTTCAATCCGCTCCTTTTGTGCCAACGTCATTTTCAAAGCTTTTCCCGTTAAGTGGTCATGCGGTTTCGAGTAGAACTCAAAGTCGTGAGCCCATTGTCTATCCCGCATAATCTCCGTAACTTCGTGGTTCTCCTCCAAACGTTTATTACCGAGTTCGTGTAACTCATGAAGTCGCATGTTTATCTCCGAAAATGCGTTACTCATATCCGTTCCCATAGACATCGACGACGACTCGGGTTTTTTCGCCCGGCTTTTTCTTCCGGGCGGTCTTGGTAACTCCTCCGCCGGCTCGTCATCCGGAATATCCTCGTTCAAGTCGGTGTTTCGAGCGTCGGAGGTTGGCGTTTCGGGTTCACCCGACTCGTTTGTTTTGGACCTCTTTGATGGCCGTGTATTTCCCGAACGACCACTCGGAGTAGATACGGTGGCCCATTTGGGGCTATGGCGAAGGATTTGCCAACACCTCATGTATGGGAAATGGCCATTACCCTTCGTATACTCGACCAATGCCGCTTGCGTAATATCTTCATCGTTACTTCCACTTTTCCATCCGGAAAACAAGCGTTGGTACACGGTTTGAAAGTTTGTGCATTTCTTGTTTATATCGGTCCACTTCCCCGATATAGAGTCCGGTAGCCGGTATTCGTCTCCTCTACCCATGAGATCGAAAAAAAGGTCTCGTATTCGTTGCCAAAAAACGCTTTTACTTTGATTGTTTGCTACAAAAAAACAAAATATAATGTTTAAAAACAGAAAATAAATATAAAACAGAAAATAAAATAAAAACAGAAAACGAAAAAAAAAACAAAGAAAAAAAAACATACATATAACCGGGTCCTCCGAAACATCGATGAAAGCGCGGGTTAACGCATACTCCTCTTCGGGCTCCCACGTTATCACAGTTTTTTTCGCTCGGGTAGTGGTTTCCACTTTCTTTTTATGTGGCCGTTTTGCTTTTCCTTTTCCTTTTTGCGTCTCCGGTTGCGTATCCGGTACCTCGGGTTGCGTCTCCGGAACAACATCGGGTTCGTGTAGTGGGGAGCCGAAAGCATTAGCCGACCCAAACGCTTGAGACGACCCCATCCCATCCTTGTTTTGATTCGGGTTCCACCCGTAGAGATTAGGGTCCCATGATAGCGGTTGGTTCAAAAGATTCATGAACCCGGGACTTTGTTGATTGTAATCGAGAAAACCGGAGCCGAAAGGGTTGGGTCTAGTGGGAACCGGCGACACGGGGCGAGTAGGATTACCACTTTGGTTTGGGTCCGCACTTGATCGGGGAGGAATGAAGCCACGGTTGTATGGATGCATTGTATAAAATATCAAGATTTGTAAAAAAAATGGAAGAGATGAGAGTTTTTGAGTGTTTGTGGTAAAAAAAAATAGGAGAGGAGGTAATGATTTAAAGGAAAGTTTGAAAAATAAATTGATTTTTTTTTTATTAAAATGACCGTTTACAAACGGTCAAAAAAATCAATTCATCCATTCAAAACGCCGCGATAATTATCGCGCCTTCAAAATTTTTTTGGGCATAGCGCCCTTTGTTTTGGTGTGTAAGGCGCCATCTCGGCGCTATAGGGGTTGGTCGCGCCCCACTACGTATGCTCTAATAAAGTTCACTATTTTGAAAATAAAAGAGTTAATGGACCACTTTTCAACGTATCATATTGTTAGCATTTCAATCAATTAAATTCTCTCTCCTATTAAATTTCTCTCCATCATAATAACAGTAATAGCCATTGCTAAAAATTAAATTAAACAATTAAATATTTTTTAACAAGGGATATTGGTCTCTCGTAATCCCTACTAGACGTCATTGGCCATTAGCAGTCTCATCTTTTTTTATTCCCCTTGACAGTCCCACCTTTCAACTATTTTGCCTCCACCGGTCCTCGGTCCGAATTACAAACTGACGTTTTAGGGCTTTTAATCAGAATGAGTATATGAGTCTACTGATGTAGAACTTACCCTGAAATTGTGCTACAAACGATGAAAACGCTGCTTCAATTCGGGTGTTTACACCTCTAATTAACAAAAATCAAGTCGTTTGGAGCACCATTTCGAGGTAAGTTTTACATCAATAGACTCGTATCTTCGTTCTGATCAAAAGCCCTAAAATGTCAGTTTGTAAATCGAAAAAAAAAAAACCTTAAAGTTTTTTTAATTAACTGGGGACCGGTGGAGGAAAAATATTTGAAAGGTGGGACTGTCAGGGGGAATAAAAAAAAGGTTAGACGACTGTCAATGACCAATGACGTCTAGTAGGGATTATTAGAGGACAATATCCCTTTTAATAATTTATTAAAACTTACTAGACATAAGATTTTAGTTTTATTATATTTCAAGATTTTTAAGTTTTCATTATTTGTCATTGATGATTCTTAAATAATTATTATGTATAAATGTCTGACAGTCTTGCAGAAGTCGTTAGGCGCTCCCTAATCGGCATATTGGGGAGTTGAGAGTTCTTGGACATGGTAAATATTAACAAAATTAATAATTTTGGATATTATATGCTAGGAGAAAGCCTGCGTGATGCGGCGGGGGCGACTCGTTTCTGGTAATTTTCATCTTCATGTAATATTGTTGTAGCATTATTATGGTGGATATACGTCATAAGCAAAGTCATGGGTTAGTCCATTTCATTGCGGCGTGCATGTTTGGCCGGTTCAGTTATTATCCTGAACCAAAGTCATTGGTTAGTCTATTTTATTAACCAATCGGTTTTTGGTTATTCAGTTCGATTTATTCTCTTAGATTGACGGTTTTTTATTCGGTTCGTTTAATTTCAGTTAATAGCCAAAACCAAACTTAGGCCAAAACTTTAGTTTATAAATACATGAAATGGATGTATAAATACAATAAATTGAAAAATAAATACATGAAATGGAGGCATTAAATATGAAATACATGAACTTGAGGGATAAAATGTCACACCCTGCTTTCTCGGTGGGCCCGGATGTGAGGTTTAATCGTATATCAGTTTCACAGAGCAACAGAAATAGGGAGTTTATGTATTAAAATACAAGAATTGAAAATGTCAAATTTTGATAAAACTTTATAATGTCAAATAATCAATACAAGTATCCCAAAGGTAGGATTTAAAATATAATAGACTTAGACATCATAGGTCTTTTGCCATGGAGTCACATATTCCGGAGCTTTTGACCGAGCCTTGTCCATACAAACCACATTTTTGTGTCTGTCAGGTGTATGCCTACACCCCACACTTTATGGCCATTACAATAAATGAATCGGGATGCCCGGATACGGTGCTATTAACCCCCTTAGTGTTTTATGTTATCCAAGCAATACAAATTAAAATCGGGTTATCAACATTCTAAAACCATTTCCCCATTGCAATACCCGTATCAAGTGGTTTTGTACCATATCCCAAGTGTTATATAATAAAAGTGGTTAAAAAGTATTTATTAGCGCTAGATGTGCTCACAACGTATTTGGTTCTTTAGCACATCTGAATTCAAAATTTATTATCCTACAATGCGATTTCAGAAAGGCTCTATAGTCCAGAGTGAATGTAAATATTTATCCATTAGAATTGTTGACGGATCATTATAAGTCCGCTGGACTTGACCGGCTAACATGGATTTATGCTCGGTTCTGCTAGATTAAGCATTGACCGGAAAGAATGTGGTTTATAACCACACGAGTTAGGAGTCTCATGTAAGATGCTTTATTTAACCTTACATTCTAATTTGGAGGTGTTTTGAAAAGAGTTTTGACCAATTACGACTCGTTTATATGGTTTATGCCATTTTAACGAGTCGTGCGCGTAAGTACGAGTTCAAATGGTCAAATGGGTTTGCGACAAGTTAAATATGTTAGAACATATTTTTGTTATGTTGTATACTCTACTTTGATGTCAAATGTTACATCAGATAAGTTTAAAAGTCTATTTTTTGATATTTGCATAAAGCACAATTTGACTTTTTATAAATTCATATTTGACTTGTGTTATGACCTATTTAAATGTGATTATCATGTGATATAAATGTAGGGTATTGTACCCTACGTTATGATAATCACTTGGGTGAATTTAATTTGAAATCTTTATTTGACTAAGGTGGTTAAGATCGAAAGTCAATGCATAAGTATTGACAATTCTGGAATTTCGGACAAAACTAAATTATGAAACTGACTTCTATGGAAAGATCTAAGGAAGGACAACTTACTTGTTTCAGAAAACTTTTTAAAACAAACCAAAGAAAGGCTTGAAATCAGAAGAGATGAACTCACTCAAGACTTGAAGTGTTTTAAGTTTTTAGTGTGAGTAAAAATGAGACACAAGCTTGGTATTTATAGCCAAGGTGACCTCATGAAGTCAAGACAAGTGTCCCTTGAGGTCCTTAGAGGTGGATTAGTGTCAAGGAGGTGGCATAACCGGATAAAAAGGTGGTAATGGCGAGATTATGTGTCAAACATGCAGCAAAGGAGACTGCCATCGATTTTCTGATTATCTGGGGACTCCTTGCGGACCACAAGGAGTACCCCATACGATCCTCGAGGATCGTCAACGCGCTAATCCTTTGAATACCCCCTGCGGATCGAAAAGGGGTTTATGATGCGGTCCGCAAGAGACCTCAGTGGAACCAAAAATTTTGTTTTTAACATTTTTTGTCCCTCCACTCGTATATTTTCCCTTTTAGACGATTTTATTCCTTCTCCTTCATTATTGTGAATTATGTGGAGGGTGTCTAGACAAGTGTCACTTTAGGATTCGTTCCATAATTATCGGGGTGTCACATATGTAATGCTTCATATAACAACTCTCCTAATGTATTTAGAACGTCCCTATACGCCCTAAAATACACCCCGTATACGAGAAATAGGCCCGAAATACCTTAAAATTTACAAAAAACAATATTTTATTGCTCTCGCAGGGCGCGACAGAGCCAAGCAAGGTCGTCGCGTGGCGCGACAGCCTGGCCACCAGGCCGCTCCCTGAGCCGCCATGTGGCATGTGCGTGTCAAGCCTAGCCGTCGATTCAGCCAAGCTAGGGCCTACCCTAGCCTAGCTCGCGGGCATCGAAAGCCGCCCTTATCTCTGTCGCGGGGCACGAGAGACCCCTAATTGGACGATCGAGCATTCAGTCCAAACCGCTCACAATTCTCTTTCTCTCTCAAATTCTAAAGTAGTAAAAGTAATTCCCGGGTATTATACCCCCTAATTAGCGAAGCTCTGCCTCGTTGTAAGTATTATAACCCCGGTTACGTATTAGATACGTTGCCCGATTGATCTAGTGCTCCGTAACGCATGTCGAGGCTCTGCCTGACCTAGTCGTTGGAGTTCTGTCTCGGGGAGGGTATAGCTAATGTAAATATTGGGTCATAAGGAACAACCTAAATTAGTAGTGTGAGTTTATCCTTTTTTGTAAATTCTTTTATAAACTATTTTTACAAAACCTCGATTGTATTAAATTACAATTCACAGTGATTGAGTATTTGTAAATCTACAATTATCGTCGGTATGTTGGGGTTTTGTATACATAACTTGTTACTACACCGTGAGTAGTAACATTACCACAAGTCAGGATTGACATTGCCGTGGGTGGTAATTAAAGTAGACATAAACAAATGTAATTGCGGGTTGCCCTCAATGCTGTAAAATGATAAAACTTGTTTTGATTAAACTGGGATTCACTCACCAGTATCTCCCACTGACAAATGCTTTTAAAACGTTTTTCAGGTAACAAAATGTGAAAGCCAAATAGAAGCCAGCTGGATAGCACTGAAGACTTGGTAAAGTGGCTATAAAAGTTACCCAAATAAAGAAGAAGTTTTATTTCAATAAATTAGGGTTTATCCCTACAAACTGATCATGAATGGAAACTTAGGTTTTCCCCATGTGTTTATTATTTATAAAATAAGGTGTTTTACTCTGATAAAATATTTCCTAACTACGGTCCTGATGTAAATTCCGCTGCCAAATTTAATAAGCACCGATACCACCGAATGTGAGAAGCTCGCGGCCGCCCGCCTCCCGGGGCAAGGGGTGGGGGGTTGCGACAGGAGGTGGTAACAGAGCTACAGCCACTGATTTCAGCCACAGAAGTGTTCTGCTGACATTGAAATTGTCAATTCTGTTAGGAAATAATCTATGTGACTATGTGCATACGTGTGTATTATTATTTTGTGTTATTTGACAATCTGTTAGTTTACAGTATGAGTGATCAAGGACCGTCGGACGCTTATCGTCAATTGTCTAGTTATCCTAGAGATGAAGGAACGTCCTCCCAGCTTACTCCTTCGGGGTACTCAGCTGACACCGAAGAGGGGATATTCATCTTCAAAGCGCAATCCGAATAGCCATTCCAAAAAGAGAGGATGGTTCAGTCGGGGAGCCCATGAGCGTAGGAAAATAATGAGAAAATTAAAGCAACAGAGGGCTTTAGCTGCAGCAAATAGGGAGATGAACGCCCAGACCTAAGACATAATCAATAGACGATTAGCCAACTTTCACATCTTAGCTACCACCGCCGCAGACCCAAACCTAGAACAAATCTTTGCACCACAGCCACTACCACTGTTTCCAACTCAACCCATGGAAATAGAAACCAACCAAGAAGCACCAGTTCCCGTACCAGCCTTTAACCTAGATGAGATACCCAGAGTTCCAACACCCAATCCCTTAGCCTATGATCCGTGGAATGACGACCATAGGGAGTACGGAGAACTCTACCCACAAGAGGAACCTATGCCAAACCCTGTAGCACCATACCCAAACCTTGACCCTCTAGATCCATACTGGGATGCTGACCAGTATGTTAGGGAAATCCTAGAAAACCCATACCCGTATGGAGACCCTTTACCACCTTACCCTGAACCAATATCCGCACCACCACCACCCATGAGTACCGAAAACATGCAGGAACTCCGCACTTTTGGTGATGAGTTAGTTGATGAAGGAGATAGGATCAGAAAAATAGGGGAGAAGCTCGTTTGGAAGTATGACGAGCTAAACATGCAGTATTGAATGAACCCCCACTAGTAGTAATAATATATATATATATATAGAGGCCGGTTATTATACAATAGCCCTAATCCTACATATTGTACGCGATTACCCCAGCCGTAGGATCATCCATCATTTAAACGCGGGTCTAATTAATTGATATGATTAAATTAATCAAATTAATATATCCTACACCAAAATCAAAAACCTTACATTCTTCTTCCCCAACCTCCGCTTGATTCTTCACCGCACAGGTGACCGGACTACCACATGGATGACACCGGCAACAGCACACACTCCGCCGGAGTTCAATCTCCGCTGCTCAACAACATCGTCAACGATACCGTTGACTACAAAGGTCGTCCAGTCCTCCGATCCAAATCCGGTTGCTGGCGATCCGCATATTTCATCATCGGTCGGTAATGTTAGAGAAGAAAACAGACTAATAATTATTTTCGCATATTATTATTAAATTCGCATGTGACTAATTTTGGACTTCATGTTGGAATATGTTGGAATTCAGTCGTTTTGGAAATCGCATATTATCATTAAATTCGCATGTGACTATTTTGGAATTATATTTTATTTTGGATTTCGCATGATAATGAATTCATGCTATTTCATCAAAAAAACCACATGCGAAATTGGTACAAAAAACAACATGCGAATTCATAAAAAATTATCACATGCGAAATTGTTATAAAAAAAATAACATGCGATTTTAAAATGCGGGAAGATGATCTGACGGCTGAGATTGTAGCGTACGTAATGTACGATAAAGACATTTGTACAGTACTCTTTACCTATATATATATATATATATATATATAGTAAATTGCCAAAATCGTCCCTGAGGTTTGGGCATGTTTGCCTTTTTCATCCAAAACAACTTTTTTGTACAATATAGTCCTTCACTTTTGGGATTTTTTGCCATTTTCATCCAAACATCTAATTTGCTTTATTTTTTCTATCAAACATTTGGATGAAAATGGCAAAAAATCCCAAATCTTAGGGACGATTTTGGCAAAAAAAGTCAGACGTTTGGATGAAAATGGCAAAAAAAAATCCCAAAAGTGAAGGACTATATGGTACAAAAAAAGTTGTTTTGGATGAAAATGGCAAACATGCCCAAACCTCAGGGACAATTTTGGCAATTTACTCTATATATATATATAAATATATAGTTTGAAAAAAATCAACTAAAATAGATAAACTGATATAGATGCATAACTAACTAGTATGTTTTAAATTCCAGTGATAGTTGTATTAGATGCATATATATAAAATAGAGTAAATGTCGCAATGATCGACGGTGTTGACCAATATGTTTGTTTGTGCAATTATTGCATTAAATCTTATTCTGCGATATTAATACCTGATAATTGTTTGTAAATCCAGATGGACAACGAAGCAAATCAGGAAAACCAGAATAATGATAATCAAATAAATAACAGTGCCATTCGACACATAGTAACCTAAGGAATTAGAGATGCTATGCCATATATCATCCAAAATGTTAAAGAAGCGGAAAATAATAAAAGTAATAGTGGAAGTAAGCAATCACATACTGAACCCAGTCACAGCGTGAACAATGAACCGTTAATTCAATTGTCTATTCCAAAAAGAAGAAGAACCATGTCTTATGGTTGTTCTTACAAAGAATTCTGGTCTTGCAAACCGATAGAATTCTCTGGCAATGAAGGACCCATTGCAGCTCTACGCTGGATAGAAAAGACAGAGGTTGTCTTAAAAATAAGGAAGTGTGCAGAGGAAGACAAAATCATGTTTGCTTCCAATCTTTTTAAGAATGCAGCCTTAGAATGGTGGAATACTATTATCCACTCTAAGGGAAGTGATAGAGTCTATACTACGCAATGGACTGAGTTTAAGAACATGGCCGAAAGGAAATTCTGTCCTCCCAATGAAAAAGAACAAATTGCTAATAAGTTCTTAAACCTTAGAATGACTGGAGTAGACTGTAAGGGTTACACTACCATATTCTTCGAATATGCTAGAATAGTGCCAACTCTAGCCTCACCAGAACCAGTCTTAATCTCCCGTTACCTCTGGGGATTAATCAGTGAGATTAGACATGTAGTCAAGGCAGCTAGACCACAAACCATAGAAGAAGCTGTAGAACTAGCAAATACCTTGACTGATGAATTGGTACGTACACAAGAAGAGAACCAGAGGAAGAACCTAGTCCAGAAACTTACCCAGGAATTTCGTTATGGTTATTCCAACCATGGGAAAAATGTAGGTTCTACTTCTGCACCCTACTGCAAGTCCTGCAAGAAGAAACATTTGGGAAAATGTTCTACCTACTGCAATTTCTGCAAGATACCTGGACACAAGGAAGAAGACTGCAGGAAGAAACCCAACAATGGAGTATGCTTCAACTGTGGAGAAAAAGGGCATATAAAACCGAACTGTCCGAAACTAGCTCCGCCATGAACAACAAGACTACTAAGAATGCTAGAGCTTTTGTTCTAACAGCAGAAGAAGCCAAGATGATTCTGGATGTGATTGTCGGTATGTTTCTAGTTAATGATGTTTTTGCTAAAGTATTATTTGACTGTGGTGCAAACCAAAGTTTTATTAATACTTCATTTTGCAAAATTCTTAATCAGCCATTAACTAAACTCCAACAAGAATGTCTAGTAGAGACGGCAAACGGAGAATCCATTAAGATCACTGAAATCTTGCAGGGAGCAAGAATAGAAATTCTAAACCATAAGTTTATTGCTAACCTTTACCCAATGAATCTAGCCGGATTTGATATTGTCTTAGGAATGGATTGGTTAGTAGCCAATAAAGCCAGTATTTTATGTGATCAAAAGTCAATACAAGTAAATTCACCAAAAGGTGAAAAGATCATAAATAAAGGAGATAAGCCAACTAGATCTACGAAATTCATCTCTGTGATGAAAACTGCAAGTTATGCAAGAAAAGGTCACTAGTGTATATGATTTCCATGATCATTAACACTAAAGGAAAAGAATTGAAATATATTCCCGTAGTATCTCAATTTTCAGATGTTTTTCCTGAAGAGCTACCCGGACTACCGCCAGATAGGGAAGTTGAATTCAGAATTCACCTACTACCAGGAACAGCACCGATTGCCAAGGCACCCCACCGTTTGGCGGCAGCAGAAATGCAGGAACTGAAGAAACAGTTGGAAGAAATTTCTGGAGAAAGGTTTCATACAACCAAGCTCATCACCTTGGGGATCACCAATCTTGTTTGTCAAGAAAAAGGATGGATCAATGCATATGTGCATTGATTACCGAGATATGAACAAAGTCACGATTAAGAATCGGTATCCATTACCGAGAATCGATGATCTATTTGATCAGCTGCAAGGAGCTCGATTCTTTTCTAAGATCGATTTACGCTCAGGATATCATCAATTGAAAGTACAGGAAGAGAATATTCCTAAAACTGCCTTCAGAACAAGGTATGGTCATTATGAATTTACAGTCATGCCATTTGGTCTAACCAATGCCCCAGCTGCATTTATGGACATGATGAACAGAATATGTAAATCATATCTGGTTAAATTCATAATTGTCTTTATAGATGATATTCTCATTTACTCTGAGAGTAAAGAGGAACATTCAGCGCATTTGCATGCACTTCTTACATTATTAAGAAAGGAAAAGCTTTATGCTAAATTCTCCAAATGTGAATTTTGGTTACAAGAAGTACAATTTCTTGGACATTTAGTTAATCATGAAGGAATTCATGTGGATCCCACAAAGATCGAGGCGATTACTAAATGGAAAGTCCCTGAATCACCAACGGAGGTGACAAGTTTTCTTGGACTAGCAGCTTATTATAGACGGTTTATCTGAGATTTCTCTAGAATAGCCACCCCTTTAACAAAACTGACCTGTAAATCAATTAAGTTTGAATGAGGACCATGGTGTGTGCGTATATATACATAATATTGCAATGAAATTACACACGATTTGGTTTTAAATTTATAAAAGTGATTATTACTTTTACATCAAAACACACACGAAAGAGGCAAGTGTACCCCGTCATATATGTAATAAAGTTTCGGTAAGAACCAAGTATCGATCCAAGGAAATGGGCGGAGAAATAATACTAGACCTTTGTCACTAAACTACCGGTAAAAACATAAGTTTTGTTTGATTTTAATTAAACTAAAGTAAGCGTAAACAAATACATAATAAAAACATAATAGATAATAGATAAAAAGCCTTGCTTAATACACAACCACAGCATGTCAACTAAGTCGGTTTTGGCACTAGAAGCATTCGGTCAATTTTCCAATTTAAGACAATTAGTATCCCTTTCGGGAATCCTAACATGACAATCATTCGGAAAGCTAAAACGATAAACACACTTTAACCACCTAAAATTGTTCTTTAACGTGCAATTGATAAATGTCTATGAAAATCTTTTAAAAATAAGTTAGTCATCCGTTAGGAGTTTTCTAACCGCACTTAATCAAGGAAAGAGACACCGATAAACACAATGCAACCACCAAGACAAGCATAAACTAGATTAAATCACAACCGAGTTCATTACAAACCTTGCACAATAATTCACTAAGATAGCAATTTTGGCCTAAACTACTAACTAAGCTAACAAATCATGGCAAGAATTTATAACGACACCATCTAACCCGTTAAGGTCCTTACGTGACGGCAAGCTCTCTTGATTAACAATAATTACATTTTATTAAATCACTAACCATTTCTAGTATCATGATGCACACATTTAAACCAAGCTAATCTAGTTAACCAAGTTCAAAGTTTACTAATACATGATTAATTAAGCTTCATTTTTCAACTATCTTAACTAACCAAGCATCAATCATCCAACATAATTACTTATAATCAAGAAATCAATATCAATAACAAGGTTGCAAACTAATCATCAAAGATAATCATAGAAAATACTTCAAAGTGTCATTACAAACAAAGATTAACATACTAATGGCTATAATCAAGCAAGGGATTGTTGTGTTTTGGCCCAAAGGCTACAATAATACATAAACATTAATCTAAGTACTTGAAAGATTAACAAAATCATGGAAAGATTAGAAAACCAAACCATAAACAAGCACTAGACTAAGAATCCGGATAGTAATGGAGCTAAACGGCACAATGTGGCTTGAATCCGGGTCAAAAGCAAAGCCTCCGGAGCCTGTAAAATCGCCAGTGAAGCTCCCAAAATTCCAGAATGTCGAACAGAATGTTTCTGTTATGTTTTTATATTTTTCCGATGTGGCACGGTCGTTCTTCCTGTGGCACGACCGTGCACTTTAAGCAATTATTGGGTATGGTGCACCATACTGCATGACGTCATCAGATCGTTGACCAGATTCGATATCGCACGACCGTTCTTCATATGGCACGGTCGTTCTTCGCCGGGTTCTTGTTGCACGCTTGGTCGCACCGATCGTTCAGTTCCGAGATTTTGGCTGATCATCGGATCCGCACGGGGTGCAGATCATGGAACAACCGTGCATTCCCGGGTTGGCCTTCAATGCCTTGCACGCGAAGTTGCACCCTCGTTCATTGCCGGGCTTACTTGCAATTGTCGGATACGCACGGTCGTGCAATAGGTGGCACGACCGTTCCACACGCCCAGGTCAGTTTTTCTAACAGAAGGTTCGCAGCTTCGTCGTTTTGTCCGGAAAGTCTTCGTTTTTGCTATCATCTTGTCTGGTATGCTGTTTTAGGCCTATAAACAAAAGTGTAGATAATTAAGTATCCGAATGACGGTTTTACGGCCAAAAATGCATAAAATAGGGGTAAAACGGGGGACTAAAATATGTGTAAATTAACGAATATCAAATCTCCCCACACTTGAACCTTGCTTGTCCTCAAGCAAGCTAAACTAAAAAGCAATAAAAGAAAGAAACAAACAAGAACGATAATTTACACAATATTTTATTGAAACTACTACAAACGGTTAGCCGGTTTGTCGAAAGACAACATCAAAAGATTCAAACCCAACAAGCATATGCAATTATAAAGCGACAACCAAAAAGCTGTGACATAACATTTAATTGACTCACATGTTAATCTTCACACAACTCACAATGTTCACACACACTCGGTTTTATTTATGAAACATACATAAAATGTGTACGTGTAAACACTCAATGCCTAGTCAATGAAATGTGCAATATCATAAGCTTGTCATAAGATCTCGTCTCCACCAACTAAGATGCAAACAAGTGTAAATCAAGAGGTCTTTACGGGTTGTAACATTAGGCTTGGGCGAAGGGTATGGAAGTGGACATTTAAAGTGGCGAAAATGGTTAAAACTCGGTAGTAGCGTTTAACTAGCAAGAAATAATACAACTATACATACAAACGCCTTAAAAAGGCGACTAAAGCGCAATCGAGCTTATCAACGAAATTTTAACATTTAAGCATTCAAAATTGCTCGATTTCTATCAACTTCACCCTATTTTAGGGTGTTTTATTTTTATTTTTTTTATTTTTTTTACAAACAAATAATTTATACAATGAAACATAAACAATAATAAGCGCTAGTTAAACGATTATTTTGACCGAGTTTCAACACTAAAAAGGTTTAAAACATAAAAAGGCTAAATTTGGCTAAATGGGCGATAATGTGGGTAAACAAAGGTAAACGGGAAGGCTCGACATGGTTAATCCTAAAGGGTAATATAAGGTGAATGGGAAGCACAACACAAAGAACAAGTACACAACAAAGGGGTAATCTAAGTGCCTCTATCACTTTTATACAAATCCGCACGTTCATGGTCTTAACAAGCATACTAGTGACAAGTTCTAAATTACACATAACATCCGGCTCACTCCTATATCCGAAATGAACAAATATATAACAATCAAGGCTCAAATATGCTCACGTAACGGAAGGAATGGGTAAAAGTGTGAAAACTATCATGTAAGTCTTTCTTTGTTTGTCACGCTTTCCGGTTTCCTTTTTCAAAAATATTTTGCTTGTCGAGTTTTTATCAAGTCCGAAGCTTTCTAAAACACAACCAACCGGTTTATTTATTAAAATATATACAAAATACAGGTATTTTTGAATGATTTTTCTGATTTTCTGAATTTTTTTTTATAAGAGGACAAACAAAGTTAACAAAGTTAACCCCCTCCCCACACTTGAACTTCGCATTGTCCCCAATGCGAGACCCGAAATATAGAGAAAGGGATAAAAATACTCCCCTCAAGATGATGTTGATGCCACGAGACTTCCGAAGCTGTATCTGGTACGTGCTCCGGTCCAAGATCCGATAGCTAAAACCTGCTAGTATGTCACATGTTCACCCAAAACATAACAGAAACAGAAAAATCACAAATCAACCATAATATACATAAATATAAATACTAAAATCCAAACAAAACATAAAGTAAATTGTCTGAAATACATAACCGGGGTGTTTGAAATAACAGTCAAAATAAACACCCAATAATAAATAAAGTACTGAAATAGAAAACACCACCAACTGCTATCACCACCGCCAACTACTCATCTCCATCATCATCGTCTCTCGTATAGGACGGGCCGGCATCGCCATAACCAGGGGGGTTCCACGGTGGGAACTGTGGAGGGTGCTGAAAGTAGTCGGGGTATGCGTGATGCATCTCCCCGAAAAGATATGAGAATCCCGCACTGACCCCCTGATATAAAGTATCCTGGCTCTGCCGAAGCTGGTCCTGTGTGGCCCGAAGCTGAGCCTGATTGGCCCGAATCTCGTCCTGGCTAGATCTAATCTGGTCGATGTAGGTACCATGCTGCTCCTGAGTCACTCGCATATCCTGGAACTGCTGGTAGAACTCGGGCCAGTCCTGATGCTGATGGAATGCATGGTGCTGCGGCGAGTGTGGTGGTGTCGGTGGCTGGTGCTGCTGCTGCTGCTGCGGATTCTGCTCTCCCATCTCAAGATCCTCATCTTCCTCCTCAGCTGGAGGCAACGGGTCCCAGACCTCGTTGTTCAACCCCCTCAACCTATCCCCCCTATCAAGCTCTACAATTACCCCCATGGCCTTTAGTGACCTAATGTCGACATGAACCCCCTCGGTAATCAGAGTGAGACCCTGAAGCACCTCCTCAGTCATATAGCGCTCATTGTACGCTATTTCGGTCACATACTGACCGCCATGTATCTCACTGTTCGGAGTCCGCCCCGAGCACTTGACGAAGTATTCAGCCATTCGAGCGGCTAGGTTGATAGGTGCTTTGTCAACCAGCGCATATAGAAAAAGCAAATCTGGTGTTAGACAGTTACCAAGACTGTCCATACGACCGCATATCGTATGGCTAAAAACATGGTGCATCACTCGCACCAAAGGGTCTCTGAGTCGCGAGGCCTTCGACATCCTCGGGTTGTAGGGGCCTCCAACGGCATTTTCAGCCCAAAATTCATCCCGAGCTGCATCAGAAGGGAAGGTGAACTGATCGTTGAAGACGACGGTATCATCCATGTCGTCCCTAGTATATATCCCGAGCCTTCTTCCCAAACGACCAACCGACCACGTATGCCATCATCCACATAACCTGAAGGCTACCCGCTCCTTGTGGCGGAATTTGGGTTTCCTATTTGCAACCGGCTTTTCATAGGCATAAGATGCGAAGAACTCAATTGTCAGCTCCCGGTAAACGGGTCGGTTGCAACCGACCAGATTTGCAAGCGGGCGACTCATCATGTCGTCTAGTCTGTCATACTGATTGAGTTCCCGCATGACTTCCCAGTCCAGCCATCGGGGGACTCCAAACTGCCCCTGTCTTGCCCACAATGCGTCTCGTTTCGGGATGCACAAAGCCTCTCGCTCATCGTTGGGGTCGAAATGAAGGAAAGGATGGTTCATCTGTATGAGGAAAAACATTAGAGAGATGGAAACAGGAAAAATTTGAATCAAGAACAGCCGAGCAGCTCATTATTCATACCTACTTCCACACAACCCTCACACCACGAAACATCATGCAAGAATCTCAAGTACCACCCACAACGGGTCAAACGACCTCATCATTCATACCTACTTCCACACAACCATCACCAAACACAACCATACCAAATTCCACTACAATTCCTACTCCACCTCATGACACTACACCAACCAACACCACACAACCGATTACCACTCAAGTTGAACCCAATCTTACCTTTAGCCCTTTGGCCACAATCCCACCATTATCACACTTCTTTCCCCCAACCACGGGTCAATCATCTTCCCATTATTCAATACCACCAAATTCAACCATTATCCATGCTACTTCAACATTTAGACCATCGAACCAATCGGGCTTTCAATACTCGACTCTTCCATTTAGGCAATCTTCGGGTATAGGGGGAGATGGATATGAGGAAGGATATGAAGATTTTGAGGGTTATGATGAAGACGGGTATGTTTATGGGGGTGATGGTGATCAAGGAGAGTTCGGTTATGTGCAAGGCCAACCTCAAGGTATGGCAAGTGTTGGTGGGTTTCAACAACAACAAATTATACCACAACACATTCGGCCAAGGCCACAAGTGCAACGCCCTAAACCATTACAGCAAGTTCGTCCGCAAAACGTACAACCTCAATTCCAAAGGCCAATGCAACACCAACCGATGCCACAACAACAATTTCAACCACATGTACCACAAGGGCCTATGCCAAGGCCAATGGGTCCTATTCGATCAAGGGTTCGGTTGGGTGTGCCAAGAAGGCATCTTAGAGAACATGCAAGAGGCATTGAAGCGCATTTTAGGCCGGTAATCACTCAAAATCCTTCACCGGTAGTTATTCCTCACAATGATCAAGGGAGAACCTTTGAAGTGAGAACAAATTCTTTGCAAAGTTTGCCGAAATATAAGGGTCTAGCAACGGAGGAACTGTATTTTCATTTGGAGGCCTATGACTCAATTTGCAATACTCTTGGGAGTCAAGGTTTTTCGGCCGATGATGTCAAGTTAGTTTTGTTTCAATTTTCTTTGGAGGATAAGGCAAAGAAGTGGTTCTACACTTTGCCTTCAGCATCTATTTACACTTGGGCGGAGATGCAACAAATATTTCTAGATGAATTTTACACCGCTCAAAAGACCAATGATGCTAGGAAGGGATTGAGGAGTTTTCAGCAACAACAAGGTGAAATGTTTCATGAGGCTTTTGAGCGTTTCAATATGATGATCAAGAATTGCCCTCACCATGGATTGAACTTTGGGAATTAATGAATGCTTTCCATGAGGGGTTGAGTGCCGAAGATGCTCGAGATTTAATGTCTATTACCGGTGGCACTTTTGGTACGAACTATGAGCAAGACGATTGGGAGTTCTTGGAGCAAATGGCAATTACATCTAAGAGGAAGGCTCAAGCATCGAGGAGAGCACGACCGGCCGTTACCCGAACACAAGTGCATGCGGTTGACGATGGTAATGTACAAACCTCTAATCAAATTTATGATGTTTGTGCTATTTGCAATGAAATGGGTCATGCGGCTGAAAATTGCCAAGGAATGGTGGAAGGGCAATATGAAGAAGTTCATGCGGTACAAGGTCAAGGAGGGGGTGGTAGAAACTACAACATGAATTCTAACACGTACCACCCCGGATTGAGGAACCACCCAAATTTTCGGCATGGGAACCCTTCAAATCAAGCTAACCCGAACTTTCAAGGTAGCCAAGGTAACTTTGGTTCGCGCCAACCTTACAACAATCAAAGTGGATATCGAGGTGGGAACAATCAAGGATACCAAAAACAATATCAAACGGGTCAAGAACAAGGGGGGTCTTCGGGTGGAAACGAGATGATGGAAATGTTAAAAAGCATGCAAGCGGAGATGCAAAAGCGAAATCAACTCGATGAAGTCCGGATGCAAAAGGATGAGGTTCGTGACAAGAGCATCCAATCACTAACAACCCAAATGGGTCAATTGGCAACCGATGTGGCAGAATTGAAGAAGAGCAAAGGTCAACTTCCTAGCGACACTAAGGTAAATCCTTCGCATGGTACGTCACGAGGTAATGTTAATGTTCATCATGTTAGTGTTTTAAGAAGTGGAAAAGAATTTAAAGCCAATTTGTCACCCGAATTGGTTGAGGGGGTAGTTGAGGATGTCACGGGTAATGAAAGTGACGATGATGATGTTCCACCGGTTACACCTAAAGAATCAAATGCTAAAAAAAACGGGGTTGGGTGAAAATGAAAAAAGTGAAAAAGTTGAGGGTGAACCGAGTCAAGTCCCGTTTCCATCGGCTTTACTTGATCCGGGAAAGAAAAATTTTATTGCATCAAGAGGTCCCCAAAAAGAAGAGTTGTGGGACATGTTTAAACAAGTAAAAATTAATCTTCCACTACTTGATGCAATAAAACAAGTACCCGCTTATGCTAAATTTCTAAAGGAATTATGTACACAAAAGAGGCAACAAAAGAAGAAAATGCCTAAGCGGGTGGATTTAACCGGGCAAGTAAGTGCGGTTTTGAATGGGGAGCTTCCTCCTAAGCTCCAAGATCCAGGCACGCCATTAATTAACATTCAAGTTGGTAATTTTCAAATGGCGAAGGCGTTACTAGAACTTGGAGCCGGGGTGAGCATTTTACCGGGGGGCTTATATGACCAATATGACTTTGGTCCGTTAGCAAGGGTGGAGACAACGGTTGTTTTGGCCGATTTGTCTCATAAGTTACCCTGGGGGATGGTTCAAAATGTAATTGTTAAAATTGATGAGTTTTATTACCCGGTTGACTTTCTAGTCTTGGACTACTCGTCCGCGGACCCAAAACAACAACAAAATGTAATTTTGGGTCGGCCATTTTTGAGCACCGCGCATGCCATGATCGATTGTAGGTTTGGTACAGTCGATATGACTTTTGGGAATCGAAAAATGTGCTTGAATGTTTTTACTAACAATTCTAATGCTAATGGTGTTGATGGGTGTTTCATGGCAGATTTAGTTGACGGATGTAACCCGCATGAGTATGAGGATGATGGTATGGATGTTTGCTTGTGTGATTTTTCTGAACAGGTACATGCTTATGCACTACGGGTTGAAGAGGAAAAACAGGATGCTATGGCCTTGAAGGAAGGTCGACCGCCATGGACTCACCGATTCGAAGGCTTGCCGGTGGAGATAAATTCGGGTACTAAACCATCATTAGAAGAACCACCGAAGTTGGAACTCAAAGACTTGCCGAGCCATTTGGAGTATGCTTTTCTAGGGGATAATGACACTCTACCGGTCAATATTGCCTCTAATTTAGAGTTGGCGCAAGAGCAAGCATTGTTGGAAGTTTTGAAAGAAAACAAGGGAGCTATTGGATGGATGATTGCCGATCTCAAAGGAATTAGTCCATCAATCGTCATGCACAAGATTATTACCACCGAAGATGCAAAACCGTCACGGGAAGCTCAAAGGCGTTTGAATCCGAACCTACGGGAGGTAGTAAAGACAGAGGTAATTAAATGGTTGGACGCGGGAATCATATATCCGATTTCGGATAGTGCTTGGGTGAGTCCCACCCAAGTTGTGCCTAAGAAGGCCGGTATTCAAGTAGTCAAGGACGAAAATGGTGAACAAATTGCCACCCGACCGGTCACCGGGTGGCGAGTGTGTATTGACTACCGAAAGTTGAATGCCGCCACTTCTAAGGACCATTTCCCGCTACCTTTCATTGACCAAATTATTGAAAAATCGTCGGGTCAAAAATATTACTGTTTTTTGGACGGGTATTCGGGTTACAATCAAATAGCAATACACCCGGATGACCAACACAAGACCACCTTCACTTGTCCATATGGCACCTTTGCCTTTCGGCAAATGCCATTTGGCTTGTGCAATGCACCGGCAACTTTCCAACGATGTATGATGAGTATCTTCTCGGACATGGTTGGAGAGTCGCTTGAAGTGTTTATGGATGACTTTTCAATTTTTGGCACTAGTTTTGAATCTTGTCTCAATGAATTACAAAAGGTTTTAAAAAGATGTGTTGAGAAAAACTTAGTGCTTAGTTGGGAGAAAAGTCATTTCATGGTGCAAGAGGGAATTGTGCTCGGTCATGTGATTTCGGAAAGGGGAATGGAGGTGGATAAGGCAAAAATAAGGGTAATAGCATCTTTCCCACCTCCGAAAAATGTTAAGGGTGTAAGGTCATTTTTGGGACACGCGGGGTTCTATAGACGCTTCATAAAAGGTTTTAGTGTTATCACCAAACCTTTGTGTAACTTGTTATTAAAAGATATCCCATTTGATTTTACTAATGAGTGTATGCAAGCTTTTACTGTTTTGAAGGAACATTTGGTCAAAGCTCCTATTTTGCAACCACCGGATTGGTCAAAGCCGTTCGAGATAATGTGTGATGCAAGCGACACTACAATTGGTGCAGTTTTGCGTCAACGGGTTGATAAAAAGCCGGTGGTGATTTACTATGCAAGCAAGACTTTATCCGAAGCGCAACTCAATTACACCACAACCGAAAAGGAGTTATTAGCAGTGGTGTATGCTCTGGATAAGTTTCGTGCTTATATTTGGGGGAGCAAGGTGGTGGTTTATTCGGATCATAGTGCGGTCCGATATTTGATGGAGAAAAAGGACGCGAAGCCTCGTTTGATTCGGTGGGTATTGTTGTTACAAGAGTTTGACTTAGAAATCCGAGACAAAAAGGGAAGTGAGAACGTAGTGGCGGATCACTTGTCTCGGATTCCGGTAGAAGGGATTGATGATGTTAGTGAAATAAATGAAAGGTTTCCCGACAAGCAACTCCTAGCCGTATCCACCTTTGTTGCACCGTGGTATGCTCACTATGTCAACTACTTAGCCACGGGTGCCATCCCAAGTCATTGGACCAAGAAGCGATGACAACAATTTATGGTCCAAGTGAAGCAATACATTTGGGATGAACCGGACCTTTTCAAGATCGGGCCGGATCAAGTTATTAGGAGGTGTGTGCCCGAAACGGAGGTATTGGAAATCTTGACTCATGCCCACTCATCCGCATGTGGAGGTCACTTTAGTGGGCATAAAACGGGCTACCGGGTTCTCTCATGTGGGTTTTATTGGCCCACAATTTTCAAAGACGCTTGTGAGTTTGCAAGAAATTGCATAAATTGTCAAAAGATGGGAAGTATATCGAAGAGGGATGAGATGCCATTACAACCAATCTTGGTTGTCGAAATATTTGATGTATGGGGTATTAACTTTATGGGTCCCTTCCCGAATTCGAATGGCTTCCTATATATTTTGGTAGCGGTGGATTACGTCTCAAAGTGGATTGAAGCTATTGCAACACGAACGAACGACCATTCGGTTGTTTGTAAATTTGTTCAATCCAACATCTTCTCTCATTTTGGTATCCCGCGTGTTATTATAAGTGATGGAGGTTCGCATTTCAAGAACTTTAATTTCGGGAAATTATTGAAGAGGTATAGCGGGAATCACCGGATTGCCACACCTTACCATCCGCAAACGAGTGGACAAGTCGAAGTGTCCAACCGTCAAATCAAAGAAATTCTCATGAAGACGGTTAGAACGGATAGGAAGGATTGGTCAAGCAAGTTAGACGATGCATTGTGGGCATACCGAACGGCCTACAAAACTCCAATCGGCACAACACCTTATCGGATGGTTTATGGAAAGGGTTGTCACTTGCCAATGGAGTTAGCGCATCGGGCACATTGGGCAATCAAGACGGTCAATGCGGATTATGATGAGGCGGGAAAGATGAGAAAGTTACAATTAAGTGAGATCGAAGAGATTAGAGACGAGGCATATGAGTGTGCATCGGCTTACAAAGACAAGCTCAAGAAGGTACACGATGCAAAGTTGAGGAAGAAAACCTTTAAACTGGGTCAAAAGGTTTGGTTGTATAATTCAAGGCTCAAGATGTTTGCGGGCAAGCTTAAAAGTAAATGGATGGGCCCGTATGTCGTTCGGCGAGTTGGGAGGTTTGGTGATGTAGATATCCAAGATGAGCAAACACTAAAACAACAAACGGTGAATGGCCATAGGTTGAAGCCATACTTGGAGGGGAACGACATCAACAACTTGGAGCTTGATAAAGCGGGCTACATCTTACGCCCGGTTGATGAGGAACAACCATGAGAGGCCCAGGTTTGGTAGTGTAAATAGTTAGTATTTTATTTTGTTTGTTTTGTATAGTGTGCACAATTACCGTACTCGTTTGAAGCTTGTGTTTGAAACAAGTGTGGGGACATTCGGGTCACGAATTGCTCTAACATTGTGTTGAGGACAACACGGGACTTTCGAGGGGGTAGGGTAATTTTTACATGTTTTTGACAAATTTTAAAAACACAAAAAAATTGAAAAAACTGAAAAAAAAATAGACCTAAAATTGGAATTTTTAGCGAAGGAAAGAGGCCCAGGTACCACCGTGATTTACGGTGGCCAGTGAAAATTTTTGGGCTTTACGGTGAAAACACACTGAGTTACGGTGAGAATTGTGTTCCAGGTTCCACCGTAAGTTACGGTGTTACCGTAATTTACGATAGACCTGGAAATCTGATGGGTCGATCCGGTTTCTGCATTTATAAAAAAAAAATAATAATAATAATAAACAACAAACAGGTCACGTGAACTCTTCCCCATCCACTCCTTTTCTTTCATTCTTCCCTCACCACTAATATCATCTATCACTTTCATCCAAGACCCACAAAATCCCCAAACTCCATAATCTTCTTCAACCTTCAATCCTTCCTAACTCTCTCAATTCTTAACCAAATCAAGTGAAATCTAGGTCTATCTTGGCTAATTTTTCACATACTTTCTGATTTTGAGAAGAGATTTGCGAAAAAAACGAAGCTTTCGGGTCCGAATCACAAACCCTAGGTCCGAAAAATTTTTGGGGTTTTTGAAGTTATTGTTTCATTTGTGTGCTAGCATCTTCAAACAAAGGTATGGAAGTTTAATTGTTGTATTTTGATGATGCATTGTGAAGATTGAGGTTATTTGTGTTATTTGTTCATACCCACTTGCTTGTTCTTAGATTTTGTCATGAAATTAGTTACTTGAACATTGTTATGGTTTGTAGATGTAGGTTTGATGTAAAGTAGTGAACTTTTTGGGAATCTCTACATTGTAGAGACACCATGCCCAATTTCTGAAAAAATTTATAAATTCTTGGTTCACTAGCATCTACAACCATAGTAACAAGCAAGTGTGGGGATATTTTGGAGAAAAGGGTCTAATTTATTGTGTTTGGTTGTGTTGTTTGCTCTAATGTGTGTAGAACAATGGTACGAACAAAGGAAAGAGCCGGAGCAAGTTCGTCTTCTTCGTCTAAAGATAAAGGCAAGCAACCGGAACAACAACCGAGAAAGAGGCAATATTTGGGTCGAGTTGATGAAAGTGAAAGCGAGGATGAAGAAATGGATTTGGACCCGGCTGAAAAGCCACGATGGGAGTCGGGTCCATTGGATGACCAACCGGAACATTGGCAACCGACACTCTTTCACGACAGTATGAATCGATTGAAAAACAGGGCTGCCGCATTCATTTGCGAGGGAGAAGTTCGTGAGGTTGAATTTATCCCGTTTGGTGTGTTTGCCAAATTCCGCGCTCTAGGATGGGAGTCGGCACTTAGTTGTTATGATAAGGATAGTAAGAACTTGTTCATGACAGAAATTCAAGAATGGATGGCAACCCTCAAGTGTAACACATACAAAAAGCCGTCACAAATGAAGTTAACGGGTGAGGTGAATAGGATTCCGGTAGAGATGTCATTTGAAACGCTAAAGAAGTTGGGGAAGTATTACAGTTTACATGCTCGTGACTACATGATACCTAGTCTTAATGACCTTTTGTTTAAACCGGAGAAGCATGTTCGTTGGAATGATATGTTAGCGGCGTTATTTTTGCCCGGTACTTACAGTGGAGTCTTGTACCGGAGGAATTTGAAGATAGAAGCAAAGTTGTTGCTAGCGATTTGCATTCTAAATGTCATTCCGAGAAGAGGGGATAAGGAGCAAGTGAGGTACCCGGAAGTACTCGTCCTCTATTCGCTACTCAATGGGTCTCCGCGTTTTCCAATCCGATATTTGATCATGAACCACCTCTGGATTTGCCGAAACAAGTTGGGAAGAGATATTATCCCGTATTGCCGAATTATCACGGGATTGGTGAAGCAGCAAAAGGCAATCACGTCAGAGGATAAAGGGGCACCAAAAAGGCATCAGCCTTTTACTTTAGACAAGTTGGGGATTGGTTGGACTTACACGCAATCGAAACGGTACCATAAACTCAAGTCGGAGGGGCAGAGATGGAGAGCATTAAAAGTGGGTGCAAGGGATATTCTACCGGGTGAAGCAGATGAGCCGGAAAGTGATGCGGAAGCTCCAAGTGGTGATGATGATTATGCGGATGAGCCGCATGGTGGTGAGAATGTGAATGTAGGCCAAGGGGGCCTAGGTAGGGGTTATGGTGGTGCCTTTTACGATTACACGGAACGTTCTTATGAGCCGAATTGGGCTTATGATGGCACGATGCAAGAGGTTATCGAGAACCAACGTCCTCCGGCACCCATTTTTGAGTCATGGTCGGGTTCGGAGCGGACGTTATTTGATCAAAACACGATGATGAGTGCAAGCATGGAGCGGTCTTTGAAACACAATTTTGATCGTCAAGAGGCGTGGAATCGCACACACGCGTATTCCCATGAATTGGAAATGAATAATCGATACCATGATGACCAAGCAAGAAGAATGCATGCAGATTGGCACGCCGGGCGGCCGGTGGTTATGGATCCACAACATGTGGATTATGCGTCTCTACCACCTTACGATGGTAGTGTGTCGTATCCGACCCCGCCGCTTCATCATTCACAATGAATCGACCCGCGCCAACAAGAAGGAGCTCCGCAACAAGGTAGGAGTAGTAGCGGTACATTTGCATTTGGAGAATGGAATGACATGATGTCTTCCATTTTTGGGCCTCCGCAGCCACGCTATTGCTAGTCAGGTCGTGTTCCTTCCTTGTATATTTTGTGAATACTTGTTAGCTTGTTTTGTTATGGTCGGGTGGTTGGGTGGTGTATATTTGTGATGTTTTGTTTGGGGTGGTGGAAGTTGGCGGTGTAATGTTTTAAAAGAAGAAAAAAAATATAAAATGAAAAATCCAAAAAGAAATTTGTGGTTTGAGTGTTGAGCTTTTGGATGATGTGAAAGATGTTTAGCGATCAAATTCTCCTAAAACCATACATTGGGGTCAATGTATCCCAAGTGTGGGGATGGGGGGGGGGGGGGGATTTTTTGAGGTTTTTGAAAAAAATTTAAATCAAGCGAAACAAGGTGAGAATTTGAACACACTAGATTAACCCCAAATGATGCACCGGCAACCCTTAATACCCTTTTATTCTTGGTGAGAGTTGAAGCCACACATGTAAATAAATAATACTTGTCTTTGATGAGAGTGGCTACGGGTGGGGGTGCATTAGAACTTGTGCCTTGATACGATTTGAGTCCTTAGTTGGATATGAATGCGAAAAGGATAAGGGCATTTAGGTAGCCTCGTCTTTAGTGTGTGTGAGTGTGGGATTTGGGGGGTTGGACCTCATAAATTATATATATGAGCATGGTTGCGAGAGGGGCGGGGGTTTGGACGTTTAGTTGCCCAATTTTGTGCCTAAAAGCCTATCGTTTGTTCCCCCCTAGCTAGTTACCTAAAAATTTACCCAACTTGACCCGGTTTTATAGTGTTAGTGATTGTTTAGTAGTATGTAATTTTATTTGATGTTATGTTGAAAGTTGTTTGTTAAAAAAAATCAGAAAAAGAAAGAAAAAGAAAAAAGAGAAAAATCAATGAAAAATGAAAAAGAAGTGATGTTTAGTTACCTTGTATATAGTAGTTAAGTTTGGTAGTTGTTCGTTTGTTTCTTTGTGTAATAAAAGACCGGGTTAAGTTTTGCTACTTTATATATATTCCATTTCCTACCCATACACCTAGCCACGTTACAACCTTAAAAGTCCCTTTGATTTGCATTCATGTTTGGCGCTTGTTAGGAGAAGGGTCGATTTAGATACAAGCTTATAGTTGTGCAACCGCCCGTTTGCCTTTGTGTGTCTAGCTCATAGTTTCTAGTGTTTGCTTGTTGCCGAGAGGAGAGACATAGTGAGGGGTGCGTTATTTTGGGTGTTAAAAAGGGGTTAGTAAAAGGACTACATGTTTATGCTTGGTTTATGTGATCACTTGTTTTGAAAACGTTTTGATGAGTTGCTTGGGACAAGCAACGGTTAAGTGTGGGGATATGACGGGTGGTCCATTGGACAACCCTTAATGAGGTTAAAAGACGAATTTATCCTTCACTTGTTTGTGTAATTATCTTGAATTAGATAACTACGGTTGCTTATGTTTCAGGTGCGGTTCGGGAGCTAAAAAGGGTTAAAACGCAGCTTTGGACGGTTTGGAGAGGATCGGGTCGTGCGTGGAATGAAAGAAGAAACAAAACCCAACATCCAGGGCTCCACCGTAAATTACGGTGGCCACCGTAATTTACGGTGGCCCTGAAACATGTCCAAATCTTACCGTAACTCAGGAGAGATTCACCGTAACGAGTTGATGTCCACCGTAATTTACGGTGGAGACCGTAAATTACGGTGGAGGCTGCGGACAAATGCGTAACTGCTCTATTAAACCGTTTTTATGGGTGTCTTTTCACATATCTCATGATTGGACGTTTTCTCTGAACATTGGGGGCGATTTTAGCTGATTCTACTTGGTTCCAAACATTTCTAAACAATTGGTTTGTGTTTTCGATTCGTATGAACATTAATCGTTGTGTGATGATGATGTACCAAGTCATGCGTGGCTAAACTTTTGGTGATCATCCTAGATGTAAGGTTTGCTTTTGAAACACTATGTTTGTGCTTGAATTTCTAGAATAATAACTTTGAATGTTTGTTTGAGTTATTATGGTGTTTGGATATTTGTTTGTAAATTGTTGATTATTGTTTGATGTTAATCTAAACCATACGTTCTTGGTGCTGTTGGCAATCGAGATATCATGGGAGGGGTTAGGGTTGAATAATTGTCAATTGATTATCGAGTAACAACCTCGCATTTTATAATCCGAGTACTTAGTTCTCCTTCATCACAAACAGATAATCAAACACGAACCATGTCTATGTGGTTCTTTCTAGTTAAGCATAAACATTAGTGTGGATTAAAACCTGAAATATAGGATGGTCGCTTGTTCCTAATCTGTTTACAAAAATAATCTTTGATTTGCAATTTAATTAGTCAATATTAGTTCTTAAAACCAAAACAATCAACTCTTGAATTTTAATTTCTGCAATTGTAGTTTAATTTTAGTTAAAGGGCAAAGCGACATAATCGACATACTTTCCACAGACTCCCTGTGTTCGATACCCACTTGCCGCTAGCTAATTAGTTGTAACTGGATTAAATTTGCGTGTACCTACGATAGCACGTCAAAGCTGAACATCAGAAACCCTCAGGTTTATTACAGCAATTGGAAATGCTTGTATGGAAATGGGAATTGATAACAATGGACTTTATTACCAAATTACCCAAAACAAGAAAGGGTAATGATACAATATGGGTGATTATAGACAGATTAACCAAGTCTGCTCATTTCTTACCGATGAAGGAAACTTTTAGTATGGAACAATTAGCTAAATTATATGTAAATGAAATAGTTTCATTACATGGAATTCCTTTATCTATTGTGTCTGATAGAGATAGTTGTTTTACTTCTCATTTTTGGACTAGTTTCCAAAAAGCAATGGGAACCAAGTTAAATCTAAGCACAGCTTATCATCCTCAAACTGACGGACAAAGTGAAAGGACATTTCAGACAATGGAAGATATGCTTAGAGCTTGTGTAATTGATTTCTGAGGAAATTGGGACGATCATTTACCATTAATAGAATTTTTCTATAATAACAGCTATCATACCAGTATCAATGTTGCACCATTCGAAGCACTTTATGGACGAAATGCCGAACCCCAATCTGTTGGGCAGAAATTGGATAAAAGCAATTATCTGGACCAGAGATAGTGCATGAAACAACGGACAAGATTATTCAAGTCAAGGAAATATTAAAAGCAGCACGCGATCGACAAAAGAGTTATGCTGATAACAGGCGAAAACCATTGGAGTTTCAAGTATGAGACAAAGTGTTATTAAAAGTTTCGCCATGGAAAGGAATAGTCAGATATCAAGAGGGGAAAGCTAGGCCCTAGGTATGTTGGACCTTTTGAGATTATTAAAAGAATTGGACCTGTAGCTTATCAGCTACAACTGCCAGAGGAAATGGCAGGAATACATGATGTATTTCATGTATGCAATCTCAAGAAATACTTAGCAGATGAATCATTAGTGGTACCTATTAAGGATATAAAAGTAAATGAGAAGCTTAAATTCATAGAGAAGCCACTACAGATTGAAGACAGAAAGATCAAGAATCTCAAACACAAGAGATTAGTTCTAGTCAAAGTGAAATGGGATTCCAAGAGAGGACCAGAGTACACTTGAGAGCTTGAATCAGAGATGCAGAGGAACTATCCACACCTGTTCCAGTAGACCTCGAGTACGAGTTCTAAAACAAGGTGGTCCCTATACGCCCTAAAATACACCCTGTATACGAGAAATAGGCCCGAAATACCTTAAAATTTACAAAAATCAATTAAAACAATATTTTATTGCTCTTGCGGGGCGCGACGGAGCCAAGCAAGGTCGTCGCGGGGCGCGACAGCCTGGCCACCAGGCCGCCCCTGAGCCGCCACGTGGCATGTGCGTGTCAAGCCTAGCCGTTGATTCAGCCAAGCTAGGGCCTACCCCAGCCTAGCTCGCGGGCCGCGAAATCCGCCCTTATCTCCGTCGCGGGACGCGAGAGAGCCCTGGTCAGGCCCTATAAATTGGACGATCGAGCATTCAGTCCAAACCGCTCACAATTCTCTTTCTCTCTCAAATTCTGAAGTAGTAAAAGTAATTCCCGGGTATTATACCCCCCTAATTAGTGAAGCTCCGCCTCGTTGTAAGTATTATAACCCCGATTACGTATTAGATACGTTGCCCGATTGATCTAGTGTTTCGTAACGCATGTCGAGGCTCTGCCTGACTTAGTCGTTGGAGTTCTATCTCGGGGAGGGTAAAGCTAATGTAAATATTGGGTTATTATAATAACGCGTGTGCATTGTTTAATTTATTAGATTATAATCAGGAAGTCATAAGGAACAACCTAATTAGCAATGTGAGTTTATCCTCTTTTTGTAAATTCTTTTATTGTTTTTACAAAACCTCGATTGTATTAAATTACAATTCACAGTGATTGAGTATTTGTAAATCTACAATTATCGTCGGTATGTTGGGGTTTTGTATACATAACTTGTTACTACACTATAAGTAGTAACATTACCACAAGTCAGTAATAACAGTGCCGTGGGTGGTAATTAAAGTAGACATAAACAAATGTAATTGCGGGTTACCCTCAATGCTGTAAAATGATAAAACTTGGTTTGATTAAACTGGGATTCACTCACCAGTATTTCCCACTGACAAGTGTTTTTAAAACGCGTTTCAGGTAACAAAATGTGAAAGCCAAATAGAAGCCAGCTGGAGAGCACCGAAGGCTTGGAAAACTAGCTATAAAAGTTACCTAAATAAAGAAGAAGTTTTATTTCAATAAATAAGGGTTTATCCCTACAAACTGATCATGAATGGAAACTTGGGTTTTCCCCATTTGTTTATGATTTATAAAATAAGGTGTTTTACTCTGATAAAATATTTACTAACTGCGGTCCTGATGTAAATTCTGCTGCCAAATTTAATAAACACCTATACCATCGAATGTGCGAAGCTAGCGGTCGCCCGCCTCCCGGGGCAAGGGGTCGGGGGTTGCGACACTTCACATTTCTGTACTTGCCTTATTTAGAAGATATTGTTGTAATTCTATTCTTGGAAACTTGTATTTGTATTGTACCCTATTTTTTTCAACTTTTTAATCCGAGACTATTGATCATAATGAAATTCAAATGTTTTATTCACAATTATGTTACACATTTTAGACTTGTTTACATGTTCATACTCAAAATCAATGTTTTAAACACCATTATACATGCTTTATACTTGTACAATATAAAATTATACTTGTTACACTTAAGACCGGCTAAATTACGTGAAGTAACCAAATTTGAGTCTTCGTGAGAAGGGAAGAGACCCACCCTTCGCACGAAGGGACTTCTCCTTCGTGTGAATGGCCAGCTCACTCCAAGACCCCTTCGCACGAAAGGCCCATTCGCTCTAACACACTTTCCAGCCTATAAATTAGTACCTAACCCCATTCTTTTCACTTTCCCAGTAGCCCAAGACACTCTCAAATGCTCTGAAACTTTCTTTTGCGAACAGAAGCATTTCGGTAATAATTAATTTTATTTCCTTTATGTTCTTATCATTTCGTTTCATTTCTTTAAACTTTTATTCAAATCATCTTGTTTGAATACATCTCTTGGATGGTTTTCACGTGTTTGCTTTGGCAAACTGATGGTGAAACATCACCACTTAGGAGATTCAAACTAAGATTTACAAAATTTGATATAAAACTTGTTTTTTTCTTTTTGTTTTATGTTCTTTTACAAAACTTGATGGAATCTGGTACCCATCAGGCTCACAACTCAGTTCATAGTTGTGGGTTTGTGTTAGGGTTAATTTTCATCAAGAAATGGACTGTTTTGGATGAATCAAACAGTTGTTTTGACAGAATTACACCCACATCGCACCAAGGGACTGTTTTACATGTTTAGGTTTTTTATTTTCTTTTCTGATTCGATTCAAGATCATCAGTACGTCAAATGTTCAAGTCACTCCAGATTCACCATCCTCAATATGGATGAATCTGAGTCGTGATAGAAGTGTAAACTGTGGGAGCCTTGGCTTTCCAACCTAGTTCCACCACCTCATTTGCGTACCATACGAATGAACGCCAAATAGTTTGCTAGTCACAAAGTAAGCTAACCCCGCCTCACCTCCAACATTTGCCATGTTGGGTATGACACGCATGGGTTGTTCTTATTTGACCGTTTGGGTATTTTATTTATTGTTTTCACATTCTATGACAATTACTATTACTGTACTACATTAAATCAGTTTACGCTTAAAGTTTTACTCACGAACACTCGCACAACAAGTCCAGTCGCACGAAGGTGAGTCCCTTCGCACGTTGGATATTCAACTCGCACGGGTATCCCACTTACGTGAACAGAACCTCCCTTCGCATGAAGTGTCAGTAACGTGATTTATTTTGTACGGTTTCGTATTTTACAGTCTGACCTGAACCCTTGATCACATCAGAACACTCACACCTTCATTTACCATTTTAGGGTGACCTCGGTGTACCAACCCTCATCTATTCGGCTCCTAGTTTAGTGGACACTACGTAAAACCGTGAGTATACTCGATCCCATTTTCAATTTTATACACTTTGGGTGCAACATGTACAACTACACAAAAAAACACAACACTATTAAACTTGTTACAAATCACACTCTATCCACTTTTAACATGAGACTTGTTTTATTCTTGTTAATCTTGCATGCTATGTATACTTTTATCTATATGCTCATTAACTTTGCAAGCCTACCTTAACAATTATAGTGCTATAGGACTAACGCCCCGCCCGTATTCTAGTGGTATTGTTAAGTAAACTATGTTACACCATCTTCATTTCGACAATGTTTGGTAATCACGATTGTGTTATACTCTGGTTTGACATATAGCTTACACTTGTGTAGTATGTTAGTAACAGTATATACATTTCATCATGTTGGATATGAGCACAATCTTCTTCACTATTATGCTATGTTATCAAACTTGTATACTCGTCAACTTTATGTTGATAATTATTTTGATACATCTTGTAGGTCGCTAATTGATGACACGAAGAAACGTATTCAGGGTGGATTTAGAGACACACCTTAAAGATGAACGATTTTTTATGTTTAATGATTTATATTTGCGAACTGAATGTATTTGATTTGAACAATGTATTTCATTTTAGTATTTATGAAATTTGAATCATTTAATATTTGTCACAACTAGTGTTACGATGTCTCGAGCAATCTTGTTTTCATCTCACTCTGATGTTTCCGCCATTGGTTGGGTGTGACAGATTGGTATCAGAGCCAGGTTTAGAGAAGTCTTAGTTTTGTTCTGAGACATTCCATATTTTTTATCGAACCTCTTTTATGTCCTATCAATTTTAATGTGTTTTACATTGGATACGCTTTTCATTTCAACATTGAAGATACGAATCGCACTTTCCTCACAAACTCAAACACATAATTCTTTGTGAACAAATTAAAATTACAATTATTTTATCATTATTTGTTATGCAATGTGAATTCTTGTTATGTTTATGTGAACTACTTGAAACATTTACATGCCACATGACATATTACATGATATAAACTAATTTTTCCAAAACATTATGATCAAGTATCATCCTTTCCTCTATTTTGATTCTCTAAATGTCTTCCATCTGTCTCTCCAACTCCAACAGAGGATCCAAGTCAAGCACCAACAAGAAGATGCTCGCATTTATGGCTAAGCAGATGACTCGCGTGATACCTGACACCGTGAGCAAGGTTACTTCAATCAACACCCCCAACTCCTCTTCCGATTCCAAGGTTGACCAGCCTAAGCTTGTCATGTTCAACTACAATCATTTCGCTGCTTGCAACCCTCAACCCTTCACTGGTAATGATGGTGTGACTAAGATGCTCGAGTGATTCGACAGCATCGAGGTGACATTCATCAACAGTGAACGTCCTGAGCACCTGAAAACCCGAAGCTCGACTAGCGTCTTCCAGGCAAGATCCCTTGACTGGTGGACGAACGAGCGTAACATTCGATCTAATGAGGATGCTTACGCCCTCCCTTGGGTTGAGGTTAAGCAGCTAATGATGACCGAATTATGCCCTCCCCATGAGCAGTAGAAGCTTGAGGAAGAGTTTTGGAACCTCAAGCAAATCGGTGATGATAACCTTGGTTACACTACCCGTTTCAAGCACTTAAGCAACATTGTACCCCATTTGGTTTCGACTCCTGAGCATGCTATCAGGAAATACTTGAAAGGTCTACCTGCTGTCATGCGTGACACCATTGAAGCCCCACGACCCGACACTATTGAGTTAGTTTATAGTCCAGCAGCCAGCCTCAACAACAACTGTGTGAGAGACAAACAAACCACAACACTCGCTGCCACCAAATCTGTGAACCAAGTGACCACCGAACCCAAAGAACCCAAAACCCAGTCGCGTGATAACAAAGGCATGAAGCGCAAGTTTCAAAGCTAAAGTTGCAACGTGGTTACCCTGTTGTTACCCCAAATCCCCCACAACAACCCACCAGAAAGCCTTACGCTGGGACTCATCCCAAGTGTAACACATGCCATTACCATCATCCTGTCAACATCGTATGCCACCATTGCACCACATGCAATCAGTTTGGGCATGTAGTCGCCATTTGCCGAAGTGGTCCTACGCCACAAGGTAACCAAGTTCAGCAACCTCTTCGAAACTAAAACCGTCAAACTCCTACCAACAATGTCCGAGCCTGCTATAAGTGTGGAGACACTACCCACCTTCGAGCTCAGTGCCCTCAACTCAATCAGGAGCAGCCGCAGCAAGCACCACATGGTCGTGCATTCAACATCAACGCGAACCAAGCTCAGAATGACAATGAAGTCGTGAACGGTACGTTTCTTGTAAATGACTTATATGCTTCTTTACTATTTGATACTGGTGCGGACAAAAGTTTTGTGTCCATTGAATTCGAGTCAATGTTAAATTGCACACGCTCTAAGCTCCCCAAGTCATTCACTATCGAAGTTGCCAATGGCAAGTCTATCATTGTTGATTCTGTTCTTCGCGATTGTTTCCTCACTCTTAACGATCATGTATTCCCTATCGATCTCATACCCATGCAATTGGGTAGCTTTGATATCATAGTAGGCATGGATTGGTTTCGTAAGAACCATGCTGAAATTGCTTGTCATGAGAAATACGTTCGTTTGCCTCTTCCGTCTGGTGACACTTTACACGTCTATGGCGACAGACCTTCAAAGGGACTCAAACTAATGTCATGCACACAAGCGAACAAGTATTTACGTAAGCAGTACTTTGCGTTTTTAGCCCACGTTGTGGAAGAATAGGCCAAGGGAAAAGACGTAAGTAATGTTCCAGTGGTGTGTGATTTTCCTGACGTTTTTTTCCGAAGATCTACCTGGTCCTCATCCTGCTCATATTATTGCTTTTCGCATTGACCTCATCCTTGGTGCTACCCCCTGTCGCTAAAGCTCCTTACCATCTTGCACCTTCTAAAATGCAAGAGTTGTCAAGCCAACTTCAAGAGTTGCTTGATAAAGGTTTCATACTAGTGTGCCTTCGGTGCGATATATTTTTATTGATATTTTAAGCCCATTTTACGCATTAGTCAATTTTTAAATTTATAAAACACGATATTATATTAACACTAAACACACACTTGGGCAAGTGCACCCATCGTGAGCATAGTATAGTGTTGGTAAGATACCGAGGTCGTCCAAGGACACAAGAGCTTTTAATACCGGTTTATCCTCAACGTCTAATCAATCGAAATTTTTGAGAAAAGTTTTGAAACATAAAAATAAAACTAAAAATGCAAAGATAAATAAAAATAAAAACAGATAGACAAGATAGAATCACTTGGATCCAACTCGTCTTTAATGTATCCTTTGATGATTTTTGCACTTTCGGACTTTTTAAGAGATTATCTTAGTTACAGTAGTAGGCCCCTCTTTTGAAGGTGACGTTACCCTCAACACAGTGGTTTGAGTCTGTAGGGATACAATCCCAAAGGGTCGGAATATTGAAAGACAATTAAGTTAGTTATTAATGTGAAAAGTGGTAGGCCCCTTTTTTGAAGGTGACGTTACCCTCGGCTAAGTGGTTTGAGTCAGCAGAAGCCGTTTGTGAAAATAATCGAAAGATTATAAACTACAGGGGTTAAACGTGTCAACATGTTAATTCTTACCTCTGAGTGACCTTTTAACAAACCCGGGGCTTCGAAATATTCAAATATACTCTCAAGAATAAGTGATATAAAATTCACGAGGTTTCGAGGTCGTTATGTGTTGTTTACTCGAATTCCCAAGAATTAGAGTTTAAAGAGTCAACGAGGCGAAACTTATGTTTTCGAAGATCGTTTATCGAAACCGGACCTAACAGTGTTTGGTTATGCTCCCTAGATCATCCATAAACTAACTACAAGGGCCAGATGTGCCTGAAATGAAAGTTATAAAGGTTATGAAGGTTCAGGGACTAGTTATGTCAAAAATCAAACTTGGATTGCTGATCCGGATAGGCTCACGTCGCGCGACGCCTCCCCTGATCTCCTGTCGCGTAGCGCAATGGCAGTAGCTGACAGAAAAGTTTGACAGCTGCAGGTTACCTTCATTCCTTGTGCACCAAACAACTTTTGATCGAATTCTAGGGCCTTGTTGATGGTTTTTAAAACCACTGGGACACTTGTGATGATCTTAAAACATCCCTAAACACTTGGGATGATCTGGAGCAACTTGAATTCACTATAAATAGGCCCTTATGTCCAGCTTTTCATTTGCTCATTCATTCACTCTTCTCTCAAGTTCTTGTGTTCCTGATCATTTTTGGAGCTAGCAAGCATTAGGAGAACACTTAGAAGTGTAGAAAAGATAGCAAGGACCTTATGTAAGAGTTTAATCCCTGCTTAGTCCATTTTATTAGCTTAAAAACCGAAAAGTCAATTATATCGTAATTAGGCTTTGACTTTCGGTTTAATCATAAAAGGTCCAGCCACTGACTGAAACGAAAGTGGTTATGGAACCATATTAAGGTAGGTGATTAACCCTTAAAAGGGCACCTCCTAATTATTTCGTTTGACTAGTTAATTTTCAGGTCAAACTAGTTAGTCAAAAAGTCAAACTAGACAGAAATTGTAATAATGATTCAAATTAATAAAAACAGAGGTTATAAATTATGTTCTAACATTCTAATAACTTGGTAATTAGTATTAGAACATGTTTAAACATGTCTAAACCGACAATTATCAGTTTAAGGCCAGTTTATAACCGAAAGTCACAAAAGCTTGACTTTTGCTTTGACTTTCAGTTATGACTCGATTAAGCTTGATCCTTCCATGTTCTAAGCTTCCATTAGGACCGTATTATGTTATAGTATAACCTCCTAAGGTTATATTACCTGGTCCTTAGTGGTTTGAACTATATGCTAATCTCCGTTAATATGCTTATAAATGCCCGTTTTGCCCTTTTGACATATGAATGAGATTTTTAAAAATGTGAGAGGACAAAAACCTTTGTTACTGATATATAAGTATGTCCCGAAATTTCACATCAGTTCTTGGTCTCAAACAGAAGTTATGCTCGATATCGTAATTAGAAGCTTTTTATTAATTAAATTGCGATATCTTACATAAGGTATGTTTAAACTTGGATTTTGATCCAAAATTCATTACCTACTATTAAGATATTATTTTTACGGATTTTTGAAATTTTTGATCAGATTATAATCTGATCATATCAAGGAGTTCTTGTATGATTCGGTAAATGACGATAATACCCTTTTCACGCATAAAATGAGATTTACAAATGATTTGAATGCCAAACCTTTTCCTACTGATTTCATATATTAAATAAATTAATTTGAGCATTTAAGACTGATCAAAATCTCAGATTTACATAAACATTCGTGATTATCGTCAATTTGCGACTTTACGCTAATTAAGGTGCATAGTATGGTTTAAAACCATATTTAACACCTAAGACTTATTACCTACTGAAATTTTAAGTAAATTTTAATATTATTACAGTAGGTATAAGTCATGAACTCAGACTTCCAAAAATGTCCTTAAAAACCAAAATACCCCTTCGGGGCATAGTTTGGCCATAAATGGTAAACCTCACATATATATAATATTTTACTGATGTAATGTGATAAAATAAATATTTTTACTGAGTATCAAAGACCAGAACCTCAGTTTACTTTAAAACCTCTTTTATAAAGGGTAAAATGACCAAAATGCCCCTACGAGACTTAATTTGGTTTTAATTACTTTTTGGGCATATATGTTAACATCCTACTGATGTATTAACATATCTTAAGCATAATAACATAAGAGACTTGTATATGATTCATTTGGTTGCCCGTTATGCATTTACGCATTTGGATCGGTTTATGTAACTAGTTTACGTAAGTTTGCCGAAACGGGTTTAACCTTATCATTTTTATCTCAAAATCCGGAATGTGTTTAGTTTACCCATATTATACAAGTATCCAAACTTTTCGGGTCTAAATCACATTCTATTCCGGTCATCGCTTAATCTAGTGTGTCGTACCACTTTAGATACTTTAAGCTAGCTGGTTTAAGTCTACGACTTAAATAAGACCATTAGCATTCTGAATTGGTTATATATTACCATCACTCCAGACTAGAGCCACCCGGTAAAAGCTACCTGCATTTAGATAGATTGGATACGACTGAGTTATTTTGCTGTGAATCAAGTATTAGCTCAGGTAAATACTTTTAACTTATTTTCCCTTATACGGGCTTGGGATATGGTATTATAATAATACCACTTGGTTGAAATCATTTAATCGGATTGTGATTAATAAATTTACATAACCCGTTTTAATATGTCTTATTTGATAACATAAACATTGGGGGTTAATTCGACCGTGTCCTGGATATCCTCGGCTCATTTCATCTGAAAATGGCCACGACCTATGCACGGGGTGTAGGCATACACCTGACAGATGCAAATGCTAAAATATAAATCCACATGTTGGGAATAACTCCTTTGTGGGTTCTATAAGTGGTGAGTCGGTTAATCATGACCGGCTTCCAAACCGGCCCCATATGTATGACAAACATGTAAAACAGTATACAAGATTTTATTAAAGATTGTCCCAAGTTATAAATGGTTTGTGCCTTGTGCACTTAAATCAATTTTTCATAAACTCTTTTCAAAAGAGTCAGTTAATTGTATTTACCAGTAAAAACTGACATATTTTCAAAAGACTAAGTGGCAGGTACTACTCGTAATAGGCTGGGAGTTGCTCGGTGTCGAAAAAGAGGATCTTGCAAGTCCTTAAAGATGCCATAAAGTCTGCTAGACTTCATTTTATACATTCTGTAATGATCCACTTGTGGATTTGATATTACAGACTCGTCTATAATAAATACTTTGATATTTTCAGACATTTGGGTTTGTAATAATATTTTATATTCCAAGACTTCCGCTGTGATATTCTGTGTATGTTTGACCATGATGATAACAACTACGTCACGATATTCCCCACCGGGCCCACTGGTAATACGTGGAAATATCGGGGTGTGACACTAGTCGGGGGTTAAGGGAATGGTTTGGTAAGGTTCTTTCCTTGTTCAGTGTATATATCCTGCAAGGACCTGGGCCAAGCTTACTAGGACCTCCTTCAATACCCACTAGTATTGGATGGCGGGGGTGTTGGGATTGAACCCTACCAGAGGAACAAATAATGTAAAGCTAAAACCTGTTCACAACAGTGGATTCACAATAAGCAGACGTTTACACTAAGCTCTCCCCTTGACAGTGGTTACCTATCTGCTGATACACTCTAAGTACTGCTCAGAAGAACAACTGATGAACCAAACACTGATGAAACAACTAAAGACTGCTAAAAGGCAAACACTGAGCTCTATCTACTGCTGTCTCTTAAGTACTGCTGAAGACCCAAGCACTGCTCATTCAAAGACTGATCACCTTTTGAAGAAAGCACTGATGATCAAATAGTCAGTGCTTAGGCTACAACAGTGGAACGTGAACTGTGTTAGACTTGTTTTGTATTGTATTATCAATCAGTTGTTAGACATCAGTAGTTTTGTATAGACCAGTGTTTATAGGTTGTTAGGCTGTTAGATGTCACTATCATGGTGACCTCAGCTGAGGTACATCAGTGGTTTGGTTTGCCTATAAATATGACAGTACTCTGTACTGTTATGTTTGATCGTTTTGAGTGAGTTCTTCTCCTCAATTCAATCCTTTCATCTTGTGCAACCAACTCTGGAGTATCAGGCTGAGGGGGAGTTTAGTCTGTAAGCTTGCATTGTAATCTTTTGCTTTTAATGTAATCTTTCGACTCTATGAAAAAGCAATTGTTTATCAAACTATATTCTCCTTTGATTGTGTTTATAAAGTTTGTTATTCATTTCCGCTGCACTTAAAACTGCTCATATCTATTTGATTTGTTCAAATCTCACAAACAAGCACAATCAGTAGATCCTCAGGTCCTAACAATTGGTATCAGAGCTTGGACAGTCAAATTCGATCTAACAATCAATTTGACATAACAGTTCGGCTCAAAATTCATTGATACTAAGGATGGTTGTATTCAGTTGAAAAACAAAGTAACGAGTAAATCACGATCAAAATGGTTATTCAAAAACTCTGTACATCAACCAAGATGTCATATGACACACAAATCTCACACAACAAGTGATATCATGCATAAGTCACTTATAGTTTCAGATCTGAAAACATATCTGTTAAATTGTGGGATTATTTCATATTTTCAAAATTGATTTCAATTGCTGTTATGAGAATTGTGATGTCACCTTATTAAAATGCTAAAGTATGAACCTCAGATTAACAAAAACCTATGTTCATAAAACATTAGTGTTTTTGATAACATAAAAAGAGGGAAATTAAAACTTTAGTCATTCAGATCTTATATGTTGAAAGCAAGTTGAGTTCCTCAAAAGAACAAAATCAACTATGTTAAAATACATTAAGAAAATTCACAAAAACTCAGAAGTGTGTTTATCTCAAAACTCTTGTAATCAAAAGAAAAGAGTATAAACCTAAAACACTTATGAGTCAAAGTTTAGGGTAATAATGGTTATTAAGCAACTATGTGCATTCATCTGTTCAGGAAAAGGTTTTGATTCCCGTGAATGAACTCCAAAGAGGACTAGACAAATGTTCAAAAATTTATCCATGTGTCCTCATGATTGCAATCAACTGACAAAGAAAATGGTACCAAACAGTGGTCAAAATGTATTCAGAATATTCTACCAACTGCTGTCATACCACTGACCATTTTTCATAAACTTGAGAATGTTATGATTACGTTTTCTTTTGAAAGTATACCAGATCCTTTTTGATGCTGTTCTCAGAAAATCCTTTAATTTTTTATATAAAGGATTTTCTCGAATAACCAGGATATATTGTTTATTTTTTTTGGAATAATATATTTTGAACTTTTGCTTGTTTTTGTTGGCAATAGTTTCAGTTCCTGTCAGGATGTAGTACCTTATTTTTGTTGGTATTATTGTCCTTATAAATGGGTCAAAAGGATATGGTACATTTGTCAAAGATCATGTCATACTCAGGTTTGTTCCTAAACATTTATCAAAGGTTGATTGCTAAACTGTGCTTAAATTACTGGGGCACTCATGTTTTAATTGGATATTAAACGAAAATGAGTTGCCTTGGCAAAAATTTCTCATCATCTGGGATACTAAACCACTGTCCTTCAAAATTGACATGTGGCAAAAACCTTGAATGAAAATTTTCAAAACAGTTGCTGGAATACTTGTCTTTCAAATCTGTATCATTTACCCTAACCACTGTTTTGTTCCAACGTCTGATCTCTAAATACTGTCTACTGCTGAAAGTTAGCCACTGATCCTTCATTATCTTGACAAGCACTGATGTTCACAATCAGTGTCCTATCCACTGATATGCTATCTTCTGATAGTAAAAATCATCCACTGTCCACATTATTACCGTTGTAACCACTGATGCTTGATTCATCGGTGGCTCTTAAAACAACTGTTCTCCGCCTTTCATCCATTTCATCAGTGTTTGACACGCGGTCAGTTTTTAGCCCTCAGATCAAAATAATCGCTGCCACATCAGCGATCACTTTTTCCCTAAATAAAACCCTGCCCTAAACCCCCAAACAGGGTTTTACACTGTCGAACTGAATTCCAAAGTTCTCTTCTCAAAGCAGTTTCCAACCTTTCTTCCAAAAACACTCTCTGATTCTTCTTCATCAAAATGACGAAGTCAAAATCAAAATCAAAATCTAAACCAAAATCGCCATCATCTTCAAAAGAAGTCGCTCAAATGACCGAAGAAACCATTGAAATCCCATACAAATCACCGCATAACTACTTGGGTCTCCTCACAAAACCTACCGATAACCACACATTCGACTCCATCATTGATACACTATCTGCATCAAAGTACAAAACTTTGTTGACAGCAGATGCTCCCATTTACTTACAAACCCAGAGAGAGTTCTGGAAAAAGGCGACGCTTGAAAAACAAGACGATAAAGCCACAGCCATTAACTCTTCGATACAGGGTAAAGTGATTCAAATCACTCCACAATCAATCTCCGAAGTTTTTAAACTCAATGATCTAAAAGGTAAAATTTCTTTTGATAAAGCCGAGATGAAAACTGATTTCACAAAAAGGGGATATGCAGAACAATCAAAGGTAGATACCTTACAAAAAGGTTATTTTCCATCTGCACCCAGATTTTTATTCCACACACTTTTAAGTTGTGTTTCAAATAAAACAACAGCGTTTAATGAAATACCATTGAAGATTCAATGCCTGGGCTATGCTATTTTAAACAATAAAGATTATAACTACTCCCAGGAGATCTTCAATGACATGGTAAAGAATGTTGATAGCAAATCATTTCTTCTTTTTCCAAGATTTCTGAGCTATTACTTTAAACAAAAATTTGAAAAAGAGGATGAAAATTTGCCCAAACAAGGTGTCCATTTTCAAATGAAAGGTTTAACAATTGAAACATTTTCAAGAATGATGGCACCAATAAAATTAAAAGCAAAGGTGACTGAGCAGACTTTAGAAACTGCCACTAATCCTCAGGAAACTTCTGCTGAGCCCACTGCTCCAGGTGATCAGAGCAGCACTACCACTGCTTTGAAACCCACACCTGACATTACCAAAAAGACCAAAAGAAAAACATCCAGAAAACCGACCAAACCCAAAACAAAGGCAACTATGGAAGATGAGATCCCAGAGCAACTGCCAGTGACAAAACAAATGTCACCACAAACCACTGCTGCTACTTCCTCACAGCAGTTGGAAGAAAGATCTCAACCATTGCCTAAAACTCCTCCTGCATCCTCACAAAAGGATCAGGTTGTAATCACAGGGACACCAAATTATGAAGCTCTGGATCCACTTGGCTCTATCTTCCACAGTCCTGATCCCAAGGACATGTCTCTTTCAACTCCCATACCCTCACCAATCATTCTACCACAATCAATAATACCCCTGTTGCATGCAGTTGTTATCGCACAGACACAAACCAGTTCCTCTCTATCACCCATTACTGAGAGTATACCTCCACAAGTGACTGGGTCTGATACTTATACCTCTGCTATCCCAGCAACAACTGAGGAGGTTACACCACCTGAGTTACAAGTAACTCTCGGTGGTAGTTCAAGTGGAGCAGCAACTACAACTGATGGATCAACAGATCTTCAGTTGGACAGTTGTTTCATTAATAAGACTCTCTTGAAGGCAATTTCTTCCATGGCAACATCGGTAACCACCAGTGAGTTGATTCTAACCACCGGTACCATCAAAAGTTTATCGAGTGCTGAAGAAAGAAGTCCCCAGTACCAAGAACAAGGGGCATCAATGGGTGATTTCTGGGACTCAGTTCCTAAGTCACACATTGATACAACCACTACTGGTGGGGATTCAGATGATCCTACTAATGTAGGTGATGATTCAAAATATCAGAAATTGACGGAAAGAGTTGAAAAAATTGAAGATTCAGTTGCTGAAATTAAAGATATGGTGCAAGAGATTTTAAAAGCTCAAAAAGCACAAGCTACTGCTGTTCCTGCTCAAGCACCTGCACAACATGCATTTGCTGCAAATGAGCTTTGGAATATTTTTCAACCCATGCTTGAAAAACAGCAACATATGGCTGATCAAAAGCATGCTATTCAAGTACAAATGCTGACCAACATGGTGGAATCAAGGTTTAAAGACATTCAAGCAGATATCAAGGCTATAAAGGCCAGCATACAAAAGACTGCCCATGGTGGAAAAGTTCCCTCTTCCATCCTCTTCATGGATACACCCCTTGCAGATAATGCCAAAAGGGGGAGAAAATCAAGTTTAGAAAGAAAGGAATAGAAGATGGGCTGTATATTGAACCAGAAGAAGAAAAACAGTCATCTAAACCACCTCAAACCACAAAACCCAAAACTTCCATTCAAACAGCTGATACATCAGTAGTTACAAAAACTGCTGTCAGTAGCCAAACAGCTGCCATTTTATCAACACACACACCTTCAACACACACCACTCTATCACACACCATCACAACCACTGTTCCACCACCATCATCATCTACAATCATATCACCATCATCAGCCCCTCCTGCCATAAAGCAGAAGACAGCATATGTTACAACATCTGCTGTAATGACAACAGTGATTGAAACACCAGTTGTTTCAACCACTGCCAGTCAATCACAATCACAAACCACTGCTATTCAATCTCAAACCACTGATCCACCCAAAACATCATCAGCCTATCCTACATTAAAAAGGAGAAGGGTTTTCATTCCTGATGATGAGTCACCACCACCATCACCACCATCAAAAACCCCTGCTCGAAAGCAGAAGACATCTGCTGATATATCAGCAGATGTAATGACAACAGCGGTTGAAACACCAGTTGTTTCAACCACTGTTAGTCAAACATCCACCACTAATCTCATCATTCCTACACCACAACCTCCAAAACCTCACAAAAGAAAAAGAGAAACAACACAGGCTACTGATGAAAAGTATAATCCTGTTGCTGCTAAATATCCATTGGAATTAGAAGCTGTGAAAAATGAGATGAAACAATTTTACACTGAAGATGATCCTTCAAAAAGGAAATTTCCTTCTCTCATAGGTTTCATAATTCCAGAAAACATGGATGAATATCTCGAAATAAAAGCAAGACAAGCAAGGATAAGAGCCAAAGTTGAATGCAAGGATCAAGGTGATGAAGCCATTTTGGAAAGAAGGGAATTCCTGCTCAACAAAGTCAAACAAATAGAAGAATATGCAAGTGATCTGAACAAAGAAATGTCAAGCTTATCCCCTGAAGCAGATCAACGAAATGAATTGAGAGAAGAATATCTTGCATACATAATGAAAGAAAAGTTCTATCCTGCTGAAGAAACAGAATTCAAAGACTGGCCAATAGTTGCACTAAAGCATGAGGCTAATAGAATTGAAAAGATTAAACTTGATCCACGGAAGAAAGAGACGGCTCCAAATTGGAACAAGTACAAGAAATTCATAGCTGATCTTATTTCCGAGCATAAAAGAAAGAAGCAGGAGTTGGTGGATGGAAAGGTGGATACTGCGGATGCCATAGCAAAATGGTCAAAGCAGCAAACTGATGAAGCTTATGAAAGGCTTGAGAAACAGAGGATGAAAGTCTCCAACACTCCTAAAAAGTCTGACTACAAAAAGCTAAAGGAGCAGGTCAAGACTTTTGAAACACAAATCAGTACAGCAGAAGCCTTTGTTACAAATTTGAGAAAAGAAAGGAAGGAAATGCTGACTGTTGGTGAAGAAAAGGATAAAGAAGCTGATCAGATTGAAGAAGCTATCAAGAAAATAGCTTCAGATAAAGAAAGATTAGCAAAACTACAAGACCTTGCCAAAAGGGTCAAAGTAGTAAGCCAAAAATCATCAGCAGGTGTCACAAATAGTGAGCTGACTGACAAACAAGTTGAAGCAGACATAGCTGCAGCTAATGAGATTATTGAAAAAGCATTCACACGAGTTTCTGAAGCTCATGATACTGCTCTACACTTCTTTTCCAGGCCAAACACTTTAAGTTCATCAGACAATAAAACTCTCCCAAGAAACCCATTTGGTTTAAAAATACTAAAGTGGCTCTCTGACCAAAAGACCCACGTATTGACTCTGATCAGAACCAATGGAGAAGTGAGGCATATATCAAGGAATCAAGCACTAGGCCTGAGTCTTGAAGATCTACAAGATCTCCTTGAGCTTTCACTGTGCAGGGATGAGGATGATTCAAGTTCCAAAGATTTTGAGGAAGAATTTAAAAGAAAAGCAAAGGAACTTCTGATGAAGAATAAAAATCCAGAATAATGAAGGGTTTTGGCATTATCTGTTCCAGGGGGAGATTGTTGGGATTGAACCCTACCAGAGGAACAGATAATGTAAAGCCAAAACCTGTTCACAACAGTGGATTCACAATAAGCAGACGTTTACACTAAGCTCTCCCCTTGACAGTGGTTACCTATCTGCTGATACACTCTAAGTACTGCTCAGAAGAACAACTGATGAACCAAACACTGATGAAACAACTAAAGACTGCTAAAAGGCAAACACTGAGCTCTATCTACTGCTGTCTCTAAAGTACTGCTGAAGACCCAAGCACTGCTCATTCAAAGACTGATCACCTTTTGAAGAAAGCACTGATGATCAAATAGTCAGTGCTTAGGCTACAACAGTGGAACGTGAACTGTGTTAGACTTGTTTTGTATTGTATTATCAATCAGTTGTTAGACATCAGTAGTTTTGTATAGACCAGTGTTTATAGGTTGTTAGGCTGTTAGATGTCACTATCATGGTGACGTCAGCTGAGGTACATCAGTGGTTTGGTTTGCCTATAAATATGACAGTACTCTGTACTGTTATGTTTAATCGTTTTGAGTGAGTTCTTCTCCTCAATTCAATCCTTTCATCTTGTGCAACCAACTCTGGAGTATCAGGCTGAGGGGGAGTTTAGTCTGTAAGCTTGCATTGTAATCTTTTGCTTTTAATGTAATCTTTCGACTCTATGAAAAAGCAATTGTTTATCAAACTATATTCTCCTTTGATTGTGTTTATAAAGTTTGTTATTCATTTCCGTTGCACTTAAAACTGCTCATATCTATTTGATTTGTTCAAATCTCACAAACAAGCACAATCAGTAGATCCTCAGGTCCTAACAGGGGGTGTGAATGGCTTGACCCCCTCATATGTAAACTACTATTAATACATTAAACCGGCTACTTGGGATTGTATCCCTGCTGACTCAAACCACTTAGCCGAGGGTAACGTCACCTTCAAAAGAGGGGCCTACCACTTTTCGCATTAATAACTTAATTAATTATCTTTCAATATTCCGACCCTTTGAGATTGTATCCTTGCTGACTCAAACCACTGGGTTGAGGGTAATGTCACCTTCAAAAGAGGGGCCTACTACTATATCTAATATAATCTCTTAAAAAGTCCGAAAGTGCAAAAATCATCAAAGGATACTTAAAAGGCGAGTCGGATCCAAGTGATTCATCCTGTCTATCTGTTTTTATTTAATTTTTATTTCTGCATTTTTAGTTTTTATTTTCATGTTAAAAACTCTTTCTCAAAAATTTTAGATTGATTAGACGTTGAGGATAAACCAGTACTAAAAGTTCTTGTGTCCTTGGACGACCTCGGTATCTTACCAACGCTATACTACGCTCACGATGGGTGCACTTGCCCATATGTGTGTTTAGTGTTAGTAGAATATCGTGTTTTATAAATTTAAAACTTGACTAATGTGTTAAAAAGGGCTTAAAATATTAATAAAAATATATCACGCTACACACGCATCAGCGTGCCCAGCTCAGCACGGGGCGTGGTCAATGCTAAGATACGCAGAATCTTGCAAAATCTTGGTAGTACAGATATGCTTCTGCCCACTGGGTCGTGTCCGCTGAACACGGGCCGTGTAGAGCCCTATGCTGACAAAAGCAATTAATGAAGGAAGACAAAAGGATGGCCACGGGGGCGTGTCCGCTGGACACGGGGCCGTTTCCGGGCTTCTGTTCAGGCTATTAATAGGGGTGCTTGGCTCAGTTCAAATGCATCCCTTAGCAAACCACTACTCTCCCACTTTGCCACCACCACTACAACACCCACATCCACCACCATTATCCATCATCCACCTTAGAGTGTGTGTAGTAGTCTCGGGATCCAAGATTGATAGTAAGAGTTCTTGTCAATCAAAGGCCATGTTTGGCTAAGTCTCTTACATCACTTGGTGAAGACAAGTCTTTTATGTATTACTTTTTATTTTTAATCTTTCGGCACTTATTATTTGGTTTTGTATTAATGACTTTAATAACTAGTTTCTTATGTTGAAGGTGAATTTTCTTTATCATTTGTCTGTGGTGTCTTGGCATTACTTTACTGTCTATATAAAGTAAAAGATTTACACCATTCATATCTCTACGGTCTATATAGAGGTATGTTGGCTTCCTGGTCGGGGGTTAAGGGAATGGTTTAGTAAGGTTCTTTCCTTGTTCAGTGTATAGATTCTGCAAGGACCTGGGTCAAGCTTACTAGGACCTCCTTCAATACCCACTGGTATTGGATGGCGGGGGTGCGAATGGCTTGACCCCCTCATATATAAACTACTATTAATACATTAAACCGGCTACTTGGGATTGTATCCCTGCTGACTCAAACCACTTAGCCGAGGGTAACGTCACCTTCAAAAGAGGGGCCTACCACTTTTCGCATTAATAACTTAAATAATTATCTTTCAATATTCCGACCCTTTGGGATTGTATCCTTGCTGACTCAAACCACTGGGTTGAGGGTAATGTCCCCTTCAAAAGAGGGGCCTGCTACTATATCTAAGATAATCTCTTAAAAAGTCCGAAAGTGCAAAAATCATCAAAGGATACTTAAAAGGCGAGTCGGATCCAAGTGATTCATCTTGTCTATCTGTTTTTATTTAATTTCTTTTTTCTGCATTTTTAGTTTTTATTTTCATATTTAAAACTCTTTCTCAAAAATTTTAGATTGATTAGACGTTGAGGATAAACCGGTACTAAAAGCTCTTGTGTCCTTGGACGACCTCGGTATCTTACCAACGCTATACTACGCTCACGATGGGTGCACTTGCCCAAGTGTGTGTTTAGTGTTAGTAGAATATCGTGTTTTATAAATTTAAAACTTGACTAATATGTAAAATGGGCTTAAAATATCAATAAAAACATATCACACCGAATGCACACCAGTAAACATATACATGGATTGTTGGCGAATACATTCAAGCCTTGTTGACTATCAGATAAACCTTTATAAGGACAAAGGTTTATCAAATGTTCATCGGATTCTGTCATTCCCAATGGATACGTCCAAACAAAACTAGGAAGCGGGAATGGGGTTATCAAACCTTTGGTACCATAACATACTACCTGTCGGCGGGGTTAATGTTAATGAATGTATCACTGTATATTCAACACACCAATATGTCATGAACAATGTAAGCGTCTGAAAATGTTTTGAAACCATGTACTGAGTATGCTAGGTACACATACGAAGTAAAAATGTATTTGAAATAATGTGCTAGGTATGCTAGGTAAACACACGAAGCAAAATATCTTTGATATAATGTGCTAGGTATAATAGGTAAACATACGAAGCAAAAAATGTCTTTGAAATAATGTGCTAGGTATGCTAGGTAAACATACGAAGCAAAAAGTGTATTTAAAATCCATGTACTATGTGTACTAGATAATCAAAGCATGTATAATGTCATGAAAACAAGAAAGTAACAATAGGCATATATGCTTCACCCCAAAATATTTGCAAAAGTAAAATAGGGAAACTATGTACTCACTTAGGATTGCGTATAAGTCTTGTATGAATGAGTAAACAAAGCTCAAGAGATCAAGGAAGCAAGTGTGTCCTAACATCAGATAACTATGTTAATATGTCGGTACTTTAATCGACGGATCAGATAGAATGAAGTTTTATAAATCAAATGAGTGTTGGAACTCATATGGTATGATTTAATAAACTCAACATTCTGATTTGAAAGTGATCCTAAGTGTTTTTGACCCGTTATGACTCGTTAAACTAATTTACGCTACTTTAACGGGTCATTTTCATAAATGTATGTTCGGATGGTTAAATGCGACCTATGATAAGTATTATATGCCAAAACATGTTTGATAATGTTGTAACATCGGTTTATATGTCAAAAATTGGGTTACATATGCTAAAAACGGATTTATGCGCAAAAAGGGTATTTTGGTCATTTTTAAAGAACATAAGAACGACCTACCATAACACTAACCAAACGACGTGACCATAAGGTATGACCTCAGTAGGTTATTCCCTATACAACTATGGTCACAAATATGTGGTCGGTCAGATCCAAAGATCGACCAAAAGGGTTGGATTCGAAAGTCAAACCGATGGTCAAGAACGCTCGACTTACGACCCTAAATAAGCACTAAACTAGAAGTGACGAGTTAGACATGTCAAAACATGTCTAACTAAGTTATAAAACTGATTTGGTATCAAAACTTGATGTTTTTATACCCGAAAATAGTTCCGTCGTAAAATGCACATAATGTGCATTTTTGACCGAAACTTTGACTCGTCACTTCGACTAGTAAATGTGGTAATCAGAAGGTGCAATTGCATGTGATTATAACCTTCGTGATTACGATCACGTTGGAAAGTTCAATTAAACTTGACTTGACCAATTAAGGTCAGAACCGAAAGTCAACTGTTTGACTTTTAGCTCAAAAACAACTAATAAATGAAACAGAACTGAAAGGAGCACTTACTAGTGGTCCTTAGAAGATAAGCGAACTGATTAGGAAGATCCTTATGGTCAGGAACCTCCAAATGAGAAAGATAGAAGGATTTCAAGAATTGGTGCAAGTTGAGGATGAATTCATGGACCTGTTTATACTTGTAAAGGATGAATTTGATCATTACAAGTGTTAAGGATCAGTGTAAGATCACTCCACATGTCAAATGCAGGTAATAACTTGGAGGATATGAAAAGTTGGGCTCCAAGGATGTCAAAACAGTTGGATGCCATGAAAACTTGTTGCTGGGCACAAGTTCTACCGTAAGCTACCATAAAGGCGTAGCTTACGGTGGGGTCTGGTCAGCCATGACTTTCACACTTTGACAATTTAGGCCCCTTTGTTTCGTCTCGTTTTGTCACTTTAACACCCGTTAACCTAATATTTAGGCTCTATAAAGGTGTTAAGGCATATGTAACTTGAATTATGCCAAAAAATGTCGTGGATGTTGGTTCGTTCGGTTGTACGGTTACGTTTTTCGTATAATTACGGAAAACGCTATAACGAACACGAAAATGACCGACATTTCACAACGATTGATATTTTTGCATTCTTATCAATAAAATACAAGATTTTATTGATTACAAAAATTTTTGGATGTGTAAATGTGGTTCGTATTCAAAAATACGAGAATTGGCAGACTTTCGCAGTTTGTCGCAAATAGTCCCTGGACTCAAATAAGCATGTTTTTGCCATATCTAACCCTTCAAAAGTTATATCTAAGTTATGTAAACGGTATTTAGGATGAGTGTAGCTTATGTCCTTGTTCCAGATTACGTTTGAGTAACAGTTTACGTATTACTTCAAGAAAAGCTTTTGAGAGTTCGAAATTGTACAAGGATTCAAAATGTGCAAATGTCACAACTGGTACCCAAACTTGGCGATTTTCGATACCGGTACTTTTAGTATCGGTACCTGTACCTAGCTCATCCCTATTATAATATAGTATAGATATTTCAAAGTATGCTGGTTTTCATTACTCGCTGAGTTTGTCGAGTAGTTGTCTAGTTCATCGAGTCCGACTTATAAAGGCCGATTTTAAATCACTCGCCAAGGTTAGGGGCCGATCATCGAGTTCTCAGCCTAGGAGGCTGACTTTTACAATAGTGATGTCTGATACTATCAACAAACAAAATCTTTATTGGAAAACAATGATTCTAATATGTTGTAGGGTAAATTACTTTTTGAGTCCCTGTGTTTTAGGGGTTTGAACCACTTGAGTCTAAAAGTCAAAATGTTTAACACTCTGAGTCCCTATAGCCACTTTTCTTAACCATTTGAATCCAAATTTCTAACTCTGTTTGAATTTTCTGTTAGCTTTTCATTAAAAGACTAAAATGCCCCTGCATATTATTATTATTATTATTATTATTATTATTATTATTATTAATATTAATATTAATTTTAATAATACATAAACTATCTCACACACACACTCACACAACACACACTGATTACTCTCTATCTTTCTTCATCATCTCTCTTCCCCTTCTCTCTTAACCGCACCACCACCACCATCCTAACACCGCCACCACCACCACCATAACGTCACCGCCACCACCACCACCATAACGTCACCGCCACCACCATAACGCTTCCAATGGAAGATACCGTCCCGAAGATGCTAGACTCGACGAGTCTTGTATATTGCACAACATCAAAACTGGAATATGGATAGCAGGTAATATCTTGCAAAACTCTCTTCAAAGTTTGATCACCATTCATTGTTACTTGAATCAGATTTCCTTTTCTTATTCTCCCAAATGGAATGTTACGTTCTGATTTACAGCTTGTTCGGTGCCCTATATGTGACCTGAACACATGTGATGGTGAGAAAATACTTATTAAAACAAACTTTTGAAGTTAGAAGCTCAACAAAGACAAGAACCAGTACTCTTTTCTTAATCATCTGTTTTATATATGGCAGGAACAATGCAAGTACTAGATGCCAGACAAGTGAAGCTGTTCCTCAAAACCCCAACAACCACCTGTTTGACGAAATGCCCTGTAATAAAAAAACAGTTTTTTTGTTCAACTTATGAATTTCAGCTGACCCACTGTTTCAAGATGTGTAAAACATGAAAAGCCCTAAAAGTGGAGTTATAAATTGGGCGAAGATTGTTGGAGATGATGTCATTGGAGATGAATGAGGAGTGAAAGATGGAATTGAAGTGGGTTTAGGAGATGTGGTTATCGTGGATTTGAAGATTGTTGAAGCTGGAGGTGGTTTAGAGAGAGAGAAAGAAATATGAGATAGAAAGTTGCAGATTTGTTTTTGAGAGAGATAGAGATTAGGAGAGAGAGATGTATAAGAGAGAGAGAGAAATCTAAATATATTATTTTTTTAACTTTTAATTTTTAATTATAGGGGTAATTTGGTCATTTAACAAAACTTAACAACAGAATTCTAACTGTGTTAGAAATTTGGACTCAAATGGTTAAGAAAAGTGGCTATAGGGACTCAGGGCCTTAAATATTTTGATTTTGTACTCAAGTGATTAAAACCAACTAAAACACAGGGACTCAAAAAGTAATTTACCCTATGTTGTATTATTTGTTGCATGTAATATATGGGTTTTTAATCTAGTGAAAAAATATAAAGTTTATCCTAAAATAATAACATTAACAAAGTATAAATTAGCAACATTTGTGTGCATAGAGGTATGTACCTCATGCTTTGAGAGGTTTTCAAAAAAAAATAGATATTTCACTTTTAACCCAAAATTATTTGTTTTTCTACTTATAACACCAAAAGTTTTCATCTCTTGCAATTTAAACTCACAACTTTTGTACTTTCAACTTTGGTCCCCACACTTTTCATATTTCGCAAATTTTTCGTTTTAAATTTTGCGAGTTAACACGGCATAACGTGTGTGTGGTTCAACGTTTTAACATGTCGTTTTACGCTTCGTACTAGATTTTGCGAGTTAACACAACTCAACGTGCGTGTGTGGTTCAACGTTTTTACGCCGTCTATCTTTTCCTGGTTTGACAAGTTCGTTAATTCGTTACAATGAGAGCGGAAAACGACTCCTGGATACTCCATATCCATTGAAACGCATGGATAATCGTTGATAAGTGAGTTGATTAGGTCAAATTCTGACTTTAGGTTGTGATTCCACACAGATCTGATCACAATTCGGGGTTTTTGTAATGAATTGCAGTTGATCGGAATTGGAAAGTGAAACTGGAGTCCAGATCTGTTTGATTTTGAAGTGAATTTGTGTTTGGTGAGCGATTGTTGGGGGAATTGAACGACTGTAATGGTGATTTTGTGATTTGGGGATTTTGGGAATTGGGGTTCTTGGTGGTGTATATAAATATAAAGGGGGATAAGGATGTGTTGTACTGTGTGCATTGGTGGTTGTACGTTTGGTTGTGTGTTTTCCTTTTTCTGCAAGTTTATTAGTTATTAGATGTTATTTCCTTAAATAAGATTAGTGTATTGAATGATGGCAAATCTTTATCAAATATCAAGCTGTTTTGCATTTAAAGTTGTATTTATTGTCCTTAACTTCAGTATTGGTTGTCGCTGACGGTAAAGTTGTATTCATTGTCCTTAACTTCAGTATTGGTTGTCGCTGACGGTAGTGTGGCATTGGTGCTATTCGGCACGGTTTTACGCCCCCGCCAGATTGCGGTGGGCGGTAAATCTAGTTGATATGAATTAATAAGCCATTTGCCCTCATGTGGGCATCTTTAGCCCATTTGACCATTTTTTTTATCATTTCAAATAATGAACGGAATTGGTGAGATTCAAAGATTATGAAATATTGGTCAACTAAAAAGGGTTAGGTGCATAAGTATCTGTTCATACCATGTTATTGTTCTTTTTCAGTAAGAAGATGCTAGAATTTGAGAATTTGTCACGGAGAAAAATATTAATTTACATGCTTTGAATATAGAAAATAAAAATTAAATAGTTAGTAATCAAGATTTACGAATTATAAAACGATATTATGAGATAAAACATTATCGTCTTTTTAAATTAAAAAATAGAATACGAATGGTGAAATACAAGAAGCGAGACAAAGAATATTGGCTCACAAAATCGTAGCAGGTGTCACGGTTACTTATTTATTAAAAATAGAAATTGAAAACAGAATATGATTTATGTGTTTATTAGTTTATATGCTATTTTTCATTAGTGTGTTAAACAAGAGTTGGGCCGGGCCCAACAACTTATACATAATTGTTATTCATATACTAATTCATCATAAACTAGTGGAATACTCCGTGCAACGCGGCAGGAATTTGGTCAGTATGGCTTAGTTACGTTACAGTATCAACAGTCATCATAATATCAACGGGAAGAGAAACCCTAAAAACATAAAGCCGTTAAGCCTAAAAAGATATCAACACGTGTTTTACATTAATTATAAATGAATAACGCTACTGGTTCGGTAATACCAATATCGCCGATGTTGTAAGATTGGAATCGCTACGTTTCGTCACGGTATCGGTACAATACCGACACTCGTATAGATTACGATACCACAACTACGTATTCATCCTTTTTAAAAAGTAAATAAACTCGTAGGTATCGTCGGTTATGATACGGAGACTCATATAGATTACCATACCACAATTGCGTATCCTTTTTATTAAGAAAAGCAGATACATATTAGTAAAGAAAATTTAAAGTAAATGGTACACGATGATGCATTAAATATAACTGAAAATCTATTCGGTATTTAAAATAAAGTTTATTACCATTACCATTACCAAAAAAGAGTAAGTAAACTATATAATATAATCTATTGGGTTAAAAGTGAAATATCAATTATTTTGTTACTAATTTATGTCATGTCACTTTATTTGTATTACTTTTATTGATACACTTATGATTAATGTAATTTAAATTTTCTTACCCGGGTTGGCCTAATTGAAGAAACATACAAAAACCCAATTCAAAATGAAATATGGTAATTCCTTTATAAATGTTAATGTTGATTCTTTATATATTTTGTATTTTATAATTCAAAATTGAATTAAGTCATTATAAGTTAGTCAACCGTAATATTGGTTTGTTAATGGAATTTAGATTTTCATTTTCATTTTTATGAATTGATTTTTTAATTAATCAATTCTCTAACTAATCGGCCATCTATTAATTAACAATTCAATAATTCGAAAAAATATGTTTTTGTAAAAGTCACTGAAATATTTGTTATAAATAATTCAAAATATAAAAATCACATCTTTATATTATTGCTAAGATATAGATGGTTCAACATTTTGAAAAAGTGGAATATTTGCAATAACTTTGAACAAATATTTCAATGGATTAATTAATTATATTAAATAGTAATCACCATTTCAATCGATGGATATGGTCTAAATTGAATTTATGTTTGAAGCCCATTTTCATTTTACTTTTATAAATTAGGTTATCAACCTATATGTTATACTCAGTAATCCATTATATGTTTCATTCCTTCATACAATCCTTTATATTCCTTTTGAAATGTTACTCTTTGAGATTTTAACCAACCTAAATGCTATATCAATTCATCGTTTCAAATGTGTATCCAGAGAATGACGAGACGGACTATCATCCTTTCATCTTGGTCTGAATCATTCTACATACGTAGAACATTATCTGGTAATATGTTGAAAATTATATGGTAATTGTTACCATTGATAAATCACATTGTTTGCATATATTATTATATACGATTAACATTGAATCATATTATATATATCCCCACAAATTTTATAAAACGGACCATTGTAATAAAATTAATAAAATATTAATATCCTTAAAAATAGAGCGACCCGTGGGTACCACGGGTTATAACATAGTATATTAAATATAAGAGTTAAATGCTTGGTTGGTCCCTGTGGTTTCCGAAAATTGCAGACTTGGTCCTAATGGTTTACTAATTACACACTTGGTCCCAGTGGTTTTCAAAAATGCACTCGGTTGGTCCCCAGCCCTAACATCAGTTAAATTTCTCAGTTAACTATGTGTGAAATGACTGTATTACCCTTGAACAATTAAAAACCTAAAACTATATTACCCTCTGCATCATCTTCATCACCAACATAATACCCATTTCCCTCTGCTCTCTCTCGATCTCACACCGGTGACCGGCCGGTTTTCCGGCGTCTCCGTTCTCCGGTAGCAATCGAACACCCAACCCCCACACCAATCGAACACCCAACCCCCACACCAATCGAAGGAACAATAATGCATGAAGTAGGATGTAATGGTGGTAGTTCTAGTTAAATCACAGATTCACAGTTAAACCAGAGGCGATTACCATGATTATGAGATGTATGCCCCTTTTCCACTAGATCAGATAGATACTCTGTCCCAATAATCACCCCTTCTCTACTCAATCGAAGCTGCAGTAACTCTTAGCCATTAAAGGAACAATAATGCATGAAGTAGGACAAGTGAAATAAATAATGAAACTCAATTAAACGAAGCCTTTATCTTAAACTAGCAAGAATAAGCTGAATAAATCCGGAAAGATGACCAACATAGGAAGCAATAAATATTTTTCAAATAACAAGAAACAAAAAAGAAAATCAGCCCGCTTTCAAGAGGTGGCCGTTTCTCAAAGATGCTTAACTGAACCCTAGAATCTGTACCAACCAGGCATTTAACAAGAAATCATCTACACAGAAATCATAATATCATCATCAGTTCATCATCTACACAGAAACCCTAGAAATCATCTTCTCAAATCACTTCAATCATCAATGGATTTCTTCAGATCTATACTATCAGATGATCTAGAACCTGAATTTCCACTCAATCACTCACCAAATCAACCAGAAAGCGAAGCCGGTGAAGAAAACGAAGATTCCACTTCAAATCGGTCTTCACCGTCGCCGCCGTGAGCGGCGGCGCTGCTCCTGCTCCGCTGTTGAGGGATGCAACAGGTGGGTATGTTGCAGAGGGTATAAACTGGTGTGGGGGTTGGGTGTTCGATTGGTAAGACAGTCGACCGGCAACCGGGCAGAGGTGCACCGGTCACCAGCTCGAAGGAAACAAGGGGGATGGCAGGTGGTTGTTGGGGGTTTGTCGGAGGTGGGTGTGGTGCTACCGGAGAACGGAGACGCCGGAAAACCGGCCGGTCACCGGTGTGAGATCGAGAGAGAGAGAGCAGAGGGAAATGGGTATTATGTTGGTGATGAAGATGATGCAGAGGGTAATATAGTTTTAGGTTTTTAATTGTTCAAGGGTAATATAGTCATTTCACACATAGTTAACTGAGAAATTTAACTGATGTTAGGGCTGGGGACCAACCGAGTGCATTTTTGAAAACCACTAGGACCAAGTGTGTAATTAGTAAACCATTAGGACCAAGTCTGCAATTTTCGGAAACCACAGAGACCAACCAAGCATTTAACTCTAAATATAACTGAAAATCTATTCGGTATTTAAAATAAAGTTTATTACCATTACCAAAGTAAAACAAAAAGTAAGTAAACTATATAATAATATAAAGTATATTTTTAGAAGCATTGGGGAACTCAAATATAACTGGCATAAAAGGGCGATGACAATTGATATTATATATAATAATAATGATATACTTAGGTTTTTATAAAAATATAGTACTTTAAAGGTTATAAAAGAAAAACAAAATCTATATACATAAATAATAATAATGAAAGTTATTAATTATATAGTGAAATGAAATCTACTGAAATTAATTACAATTGTAAAATAAATAAATAAAACTAAAAACTAAATAAAATAATTATTAAATCATGTGTCTAGAATTTTTCTTAAATTTTTTTTAACGGCCAACAAAAAACCTTTATTCATTTTCACCCAAAAGAATATACAAGCTAGCCGAAGCCAGCATACACCCCTTATATGTACAAGTGCAGCTCCAAAATGCAGTCCCAAACTACAACAGAGAAGCAAAAACAAACAAAGAAATCTACCATCCAACTTTAAACAACTTAAAACCCCTCCATCTTCCCAGTCCAAATCCACCTTCTTAGACCTTGATTGAACCCACAAAAAACTAAGAGCCATTAGAATTTTTCTTAAATAGTAAGATAAGCATTAGAATAGAATGATTTGTGAGGTTAGGATTAGATATTTCTTCACTTTTGACAATTTTAATTATTAATTATTTGGCTGGAAAACCAATGCATATGGCTAAAAAGAGTACGTAAAAGACTGTGGTCAAAATATAAATGTATAACGGTAGTTAGTAATAAGATGTTATTTAATATATATAATAATTACAAAATCAAAGAAACCAATACCATTTTGTTGTTGCATCAAGCATTCAAAAACTTATAGATTCAACAAAATACTGCTTTGTCCGATGCTTGTCTAGTCACCTAACCAATAACAGCCAACGACTTGGCAAGACAAAAACACAACGTGGAAACATCGGAACCCGTAGCAAGGGCTTTGGATACTACTTGTCTATAATAGAGATTAACCAGTTCAAGAAGTTTAGACTTTGGAGATTAGTCTAATTACAGATTAGCCAATTCAAGAAATCCAAGTGAGCTTTCTTTTCTAGTTTTCTGGCCCACTAAAAACCAAAGTGGGCCTAATAAGCTCATTAAAAATTAACTTTTTTTTACCCAAAGTGGGCCTAATAAGCCCATTAAAAATTTAACCTTTTTACACACCAAGACTCACGTCATATCCACCCATTATTTCTGGTTGGTAGGTAGTACACAGGGGCTGTTTGATTTGGGCTGACTGCGTCCAGTCAGATCTGACTGCTGACTCCGTCAGCCAGTCAGCGTGTTTGTTTTACAAATAAGGTGTGGCTGACCAAGTCAGTTGTCTGACCCACCCTATAAATTAAGTCTGACCCAGTCAGTTTTTTATGAGCTTCTGACCGAGTCATCCGGTGGGATTTCATCAAACAGCGACCATCTTCCTCCGCCGATCTCCACCGGAATCCACCATCACCTCCGGTAACTCTCTCTCTCTCATCACTCATATGTCTGTTGATTGCAATCTGTTCATTTGACCCTGTTTTTTTTAACTTTTATGAGCTACTCTTTACAGAATTATATGATTTTTTTTATCAGTTTTGTGGGTTCATCTACTTACAGTCAAATTTTGTGTTTATGTTCTGAAATTTTAGATCTTTTAGGGTAAATCGGTGAAATTCAGGGTTTATCCTGATACCCTTTTCAAGATTAGGTTAAATTAGTGAAACATAGGGCTTTTTTTTTTAATTTTTCCAATTTTGGGAATTAACTTAGTTTTTTGGTAAATTTGATTGATTTCTTGGTTGTTATCTTGATATGGGTGGGACCCACATACCCAATAATATTTCAACTTTTGTTGAATAATTTTTGTGTCAAGGTGGAAAGTACAAGATTTGATTGTCTGTTGATTATATCATCTGATCTTGTATCTTTATGAAGTGTGGTTTGATGAATTAATCAAGATTATCAAAGAGCATTTCGATGAGTTTGCGTATCTATGATAATCTAAAGAATGTTTGGAATCATTTGAATATTGGAATATGATAAAAAGTCATTAAATGTGGTGGTGTTCCACTATAAAATCAGTGGTGGGAATAAGATGTAAGGGTATGTAGCATACGATCGTGTGGAAACGCTAACTTGTTGGGTCACTTTTGGCCATCAAAAGAATCTTGTTTAATAAATTGTATGTATGTATTTATGTATGTATACGTGTTAGGTGTTTGTAATCTTATGAGATAGACCATCAAAATTGCTACTTTTTCAGATAAGCTTTCGATCAAGAACGATAAGTAAAACGTTGTTCAAAAAAGCAAGAAACCATGGCTTCTGTTCCTCAATTGCAACGACAGTTTATCGAGTACACAACATCTCTGCATAATGAGGTTTGTATTTTGTAACGTTTTTTAAACTGAGTTTTTTTTTGAAAATCTTTATTTACGGATCTTGATTTATGTGTCATGTTAGGGATATCTCGATGATCAATTCACACAACTTCAGAAACTGCAAGACGAGAGCAACCCGGACTTTGTGGTTGAGGTGGTGTCGTTGTACTTTGAAGATTCGGAAAAGCTTCTTAACAATTTGGCAACTGCTCTGTAAGTTCTATTTATATATTACTGATCATTTTGCCTTTTGATTCTGTTTCTTATTGTGATCTTGGTTTGATTTTCATTTTAAAAAAAGTCAACAGAAGAGTGTGGATTATAAACAGGTTGATTCTCATGTTCATCAGTTTAAGGGTAGCAGTTCCAGGTATTACGCTCGACTTATCAGCTCGCTTTATTAGTTTTCGTCAACACACCTTTTCCGGACAAAAAAAAATGATATTTATACAATTTAGATTACAATCTTTACCATCTGAATAAACAAGATTGAGAATATCTTTGCTGAGATCTTTTTATCGTAATTTGTGTTCACAGCATAGGGGCACAACGGGTCGCGGGCGTATGCGTTCACTTCAGAAACTTCTGCGAGGAGAAAAACCTTGAAGGGTGAGTGACTGCTTCTTGTTGACCGAAGAACGAAATTACTGATCTACCCTTGTATATGTTAATAAATAGTCTTGATTTAGGATTTTATGCACAATCTTTGTGTGATAAGTCTTAGAAGAGACATTTTTGACCGGTATAATTCATTGATTAGGGAGCCTAAGATTTCTCGACATAGATTTTGTCCCCATGGTTTTATAAAACGCCTTTGACCGTTAGTCAAATGTCTAAATGCCCTTCAGTTCAAAAAACATGATTCTTGAGATATAGGTTATCGCTATGAGATATCAGTAATGTTAATATCATGTAGAATTTATATATATACATATATAAAACGTTAAACATATATAGTATTAATAGTAATATCAAAAGTCAAAACTCAAGTGTGCCAATATTTGTAACATGATCTACTCGTAAGCCGTAAAATCTTCCTCCGAGGTCACATCAACCAAGGCATCTAATATAACGGTCAATATTGGTCAAATATCGGTCAATATCGCCGATAATATCAAAACCGATATTCGGACCTATATTTGACACCGATATTTTGTAGAGGGCCGATAATTGATATTCCACCGATATTAACTGCATAGGTTCTATGTAAAAATTCAACACGCCAATGACCTTGTGGTCTAGTGGTGGAAAGAACTTGAGTTCTCAATAGAGACTCCGGTTCGATCCCCACTCACTGCAAGTGAGGTGGGGGTGGTTTTACATGCCTCGCATGGTTCCCACCTTCAGGTCACGAGGTTCGATTCCTGGCAGCCCCGGGTCAACCCTGGCCAGGCCCCGGTTGGTATGTCCGTCGCAGGCGTGTTGGCGCCGTCTCGAACTCGGGCCGCGTCGCAAAACCCGGTACCTAGAAACCGGTGAGCTGCCGTTCAAAAAAAAAAAATTTAACACAGATTCTTTTTCGTAATTTGCACCTATTCTTCTAGTTTATGACACAGATACCAAATTTATCTCAAAAGTTTAACATTTTTGTATCATATCTGAAACTAAAAGATGTTTGACATTCAAAGTCAAAGTACCAAAATACTAACATTACGAGTAATTGCGTTGTAAATATGATGTTGTGTGTTTATTGCAGATGTTTGCGGTGTCTTCAGCAAGTGAAACAAGAATACATCCTTGTTAGGAACAAACTTGAAGCCTTGTTCAGGGTATGTGTACTACCAAATCAAAACAGTAATTTACATTTGTACCTGTTAAATTTACATTTTTACCCTTGCGTATGATGCAGTTGGAGCAACAAATCTTGCAAGCTGGTGGATCAATCCCTATGATGGAGTAGGTTTGTGACTTTTAGAAGTCCAATGTTTACTTATGGAAACCTAGTTTGTAGAGATGATGTGAAAACATTGCTATTGTTTTTCATCTGAATATTTATGTTCCATACTTAAGATATCAGTATCAACTTGTCATGTCTTTGACCTGTTATAACATTTTTTTTTTTTGTGGTTTTTCGCCGTGGTGGTTGTGTTTTTGGCGAAAGGATGATGGCTTGTGACCTTTTGGTGTCATCTTATCCATTTTATTTGTGTTGTCGGTCTACAGTCAGTTTGTTCAGCCAGATCTTGCTACATGTAGAAAGGAATGTAGACTTACTTTTATTGAAGAAAAAAAAAATTGAAATACAGGAAGACAGCCATGTCTAGGCAGTGAATATTAAAGATTAATTAGGTCAAACGATATAGATATCTTTCCAAGTCAAAACACGCATATTTACCTAACCCCATATTTTAATTGCATATTTCTCCTTCCTTTATTTTTCAATATGCCAAAATTGCCCCTTCCAAATCCAACATGGCTCCTACTACGCCCCAATTGAAGGGGTATTGGTCCCAAAGATCGCACCAGCCTTGGGCGGGAGTGACCATCTCCCGGCTCATTGTCCCAATCGACAAATGAATTACCTCGGTTAATGCGGGCTCGCGCGAATCCGGTTTGCTTTCCCTCTCAAGGAAAGATGAGAAAACTCACATTGTATATGAAAATGGTTGTTTTCGTCAACATACAAGGGGTGCGGTGATTACTACCAAAGATGATAGTAGTTTACTACATTCACTTTCTGTCAAACACATTTCCATTCTGCGGTCCTGCACAGGCGCGCGCAGAGCGGCGATGGAAGTGTTGGCACCTGTGCATAGTTTACTGCACGTAGCGGTGCGGTGCAAAACCGCATCCTATTATTATACAAGTGGAACTGCCACTTTGACTTCTGTAACCAACCAGCAAGTGGTATGCCCGGGCACTGACAACTGCGGTCAGCCGACTGCCTAATGCGCAGCTGCCCAACCCACATGCATAAAGTTGGTGAACAGACTGACAACCCCAGCAGGCCACGTGGCGGGTGTTACTTCATGCAACCAATACAGCAGGACCCATGGCAACACCTCCGCATGTGCCCAACACTCCCGTGACCTGCACTCCTGTCACGTCTACAAAAGGCGGCAAGTTGTCAGTCGGGCCCTAGGCCCATCAAGCGGCCCATTGGCCCTTCTGCTCCACTCTTCGGCTATGAATACACATCCCGAACCAGGTTTGAGGTAATGCTAATCTGTTCTCTCACAATTACTACTTAAGTACTTATCTTGCTTTCCAAGCAAATACTTATTCTCACACCGGAGGATGGTAACAAGGAGCAACCGCCACCTCATTCTCCTTGTTGCGAGTCACATTGTGTTTCATTGTGCAGGAGCTGGATTAGAGGACGATTCAGCCATCGATCAAGGAAATGAGGGATCAACCCTACTTGACAAGACTCGACCCCTGGACTAACCTCTCGGTTAACCACTGTTTCATCATTGGCGCCCACCGATATCTCTATTAGCATATTCCTCTCTTCTTTTCTACGATCATGTCTGATCAGCAGAATCTTACCAACATGGGGGAACCCTTTATCCCGCCAAGTGTCGGGCAAACAGGGAATACTCCCCTCAGCCAGCCAATATGCCACATTGGCACATCTACGCAAATGGGAAACGTCTTGGCGAATATGCCACAGATTCCCCACTTTGCACCCACTTTACCACCAGGGGCTGATCTCCACTCCTGGCACCTACCACAATAGGCAGTTTTAAACACAGCCTATGCACAGGCATACACGAGCGCGCAGCAGGCCGGAGGACCTACATGGGCACCATTCACACTCGCGCCCCGTTTTTTTTTAATACAAGGCGTTACCTCCACAACATCTTACGCCTAAGGATAGGCGCGAGCAGCATGGAGACTCGTATATGAGTCTCCATACATTACAAGAAGGGGATTCAACTTACGAATCCTGGGCTAGGGCCTCTACGCACCAACGGCTAGGCCCACCAAAACAAAATAGGCGAGAATCAGTTACTCGCCGCGGGTCCGGAATACAAAGCCGTCTTGGGCCGCATCCCAATGACGACGTATATAACAGAACCGACTCAGATGATTACACATATTGCGGGGACTCCCGCACAGCTTATAGTTGGTCAGGTGACAAAGACGACTACACTCCTGTGCAACCTCGCACAGCTTATGATCGTGTTGCAAAGCACGATTATAGATCGGTCTACAGACTAAAATCCGCAGCAGGTAATTCCAAATTTGTTAAGAAAATTGCATTGCCACCACTCACAAGGGCCAAACTTCCGCCCTGTGTGGGCAACTATAATGGGTTGTTAGATCCTGACGACCACATGTGCGTATTTATCAGCGCTGGCCTTGTCGGCGGCTGGACGTAACCCTTGTGGGACCACTTATTTATCCAGACCCTTACGGGAATCGCAAGGGCCTTGTTTGATACCTTGCCAGTGGGCTCACTGGCATTATTTGAAGATTTGCAAGAAAAAATTCTTGCCCATTTTAGCCAGCAGCGACGTAACATCCGTGATACGTCAGACGTCATGAACATCTGGCGTGGGAATAATGAAGGCTTGGAAGCCTTCATTACTCGTTTTAATAAAAGAGTGCCTCGAGATTGACGGGGTACCATATGCACTTGCACGCGCACATGTTATTAAGGCTGTGAAAAATGATGAAATGATAAAGATGATATCGGGCAAGTAAGGCTTGCTCAAGATATGGGAAAACGCTATGACGACAGTCAAAACGTACGCCCAGACAGAGCATTCTTTACGGCCAAGTACAAACAAAGACCGCCCTTCTTTTACAAAAGGGCAATCTTCTCGCCAAGAACCATCCTGGCTCAACAACAACAAGCGTAACAGTAACTCGTGGACCCGCGACCACGAGTATAAATCGTACGATCCACATGGGTCCTAGTTGGATGCCAGGTCGACGATCAATGCCTAACGAGACCAAAGGGCACCAAAAAAGGAGACTCGAGACCACCAATGGACCGAGCTCACCAAATCGCCATGGGATGTTCTTCTCACAGAAGAATGGACCTTTAAACCCGCTGCCATGATGAAAAGCAAACGAGGCCAAGACCTTAACCAGTATTGTGACTACCACAAAGATAGTGGTCACATTACAAACAACTGTTTCAGTTTTCGGCAGAAAATTGAACGAGCACTCAAGGACGGAAAGCTGCAACACCTGTTGCCATATGCGCAGAATCAAACCAAGCGCGTAACTCCTCACGAAGAGGGTACTTCCGGTAAAAAATGAAGTACATGGCAAACCACAGAAGGCGGTTAAGAGGGGCAGGACGACCGCAGAAGGCGGTTAAGAGGGGGCAGGACGACGACTTGCAGGACGACGACTAGCATGACGAACAAGTTCAACTGGCTGTTTGGCACACTAATGCACCGAGCGCCTTTTCATAGACCCGGGCAGCACCTCCGATACTATATATGAACAATGCTTCAACTAGTTCGATCAAGAGGACAAACATAGGCTACAGCCAGTAGATTACCTTTTGGCCGGTTTTGCGGGAGAAACAGTGTTCCCCCTAGGCCAAATAACCTTTTCGGTGCGCCTTACTGACAGTAGGCACACCAGGACGGAGGAGGTCAATTTTACGGTTCTACCCCATACATCTAGATATGACGTGCTTCTCGGCAGAGAAGCACAAGGACATTTCAGTATGATCACGTCCACTCCTCACTACGCAATCGGTTTTCCAACCGAAACAGGAATTGCGATCATCGACGCATGCCGAGAAATCATGTCAACAGACGACATGCGTTCGGCAAAGACGGTAAGGTTAAACCCCAGAACGGAACCGGAAAAAATGGATACTTCACGCGAAGTACCCTGAAGAGCCCAGTCACTTTGGGTCACACCTTGTCAAACAACGTCAGAACGCACTTAAAGCAGCTGATCTTCAAGAACAAAGACATATTTGCTTGGACTCTTGTGGATATGACAGGAGTCTCGCATGATATAGCACAGCATTACTTTAATACCATGCCAGTTATCAAGCTCGTGGTCCATGCTAGACGCAATCTGAGACCCGCAAAAAACAGCGCAATGACAGAGCAAGTCAAGGAATTGCTCGCCGCAGGGATTCTGCGAGAAATTAAATACCAAACCTGGTTAGCAAACCCGGTTATGGTGGAAAAGGCAAGCGGGGACAGAGCAAGTCAAGGAATTGCTCGCCCCAAGGATTACTACTCACTTCCAGAAATCGACAAAAAGGTCAACAACCTCGCACCGTTTAGATGGAAGCTCTTCCTCGATTACTACAAAGGGTACCACCAGGTACAAATGGCACTCGAGGATGAGGATAAAACGGCATTTCGGACACCTATAGGAAATTTCTGCTATACGAAAATGTCGTTTAGATTGCGCAATGCGGGCGTAACCTACCAAAAATTGATAGACGACACGCTTGGCGAGCAAATCAACAAACGTGTCAAAATCTACAAGGACGACCTTGTCGTCATGAGCATGGAGGAGGATACCATGCTCAAAGACATTGAAAGAACATTCCAAACTCTACGCAGCATTAACATGAAGCTCAACCCGGGAAAATGCTCGTTTGGAATAGAAGAAGGCAAATTCCTCGGATCCATCGTCACAAAAGATGGATTCAATGTGAACCCGGAAAAGGTGCAAGCGATCGAGCGCATGCCGTCGCCATCCACGATAAAGGAAATGCAAACTTTAGCTGGGCGGCTGGCCACGCTAAACAAATTCTTGGCCAATCATGCGGCCAAGTCTTTTCCTTTTATAAGCACCTTGCCCAACTGCCTGAAAAAATATCAGTTTCAATAGACCACCAAGACAAAACGCGCTTTTCGGGAAATGGAGTGTTTGATCCAACTCCCCACTCTCACGGCTCTGCGCGAAAAGGAGCCACTAACCCTATATATGTCCGCTCCGGACAAAGCTATGGGTGCAGTGCTCCTGGTCAAACGGGATGGGGTACAAACACCAATTTACTATGTGAGCAAGATGCTCAATGACCCGGAGACAAGATAGTCCATCATGGAAAAATTGGTCCTTGCTATGGTACATGCCTCTAGGCGCCTACGTTGATACTTTGCAGGACATGTTATCAATGTCTTGACAAATTACAGAATCGGTCAAATCCTCTCCAAACCTGAAATCTCAGGCAGACTTGCCAAATGGGCTATTAAACTAGATGGGCACAACTGATGTGCTTAAAATACAACATATAAATTGTATCTAATAAGGTATAAAACAACCCTTTTTTAGTACTAGTGTTGGGAAAAGTGTGTTTCTTTTTAATTTACAAGGTCAAAAGAGCTTAAACGCACGAAAGGAACAAATTAACGACAAAAACCAACATAAATACAAAAAAAAGAGAAGTTGACACTTCATACCGACCCTCCGAGCTTAACCCCAAAGCCAAAAATAACAATTCAGAAGGCTGACATGGGGTCGTGCCAGCTCAGCATGGGGTTGTGCCCAACTCCAGAAAAAGACACACAGAAGCAGACTGTCAACACAGGTTTAAAAAAAAATGTAAAAGTTTTAGTAAACCCGTATTTTATAAGTATGTGTATTCGTAAGTACACATTTGATTGTCGTTATTGGTAATCAGAGCTCATGGTTAAAGAGTAAAGTGTGTTCGGTTCGAGGTTTGATCGCAAATCTGGTAAGTACATGTATGTTAATGGTTTAGTATGATTAAAGTGTTGTAAACAACACATAGGGTTATCGTGTAATACACGTTACCCCTATGAAAATGATTGATATAGTTAACGAAATCACGTGCTTTGACACGTACAGTAAAAAGCCTTGTATTACAATACGGGCGTTTATTAATGTCGAAATTACTAACTTTTGTAAATGTTTAGTTGAAGGATACTCGCATCTGAAGATGGCGAGAGTGTAACAAGTGACGGACGTGACAGAGGAACGATCCGAAATACGACAAGTAGAGTATGCTCATCAAGGACCTAAATCGTGTGACGATCGCGCATAAGGTTAATGACATGGAAAGCCCGTTAGGGCAAGCATTACCAGGTGCACGTTTTTTTTTAAATTTAAATCGCATAAGTAGTAATATGCAACAAATACGTAGAGAATTACGGTTGCATATATAGGATAAAACTTGGAAAACCTGAATAAGACACCTATTCGGGAAGAGGTTTCCAAGAGAAAATTTAGTAGAAAAATGCGTTATTCATGATTGTGAATGACGAAACAATAATAGAGTCAAATTATGTGGAAACTTGGACGGGGGTAATATTCCAAGTGGAAAACTCTCAATATAATGTTATTGAGAAAAGTAGCGATCACAATAACGAGTGTGATTATATAATAGTTCAATAAAAAGGAAAACATTCTATATGTTCAAGAATGACACGGGTAAAACTAACGATCGTTAAATAACAATTAAATAAAGTTTTACCAACTAAAACCATGAATATGGGAAGAATTAGAGGCGTTACTTACATGGGGTGTAATGTGAAAATTATAAAAAGGTCATGTGTGTCATGTGTTAATCGCTTACTCTGGCCAAGTAAGTAGTGAACACATGATGGCATGAACTTTTTATGACGGACACATTTACGTCCGATGTGGTAAGGAGGGGTGAATGGAACGAATAAAAAAGATACCCAAATGAATCAAATAAGTAAAATGTTTGATAATAAACGTAAATGCAAGTCGGATGACGGAAGCGTATTACGTTGGAATAACGAGCCCGAGAGAAGGGACAAGGATCAAAGTAAATGAAAATACAGATCGATTAATAGGAATGCTAAGGCATAGGGATAAAAGTTTGACTGTCGCAAGTGATGAAATTCACACGGACGAGTCAAACGAATTAAATAAAGAATAAAGAACTTGAATGAATAAAAGCGATGGATTTCGCTAAGACAACCAAATAAATTAAAACGAAGTCTTAATACATGCCAGGATGGTTGCTTTGATAGTGACTTCAGTAAAATACCCGATAGATGGGTAGAAATTTTGAAGGTATGCGTAAACCAAGGGACGGGAACGCGAAATAGAAAGTCAAAAGACTCGGACCATGAGTCATGACTAAAAGACGATGAAAATTTGCAAACAGAAATTTTGATAACTATGTTCAACTATTTTAAAGTTGAACGGGTCGAATAAAGAATGAAGTTTGACGTTCATAAGTGATGAAACCTCACACGAATAAGTCAAACGAGATAAATAAAGTATAAAAACTTGGTAGTGCAAGTAAGCGCAAACCGAATAATGGAAGCGCGAAATATTAATGCACCTATGTGATGGGTCCTAAAGAAGTATAGCTAAGAACCGGGTAACGGTAAGCGTAGAACGAACCGACGTATAATGACGTAAAAAGTCATAGAGTCAGAAGAACAATCTATAGAGAAAATGAATGTAGCCTTAGACTACGGTTAAGGTCCATAGAACTTAAGAATGAAAATGAACGATTTCTAAACTTAAATTGTGAAAGATCCAATAGAATGCATACGAGGCTAAGTGAAAGGACCTACGGGTCAATAGTATGAAGCGAGGGAATTAGTTATTATTCCCCATGTAAAGCGAGAACGGAAAAGAATAAATTACTAATTGTCAATTTCTTGATATGAGTAGTTGACGTAAGTTAAAGATAAAACGTTAAACAAAAATTCAGTTTTTAGTGATGAATAACGTTTTAACAAATATGGATAATAAGAAAGAAATTAGAAAACAGTGAATATTAAGGGATATAGGTCTCAACACCGATAGGTGCAACACGATACATACGAAAAGAAGAAGAAGTGTGATAAATAAAAGTCGAACTAAACTTAAACCTGACGTGACACGCTCACAGTCAAGAAAAGTAATATAGAAAATGATCACGTTGTAACGTGGGTTACGGGATAAGGAGTCATAAAGTCGGATGATTAGTTCGAAAGTAAACACATATGTACATTAAACAAAGACATGAAAAAAAAGATGATCTACGGGATCATCATAACCTACGGGATTATAAGTAATGTTAAGGTCTATAGGACCAAAAAGACCTTTGGGTCGCAAATTGAAAGAAACGAACTGTTGGAGTCTCGCCTTAAAAAGGTAAAAAGGTGAAAATCTAAATAAAAAGCCTACGAGGCTAAGTGAAGGAACCTACGGGTCAATTGGGTTAAGCGTGGGAACTAGTTATAATTCCCCGCAATAAATAATAACGGAAAGAAATAAATCCTCAGACGTAAAATTCCTAGAAATGAGAAAAAGATGTAAGAGAAAGAGAAGACGTAAACTAAAAATTTAGTTTTTAGTCAAAAGTAACGTTTTAACAAAAATAAGTAGTGTGAGCTGGTTTAGGAAATCATAAACACATGTAAGGCCGGAGATGGTAATATAGTATACCCGGGTGACGAGGTATGAAGTGACGGTGACAAATTAGTCAAGTCAGTAAAATTATTCAAAGTCAGGACAGTGCCATGACCAATACAAAGCGCTTGCCTTTATAAGACAAGCGCAAAGTAAACGTGTTGAGTTGGTTTTGACGACTAAGTGGTCAAATGACAACTCGGTCAAATAGACGACAAAGATAAGAAATACATGATAAATATATATATATATATATATACACACACACACACACGACCCATGAGGCCTTACACATGGAAGGCGCACACGTCAATAAAAATGATAACTATACACCGAAAGAATGAATGTCATAAAAACGAAACTAAGTTCGTTTAGTCTAAATTAATGAACTACGTAAATAAGGTTTCGGGGACGAAACCTCTTTAAGTGGGGTAGACTTGTAACACCCCAATAACGGGTTTGGTAATCAAACCACGTTAATATTTATGAACGGGTAAAATACCGTTAATGGTAAAATTAACCCGGTAAATATTAGGATTTAAATAAATAAACCTAATATTAGATAAAAGAGAATAAAAGACTTTTGAGAAAAACAAAGCCTATAAGAAACCTGAGTTAACGGGACTTAAAATAAAACGGGTTATGACTTCCCGAACCCATTAAGTTAACTAGGAATAATTAACCTAGTTAGTAATATGTGATTAAGTGATGGATAATGAATTATAGCTTATTTTGAAACAAAAATAAACATGAGGGGCCAAAAGGGTTAACTTGAAAGTTAACTAAATAAATAACAAAAAAAAAAGAAACACACACAATGTGTGTTCGTATGAGCGACCAGGAGAAGCAGGGAAGGGAGCCAACCCTAGTTCTTCAAGAATCTTCAAATTGAAGCTCAATTCAGGCCCTAAATCGATGCATGAACACATAAAAACGATCACCAAGCTTAGGGGATCATGAGGTATGTCAAATTTTTGATATTTATGAAGTTGAGATTCTTGATGAATTTATGAAAATCGAAATTCAAGCTTGAATGATTGATGTTTGGGTAAAACTAGGATGAATCCATGTTTAGGAACGAACCCTAGTCAATAAATTTATGAATTTGTGTTCATGATTATGAACTTCCTAATCACCCACTTAGTTGTTAAATGGGTTTTGTAGGATGAGGAAGAACACTAGAGTTTTGATTATGAGATGGGTGTTGTTTGAATTCCATGAAGTGAATCTAGGGTTGTTATGTATGTTAGATATAATGAATTTGAGAATGATGTTAAACTTGGTAGAAATAACTAGTTATGAACTAGTTTATAAATGTGTAAAAATTATGCCCACTAGGTGTTTGTTGAAATGCCTAAGTGAAATCGCGTGTCTACTCGGTTGTAAGTAGAACTTGATTTGGTTAGGTATCCGTAGGAATGCCTAATAACATGATGAAAAGGGGTTTAATTTATAGATGAAAACCCGTAGATGTTGTCTAATGAATAAAGTGTCTTTGATAATTGATGAGATTGCCTAAATGAGTTATTGAACGCAAATTTTCATTTTTATGATTAAGGGTAGATGACCTTTATAAGTCAAATTAACCGATGAAGAAGTCGAATAGTAGTTTCGACATAGAATTTGTAAGATGGAATAGTCGTGATTGAAAATGACTAAACTAACTATCTTATGAATTATAATGATAGTTTGACGCTTAACAAGCGAGGTGGGAGCTTGTGGAGGAAGCGGGTCAAACGGATCAAGAATGAAAAGAAAAGCATGGTTTGGATGCAAGGTAAGTAAAGCTTATACTTTACTATTAGATTATCTACTTGATGTAGTAGTTATGAATAAGATGAAACGGTAGTTTGGTTATGGTAACCTGAGGCGTAACAATACGGGTCTGAATAAGTAAAAGTAGTAAAACGTTGATTCGGTCATGTGTAGACCGAATAAACAAAAAATTTTATGAAACGATATATTATGGCGTAAACTTAAATGAGAAAAAAAGGGTAATACGATATTTGGCTACGAGCTAATGAACAAACAATTGTTTTTGAAAAAGGCACTCAAAAACGTAAAACATGATGTTTCAAATGATTTAGGAAAAGATTTTTAAGCAATATGATTGAACGGTGTAAACCGGAACGGATTACATGGACGAGATGGTAAATAAATACCATCTCATGAGAGTAAAATGGTCGTTAGACCAAATGGGTTGAATGGTGATGATATCACCATTTGACATTTTCGACTAATGATATTTGGTCAAGTATTATGATCACAGGGTGAATAGCATAAGGAATTGCAGTGCTATTGATTTGTAATTTAATTGATGTGGTATTAAAACGGGTTTTAGCTTTGACCCGAGCTAGGTACGCATGTTTAGAATTATAGCTAAAAGCGAAATTTTGGTCAAATATTAGCGAAAGTCCTTCGTCGTAAAATGAAGGACTAAAATTGACTAAAAAGCCCTTGAGGGGTAAATCGGGCAAGCAACCTTTAAGAGTTGTTTAGAAATAAGCATTTTGATAAATTGAATCTTTGGGATAAGTATAAAAATGGAGATAGGATGTAAACTAAAAAGAAGCGTGATGTAAGCTTGAAAGTGCTAAATACCTTTAACGGGTCAAAATGAATATATACGCAAAACGGGTTAAGATTTCATAAGAAACCCGTAACTTAAACCTTGTATATTAGTGAAATGATATAACATGATGTCCATGGTATTTTAAAGGTAATAAACAAGTTTGTTTGATAAAATCGCGAATGGGTCAAAAAGTGTTATAATTGAAGTTCAAGCTGAGAGCATGAAATCTAAAATTTTGTGAATTCAGATGTCGGGTTTTTAATCCATGAGATGGAGAATTAAATTACAAGCGCGTAGGAAAAAGATTCGTGTAAAACGGATTTTTAAATTGAAAGTTATGCACGTTTTTGTGCATAATAAGATTGATTATATAGAGCTAGGAATCTGCAGCTCAAACCAACAAACAGTCTGTCGAAAAGGGGTCGTCGCGTCGCGCGACGGAAGTGGTGAATTTCCGTCACGGCACGTGACCATCGTCGTGGCACGCGACAAACATTGGTTGAACCCGTAGCGGCACGCGACGAGTATAAATGCTGCAGATTTGTTGTTTGTTCAGTAATTGGCCTAAAGAACTTGGGTTGTTACATCATGAAACTATCGAACTAATGTTTATGATGGTTTGTTTTAAAACGTAGGTATATCTTGGGATGCCGGATGACGATCAAGCCAATCAAGGAACCGAACACACGCGATTAAAGCATCCACACCGCGTTACGTCGTGACTTATCTACGACGAACTAAATTACATTATGTTGTACTTTTTAAAAAAATTTGTAAAAGTTTTAGTAAACCCGTATTTTATAAGTATGTGTATTCGTAAGTACACATTTAATTGTCGTTATTAGTATAAAAACCCTTTTATAATAGTAAGGGTGTTACAACGGGGCCATGTCAAATGGACACAGGGCAGTGGTCAACTCCCAGATTTGCAGAATCTTGGATAGTACAGCAAGTACAATGGGCACAGGGTCGTGTCAACTCAACACGGGGCCGTGTTAGTACAAGATCTGACACTCCAGTTAATGAATAAGATAGAGAATGGCCAACACGAGGCCGTGTCAAGTGGGCACGGGGCCGTGTTGACAGTCTGTTTTCAGCTATAAAGAGGGAAGCTTGGTTTCATTTCAACTCATCCCTTGGCAAACCACTTCTCTCTCACTCCACCACCACTACAACACCATCATCCACCACCATCATCCATTTTTCCATCTTTAGAGTGTGTGTGTAGTCTCGGGATCCAAGATTGATCGTAAGAATCTTTGTCAAACAGAGGCCATGCTTAGCTAAATTCTTACATCACTTGGTGAAGACATATCTTTTATGTATTTCTTTTATGATTTCCAAACTTTGGCTACTTTTTAATTGGGTATGTATTAATGACTTTAATAAATTAGTTTTTTTTATATTGAAGGCAAATTTATTCAACTATTCTTCATATGTCGTTTATTCACATATTCATATCTTTACGGTCTATATACAGCATGTTAACTAAGGGTGGTTTAGGTAATTCTATGTCTCGTTCAGTGTATAGATCCTGCGAGAACCCGGTGCAAGTTTAGTACTACTCCATGGATTGGACGGGAATGACTGGCCCGACAGAGAGTAAGAAACCGCTTGCACCCCTTATTCATAAACTACTATTAAAACTTTAAACCAACCCCGCGAGGACTGTATCCTTGCTGACTCAGACCAACGGGTTGAGGGTTATCACCGCCTCGTAAGGGAGGTCCACCACATTTTGCATTAATAAGTTATATAGTTATCTTTCAATATTCCGACCTAGTGGGATTGTATCCTTGCTGACTCAAACCACTAGGTTGAGGGTAACGTCGTCTCCAAAAGAGGGGCCTACTACTATAACTAAGATAATCTCTTAAAATGCCCAAAGTGCAGAAATCATCAAAAGGGTACATGAAAGATAAGTCGGATCCAAGTGATTCTTTCTTGTCTATCATTTTTACTTTATTTTTATTTTCTGTTTTTATCTTTTTATTAGTTTAAAAATCTTTTCTCAAAAGTTGGTTCGATTAGACTTTGACGATAAGCCGGTACTAAAAGCTCTTGTATCCTTGGACGACCTCGGTATCTTGCCATCACTATACTACGTCCAAGATGGGTATACTTGCCCTAGTGTGTGTGTAGAGTGATAGTGGAATATCATGTTTTATAAATTTAAAACTTGAAGTCGACGAGTAAAAAGAGCTAAAAATATAACTAAAAATATACACTCATACCGACACACGTCAACAACCTACTTTATAAGCCAAGACAAGAAATCAAAGGGCAAGTCTTGACTGATTTCGCCACCGAAGTGCCGGTAAACCGCATCACTAAATGCGAAGCAGAGCAGAACCCTGCGCCACCAACACCCTCCACTGACATCTGGGCACTATATATAGAGATGGTGCGTCCAACGAGTACGACGCTGGTGTAGGCCTGCGCCTAGTCAGCCCAGACAAACAAGAACTCACATACGCATTACCCCTTGACTTCAAAAGTACAAACAATAAGGTCGAATACGAAGCGTTTCTTGCAGGCCTAAGACTAGCTATCAAAATCGGCCTCCCCAAACCAAGGCCTTTACGAGGTGTGACTTCCGCTGGGAAAGAGATTGTTTATCTTTCCAGCGAGAAGTCTGTCGGCTCGTCAAATCATGAGTTAAGTTCATGGTCTGAAATATTTGCAGGTGTGTTGCGCGACCTGGGGATTGACCCTGAGGAGAAGAAAACCAAGAAGGCTGCGACGAAGAAGAAAGCTGCCCTGAAGAAAAAGGTGACTGTTGAAGCTGGAGCGACCAGCAAGAAGGCGAGGGGCGGGCGCGCGACTGCTGAGATCCCTCAGAAAGGTACTCTTCGCTTTCGTCAGAGTAACCTTGAAGATTATGTTGTGGCCAGTGATTCATTAGAGGGTTTACTTTATATAGGCGAAAAGCCAAAAAGCAGCACGACGGCCGCATCGAAAAGCTCGGGAAGAGCGGGGTCCAGGGCCCCAGATTCAGGCACGACCCCTTCTTCTATACATGAGGAAGAAGAAGAAGAAGTTGAGGAGGAAGATGTGATGCTTGTGGCGAGGAAAAGATCTCGCGAGGAGACGGCTGCCATAACCTCCCCTGCGCAGAAGGCTGCTGCTACCAAGCCAATAGGGAAACAGGGCAGATTGCAGAGCCTATGTAAATTTTCTCCAGGTTAGTGCTAACCTTTTTCCTCTATTTTTTGCCTTAGTAAATTTCTAACACTCTTTTCTTTTTTCAGAGGCGCTGAAGAAGCCTGAGGTTAAGACTAAGGAGCCGGAGCCCAAAAGGACCAAATTTACTATCATTCCTCCGAAGGGAGTCTCTGAAAAGGAAGTTGAGAAGGGAGTCGAGAAGCCTGCGGGCACTGTCCGTGAAAAGGAAGCTCAAAAAACTTTTGAGAAAACTGCTGAAGCTGTTCCTGATGAAGCGTAGGGTTCGGAGGTCATACGCATTACTGGGCTTGACCAGCCCCTTAGAAACAAAGGACCTAAAGTCTATACTTCAAGTACGACCGCGCAACCTAACGCCCCCACCCATACTGCACAAGTACAAACTGTTGTTGGGGGATCTGCTGCCGATGTACAAGCGCAGGTGGATCAGAAAGATACTTCTGTCACTGTCACTGGTCAAGGCACTGGCGGTTCTGGCGCGGCTGGCCAAAAAGGTGATCCAAGGAGAATCCCTAGGCCACGATCCCCCATCGGTGCTGAAGATACTTTGGGTGATATATATTACAAAACATATTGATGTGCGTTAGGTGTGATATGTTTTTATGTATATTTTAAGCCCTTTTTAACACTTTAGTCAAGTTTTAAATTTATAAAACACGATATTTAACTAACACTAAACACACATATGGGCAAGTGCACCCATCGTGAGCGTAGTTTAGCGTTGGTAAGATACCGAGGTCTACACAAGAGCTTTTAGTACCGGTTTATCCTCAACGTCTAATCAAATCAAAAGTTTGGAAAAAGGTTTAAATATGAAAATAAAAACTAAAAATGCTGAAAAATAAAATAAAATAAAAACAGATAGACAAGATGAATCACTTGGATCCGACTCACCTTTAGTGTAACCTTTGATGATTTCCGCACTTTTGCACTTTTTAAGAGATTATCTTAGTTATAGTAGTAGGCCCCTCTTTTGAAGGTAACGTTACCCTCAACCCAGTAGTTTGAGTCAGCAAGGATACAATCCTAAAGGGTTGGAATATTGGAAGATAATTAATTAAGTTATTAATGCGTAATGTGGTAAGCCCCTCTTTTGAAGGTGACGTTACCCTCGGCTAAGTGGTTTGAGTCAGCAGGGATACAATCCCAAGTAGCCGGGTTAATGTATTAATAGTAGTTTACATATGAGGGGATCAAGCCATTCGCACCCCCGCCATCCAATACCAGTGGGTATTGAAGGAGGTCCTAGTAAGCTTGACCCAGGTCCTTGCAGGATCTATACACTGAAAAAGGCAAGAACCTTACCAAACCATTCTCTTAACCCCCGACCAGGTAGCCAACATATCTCCATATAGACTGTGGAGATATGAATGGTGTAAATCTTTTATTTTATATAGACAGTAAAATAAAACCAAGACACCACAGACAAATGATAAGGAAGTTTCACCTTCAACATAAGAAACTAGTTATTAAAGTCATTAATACAAAACCAAATAAAAAGTGCGAAAATATTAAAAAACAAAATTATTACACTAAATGCCTGTCTTCACCAAGTGATGTAAGAGACTTAGGCAAACATGGCCTTTGATTGTCAAGAACTCTTACTATCAATATTGGATCCCGAGACTACTACACACACTCTATGATGGATGATGGATGATGGTGGTGGATGTGGGTGATAGTGGTGGTGGAGTGTGGGTGAAGTGGGAGAGAGGTGGTTTGCCAAGGGATGCTTTTGAAGTGAACCAAGAACCTCTATTTATAGCCCGCACAGAAGCCCGGACATGGCCCCGTGTCCATCCAATTTCTCTTTCCTCATTTATTGCAATTTGTCTACATTAGCTCCACACGCCCCCGTGTCCGCTGGGCACAGCCCCGTGTGCAAAAGCGTATCTGTACTATCAAGATTTGCTTAGATTCTGCAAATCTTAGCGTTGACCACAACCGTGTTGGCTGGGCACGCCCCGTGTCGGGAAATAGAAGCTTCTACAACTTTGTCTTTTCTGCAGACACCTGAGCACGCCCCCGTGTCCGCTGGGCACGGGGCGTGTTCAGCCTTCTGTTTGCTTGTTTTTGCTTAGGAAGATGTTGTTGAGGGGTCGGGCATGCCACGTTTGTTCCTTTTCTTGTAATTATGTTAGATTTTGCTGCATATTTGCTCCTTTTGTTCATTTACGCTCATTTATTCCTGAAAATACAAAAGGAAGACAAAAGCACACTTTTTCCAACATTAGTACTAAAAAGGGTTAGTTTTATGCCTTATTTGATGTAATTTATATGTTGCATTTTACACACATCACATATACCGAAGAGCGCGGCGACGAGGCGCACGTCCCTGTCTGGAGCTTGAAACAGAAAGACACATTTGTTGACTTCGGGGCGTGGAGGGATTGGCTTCTGGGAACCTTTCCTCCGGGGGAGGTAAACCGTCAGAGGGCGCGTGGCCATGAGAGCTTGTATCGCGCGTATATTTTGGGTGAGGCCAACGCTTCTGCCGCTGGTCATCAATCATGCGCGAATAGCGGACCATGTATCAAGAGCGTGCTAGTTGGGAAAAATATGGTGAACGTCTCTCTGCTGAAGCTAAGGAATTTGAGAGGTTGAAGAACAAATTCCAAGAAGAGAAAACTTCTTTTGACAAAGAAAAGAAGTCCAAAGAGTGGGGACATGAGGGTCTGAGAAGCAAACTTTAGGCTAGTGAGGAACTTCTTGCCAAGGAGCGGAAGGAGTGGCGCGTGGCCTACGAAAATGAAAATAAGAAGATGTTCGTTGCCCGCACCAAGATCACTAACCTGGAAGCTGAAGTTGCAAGTTTGAAGGAGAAGTATGAGGAAGCTAAGTCTGATAGAGAGCGTGCTGAGGTCCAACAGGCTAGCCTCCTTACTTGTTATAATTCTTTGTTGTTAGAAATATTCTAACTTAGGTTTTCTGATAACTTGTAGGTTGACTTAAATGCGTAGATCCTGAGTAAAGATAGGGATTTGGCTGGTAAGGATGCAGAGATTGCGGAGCTCAAGCGCAGGCTGTTTGAAGCGCAAGAGAAGAATGAGTCATTGGAGATAGATCTTACCGCGGAAAAGGTGAAGGATGATACTGCCGAGGAGGCACGTAAAGCAGCCGAAGAGGCGCGCAAGGTCAGCACTGCAACCTTGAATGTGGCACAGACAAATTATGCTGAGGCTCAAACTATTGTGGATTCTCTGCTTTCTGATTCCGAGTGGATGCGATTGCATGGAGTAGCTGCTGTAAGTGTTTCTCTTTTTTGCCTTATATTGCATAAGTTGTTTTACAATCTGTCGCTTGGATATGATGCTAACTCCATCCTGAATGCCACGGAGCTGGACAAAGCAGTTGCTGCGCTTACAGATGTTGTGCGTGCAATTGGGCATCGTGGCGGTTATCTTGAATGCACTCAACATGTCGAGGAGGCGTTGAAGCAACATTTTGGGACTCGCCATTGTTCTGTGACTGACCAAGCGGACGAGATGTTGGCCAAAGCTGAAGAGGTTTATGATAACCTATCTTTGTCAGTTATAGAGTTGGTCGTGGAAGCGCTTAAACATGATAATTACGTGGCGCAATTGAAGTCCATCTTCGTGGTTCCGGAGACTATTGAGCTGTCTGATGAAGAAGAAACAGCTGGAGGTGATGGCAGGGAGTAGATTGTAGGATGTTTAGGTTGTGATGCCTTGTAATTTTTTGTGACTTTTAGAAGTATGTAAATGGTGCGCTGCTGCGCTTTTATGAATGAAATTACCTTTGATTTTTATTCTGTCAGTGTTAAAATTATTGCATTGTTGTTAGAAACTTTATTTAACTTAGCGCAAATAAATGTAAGTGTAGCTCGTTTTGAGTATTGTTGCCCGGCCTCACGCTATGATCGAGGAAGCCTTGGAGGGTTAATTCAAGAGCTCGTAATTTACTGAAGTGTTTTCGTGCTAATCAAAAGTGTAACATGCATTTTTAACTTGGAAGAAACACAATGTATAATCATAAAATGTAGACAACTTTTGCACTAATAACTGAAACGGGCGCACGACCAACATACATGAAAAGTTGTTACATATAGCATTTGCGCAATTGTTGCGCGTTCCATGTGCGTGGGATGATGTGACCGTCTAAAGTGCGCAGTTTATATGCCACTTTTCCTAGCTCCTCATGAATTAAGTATGGGCCTTCCCATTTGGGTGCTACTTTTCCAGGGCGCTCGGCATTAGAGGCTTTGTTGTCCCGGAACACATACTCTCCTGGAGTGTACGTACATATGCGCACCCTCTCATTGTAGTATCGCTCCATTTGAGTTTTGTACTTGGCCTCTTTAATGCGCGCGATCTCACTCATTTCTTCAAGTAGGTCCAAGTCTAACCGACGCTCCGCCTCGTTGTCGATTGTGTTAACTGCTGTTAAGCGCGGCGAGGGGAGGCTGATTTCTGCTGGGATAACCTCCTCCGAGCCATAAACAAGGCTGAAGGGGGTCTCGCCATTGCTTGTCTTAGGCATGGTACGATGAGCCCATAAGATGCAGGGGAGCTCATCGACCCAACCTCGTCGTTTTGTGCCCAGTCGGGCCTTTATCCTTTCAAATATGCTTTTGTTAACACTCTCCACTTGACCGTTGCCTTGAGGGTACGCAACTGAAGAGAAGGTGTGTTCAATGTTCAATTCCTTCATCCACTTTTGAAGATCCTTGAAGGCGAAATTTGTGCCATTATATGTCACTATTTTGAGTGGGAGACCGAATCGGCAATGATATGCTCCCAAATGAATTTCCGCACCATCATTGCTGATGTTGATGCTAGGGCCTTTGCCTTCACCCACTTTGTGAAGTAATCGACAGCAACGATTATGAATTTGACTGTGCCTGGGGCCTCAGGAAAAGGTCCTACCATATCGATGCCCCACTACTGGAAGGGCCAGGCTGTCAAAACTGAGATCAGATCATTTTTCAGGCGCAGGGTCTTCAGCGCATGCCTTTGGCAGGCATCACATTTGCGCAATTCATTTAATGCATCTACGTGCAACCCCGGCCAATAGTATCCTGCATTCATGATCTTCGCCACAACCATGCGAGGGCCTGCATGTATCCCATAGATGCCTTCGTGAATTTCTCTGATTAAGTAGCTTGCATCCTGAGGGTAATGTCCCCGTCCATTTGATAGAAAGTGCTTTGTTTTGGATCTTCCTAGCTTCCGCTTTGTTTTCTAGAAGAATCCCTTCTTGCAAGTATTGAATGATAGGGGTCATCCACGAGGGTGGTCCTATCTCGATGACATTTACCTGGCGCAACAGCACGGATGGGTTTTCAAAACTTCAATTCTGACATCCTTCGCAAGGTGTTGAAATGCTGTTGAGGCTAGCTTACTGAGCACGTCAGCGGGTTTGTTTTCGCTTCGGTTGATGTGAACAACCTTATACGATTTGAACTTCTGGAGCAACTCTTTTGCTTGTTCCAAGTAGAGAGCCATTACCTCACCCTTTGCGTCATAAAGCCCATTGATTTGGCTCGCGATTAACAGAGACTCAACATGCGCTTGTAAGTTTTTTGCACCCATTTTGATGGCCAGGCGCAAGCCTGCCAGGAAAGCTTCGTACTCCGCCTCATTTTGGTATTCTTGAAATCCAACCTTATAGCATAGGTAAACTCATGGTTTTCTGGGCTAACTAGGCACAACCCTGTTCCTGCGCCGTCTTCATTTGAAGCCCCATCGGTAAATAACAACCATAGCTCATCCGATGTATTTTGGGCGGGTGTATCGACTGCTTCACATTCTTTTATCTTATCTTCTGGAACTTTGGTAATGAAATATGCTAACACTTGGCTTTTGATGGCTGGGCGCGGCCTATACAAGATGTTATGGCCCCCAGTTCAATTTCCCACTTTGCCAACCGACCTGAGATTTCGGGCTTTTGTAAGATAGTACCGATGTGAAAATTGGTGAGCATAGTGATAACATGACCGGTGAAATACCTGCGCAGCCTTCTGGAAGCATGTAGCATGCGAGAACCAACTTTTCCATGATCGAGTAGCGTGTTTCCGGGTCAGTGAGCATCCTACTGACACAATAAATTGGAGTTTGAACTCCCTCCCTTTCGACCAATAATACTGACCCAATTGCCCTGTCCGAAGCAGATAAGTACAATATGAGGGGTTCTTTTTCGAATGGTGCTGTTAGAGTGGGGAGTTTGATCAAACACTCCTTCATCTGTTGGAAATTTGCCTCTGCTTCCGCCGTCCAGTTAAACTCTTGCTTCTTCACACAATTGCGCAATGTACTGATGAAATGAAAAAAATTGCCGCATGATTTGATAAGAAACGATTGAGCGTGGCTAGGCGGCCAGCTAATCTTTGCATCTCCTTGATGGTGCGCGGGGATGGCATCCTTTCAATTGCTTGGACTTTCTCTGGGTTGACTTCAAAACCACCATTGGTAACCACGAACCCCAAAAATTTAGCTTCCTCCATTCCGAAAGAACATTTGCTCGGATTGAGCTTCATGTTCACGCCTCGAAGGGACTTGAACGTTTTCTCAATGTCCTTCAACATTTGGTCCTCTTCTAGACTCTTAATCACAAGATCATCAATGTATACCTTGATGTGCTTTCCAATGTCATCCCCAAAAGTTTTATCCATCAACCGCTACCGCACCAACATTCTTGATCCCGAAGGGCATCTTGGTAAAACAGAAAATACCGATGTCAGTGTGGAACGCAGTTTTATCTTCGTCTTCTAAGGCCATCTGGAGTTAATAGTAGCCTTTGTAGCAATCTAAAACGCTTTTCCACCTGAATGGCGCGAGGGAGTTGATGCGTGTGTAGCGTTATATGTTTTTGTTGATATTTTAAGCCCTTTTTAACACATTACTCAAGTTTTAAATTTATAAAACACGATATTCTACTAACACTAAACACACATATGGGCAAGTGCACCCATCGTGAGCATAGTATAGTGTTGGTAAGATACCGAGGTCGTCCAAGGACACAAGTGCTTTTAGTACCGGTTTATCCTCAACGTCTAATCAAATAAAAGGTTTTAGAAAAGGGTTTTTTTAAACATGAAATATAAAAACTAAAAATGCTGAAAAAAATAAAATAAAATAAAACAGATAGACAAGATGAATCACTTGGATCCGACTCGCCTTTAATGTAACCTTTGATGATTTCCGCACTTTTGCACTTTTTAAGGGATTATCCTAGTTATAGTAGTAGGCCCCTATTTTGAAGGTGATGTTACCCTCAACCCAGTGGTTTAAGTCAGCAAAGATACAATCCCAAAGGGTTGGAATATTGAAAGATAATTAATTAAGTTATTAATGCGTAATGTGGTAGGCTCCTCTTTTGATGGCGACGTTACCCTCGGCTAAGTGGTTTGAGTCAGCAGGGATACAATCCCAAGTAGCCGGGTTAATGTATTAATAGTAGTTTACATATGAGGGGATCAAGCCATTCGCACCCCCGCCATCTAATACCAGTGGGTATTGAAGGAGATCCTAGTAGGCTTGAACCAGGTCCTTGCAGGATCTATACACTGAACAAGGCAAGAATCTTACCAAACCATTCCCTTAACCCCCGACCAGGTAGCCAACATATCTCCATATAGACCGTAGAGATATGAATGGTGAAAATCTTTTATTTTATATAGACAGTAAAATAACGCCAAGACACCACAGACAAATGATATGAAAGTTTCACCTTCAACATAAGAAACTAGTTATTAAAGTCATTAATACAAAACCAAATAAAAAGTGCGAAAAGATTAAAAATAAAAAGTATTACATTAAATGCTTGTCTTCACCAAATGATGTAAGAGACTTAGGCAAACTCTTACTATCAATCTTGCATCCCGAGACTACTACACACACTCTAAGGTGGATGATGGATGATGGTGGTGGATGTGGGTGTTGTAGTGGTGGTGGAGTGGTGGTGAAGTGGGAGAGAGGTGGTTTGCCAAGGGATGCCTTTGAAGTGAACCAAGCACCCCTATTTATAGCCTGTACAGAAGCCCGGACATAGCCCCCTGTCCTCTGTACACGGCCCCGTGGCCATCCTCTTTCTCTTTCTTCATTAATTACAATTGTCAGCATTAGGCTCCACACGCCCCCGTGTTCGCTGGGCACGGCTGTGACAACTGCCAAATTTGCATGCATCCGTACAATTAATTAATCTTGATTAGTGCTTAATGACTGTGCTGGATTACAATTAACTGCTTTCTGATTTCTGCATCATATTTACATGTGCATCACATTTCATGCTGTCACGTCATTTTTTACATACAAACTTTGGTGACATAAACGATGCACAAAGCACAGCGAGCACAGTTAGTGGATAACTCGGAAAAATGCTGACGATGTTCAGTACATAGACAAACAGTGTTTTGAGACCCCGTATGGGCCAGGGATAAGGTACTACACTAGTATGGTGTGTAGGGAAGTAAGGACCATAAAACTGCTTCACTAGGTGATAGTTTGAGTGCCGGAAAGTGCCTAAAACCCGCTTAAAGTGCTGAATTTAGCATATTTCAGCTATTTAACAAGTTTGTAACCTGCAAAAATATGGCAAAATGGTCCTGAATGCTTTCCTAAGTGTCGGGAATTAAAAGTGTCACAAAAGGGTACATAAAGATCACTAAACGGAATAGTTTGACACTTTAACGAACCGGTATCTAACCGAACAACCGGACGCTACCCGAAACACCAAAATTATACTAGAAGCATTGTTTTAATGTTTCTGAGCTAGTTATGATCCCCGAACACCCCAACACACTATATAACACATCATGTGCATAAACACTAATCACTACACTTGAAATCTAACTAGATTAACTTAACCATCATTAAACACCAACTAAATACCCCCCCCCCCCTAAGTGGACGGTCACTTATGTGACCCCACCATAATCTTCTCAAGATCTTGCTAAAGCCTCTCTTGATCTTCCTTAGATTGCATGAAGATTGTGTCTTGTACTATTGAAACACAATAACCTTTGGGTAAAACTATAAGATGGATATAAGGAGCTCTAGAGTTCATTCATCTTCACACCACACCACACCACAACTCACCTCCTCCTCCCTTGCTCCATTCTCGGCCGAACCCCAACCACACACCATCATCATTTCCATTTCACTTTCATACAATCCCAAGTGTACACAAGGTGTAAGGAACCATATAAGAAGGTTTGGTGGTCTTGGATCTTGAAGGACCTTCATCATTTGCTATTATCCTCCACATTTGTCATCTACAACATCTTGTGTTCTTCCCTAGCCTTTGTGCTAGTAGTAAGGCCCTCATAACCCTTTGTTACTTCACATTTTGATGGTTAATAGATGATGAACATTGTTAATCTTGATGAACACTAAAAGACATAATCATGAATCTCTAACATAAGCTTAATAAACATATGAATACTTGTTTCTTGATGATTTATGTTAGTGATGTTAGACATCATAAGAAACCTACTAGATTGTGATTAAACACATGATCTAGTAAGTTAAGGTGGTGATCTTGTAAAAGACCAAGATCATCATGCTTTATGTTTACATGAACTTGAACAATAAAAGTTGTTTTCATATGATGATGATTTAAACAAAATACAAGTCTTGTGAGTGGATGATTTCTAAAATAGTTTTTTTCCAAAGAAACCAAGTTAAATAACAAGATTTACATAAACATTGTTTTTAAAAGAAACTAATCATGTTTCTAGTGGTGAAACAAGTGTAAGAATACATTGTTTACAAGAAAAATTCAAAAGAATGATTTTTGGAAAAATCATCTAGTAAGTTGTAAACACCTAAATTCTTTAAGAAATGAGATTTTTAAAGAAATAAACACACTTTAAAGGGTAACTAAACCTACTAAACACACTACCAAGTTACTACAAGTTTTTATGAAAGTTCAAGTTCATGATTATTATGTAGATAGCTTTGTTTTGGCACTCGGTAAGTGTAGATTGATTGTTGATTGTTTGTGATGATTTTGAAAAGAAAATGATATGCTTTGATAGCATGGACACCTCCATTTTTAGGGGAAACTATGGAAAAATTTTCTAAAAATATAAACACTTAGAAAAATATTTTCTAAACAAATATTTACAACTGTGTTTTAACTGTGGTCTTCAATATAAACTTTGCCATAGATTTTGTTACAAAATACAAGTATTGGAGGTTGGTTTTTATAAGTAAAAATGGATAAATATGTATTTAGAATATATATTTACACCAAAGACACATTGTGTGTGATTATTTGTATACTTTGTGTATTAATTATATTATTTTAGGATTTAAAGTAATATAACTTAACAAAATACCAAGAATTTACAATCCAAAATAATACCAAAAATCCCAAGGAATAAATACACAAGTTACATACAAAATATTGAGAAACCGAACAAGAAATGTAACTTACCAAATATTCCGGAAAATATGTTTATAAGTATATTTTTGGTAAATAATATTTTGGACACCGAAAGAATGAAAATGGGATTTTCACAATTATCACAAAGTTATATCGTATTTTGACAAGAAGGAAATATATAATTTTTGGCGATTAAAAATATATATGTTTTCTTAGAATTATTAAGAAATATAATATTTTTGGGAAAATATATATATTTTTTTGGATAAACTTGAAATACATTATTTTTGGGGTAAAATAAGTTTATAAATATTTTCTAAGTGAGACTTGAAAATATATTTTTTTGAAACTACAAATATTTTTGCCAAAAGAAAGATTAGGAATAATTTTTCTAAGAAATACTTCTTGAAATACATATTTTAGAAATATATATATTGGGTACTTGTTAAAGATAATCCACACCGGAATATGACACCAATACATGGCAAAAATATACAAATTCAAGAACACGAATACGCATGTATGAGATACCCCCATCCTCGGCAAGGAAATACAAATAACAATACTTGAGAAGTATTATTATTGCAAAAATATTGTTTAACAATTATTCCAAAATTTAATAAAAATAATTTAAGTTTAAATATTAATTATTTTAACAAATAATTATATACTTGGAATAATAACGAGGACACTTTAAAACGTAACTCAAAGGCACTAATCAATACTAAGATAAGGCACGACCCGCTCGTCTAACGGACCATAGTACGCATGTAGGTAGTCGTGCGTTCTAGAGGAAGCTTTGAGTTACATCGGATAAAAGGAACGCAAAACTGTGAGTTCATGTCCCCCTTTTCTTTAGATTGTTTTGTTTATTTACTTCGGGGGTGAAATACATGTTACAAAAGGATTACGTACAAATATAATTGGTATGGTTAGCCTAGGAGAGAACCATAGATCATGTGAATGGGTAGGCGGATACTTGAGACCATTAATCCTCGTATAAGGACCGAGGGGAATGAGTAATAGATCTATTCGGGTGTAGCGAGCCCCACCCATGAGACCGCTGAATGGACCATGAGGTGACTATGTCTTACAACCGGAAGCCCGGTACAAAGTCTGCTAGGTTTGAGTCTTCCTGCACCATGTCACGTATATTAATGTATTAGCTACACATTAATTGATCTGTTTCCTTGTTGCTTTCATACCGGGACTTATAAACTCACATACATACTTACAATGATTTCAATGGTTTACTCATACACACAAATAAACACATGAACTCGCTCAACTATTGTTGATGTTTTCAAACTACATGTATTTCAGGAAATTTGTAAGTGGATCTGGCGGGCGTTGGAAGTTTTTATGCTGCGTTAGAAATAAAGATGTCATCCATGGTCTTTGAGTTTGGTCAGTGTGTCTTATTCCTGGACGAGACACGTCTTCCAAACCTTGGTGTTTTTCAATATCTTTTGACGAGTCCTTAGTGAACTCATAAACAATTTTTATGGTTTATAAAACTTGAATTTGAAGTCTACGTTTTAAACAATGTTGTTATGTTTTAAACTCATTTAATGGATGACAAATCTATGGTTTTATCATATAGTTGCTGTTATGATTGAATGCAATGGTATTAAGAAAGTCACACCATAATCACGCTTCCGCAAAAAGTCAGGGTGTGACAACGGCCCCGTGTGTAGAAGCGTATCTGTACTATCAAGATTTGCAAGATTCTGCGAATCTTAGCGTTGACCACGACCCATGTTGAGTTGGGCACGCCCCCGTGCTGGGAATAGAAGCTTCTACAACTTTGTCATTTTCTGCAGACACCTGGCCACGCCCCCGTGTCCGCTGGGCACGGGGCCGTGGTCAGCCTTCTGTTTCTTGTTTTTGCTTGGGAAGATGCTGTCGAGGGGTCGGTGTCACAACCCCCGATCCCTGTTTCCCGGGAACGGGCGGATGTGAGCTCAGAGTTTGGTGGTATCAGTTTTTATTTAGTCTTGCAGCGGAATTTACATCAGGACCGTAGTTAGGAAATGTTTATCAGAGTAAAACCACCTTCTTTCATATTAATAATAACATGGGCAAAACCCAAGTTTCTTATTACAATACATTATAGGGACAAACCCTATTTTATTTAAAACATCGTTTATTAGGTAACTTTTATAGCCACATTTTCCCAAGACTTCAGTGCTCTCCAGCTGGCTTTTTACTAATTGGCTTTCACATTGGGTTACCTGAAACATGTTTTAAAAATATTTGTCAGTGGAAAATACTGGTGAGTGAATCCCAATTTAATCAAGTTTAAAGTCACAGTGAACAGTATTGAGAGTGATCACTTTGTTTATGTCTACCCAATTACTCCATTTGGTACTATCACTCCTGACTTGTGGGTCATATTACCCATTGGCTAACTCATTTTCCAATGGTAATGTATTGTCATCCCGACTTACTACTCGCAAGTAGTACAAAATTTTGTATACAAAACCCCAACATACCGGCAGTAATTGAAGAACTACAAAGACTCAATCACTGCTAAATTTCATAGTAAAACATTTAAGGTTTGGTAAAACATTACCAAAAACATTTACAAAAAGAGGATAACTCACATTGCTGTCTTAGGCTTTTCGTAAGGGTTTCCTGGCTATAATCTATAATTTATACAAATGTACATTGATTAGTACCATAACCCTTTGAAATTTATTAATAATACCCTCCCCGAGACGGCATTCCAACAACTACGTCGGGCAGAACCACGCCAGTTGTTACGGAACCCTAAATCAATCGGGCAGCGTAACTATTACGAAACTGGGGTTATAATACTTACAACGGAGCAGAACCTCGCTAATTTAGGGTATAGTACCCAAAATATTATGTCTATGCTTTCAGATTTCGAGATTGAGAATAAGAAATGAGCGACGGAAACTGAAAACTGATGCCTGCTATTTATACTTGTGAAATTGAGTTTCCACGCGGCCCGCTTTAGATACAGGGAACATGTACGCGGCCCGCGTCAACATGAGTCAACGCAGTAGCTTAGTCCGGTCATCACTAGGCTTGACACGATTACGACACGTGTCAGCACCGGATGCATCCGCGTATCACGAGCCCGCGCGGCCCGCTTTAATGTAAGCTTAGGTTGAAGCGGCCCGCCTCAACTTAACTTTTCAGATTTTAAATTTTATTTTATATATAACATAACTAGGGTTCGGTTTTCACATACGGGGTATAATATAAAACATATTGAGACATTTTATAGTATATTTAGAGAGTCGGAATATTATGAGGGTGTTGATTTTACCAAGGGTTGTTACATTCTCCCCACCTTGTTTTAGAGCTCGTCCTCGAGATCTACTGAAATAAATGTGGATATTTCCTTTTCATTTCTGACTCGAGCTCCCAAGTGTATTCAGGTCCTCTTTTGGAATCCCATTTCACTTTGACTAGAACTAGTCTTTTGTGTTTGAGATTCTTGACTTTCCTATCTTCAATTTGTAGAGGTCTTTCTACAAATTTGAGTTGTTCATTTACCTCTACATCCTTAAGAGGCACTATCAATGATTCATCAGCTAAACACTTTTTAAGATTAGATACATGAAACACATCATGTATTCCTGCCATTTCCTCTGGCAGTTGTAGCTGATATGCTACAGGTCCTATTCTTCTAATAATCTTAAAAGGTCCAACATACCTGGGACTTAGCTTTCCTCTTTTGATGAATCTTACCACTCCTTTCCAAGGAGAGACTTTCAACAATACTTTATCTCCTACCTGAAATTCTAATGGCTTGCATCGGTTATCAGCATAACTCTTTTGTCGATCACGTGCAGCTTTCAGTCGTTCCTTGACTTGAATAATCTTGTCAGTTGTTTCCTGTACTATCTCAGGTCCAGATAATTGTTGTTCCCCAATTTCTGCCCAACAGACTGGGGTTCGACACTTTCTTCCATAAAGTGCTTCGAATGGTGCAGCATTGATACTTGTGTGATAACTATTATTATAAGAAAATTCTATTAAAGGTAAGTGATCATCCCAATTACCTCCAAAATCAATTACACAAGCTCTAAGCATATCTTCCATTGTCTGAATTGTCCTTTCACTTTGTCCATCTGTTTGAGGATGATACGCTGTGCTTAACCTTAACTTGGTTCCCATTGCCTTTTGGAAACTTGACCAAAAACGAGAGGTAAATCTACTATCTCTATCAGAAACAATTGATAAAGGAATGCCATGTAAAGAAACAATTTCATTTACATACAACTTAGCTAATTGTTCCATACTAATCGTTTCCTTCATTGGTAGAAAAGGAGCTGACTTAGTTAGTCTATCTACAATCACCCAGATTGTATCATTTCCTTTCCTAGTTTTGGGTAATTTAGTAACAAAATCCATTGTTATTAATTCCCATTTCCAAACTGGCATTTCTAATTGCTGTAACAAACCTGAGGGTTTCTGATGTTCAGCTTTAACTTGTGAACAAGTTAAACATTTAGAAACATAGGTTGCTATGTCCTTTTTCATTCCTATCCACCAGAAATTTTTCCTTAAATCCTGGTACATTTTATCACTTCCTGGATGCATCGTATATTTAGATTTATGGGCTTCTTCTAATATACGATTACGTAGATTTCCTAATTTAGGTATCCATATTCTCTTTTCATGAAATCTCCATATTTCATCTGTTCCTTGTTTTAATTCTTTTAACATACCTTTTAATTTTTCAGAATCATCCTTGATTACTGATTCTTGTGCTTCTCTGATTTGATCATTTAAATCTACTTGTAGATTTAATTTAAGAGAACGTACCCTTTTTGGATTTTCATGATACTTGCGGCTTAAAGCATCTGCCACTACATTTGCTTTTCCTTCATGATACTGGATATCACAGTCATAATCACTAAGAAATTCCATCCAGCGTCTTTGTCTCATATTCAACTCTTTCTGCCCGAAAACATACCTTAAACTTTTATGATCAGTGAATATGGTAAACTTACTACCATAGAGGTAATGTCTCCAAATCTTAAGAGCAAAAATTATAGCTCCTAATTCTAAATCATGGGTTGAATAATTCTCTTCATGATTCTTAAGTTGTCTAGATGCGTAAGCTATAACCTTTTGACGTTGCATCAACACACATCCATAACCTAATTTAGAAGCATCACAATAGACTACAAAGTCTTCAGTTCCTTCTGGAAATGCTAATATAGGTGTATGGGTTAATCTTTGCTTAAGAATTCTAAAGGCTTCTTCTTGTTTTACTCCCCATTCAAACTTAACAGATTTACAGGTTAGCTTAGTTAAGGGAATGGCTATTCTAGAAAAATCTTGAATAAATCTTCTATAATAACCGGCCAATCCTAAGAAACTTCTAACCTCAGTTGGTGATTCAGGGGTTTTCCATTTTGTAATTGCCTCAATCTTTGTTGGGTCTACATGAATTCCTTCATGATTAACTAGATGTCCAAGGAATTGTACCTGTTCTAACCAAAATTCACATTTTGAAAACTTAGCATAAAGCTTTTCCTTTCTTAATAGACTTAAAAGTACGTGCAAATGTTTTGCATGATCCTCTTTGCTCTTAGAATAAATTAGAATATCATCTATGAATACAATTATGAATTTATCCAAATATGGCTTACATATTCGGTTCATCATGTCCATAAATGCAGCTGGGGCATTGGTTAAACCAAATGGCATGACAGTAAATTCATAATGACCATACCTTGTTCTGAATGCGGTCTTAGGAATGTCCTCTTCCTGTACCTTTAATTGATGATATCCTGACCTTAAATCGATCTTAGAGAAAAATCGAGCTCCTTGCAGTTGATCAAACAAATCATCAATTCTCGGTAATGGATACCGATTCTTAATCGTGACCTTGTTTAATTCACGATAATCAATGCACATTCGCATTGATCCGTCCTTCTTTTTAACAAACAGTATCGGCGCTCCCCATGGCGACGAACTTGGCTGTATGAATCCTTTTTCCAATAATTCATCTAATTGTTTCTTCAATTCTTGCATTTCTGCAGGTGCCAAACGGTAAGGTGCTTTGGCAATTGGTGAGGTTCCTGGTATCAAGTGAATTCTGAATTCAACTTCTCTATCTGGAGGTAGTCCTGGTAATTCTTCTGGAAATACATCTGAAAACTGAGATACTACTGGAATATCTTTTAGTTCTTTTCCTTTAGTGTTAGTGATTATAGAAATCAAATACACTATAGAACCTTTTCTCATGCAACTTGCAGTTTTCATCACAGAGATAAATTTATTGGACTTAGAAGATTTATTTCCTTTAATTGTGATCGTTTTACCTTTTGGTGAATTTACTTGGATTAACTGTTGATCACATAAAATACTGGCTTTATTGGCTATTAACCAATCCATTCCTAAAACAACATCAAATCCTACCAGATTCATGGGATATAGGTTTGCTATAAATTTCTGATTTAAAATTTCTATGCTTGCTCCCTGCAAGATTTCAGAAATTCTAACAGTTTCTCCGTTAGCTGTCTCTACTACACATTCTTGTGGTAGTTTAGTTAATGACTGATTTAAAAATTTGCAAAACGATGTATTAATAAAACTTTGGTTTGCACCAGAGTCAAATAATACTTTAGCAAAAACATCATTAACTAAAAACGTACCAGCTATGACATCTGGGATCATCTTGGCTTCTTCTTCAGTCAGAACAAATGCTCTAGCATTTTTAGTATTCTTGTTGTTTGCAGCTGGAGCCAATTTCGGACAATTTGGCCTGATATGACCTTTTTCTCCACAGTTGTAGCATAATCCATTACTGGTTTTCTTCCTGCAATTTTCTTCCTTGTGTCCTGGCATCTTACAATAATTACAGAGAATGGAGCATTTTCCAGAATACTTTTTCTTGCAAACCTTGCAGTATGTTGCAGAGGTAGAACCCATCTTCCTACGATTGTCAATTCCAGAACGAAATTCCTGTGTAAGCCTTTGGGTTAAGTTCCTCTTCTGATCTTCTTCTCTAGTACGGACTAACTCATCTGTCAAAGTGTTGGCTAATTCTACAGCTTCTTCTATGGTTTGAGGTCTAGCTGCCTTGACTACATGTCTAATTTCCCCAATTAAACCCCAAATATAACGGGAAATTAACACTAGTTCTGGTGAAGCAAGAGTTGGCACTATCCTAGCATATTCGAAAAATAGCTTTGTGTACCCTTTGCTATCTACACCAGTCATCCTAAGGTTTAGGAATTTGTTTGCTATCTGTTCTTTTTCATTGGGTGGGCAGAATTTCCTTTCTACTTTGTTTTTAAATTCTTCCCATTCCATATTATAGGTGTGATCACTTCCTCTTGTCTGGAGGATAGTGTTCCACCATTCTAGTGCTGCATTCTTAAACAGATTAGAAGCAAACAATATCTTATCTTCTTCAGCACACTTACTTATCCTTAAGACTGCCTCAGTCTTTTCTATCCAGCGTAAGGTTGCAATGGCCCCTTCATTGCCCGAGAATTCCATTGGTTTACAAGACCAGAATTCTTTATAAGAACAACCGTTAGGCACGGTTCTTCTTCTTTTAGGAATAGGCATTTGAAGTACAGGTCCATTGTTTACACTGTTTTCTGGTTCAAGTGGTCGTTTACTGCTATACCTACTTTTATTATCAGCATCCTTAACAGTTTGAAGTATAAATGGCATTGCATCTATAATTCCTTGTGCTACTATGTGTTGGATAGCACTATTGTTCATTTGATTTCCATTGTTATTGCCACTTGGATTATCATTAACCACGTTAATGTTACTCTGGTTATCGTTATTCAGATTTTCTTGATTTCCTTCATCGGCCATCTGAATTTTAAACATTTATCCCATATTAATATCACAAAATAGTAAGTAATATAATTGATCACATGACACACAATCTAACCAAAAACGTAGATCATTGCTACTTACTCTTTTCATATACTTATGCATCTATTACACACAAGTACAGAAATAAAGATTACAATACTAACAGAAATAAAATAGTAATATGCATCCGTACACACATATTTTTATTTTATTTTATTATTATTTTTTTATTATTACTATCACTTCCTCCATTCCAACATTCAAGGATATGGATTTATCCAAAAATCCATATTGCGCTCATCGTATTTCCATACGAGACGCTCTCCCACCTGACGCATCCTCTCACTGTTCTCTAAAATTTCCTCCCCGAAAGTCCTAAGTTCTTGAACGTTTTCTGCAGTCATTGGGGGTGCAGGTTCTCGTACTGGGTTTGGAATCTGGGGTACGGGTTCCTGATATGGGGGTGACATTTCCTGAATTTGGTAAGGATCCTCTAATATTTCCCTAATATAGTCATTTTGATAATAGGGATCTAAAGGGTCCATACCTGGGTAAGCTTCTATGTTCTGTATGGGTGGATAATCCTGGATAGGGTAACGTTGCACAAAGTCTCTATTGTCGTCCCACCAGGGGTCATAATTTGGGTCTATGGGGTTTGGTGCAGGCACTCTAGGGATTTCTTCTGGGTTAAAGTTGTACATCTCTTCTTGATTTTCCTGATTTTCTATTTCCATGGGTTGTTCTGGGTTTTGTGGTTGTGGGGCTACTAATTGTTCCAAACTTGGGTCAGCAGCAGTCGTAGCTAAGATATGGAAATTAGCTAGGCTTCTATTAAGTATTTCTTGAGTATGGGCATCTGTCTCTCTCTTAATAGCTGCTAAAGCCCTTTGTTGTTGCAATTTCCTCATTCTTTTTCTACGAGCAAAAGCTTCTTTACCGAACCATCCTCGTTTCTTAGTAGGAAATGGTTCTTCAGATTTAGCTCTAAAAGCAAATATCCCGTCTTCCTGATCAGCAACATACCCCAAGAGGGCAGGCTGTGATGATGTACCTTCACTCTTAGGTGAATCGGCTAACTGACGATTCACGTCTGATGGCCCTTGATCACTCATACTGAAAACTAACAGATAGTCAAATAACACATAACCAATAATTACAGTTATGCACGTATTTCCGTAATTATTTCCTAACAAAATTTTAAAATTTAAGTGTCAGCAGAACACTTCTTTGGCTCAGACCAGTAACCTGGCTCTGATACCACCTTCTGTCACAACCCCCGATCCCTGTTTCCCGGGAACGGGCGGATGTGAGCTCAGAGTTTGGTGGTATCAGTTTTTATTTAGTCTTGCAGCGGAATTTACATCAGGACCGTAGTTAGGAAATGTTTATCAGAGTAAAACCACCTTCTTTCATATTAATAATAACATGGGCAAAACCCAAGTTTCATATTACAATACATTATAGGGACAAACCCTATTTTATTTAAAACATCGTTTATTAGGTAACTTTTATAGCCACATTTTCCCAAGCCTTCAGTGCTCTCCAGCTGGCTTTTTACTAATTGGCTTTCACATTGGGTTACCTGAAACATGTTTTAAAAATATTTGTCAGTGGAAAATACTGGTGAGTGAATTCCAATTTAATCAAGTTTAAAGTCACAGTGAACAGTATTGAGAGTGATCACTTTGTTTATGTCTACCCAATTACTCCATTTGGTACTATCACTCCTGACTTGTGGGTCATATTACCCATTGGCTAACTCATTTTCCAATGGTAATGTATTGTCATCCCGACTTACTACTCGCAAGTAGTACAAAATTTTGTATACAAAACCCCAACATACCGGCAGTAATTGAAGAACTACAAAGACTCAATCACTGCTAAATTTCATAGTAAAACATTTAAGGTTTGGTAAATCATTACCAAAAACATTTACAAAAAGAGGATAACTCACATTGCTGTCTTAGGCTTTTCGTAAGGGTTTCCTGGCTATAATCTATAATTTATACAAATGTACATTGATTAGTACCATAACCCTTTGAAATTTATTAATAATACCCTCCCCGAGACGGCATTCCAACAACTACGTCGGGCAGAACCACGACAGTTGTTACGGAACCCTAAATCAATCGGGCAGCGTAACTATTACGAAACTGGGGTTATAATACTTACAACGGAGCAGAACCTCGCTAATTTAGGGTATAATACCCAAAATATTATGTCTATGCTTTCAGATTTCGAGATTGAGAATAAGAAATGAGCGACGGAAACTGAAAACTGATGCCTGCTATTTATACTTGTGAAATTGAGTTTCCACGCGGCCCGCTTTAGATACAGGGAACATGTACGCGGCCCGCGTCAACATGAGTCAACGCAGTAGCTTAGTCCGGTCATCACTAGGCTTGACACGATTACGACACGTGTCAGCACCGGATGCATCCGCGTATCACGAGCCCGCGCGGCCCGCTTTAATGTAAGCTTAAGTTGAAGCGGCCCGCCTCAACTTAACTTTTCAGATTTTTAAATTTTATTTTATATATAACATAACTAGGGTTCGGTTTTCACATACGGGGTATAATATAAAACATATTGAGACATTTTATAGTATATTTAGAGAGTCGGAATATTATGAGGGTGTTGATTTTACCAAGGGTTGTTACAGTCGGGCATACCACATTTATTCCTTTTCTTTGTATTTATATTAGATTTTGCTGCATATTTGTTCCTTTTGTTCATTTAAGCTCATTTGGTCCTGAAAATACAAAAGGAAGACAAAAGCACACTTTTTCCAACATTAGTACTAAAAAAGGGTTAGTTTTATGCCTCATTTGATGTAATTTATATGTTGCATTTTACACACATCAAATACCCCCACACTTGAATCTTTGTTTGTCCTCAAGCAAAACTCTTTATTATGTGGCTTACACACCCAAATGGAATGGGTAGAAGAGAAGTTTTGGGCGTGTTTTGAGTGTCGGGAATCCAAGATCTTTATTGGGTTTTATTTTTATGCTATTTACAATCTTATTCGTTATGATTTATTTAGAACGTTTCATAAGAAAAATTACTTATTTGGGCATAACATGCCTCTTTAAAATTCCATTTATATACAAGTTCATATACCTCACGGGAGATCACTCAACACTCGGCCGAAAATGTATTTTTGTGAAACACTCGAGACCGGCATGGAACTTACTTCTACCATATGCTTGCCAAGCAATCAATCCTCCTCCTTTTTAACTATAAACATTTGTAAATATCAAAAGGACTTTGAGGAAGGGTTAGGTTTGGGTTAAAGGTAGGTGGTTTTGGGTTAGTGGTTAGTAAAAAGGGCTAAAGGCGTAAAAAGCGTCGGTCGTCGTAAAACCTTTTATTTTTGTGACTTTTATTCAAACTAAGCACTTTCAAACAAAGTTTCTTTGAGGAACTTATTTGTTTATTGCTAGACTTCATTTTTTTTATAAGGAAAGTCACAAGAAGACCGAACTTTTTACTAAAATAAAGGGTTTAAAAGAAAAAGGTTGTCGCAACCCCCGCCCCCTTATCTGTCCCGGGAACGGGCGGCCGCGAACATTCGTTTGTGGTGGTATCAGTTATTAATTTGGCAGCGGAAGTTACATCAGGGCCGTAGTTAGGAAATGTTTATCAGAGTAAAACCACCATATTTTATATTAATAAACACATGGGTAAAACCCAAGTTTATTTATTACAACATGTTTATAGGGATAAACCCTATTTTATTGTATTTAAAACATCGTCTTTTAGATAACTTTTATAGCCACATTTTTCCAAGCCATCAGTGCTCTCGAGCTGGCTTTTTACTAATTGGCTTTCACATTGTGTTACCTGAAACACGTGTTTAAAAACATTTGTCAGTGGGAAATACTGGTGAGTGAATCCCGGTTTAATCAAGAAACATTTTATCAATTAACACAATATTGAGAGCGATCACATTGTTTATTTCTACACAATTACTCATTCAGTACTGTCAATCCTGACTTGTGGGTCATATTACACATAGGCTAACTCGTTGTCCAATGGTAACATACTGTCGTCCCGACTTACTACACACAGTGTAGTAAATTTTGTATACAAAACCCCAACATACCGGCAGTAATTGAAGAACTACAAAGACTCAATCACCGCTTAATCACATTGTAAAACAATTAAGGTTTTGTAAAATATTACAAAAGGATTAACAAAAATTGGATAAACTCACATTGCTATCTTAGACTTCGCGTAAGGGTTTCCTGAGATTAATCTATAATTTACACAAATATACATAGATTAGTATAATAACCCTTTGATAATATTAATGATACCCTCCCCGAGACGGTATTCCAACAACTACGTCGGGCAGAACCACGACAGTTGTTACGGAACCCTAAATCAATCGGGCAGCGTATCTAACATGAAACTGGGGTTATAATACTTACAAAGGAACAGAACCTTGCTAATTAGGGGGGTATAATACCCGCGTATTATGTCTTCAATTCAGAAATTAAGATTGAGAAACGTTTGTGAGCGATCGGAACTGAATGCCGATGCCCTTCTTATATAGGGCCTGATTCTGTCTTTCACGCGGCCCGCGTAAAACAAAGACAGGGCTTACGCGGCCCGCGTCAATCCCCGGTCAAAGCGTAGGTGATCCTGGTCAGCGTATAGACTTGCCACGATGATGACACGTGTCATCACCGGGCTGCGCCATCTTTCCGATCTCACGCGGCCCGCGTAAGTTTTAAAGTTAGCTTACGCGGCCCGCCTAAACTTAAGAATCAACGAAATCAGATCTAAACCTTCATACCGCCCGCGTAAGGTTTGGGGTGGGTCTACGCGGCCCGCCTCAACTTACTTTTTCTTGTTTTTAATTTATTTTTAATGCTATATTGTATTTCGGGCTCGGTTTTCACGTATGAGGTGTATTTAGGGACATATTGGGATATTTAAAAATATATTAGGGGTGTCAGAAATATTTTGGAGGGTTGATATATTTTGGGTATAACTCCTGGGTTATTTAATAAAATATACAGTGCACTCACATTAAGTATAGTGACCCAATTCTACTTTATCCCTACGTCACGAGACAGAACCCCAACGAATTTAGGCAGAGCCTTGACATACGTTACGGGGCCCTACGTCACTTGGACAGGGTATCAGTGATCAGGGGTTACAACACTTAAAACGAGGCATGTCTTTGGAGTATTTAGGGGTGTAATACTAAAGAAAAATAGGGTATATATAAAGTGAGAGAGAGAGAGCGCTACATGGAGACAAGACCCGAGCACAGGTTACTGCTTGAATTGCACTTTGTATTTATACTACATATTTTGGTTTCTTAGGGACTAAGATTTCATCCACGTAAGTGGACACACATATGTGAAGTAATTATTATTCTTGCTTTATTTTATTATTATTATTATTATTTTATTTAGGTATGGTTGTTGTTGTTGTTGTATTATATATTAATTTAACTGCTTCACTCATTTGGCACGTATAACTTCTAAGACATGATGTTTTATAAAATAATGAGTATGCCATTAGAACGAGAATAATTTTATCTACATTTTGAACCAAGTTTCATTAAAAACATAGTAGGTTCAAATATAATGTATTTTTTATAATTTAATTATTAAATGGTTCCTACGCTTGCCCAAAATACCTCATATTTCCATCTGTCAACTTACCCATGATGCATCCTTTTAATAACACAAGTTTTATATATTTTATATAAATAAAAATTTTGGAAATGTTACATCCTCCCTACCTTGTTTTAAATCTCGTCCTCGAGATTTCCTGAAATATGGATGAATATTTTTAGTTAGTTTAGTTTCTAGGTATATTCTGGTCCTTATTTTGAATTTCACTTTACTTTGACCAGAACTATTCTCTATGAGATTCTTATCTTTGACTGAAATATGTTTTGTATTTTAATATAGCTTTTAGTTACAGGTTTCCTAATGCGTTAATAATTGCAAAGGAAATTCTTATACTTTTGAGGGTTTCCCAACTTAAAGAGTTCCTGTCGTTCATCTTGTCGCATGAATTTCGAGACGGATTATCAAACGAAATAATGTTTGATATTGGAATTATACACGAGAGATTCTTAATAAATCTAAAATTGAAGGACTTGTTCGTGATTTATCCCTAATTGTCAATTATTATGGTCTTTGGATTTCCTTATACATATTCATATCTATATATATTTCACAGATTTGTAATATACACATTGTTCATAAGGTCAAATGTATTCAATAGATTCATATTTCCAAAAACAGGTCAGACATCAGTTCATGGTACTATTTAGGGAATTTCATAACACATAACACATACCCCATCTTATCCGGTCTTGCCGGAGAGGTAACCCCATCTCACCCGGACAAGCTGGAGAGTCTACCGCACCATACCCAGTTTTGCCGGAGAGGTAACCACATCTTACCCGGACAAGCTGGAGAGTCTACCGCACCATGCCCAGTTTTACCGGAGAGGTAATTATCATGGTATCTCCCATAAATAGACTTCTCTCAAATTAGGATTTTGAAAGTACATCGTTTATTATAGTTTGCATCAAGGAAATCAGTATTCTCATGATTGATCATATTCTAGAACCGAGTAGTACTAATAAACAAGAAATAACAGTGGCCAAGTGTTATTGCTTATTTATCATACTTGCACTTTTCTAGTCATTATCCTCACGGTATACCAATAACCATCACACTTTATCTATGATTTTCGTTAAAAATTTGGCCATAAGCTTTCTAGTCTGATATAATTAGCTTATCTCGAAGCTTATACTAAGGCAATTTTCTTAAGTTCAAGTCTAAATACTATTCTAAGTGTTACCAATAATTATCAATATCCTAATCTTTAAGCATAGATGTTATTATAGTTGTGGTTTTTCTTTTGCTTGGAAAATGGAGTTTTGACAAAAATATCGTTGTCTTCATTGACTCTATGGTTTGGTTAAATATAAAGAGTATGCTTATAGCTAACTTTATTAGATACCGTCACAAGAAATATTTTATTGAGACAGATGGCATTTTAAAAACATATTAGGTTTCATGGCTTATAATGACTTCATGTTTTCATATGAATCACCAATGATATTTTCTCTTATGTTTATCTTACAGAAGATATTATATTGGGTATATCATCAAGAAATTCTATTAGGTATATGCATATATGTGTATAAAATTTCAAATCTCTAGTTAATATTACACTTACATAATATATACACATATATATAAAATACTAAATTAAAAAAATAATAACTATACATCCGATGGTACCGATCATCAAACTTATTTCCATGACTTTATTTTATCCTTTTATAAAAGTAGTATATTGAAATAAACTTCCGTTAAATTTATTGAACATAATATTTTGGAATTTAAGGATGGATAAATAAAAGTTTAAAGAAATAAATTAATATAAACTTTCTGAACTTATGGGAATAAATTTTTTTTTAACTAGTGGGTTGAACCATATGGGTTTAAAATATCAAAACTTGACTCTCGATTTATTGTATATTATATTATTTATTCAAAGAAGTGCTTATAGTAAGTAATACAAAGTTTGACGTTTCAAAAATTGATTCTAAATATATTTGAGTAATATACATGTATTTGAATATGTATATATATCCCATACAATAGTAATAGTAATTTATTTAAAGATATTACAATATTAAGATTGTAATCTGATTTTTTTAAATAAAGTTATATAAAGGACAAACGTACTAAACACACATTTGATTCAACTATTTTTATGTGGGGCATTCATTTTAAATTCTAGTTTGAAAAATGAATGTTTAGGAACATTTTAACGTGCTAGGTAAAATAAATAAATAAATAAATAGATGCTAAATTATTGATTTAAGTAGGATAAGAAAAGATGTTTTCATTGTTGCACTATTTTTACTTTTAAAAATTTAAGAGTTAAATGCCATTTTAGTCCCTGTGGTTTGGGCCATTTTGCCAGTTTAGTCCAAAGGTTTCATTTTTAACCTGTGGGTCCAAAAAGGTTTCACAGTTGCCATTTTAGTCCACTGGGTTAATTTCATCCATTTTTTCTGTTAACCAGAAGGCCATTTAGGTCATTTTGTATGTAATTCTGTTAACTAAAAGGGCAATTCAGCCATATAAAATGACCGAAATGGCCTTCTGGTTAACAGAAAAAATGGATGAAGTTAACCCAGTGGACTAAAATGGCAACTGTGAAACCTTTTTGGACCCACAGGTTAAAAATGAAACCTTTGGACTAAACTGGCAAAATGGCCCAAACCACAGGGACTAAAATGGCATTTAACTCAAAATTTAATTATTCAATCTCTTTTATATGTATTGATTGTTCAAACCATCAAACCCATCTTTTCTCTCCTTTTAGTATACATCATAAAAATTTTATTACTTCTTTTTAAATATAATATTCTAAATGATAGAGAATGAAAACATGATTATTTATATATGATTATCATAATATATACAATGACCCTTTTGATTATACCCTCTCTTTATAGTTTTAAATGTATAAATTTTACATGTATCCTAATATATATATATATATATATATATATATTTATATACACGTATATATTATTTAAATGTATTATAGTGTATATACATTTCAAATAAAATAGAATTGTATTATTTAATTATTATACATTAGCCAGCTGACTCAAATATTTTTCTTTATACACAATCCTATAACTAATATGACTGGTAAATCTTATAATCTTACATTAACTATCTCCGTGCATAAGACCTATTCTGGACATACCTTAATATTAAAGATTTGTATAAATGCTTTCAACGTTTAGTTAGGCCTTTCTACGTAGTCCAACCAACCCAAATCTCTAAAAATTTTAAATGATTTTATTTAATCATGAATACCCATCACATTTATTTAACCATTTATTTTATCGCTAAGTATTTTAATAGAAATCTTTACAAGTAATCCCAACATCAGTTATTTCATAAAATTATGAAAGTATGAAGTCTTATGGCCAACTGGTTACAAACCAAAAGGGATAAAATGGTAAATTGGTACACCTGGGTTTCAAAACTTGCTTTGGCTCGATCCACTAAAGCAATCTTTTAAATTTTTATTAATTTTTAAAATCCTTTTTGGATAATTTAATAGCTTTGGTTTTATTTATTTAAATATAAATTATTTGAAACAATATTATTAAAACCACAAAGTTTTAAAGTTTTATACCATATATTTCAATATGTATTTTAAATCAAAGTAAATGATTGGTTTCAAAAGAAAGTTATGAACATGATTGCTTTGTTAATAACTAACTTAGTTTGATGTATATTAACAATTGAATGTATTTAAATACATTTTTATAGGTATTTAAATACATTACATTTGTACATTTTATATGTCAGATCTAATGATATATATAACAATATTAAAACATGTATTAATAATAAATCGTGTAATTATTTTAACTGATCAACTCCCATAAAATATTTCATGATTCTTTTAACTATTTTAACGTATACATATTATGATATTATTTGAGTAGGTGGTATTAATTATTACAGACAAATTTCTAGTACAAACATTTGAGTAAAATCATAAAAATGGATTGATTAAAAACGGCGAACATTGCGACTTATATATATATATGTATTTATTACAAACTACAACTGGAATTCAAAATATACTAGTGATTATGCATCCGTAACTTATTTTAGTCTATCTAGGTTATAGGAGTATTATGCTCAACATGCTTTTATGTAAGGTTTATTCTATTTCTTTCCTCTACTAGGTTGTTTATTTAATGGGCAAAGTTCCTTTAAAGTATCTGGCTCATAGGTGGCATGGGTGCTGGTACTGGTTTGGCGGTTCAACTATTTAATATAAGTTAGCATTTACTGCTGTAGTGGCTAACATATGAAGATTTACCCATTGTTCATCTAATTCATCTTTCCATGGTAGGTTATTGCCTGTTTCCGGAGCTTGTGTATTTATTTCCTTATTGATTATCACTCCCTTTGGTTCTGACTTCTTTATTTTCTCTCGACTTTCGCTAATAATCCAACTTCTTTTCTTAGTGGTAAATGGTTTCTTAGACTGTGCCTTACGAATGAATATTCCTTCCTCAGTATCTGCTGAGTATCCCGAGGGATTTGGTTGAAATGAGCTTCCCTTATCTTATCTTTTGGTGAACTATCTAATTGACGATAGATGTCCGAAATTCTTTGCTTACCCATACTGTAGACTAACAAATAGTCAAATAACATAAAACACATAATTACATAAATTATTTCCTAACACATAATTTAAAACTTAAGTGTCAGTAGAACACTTCTTTGGCTTGAACCAGTGGCATGGCTCTGATACCACCTTCTGTCGCAACCCCCGCCCCCTTATCTGTCCCGGGAACGGGCGGCCACGAACATTCGTTTGTGGTGGTATCAGTTATTAATTTGGCAGCGGAAGTTACATCAGGACCGTAGTTAGGAAATTTTTATCAGAGTAAAACCACCATATTTTATATTAATACACATGGGTAAAACCCAAGTTTCTTTATTACAACATGTTTATAGGGATAAACCCTATTTTATTGTATTTAAAACATCGTCTTTTAGATAACTTTTATAGCCACATTTTTCCAAGCCGTTAGTGCTCTCGAGCTGGCTTTTTACTAATTGGCTTTCACATTGTGTTACCTGAAACACGTGTTTAAAAACATTTGTCAGTGGGAAATACTGGTGAGTGAATCTCAGTTTAATCAAGAAACATTTTATCAATTAACACAGTATTGAGAGCGATCACATTGTTTATTTCTACACAATTACTCATTCAGTACTGTCAATCCTGACTTGTGGGTCATATTACACATTGGCTAACTCGTTGTCCAATGGTAACGTACTGTCGTCCCGACTTACTACTCACAGTGTAGTAAATTTTGTATACAAAACCCCAACATACCGGCAGTAATTGAAGAACTACAAAGACTCAATCACCGCTTAATCACATTGTAAAACAATTAAGGTTTTGTAAAATATTACAAAAAGATTAACAAAAACTGGATAAACTCACATTGCTATCTTAGACTTCGAGTAAGGGTTTCCTGGGATTAATCTATAATTTACACAAATGTACATAGGTTAGTATAATAACCCTTTGATAATATTAATGATACCCTCCCCGAGACGGTATTCCAACAACTACGTCGGGCAGAACCACGACAGTTGTTACGGAACCCTAAATCAATCGGACAGCGTATCTAACACGAAACTGGGGTTATAATACTTACAACGGAACAGAACCTTGCTAATTAGGGGGTATAATACCCGCGTATTATGTCTTCTATTCAGAAATTAAGATTGAGAAACGTTTGTGAGCGATCGGAACTGAATGCCGATGCCCTTCTTATATAGGGCCTGATTCTGTCTTTCACGCGGCCCGCGTAAAACAAAGACATGGCTTACGCGGCCTGCGTCAATCCCCGGTCAAAGCGTAGCTGATCCTGGTCAGCGTATAGACTTGCCACGATGATGACACGTGTCATCACCGGGCTGCGCCATCTTTCCGATCTCACGCGGCCCGCGTAAGTGTTAAAGTTAGCTTACGCGGCCCGCCTAAACTCAAGAATCAATGAAATCAGATCTAAACCTTCATATCGCCCGCGTAAGGTTTGGGGTGGGTCTACGCGGCCTGCCTCAACTTACTTTTTCTTGTTTTTAATTTATTTTTAATGCTATATTGTATTTCGGGCTCGGTTTTCACGTATGAGGTGTATTTAGGGACATATTGGGATATTTTAAAATATATTAGGGGTGTCAAAAATATTTTGGAGGGTTGATATATTTTGGGTATAACTCCTGTGTTATTTAATAAAATATACAGTGCACTCACATTAAGTATAGTGACCCAATTCTACTTTATCCCTACGTCACGAGACAGAACCCCAACGAATTTAGGCAGAGCCTTGACATACGTTACAGGGCCCTACGTCACTTGGACAGGGTATCAGTGATCAGGGGTTACAACACTTAAAACGGGACATGTCTTTGGAGTATTTAGGGGTGTAATACTAAAGAAAAATAGGGTATATATAAAGTGAGAGAGAGAGAGCGCGCTACATGGAGACAAGACCCGAGCACAAGTTACTGCTTGAATTGAACTTTGTATTTATACTACATATTTTGGTTTCTTAGGGACTAAGATTTCATCCACGTAAGTGGACACACATATGTGAAGTAATTATTATTATTCTTGCTTTATTTTATTATTATTATTATTATTATTTTATTTATTATATATTAATTTAACTGCTTCACTCATTTGGCGCGTATAACTTCTAAGACATGACGTTTTATAAAATAATGAGTATGCCATTAGAACGAGAATAATTTTATCTACATTTTGAACCAAGTTTCATTAAAAACAGAGTAGGTTCAAATATAATGTATTTTTTATAATTTAATTATTAAATGGTTCCTACGCTTGCCCAAAATACCTCATATTTCCATCTGTCAACTTACCCATGATGCATCCTTTTAATAACATAAGTTTTATATATTTTATATAAATAAAAATTCTGGAAATGTTTCAAAGGTTTTGGTGGGTAAAGGGTGTTTGTTTTGTGGGTTTAGAAATGAAAAGGTTTAGGTTCAAATGGGTTAACTAGAGGGATTTTGGGTAGGTGAAAAAGAAAATGAAAAATAATGGTGTTGAAAGAAAAATGGGTTAGTCCTAATGCCTCAATCATTTACTTACTTGGGTTTAAGTTGATAAGGATCAGGAATGTATCGTCATGGCAAGTTCTAGAGTCGTAAGAAACCAAGTGGCTATTCACACAGGAAACGAAAAATGAGCATTTTAATTTAAGGATATATGCTTGTATGCTCAATAGAGGCTCAAAACTCACTTTTTGTGGGAATGGGTTTATAATGTGATCAAGTATATATAATCAAATTTTAACTAGATTTGTCATGCTATTTCATAATTTTCTTATGTTAGTTCTTTTTATCATGACGCTATCGGTTGTAAATTTGTAAAAATATAACCTTTTTAGAACTTGTTACTCCCAAATTAAACCAAGACAAGTAAAAAAAATGAAAAGTTTTTGAAAAAATTTGGGGTGATTAGTGGTTCCAATAGAGTTTTGTGTAAGGCTTGTTATTAGGACTTGCAAAATTCAAGGTTTAGCATCCCCCCCCCCCCCATACTTAAATTACGCATTGTTCTCAATGTGTCTCAAAAACAAGTTTTTAGGTTGATTAAATGTGTAAAAAGGTGTTTAAAAACAAAATTTTATGTTACTGGGCGTCTGGGCACGGGCCCGTGTTGGTCCGGGCACGGCCCCGTATTCAGATCGCCAGTATCATAATTAATAGACGGCTGGGCACGAGGGTGTGTTCAGTGAGCACGTCCCCGTGTCTAGTTACCTGATCTGGGCGTTTCTACAGATCCTTGCGCACGGGGGCGTGTTGGGCTGAGCACAGCCCCGTGATGAACTTGCTGTAATGAAGAAAAATTGTCGGGAGGCTCTGTTTTTGTGCATGGGGTGTGGGTTCAAGTTTCCCTTAGTAACCTACGCCATTTCGAGTGTGTTTTATTCCTGAAAAGTAAAACTAAACTAGAAAACATAAAAGTTAATCTAAACTAAAACTAAGGATAGTTTCGCGGAATGCCTCCATGGTGCGCCATGTTTATAAGGGTGCTTGGCTAGACCCAAAGTCAGTCATATGTTACCCAAGTGGGATGTTTTGTATCCTATGTTGCACCGTCGGAGAGCATCATCCAAGATTGAGTCTTTGACATTCATGTAGTTGACTGGGTCGTCGTCTTCTACTCTTTTCCCAACCCCGAACTCCATCTCTTTGCCCCCAACCCTCAATGTTAATTTCCCACCATTCATGTCTACCATTGCGTGAGCGGTGGCTAGGAATGGTCTTCCTAGAATGAGTGGTACTTCGGTATCTTCCTCCATATCTAGTATGACAAAGTCGGCCGGGAAGACAAAGTCTCCGACTTTCACCAATAGATTTTCGGCGACACATTGTGGATATTTGCTAGACCAATCGGCGAGGTGTATACTCATCTTTGTGGGGCTTGTTTTACCTAGTCCGAGTCGGTCAAACATTGATGCGGGCATGAGATTGATGCTAGCCCTAAGATCGGCTAGCGCATTGCGTATGGGTGATCCCCCAATGGAACAAAGGATGGTGAAGCTTCCGGGGTTGATTTTCTTTTGTGGGAGTTTGTTGAGTAGTACGGCGGAGCATTCTTCACTTAAATTAACTAATTGCGGTGTTTCAATTTTCCTTTTGTGAGTGAGAAAGTCTCTCATAAATTTTGAATATTTAGGCGATTGATGTGCAATTGTTTTAGTAAATTTACGAATTTTGTGAATTGCTCATCGGTCTTTTGGCGAAGTAACCGACCGGGGTAAGGCACCAGGGGGTTCTTGGTAGGCTTTTGATTTAGCAGAGGAGTTGTCTCTTTTTGGGGTGTTGGTGAAGTTGTCGTTTGGTTAGACAGACTCTATTCAGATGGTGGTAGTGGAGCCTCCTCGGGGCCTATGGTATGGTTTCTCAGTGTGATGAGATGCACTTGCGCCTTTGGGTTGGTTTCGGTATTGCTGGGTAACGCGCCTTGTGGTCTCTCGGAGAAATTTTGAGCTAGTTGATTTAGTTGTTTTTCAATGTTTTGAATACTAGCTTGTTGATTTCTAAAGTTTGATTCCATTTGTTGGAATCGATCCGAGTTTTTCTTTTCGGTGTCGGAGATGAGGCGTGAGATAGTATCTTCAAACCTCTCTCGTCCCCCTTGTTGTTGTTGAGAGAAATTTTGTGACTCATTTCTTGGTTGTTGAAAGTTTGTTCGTTGGTTCTGGTTTTGTTGGCTACTACTATTGTCGGGTTCTCTCCAACCAAGGTTAGGGTGGTTACGCCATCCTTGATTGTAGGTACCCGTTGGCGGACCTGATGGCCTAGGTCTATTATCAATCTAGTTTACCATTTTTGTTTTATTATCCATTTCTTTCATACAACTCCAATTTTCATGTGGCCCACCGCACCCTTCACAAGCCATAACCGAGGCCGTTTTTGCCATTTCTAACCTTTTGATTTCCGAAGAGAGGGCCTCGATTTAGGCTTGTAGAGAAGTGCTTTTGTCAACCTTATGGGCGCCCGGGGCAATACATTTTGTGCCTCGGAGAGTGTGCCACTGAAAATTGTTTTGAGCAATTTCCACAATTTGATTATAAATTTCATTTGGGCGACGATTACCTAGAAGTTCCTCGGAGCTAGAGTCAAGTGTTTGTCTTGTGTGTTGTAACAACCCATTATAGAAAGTGGATACTTGTTTCCATACCGCAAAACCATGATGAGGACATTTTCTTAATAGCTCCTTGAATCTTTCTCAAGTTTCATATAAGGATTCCCCGCCCTCTTGTGAGTATGTGTTAATTTCAGTCATTAATTTAGCTGTTTTAGAAGTAGGGAAATACTTATACAGAAACTTTTGGGCTAGTTCATCCCAAGTGTTTACCGGACCACTTGGGAGGGTGTTAAGCCAAGCCTTAGCTAGGTCTTTTAGTGAAAATGGGAACATTCTGAGGCGGATGGCGTCGTTTGATGCTCTGTTGATCCGAAAAGTATCACATATTTCCAAAAAGTTGGTAATATGTAAATGGGGATCTTCGTCCGCAAGCCCATGGAAAGTCGTGGAGTTTTGGAGCATTTGTATCAAATGCGGCCGAAGTTCGAAGTTGTTTGCATCGACATTCGGTGAATTGATAGCAGCGCCGAGATTACCTACAGTGGGTCGTAGGTAATCCATTAGGGTATGTTGATCCGCCATGGGAAGTGGGTCTCCCGAAACTTTCTCTTGGATTTTAGCTTTAAGTCTTTTTCTTAGAAAGCGTTCGAGTTCATCTAGAGGTTCTTTTATGTCTTTATTGGAACTGGAGCTCATGCACTGCGTAGGAAGTTCAGGTGCGGCGCTTGGGTTCCAAGTCCTGCGATAAAAACAAAAAGATTGCTGGGCAGAAGTCTCACCAGCCCCGTGGTCACTGAGCACGGCCCCGTGGTCGTGGTTACAGTGATTGTTTTCCGGATCCCAGTTACTGGAGAGTTCAACACGGTCCCGTGCTGTACCAACACGGCCCCGTGTTCACCTTTCTGTAACTCAGAAAACAAAAACTGCCAGTAAGGATGCTGAGCACGGCCTATGTCTGACCGGGCACGGCCCCGTGCTGCAGTCTACAGAAGCTGAAAAAAATTTAGAAAAATCCTAAAAAAAAAGAAAAACAAGAAAAACGATTAGGCCGTTGATTCCTAACTTTCTTAAAATCCTTGTGTCCCCAGCAGCGGCGCAAAAAACTTGATGCATGTGTAGCGTCAGTATCATAATTAATAGACGGCTGGGCACGAGGGTGTGTTCAGTGAGCACGTCCCCGTGTCTAGTTACCTGATCTGGGCGTTTCTACAGATCCTTGCGCACGGGGGCGTGTTGGGCTGAGCACAGCCCCGTGATGAACTTGCTGTAATGAAGAAAAATTGTCGGGAGGCTCTGTTTTTGTGCATGGGGTGTGGGTTCAAGTTTCCCTTAGTAACCTACGCCATTTCGAGTGTGTTTTATTCCTGAAAAGTAAAACTAAACTAGAAAACATAAAAGTTAATCTAAACTAAAACTAAGGATAGTTTCGCGGAATGCCTCCATGGTGCGCCATGTTTATAAGGGTGCTTGGCTAGACCCAAAGTCAGTCATATGTTACCCAAGTGGGATGTTTTGTATCCTATGTTGCACCGTCGGAGAGCATCATCCAAGATTGAGTCTTTGACATTCATGTAGTTGACTGGGTCGTCGTCTTCTACTCTTTTCCCAACCCCGAACTCCATCTCTTTGCCCCCAACCCTCAATGTTAATTTCCCACCATTCATGTCTACCATTGCGTGAGCGGTGGCTAGGAATGGTCTTCCTAGAATGAGTGGTACTTCGGTATCTTCCTCCATATCTAGTATGACAAAGTCGGCCGGGAAGACAAAGTCTCCGACTTTCACCAATAGATTTTCGGCGACACATTGTGGATATTTGCTAGACCAATCGGCGAGGTGTATACTCATCTTTGTGGGGCTTGTTTTACCTAGTCCGAGTCGGTCAAACATTGATGCGGGCATGAGATTGATGCTAGCCCTAAGATCGGCTAGCGCATTGCGTATGGGTGATCCCCCAATGGAACAAAGGATGGTGAAGCTTCCGGGGTTGATTTTCTTTTGTGGGAGTTTGTTGAGTAGTACGGCGGAGCATTCTTCACTTAAATTAACTAATTGCGGTGTTTCAATTTTCCTTTTGTGAGTGAGAAAGTCTCTCATAAATTTTGAATATTTAGGCGATTGATGTGCAATTGTTTTAGTAAATTTACGAATTTTGTGAATTGCTCATCGGTCTTTTGGCGAAGTAACCGACCGGGGTAAGGCACCAGGGGGTTCTTGGTAGGCTTTTGATTTAGCAGAGGAGTTGTCTCTTTTTGGGGTGTTGGTGAAGTTGTCGTTTGGTTAGACAGACTCTATTCAGATGGTGGTAGTGGAGCCTCCTCGGGGCCTATGGTATGGTTTCTCAGTGTGATGAGATGCACTTGCGCCTTTGGGTTGGTTTCGGTATTGCTGGGTAACGCGCCTTGTGGTCTCTCGGAGAAATTTTGAGCTAGTTGATTTAGTTGTTTTTCAATGTTTTGAATACTAGCTTGTTGATTTCTAAAGTTTGATTCCATTTGTTGGAATCGATCCGAGTTTTTCTTTTCGGTGTCGGAGATGAGGCGTGAGATAGTATCTTCAAACCTCTCTCGTCCCCCTTGTTGTTGTTGAGAGAAATTTTGTGACTCATTTCTTGGTTGTTGAAAGTTTGTTCGTTGGTTCTGGTTTTGTTGGCTACTACTATTGTCGGGTTCTCTCCAACCAAGGTTAGGGTGGTTACGCCATCCTTGATTGTAGGTACCCGTTGGCGGACCTGATGGCCTAGGTCTATTATCAATCTAGTTTACCATTTTTGTTTTATTATCCATTTCTTTCATACAACTCCAATTTTCATGTGGCCCACCGCACCCTTCACAAGCCATAACCGAGGCCGTTTTTGCCATTTCTAACCTTTTGATTTCCGAAGAGAGGGCCTCGATTTAGGCTTGTAGAGAAGTGCTTTTGTCAACCTTATGGGCGCCCGGGGCAATACATTTTGTGCCTCGGAGAGTGTGCCACTGAAAATTGTTTTGAGCAATTTCCACAATTTGATTATAAATTTCATTTGGGCGACGATTACCTAGAAGTTCCTCGGAGCTAGAGTCAAGTGTTTGTCTTGTGTGTTGTAACAACCCATTATAGAAAGTGGATACTTGTTGCCATACCGCAAAACCATGATGAGGACATTTTCTTAATAGCTCCTTGAATCTTTCTCAAGTTTCATATAAGGATTCCCCGCCCTCTTGTGAGTATGTGTTAATTTCAGTCATTAATTTAGCTGTTTTAGAAGTAGGGAAATACTTATACAGAAACTTTTGGGCTAGTTCATCCCAAGTGTTTACCGGACCACTTGGGAGGGTGTTAAGCCAAGCCTTAGCTAGGTCTTTTAGTGAAAATGGGAACATTCTGAGGCGGATGGCGTCGTTTGATGCTCTGTTGATCCGAAAAGTATCACATATTTCCAAAAAGTTGGTAATATGTAAATGGGGATCTTCGTCCGCAAGCCCATGGAAAGTCGTGGAGTTTTGGAGCATTTGTATCAAATGCGGCCGAAGTTCGAAGTTGTTTGCATCGACATTCGGTGAATTGATAGCAGCGCCGAGATTACCTACAGTGGGTCGTAGGTAATCCATTAGGGTATGTTGATCCGCCATGGGAAGTGGGTCTCCCGAAACTTTCTCTTGGATTTTAGCTTTAAGTCTTTTTCTTAGAAAGCGTTCGAGTTCATCTAGAGGTTCTTTTATGTCTTTATTGGAACTGGAGCTCATGCACTGCGTAGGAAGTTCAGGTGCGGCGCTTGGGTTCCAAGTCCTGCGATAAAAACAAAAAGATTGCTGGGCAGAAGTCTCACCAGCCCCGTGGTCACTGAGCACGGCCCCGTGGTCGTGGTTACAGTGATTGTTTTCCGGATCCCAGTTACTGGAGAGTTCAACACGGTCCCGTGCTGTACCAACACGGCCCCGTGTTCACCTTTCTGTAACTCAGAAAACAAAAACTGCCAGTAAGGATGCTGAGCACGGCCTATGTCTGACCGGGCACGGCCCCGTGCTGCAGTCTACAGAAGCTGAAAAAAATTTAGAAAAATCCTAAAAAAAAAAGAAAAACAAGAAAAACGATTAGGCCGTTGATTCCTAACTTTCTTAAAATCCTTGTGTCCCCAGCAGCGGCGCAAAAAACTTGATGCATGTGTAGCGTTATATGTTTTTGTTGATATTTTAATCCCTTTTTTAACACATTAGTCAAGTTTTAAATTTATAAAACACGAGAGGTAGTATAGTGTTGGTAAGATACCGAGGTCGTCCAAGGACACAAGAGCTTTTAGTATCGGTTTATCCTCAACGTCTAATCAAATCAAAGGTTTTAGAAAAGTTTTTTTTAAACATGAAATATAAAAACTAAAATTGCTGAAAAAAATAAAAAAAAATAAAACAGATAGACAAGATGAATCACTTGGATCCGACTCGCCTTTAATGTAACCTTTGATGATTTCCGCACTTTTGCACTTTTTAAGGGATTATCTTAGTTATAGTAGTAGGCCCCTCTTTTGAAGGTGACGTTACCCTCAACCCAGTGGTTTGAGTCAGCAAGGATACAATCCCAAAGGGTCGGAATATTGAAAGATAATTAATTAAGTTATTAATGCGTAATGTGGTAGGCCCCTCTTTTGAAGGCGACGTTACCCTCGGCTAAGTGGTTTGAGTTAGCAGGGATACAATCCCAAGTAGCTTGGTTAATGTATTAATAGTAGTTTACATATGAGGGGATCAAGCCATTCGCACCCCCGCTATCCAATACCAGTGGGTATTGAAGGAGATCCTAGTAGGCTTGACCCAGGTCCTTGCAGGATCTATACATTGAACAAGGCAAGAACCTTACCAAACCATTCCCTTAACCCCCGACCAGGTAGCCAACATATCTCTATATAGACCGTAGAGATATGAATGGTGAAAATCTTTTATTTTATATAGACAGTAAAATAACGCCAAGACACTACGGACAAATGATAAGGAAGTTTTTTTAACATAAGAAACTAGTTATTAAAGTCATTAATACAAAACCAAATAAAAAGTGCGAAAAGATTAAAAATCAAAAGTATTACATTAAATGCTTGTCTTCACCAAGTGATGTAAGAGACTTAGGCAAACATGGCTTTTGATTGTCAAGAACTCTTACTATCAATCTTGAATCCCGAGACTACTACACACACTCTAAGGTGGATGATGGATGATGGTGGTGGATGTGGGTGTTGTAGTGGTGGTGGAGTGGTGGTGAAGTGGGAGAGAGGTGGTTTGCCAAGGGATGCCTTTGAAGTGAACCAAGCACCCCTATTTATAGCCTGTACAGAAGCCCGGACACGGCCCGTGTCCGCTGGACACGACCCCGTGGCAATCCTCTTTCTCTTTCTTCATTAATTACAATTGTCTGCATTAGGCTCCACACGCCCCCGTGTTCGCTGGGAACGACCCCGTTTACAGAAGCATATCTATACTATCAAGATTTGCAAGATTCTGTGAATCTTAGCATTGACCACGACCCGTGTTGAGCTGGGCACGCCCCCGTGCTGGGAATAGAAGCTTCTACAACTTTGTCATTTTCTGCAGACACCTGGCCACGCCCCCGTGTCCGCTGGGCACGGGGCCGTGGTCAGCCTTCTGTTTCTTCTTTTTGCTTGGGAAGATGCTGTTGAGGGGTCGGGCATGCCGCGTTTATTCCTTTTCTTTGTATTTATGTTAGATTTTGCTGCATATTTGTTCCTTTTGTTCATTTAAGCTCATTTGATCCTGAAAATACAAAAGGAAGACAAAAGCACACTTTTTCCAACATTAGTACTAAAAAAGGGTTAGTTTTATGCCTCATTTGATGTAATTTATATGTTGCATTTTACACACATCAGGAGTCTATTTTCTTGTCGATATCAGGCAGTGAGTAATAGTCTTTGGGACATGCCTTATTGAGATCTGTGTAGTCGACGCACACGTGCCACCCTCCGGTAGACTTCTCGACCATTACAGGATCCGCGACCCAATCTGGTAGCGCACCTCCCGCAATATTCCTGCTTTGAGCAGCTCACAAACTTGTTCATTCATAGCCTTTGTTTTTTCAGTCCCTAGGCTGCGCTTCCTTTGGACTTTAGGCTCAACATATGGATAAGTGTTTAAACAATGCTCGGTGATGTCGCGCGGGATGCCCGTCATGTCAGACGGTGTCCAGGAGAATATATCCATGTTTCTGAACAGCAATTGTTTTAGGTGCGACGAGGATGTTTGGGGAAATTGTGTGGCCGATCGTCACCGTCTGTTCTGGGTACTTGCGATTCAAAACCCATTTCTCCGGTTCAGTTGGTGAGACCCTGCTGGCTTTTACTGGACGAGCATCCTCTGTCGCCATCACTTCTTTCCTTGAATAAATCATCGCCACCCCCGTTTCAGTTGGGAAGCCAACGGCTAAATGGGGAGTGGAGGTTACCATGCTCATTTTTCCTTGGGTTTCTCTTTCGATCAGAACGTCATGTCTCGATTTCACTGGCATAACCATGAAGTTAACGTTCGTTGTTCTTGAGTGCTTGGCGTCAGATAGTGTGACGAGGAAGCTAATCCGACCTAACAGGAATACTGTTTCATTGCAGAACCCAGACAATGGGTAGTCGATTTGCTCAAGACGCGCTTTATCTTTAGGGTCGAACTGATTGAAACATTGTTCATAGATTATATCGGTCGTGCTTCCAGGATCAATGAAAACATAATCTTTTTCATAATGGCCTATGATGCTAGTAATAACGACAGGGCGCATGGCCCACTTCGCACTACTGGGAAGATGACTTGCTGCTCTTGCCAAGCTGGTTCAAAGGGGCGCTTGCCCTTGCTTTTCGTGCTGTGTCTTGGTCCATCAACCATGTGTGTTTCCAAACGTCTGACCTTCTTCTGGCCCCCATCATCATTTCTTTTGATTTGGTGCGTCTTCTTGCGCACGTTCTTGAATAGACGGCTCAGCTTCCCGCTTTTTAGGGCTTTCTCAATTTATTGCCTCAAGCTAATACAGTCATCCGTCAGATGGCCTGTATCTTTGTGAAAGTCACAGTAAAGATTAGGGTCTTGACCCTTCTTGTTTGTCATTGGTTTCGGCGCCTTAAAATCACGATTCTCCGTCATGAGCACCTCCTTAAGAGTCTTGATGAGTGGAGTCCAATGCTTTTCTCTATTCTCATTCTTGACAGCTTTGCGATAACCAAGCCGATCAATTGTATCTTGCGCATCCTCCTTGAAGCGAGGTCTTTCTTCGTAACCGCTGGACTGACTTGCCTTCCAGCCAAGGGCTTGTTTCTGTTGCGCTTGTTAGAATCGTGCGTGTTGCTTCTTGAATAATGATCCTCAGAATAAGTATTCTTGCCACCTGCCAACTATTCTTCTGTTTGCGCAACAATCTTTGCTGCTGCCATGAGCTTTTTGAAGTGGGCGTGCGTTAAATCTTCACTCACGCCTCCAATTTCTAAATATTCCTTGTTAAAACGCGTGATGAAATCTTCCAACCCTTCATTCTCCCTTCGCCAGATATCCATAACCTCGGATGTCACGCTGATAACGCCTTTGTTGGCTGAAGTGTGTTACAAACTGCTCTTGGAAGTTGATCCAAGATTTGATTCTTCCAGAAGGGAGGTTGTCGAACAATGAGCGAGCAGCTCCCATTAGAATTTGGACAAAGAGATGGCACCACATTGGCATGGTCCATTGTCCCAATACACCAACACTTGTGAAGAGTCGAATGTGATCATCAGGGTCAGTAAGGCCGTTAAACTTTCCCACGGTTTGTGGCAACTTAGCTTTCTCCAGCGGAGCTAGAGCGATGCTTCGGATAAACTTTAAATGCTCGGCGCGTGGCCTTGGCTTTTGAGACTGGAATCGTGTTCTGCTGCTTCATTGTATACGACGCGCTGCCTTGGCTTGTATGACTCATGGTTCCTCTGCAAGCCGCTGAAAACTGAAGAATCTTCTTCTTCTTTCCAAGTGGGATCATCCTCGTCCGTGTTGTCCCATTCGTTGTTGATATTGCGCGGCCCAAGTCGGCTGTGCAACGGACGCCTGTGTTGCGCATTGGACGGATGATCGTAGTAACTGCCTGTCTCCTCATGGGTATCGAGCGTGTCATGCACGCTTTGTCTTCTTTGAGGAGGAGGTCTCTCAAACTGTCTTTGCACGTTCTGCTGAGGAGTTGCCTGGTGTGCCCCCTGTGTTGGTGCAGGAGTTGCCACCAGAGATGGTTCCGCTTGCAATATTGCCTATTGTGCGCTTAACGATTGATAAACAACGTTCAAAGTAGCTTGCTGCTTGGCATACCAGGAGGCTAGGGTTTCACCCTCTGGTAAACCTAACAACGAGGAAATGTTCGAAGATGCTGGGTTTGACGGACCGGCAGTTTTACTCGTTGGGGTAACCGTTTGAGTGATGCGAGTGATACTCTTGAGTGGTCCCCCAATGTTTATTGCTTCGCCCTCGGTTAACTCGTCAATGGGAAGGGGTTGAATGTGAGAGGTGTTCTCCCCCGTCCCCACTTGAGAGTGTGTAGCAAAACCGAAATCTGGTATTCCCTGACCAGCCATGGATCAAGAGAACAGAAAAGCTCAGAAAAAGAAGATGAAAGTGACTGTAAAAATCGGTGAGCGCCAATGAAGAAACACGGAACTAATTTTAAGGATTAGTTTGGTTTATGTTTGGACCATAAAGGTTAATCTTCTAAATCTTTCCTGAGCTGACGCCTGGATCTCCCTGCAAAACACTAAACACACCGTTAAGCTCGTTAAGAGGGGGAAAATAGGGGGTTCTCCTCTTAACCACCCTCAGGCGTGAGAATAAGTATATGTTTTGAGGGAGTAAGTGTGTGATTAAAGTGAGAGAGCTGAGAACATAATGGAATTAACCTGTACATGAAGGTCCCTATTTATAGTCGGAGTTGTGTAGAAGGAGATGGGCTGATGGGCCTTAGGCCTGGAGTCGACAACAAGGAATATCTTTCTTGTCCCTTCTATCACGACCATTAGTGTTTCTAGAAGGTTAATGGAGCTGGCGCACCCTGAGTGGAGCCACGTGTCCGGGTTGTCGTCCTTGTTGTCTCCCTGACATCAGTAGGTGAGTGGAGATCATGGGGCAGGTGTCGCCGCCCTCTGATTGGTGCCACGTAGACGTCCTTGTGTACCTTCTTGTCTCCTGAACGATTGTTGATCGTAGAACATGATAGGGTACAGCCTGTTGGACGCTGATTGGCCCATTTCTCTGCCAATCGTACCTTTCGTGTTGTCCGGAATGAGCTCGTGCTTCTGTCCTCGCGCGGCCTCTTGAGTACATCCATATAGGCGGCACGAGGTCCAGGGAGTGAGGGTTTTCATCCAGGATGCTAAGTGTAGAATCTGAACTTTAACCTTGCTTGGGCCTAGCGCGCGACTTAGGTTTTACCTATTTAGTCGGCGCGGGGTCTGTAGGTTTGTCATAATGATGTATTAGAAGTATGGTCTCGCGCGCGATCTGATTGGTCTGTGTGGCTTTTTGGGACCATACCCCTTCAGGTGTCAAAATTTTATTTTTAATACTCAAAAACTTATTCGTCGTAAAATGCATTTTATGCGTTTTTTACTTTTATTTAAAACATGTTTGACTTCTCATTTTGCCTACTAAACGTGATGATCAGAGGGTGTAATCAAAAAGGATTAACACCTTCAATATCATGATCACATAGCAAAGTTCACTTTGAACTTTGATTCGACCGAAACGGTCAGAACCGAAAGTCAAAGCAAAAGTCAATTTGCTTAACTTTTGGCTCATAAGTAGCCAAAAGAAATGAAATAGACTAGGAGAAACACTTACTTGTGTTTCAAGGGTAATATTAGACTCAGAGAAGGAGGCCTCAATGCAGAAGCAAGCTCCAAATGAATTTTTGAGTGAGAAAGAAAAGATGGTGAGAAGATTATGAAGAACAAGTACCTATTTATACTATTCATGGATCAAGGAGATGATGCCACGTGTATAATGAGGTGTCATGAATGTTGCTTAGTGTCTAGACAAGTGTTTGAAGGAGATTAAGTGTGGCAAAAATCGTTCTATGTAGCATTATTTGGTGAGAGGTGGCAGAACTTGAATAACAAGCACAATTTTGCATCTGGGCATGTCTTACGGACCGCAAGACATTATATCTTACGGTCTGCAAGGCCTTCTTACCTTAAAATTTTCACTTTTTAGCAGTTTTGGCCCCCGGAATTTTATTATCACTTGTTTGCCATTGTTAACCCTTCTAACTTGTTATTTAAGCTATATGAAGGGTATAAAGGCATATCTAACTTGATTTTTTTTGTTCCGGATATGTCGTGAGTATCGCTTTGCTCGATCGTAAGATTACGTATTTCGTAAATAAAATATAAAATTTTATTAAACACGGAAACGATAAAAAAATGTACAACGTTTGAAAATTTTTGCAAATGTTACACGTATCACCTAACTACATGTCCCATACCTGTGAGTTTCTTTTTCAATCCCATACTCGTTCTCATACCCGTCGGGTATCGCGTATATTTGTCCCGAATGCTTCGGGTTTAGGGCATACCCGGGTGGTTGAGTAAGAAAACTATTGGTTTGATATATAGTTTGGTTTCCGATGGATTTTTTTTTTGGGGGGGGGGGGGCTGTAAAGGTATGGTGTTATCTAGGGGTGTGCAAAAAACCGAATTATCCAACCCATAACCGAAGTAAACAAAAAAAAAACGAACCAAATAAAAAACCAGTGGGTCGGTTAATTGTTCTTTTTTCTTGAAAACTAAAGTAGCGAGTTGACTATGGTTATTAATGTTTCCATACCCGCCATAACCGAACCGACATGAAGTACAATCTGTCAGGTTTTGGACTTTTCACCATTTTTCAATATTTGATGTTTTTGTTGAACGTCTGTTTAAATTTATAGGTTATCTCATATCATTTTGGTTGAGCGTTTGTTTGAATTTATAGGTTATATCATATCGTTTTGTTTGAATATACGGCAACATATTTACTTTTAATGCCATGTACTATAAAATATATAGAAATATGTAATAACAATTTATTTATTGGTCAAAAGTTTCAAACCCGACTTTTAGACCTAAATGATGCTCAATTATATTATTTTGAGCTAGGCCAAATTACCGGTTAACCAACCCATAACCGACCCGCTATAATCTTCAAAATTGATGAATGGAAATCACCATAACCGGTCAGATATGGTTATCCATTAACCGAGATATCGAAAATATTGGTTAGGCTGACAGCTGTGGTTTTGTGCCAAAACCAACTCAGGGTGTACGGTGTGGGCGGTAAAGGGGAGCGGCAAAGTGGGTTTGCCGAGCGGGAACACCGCGCCGACCCCCTTTACTGATTGACGGAGTTTGATGAGCGGGAAAGCTTTACCGATGCGGGGAAGTTGTTTGTGAGAGATGATTGGCAGGTTTTGATTTATATGTTTTTTTAATAACAATTTACCTAATCCAAGTGTCTAACCATTGCCAACACTTTTTAGCATAGTTTAAACTCTTAGACTGCGGGGTATGGGGCGGGAGTTTGGGCGTGGGTAGGGGGAAAACGCCCACGCCACCACCCCGGGTGGGCATGGGTTTCGGCGTGGCCCTTGGGGCATGGGTTTCAAGCCGGGCGTGGGGCGGTCTGTCCAAGCTGACATGGCGGGCTCTAATTGGACAAACCAAACGGCTAGCCGTTGGCCAACGGCTATCTTAAAAAAAAATATATTCATTTTTCCACTATAAACCTCACAATTTCTTCCATTTTTTTACCACATTCATCTTCAATTCTCCATCTACAAAACAAAAAAATGCATCCTCATAACCGTCCTTTTGACCCGACCAACCCGTATGCACTCCAAGAAAATAATCCTAGCCCCCCACCCATTCGTCCAATGCCTTGTCCATTTATGATACACTCTTCTATGCCCCAGGAAGCGAGTTATGCATCGTATATTGGGAATTGTTTGTTTACTAACTTCCCACACTCCGATGATGCGATACCTACACCGTTTACACAAACGTCCATCAACCTTTCACCAACCTCCATCGACCTTTCACAAAACGAAACCGTCCCCGAAACTCAACCACCCAACGATGGTCCTTCCGCACCCCAACCCATAAAAAAAGAGAAGCCATAAGAAAAAAACCGAGGCGGATAAAGCACTTGAAACCATCAAGCGAAAACAACTAAAATGGACCGTTCCTGAAGAACTTGCATTGGCGAGGGGTTGGTTTCAACAATCTCAACATTCAACTTTAGGTATTCTTAAACTTTGTTTTTATTAATGTTTTTTTTATATAACTTTGTAATATATTAAATTTTGTTTTTATAAAAACAGGAAATTCTCAACATCGAACCTATTTGTGGCAAGGGGTTAGTAGAATATTCCATCAAGAATTGGGAAAAGAGGTTTATCGTGAAAACGATAGCTTATCCTCGAAGTGGACCGAGATAAGCGGCCAACTTACAAAATATAGTGGTTTTTTAAATAAAGCAAAACAAAACCCAAAAAGTGGTGAAACCGAAGCCGACATTGTGACGAATGCATTGGTTCAATTCAAGACAAATGTGGGGACCGACTTCCGTTTCATGCATTGTTGGGAGATTTGTAAGTTTCATCCAAAGTGGGCGAATATCCCCAGTGGTAGCGAAAGCAACACGTCTTCCAAAAGGTCGAGGGCCTCGTCCAAAACCCAATCTGATGCACAAGATCAAGAGATTGAGGACCTTTTTGATGATTCGCCAAGCCCAAACCGGCCTGAGCATGGAAGAGATGCCACAAAAAGGCGTGCTCAAAAATCAAGATCTGCTACGGCATCACCTTCAGCTGGGAGTTCGCTCTTGCATAGAGGAATATACAGCGACCAGTTGGATGACATTTCATCCAAGATGGATACATTCAACGTCTTCCAACAACAAAGGGCCGAAATTCGGAAGAGCAAAGAAGCTAGAGATGCCGCTAGAGAAGCCCAGAGACAAAGACGGGAGGATTTGAAAATTCTATCCCAGCCGATTGATCACCTAAAGGGTGACGAGTTGGAAATAGTCTTGGAGATGAGAGAAGAGATAAAAAACAAATATAAACGTTAGGAAATTTATTTATGTAATTTTTTTTATGTAATTTTCTTTAATTTTTATGTAATTTTCTTTAATTAAAAACAAATACAAAGAGCCCAGCCGGGTCACCCAGCGAAGCCCACCAAACCCACGCCCCCAACCCCCGCCCCACCATACCCTGTTAAATGTGGGTCGCCCCATGTCTGCCACCCCAAGCCACGTGTCAACAAATGCCCCAACCCAAGCCCAAGCCCAACCCCCGCCCCACCATACCCCGCAGTCTTAAGGTTGAATGACATGGCACACTCTCATTGGTTGATTTTAAAATTGACCACTTTTAAGTGTTTAACCACTCCCTATGACCTCATACATAGGGCTGTAAACGAACCGAACGAACACGAACAAGATCTTGTTCGTGTTCGTTTGTTAAGAAATATATGTGTTCGTGAACCGTTCAAACACTTACCGAACGAAATTTTATGTTCGTGTTCGTTTGTTAAGGAAATGAACTTGTTCGTGTTCGTTTATGCATGTTTGTTAATTTTAGACAATGAACGTTGACGAACACAAACGAGCACAAACTAATGTTCATGAACACAAATGGAAACAAACGAACACAAATAATCGTTCATGAACATAATATATAATACACCGATACTTATTAGATATTTAATTTGTTGGAATTTTGAAGTATTTAGATAAATAAAAAAACTAAAAACACTAATGAAGTATCGAACATAAACGAACACGTTCACGAAGATAAACGAACGAACACGACCTCTGTTCATGTTTGTTTATTTAACTAAACGAACGAAATTTCTTGTTCGTGTTCGTTTGTTTAGTAAACGAACGAACACAAACGAAGTTTCCGCCAAACGGTTCACGAACTGTTCGCCAAACGTTTGATTCGTTTGGAGCCATACTCATACTCATACACGATACAATATTAACACCAAGTCACTAAATTTAGTAAAGGTTGAGTTAATAATTTACATTTAGCTAGTCAGTATATACTATAATCATCATTGCAATCATTACATATGAATTATTAAATTTGTTTTCATTAAATTATTGGCTACTATTGGAGTACCCAATAAAATATAGATAGAATATCTTTTTAAATAAAATTAATATTATTAAATTAATATAATATTATAACAATTATAAAATATATATAGGAAGACAACAAAGGAAAGACCAGGCTGGGGGTTGTTTTCTTTCCTCATTCCCTTTCTTTCTATGTCAAGAAACCTTCATATTCTCTTACCTTAATTCCTTTAATATTCATCCATCCTTTGCATCTATCAAATCTTTATCTTTCTTTACATCAAATTCATTAATTTTTTGTGTTTTTTTCATCTGGGTATCACTTAATTTGTTTAAAGATTGGAAATTTTGAATCTTTCTTTGAAAAATCAAGTGGGTTATGAGAAATTGAGGTGGGTTTAATGGCATCTGAAGAATCAATTGAAGTCAAGTTCAGGTTAGCTGATGGCAGTGATATTGGACCAAATAGATACAGTCCCACCACCACTGTTGGATCTTTGAAAGAGATGATACTTTCACAATTGCCTAAAGGTCAATTCTCTATCCTTTTTTTTTTTTTTTTTGTGAGAATTTTGTCTAGTTTTGCAGTATTTTTAGGGATTTTGACTAATCTTTGATTTAATTTTGACTAAACTTTGATTTGATTTTGACTGAATTTTGTTTAGTTTTATCTTTGTGGGATTCTTTTGTTTAATTTAGTGATGGGTTGTTGTATAAATATTATGTGCTTGGTGTGGATTGTAAGTTTATGTTTGTATTTAATCCTTTGATTTTATGAATTGCTCATTTTCACTGATTGTTTAGTTAAGTTAATGTTAATTGTAGAGACAAGAACTAGCTACTAGAATGTGAAATGAGATTAGTAAATGTTGCTAAATTTGGTGGATTTTGTAAATTTTGGATAAAATAGATTCAGTCATGGCCTAGGATGTGCTTTCAACATGTACAATTGTACATTGGATAACTCTGGCCTTTTATCCGTCTAATTCATTTTCATCGTTTAGTTTTCGTTTTAGGGGGTTCAATTAGTATGATGTGATGAATAAGCTATATTGTTGTAACATCTAATACCAAGCAATATTGTCCGCTTTGCCAATGTGGAGCTCATGGATTTGTTTTTTGGTTACATAAGTGGAAACTTTATAAGAGGTCACCCATCTTGAATTGCTCCTCTAATACACATCCAATGCGTTAAAACACATGTTCGTTGATGATATTTGAGGCTAAGCATCTCTTATATCATGGATGATGTGGGATTTGCTTATGGTGTCATAATTGGTTCTTCTTAGTTGATGTAAGAAGGGATGAATATGTGCTCACAAAATAGCATGAAAAATGAAATAAAATTCTATAAAAGAATACTACTTTGCTAACTTATCCTTTTTCATCATTGTTATCGGTTAAGTTGATGAGTACCGCCGACTAAAGTGGGTCTTATTGACGTTTTCAATTATATTGATCAGGACCACCGCCTGCCCTTTTTAGAATAGACCACCGTATCCGTAAAATAAGGGAAAAGTCGAAAAAGTTCCCCAAATTCTGTTCATTAGACAATTAAACACGGGAAATATTCAAGACGTGATATGTGTCAAAGTATGTTGGTTATATAGACTATAGTGTAATCAAAGCTATTTTAGGTTAGGCGTACCCAATTAATGTTTATAAGTAGTGCAAATTTGGGGATTTTGTTAGTTGTATAATCTTTCTATATTTATATAATACCTTGATGTTCAAACATATGCTATTCTCATGATGGAAATTTTTAACTTGTTAATAGATGAAGAAAATGGACCTAAGAGCATAAACGATATGAAACTTATCAACGCCGGAAAGATATTGGAGAACCATAAAACACTTGCAGAATCTAGGTCTCCGGTCAGTGAAGTTCCCGGAGGTATTATCACTATGCTTGTTGTCGTGCGCCCTCCTATGCCAGACAGAAACAATGGTAACTAATTTTTCTATATGCACTGAATAGATGTTTGTTAGAGATACAATATGTAATTATGTTCCATTTTGGGATTTCTCATACGATATGCTAGGGGTGTTCATGGATCGGTTTAAACAGTGAAACCGATCAAACCGATCATTGGTTTGGTTTCGCGGTTGGTTTTTTTATAACTTTTGGTTGGTCGGTTCTGGGTTTTAAAAAGCGCGCCCTAGGCGCGCCTAGGCGCAAGGCGCAACAAGGCGCAGGGTCTTGGGCTTTTTTGCTTCTCGCCTTGTGTTTTTACAGGAAGCACCAAAAAAGCGCATTTTTTGATTTTTTTTGTGGGCTTTTTGGCCTGAGGCGCGCGCCTCATGTACCCTAGGCATTTTACTGCATAAAAATGTTGTACCTTGGGTTTTTTGACTTGTACATGTAATTAAAATGGTATAAAAGCCTTACTTATAGCTATATTTTGCTTAAAGGAAGCTAAAAACCTATGGGATATGTATGGGATGTATAAAAAAATTTATATAAACATCTTGCGCCTCGGGTACGAAAAGCCCACCGCTTTTGCGCTTTGCGCCTCAATTTTAGACCTCGTCGCTTTTGTGCGCCTCTCGCTTTTTAAAACCAAGGGTCGGTTTCATAAAGTTCAAACGTAATGAATGGTTTGGTTTACGGCATAGTTATCAAAGGCACAAAGCGCACTCAAGGCTTAGGCTCCGCTTAGGGCCTAGGCGATAGGCGCAAAAAAAGCATGGGACTGAGAAAAAAAAGCGCACTTAAATAAAAAAATTAAAAAGTTCATTAAAGCAATAAAATACTCAAAACCAAAACCAAAATGTTCATACTCGCACTTAAAAAGTCTCATATAACAAAATACTCAAAACCAACATGTTCAACAAAAAGTTCATTAAAGTAATAAAGAGTAAAGCTTGAAAGCAAAAAAATAACTGCAGAAAAAGCCCTATAAATACTGCAGAAAAAGTGGAATTTACGAATTAATACGAACTGAATATTACTAAACGAGATTTTGATCTTTAGTGATATCATTTGTTAGTAAAAGCCCTATAAATACCACAGAAAAAGGGGATTTTATGAATTAATAAAGAAAATATTAAATATCATTAGGATTTAGGTTGTGCTATAATTACCTTGGAAGCATAAGCACATTTACTGCGAATCGCCCAGAAAAAACGCCTAGGCGCCAAAAGCGCACGCTTTTAATAACTATAGTTTATTGTTTATAGCATGTAATTAAAATAGTACTGGCCTATATTAGTTTGACTGAATTGTGACTACACCCCCACAAGCCCATCTAACATTTTAATTCAATCAAATTGTAACTACGCAAGCCCATCTAACATTTTAATTTATTCAAATTTTAACTACAGTTTGAAAACTAAAATGGATACATAATGAGGTTAATAGGTTATTACACTTGTAAAAAGGATACATTCTGTTCTATAGCTCTATTTAAATCTAAAATGGATAGATTATGTTCTTTTGTTCAAAGCTTTGTTTGATTTTTGTATTCAGTTTTATGCATTGATGATTTATGCATAGATAAATGAGGTTATTACCCTGGTAGATCTATAATAAGATTATTACACGAGTAAATCTGATATAAGGACATTACATAGGTTTTGAATAGCTTGTTTTTTTTATAATTTTTATTTGAGTTAAATGCCATTTTAGTCCCTGTGGTTTGGATCATTTTGCCAGTTTAGTCCAAAGGTTTCATTTTTCGCCTGTGGGTACAAAAAAGGTTTCACCTTCGCCATTTTAGTCCACTAGGTTAACTTCATCCATTTTTTCTGTTAACAAGAAGGGCAATTCGGTCATTTTACATACATATAAAATGACCGAATTGCCCTTCTCGTTAACAGAAAAAATGGATGAAGTTAACCCAGTGGACTAAAATGGCAACGGTGAAACCTTTTTGTGGACCCACATGCGAAAAAATGAAACCTTTGGACTAAACTAGCAAAATGGCCCAAACCACAGGGACTAAAATGGCATTTAACTCTTTTTATTTTATGCATTATATATAAAGTAGCAATAAAGCGTAAACCGTGAAACCAAACTGGAACCAACCCGTTAGCAACGGTTGGTTTAGTTCGGTTTAAAGTTATAATGGTTTGTTTTTCTATAATTAAAAATTTTTACTAACGGTTTAGCCTAAAAACCGTTACTACCGATTTGGTTGACAATTTAACCTAAAACCGCGAAAACTGGACTGTGAACACCCCTACCTAGTCCCTCTGGTGGGTCCGTAAGTTTTTCTTAAAAGGTTAAAAAGAAAAGAAAAACAACTATTACGATGTTAAACAGTTTCATATTCGAAGAGAGATGTTAAACAGTTTCATATTCTACTTGATGTGAAAAGTTGTATTAAAGGCTCAGTATGTTGATATAATATCCCAAAGATAGCATGGTTTGACTTTATGAGTCAAATAAGTTTCTTCTTAACTCAAAATACACGTCTTTCATTAAAAAAGGTATCGGCATGTTATTTTACGCTGTCTGTTCCAGTAGCTCTATTACTGCATCATAGTTTTGAACATCTAAAGAATTGAGATGTTCAAATTTGTTGACTTTGACTTTAAATGTCTGAGGCTAAAATGTATGGATTTTATGACAGACACCTTGCATGATGGCTCGTCAAAACAGAGCAGCTGTCCGTGTGCGATTCTCTGACCGTAAGACGAACCGAGCTGGTTTAGGCTCGTGTTATGTGAATTTCAAAGTAGATTTACGGTGTTTCGTGCTGCGGATAAAAATATGAAAATGGGTCAGTGGTCCTTTGACTTTTTTTTGGTACTTGCTTGGAACTTTGACTTGAAATTTAAAAGGGTAAAGAAAGAAGAATGTCTGGTTATATGTTTGATTGTGTATATAGAAGCTTTGTAGACCAAAAACACATGTTTTTTTCTTTAAATTTTAATTTCATCTTTCAATGTGGAACACCAATATAAAGTATGTTATGATATTATCTTTAAATCAAAAGCTTAAAAATCTGTGACTTCACTGATGTATTGTGACATTAAACAAGAGTTGGTGTAAATGTTGTAAGAACAATGATGAATCCAGCAGTGAAAATAAAGAGTTGTCCAACCGTAGTTTAGCGAATATAGCGCTTGCTATAGCTACGTACCGATGCGCGCATATGGCGCTATAAGGAGTTTAACAACTAATAGCGACTTACTCTGTATTTTTTTTCTTGAAATATATAAATAGCGATGCCCAATAGTTTTTTTTTTTGTTTCACGATTGAAAAAAAGAAGCAAATAGCAATTATACATGTAAAATATTTTTTAAATTTTCTAAACTTTATCGCTAAACATGAAATAGCGGGGGCTATTTCGGGTTTAATTGACTCAAAGCATAGCTCGTTTAAATCATTTTATAGAGTAAAGTACAATTTCAGCCCCTGGGATTTACACCCAATTACACTTTCAACCCTCATTTGAAAAAAAAACGAACAATCAAGTCCCTGTGGTTGTCGATTGGAATCAATCAAGTCTCTTTCACTAATTCCTGTTAATCAATTGTCAGCTGACTTGTGTGTTTCTGTCTTTTTACTTATAAATGGAAGGGCACGATCGTCATTTCGTATCTAATCAACCCTTTCTCCTCACCAGATCTGAAATTCACTCTCCCTCTTTCGTTACTAATTAACATCATGTTACAACATGCAAAACACTAGTTCCTTCTCAATTTCGATCTCTATTTTCCCCCCAAATTAACCATTTCTCCTCACTAAATTAACCCTAGTTCCCTCTGTATGGATTCTGGAACATTAGATGCTGATAAGACTGCGGTAGTGTCCAGTTATTCGTACGGTTATCGGTTCGTTAAAGTGCCAAATAGTGCAGTTTTACAAGGTATGAAGTACCTTTTGTTCGGTAGGTACATTGTACGTAAACGGGTGTGATAGCTGATATAACATAATAAGGGTCACCAATAAAATTGTTCAAGTCGCAAAAATCTTAAAATATATATATGAACACACAAACATAAACAAAATAAAGACTTTTCAAGAAAATCTCAAAGTTGAGTGAAAATCCTAAGTATTTGAGAAACTTAGGGATTTGTAGAATGATTGGTTATTAAATCGTTCCTACTTAAGTTAGGACGTGTAGACCAATTTGTGGGATTGCGCTAGTAGAAAACGCACCCAAAGGTGAGTGTCACTAACCCCTCTTTTTATTGTTTTATATAACGTTTTGGGGGAAGAACACGCCTTAAAAAGGATAATTATACGTTTTTGTATAAAACATGCGTTTGAATAAATTATAAATATATTTTTGTGGAAAATATGGTTTGGAAATGACATGTTATGTTTTTGAGGAAAAACATGGTTTTGAAGACGTGAATGATAGAAAATATGTTTCGGGGGGACACGTAGTCATTTGGTTCTATAACATAGAACCTGTGAGCAAATGAATGCTCAACATACCCAATGAAAATGCAGTCTATACCTCTTTCCCCTATGTTCCTTATCTTTGGATTAATGAGCCTTACCACGGCTCTACAACCCTAAACTCTCAGTTTATGCAGCTTAGGTGGTTTTTTATACCAAAGCTTAAAAGGGGTGGTCTTGTTCCTTTTATTTGGAATCCAACGTAGCAAATAGCAAGCTGTCAACATAGCCTCACCCCAAAAGCCTTCACTTAGGCCCGAATAGGACGACATGGTATTGACTATTTCCTTTAGAGTCCTATTCTTCCTTTCCGCCACACCATTTTGTTCCGGTGTATAAGGAGCTATTGTATGATGTATTATTCCAGTTGATTGGAAATACACTGGATCAATATACTCAGGGGCGGACCTAGCCTTAACCGGGGGGTAACCTCCGCTACGGCTTGGCTTGGAAAAATTTGACGTTTTTAGTGTAAATTTTGGAAAATTTTGATGTTTTTTCGATTTCGTTACGGCTTATTTATAAAACGTTACGGCTTGGCGTGAATCCTAGATCCGCCACTGAATATACTCACCACCTCTGTCCGTATGTATAGTTTTGATCAACCCACTCCGATGAAGTTCTACTTCTTGTTTATAAATTTTAAACTTTTCCAGAGCTTCATCTTTAGCATGCAACAAATAAACATAGCAGAATCTAGTAGCATCATCTATAAACGTTACTGCATACTTTTTATTACCTAGTGATGGTGTAGCATAATAGTCACATAGATCGCTATGTATCAAATCTAACATTTTACTTTTCCTATGAATGAAAGACTTTTTAGTTATCTTATTCACCTTGCAAATATGGCATTTATCATTGCTTATGTTAATAGCTGGAATTAAGCTCATTTTAGGCATTTCTTTAATTCTTTTATAATGTACATGTCCTAGTCTAGCATGCCATAATTCCGAGTCAGACAAGTTGTTAGTATTACTAGTTGAAGGTATGCAATTAACATTACTAGTTGAAGCAACACAAATAGATTCATTCATAAAAGATACATCAACATTCAACATAAACATGCCATTACAAATATAACCAAAACCTACAAAAGTACCATGTCTTGACAAGATATACTTGTCACTTTCCAACACTTGTTTGTAACCGCAATTATTCAACACAATGCCACTTAACAGACTCTTTCGAATTTCGAGCGCATACAAAACATTGTTCAAAAGTAAAGATTTTCCAGAAGTAAAAACAAGCTGCACGGTTCATATTCCTTTAATTGGTTCAGTTGCAATATTCCCCATCTTGATGATAGATTCGTCTTCAATTGGTTGAAAGTCTTTAAACCAACGAATATCCTTGCATACATGGCTTGTTGCACCCGAATCAACCCACCAAGCAATATCATCATCCTGCATATAAAATGCTTCAGAAATTAGTGATACATAATTCTAAACCGAATTATTAATTTGTACTAAATTCTAACCTTGTTTGCCCGGGGCCTTGGACCCGTTAGTGTGACACCCGGCTTTTCAGGCCGTACCGTACAATTGTAACACGTGTTATGAATAGGTAAAAGGTCGTATTTTACTGATTATGATGTTTATATGTGAAATTTAATGAGTTGGTAAATTTAAACCTTGGTAAAAATTATGTTGGCAACGATAAGATAAACGCTTATCGCGTAACGGTTAAAATGCGAAACGAACGTCGGTTACCACCCGATCAGTGTTAAAATCCTAAAAATAGTCTGATATGATTAGAATAATAATTTTAATCATATTCGTGAGGAAAAATAAATTAAAACGCTAAGAAACTCTATTGTTCGAGTTTAAGCGCGTACCGCGCGATGCAGCGCGTATACCGACAAAATACTGTCAACACAGCCTGTCAAGGAAACTGATAATCATTTTAATAATAATTTGATGATTTTATTACTTTAGAATGATAAAAATAAATAAAAACGCTTAAATCCCTATTTTTGCGATTATAAGCGCGTACCGCGCAGCACAACTCGCATACTGCCAAATACCGGCAACGTAGCCAGTCCAGGCAAACAAAATATTTTTCAATGATATTTTGGTAGGTTTATTTTTATAGAGTGTTAAAAATAATTTAAAACGCACTAAAACGGGATTAAAACGCTAGATAAAATACCCGGTATCCAGTAAAATACCAGTGTTTGGCCAACAAATCATATATATATGTATATATACGAGTGAGTTGTGTGTATAGTGATAGATGGCAGCCCATTCCTTCACTTTTCTTGCATGAAAGACACTTGTGCATCTTGGGAAAAGGAGAGGTGAATAATACTCCTAAAATATTCCATAATCTTTCATTGTTCCAAGAAATCTTTATCAAAAATCACTTCATCTCTCTCTCAAACATAGCTGGCCGAACACCCCATATTCAGCCATATTTCAACTTTCTAATCTTGTTCCAAAGAAATCAAACTCATTACAAGGTGTTTACAAGTCCATATGGTGGTCTAGAAGTGATTTCAAGGTGTTTCAAGCAATAATCAAGCCCCAAATCATCAAATTTTACTAAAAATCATTCAAGAACTTGAAGGTATAAAATTTACTTTAAAAACCATGTTCTTGATTCTTGATGATGTTGATGATGATAGAAGTTTCTCAAAGTTCTTGGATAATTCACAAACTTGAAACTAATAAGAAAAGGGGTTTTTATGCAAAATAAAAATGGATATATATATATATATATAGGATAAGGATCATGTGAGAAGTAGTAGGCTATTTGAGAAACTTGAGAAGCATTCTGGACCACACATTTTCCCTAAGCAAAAAAATGCAAAAAAAGGTGAAAAAAATGCAAAAAATTTTTTTTTTTTGAAAAATCGCAGCTTTTTCTTTAAGGATTTAATTTTTTATTTTTTTAAAAAAAAAATTTGGATTTATACACATGTGTATATTGTCAATTATACATATATGTATATACATGTTTAAAATTGAAAAATAAGTGTTATTTAGGGTTTAGCTTTATAGTTTAGGGTTTAGCTTTAGGGTTTAGCATTAGGGTTTAGCATTAGTATTTAGGGTTTAGCATTAGGGTTTAGCTTTTGGGTTTAGCATTAGGGTTTAGCTTTAACTTTTGGGTTTAGCTTTATCTTTATCTTTAGGGTTTGCATTAGGGTTTAGCATTAAGGGTTTAGCTTTAGGGTTTAGTTTTAGCTTTAGGGTTTAGCATTAGGGTTTAACATTAGGGTTTAGCTTTAGGGTTTAGAATTAGGGTTTAGCTTTAGGGTTTAACATTAGGGTTTAGAATTAGGGTTTAGCTTTAGGGTTTAGGGTTTAGCATTAAGGTTTAGCTTTAGTGTTTATGGTATAAGGTTTAGGATTTATAACACATATTTTTTTCAAGTTTAAACATGATACATATATGTATAATTAGCAATATACATATATGTATAGTTAAAAGATTAACAATATACACATGTGTATAAATCCAAAAAAAAATATTTAAAAAAAAATAAAAAATTTAATCCTTAAAGAAAAAGCTGCGATTTTTCCAAAAAAAAAAAAAAATTTTTGCATTTTTTTCACATTTTTTTGCTTAGGGAAAATGTGTGGTCCAGATTGCTTCTCAAGTTTCTCAAATAGGGTGGACTTCTTTTAGGATCCCTACCCTATATATATATGTATACACAACTGTATATGTGTATGTGAGTATATATAAGAGATTGAGTTTGATTTATGATGGATACTTGTTTGGTTAATTTTTCTAAAATGACTTGCATGTAGGTTTTGTCATATGTTCATTTATGAAAAATTGTTGTATGAAATTATGTCTAGATGATTAGATGATGAACATGTCTTGGATTTGCATGAGTTAAAACCGTGGGGTATGGTGGGGCTTGGGTTGGGCTTGGGCTTGGGTTGGGGCATTTGTTGACACGTGGAATGGGAGCCCCCCCATCGCCTGGTTACGTGTCCGCGGGGTATGGCGGGGCGTGAGTTGGGCTTGGGTTGGGTGCACCGCGTGGCAGCAGAATATTAAAAAAAATTTATAAAAAATCACACAACATTTATAAAAAAACCTACAACTTCATTAAAATTTTAAAAATTACATAATCCTAAAAATTACATAATTTCTAAAAATTACAAAATAACAAACCTAGAGCGTTAAATAAATTTCAAAAAGGTCGATCTTGTCGAACGCCTTTCGCTCCTTGCCTCGAAACTCTATGTTCGCCACCGCCACCCGGTCCTCGTGGCTTAACTCGCCGCTCGGAACGGCTTCGTAGTAAGCCTTGAAACGCTCGAGCTTGGGCCGTAGCTCGCGCCATTTATGTTGGCACGCGTTGAGGTTGTGGCAATCGTTACCGACATTATGTCGGTAGGCTGCGAATGCTTCCGGCCAATATTTTGTTTGGCCCGGTGGCCGCCCCTTCATAGCGTCGACGATGCTAGTGACTAGAGCCATTTCTTCTTCATGGGTCCAGGATGCCATAGCGGGGGGGGGGGGGGGGGACCAGTGGGTTAGCCGGTAGGGTTGGGTTCGTGGGAGGGGGGGACCAGTGGGTTGGGAGTTACAATATATAGGGGGTGGTTGGGTGACCAGGTGGCGGTTTGGTTTCCCCCAAACCGTTTGAATTTAAAATTCAAAATTTGAATGTCCGCTATGACGTGGCGGGTGAGCGAATGGGAGGCAGCTAGCTAGCATGGCCATACCGCCCCACGCCCGGCTTGAAAGCCAAGCCCCAAGGGCCACGCCCCAACCCAAGCCCCATACCCCATAGCCTAACTTCAGGTTTGATGCATATAATTTCATATGAAATGATGATAATATGATATATGTGCTTTAGATACTTGTACACGAGCATGCATGATGATATGTGATCTTAAAAAGGGTATTTGAGTATGACTTAGGCCAGGCGGGGTCGATGGTTATTGTTCCGTGATGGGGAGCCATAACGCGTGGAACTATTGATACGCCCACCCCCACCATGAGTTTATAACGCATGGTAATGTAACGCGTGTAAAATTCAACGGCGTGATGGCCAGATTTTGTGAGAGGAATTGTTGGTTGGGGGAAAATTGTTGGGTGTGGTGGTGAGTGATGACCATTGCCACCAAAAAAGGTTGTGAGTGATGGAAAAATGGTTGATGACATGGCGCAACTTGATTGGTGCTTATGAGTGATAGAATTCTATCACTAGTGAACACCCCCTCCCCCTTAGTAAAAATCAGTTACGAGCAGATTATAAACACTAAAATAAAGTTATTTTAAAGTGTTTAGTGACTTATAACTTTGTCATAATGTTTGCTAGCTTTGCATGTTGTACTTGATGCATTAAAAGTTGTAAAATACGTGAAATCGCATGATTTAGGTGACTTAAACAAAAACTGCACTAATCTGATTATAACCACTATTTTAATCAGTAAATAACATGTATTGTGTTAAAATATCAAGTCGTTTCAAGTTGGGATAATTATAGTAACGTTTAACGCAAAACTATGCGTTAAAACGGTAAAAAATCAGCTTTTCGAGTGATTTTTATAAAAATGATTTAGATCAGTAAGTAAACTGATATTTTTAGTTTAAAAATGATTATTTTAACTAATTTTAAGTTTACTTGGTGTTTGGTTGGTCATACGTGATTTCCGACGCCCGAAACCGTTACCGAATCGCTAAAATACGCATTTTTCAATATACACTAGTATAGGTAAATTTTTGGGTGAACCTTATGTGTTAAAATGTGTTATGTGATTTAAACATGAGAATGTGAAAATATGTTAAGTTTTTAACATGATATTCGAAATCTAGCTTACGCATGTATGCTTGTACGTTTTGTGCGGTAGAAACGGTAAAAATTGCGTTAAACGTGAAACTTGATTGTCGGGCATGAAATTTGATACATATAAGATATTTTATGTATATTTGCTTTAAAATGACAAAATAGATAAGTTAACAAGATTTCGCGTGTTTCGGTGTTAAATTATGTGAACGTTTATGTATATATATTACGACGCGCAAATCATAGATATATTGCGTATAAACGGAAGAGTTAACGGATTTACACAATAATGGTCACCAATAAAATCGTTCAAGTCGCAAAATCATAAAAATACATATATATGGACTCATATATATATTAACGTGCCAACATAATAAAAAATGATAACTTTTTGAGAAAATCTCAAAGTTATGTGATAAAGAAAAGGAAAAACTTAGGATTTTTGTGTTATGTATATTGATTTAAAATCGTTCCTATATATATAATAGGACGTGTAGAAATCAATCTCTGAGATTGTGCTATTTAAAATACGCACCTAAAGGTGAGTGTCACTAAACGCCTCTTTTTACTGCTTTGTATATATTTTGGGGGTAGAACACGCGAATAAAAGGATTTAATAATGTTTTTGAAATAAAAACATACCTTTTAATATAAAATATATATATTTTCATTGAAAATATATGGAGTTTGATAAGTCATACGTTTCGAGGTAAAACGTTTTAATGAATGAATGATTGGAGGAAATTGGGATGGTACGGTGTTTCCAAGGCGAAACAGACCGTAAAGTTGGGACGAATGCCGGCCTGGGTCTCGAGTGATGGAGATTCAGGGGATTCGTACAATTACGTGTATTAAATTTTCATATTAGTAGGATATATATATTGTACGTGAGGCAGACATCATATTGTTCTCAATGAGGACACTGCGCCCTTGATGTCGTTTAATCATTTAAGTATTGCACGCGATGAATTGTTGGTAGATCTATCGGGTTGACAACCCCGTCGTGACCGGTCGGCCCGTGTCAAGTCAAACGACGAATTTAAATTTTGTTTATTGTCTAGCATTGATTATCCCTGCATGGTTAATATATAGTTCGTATCATCTAGCTAACATACGAGTTTGAAAATTGACGCAATAATTTAATATACAAAACCTGGGCAAAAGTGCTATTGTCGGGTTGATGAACCGACGGAAGGCCCATGGATTTTATTAAGGAAGTAAAATGGACTTTCTGAAATATTATGAATGTTTTCAAATAAACACCTAATCAGAAAGTTTTCCTTTGGAATAATTTGTTTGTATGTGAATATGTGAACTCACCTTCCTTTGTGTTAAGACTTGATTTTAACGTGTTCTACAGGTACTTGAGTTCGGCTTCAGGAATTATGGCGTATCTTGTGGTTGTTGATGCATGTTTTGTCACTTAAATATGTTGGACCAACTTCAAAACTTTCTGGGACAAATGTAATAAGATCCGTAAGGATCAAACACAATTTAACTATGTCGTGGTTGTGTCATGTTTTGGGACGTCATGTTTAAAAACTTATGTTTTAGTTAAGTTAATATGTCTAACAATTAAATGCATCAAACATCAAGATAGAAATGGGCACCAGCTTCCGTCACCACTACGTTTTATATTCCGCTGTGACGTTTTTGGGGTGTGACAGAAGTTGGTATCAGTGCCAATGGTTGTTAGCGAACTAGATGTTTTCGGAGGAAAACACTAGACTTCAACCGAAGAATTTTGAGATTTAAATTCCAAAGTTCTCGAAGCCAAGATTTTTAAATAAATATGAAAAATTTTATCATGTATGAAAACCCTTATTTGTTTATTGATACGTGGTCGAATAACGGTGCTTGTATATGTTTAAGTTTGGGTTTTTACTCGACTTTTAATCTTGAAAAACCTACTTTTAATTAGATTTGTGTTTTGCAGGTTTAACGAAGTTTAAGGTGCTTTTCGGGAGCTTTACGTGCCATCGGGATGAAAAACGGACAATCGGGACGCGTTACGGATCAAATGGGAGTGCAAAATGGAAAATTGGAGATTTGAAGTTGGAGAGGCCGTCGCCGACGGGCTCTAGGCCCTCCGGGACGGGCTCTAGAAACTCCCGTCAGCCAACTTTGCCCGTAACCAGTCAAACAAGCCGTCGCAGAAAATCAGCAAATCTAGAGGGCGTCGCCGACGGGGTTTGGGCCGTCGGCGATGGGCTCCCGTTTGTTCAATCGCGAAACTTGTGTTTTCTTGATATTTTGACGAGTTGAAACGGTTCCGGGGGCCATTATTCGAGAGTTACGAGTCATGATGGTTATAAACATCATCTAATCATCATCTAAGAGACACACCTACCTCTCTAATCCACACCTAACATCTTTCTTTCACCTCTAACATCAAAACCCTAACCAATTCTCTATAATCCCTAACCTTCAATCATTCCACCATCACCACCATCTTCAACCTTCCATCATCACCTTCAACCCTAACATCCACCACTCTTGAAGACTCAAGGTCATGGCTCCGTGTTCGTGTTCGTTGGCCGGTGATCGCGTCCACCCAACCATGAGCGGCTAGTCTCTTCGGTTTCACCCCAGTGTAGGTAGTTGTATTTTCTAGGGTTTCTGCATTTGTTCTTTGATTCGACTTTGTGACAACTTGTATTGATTTTTGAAACCATTGACAATAGTTTACATTTGTTTCGTATTCGTAAATTGTCGAACGATGTTAAAAGTTATGACTTTGTAAAATGGTTATGTGTAGTTATGCGTTGTCGTGGTTAGGATTTACTTGTGTTGATTACAAAGTGCATTCTTGTCCGTTCTTCGGGACGTTGATAGTTATTGACACCTAAGTCACGGTACACTAAATCCGCTAATCGTATGCAATTGAGTTGAATTAAAACATGTAGGAACCCTAGGACTTAAATTACCCATTAGGAAACCCTAATTAAGACACCCAAGTAATTTCGTACAAACCCTAGAATTTTCAGAATCAGGATTAGGGCCCCTAAAACTCAGGGGGGTATTCCCTACTTGACGATTATCTTAATAACTTGCGGACGAAGTTAAAATTTTAAAAAACTGTCGACTCAGCTAGGCTAGTCCCACACGTGGCAACCCTATGCATAAAATACGTGTTTACGCGGGCCGCGTAAGGATAGTCTTAATGTTACGCGGGCCGCGACAAGTTCAAAATTCACCTATAAATAGAGGATGTTGGGACTTGATTCTGGGCACAAAAACGACGAAGAAACTCCAAATACGCGCTAAGATATCGTCCAATTACTCTCAAAACACACACGAAACACAAATTAGTATAGCGGGGTGCTGCAGAACAGGGTAATAACTCGATCGCTATTACGATTCATTGTCCGATCGATCAATATATCCAATGGATGTTTAAGTGCTGCCCACATTAGGGTTATACTTTGTCGTTCGTCGTTAATTCGATGAATGTTTAAGTATCGTACTTTGTCGTTCGTCGTTAATTCGATGGATGTTTAAGTATCGCACTTTGTCGTTCGTTGTGAGAATTTGATCTCGTGAGTTATCGTAAAGGCTGTATTAAGTTACTAACCTAGTTGTGTGCATGTTATTTAAATTAGGTTAAAAGACTAATCAGTAGTCTAAACTCTGCTCGTATAAATCTGAAATATTATCACAAGGTAGCTTCACTTTGGAATTTTTAAGGTACGGATCCTTACCCCACTCTTTATTGCTTCATTTTTTTATAAACCACTAAATTACTATATCTTTTAAAAACTCCTTACGTCTTTGATTATCGATTCATTTGACAGTCCGTTCGATTCCTATTCAAATCATTTGATTTAGCTTTCATGTCATGCGATAGTATTATGTTGTTATACTCATTATCGCATGTTCCAATATATGTTCCGTTTTGTTATGAAAATAAGTTTTATAAGTTATGTGAATAAGACCATTTGTACTCTGATACCCTGAGTATCGCTTCTCGTGGAGTGTCCCACGAGCATGTTGTTGCGGCATCGACATCATGTGCTCCATCCGTGACGGAGAGATCAGTTCACGGCGTCTCTTAAGTACAAGTGTGGTACATATAAGCTATTAGGAGGCGTATGGATCGATCCTAGGATTTAAGTTAAGGAGGTGGATAGCGGGTATGCCAACTCGCCATCTCATGTGACAATTTTGCAGGAGTAGCTACCTGTGTATTGTCATGTTTTAGTTTGCTCATGGGTACATCCGTAAGATATGATTATGAAATTATGTTCTTGCATCGTATCATTTTCGCATAAATTTCCATCCGGATAATATTTCATATAAAGCATTATTTGTTCTTTGAGCCTATAAATTCCGTACTGAGCATTCGGCTCATTCCGTAAAATTTTTGTATATACAGGTCAGCAGGTTACTTTGGGCGGGAGAGAGAGAGAAGAATAAAGCCTAGGAATAAATCTGAAGATGTTAGTTAATTAAGTTGAAAGTCTCCGCTTGTATATTAACCTTAAGTTTATTTGTCGTGTAGTTGTATCCTTATCAAATAAATAAATAGAATTATGACTTTTGTTTATGATCCTATTATTGTGACACGTCAGCCCTTCCGGGTTGGGGTGTTACAGCTATGGTATCAGAGCAAAGGCTCTTTCCTGTAGAAAACTTGAAGATAGTAATTAAAACCTGTGAGGAATGGGTAGATATTTATGATAGGATTTAACTTGATCTCTTATTTGGTTTAACTCCTATGTCTATTCGTATAGATGCCTCCTCGTCGTCCGCCCCGTAGGAGTACTCGTACTAACCATGTGCGTAACAACACTTCTTCGAATGAGACTCCAGTTGATCCAAACGTAATTAATGCTATCAACCAGGCTGTTGCCGGGTTGCTTCCAAACCTTGTTGCTCAAACAGCTGAGGCCGTTATTCAACAAACTCGTCATCCAGAACGCACTAACACTAATCCAACCTCTGGTGGTGAAACTCGTGAGAATACCACAAACAATATTACTTATAGTATAGACATATGGATTAGCAAATTCCAAAAACAAAAGCCAAAATCCTTTAGTCACGCTACTAATCCAGTCGAAGCAAGAAACTGGATAGCTCATGTTGAAAAGATCTTCGGAGTTCTTGGAGTTCCGGAGCAATACAAAGTTAGATTGGCTACCTACAAATTTGAAGATGACGCACAAACTTGGTGGGAAGGATATAAGCATGTCAAAGGAGGGGATGATTTCGACGCTAATCTTTCGTGGGTCGACTTTCGTACCATCTTTTACGACAAGTATTTTTCTACCGCTGATAAAGAAGCTTATATCAGGGAGTATGCAGTGATTCGACAGGGAAGTGATGAACCAGCCTCTGAGTTCATTACTCGATTTTCAAGGTTGGCTAGTATTGTAGGAGATGTTGCAGGATCAGCAGAAGTCCAGGCAGAAAAATGCAAGTGGGCAGTCAATGATCGAATTCGGAAGTCGATCATGTATATGAAATTTAAGGATATCACCGAAGTTGCTGATGCAATCAAAACTTTGAGTTCGAAATGAAAGAATTTTTATCTCAAACTGGGGATAATAAGAAGAGAAATAGGGAAGGACAATTTAAGCAGGAAATCGGCCAATCATCCACTACGCCACAGCATCAAGATCGCAAAGTGCAAGGAAATCAAAACTCTGGAAATCAGGCACGTCCATGGCAACCTAGACTGCAAAACCCGAGGCCTGCTCAAAACCAGATTCCGTTGTATGCAGAACCTATTAGAGCTCAACCACTGAATCAACATGTAAACCCAAATCAGATTACATATCCTCTATGTTATACTTGTGGTAAGCGACATCAGGGCGTATGTCACCGAAGTACAGGAGCATGCTTTAGATGTGGCCAAACCGGACACATGATCAAGGAGTGTACAAAGAAAGACACTAAGAAGAATAACCGACCAAACGTTGCACCACCCAATGTTGGAGGAAGAGTTTTCGCACTTTCTGCTACTGATGCTGCTAATGCCCCAGGTACTGTGTCGGGAACCCTTTAGCTTGGTAAACATAGTATCTATGTGTTATTCGATACAGGAGCGACTCATTCTTTAGTATCCCACTCGTTTACTAAGTACCTTCCGATAAGACCAACTCTCTTAAATCATACCTTAACCATTTCCACTCCCATGGAAAATTCATCCGTAATCACTTACGTATATAAGGATTGTCCGATCCATATTGAATCTATTGTGTGTAAGGCCGACCTATTTCCAATACATATGTGTGACTTTGATGTTATTCTAGGAATAGATTGGTTGTCTAGACATCACGTAACTATAGATTGTCATTCTCGCCGTGTTATTTTCGGTGATCTTCATCATCCTGATATTATATATCAGGGAACTCAAGCTCATAAATCTCTTAAAATTATCTCTGCGCTCAAAGCTCGAAAATTCATATCAAGCGGCTGTGCTGGATTCCTAGCATCGATTAGGGATACTTCTGCTAGTGTTAAGAGTATCGATAGCCATTCCGTTGTTCGTGAATATCCTGATGTATTTCCGGATGAACTACCAGGATTACCACCCGACCGTCAGGTAGAATTCACCATCGACTTGATTCCTGGTGCCGAACCTATTTCTAAAGCTCCATACCGTATGGCTCCAATGGAACTGAAGGAGTTGAAGGAACAATTGCAAGAATTGTTAGATCTAGGATTCATAAGACCCAGTGTTTCACCTTGGGGTGCTCCGGTATTATTTGTGAAGAAGAAAGACGGTAGTATGCGTTTATGTATTGACTACCGAGAGCTAAACAAGATTACTATTCGTAATCAGTATCCTCTGCCTCGCATTGATGATCTCTTTGATCAACTTCAGGGGGCTCAGTTCTTTTCAAAAATCGACCTGAGGTCCGGGTACCATCAGCTAAAGATCAAAAATGATGATGTTCCCAAGACCGCCTTTCGTACTCGTTATGGTCATTACGAATTTTTAGTTATGCCCTTTGGGCTAACTTATGCACCCTCAGTCTTCATGGATTTGATGAATTGCGTATTTCACAAATTCCTAGACAAATTCGTAATTGTTTTTATCGATGACATTCTGGTATATTCCAAGAGTCGTGAAGAGCATGAAGCACATCTACATGCAGTACTTGGAACCTTGCGGCAGGAAAAGTTGTACGCTAAGTTTTCCAAATGTGACTTTTGGCTTAGCCAAGTGGCATTTCTAGGACATGTCATATCAACAGAGGGAATTATGGTAGACCCAACAAAGGTTGAAGCTATTACAAAATGGCCAAGACCCACTTCTGTTACCGAAATACGAAGTTTCTTGGGTCTTGCTGGCTATTACCGAAGATTTGTTGAAAGATTCTCGGTAATTGCTTTACCACTCACAAAACTCCTAAGGAAAGGGGTGAAGTACTCATGGAATGAGGAACAAGAGAAAAGCTTTGAATAATTGAAGAAACGACTCGTATCCTCCCCGATACTCGCTCTCCCTTCTGGATCAGGAGGTTACCAAGTCTATAGTGATGCCTCAAAGAAAGGATTAGGTTGTGTGCTAATGCAACATGGGAAGGTTATTGCTTATGCCTTCCGTCAGTTAAAGCCTTATGAAGTTAACTACCCTACACATGATTTAGAACTAGCCGCAGTCGTCTTTGCACTTAAGATTTGGCGACACTATCTGTATGGTGAAAGTTGTGACATTTTTACCGACCATAAGAGCCTCAAGTACATATTTACCCAGAAAGAGCTAAATATGAGGCAAAGAAGGTGGTTAGAACTTTTAAAAGATTACGACGCAAATATTCAATACCATTCAGGCAAAGCCAATGTTGTAGCTGACGCGTTGAGCCGAAAGAATTCCGGGACTATATCTTGCTTACAAATTCAGCCTCATATTAGGAGGGATCTCGAAAGAATGAACATTTGGCTTCAGGTTAGTAAATCTGATGGATATCTAGCTAGAATGCAGATTGAACCCGACCTCATATCACGAATCAAAGATGCACAAAAGCAAGATGGAGAACTTTGGGCAATTGTGAAAAATCTTGAGGTGGGTAAGCAATCTGAATTTCGTATAGACCATCATGGGGTGATTTGGTGCGGTAAAAGACTTTGTGTACCCGATGACTCCACCCTTCGTGAGTCATTGTTAGCCGAAGCTCACAGCTCACCATTTTCAATTCACCCAGGATCTACCAAGATGTATAGAGATTTAAGACAGAACTTCTGGTGGAATGGCATGAAGGAAGACGTTGCTCGATACGTAAGTAAATGCCTCACTTGCCAACAAGTGAAAATTGAACACAAACGAGCAAGCGGTCTGTTGCAGCCATTGGATATTCCCATATGGAAGTGGGATGAGATTACAATGGATTTTGTTACTGGTTTGCCTAAGACATTCAAGAAGAATGATGTTGTATGGGTTGTTGTCGATAGATTGTCGAAGTCAGCACATTTTCTACCAATTCAGCAAGGATTTTCGGTTAATAAGTTATCCGAAATATTTCTTCAAGAAATTATTCGACTCCATGGCACACCATCTTCCATTGTTTCTGATAGAGACCCACGTTTCACCTCACGATTTTGGAAAGGTTTTCAGGCAGCTTGGGGTACACGACTGAAGTTTAGTACGGCTTTCCATCCACAAACAGATGGGCAGTCGGAACGCACGATTCAGACCTTGGAAGACATGCTCCGAGCATGTGCACTTGAATGGTCTGGAAACTGGGATGAATATCTATGTCTTGTTGAGTTCGCTTACAACAATAGTTGGCAAGCAAGTATTGGCATGGCACCTTTTGAGCTTTTGTACGGTCGGAAATGTCGCGCACCGATATGCTGGGATGAAGTTGGAGAAAAGATTATTGAAGGGCCAGAACTAGTTCAGATTACAAATGAAAAAGTCACTGTGGCCCGAGAAAAACTGAAAGAAGCTCAGAGCAGACAAAAGAGCTATGCAGATCAAGATAGACGACCACTCGAATTTAAAATTGGCGACCACGTTTTCTTAAAGGTATCACCTTGGCGTGGCGTTCGTAGATTTGGAATTAAAGGGAAGCTTAGTCCCCGTTTCATCGGTCCGTTTGAAATCCTTGAAAGAATTGGAGAAGTGTCATATCGACTGGCTTTACCGCCTCAACTCTCTCACGTTCATAACGTTTTTCATGTCTCCTCGTTAAGAGGATATAATTATCATCCACTCCATGTCATTAGTTATCCGTTACTTACAATTCACGAAGATTTGTCCTACGAAGAGGAACCAGAAGCCATCTTAGATCGACAAGAAAGGGTTTTGCGTAGGAAAGTAATTCCGTTTGTTAAAATCCTTTGGAAAAATCACTCTGAACACGAAGCAACATGGGAATCTGAAGAATCAATTCGCTCTCTATACCCTAATCTATTCTAGTAATAGAATTTTAGTCGAGTAAAGGTAAATCTTGCTCTTTGATATATGTTCATTTGTTTCTGTTTACGGTCATTCATGCTTTATCTTATGTGAATATATCTTAGCTATGATTAAGCATATCTATGTAGGAAATATCAGTACCAATAGTCACTCTAGTATCTGTAAGTCTCCATTGACTTTTCGTACGGTAAGATATTTTATTAAGATGCGTTATAGGAAGACCATTAGGGCACAAATGTAAGGTAATTGACAATTATAGTCATGAACGTAACTATGAATTTCAGATACACAGGTGTGTTTAAGAGATTCTTGTTATATAAGTTAGTAACTCTGCTATGAAAGTTCCGTTTTCGTTACTTATGCGATAGGTTATGTTCTTATTTGAAAATTTTCGAGGACGAAATTTCTTTTAAGGGGGTAATAGTTGTAATAACCATAAATTTAAAATCATTATTCTAGAAATAAAAGAATAATAATAATTTAGAATAAACTAAACATTTATCTTATAATCCATCCTTCTGTATATCAACCAAAACTATTATTAGTATTTATAAATTACCCATTAGGAAACCCTAATTAAGACACCCAAGTAATTTCGTACAAACCCTAGAATTTTCAGAATTTTCAGAATCAGGATTAGGGCCCCTAAAACTCAGGGGGGTATTCCCTACTTGACGATTATCTTAATAACTTGCGGACGAAGTTAAAATTTTAAAAAACTGTCGACTCAGCTAGGCTAGTCCCACACGTGGCAACCCTATGCATAAAATACGTGTTTACGCGGGCCGCGTAAGGATAGTCTTAATGTTACGCGGGCCGCGACAAGTTCAAAATTCACCTATAAATAGAGGATGTTGGGACTTGATTCTGGGCACAAAAACGACGAAGAAACTCCAAATACGCGCTGAGATATCGTCCAATTACTCTCAAAACACACACGAAACACAAATTAGTATAGCGGGGTGCTGCAGAACAGGGTAATAACTCGATCGCTATTACGATTCATTGTCCGATCGATCAATATATCCAATGGATGTTTAAGTGCTGCCCACATTAGGGTTATACTTTGTCGTTCGTCGTTAATTCGATGAATGTTTAAGTATCGTACTTTGTCATTCGTCGTTAATTCGATGGATGTTTAAGTATCGCACTTTGTCGTTCGTTGTGAGAATTTGATCTCGTGAGTTATCGTAAAGGCTGTATTAAGTTACTAACCTAGTTGTGTGCATGTTATTTAAATTAGGTTAAAATACTAATCAGTAGTCTAAACTCTGCTCGTATAAATCTGAAATATTATCACAAGGTAGCTTCACTTTGGAATTTTTAAGGTACGGATCCTTACCCCACTCTTTATTGCTTCATTTTGTTATAAACCACTAAATTACTATATCTTTTAAAAACTCCTTACGTCTTTGATTATCGATTCATTTGACAGTCCGTTCGATTCCTATTCAAATCATTTGATTTAGCTTTCATGTCATGCGATAGTATTATGTTGTTATACTCATTATCGCATGTTCCAATATATGTTCCGTTTTGTTATGAAAATAAGTTTTATAAGTTATGTGAATAAGACCATTTGTACTCTGATACCCTGAGTATCGCTTCTCGTGGAGTGTCCCACGAGCATGTTGTTGCGGCATCGACATCATGTGCTCCATCCGTGACGGAGAGATCAGTTCACGGCGTCTCTTAAGTACAAGTGTGGTACATATAAGCTATTAGGAGGCGTATGGATCGATCCTAGGATTTAAGTTAAGGAGGTGGATAGCGGGTATGCCAACTCGCCATCTCATGTGATAATTTTGCAGGAGTAGCTACCTGTGTATTGTCATGTTTTAAGTTTGCTCATGGGTACATCCGTAAGATATGATTATGAAATTATGTTCTTGCATCGTATCATTTTCGCATAAATTTCCATCCGGATAATATTTCATATAAAGCATTATTTGTTCTTTGAGCCTATAAATTCCGTACTGAGCATTCGGCTCATTCCGTAAAATTTTTGTATATACAGGTCAGCAGGTTACTTTGGGCGGGAGAGAGAGAGAAGAATAAAGCCTAGGAATAAATCTGAAGATGTTAGTTAATTAAGTCGAATGTCTCCGCTTGTATATTAACCTTAAGTTTATTTGTCGTGTAGTTGTATCCTTATCAAATAAATAAATAGAATTATGACTTTTGTTTATGATCCTATTATTGTGACACGTCAGCCCTTCCGGGTTGGGGTGTTACAAGGAGTATGATGATTATTATAATGAATACCCTCAACCGGTATACGAGAAACCACAAGATTCGATGCATTCCAAGCTTGATGCTCTCATGAACATGGTGAAAGAATATCACCAGGATATCAAAGATATGAAGAAAGCGAATGAAGTTAGAGATAAAGCCCATGAAGCATTGGTGGTGCAAGTGGGTCAATTAGCGGAGGAATTAGCCCAACTTAAACGAGACCAAGAGGTTTGGGCCAATGGTACAATAGTAGATGGTGAAGTGGTGGAAGAGGTTATCGATCTTCCCGAGCAAGAAAATGAATGTTTGAACCGAGCGGAAGACATCACACCGCGAGACGAGTCGGATTCGAAAGATGCCCACGTTCATATCCATCCTTCTCCCATACTTATCATTCCAACCAACAAAGTTGGGGATGCGGGTTCGGGTATAAGGATTCGAAGGGTGGCGTTGCAAGACATAGGCCAGTTTAGTAAGAAGCGACCCCAAAGTTGTACAATATACATGCCGAGCAAAATAAAAAGAGAATGGATCCGGCATGCCAAATACCGAGCGTATGTAGGCAACTCGGTAGGAAAATGTGCACTTCGACCACCATGAGAGGCAAATCAGGTATAATTGTTGTAGAGTTTGTACTATTATTCGTTTTATTTTTATTTTTTTTTTTATTTTTATTTTTTTCTTTTCTTAGTTAAATGAACTTTATGGGTGTGTTCCCTATATAACCCTCACAAGTCTCTCGTCCTCCCGAGCTATCGGGAGGTTTAAAAGGGCTTGTTGCATAAGCTAAATGCAACCGTGATTCCTACGAAAGTGAGTTAGGTTTGTTGTTATTGTAAATTAATTTTCCACATACATCAAGGTAAACTAACGTATGATTTGGTAATATCTTCATAAAAGTGGTAGAACTAGGTAGCTAATAAATTTTAATGGTTGTGAGAAGCATGCTTCTACACAAGGGTTAAGATTTGTAGGTAAATTATGTTCGTGGGACGACCGCTTTCTTGAAGAGAAGAAGAGCACACGAGGAATGAGCTCAAAAATCAGGTGCATACGTTTCTTTTTACTTTTGATTCTTAGCTTAGTAATAAGTGGATTGTATTTTGTATTTTATTTCCGGGGTGAAATTTTGGGGAGGTTAGCCGTGTCACATCCCTTGTGCGTTAAAAGCTCCATTCTTGCACATTGAGGACAATGTGTACCTCAAGTGTGGGGATGGGGGAGTAAACGTTTTTCGATTTTTGACCCATTCATTTAAACACTACACATTGAGGACAATGTTGACCTCAAGTGTGGGGATGGGGGAAAATTTCAAAAATTTCTTGTTTCAAAAGCGATCTTAAAAGCACAAGTAACTAAGTCAACGAGGGATGGCACAACCCATTTGGTCTTTTGTCATGGTCAAGTTCAAATTAATAGCATGAAGGGTATTTAGCGGGTGGTTATTTGGGAATAATTTGCCTAAGGAACTAGCATTTTATGCATATCACATACCATACCCTTATACGTGAGGTTTTGAGCCACTTTTATATCATAGATTTACATATACATGTTTCTTTGTTTGAGTGGACCATTAGTTGCGTATTGTAGAACTTGCAACTTTTGATACGTTCGAGACCATAGACCGAATACAAGCACGAGAATGATTAATGCATTAGGTAAACCTTTTCCTTTTACACCATTTTTATATCCTTACCCAAAAATTATCCCCTAGTAGCCAATTTTGAGCCTAATCCTTTCGTTTGACCACCCTTTAGCCCATAACCTTAAAACCTTTTTCTTTTAAACCCGTGTGATGGAAATTCGATTATAGGAATCAAGTTTGTATATTCGTGGTTTGTTTGTTTGCATATAAAAAAAATAAAATAAAAAATCATTGAGAAAAGAACAAAAATATATGTTCTTAGTTTGAGAAATAAAAGGCGAAAACTTGTTGCCTTCTAGTTTGATTTTGTTAGTTAGTTATGCATAGAATAATTGCTTTGTAATAAAATTGAATTTTCATCACCTTAGCCACTTTAAAATACCCTATTTCCTACCCTTAGCCTAGCCCCGTTACAACCCATTCAAAGACCCTATGACTTGTGCTTAGTATTCGTGTTCGGTGGCGGAGAATGATTGAGTTGCAAGCCTATGCAGGTACGTGTTCTAATCGGTTTTGAGGGTTAGTTGTTGAAGTGCTAATACATTATGAAAATTAGCCAATTTATAAACCGAGTAGAGAGAACATTGTGAGGGATGGGCATGAATTGTTGGTTTCACGGGCAAGTTAATCTTGGATAACTATTTTATATGTGAATGCTCACTTTACCGTTAAATATGTTGAAAATTGTAAAGAGTTTGAACTTTAGTATGACAATTGACCTTAACCTTTGTCTCGGGAATGGGGAATGTATTCATTGTTCGACCCACGTGAAAGTGAAAAACAGATTTTGCTTGAGGGCAAGCAAAAGACAAGTGTGGGGATGTGATACGTGGTCGAATAACGGTGCTTGTATATGTTTAAGTTTAGGTTTTTACTCGACTTTTAATCTTGAAAAACCTACTTTTAATTAGATTTGTGTTTTGCAGGTTTAACGAATTTTAAGGTGCTTTTCGGGAGCTTTACGAGCCATCAGGATGAAAAACGGACAATCGGGACGCGTTACGGATCAAATGGGAGTGCAAAATGGAAAATTGGAGATTTGAAGTTGGAGAGGCCGTCGCCGACGGGCTCTAGGCCGTCCGGGACGGGCTCTAGAAACTCCCGTCATCCAACTTTTCCCGTAACCAGTCGAACAAGCCGTCGCAGAAAATCAGCAAATCTAGAGGGCGTCGCCGACGGGGTTTGGGCCGTCGGCGACGGGCTCCCGTTTGTTCAATCGCGAAACTTGTGTTTTCTTGATATTTTGACGAGTTGAAACGGTTCCGGGGGCCATTATTCGAGAGTTACGAGTCATGGGGGTTATAAACATCATCTAAGAGACACACCTACCTCTCTAATCCACACCTAACATCTTTCTTTCACCTCTAACATCAAAACCCTAACCAATTCTCCATAATCCCTAACCTTCAATCATTCCACCATCACCGCCATCTTCAACCTTCCATCATCACCTTCAACCCTAACCTCCACCACTCTTGAAGACTCAAGGTCATGGCTCCGTGTTCGTGTTCGTTGGCCGGTGATCGCGTCCACCCAACCATGAGCGGCTAGTCTCTTCGGTTTCACCCCAGTGTAGGTAGTTGTATTTTCAAGGGTTTCTGCATTTGTTCTTTGATTCGACTTTGTGAAACACAACTCAAAAGTGTGTGAAATAAAAATCTGGGTGCAAATGGGAAATAACCTTTTTGTAAGGTATCTACCTTTGATTGTTCTGCATATCCCCTTTTCAGAAAATCAGCTTTTAACTCGTTTTTGTCAAAGGAAGTTTTACCTTTCTGATCGTCGAGTTTGAAGACTTCTGATATTGATTGCGGAGTGATTTTAATCACTTTACCCTGTATCGAGGAGTTAATGGCTATGACTTTATCGTCTTGTTTTTCAAGCGTCGCCTTTTTCCAGAACTCTCTCTGGGTTTGCAAGTAAATGGGAGCATCTGCTAACAACAAAGTTTTGTACTTTGATTCAGACAGTGTGTCGATGATGGAATCGAAGGTGTGGTTGTTTGAGGGTTTTGTGAGAAGACCCAAATAGTTGTGAGGGGATTTGTATGGTATCTCAACGGATTCAGCGCCTGTTTGAGCGACCTCTTTTGAGGATGATGGTGATTTTGATTTTGATTTCGATTTTGATTTCGTCATTTTTGATGAGGAAGATCGAAGAATGCTTTGAGAAGGAAGGTTTGGAAACTGCTTTGAGAAGAGAATTTTAGAATTCAATTCGACAGTGTAAAACCCTGTTTGGGGGTTTTGATCAGGGTTTTATTTAGGGAAAAAATGATCGCTGATGTGGCAGCGGTTATTATGATCTGAAGGCTAAAAACTGACCACGTGTCAACCTCTGATGATATGGATGAAGAATGGCGGACAGTTGTTTTAAGAGCCACTGATGTATCAAGCATCAGTAGTTACAACGGTAATAATGTGATGACAGTGGAAGATTTTTACTATCAGTGGATAGCATATCAGTGGATAAGACACTGATTTTGAGCATCAGTGCTTGCCAAGCAAAATGAGGATCAGTGGTTGACTTTCAGCAGTGGATAGTAATTAGGAAACAGACGTTTGAACAAAACAGTGGTTAAGGATAATATGATGGTGGTGATTTGAAAGATTAGTATGTCAGCAATGGTTTTAAGAATTTTCATTCAGGGTTTTGTCACATGTCAATTACACATGTTGAAATTTTTACAACTCCTTGACAGTGGTTTAGTACCCCAGATGATAAGAACTTTTTACAAGGGCAACTCATTTTCGTTTAATATCAAGTTAAAACATGAGTGCCCCCAGTAGTTTTAAGCACTGTTTGGCAATCAACCTTTAATTAGTGTTTAAAACAAACCTGAGTATGACATGACCTTGACATATGTACCATTTCCTTTTGACCCATTTATGAGGACAATAATACCAACAAAAATAAGGTACTATATCCTGACAGTAAATTGAAACTATTGCCAACAAAAACAAGCATAAGTTCAAAATATATTATTAAAAAAACGAAATAATATATCCTGGTTATTTGAGAAAATCCTTTGAAAAAATGGTTAAAGACTTTTCTGAGAACGACATCAAAAGGAACTGGTATATTTTCAGTAAAACACATAATCATATCATTCTCAAGTTTATGAAAATGGTCAGTGGTTTGACAGCAGTGGTAGGAAACTTTGAATATATTTTGACCACTGTTTGGTACCATTTTCTTGTCAGTTGATTGCAAACAAGAGGACACAAAATCACATAAGTTTTCGAAACCCTGATGTAGATTTTGTTATTATGTGATGATTCTGAAAATTTGTCTAGTCCTCTTTTAAATACATTTACTGGGAATACCAATGTTCCCTGAATTTTCTTAAACCAATGATTGCACATAGTTGCTTAATGACCACAATTACCCCAACCTTTGACTCTAAAGTGTTTTATGTTTATACTCTTTTCTTTTGACTTCAAAAGTTTTGAGATAAACACACTTCTGAGCTTTTGTTAATTTTCTTCTTCCCCTTTCACCCTTCCCATTGATAAGTAATGAATTACTTACTGGGAGGGCTTTATTGAAGGAATACTCAATCCAGAATCATTTTATAGTAATGTTTTAAGAGAATTGGTCGTATTTGCACAAGTTTTCAACCCATCTCACATTACATATGATACGGACTATGTTGACCCCTGATTTTCTTAGTGTATTTTTAACAAAGTTGATTTGTTCCTTTTGAGGATCTCAACCTGTTTTTCAACACATAGGATCAAATGACTAAAGTTTTAATTTCCCTCTTTTTATGTTAGCAAAATACCAATGTTTTTATGAACATGGGCTTTGTTAATCTGAGGTTCATACTTTAGCATCTAATATAATGAAAACATCACAAATTTCATAACAATAGTTGAAATCAATTTTGAAAATAAGAAATAATCTCATAGTTTAACAGATATGTTTTCAGATCTGGAAACCATGAGTGTCTTGTGCATGAAATCACTTGTTGTGTGAAATTTGTGTGTCATATGACATCTTGGTTGATTTACAGAGTTTTTGAATAACCACTTTGAACATGGTTTACTTGGTACTCTGTTTTTCAACTAAATGCACCCATCCTTAGTATCAATGAATTATGATCCGAACTGTTATGTCAAATTGATTGTTAGATCGAATTGTGACTGTCCAGGCTCTGATACCAATTGTTAGGATCGGAGGCTCTCATGATTGTGTTTGTTTGTATAATTTGAACAATGAATGAATTTGAAACAATATTAAGTGCAGCGGAAATGAGTAACAAACTTTGTAAACACAATCAAGGAAGAAAAATAGTTTGATAAACAAAAGCTTTTCATCAATCAAAAGGTTACAAAGCAATTCAACAGATTACAAGCATGCTTACAAACTAAGCTCCCCCTCAGCCTGATACTACAGTGGTTGGTTGCACAAGATGAAAGGATTGAATTGATGAGAATAACTCACTCAAAACGAATCAAATGTAACAGTACAGGGTACTGTTCCATTTATAGACAAACCAAACCGCTGAGGCATCTCAGCTGACGTCACCATGAAAGCGACGTCTAACAGCCTAACAACCTGTATCTACTGTCTTATACAAACACTGCTAAACCTTAACTACTGACTATACATGAAACAGATGATATACTAAACTACTGCTTTCTCTACTCATCAGTGCTTTCCTCAAGGTTGATCAGTCCTTGATTGGGCAGTGCTTTGTCATCAGCAGTTTGTACCAGCAGTGCTTAGTTTCCAGCAGTCTTCTAAGCTTCATCAGTAGTTAGGCAGAACAGCAGCAGTTGTATTCGGGCAGTGGATATAAGATCATCAGCTGTTATAATCACTGTCAAGGGAGAAGACTTAGTGTAAACTGCTGCTTATTGTGAATCCACTGTCATGATCCGGTTTTGGCTTTCATTATCTATTCCTCTGGTAGGGTTCAATCCCAACATTTAGTTTACAAGTTTAGTTAATAAATCATTGTTTTCGATAACATCAATTTGTCGGTTCATTCCGATTTATTTTAAAAACCAAACAAATAAATAAAAATAGCAATCTTCATAATCATCTTGTACATTAGTTGTAAATAGTCTAACTAATCGATCGGGTCGTGCAATACTGACCACCTGCTCTTCGTGGATTCGATACCCGACTTACCCTAGCTACCTAGGTTTAATTGGGTTTTTGACTGATCGGGACGACACGGTCACGTCAACATATATATGGACTCATATATATATTAACGTGCCAACATAATCAAAAATGATAACTTTTCGAGAAAATCTCAAAGTTATGTGATAATTCTAAGAAACAGAGAAACTTATGATTTTTGTGTTATGTATATTGATTTAAAATCGTTCCTATATATATAATAGGACGTGTAGAAATCAATCTCTGGGATTGCGCTATTTAAAATACGCACCCAAAGGTGAGTGTCACTAAACCCCTCTTTTTACTGCTTTGTATATATTTTGGGGGGTAGAACACGCCAATAAAATGATTTAATAATGTTTTTGAAATAAAAACTTACCTTTTAATATAAAATATATATATATTTTCGTTGAAAATATTTTGGGGGGTAGAATTACGAATTCGTCATTGAACCAGAGAGAGCGACCAAAAACCTGTATGCGAATTTGAGGATTGAATTGCGGATAACTGCCTCTGGGAAGTTATAATTCAAATTTTAAATAAATTGCCATAAACTATCTTAAATTTTTGTTACAAAAATTATGACGAATTTCTTAGAAAAATAATTTTCTAAGGCATTTTTCATAAAGCAATTTAATTAAAATATTTTTTTTTCATAAAAACAGTTCGACCCCAGCCAGGACTCTGCCCTTTGGACCCTGCTCCCAGAGGCGCTGCCCCTAGACCCCCGCCGAGGGGGGGGGGGGGGGTTGCCCCTTTGGAACCCCCATTTGAGGCTCCGCCCGTGTACTTGGAATTATAGCAACTCGAACAAGCGTGCACTCCCACACTTCCTAACTTGTTTGATGTATATTATAATTCTCTTTGGCCACCAAATTAATCTCAATTACACTAAAATATCTAACACCAAGTATTTTGTTAACAACCCTTAAATTAAACTATCAAGCATCAGTATTGTGAAGAATATTATATTTGACCTACTAACTGCTAAATAAAGAGCTGCTAAAAGTGTTTTCTAACTACTGACTTGGTGTGTAACGCAATTAAATTCATTTTGTTAAATTTTATGACAACTCTTGTTAAAGTTGGTGAAACTATGAAACCACAATTACATGACTAATAAGATACACAAACATAAACTTGAAGAGCTTTCTGTTTCAAAAACTTTTTTCATATTTGCATACCCTGCTCTAGAATATATACTTAAACATAACTATGTTTAGTTTTACAAATGCATCAAAAACTTTTTTTATATAAGAATTTGATCGTATTACTCGCCTATCCTCGTGACCAAATCTCGCTAGTTGTATTCTACTAGCTAAGCAGTATAACTGTACATATTGAGAACTATCATGATATGTTGTTTTAACAACTATGACTAAAATTCATTCTCACTTTTAATTTGGTAAAAATAAATAAATTATGAATTGTTGGGGGCATAAAAACTAATAAAAGAATATATCTATATATTATTTTTATAAACATACATGACAACATGAATACCAAAGCCAAAAGGCAAAGAAAAACTTCAAAGACCAAAAAAACATGGTTAGATCTTTTTAATAAAATAAACAATTTGACCCTTTTGTAACTAAAGCCATTTACACCACCAGCATCTTCAACTCCACATCCCTGCAGTTAACACCAAACCTATTCACAGATTCTGTTGACCTTTTAACGATACGGTTGACTAATTTTGACTCTACCAAAGACTATCATCTCGCATACTTGACGCTCATCATAAGTTTTTGCCTCTCCCCTTCAACCTCGGCAAGTTGCAGGCTTAATTGCGTGTAGCGCTCGTGCATTTCATTCAATTCGGTTTCTACGTTTACGTACTTGCTCTTGATCTCCAATGTGTCTTTGATCAGCTCATTGATGTCCCGGAAGCTTCTAAAAATTGCTTCTTCGTCACTATGTTGTTTAAGGAAAGAACTGCAAAAATATAAAAGATTGTCATGTGTGACAAGTGTTCGATATGAATGACAAAAATTACCTTTGAAATTGAATATTCGATTTCTTCTTCACCATAAGTGCTCCGGCGAGCTCGATCTCTAACGCCAGCACTCTCCCTAATGCGTTTCCATCTCCCGTGAAATTTTTAAATCGTGGGTACATGCACTCGAGTTCTTCATTTGCCTTTTGTAACAAAGTAATGATTAGAACTTTATTTTTATGGCCCGTATCCTATAGGAAATGAGTTTTACATAGGGGTGTTTAATGGGACGTGTTCATGGTTTGGTGGGTTCAAATTGAGTTATCATTTATTTTTAATAACGAGTTTTCGTAGGTTGACGCGAACACACGACCCATCAACATGAAATTTTTATTTTATTTTTATATCAATGCTCTAAAATTTCAAATTTACAACCAAAAATGCAAATGTATATAAAACTGTTACGTTTAAACTATAAAATATGACATTTAATTCTCTTTTATCTATTACATTTGATATAATAAAACATACGTTTTTAAAATGTATAAAAAGAATATATGGGATGAACAGGTCAACTTGTGAACCCATTGGGTCAACACGAACACCGTTCATTTAGCTAAAGGTATCCGCGAGTTCAACTCGAAACTGACCGAACCCGTTTAAACAAAACCCAAACCCCAAATTTGGTGCTAGGTTCACGTCCCGACAAAGATTGACCCCTAATTTTATGTATATTGAAAATCATAGCTCTAATTACCTTGTGTAGTTGCATAAGTTCCCTCTGCAAATCTTGAAAACATGAGCCACAACTCATCATTGCAAGAATCGATCTCTCGTTTTTCATCTTTTCCAACTACATTACAATAAAAGAAACAAGGTCGATTACCATATTTAAGATTGTAAAAACTATAGGTTACAAATCAACGTGTTTATATAGAAATGGGAAAATTTGAGTTGTATTTAGTTCGTGACGGTCAAATGTAGAAAATTAGCTAAAACTTAAACACATTGAATGGGTCAAAACTCACCTAACATGTATTCCTATGCTTAAATATTAGATATAAACTTCAAGTATTTTCATAATAGAGTAAAGTACACTGATGGTCCCTGTAGTTGACCAAAATTTTTGATTTGATCCCTAGCTTTTCTAAAGTACATAGATGGTCCCTATGTTTGCACTTTGTAACACATTTAATCCCATCTTTTTTTCCAAAAGTACATGGATGGTCCTTGTCGTTTGCACTTTTTGACGCATTTAGTCCCTAACTTAGACATGCAAAAACCTTTAGATTTGTTGGCTGGGGACTAAATGCATTACGAAGTGCAAACCACAAGGACCATCCATATACTTTTGGAAATCTAAGGACCAAATCCAAAACTTTGGTAAACCACAGGGACCATCCGTGTACTTTATTCTAAATAATAATATCATCATAGATTCATAAGAAGTGATTTGTTTTACCTCAGTGATCTGTGCAATAATCTTTTCTTTTTCTTCCCTGCAACACTCAAGGTTCAAGAGAGCACAATCGAGTTCCGCCTGTATCGACTGTAACTCACCTTCCAATCCCCCGATCTTAAACGACAACTCGTCAATCCTTTTCAAATAAGAAGCTTCGCATTTCTTCCTACTCTCAATTTCGTCAAGCGCATCTTGTAACTTTATCAATATATCATCACCATGCCTTTTGGAAACAAAAAGTTGTTGCTTTAACTCTTGCACCGTAGTTTCACATTGTTCTTTCATAAATGCTATCCGTAACGATTCCGACTGGTGTTCCGGCACATTTTTTTCATGATCGGTTTTAATCTTTCGTGCAACTCTACTCACTTCTAATAGTCTTTCTTCCAGAATCACCGAGTACACATCAAAGTATAATCTTTCACAACATATTTCGTAAATTTGTTCATCGGAAAGATCATCACCGCCCGAAAGCGGTTTTTCATGGCGGTCATGAGCTATAGTTACGCAATTTTCGGAGGACAACGTTTGTTTAATAAGGTTTTGATTGGTCTCAAACAACGAAGAAACCTGCGCAGCTAGCATGTCGAGGTTTTTCTGCAACTGCGTTACTGCGATTGCGTAATTCACACGGCCCCTTTCGAGTGTGGATTCTAAAGTGGTTACCCTTTTCTCGAGCTCCTTGTTAACAGAATCTAAAGCGTGTTTTTCTTCAATTAGTTTTAAGATTTGGCTGTTCATGCCAACGCGTATGGATTCCGTCTCGGTTTTGCAGGTGGTAAGAGTATCGCCGCATGTCGAGTGCTCGGTTTTTAAGATCTCGAAGTCTTTGAGGAACTTTTCCCGGTTTTCCTCAAGCTCCAAAACCCTTTTCTCAAGTTCCTTATTAACATGGTGTATCGATTCGGTCTCGGATTTGTAGGTTATATGCTCATTATTTAGACTTTGAAACTCACCCGAAATATGTTCTTGTTTTTCCTCAAGTTCTTGAATAAGCGCTTCACTGGTCATGACCCGTTTCTTGAGCTCCTCGTTAACACAAACCAAATCGTTTCTTTCTTTTTCAAGTCTTAATATTTGGTCATTCATATTTTTGTAGGCCAAAATAGTGTCGCCACATGTCGAATGCTCGATTTGTAGGCTTTGAAACTCACCCAAAATGTGTTCTTGTTTTTCCTCAAGTTCTTGAATAAGTGCTTCAGTAGTCACGACCCGTTTCTTGAGCTCCTTGTTAACACAACACAAATCATTTCTTTCTTTTTCAAGTCGTAAGATTTGGTCATTCATACTTTTGTGGGCCAAAATAGTGTTGCCGCATGTCGTATGCTCAGTTTGTAGGCTTTGAAACTCACCCAAAATACGTTCTTGTTTATCTTCAAGTTCTTGAACAAGTGCTTCGGTAGTCACGACGCGTTTCTTGAGCTCCTCGTTAACACAACCCAAATCATGTCTTTCTTTTTCAAGTCTTAAGATTCGGTTGTTCATATTATTCTGGGTCAATATAGTGTCGCCACATGTCGAATGCTCATATTGTAGGCTCTTTAACTCACCTAAAATCTCTTCCTGGTTTTTCTCGAGCTCTTGCACAAGTGCTTCTGCTGTCGTAACCCTTTTGTCAAGTTGTTCGTTAACACAACCGAAATCATGCTTTTCTTTAGCAAATTTTAATGCTTGATCTTCCATATCACGGCGTATCGATTCTATCTCGGCTTTCAAGCTCAAAATGGTATCAGCACATGTCAAATGCTCGTTTTTAAGGCATCGAAATTCTCCCAAAACTTGTTCTCGGTTTTTCTGTACCTCTTGAACGAGTGATTCAGCAGTCAAAACTCTTTTCTCGAGCTCCCGTTTAACATACTCCAACTCTTGCTTTTCTTTAGTCAGCTTTAACGTTTGATGTTTCAACTCACGGCGTATCAATTCCGTGTCGTATTTGCAGGACGAAATAGTGTCGTCACATGTCGAATGCTCGTTTTTAAGGCTTTCGAATTCCTTAACAATCCGTTCCCGGTTTTCCTCGAGCTCTTGCACATATGCTTCCACAACCATTACTCGTTTTTCAAGCTCTTCATTAACACAACTTAACGCAAGTCTTTCTTTGTCGAATTTCAAGATTTGATCTTTCATACAAAGGCGTATCGTCTCGGTTTCCGATTTGCACATTGAAATAGTGTTGATACACGATAAATGTTCGTATCTAAGCTTCTGAAACTCTACTAGAAGCCAGTCCCGATTTTCTTCAAGCTCTTGCACAAGTGATTCATAATAACACTCCATTTCATTCATCTTTTTAATAAGATTTCCCCTTTCGGCTTTCGCTTCATTTAGTTGACATAAAAGTTCCAAACTTTGACTTTCTCCTAAGTCAACAACTCTTGTAATCCCTGTTCCCGTTCCCTTTTCAAGATTCTGCACGATACCGAGTAACATTTCCAAATCCGAGTTTATAAAGCTTAGATCCGACTCACGGAACCCAATAAGAATCTTTTTTTGAAGCTCCCGTATTCGACCCTCCACAAGAAAAAGCCCATTTACCCGTTGATCTTGCGTTTTCTCCATAAATTGCGACCGTAACTTTATTTCATTTAACTGTTTTAGCTCATCTTTAAACTTTGAACATTCCGACTTGAGGATCATAACCTCTCGTTCTAGCTTTAACCCCGAAGAAATCTCGTTAGTTAGATGTTGTGCAATCTTTTGTGTTTCCATATTCATCTCGTTAGCCTGATGATGCACCGTGTTGACCTCTTGCTTAAGCTCGAAAATGAAAGATTCGGCCGTTTCTAAGCTTCCTCTGAGTCGATGATTCTCTTCAAGAGCAATTGCTAACTTATTGTCCTTTGAATAATCTGCGTTTTCGGTTGACCGGGTTTGACTATGGACCGCCCCGTTTAAGACCCGGGATTCAGGGCTGCCGGATGAATCGTTTTTGGCAGCATTATAACTTTCTGAGTTGTTACACTGGCCGTTATACTCAACAACAGGTGTGTCTGAAAATTCTTCATGCATATCTGTCTCTTCCATAATTGGTCCGAGCTCTCTAGAGATGTGCAACTCCGAAGATGAAGATGTGGTGGTGATACTAGGTTCCACTTCTCGGCCATAATTGCTGCTGCTTTGCAACCCTTTATCAAACTGTTGCTCAAATTCTCTGCACCAAAGTTTAAAGTTAAAGAAAATGTTTGAATGTGGTAAAATATTTAAAATGCCCTTTAATTAAATAAGGAAAAAACAAAGGAAATTTCTAGATCCATATCCTTGGTATTGGTTTACGTTTAATCTATGTAGTTAATGCGGTAAACAACGGGATATCGGTCAAGGACCGATATTTGAGATATAGGTTATCGCGGTGGGATATTGGTAATTTTAATATGATGCAGAATTTATATATATAGCAATTTAACACTAACTATTCAGTATACTCTCCTACCATTAACAAATTAACCTTTTGCAACTTAAAAAACACTAACAATTGTACAAGTAGGAACTGATTAAGCCTTAAAACACTAATAGCAGCAATAAGAAGAAAGACGAATGGTAGAACTAAGAAGAAAGGTACTGATATCAGGAAAATCGGTGATATATCTGTCAAAAATCAATCATTATCGTTGATAATATCGGTACCAATATTTTGACTGATATATTACATAGGGACCAATACCGGTATATCACCAATTATAACTGCATAGCTTTTAATGATGTAACATAAAAAAATTTTGAAGAATGAAATATTGCAGTTTTCAAGATTGCCATACCTGAATCCAGTTTTAGCCGTCAGCAACTGAACTGTAACCTGACACCAAAAAGATTAAGTGAAAAATAAGTGTTTGTTCTATAAGATTCTTAATTAAATATCTAGGTTATCCCTAAAAATTATTTTTTTAAATAAAGCCAAATTTTGAATTTTTATCTGAAAGATCAATATCCCAAACTAATAGCAGGATACGATATACTATAGGGATGTGAATTTCTGATACGACACGAACATTACACGAAATTTGCGGGTTGGGCCGTGTACACGTTTAGCTAAAGGGCATATCTGGATCGACTGACGGATTGATGCGTTTAACCTGTTTAATTTTATACTTAATTTTTTAAAACGTGTTTTGTGGCGTAACTTAAAATGTATGGATATGTTATTCCAAAACTTAAAAGATAGAAAAAAGAGAAGCAAGTTTAATAGTTTAAATGTAAACATTTTACATAGATTTGTATTTTTGTTGTAAATTTCTAATTTTAGACTATTAATATGCAAGTAAATATAATAAAATAAAATTCCAGGTTCAACGGGTTGTGTTCGTGTCAAACTACGAAAGTCGAAAACTCGTGTCATGTCGGGGTTCATGTGTGACCCGATTTTCAAGTTTGTGTCAAATTTTTCGGTTTTAGTCAGGTTCAGCTAAAATGTTTGACTATTAATTAAATATCTATATTATCTCTAAAAAGAAAGTATAAAAGAATATTACTCACATGCAAGATAGTTCCTTGATCAGATCCATGAAGAGGCAAAGAAATAGCATACGGGTTTAACGCATCTGCATAATCAGCAAGATTAATGGTAGCCTCACCAAGTATGCTTGCGTGTGACGAACCCTGAAATCCATATTAAAGCCCAAAGTCGAAAACTTTGTGTCAAATAAATAATAAATTTTTCAAAATGGTTAACTGAAAAGGAGAAAGAAACTTACCATCCCCACAATGAGGTTGTAAAGCTTATCATCATATCGTTTGTTTCTAGAATCTACTAGAAGTCTTGTAGTTTCGTAGATAGGGTCCGCCCATTTGCATGTTCCGTTTCTCACGTTTGCTTTGCTCGTTTTTGCAATGATCTTTCCGGATTCGGTAGGTATGAAACAAATAAATAACTTATCCCATCCACTTTGTGGAATATTTGTAGCATGAAATTGCAGCCGAAAAACAACTTTGACTTTAGTTTTCTCAAGCTTCCATTTGGTAGTCCTCAACATTACCACACAACCATGAACTGCAAAATCCTGGGTTCCGCCTGTTGCTAAATCAAGATTTCTGCAAAATCAAAGACCCATATTGCAAAAAGTGAGTATAACGTCGAACATCAAATGTATATCTAATCGAAGGCTGGTTTTGTGTTAAAAAGATGAGTCAAGAACGTGTAGTCGAATTCAAAACTATTGCAAAAACATTTCCAGTTTAATTTTATGTGATCATCACAATGCCAATTAGGCTGAAAACAGTTGGATACGAAGCACAGTCGAATTGAAAACCATCCTTATGACTTAGCAAATCCAACTTTTACAAAAAAATTAACCAGTTATATCGGTAAAGACACTTAAGAATGATGGTTTTCTTCTTATAGGATGGGTTTCTTAGTATATCAGCACTATAATTGAACTCACAAATTATATAGAAGTCCAAGCAACACGTGTGGGTATTTACAAAAATTGTCGAGCCGGGGGTCTCACTGGAAGCAGCCTCTCTATTCCTACGGGGTAGAGGTAAGGCTGCCTACATCTTACCCTCCTCAGACCCTACCTTAGCTTTACTATTGGTGGAATTTACTGAGTATGATGATGATGATGATGATGATGATGATGATGATGTTGAACCAAATAAAGATTGTGTTTGGATTTTATGTTTCCTGCTCCTACAATATCAATTGTGGGCCCCCTTTCATTTTTACTTGAAAATCTAAATGGACCTATAATCACATTCTTGATTTATTGTTTCTCCTCGAAGAATTACAATGCTTGTGAACAGCCCACAAAACGGTCAACGGCCGGATCTTGATCTAGATCTACTCTGTTCTGATCCATCTACATGACCCAATGGATCAAGAAAAGATCCACCAATCCAATAGATCGATCCAGTTAGGTAGATCAATACCTGGGCCAACCCAAGATCCATATGGGTTGATCCATTTAAAGTTTTAAACCACGATCCGCCATCTCTACCTCCCCAACGATACCGGTGCCGCCCACCGCCACCACAACCTACCACTACCACTACCATCATCCACCCTCACCACGTTGTACCCAAGTATTTAGTTTAGTTGGGTGGGGGTGCATTTTTGTGGTTGGGGTGGATAAGGTATAGCATAGAGGTGCATCAATATGGGTCATGATCCCACTATCTTTTTAGATAGTTGGGTAGGGGTCAGATCATAATGCATTAGCTAATAGGTAAGATCAAGATCCATTACTTGGGTCACGGGTCATATTAGATCACTAGGCACATGCGCTTTGTTAGCCACATGTGCAAGCTACTTGTGTCGATTGTGACATCCACCTCGCCCAAATTTCTACATACATGTCTTTGAATTTGAACTTCCCTCATTTTATGACTTGCGTTTTTATTTCTGTTCCTTCTTTAAGTAAGTTGCATGAAATTAAGGATGTCCGCCAATCATGAGCTACCTTAGGAAGTTTAAGTTTCTAATTCTGGTGTGAACTTGCCAAAAGTATGCTAGTCCTGCTGCAAAGAACTGCATAAACACTTGTACATATTGTTTTAACTGTGATATGTATTACGGTTATGTAACTACATAACCACCCGAGCACTACACATAAGTGTTTATGCAATTCTTGCAGTTCAATACTTAAAACTGGTTATGTATTGATCGTGCCCCCCGCATATATATATATATATATCCTCTAAAGAATTTATTATATTAAAAGAATATATCAATCACATATAAAAAAAATTATATAACGAAGTCAATGTTTGACCAAAAGTCAACGCTTACCTTCTCCAATTCAATGATGAAGAGGACTCTGGTCCGAAACCCTAAATACCATGAATAGTAACCACAGATTAAAAAACCAATTATAATAAAAATAAAAATAATAATATTAACAATAATAACAACCTTAAAACACCCAAAAAGGCACTAAGAAAGAAAGTGATTGAGCTATCAAAGTATAAAAAAATGAAAAAGTAATAACCATTAATCTCATATTGGTCCACAGATTTCAAGATTCAGAAAACCCACTACTAAAACTGAAAACCCAGTTGAAAAATCAATGAATTTTCTAAAAACATCAACAAAAAGAATCAAAGTTCTAACCTTTACACCAAATTAAAGAAAACCCACTTCAAGAAATGTTAAAAAGTCACTAAATCAAACTGGGTTTTCAATCTTTAAACATCTAATCCAAATTTCAGTAACAAAAACTATAATCAAACTGAAGAAACAGATGAACAGCATTAAAGTCCAAACCTTCACATCAAATTAAACAAAACCCACTTCAAAAAATGATTAAAATCAGTAAATCAAACTGGGTTTTCAATCTTTAAACATAAAATCCAAAGTTCAGTTACAAAAAGTATAATCAAACTGAAGTGACAGGTGAACTGTATTACCTGAAAAATGCAAGATCTGGGTCAGGAAACTTGCAAATGAAGCAACATTTGGGGGGAATGTGGCGTGAAGAAACAGTAACTACAACTGGGTTTATAACTTTTTTATGATTTGTTTAATATTTAGAGCTCAAGAATGGGGATGAAAGGGAGAAAAGAGGAGCCACTGAGAAATGGAGTGGACAAAATGACAGCGTGAAAACTTGATTACTGATGCACCGAATGTGGTCATTAATGTTATCACTCTATTTATGACTAGAAAAAGCATTGGTCTATTAACCTTGTGTTTGGTATATTTTACATAAATAACTGTATTTTTGGAATTGTTTATTTTCTTTTATTTTTTTTTTGAACCGCAAGAAAACGACGTCTCAGTTACTGTGACACTGTCAACTAGTGTGACATCGGGCGTTGTGTCCAAGATCGACTACTCGACCGCTGCCAACCCCTTAGCTCTCCCAGATGCACGGAAACCCGACCTCCACCCGCCCAAAGGCGTGGAATAATCTGTAAAACTTCGCCTCCCATCCAAAACGAACCGGCGCCACCCGTATTCGCCTTTATGCCGCAGAAATAATAAAGAGAGTGAGAGTGAGAGGTCAAACCTAGGTCACAAGTAACACTAATTTTTTCCCTCAACCACTCCTCAAATTTATTTTCTTTTATGTTTTTGGTTGTTAAAGATGTAAATGTGGTCCATACTGTGAAATTATTACGAAAATGATATTTGGATTTTTTTTTCACTTTTTATTTATTTAGTTAAATTATTCTTGTAACTTGTAAAATAAATAAACTCACTTTTTTTTTCATAGAAAAATATATTATTGATTTACCTTTTTTTTGTTAGGATTTTATCATTGTTATTGTTACTATAAATGCATTAGTGACCTGGAACCGGTTCCAATTCTTACCCGTCTTATTGAAGAACCGGTTCCGAGTTAAAAAATCCGTAGGTTCTTACCCGGTTTCACTTTTTATAAAAAAATTGATACCTACCCCATTCCTACCCGAAACTGGTTCGGCGGTTCCTCCGTAACCAATTGAGACCCGATGCATTAAATTCTAGATGATGTTACGGTGGAATTGATTCCTAGCCGTTTCAACCAATCTTTTCATACAACACAAAGTTTTTATTAAAACCGGGTACATTACATTAAATCCAACATTACATAAAACACTAAACATTCGAAGAACCGGTTCCGGATGCTTCACCGGCTTCATTTTTCTTCGCCTTTGTAACCGAACAATGACGATCGGTGTGTTTTTTTAACGTCGAGTTGGCCGTAGCCTTCATGAACTTGCCGCAAGCTTTGCACCGTACCATCTCATGGTTATCGCTCATTAAGCACAAATCAAAGTGCTTCCAAACTTGGGGGTTTCTTTTGGTTTTCAAAACCATGACTACTTCATCGTTGCACGACATAATGAGCTTTGAAGATATAGATTAGAAGGTGTAACTTGAAACTGATTTATGTATTTTTTGAGTAGGAGTAATTTATGTTTGAAGGTGATATGTATATATATATACTTGAAACCGATATAAATGGCCATAAATCGATTTCTAACGGCATTATAGCCGTTGGAATCGATTCCAACAGGTGTTGCAGCTTTTTCTCCGAAGGAACCGGTACCTCGGAAGAACCGGTTACAACTCTACCCAGAATCGGTTAGTATCGGTTCCAGTATTTTTGGTTTAAAACCGGATACAAACTGGAACCGGTTCCTACAAGAATCGGTTCCATTCACACACATTCAAGAACCGGGTACGGTTAGGAACCGGTTCCGAGTATTAAAAAAACCCGATTTACTCGTCTCTAATGGAGAATCCACATTTGTGTCATTATCTTAGAAAACCTAAACCTAGATCGTTGTTTCGGCCAGCTAAGCAAATAAGTCTCATTATTTCTATGTATGTATGTATGTATCACAAAATTACGCACTTCAACTTTAACTTTTATCAGTTATATAATACTTTTGAGTATGATGCATTGCAAGGATGCACTAACATAGAGTGGTGAAAAGATTGTTAATTTTATGGACATTTTTAAAACTCTTTACTTGTTAATAAAGTAGTTCACTTAGAAAATAATAGGTAAAAAGTTAAGTATAAAGAAATCACTAAATAAACACAATGGCTTATATATGGATCTTAACTAATCCATCATTGTCCATTTCTGGGTTTTCGTCAAGAGTTTCATCTTCATCAAAACATCTATCTAGTCATTATATATCACTGTTGTGACATCTCAGTGATCACCTCTTCTTATCTCATTTGGCTTGGTAATGTTCCATTATATCTTCTCATTTGGCTTGGTAGGGACCATCACTCACGATTTACAACATAAGTGGATTATAAACTAATCTAATATAAAAGGCGTCAAAAGAGTTAAAGTGCATGTTTTAGTAACTTAGAAGTATTGAGTTTTATGCATAAAAGTAGGGGTTAACAGAAAAAATATTAATGGAATCGAAATAATTGAATGATTTAGAAAGTAATGTTTGGTTATGATTTTTATAGGACCACGTTATCCGAACACCCGAACCTGGTTCTATGACATCCCTGACTATATACAACTTGTATAGAACTATACGAGTCGTATAGGTATCAATTGTAACATATCTTGTCTAACAATGTGTCTATACAACTCATATAGTCATATACGAGTCGTATGTTTGTATAATCTTTTCATAAAAAAATGAGCAACCTTTTTGGGTTGGTTTGCAAAACTTTTAGCCATACGACTCATATAATTAACTTGTATATAAATAAGTCTATGCGACTCGTAAATGAAACGCCCTCACACGTAATAACTTAAAAACGACGCAGCGGAAAAAGAGCCTTAAAAATTTATTTCTCTATTAGACACATTTCTTACATGAAGGCTCAAATACGGAATGACAAACGTTAACTAAAAGAAATATACAACATTCACTTCCAATTAACACTTTAAGCGTTACATAATTAAAGCTATGTGACCGTTCTTTTCCGTACGATCCTTGCTCTCGACTCGATCTATGTCCGCTTCTCTTCGTTTGTGGTAGAAGAAATCGGTGTAGTACATGTGGACATCACATACAACTTAACCATTAGTCGTTAACAACATCATACAACATTATTCTCAGGTAATTTAATATCAAATATCATTCAACAATATAAACTTTGATTCATTCAACTATCCTCTCGTATTTTCTCATTCCGAGTTCGACTTCGATACCTCATGAACCCGATGTTCTTTTACATGCATTACATTTCAACTTCAAGGCACACCATTAGCAAACATCAATGCCCAAACATAATGAAACCATTCCTTCACACATCTATAACATCTCGCATTCATATATGTATACTAATTCCTACGTGCATTCATAACATATTACATCCATACATGCATACATTCATAAATCATACATGTACACAAACATATGCACCTACATATGTACACACACATTCGTACACGCACACATACATATGTACAAGCTCTTACATACCACTTACATTCCTATATAATTTTACTAACATATCCTAGTCACACACATCCATATAAATAAGTCTCATACATACAAACTTACGTGCATGTTCATTTCTATTCATGCTTACCTATGGATTCCGTCACTAACATGTAAGTAGATCTATACACATACATATCTCCAAACTTATTTCTTTCCCACACATACTTTGAGTGAACGTTCTTGCTCATAAGTGAACATTTCAACTGTTGAGTGAACATTCTTGCTGATGAGTGAACCTTCCAACTGTTGAGTGAACATTCTTGCTGACGAGTGAACCTTCCAACTGTTGAGTGAACATTCTTGCTGAAACGAACTAGAAAAAAAAGATAAGATTTTCCAGCTAACTGGCTCTCGCGGGGCGCGACATCTGTCGCGTGGCGCGACATTTGTCGCATTGCGCGACGGTGAAACTGAATTGTTGTCGCGTAACGCGACAGCCCTATTTCGACAGAATACTTCCCTTTGCTGCTGCATAAAGTGCCCAGCTATGTTTTCAACCAAAAACTCAACTTGAAACTTACATAACTTTTGAGCTAAGCGTCCGTTTCGTGTAATTCTTGTTTCTGTGCGTCCATAATTTAATTACGGATTCGTTCATCATCCTAACTCACATCAAAAGCTGAATTATAAGAAAAAGGCTTAAAGATCCTTCATGCCATTATTCGACCCGTTCGATTCCACCATTTTATTTCTGACGTAACTAGCTACTTTCAGCCCCTACAATCATTCCTACCTTAGTATTTCCATTTATTAATTAATCATGCATGACCTTCTCACATTTATAAGCCTTAAATAACTCCCTATACATACTAATAAGTGAGTCAGAATTCACTTACCTTGAGCGTCCGTTTTCGCATTCGCTTCCTTGTCTCCTCTTGACCCGTTAGTCTTTCTTGCTTGAGTCCATTTCCACATGATACCTAACGCTTTCGTGTCACCGCAATCACATCCTTGTTAGTATACATGATTTTACATATAAATGATGATGTCGAATGCATAACTCGCATTTGACTTTCATAGTCAAGTCTAACAAACATAAGGCATACACCCAAAATCACATCTTTCCAAACTCACACAATCCATCATGTTAGCGCATAAAACGCATATTAATTTAACACATACCATATGACGTTCTAAGATCTTCTATTTGTGACAAAATTCTAGCTATGCCCCTTAGGTGCAGTTGACTTTCAAAAGTCAATGATTTAATGTATAAACTTTCGACTTAACCTCATATATTCGCGACATCATATTAGGCTATACATATGACACTATATACATTTTATACTTATGATGCAAATGTACTTACAACCACATGATCACATAATGATACACGCATACACATTTACTCACACATACTTTCGTTTCATTACACTCACGTTCTCGTTAGCATATGAAATTATACCTGAGAACAACCATATTAATTAACATTTCATATTCGGCTTCCATTAATCATTTCAACAAGCATATGGTACACTCATGGTGAGATACTCATTTAATCACATGATCACCTGTTTACATGTACACACCATACTAGAAACCTCCATAATTCTACACTTGCACCATGATCCATACTTAGCAACGAACTATATCTAAACTCAATTCTCATGTTAATTTACTATCAAACGCCTCTTTAACACATTCCATATCTAATTACCACTTTCTTGCATACAATTTCACCTTCTAAATTCACCTAGTCATTTCATCGAACACTTGGCGCGCGTACAAGTTTTTCTTTTAACATAATGTACAAGTAACCTTCATACTTTTCTTCCTAGTTCTTGCTTTCAATCATCCAAAATACAAATAATAATTCAATTTCATATCATGTTCAATATAACTAACAAGTTGGTCACATATAACATAGCATATCAAGAATCAAACAAAGGTTGGACATGGGTGACATACCCATGCGCCATTTCCATCATCCATGGTGGGTTTCACCTCCAAACACCTAATTGAACAAAATCATGCATAACACATGTTCCGTATGGCGATCCTAGCACATAATAACGCTTAATTTCATACTAATTCGTGGATTGATCGAAAACCCACTTCTTACAAAATCACCAAATCAGAATTTACAACTTAGCAAGTGGTTTATAGAGCTGAGTGATCGAGAATCCTTGTTCAGGCAGTAGATTTGGGCTGAAACTCCTTTCAATTTTGATGGTTTCTGGAGGGTTAGGGTTTTCACCCCTCACCCCTTCTCCTGATCGAAGTCACGCACACACACACCTTGTGTGTGTGTGTGATATTTTGTTTTAATAATTTAAGTTTCCATTTTGGCACCCTAAGTCCCTCAAGTTTAACATACCATCATAATTGCCACAAACTTCATTCATTTACTTATTTATTAGACATTTAACTTGGCTTAATAACTTAGTTATTGTACTTCATCTAATTACACAAGGTAACCTACTAACGAATTTAATAATTCGAGTTTTGGGGTGTTACAAGTCTACCCCCGTTAAAGGAGGTTTCGTCCCCGAAACCTTGCTCATTTCAACTTGACATTGAATACCTTTTCTTCCCGCCCCATTAACTAGGTCGCGAGTCCATTCCGGTGACGATCTTTAACCATGAGAACCCGACCCAGAGTTCTTAACAGTCTCGTTTTCATTGTTTAATGCTAGTTTCTAGCAAACATAAACATAATTGTACGTTACATCCCTATCAAACAATACCTACCTTCGTTTTTTGGTTATTATTAACCCATCAACCGGCACGTTTAGGGCACATCCCCTAAAATTTGTTTCCTTAGGTTTCGGATTCCTACCATTAGGTTGGTCTTTAGTGATCATCATCACACTCTCAACCATTGCAATCCGTTACATCGAGTCATTACTTTCATACTTTCCTCATTACGCTTTCTACATCACATTAACCCGTTCGTAACAGATCAACTACACACACTTTACGTTTCCGTCCTTTAACAACTTCTTCTAAAATTTTCAGCTCATCGCAGTATCGTACTTAAACTAGAGTGTGCGCAAGCTTGTAGCAGACTAAAGAGTCTAATGCCGTGATTTACAACATAGCAAAACGAAGTCTATATGAACTTATTGATACATTTAACCGTTAGTATTAGATCTAATAACTCTCATTTATTTATACCTGGAGTTTTATTTCTACCTTCTTACTCATACACGCACTGCTTAATACATAAGCCTAAACTAAAACTCATTCTTACTCAACTTCTAAAAGCCAACCCTTCATTTTCACAACACATTCTGCGCTACCTTGTTTCGTACGGAAATTAAAGCATTAGTGCGTTTGACCTGTTCAAAACAGATCAATACGTGACTATTTCTTAATATACCATTTTTTTTTCTGTTTGACCCGTTCACGACGGGTCAATACATAATCGTTCTTTCTCAATTCTTTAGCTTATTTGTCAACTTTTGCAGTTTGACTTTTCAAAGTTAAACTTCCACTTCTTTCTTATTATAAATACACACAACGAAGTACACGTTTGTACTTCTCGTCAATTCAAGCATACATACAATTTCATCGCTTCATGTTCCAATGCTTCTTACAAATACTTGTCCTTTTCATTAAAACTTAAGCCTTCTGTCCGGGTCTTAACCGGTCATTTACTTTGACTCTTAAGGGTTGAGTACTAACATATTTCACGCATGTAACTTATCCAATGTTTATTTCTCACTGCTAAAGCTTCTTGCCACATTAGCCGTTTTCAATGATTTATACTTACTTACTTAATGGACCAAACTGCTCTATCTTATTCTATTATTACTTACTCTATTATTAACAATTCATCTTCATTCGGCTCTTCAAAAGTCAAACTATGATTACTTCCTTACCTGCATTTTATTACTTGCCTTATTAATTATTATTTTACTCTATTCGACTTTTCGGAAGTCTAATTTGTAAATACATTCTTACATATGCGTATCAATTATTCTATTCCGACACATCCATCTCTAGTCAAGTCATAAGTTCCTATTAAAAGCATAACCCTTTTTATACATACCTGACGCAAGTAAAATCCATTGATTCGTTATTCATACCTTACGATGGTCATTTCTTTCCAACTTGTGACATTGCATACCCATACATTATGCTCACCTATAAGTTTAAAATTTGACAATTCAAAACATTAAATACCGGGTTCAAATGGAAATCACCATTTGACCTGTATCACACATTTGTCCTTTCAACCATTTCTCGCATACGTATATTTGCATACATACATACATATATATATATATACATATGTAGAAGTTTAAAACATAACTTGGATAATATTCGTTTTAAAGAAAATTTACTTGTCTAATTCGTACTTACTTACGAATTCGGACTTTTCATTCTTATCATTCGTTCTTACTTGTTTGATCTGTAATTTCTTACGGATTCAAACTTTTCGTTCTACTTTTCATTCCTTTCTATGTTTTGAATCCGCCTCGCGGGTTCTAACATATCATTCATATCCTTCATTCTTTCTATGTTTCGAATCCGTCTCGCGGATTCCGATATATCATTCATACTTTCTTTCTTTCGTATTTAGTATTCTCAATTTCTTGAGAGTCCTACTACTCTTTTCACCTACACGTCCACCTAATACCCAATTCTTCCGGATATACCCGCAACAATTACCACGGTCTCACGAACGTCATATATTTCTTGCGTACTGGCCAGATACGCAATCCACATACTAGTTTCGTGTCTTCGAGTAACCATCACCTTATGTCCGAAGAATTAGGTTCGGCACGTGTAACATTTTCAAAACTTCTTTACCATAACATTATTATCTTTCATTTAAAATTTTCCTTCCCTTGATAGGTTTTACCATTACATGTACCCACATATTGAGCCTACGTACCTGGGATCATTTTGCTTTATTGCATGCCTTGGTGTCAATCCTAGACCGCATTCGCGGATCATCCTCTCCAAACTACTGTGCTTACCTTACACATAACATAATGTTAGTTTCCTTCATATACATACATAAATATATACTTACATTCGCTTCTACCTTTAGATCTTAATCGAGTCTTGGATTGTACGGGTTCCTGGTCACAAGAGCACACAGGTTTGAGTTCAAGTATTTACCTCTTCATACTCGATTTCTCTCAAACCAGGGCTCTGATACCAACTTGAAAATCCCTCACACGTAATAACTTAAAAACAACGCAGCGGAAAAAGAGCCTTAAAAATTTCTTTCTCTATTAGACACATTTCTTACATGAAGGCTCAAATACGGAATGACAAATGTTAACTAAAAGAAATATACAACATTCACTTCCAATTAACACTTTAAGGCGTTACATAATTAAAGCTATGTGACCGTTCTTTTCCGTACGATCCTTGCTCTCGACTCGATCTATGTTCGCTTCTCTTCGTTTGTGGAAGAAGAACTCCGTGTAGTACCTGAGAACATCACATACAACTTAACCATTAGTCGTTAACAACATCATACAACATTATTCTCAGGTAATTTAAGATCAAATATCATTCAACAATATAAACTTTGATTCATTCAACTATCCTCTCGTATTTTCTCATTCCGAGTTCGACTTCGATACCTCATGAACCCGATGTTCTTTTACTTGCATTACATTTCAACTTCAAGGCACACCATTAGCAAACATCAATGCCCAAACATAATGAAACAATTCCTTCACACATCTATAACATCTCGCATTCATATATGTATACTAATTCCTACGTGCATTCATAACATATTACATCCATACATTCATAAATCATACATGTACACAAACATATGCACCTACATATATACGCACACATTTGTATACGCACACATACATATGTATAAGCTCTTACATACCACTTACATTCCCACATAATTTCAGTAACATATCCTAGTCACACGCATCCATATAAATAAGTCTCATACATACAAACTTATGTGCATGTTCATTTCTATTCATGCTTACCTATGGATTCCGTCACTAACATGTAGGTAGATCTATACACATACATATCTCCAAACTTATTTCTTTCCCACACATACTTTGAGTGAACGTTCTTGCTCATGAGTAAACATTTCAACTGTTGAGTGAACATTCTTGCTGAGGAGTGAACGTTCCAACTGTTGAGTGAACATTCTTGCTAACGAGTGAACGTTCCAACTGTTGAGTGAACATTCTTGCTGACGAGTGAACGTTCCAACTGTTGAGTGAACATTCTTGCTGAAATGAACTAGAAAAAAAAGATAAGATTTGCCAGCTAACTGGCTCTCGCGGGGCGCGACATCCGTCGCGTTGCGCGATGGTGAAACTGAATTGATGTCGCGTAGCGCGACAGCCCTATTTCGATAGAATACTTCCCTTTGCTGCAGCATAAAGTGCCCAGCTATGTTTTCAACCAAAAACTCAACTTGAAACTTACATAACTTTTGAGCTAAGTGTCCGTTTCGTGTAATTCTTGTTTCTGTGCGTCCATAATTTAATTACGGATTCGTTCACCATCCTAACTCACGTCAAAAGCTGAATTATAAGAAAAAAGCTTAAAGATCCTTCATGCCATTATTCGACCCGTTCGACTCCACCATTTTATTTCTGACGTAACTAGCTACTTTCAGCCCCTGCAATCATTCCTACCTTAGTATTTCCATTTATTAATTAATCATACATGACTTTCTCACATTTATAAGCATTAAATAACTCCCTATACATACTAATAAGTGAGTCAGAATTCACTTACCTTGAGCGTCCGTTTTCGCATTCGCTTCCTTGTCTCCTCTTGACCCGTTAGTCTTTCTTGCTTGAGTCCATTTCCACATGATACCTAATGCTTTCGTGTCACCGCAATCACATCCTTGTTAGTATACATGATTTTACATATAAATGATCATGTCGAACGCATAACTCGCATTTGACTTTCATAGTCAAGTCTAACAAACATAAGGCATACACCCAAAATCACATCTTTTCAAACTCATTCAATCCATCATGTTAGCACATAAAACGCATATTAATTCAACACATACCATATGACGTTCTAAGATCTTCTATTTGTGACAAAATTCTAGCTATGCCCCTTAGGTGCAGTTGACTTTCAAAAGTCAACGGTTTAATGTATAAACTTTCGACTTAACCTCATATATTCGCGACATCATATTAGGCTATACATATGACACTATATACATTTTATACTTATGATGTAAATGTACTTACAACCACGTGATCACGTAATGATACACGCATACACATTTACTCACACGTACTTTCGTTTCATTACACTCACGTTCTCGTTAGCATATGAAATTATACATAAGAACAACCATATTAATTCACATTTCATATTCGGCTTCCATTAATCATTTCAACAAGCATATGGTACACTCATGGTGAGATACTCATTTAATCATATGATCACTTGTTTACATGTACACACCATACTAGAAACTTCCATAATTCTATACTTGCACCATGATCCATACTTAGCAACGAACTATATCTAAACTCAATTCTCATGTTAATTTACTATCAAACGCCTCTTTAACACATTCCATATCTAATTACCACTTTCTTGCATACAATTTCACCTTCTAAATTCACCTAGTCATTTCATCGAACACTTGGCGCGCGTATAAGTTTTTCTTTTAACATAATGTACAAGTAACCTTCATACTTTTCTTCCTAGTTCTTGCTTTCAATCATCCAAAATACAAATAACAATTCAATTTCATATCATGTTCAATATAACTAACAAGTTGGTCACATACAACATAGCATATCAAGAATCAAACAAAGGTTGGACATGGGTGTCACACCCCAACCGATGGCGGAAACATCGGGGCATGGCACTGAGCGAAACAGATTGTCAATGAGTATCCATAACAACTATTAATTACCAGATATTTAAACGTCGTGTCCCATACCACAACATATCCAAATAAAACAATTATTACAAATAATTGTCTAAAAACAAACACTGTTCTGACAACTCAGATTTAGCGTGACATAACTAGACCCCTAGCTTGATTCACCAAAGCACAACATTCCTAGCATCTTAAGCACCTGTCACATACGTTAAAATAGAGCTCAATACACATAGTGTAAAGGTGAGCATACAAGTTTAATAGTATAATAGTATTCGAAAATCGTTTACGCATAACCAGCATGTAACATGTAGCAAAGTGAAAGCTAGTAGGTTATCGGCAATGAAATATGCACAGACGTGACTGCGAGTTGTAGAATGCACAACACATATCCCCACTAAGACACGTGAAGTAAGGCCCTTAACAACCCTTGTCCACGACAAGTGCTGAGTCCAAACTATAGTACTATCGTTCCTAAGGTGTCAGGCAACAATCACTGTGTAAACATAACATACAAGCATTCATCGAATAAACACATAACATGCAATAACGATCAGCGTATAAATAGTGTTTGCGTTGTGTGTCGTTTGTGTTTTGAATAAGTAACGTATGTAACACCCAAAAGTGCGTAAAGCGAAAAAGGTTCGAGTATACTCACAGATTGTGTTTAAGTAAATAAACACTCTCTTGGATTGAAGGGAGCGCTGAGAGATTAACCTGAATAGTTAACGATAGCATAAGCGAGGAACGGCGCATTAAACGGTTAAAGGTGACTAACATCCGATCGGATGGCAATCTGATCGGATGTCAATCTGTTCGGATGGTCATCCGATCGGATGGCCATTCGGTCGGATTGACATTCGTTTGGGATGGATGTGTTTGTGTATGATGGCTTTGAAGTTTTCGTTGTAGCATTTTGAAAACAGAGAAGTATCTCTACCTTTCAGATCGATCGATCAAACGGTCGTTCGACCAGATAGCAATCCGTTTGGCGAGACATTTCTAGTGAGAACAAGTTCACAGCAGGATGGTCATTTGATCAAATGGTCTTCCGATCGGATGGCAATCCGTTAGAACTGATGATCTTTGAAAATTATGAAAATGTTTAAATGTTGGAGATCCAAACGTCAACTGATCGGATTGTCTTTCGATCGGATGGCAATCCGATCGGACGGCAATCCATTCGACATTCAGACCCTTTGAAAATTTGAAAATATTTAAGTGTTGGAAGCTCAAGTGCAATCCGATCGGATTGTTGTTCGATCGGGTGGCAATCCGATCGGATGGCAATCCGTCCCAACGATCTGATCGTCTTGAAACTTGATTATTTTGAAAAGTTTGCAGTTTGATTGAGACGGTATGACAACGTTTTAAACAACGGAACCTCGTCAAGTCCAAGTCGTCCGACCGAAGTGGGAATCACCCCAGTCCGTTCAGCTAACTGTTCGTGATGGTTGTTCACGTTCAATCCGAAATCGGTTGTCTCGTTGATAAAAATCAGATCTCAGACCGACACTTCACTAAGAAATAAGTAGAAGACCTGAACGAGCTCTGATTCTAACGGTTTTGAGTGCATTGAGTGTAAAAGAGTTGAAAGAATGTTGGAAAAGCATCTTTCAATCGTTTTAACTTTGAAAATGTTTAGATCTATGTGAAAACAATGTTAAATCATGTGGAAATCCTTCAGATCTGAGTTGTGCTTGGTGGAATGAAGCCAAATCTTAAAGTTCATAAGAACTCCATGATGACATCATCCTAGAACACCTCAAATCCACTGATTTTACTGTTAAAAGTTAAGATTCAAAGGTGAAAATGATGAAGGAGTGTGCGTAGATGATAGATGTACAAGATTTGGGTTGAAAACTTACAAGAATTGTGAGAAATTGAGAGAAAGAGGGCTTGAGCGTGCTGGTCGAACGAGAGAGCTGTCACATCACTGTTGGTGATGTGACAGGGGTATTTATAGGTAGCCAAAAGGAAAAGAGGCACATGTAACGGATCGGACGGCACATCGATCAGATGGCCCTCCGATCGGATGGTCATCCGTTCGGATGACCATTCGATCGAAGTGGTCCGGCGAGTCGAGTTTCGGCGTTTCGTTTTGCGTTTCGAGCGTTGTGATGCGTTTAAGCAAGTGTCGATTGAGCGATGCGATAGATTATTAATGGTCACATAAATACCATATCTAACATACAATCATCCTAAATAACTTGCGTTTAGCGTTTGCAATTCGGTTGCGATAGAGTTGCAATTGCGTTTCGATTAATCACCACAAACATAAAGTAAACATGCACAATTAACACATAAATACACACACACGTAAAACAATATACAGAACCTATAAGTCAAGTTGCGAATGCGATTGCGATGCGATTAGCGATAAAGCGATAATACGTCGATTAAACCTCGATTATTAATAGATACTCCACATAATACAACTAAAGCAAATAAAACACAGGATTTGATTACAAGTCAAGAAACATAAATCAATAGTTAAGCAAGGAGTGACAGATCACAATTAGCAATCTTTTGACTTTGACTTGTACTTTGACTTCCGTAACACGGGGTGTTACAGCCTCCCCCTCTTAAGGGAATTTCGTCCCGAAATTAAGGCGCAGGCGTAACAAAGAGCTGAGGGTACTTCGCCTTCATGTCACTTTCGAGTTCCCATGTGAACTCTGTGCCTCGTTTGCCTTCCCAGTGGACTTTCACAATGGGAATGCGTGAGCGCCTGAGCTTCTTGGTTTCTCGGTCCATGATCTCGACAGGCTTCTCCACGAAGTGTAATGTTTTGTTCACTTGTAGATCCTCAAGTGGAACTTGTAAATCCTGCTCGGCTAGGCACTTTCTGAGGTTCGATACATGGAAAGTCGGGTGGACGTTGTTAAGTTCCTCCGATAGTTCGAGTCTGTAGGCCACTTTTCCGATCCTTTCCAGAATCTTAAAGGGTCCAACATATCAAGGCGCGAGCTTTCCTTTCTTACCGAATCTGATCACACCCTTCCAAGGTGATACCTTTAGGAGTACGTGATCGCCAATGTCAAACTCAAGGGGCTTGCAGCGTCTATCGGCGTAACTTTTCTGACGACTCCGAGCTTTCAGCAGATTGTCTCGAATTTGGAGGACCTTGTTAGTCGTTTCTTGTAGCAGCTCAGGACCGGTTATTTGCACGTCTCTGATCTCACGCCACACAATTGGCAATCGACATTTTCTTCCGTATAATGCCCCAAATGCTGCCATTTGTATGCTAGAATGATAACTGTTATTGTACGAGAATTCAACCAAAGGTAAGTGCATGTCCCAATAACCACCGAAATCTATGACACACGAGCGAAGCATGTCTTCAAGAGTATGAATCGTTCTTTCAGTCTGACCGTCGGTTTGGGGATGGAAAGCGGTACTTAGATTTAGCGTAGTACCGAGAGCAGATTGGAATGTTTCCCAAAGACGCAAGGTAAACCGACCATCGCGGTCAGAGATGATGTCACGAGGCGTCCCATGTCGATAGATGATCTCGTCGGTGTAGATTCGGGCTAATTTTTCTACCTTAAAGTCTTCTCGTATCGGCAGGAAATGAGCAGATTTAGTCAAATGGTCAACGATAACCCAGATGCTATCGTGGCCTGAGGTTGTACGCGGGAGTTTCATGATAAAGTCCATGGCTATGTTTTCCCATTTCCACATCGGGATCTCGGGTTACACAAGCAAGCCAGATGGTCTTTGTTGTTCGGCCTTGACTTTCGAACATGTCAGGAACTTCGAAACATAGATTGCGATATCCTTCTTCATTCCAGGCTACCAATACTGTAGACAAAGGTCATGATACATTTTGTCGGCGCCAGGATGAATGGAATATCGTGACTTGTGGGCTTCGTTCAACATAATTTGTCGTAAGTTAGTGCGCTTGGGAATCCAAATTCGGTCTAGATAATGGAATATCCCATTCGATTTATTCACTAACTGTTCGCCATTATGGTGAATCCTTTCCTTCTTCAAGGTGCGTTCGGTAAAACAAGCATGCTGAGCGTCACGGGTAAGAGTTTCGAGATGGTGCTGGGCGTGAACATTACGAACGCTATGCAAATAGCTTCGTTTGCTGAGGGCATCGGCAATGACTTTTGCTTCGCCAGGATGATAACAGATCTCACAGTCGTAATTGTTGAGAAGTTCTACCCATCGGCGTTGGCGCATATTCAGTTCTTTTTGGCTGACGATGTGTTGTAGGCTCTTATGGTCGGTGAAGACCGTACACTTGGTACCGTAAAGGTAGTGTCGCCAAATCTTCAACGCAAAAACAACTGCGCCTAGCTCGAGGTCGTGGGTTGTATAGTTCTTCTCGTGGATCTTGAGCTGACAAGATGCGTAAGCGATAACCTTGTCCCCGGCAACGGCGCCAAAAAATTGATGTGCTAAAAGTGGTCAATTAAAAACTAACTAATTTTAACCTAATCTAGACACCCTAGTTTTAAATTTATAACTGAGACTCTCTAAACCTAGACCACACAACCGGCAAGTGTACCGGTCAATGCAGTATAGCCTAAGTAAGTCCGAGTATCGAACCCACGAGACTCTACTGACTACGTTTACTAGACTCTGACTAGACTGACTCAAACCTAACTGTACTTAACTGTTTTGTTGTTTTGATTTTGAGTTGTGTAATTAAATAAACTAATATCCTAAATTAATTAACCAAGATGAACTAAGGTAATCGAACGACTGGGAACACGAGTTTGAAATCAATCAGAAGGAGAAACCACCTAGGCAATGAATCCCTTAGAACATGTAATGACTTATGACTTTAACAATCGACTAAAGATCTGATATCTAATCCGACCAACTTCCCGCTAAGGATAATTAAGTCCTATCGTAACTAGTCAGCTCAGAGCGGGACCCCCACTCTCCAGTTCCTAGAAACCGACTATGAAGAACAATCAGAACACATAATGAAGTGCTAAAATGGACCGACTCGACCTATCGACACTGAATCCCACAACTACTAGAATTAGAAGAGAACAACCCTAATAATCTTTTAGATGTGAAGCTAACCTCAATTTGATACCTCGAATATCTAGGAACAACTAAACGCGAATAAATAGAAGAACCCCGAGCTATCGAGTGTTCAAACTATCAAACAACGCCTAGAACAGACCTAACAATCCCAAATCATATTTCTAATCATTAAGATTGGATGCACACTTTAACCTAGCTGATCTAATTAGCTTGGTCACCTTGGATTATTTCTAAAACCAAACTCTAGATCGAGAACCCGGAATAAACGAGCTATAAGTGACTATAATATGTCTAGGGTGAATTTCTTCTTTCTAAACACTTCAAAAATCAATAACCAAACAATAATCACAGCCAAGAACTAGCACACATAATCATATTCAGCAACAAACCAAAGTTATTTTAAATCAAAACGCATCGTAGTCGATAAAACAAAATATAAAAGTCAAAACAAATATTCTAAGTTCATCACAACCTAGGTAGAACGATAAAACTAGCCAAGAATCATGTTCGTAATAACAAAACAATAATATTTAGTGGTAAGTATCATGATTGAACAAGATTAAACGAAAAATAAAGACTAACGATGTGTCAAATCTTTAATCCTTCGAACCCGACTTCGTTCTTGATTCAAATCCCTTCTTTCTCTGTTAGAAATCACCTCTTGAATCCCCCGGTTCGTTTGGCAGCCGTGTATCAGATCAACCGTCCACACCTCTTGAATCCCCCGGTTTGTATGGCAGACGTGTATCAGATCAACCGTCCACACCTGTTCGTCTCTTCTTTCGTGTATATATCAATATATATGGCCCCCATCAATATTCACGTAACCTTCACGAAATTCGCTGGCCTAATACCCACTTCTCGATCTCCTAGGCTTGTCTTTGTCCCCCAAACAAAGAAATTTGGATATTTAATTCACATCAAAATGCACTTTACATCAATATCGCAGGTAAGCAAGCAACAAGCTGCGCCGCTACCCCTTTTTGAATAGCAAACCCTAGCCTATTAAAGACAAACCCCAATAAATAATTATTAGCAACTTCTTTTTTTCTAATAATCCTCCAAAACGACAATAATAATATATATGCTGCCTTCTTTCAATGCTATCCTCCTTTTATGTTAGTCATTGCCATTGGCCACCCTTCTACAATATTAATAATAATAACAACAACAACCTCCAATCATAATAATTTGGTCATCCCTATTTGTTCCTATTGGTGCCTTTCTCAAAAATAGAATACAATAGGCTTGGGCAGCATCTTTCTAACTTATAAAATAGTGATAATTGCCTCGGTCTACTCGAGAAAGTACCGGCAATTTTACTTCTGTCACTGGCGCCCCACTCTGGTCAACTAGTTGGTTATTTAATTATTACTCTTTTTCGCTCCATTTGCACCAGGACCTGCCCCAACACAAAATAATATAAAACAACACTAAAACTAAATAAAAACAAATAAAAACTATACAAAAATTATACAATTTACAAGGGACAAATATGTGTATTTTACACCACATCACATGAGAACGCAACCAAGACCAAGGTTCGAGGCATCACAATAGACAATGAAGTCATCGTTTCCGTCGGGTAAATCGAGAACGGGAGCATTGCAGAGCATATACTTGAGAGTTTGAAAGCGAGTCTCTTGTTCAGTTCCCCAAACAAAAGGCTTGTCTTTGTGCGTCAGAGAAGTAAGCGGGACAGTGATTTTCGAAAAGTCGGCGATGAATCGACGGTAATAGCCCGCCAATCCGAGGAACGAACGAACATCGGATGGGGATTCTGGAGTAACCCAACTCTTAACAGCTTCGATCTTTGCGGGGTCGACGTGAATACCTTGACTATTGATGATGTGACCGAGGAATTGAACCTCCTCTAGCCAGAATTCACACTTGGAAAACTTGGCATAGAGTCGATTCCCTTGGAGTAACTCGAGAACCAAACGTAGATGTTGCGCGTGTTCGGTTTTCGACTTCGAATAGATAAGGATATCATCGATGAACACGATAACGAATCGGTCAAGAAATGGTTTACACACATGATTCATCAAATCCATTAAAACCACGGGAGCATTGGTTAGACCAAAGGGCATTACGACGAATTCATAATGGCCATATCGGGTTCGGAATGCGGTTTTCGGTATATCTTCCTCCTGAATGTGTAATTGGTGGTAACCTGAGCTTAAATCGATCTTCGAGAAACACGTAGCACCTTGCAATTGATCAAACAAATCATCGATTCGGGGCAGGGGATAACGATTCTTGATAGTCAGCTTATTTAACTCCCTATAGTCGATGCACATCCGGAATGACCCGTCCTTCTTTTTGACGAAAAGAACTGGCGCGCCCCAAGGGGAGGTGCTAGGGAAAATGAAGCCTTTGTCAAGTAACACCTGGAGTTGACTAGAGAGTTCGCATATTTCGAATGGAGCGAGGCGATAAGGAGATTTAGCAACAGGGTTGGCTCCAGGAATGAGGTCGATACGAAAATCAATATCACGACTCGGGGGGTAAACCAGGTAGATCATCAGGAAAAACATTAGGAAAATCACGAACCACAGGCACCTTATCAATTGCCTTAACTTCCTTTTTCTCCGCTACTAAATTGTGTGCCAAGAAAGCTTGGTATTCCTTGCGGAGATACTTGCTAGCCTGGACACATGACATGAGTTGGAGTTTCTTTGAAGCGACTTCACCATAGACACACAGTAGATCACCATTAGCGAGCGAGAAGCGAATCATCTTATCAAAGCAAACGACTTCAGCACGATTTTCATGAAGGAAGTCCATGCCTACTATGATATCGAAACTACCAAGCTGCATCGGAATAAGGTCGATAGGGAAAATGTGATTGTTGAGTTCAAGAGTACAATCACGAAGAACAGAATTGACAGCGATGGTCCTTCCAGTGGCAACTTCAACATCGAAAATCGAGGGGAGATGGGCGCGCTTAAGGAGCTTTTCGAATTCTAACGACACAAAACAGTTATCGGCTCCAGTATCAAACAAACACGAAGCATATATACCATTCACAAGGAACGTACCATTAACCACATTGTTATCTGCTTGGGCCTGGCGGACGTTGATATTGAAAGTACGTCCGCGGGCTGCTGGCTGCTGTTGCTGCTGAGGCTGCTGCTGGGGCTGCTGCTGTTGTGGCTCTTGCTTCACCACTCGATTGGGGCACATGTTTGCGAAGTGGTTGGGATCACCACATGCAAAGCAAGCTCTAGCGTGGATCGCGGGTGTAGGAGCCGCTTGTTGGCCTTGAGGAGCAGGAAGTAGAGCTTGTTGAGCAGGAGCTTGACCTTGAGCTGGAGCATGACGTGGACCAGTACGGCAGTTGGCGGTGAAGTGGCCGTACATATTGCAGTGCACACAGTATCTGCAAGCAATCCCCACGGGATGATGGTAAGTACAAGTAGGGCAAGCTGGGTGAGGACCAGTGTATGCATGCTTAGCCAGCGGTGCATGGGTGGCCGGTGTCGCTACTTGGCGGTGTTGAGGCCACGGTTGAGCTGGGATAGCTTGAAGTGGAGCGTTAGCTGTAACAGCGCAATTCTTGCTACTGTTGTTGTTGTTGTTCTTTCTTTTGCGGCGGGAGGACTTTGAAGATTGCGGAGCGGTGGCTGTTTCAGCGGTGGGAGCATCGGTAACTTGATGGAGATTCTTAGAGGCCTTATCAAAGTAACCAGCCTTAACTCGCTTGTCGTTGATCTCGGCAGCGAGCAGAAAGGTTTCCTCAATAGTTGTCGTCTTCGCAGCTTGAACGAAATCAGCCACACAGTCCGGTAGAGCACTGATGTATTTCTTGATGGTGATTTCAGAAGTAGTAACTTGGCCTGGACAGATTATGCTCAGCTGCTTAAAGTGGGCAGTTAAACCAGCGTTGTCGACATCCTTTTGTTTGATGTGCCAGAACTCGTCCTCCAACTTTTGAAGCTCGTGGGGAGGGCAGAACTCTTTCATCATGATGTCCTTCAACTCGTCCCACGTAAGCCCGTAAGATGCATCATTTCCACGCTTGTTTCTTTCTGTAGTCCACCAGTCCAGAGCCCTGGACTTGAAAACGCCGGTGGCGTTAATAGTGCAGAGATTATCAGGATAGCCGCTTTGGCGCAGGGTGACTTCTATAGAATCAAACCATTGAAACATGGCAGTAGGTCCATATTCTCCAGTGAATTCTTTGGGTCCGCAGGCTTTAAACTGCTTGAAGCTAAAAGTAGACTTAGGAGCATCAGTCCTGGACTCTTCAGAGGACTTGCTAGCGTTTTCATTCAGCTCGCTAACAATTTATGGTATGACTTTCGCCATCTGTTTAGCGACCAAAGAAGCGATACGCTTGTCCTCATGATTACGACGAGCAGAGCGGGAGTGAAATGATCCAAATGGCGACATTGTTTGCAACAGACATCGCCATAGGACTTAGACACTATATAATCGAATCTCAGCTCACAACACACTTAATACTACTAAAGCTCAGGAACACATTGAACACGTAATCACGTAGGCACATAAACCACAGAAACACATAGGCACGTAGAGCACAGAAGCACGTAAACCAGATAGTCCACAGAAGCCACACTATATTTTGCACGTATTCACCTACATATATTGCACGTATTTACCTATCATTCAAAGTCCGCGAGTCCGAGAATAGCGATTGCGATTAGCGAGTACACAGTGAGTAGCATAGCGAGTGTCATAACAAGCGATCTGTTAACGTTTTGAGATAGATGTGCAGTGCGAGTTGTGTGTGCCGATCAAAGCGAACAGCGAAAAGCGTATAAATCACCAAAAATCGAAACATATCAACAGGTAAAATCACATAAAACACATAAAATCCCACATAAAACGACAAATATCAGAGTCAGCAGTTGCGGGCTCAGAATCGAAACACATAAAATTAGCGATTGCGAGTTTGAAATCGAGGATAGATTGTCTAAGGCTTGATAGAAATTGACTAACCAAAGTGATTCGACTATTCTCAAGGACTACAGGTATACGTCTTGGCCTAATAGACTGTGCTCTATCACCGACACACAGTGAATGGCACGCATCCTTTCGGTTATTTACGCAACTCGAGTCGTTGGAATCCATCGAAACTTTGGTGAGAGTTTTGTAAAATCAAAATAAAGAGCGGAACGAGTCATCAAGGTTCGGGTTTCACCCCTAGCTTAACGACTATATTCCTGTTTGTGTGATAGAATCACGAGATTGAGAGGGGAATTTGCGTCGAAGCACGAACTTCACTCCTGATTCAATGCAAATTCTCTTGTTTATAGTAAAAATGCAGATCGAACAAACGATCTGATCGAGAGTTTGCGGTTTTCACACCTAGTCTTGATCTAATCACTCGTTCATTTTTTGAAAATAATGTAGCGTGACCACCTTAGAAAAGGCAGTTGTGATAGTATAGCATGATTGCAAGGCGATCGATTAACAGAGATAGGCTTGTGCGGAACCCCTAACGGGTTCACACAAGGATGTCTGTTGGCACTTAGACTATAGTCTAGGTCGTTTCTAAGACATCGACCTGGACTAGGTCGAGTCTTGCCTAATTCCCTATAGTTATGGCTCTGATACCAATCTGTCACTCCCCAACCGATGGCGGAAACATCAGGGCATGGCACTGAGTGAAACAGATTGTCCATGAGTGTCCATAACAACTATTAATTACCAGATATTTAAACGTCATGTCCCATACCATACCACAACATATCCAAATAAAACAGTTATTACAAATAATTCTCTAAAAAACAAACACTGTTCCGACAACTCAGATTTAGCGTGACATAACTAGACCCCTAGCTTGATTCACCAAAGCACAACATTCCTAGCATCTTAAGCACCTGTCACATACGTTAAAATAGAGGTCAATACACATAATGTAAATGTGAGCATACAAGTTTAATAGTATAATAGTATTCGAAAATCGTTTACGCATAACCAGCATGTAACATATAGCAAAGTGAAAGCTAGTAGGTTATCGACAATAAAATATGCACAGACGTGACTGCGAGTTGTAGAATGCGCAACACATATCCCCACTGGGACACGTGAAGTAAAGCCCTTAACAACCCCTGTCCACAACAGGTGCTAAGTCCAAACTATAGTACTATCGTTGCTAAGGTGCCAGGCAACAATCACTGTGTAAACATAACATACAAGCATTCATCGAATAAGCACATAACATGCAACAACGGTCAGCGTATAAATAGTGTTTGCGTTGTGTGTCGTTTATGTTTTGAATAAGTAACGTATGTAACACCCAAAAGTGCGTAAAGCGAAAAGTATACTCACAGATTGTGTTTAAGTAAATAAACACTCTCTTGGATTGAAGGGAGGGATGGGAGATTAGCCTGAACAGTTAATGATAGCATAAGCGAGGAACGACACGTTAAATGGTGAAAGGTGACTAAGTGACGAATGCTAATCCGATCGGATGGCCATTCGGTCGGATTGACATTCGTTTGGGATGGATGTGTTTGTGTATGATGGTTTTGAAGTTTTCGTTGTAGCATTTTGCAAACAGAGAAGTATCTCTACCTTTCAGGTAGATCGATCTAACGGTCGTTCGATCGGATAGCAATCCGTTTGGCGAGACATTTCTAGTGAGAACAAGTTCACAGCAGGATGGTCATTTGATCGGATGGTCTTCCGATCGGATGGCAATCCGTTAGAACTGATGATCTTTGAAAATTATGAAAATGCTTAAGTGTTGGAGATCCAAACATCAACTGATTGGATTGTCGTTCAATTGGATGGCAATACGGTCGGACGACAATCCGTTCGACATTCAGACCCTTTGAAAATTTGAAAATATTTAAGTGTTGGAAGCTCAAGTGCAATCCGATCGGATGGCAATCCGATCGGACGACAATCCGTCCCAACGATCCGATCGTCTTGAAACTTGATTATTTTGAAAAGTTTGTGGTTTGATCGAGACGGTATGACAACGTTTTAAACAACGGAACCTCGTCAAGTCCAAGTCGTCCGACCGAAGTGGGAATCACCCCAGTCCGTTTAGCTAACTGTTCGTGACGGTTGTTCATGTTCAATCCAAAATCGGTTGTCTTTATGATAGAAATCAGATCTTAGACCGACACTTCACTAAGAAATGAATAGAAGACCTGAACGAGCTCTGATTCTAACGGTTTTCAGTGCATTGAGTGTAAAAGAGTTGAAAGAAAGTTGGAAAAGCATCTTTCAATCCTTTTAACTTTGAAAATGTTTAGATCAATGCGAAAACAATGTTAAATCATGTGGAAATCCTTCAGATCTGAGTTGTGCTTGGTGGAATGAAGCCAAATCTTAAAGTTCATAAGAACTCCATGATGACATCATCCAAGAACACCTTAAATCCGCTGATTTCACGGTTAAAAGTTAAGATTCAAAGGTGAAAATGATGAAGGAGTGTGTGTAGATGATAGATGTACAAGATTTGGGTTGAAAACTTACAAGAATCGCGAGAAATCAAGAGAAAGAGGGCTTGAGCGTGCTGGTATTTATAGGTTGCCAAAAAAGGGAAAGAGGCACATGTAACGGATCAGACGGCACATCGATCGGATGGCCTAATCACATAAAAATAATAATAAGTTTTTATGATATATTATAATGTATATAAAAATAAAATATATTAAAAGTAAACTAATCCGAGCTAAGCTGGTATGCGAGCCAAACCGGGCCAATTCGGCTCATTATGAGCCGAGCCGAGCTAGACTCACTTTCTAACCGAGCCGAGACAGCTCAGCTCACTTTCAAAGCGAGCCACATCGAGCGAGCTTTTTCCGAGCTAAATCCAAGCGACTCCGAGCTGCGAGCTTTTTGGATAGCCCCCAATTCCAACTATTGAAATTGGATAAGGAGATTGCCAAACTAAACTAAAGTTTGGTAGTATTTTTAATTCACCACAGCTCAATGGGCAAGGGATCATAATATGTTACCAATGGTTGTTCATACGAAAGTTGTCTACAAGTAGAACCAGCGATTGGTCGGAAATAAAACATATACTTCTTCGCTTGGACAAGAGATGGTCCGTTACAAAAACAGAAGACATTGCGGCGTACATCAAATATAACTTGATTTACACATCGAATCAATCGAAACCTTGCAAAATAGGATAACAATCTCATTATGCACTTGCTACAATGCCTTCGTTAACGACTACCTCACGTGCCCAGAATGACAGGGCACGTTACAGTACTTGTCATTAATGCTCAACCCGTACCTTAAATAGAAGAGACGCACAAGACATATATGCATATCATTCTTAGTGTCGAAAACACTACTTACAAGTATACTAAGCACAGTAATGATAATGTTGCAACATGTTGAAACTAAATACATACAAAGGAGGTTTCAAAAACAATGTTTAAGAGCCGTATGAATGGGTAGTGATTTGTGGCATAACAACCTATGGTGTAATAATCATTTCTCAATATGAACTAACATGTTATCATTTGTATAATATATGTATTGTAAAAGTTGTACCTTTCTGGCTTCACCATACATTACCACATGTACTCAAATCCAAATCCAACATAACAACTCCAATTATGAGATCAGGTTACAAAAACTAAACTTTCCACTACAACAACTACAAAATCCTGCACCCAAAATTGGGCTCAATGTAGGGCTATCCAAATCACTCGGCGCTCACTCACAAATCCGATCGGACGACAATCCGTTCGACATTCAGACCCTTTGAAAATTTGAAAATAATTAAGTGTTGGAAGCTCAAGTGCAATCTGATCGGATTGTTGTTCGATCGGGTGGCAATACGATCGGATGACAATCCGATCGGACGGCAATTCGTCCCAACGATCTAATCGTCTTGAAACTTGATTATTTTGAAAAGTTTGCGGTTTGATCGAGACGGTATGACAACGTTTTAAACAACGGAACCTCGTCAAGTCCAAGTCGTCCGACCGAAGTGGGAATCACCGAAGTGAAAAGTTTGCGGTTTGATCGGATGGTCATTCGATCGAAGTGGTCCGGCGAGTCGAGTTTCGGCGTTTCGTTTTGCGTTTCGAGTGTTGCGATGCGTTTAAGCGAGTGTCGATTGAGTGATGAGATAGATTATTAATGGTCACACAAATACTATATCTAACATACAATCATCCTAAATAACTTTCATTTAGCGTTTGCAATTCAGTTGTGACAGAGTTGCGATTGCGTTTCGATTAATCACCACAAACATAAAGTAAACATGCACAATTAACACATAAATAAACACACACGTAAAACAATATACAGAACCTATAAGTCAAGTTGCGAATGCGTTTGCGATGCGATTAGCGATAATACATCGATTAAACCTCGATTATTAATAGATACTCCACATAATACAAATAAAGCAAATAAAACACATGATTTGATTACAGGTCAAGAAACACAAATCAGTAGTTAAGCAAGGAGTGACAGATCACAATTAGCAATCTTTTCTTCCTTTGACTTTTACTTGTACTTTGACTTCCGTAACACGGGGTGTTACAATGGGTGACATACCCATGTCGCCATTTCAATCATCCATGGTGGGTTTCACCTCCAAACACCTAATTGAACAAAATCATGCATAACACATGTTTCGTATGGCGATCCTAGCACATAATAACGCTTAATTTCATACTAATTCGTGGATTGATCGAAAACCCACTTCTTACAAAATCACCAAATCAGAATTTACAACTTACCAAGTGGTTTATAGAGCTGAGTGATCGAGAATCCTTGTTCATGCAGTAGATTTGGGATGAAACTCCTTTCATTTTTGATGGTTTCTTGAGGGTTAGGGTTTTCACCCCTCACCCCTTCTCCTGATCGAAGTCACGCACACACAAACCTTGTGTGTGTGTGGTACTTTGTTTTAATAATTTAAGTTTCCATTTTGGCACCATAAGTCCCTCAAGTTTAACATACCATCATAATTGCCACAAACCTCATTCATTTACTTATTTATTAGACATTTAACTAGGCTTAATAACTTAGTTATTGTACTTCATCTATTTATAAAGGTAACCTACTAACGAATTTAATAATTCGAGTTTTGGGGTGTTACAGTAAACTACTTTAGTCGTATACACAAATTTTTAATTTTATATTAAAAATCAGTTTTTAGAAAAAAAAAATGTAACAATTAAAAAATCTTATTAAAACTTAACAATTTGTAATAACTTTAACAAAAAATGGGATACTTTTTAAAAAATAGAACTTTTATTAATTAAACTAAACAATCAGTTAACTTTTTTTAATTTCTTGTACCAATCTTCTTCTCTTTTCTTTAATACTTTTAATGCTCGAATCGATTATTCTAGTTGTGGGGACCAACAAAAAGCAAGGTCTAACCAATAGGGTGGTGGTCCATTACAAAAACAAAGTATTTAAACACCCGAATTTAAGAGGAGGAGTCTTCCTCCGGTTTATTACTGGCTTATATATATAAGTAAATAGAGTTGTTGCCGTTCAAAAAAAAAAGAGGAGTCTTGGGTTCAAGTCCCATAAACTATAAGAATTAAAATAAATTTGACGTTAAAAAAAACCAACCTTTATATTTTATAAATAATAATATTGTATGTTAGAAAGGTTTTGTTATAAGTTATTTTTATTATAATATATTAGTTATCATTTAAACCTCTTAATAAATTAAAAGGATCACTAAACTTACCCCAAGCGGACGTTCAACCAAATTATTCAAACCATATTTTTCAATACTCCGAATAAACAAATGAACCATTGGTCATTAGTTTGGTTTTAGCCAATAACAAAACCGAACCAAGTAGGGGCGGTTCTTAGCGTGGGCCATACAGGCCCGTTAGAGACCACCAACGAGTTCAAAATATGCTAATGAAACTGATCCATGCTCACCATGTACAAAAAGCTCATGTTTTTGGGTTCTTCTTGCATCTACCCTAATACGCGTTGCAACCCATATCGAAATCCACTATGTTAACAGGCCCGTTAGAGCCCACCAACGAGTGGTACGCCATCGCCAAAATCGCTGGCATTAAGATGTGTCAAGCGTATAGGATTTAGTACAACTGAAACTTATACGGTCCTAACGACAATTTCCACCCTGAGTATGCACATGTTTTGCCAGCATTGATGAGGCAGTTTCACGAGGCAAAAGTTTCAGGAGCTAAGGAAGTGGTGGTGTGGGGTGAGTTCTTGCATGTCGATGATCTGGCGGATGCGGTGGTGTTTTTGTTAGAAAATTATTTGGGTTTGGGGCATGTGAATGTGGGGAGTGGGAAGGAGGTTTCGATTAAGGAACTTGTGGAGTTGGTTAAAGAGGTTGTCGGGTTTGAAGGAGCGCTTGTGTGGGATGGTTCGAAGCCTGATGGAACTCCGAGGAAGCTTATGGATAACTCGACCCTCACGAAGCTCAGTTGGGAGCCGAAGATTTCTCTTTGCGATGGCGTTGTTGGCACTTATGAATGGTATGTTACACATTTGAAGCAACAATGACCTGCAGCGATCTTTCGACTGTCTCATTGCTATCTATTTTTAAAGATCATCTCTGATGACGGGGGTAGCCCAAATCTCAATAAAATGACTAATATACATAACAGCTTAAAAGGTTAAAAGGTTGAGAGGTTCAAAACGCGCAAACTCAGGTGAACAGTAAAAAGGACAAGCACAGTGTCCGGTCACATCAACACTTAACGTGTGAACCATTTCTGCACAGACAAAACATGTGCACAGAGAACACCCTTTTGTCCGCAGGTCCAAACCGTTCAACCCCTAAAAGGGTAAGTCCCTCACTGCAAGCCAGGTTCATTAGTTAAAGGTTTCTCCTTTGAGAAACCTCTTCCCCTATAAATTGCAGCCCATGCCAAACATATAAAACACTCCAGAATCAGCTGAAAACTATCTTAACTCTCTGATTCTCCTTCTCCTCTCAAGAACAAGCTTCATGCTTGCTTCTCTTCTTCTTCTCCCATGAGAACTAGCTTTATGCTTCTCATCTTCACACCAAATAATTCATCTTCTCCAACGATTACGTTCTAGGCTGGTTTCATATCAGTCTAGAATTCAAGAAGAACAACAATAACACTAATGAACCTCTCTCCACGTCTTGCAAACGTGGGGGGACCCCACGACCTGCGTTAGGCTAATCGAAACCCTTGAACCCTTTTACCCGGAGATATCGCTACAGGCCTTGGTCTATTATTTGTTGCATCAACAAGTTGGCGCCCACCGTGGGGCTATGCCGCTTACTTTATCTTAAAGACCAGTTGTGTAGCTCCATTTTCTCTTTACATCATGTCTGAAAGCGAGTCTCTCGGTCAGGTAAATCAGGTGCCTAACAACACCGATTTAACACCAAATTCGTGTCGGATCTCACCGGTCTTATCTACACCTCTTTCTACTCCCGGAAGTACTCCACCGGGATATGTTCCCGGAGTTCACTTCTTTTCAAACACAAACCCATCTCGGTCAGGGGTTGCACCTACTCAAATCGATGTAATGCATACACCGGAACGCATAGATCTAACACCCGAGTGACTTGCTAGAAATTTCTTACAACTGAGATTTCTTCTCAACTAGCATGTGAGCTTAAAAAGGGAAAAGGGGTGAGAATAAGACTAAATTATGAGGAGTCTGAACCCTCATTATCACATGGCCCTCCATCTCTTCCTTTTAGCAGCTCACGTTCAGCCACATCTTACCTTGAAGCTGGTCCTAGTGTGACAGACCAACCACTTAAGCCCTTTAGCTTTTGGGGAGGCCAAGTCCAACCGTTTTTCCCTCATTTACCTCCCAACCCGTTACAACCGGTGCACCTATGGGGCATAAAATCACTCTTGATCAATTATGGTTGTCACCAGCTTCAAGTGTTCCCCCTCCCATTACTACTTCGTGAAAACAAGCCATGGTCACCCCGCCTTTGGCTCGAGGTGCGGTCATGAGCACATCCATGACAATGCCTTATACAGTAAGCCTTTAAGGCTTTAACCTTATGACACAGATAATGGCATCTTTTATTAGTACCATCAGAAAGCCTTTAGGGATTTAACCTTATGCCCTAGTTGATGACACAAATGATGGCACAATTTCCTTTGCAGCACGTGAAAGTTGGTTGATGACACAGAAAGCCTTCAAGGCTTTAACCTTAATTTCATCAACCAAGTGCCAACCACTCACCAGGGTACCTCAAGAGGTAACCCAGCTTCAAGGGTAGTAAAATACCTCTCAAAACCTTACAAGCCCAACAACTTGTCTTGCTTCTCCCAAACAAATTGTTGAGTACGAGTTTCAAACCCAGATAAAGATACTATTACGGTGCTGAAAACCACATCCAAATCTTCGTCGGGGCAACAAGAATTGAAAAATGGCCCAACCCCAGATGTTATCTCATGTTCATACGAACCCTTGAAGGGTCTCCACGCATATGGTTTAATGACCTTCCTGAACAAAGCATTCGGGCCTTTGACGATTTTAGCAAAGGTTTCCCATAACAACATGACGATGAAAGTCTCAGAGACTTCACCGAAAGGTACCAGAAGGAAGGTTTAACTTACGCCAATGAAAAGATTAGGGTTACAGGGTTCATGAATGCTATAAATTTCAAATGTCTCACAAGAGACTTTAATAAATGCCTGTCCAAAACCCTTGAAGAAACACTCAAAAGGGTTGAGGCCCACATTCGAGGAGAATAAGCCGTAGACATCAAAGAACAAAAATAAATAAATAAAAAATAAACTCTTAACCGGAGCTTCCAGTATGGCTCTTATGACAAACGGTTCAAAGGATCGGATTCCAGAAGGCCTGAAGGCCGGAACCCTCCAAGCCGAGAAAAAACCATAAACTTTACAGCCTTAACCAATACTCCGCAAGAGATCTTGGCAACCGAAGAGGTAAAACACAGCTTCCACCCTCCTCAACCTTTGCCAAAAAACAAAAGATCGAAAAAATCAAGCCAATATAGTGAGTTTCACGAATAGAAAGGTCACCATACCAATGATTTCTTCCAACCCAAAAATAGGATCGAAGAAGCCGTCAAGTCCGAACTGGCTCACTTGGTTAAAGGGGTCAAGGACAAGATGGTTTAAAAATAATAATAATAATAATAATAATAATAATAGTGAACATGGTCGACCTTGAAAACAAAGCTTCCTACAAACGCCATCATTTCGAGGCATGGGAACATCAACATAAGGAGAGTTGCTTTCAAACCCTCTGGTGATGGAATCCAACATAGGAACCATCAAGACACAAAAGGCTTACATTGACACTGGTGCAACCACCATAATCATGTTTGAGAAATGCTTTAACCCTCTCAGCGACGATGAACGTTCAAAGTATCAACAGTCTGAATCCTCCATCGAAGGTATCGCAGACATACCTATCAAGCCTTTAGGCCAAATAACCCATAATGTTTGTTCAACGAGAGAACAAAGGGACGAACCGAACAACTCACTTTTGTGGTGATCAATATCCCTTCCAACTATGATATCATCACAGGAAGGCCAGGTCAAAGTGTGTTCGGAATGGCAGTTTTAGTTGGTCAAGGCACTGTGATGTTTCCCACTGAAAAAGGGATAGCAACCCTTCAACCTACACAAGAAGCTTTTGTGGTTGAAGGGGAAAGCTCAAGAAAGGACGAAGACGATGAACAAGGGTTGGACATAAACCCAAAATATCCTCAACAGGGGATAAGGGTAAACACTAACCTTTCCAAAGAAACCATCTCATACCTTAAAAAGCTGCTCTTGCACTATGTCTTTGCTTGGTGCCCGGAAGATATGACCGGCATCCCTCGTAGCATTGTTGAAACATGAAGTTATGGATCCCACCTGATGTTAAGCCCATTATACAAAAGAAACGGAGTCAAGCCCCTAACAGAAGCCTTGTATAACACCAAGAGATGGAAAAGCTTGTTCTAGCTGGAATCCTTCGAGAGGTCAAGTATCAATCATGGGTAGCCAATCCGGTAATGGTTCAAAAACCCGACAAGTCTGGGAGAATGTGTATCGATTTTAAAGACTTGAACAAAGCGCGCAGAAAGGATTGCTACCCGCTACCCGAGATAGACCTCAAGGATAACTCGCTCACAGGCTTCCCATTCAAGTGTTTTCTTGACGCCTAAAAGGGTTACCATCAGATCCTAATAATGAAAAAAAAAGATGAAGAAAAAACCACATTTCACACTGATGAAGGTATATCTTGCTATCAAAAAATATCTTTTGGTTTAATAAATGCATGTGCCACTTATCAACGTCTAGTTGACAAAGCGTTTGCCAGACAAATCGGCAAAAACATTAAAGCTTATTTTGACGATTTGGTGAATAAGAGCAAAACGGAATACCAAATGCTCGATAACATACAAGAAACCTTCCAAAACTCGAGAAAGATCAACATGAGGCTTAATCCAATCAAGTGCTCGTTTGTAGGGTATATCATTGGGAAACAAAGCATAAAAGCTAACCCTCAAGGGATATGCTAACAAGAAAGGCTTTCGATGGAAAGCTTACAGCTTTGAAGTGTTTTACCTCAAAAGGAATCCTTCAACCAAATGAAGCAACACTTGGCTTCACTCCCAACCATTTCAGCTCCGGAAACAGGAGGAACGATCTCTGTCCACCTTTCGATTGCTGAAAAAACCATAAGTACGACTCTAATCATTGAACGAAATAAAGTTCAGATACCCATTGACTTTTTCAAAACTTCAAAATTAGCATAAATCAAATATTCTTCTTCGAAAAAACTTGCTCTAGCCCTAGTCCAAACGGCTAGAAGGCTTCGAAGGTACTTTCAGTCACACCCGATACAAGTGGTCACTGACTAACCTATTAAGAATGTGCTTAAAAAATCACCTATGTCCCGAAAAAAGCTGTCAAAGCCCAAGTCTCAGCTGACTTCATCATAGAAGTCCCTAAAAAAGTCACAACTGAAGTCAATACAACCTCCACTGAACCCTCTGACCCCCATACCTGGAAGCTCTTTACCGACGAAGCTTCAACCATTGAAGGGTCAGGAGCAGGGCCAGTTCTAATTGATCCTAATGAATTGGAATTCACGTATGCCCTTCGTCTTGAATTTCAGACTACAAACAACAAAGCTGAGTATGAAGCATTGATTGCTGGGCTCAAGCTTGCAAAAATATGGGTGTCAAAAGGCTTCAAGTCTTCACAGACTCGTTGCTTGTTTCAAACCAAATAAGTGACAACTACACAGCCAAAGAAATGGGGGTTCAAAAGCTTCAAGTCCTCACAAACTCTCTCAAGCTAAGACAATAACAGCTACATAGCAAAAGAACCCAACATGTATTAGTACCGAAAGAAATCAAAGGAATTGATGAACACATTTCAAACATTTTCCATCAAAAAAGTTTCAAGATCTCAAAACAAGAGAACTAATGCACTAAGCAAACTTGTATCTCCTACGTTTTGCCCACCTCACCAAGAAGGTACTAATTGAGGTGTTATAAACCTCATTCATCCAAAGACTTGAGGTTCAAGATGTGATCACTAAAAAGGGCCAAATTGGATGACTCCCATTGAAAGGTTCCTCAAAATGGTAAATTACCTAATGACCAGACTGAGGCTAAAAGGGTTTGTATCAAGTCAAGGCAATATGTGTTACAAGGAGATATCCTTTACAAAAAGGATACCTTGCACCACTACTTCAATGCGTTGGCCCAGAACAAAGCCAATATCTGATCAAAGAGGTTCACGAAGGGATATGTGGAGCTCATTGTGGCCCAAAATCGGTAGTGTCAAAGTTGATGAACCTCGAACACTTTTGGCCTTCCATGCATCGAGATACCTCCGAACAACTGCGAAAGTATGAAGCTTGTCAGTTACATGCTCCGGTACCCAAAAGCCTCAAACATGACCACGTTCCCATCTCCTCGGCTTGGCTATTTCACAAGTAGGGAATAAACATCGTTGGTCCATCCCCACTAGCCAAATGAGGAGTCAAGCTCTTATTGGTAGCCGTGAACTACTTCACCAAGTAGCCAAAAGTAAAACTATTGGCCAAAATCTCAGGGAAACAGGTCATTGATTTCGTTTACGAAAACATAATCTGTCGTTTTGGGCTCCAGGGGCACTAGTCACGGATAACGGGAAGTAGTTTGCCGAGAAGCCTTCTAGCTCCTGGTGTAAGGAGTTCAGAATAACCCAAGTATTCAGCTCGTTAGCTCACCCACAATCCAACGGCCAAGTTAATAGGACAAACAACAACATTGTTGAAAGGATTAAACCTCGATTGGAAAGATACGACAACAACTGGCTCGAATAGCTTCCCAATGTGCTATTGGAAATTCAAACAACCAAGAAAACGAGCCACAAGAAAACACCCTACAGCCTAGTGTTTGGATCAGAGGCTGTAATCCTAGCTGAAATCGGAGTAACAACACAAAGAACATTTAACATCGACCTCGAGCCAAATAAGAAAGAGACGATGTTGAATTTGGAACAACTCGAATAGGCTCGTGATTAAGCAGCCATACAAAAAGCAAAGGTACAAGCAAAACATGGAATTTCATTACAATACACGGGTGAAGCATGAACACTTCAAGCCTGGGGACCTTGTGCTTCGAAATAATGAGGCCTGCAAGAAAGAAAGCCAAGGAAAGCTCGGCCCTAAGTAGGAAGGGCCATACACTATCCTTAAAGCCCACAAAGGGGGATCATACAAGATGGCAGGTCCGCAAGGCAAAAAGTTGCCCCGCCATTGGAATGGCAAAAACCTTAAAAGGTTCCATGTTTAACCAAAACGTATTACAAATAGTTCCCAAAAGTTGTTCTATTCCCCTAGTAATCAAAATACTTTGAAATGAATGAACGATGAATCAAAATTTGCTTTCTATCCTATAATCAGGTTGAGAACCTAGCAAGAAACTCCATGGCAAGGGCCATGTAAGGGGATGAGCTCCCAGGTCACATCGCTCAATAGGTTCAAGGGTTGAATGGACCTATATAAGGGGTGAGTTCCTAAATCAATACGACTCCATGAGACTCATAGAAATCTTGAAAAACATGTCTCATAGACGGGTTTGAACAGCCTACACCAAATGTTCCTTAAGCCCCAACATTGGCTTACGAACCAAAAAGACTCTAAGTGAATGTCATACATAGGATAGAGGTTGTATCTTCTTGTTAAAAATATCCTAAGGCTAAGTGACTGCAGCACTGAACGCTTTAAGGTATAAGTAACATAAGATGCACCGCCCAAAACAAAGACAACATACAAAACCGATAAAAACACAAGGGAGTAAGCAGAACAACACAATAGACATAACAAGATAAGTCAAAGATAGTAAGGGCCATACTGGCCATCAAACATAAAACATTGTCCACAAGCCTGCCAGGCTTTAACCACGAAGGGACCTAAATGGTTCCCTTAAAATAAAAGGATGTTCAAACAAACAATCCATAACAGTGTTCGACATGCTAAAAATACTGCAAATCAAAGTTTCTTCTTCACTTGTCAGCATCAGAGATGGTAGACTTTGTTGCATCATCCTTATTCGAAACCCCATCATCTTGGGTGTTTTTAGCCATCCTCTTTTTCCTCCCTACGACACCCGTTGTCTCGGAGGCTTCAAGGCTTGAACCCTTTGAGCCCTCACCACCTTCAGAACACGTTTCCTCGCTATCTCCGGAGCAAGGACGGTTCTTCGAGAGAGACTTCAACACTTCGTTACAAACAGCCTCATTAAGGCCCTTGGGTTTTAGCTCCTGCAAGACAGGCAAAGGTTTACCAAAACACTTGGAGACTTCACCCACATAAGGGTAAATAATATGCCCTACCTTCAAAACAGTTTCCTTGAAGGCTTCGAAGGAGTTGGGTTGAAAAAGAGAAGACTTTTCCTGAGGCTCCCCAGGCTCACAAAGCTTTGTAACCAGCAAAAAAACCTTGGTGTCTCCCATGAGCAAGAAGCTCGGTGTACACATCACCCAAGACCTTTTTGAACTCCGATGAATGGAGAAGATACTTAACCACTCGCTGGAATCCATACTCAATGAGCCATTTATTATCACTAGTTTCCTGGGCAAGTGAAGCCTTTAACCCTTCTTTCTCCTCTAATAAGGCCTTTTTCTGAACCTCCAAGGCAGCCTTATCGATCCTGACTTAAACCCTGTCAGCTTCCAAGCGTTTTTCCAATTCAACCACCTCAGTCTTGTGCTGGGAAGAAAGCTCATCAATACTCAACATCAGCTTTTCTCCCTCCCAGCATAACCCTCTGCCTCCTTCTTTAGAGTAGCTAGTGAAGCCTTCATCTCATCCCTCTTCTTCGAGAAGACATCATATTCTAGCATCCTCTTGCGAAATCGGGATACACCCTCTGGAAGCAAGGCAACAAGGTTACAAGCACCCATTACCATTTTTCGAAATCATCAGGTCATCACCCATAGATGAGCAAGAACCTCGAACAACAGGAGAATCAAAGTGGGTAAGAACATCCTCACAGACGGATGAAGGCTTGAAGCTGTCACCAACTGTGACCTTCCAATCCGGCACATAAACCTCCCCTGGATTAACATTGGTGGAACCTTCACCACCCTTCCCGGAACCTCACAACCTTTTTTACCCGCCAAACCAACAAGGGCCGTCCCTTGTCCTTTTTTGATTTTCCCCAACCCCAACTTCTAAATCATTTGAAGCCTCTATGTCATTACTTAGTTCCACCGGCTCAGAAGCCGATGGTTGGTCAGTAGTCTTTATCAAACAACAGCTCGAACGACGAGTAGAGACTTTGGAAGCAACAACTTTGGTGAAACCCTTGACATTGGGAACGTTCACATAGCCTGAACCCTCGAACCTATGTTCAGTGCCCCTAACAACAACATCTTCGCCGGATGTAGCCTCGGCATCTCCAAACACAACATCAGATGTGTCATCGCTCTTGATAAAGTCTAAGGCAAACATAACTGCAACAAATAAAATATAAGATAAGCAGAAAATACAAAATATCATACCTTGATCATCTCTCACGAGCACAGGGTCACGATCCGGCTTGTCCCACAACCTGCTAACATCCATCAGCACTAAAAGATGTTCGGGAAAGGGACAAAGCCTAGAAGGACACCTTCTAATAAACTTCAACAACCATCTATCTCGTGTTTGAAAGGTTCAAGCTCATTCAAAACAGCATAAGGGTGCCTCCAAACAAGCCTGAAAGGAACAATGGACTCAGATATCCAGGAAAATCGGTCCTTCCAAGAACCAAGGGTAGTAACCATAGACGAAACCTGAGATGTTTCAAAGGTAAAACAATCGCATTTCTTGGCTAACTGGAAGAAACGGCGGAACAACAACAACGATGGGTCATACCCTATCGCTGGACACAAAACATCAAAGTGTAAAACCCTAGCAAGACCTTAAGGGTGTAACTGACCAAACGACATACGATAATACTCTAAAACATTTAGAATAAAGACCGAAAACGGATAACGCAATTTGGAAAACTCAGCAATAAAGAGCAATCGAACCAACGGGACACTAACAGATCGATTTGCCAAAACCCAGAGCCACCGGATTAAACTTTAGGTCGATCCTCAACTACCTCTTGAGTGAGACAGTTGAAGCCTTTAAGCCCTGAAACCTTGAAGCCTACTATCATTCCGAAATTCAAATCTCAAAACTCAAACGCCTTAAAGCCCTGAAGCCTTTAAGCAATAAAAAATAATGTGTAAAAGTCAGAAGCATTTGAGCTTACATCCCAAACACCTCTGACTTGGGGGGCTGATGACGGGGGTAGCCCAAATCTCAATAAAATGACTAATATACATAACAGCTTAAAAGGTTAAAAGGTTGAGAGGTTCTAAACGCGCAAACTCAGGTGAACAGTAAAAAGGACAAACACAGTGTCCGGTCACATCAACACTTAACGTGTGAACCATTTCTGCACAGACAGAACATGTGCACAGAGAACACCCTTTTGTCCGCAGGTCCAAACCGTTCAACCCCTAAAAGGGTAAGTCCCTCACTACAAGCCAGGTTCATTAGTTAAAGGTTTCTCCTTTGAGAAACCTCTTCCCCTATAAATTGCAGCCCATGCCAAACATATAAAACACTCCAGAATCAGCTGAAAACTATCTTAACTCTCTGATTCTCCTTCTCCTCTCAAGAACAAGCTTCATGCTTGCTTCTCTTCTTCTTTTCCCATGAGAACTAGCTTTATGCTTCTCTTCTTCACACCAAATAATTCATCTTCTCCAACGATTACGTTCTGGGCTGGTTTCATATCAGTTTAGAATTCAAGAAGAACAACAATAACACTAATGAACCTCTCTCCACGTCTTGCAAACGTGGGGGGACCCCACGACCTGCGTTAGGCTAATCGAAACCCTTGAACCCTTTTACCCGGAGATATCGCTACAGGCCTTGGTCTATTATTTGTTGCATCAACAATCTCGGTGATTCGGTAATATGTAAAACAATGGAATTGCGCAAGTTTTTGAAGAAATACTCAACTCTGTTTTCGATCTGTGGTTCTTAGTTCATATAGCCAATGCGAGACTTGTTATGAAATGGGGTGCTTGCATACGCTAGCTCGACATGCATTTTGTTTTTTTTTATTATCAAATCGTCTTGCTTTGTGATCGAAAAAAATGGTCATATACATTGATTTGTGTACTGTTCTATGCGTGTTTATGTGTTGATACCTTGGCAAACCTATTCTTTGTCATAAAGCATTTATGTCTACTAGATGACTATGAAGCTTAGTTGGTGTGGCGTTTAGATGAAGAAGAATTCGCTAGGAAAATTTTTCATAACCTGGACGGTTGACGGCGTAGTTGGATCGTGCATTAATCGCGCATTATGACGTTCTCAATCTTCATCAGTTACAAACATCTCCAGATCGATGAACTTGAGTATGTCCCTTTTCCGACCAAGTTGGCATCTTCTAGGTATGTTTTCGGTTGTCAATATCGATTGCCCTAACCTCCACTGAAACCAGATGAAGTTCTTCATTCATTGAATCATTAAAGCATGTCTATGTGTGTGCGATTGTGCTATCTCACCTCTGTTTAACCTATAAACAGGAACTAATGGAAGCAACGATGTTGATTTAGCAAGAACCAAGAGGTTCAACAAGGTGCGTTATGGTAATTAATTTTGATATTTTTGTGTAGTTATCTTTAAGAACGATACTAGCTTTGTTCACATTATACCTTAATCTATTATTTTTAAAAGTATGAAATTTGTTCTTGTTTTCATTTCATTATTTATGTATAGTGGAGTGCAAGTATGATGGAAGGCCGCAGAACTTCAAAGGTAAGTAGAGTAAGTTGAGGCTTTGGACAAATTATGTACCACCGGCTACTAATTCAAAGGCCATATCAGACAATTTTACTGGGAAGGTTGGTCTAAATATTAGCTTCCTGAACAATATATTCCTTTCCTCTTATTTTTAAATTAACTTAAAAACTTATATTTTATTTTTAATTTGTTACAGGTTGTTGAAGTTGTTAGCGGAGACTGCATTATCGTTCTGATGATTCTCTTTCATTTGGCAGTCCAGCAGCTGAGAGACATGTAGGTGACTACCATGATGAAATGCCATAATCTTGAATTTTTTTATCGGTGTTGCGCTTTAGATAGACCTGATTTTCCATATCTATTTCAGGGTCATCTCCTTTAAAAGGAGGGTAAGTGACATTTCTATTGACCTTTTCTTTTCAACTCTATAGATGCTGATATCATAAATTACTTGGAACTTTACGAGCTTAAAATTTTTAAGTCCCAAAGTTAGGAGCTTCAGTTAAAGGGTGCTGACAAAACTATGGGATCATGCGATTTAAAGGAGGAAGTAAAGGTTTTTTTCCTTATCAACGTTGGTTATTCACTTTCTAACCGAGCCGAGCCAGCTCAGCTCACTTTCAAAGGGAGCCACATTGAGCAAGCTTTTTCCAAGCTAAATCCAAGCGACTCTGAGCCGCGAGCTTTTTGGATAGCCCCTAATTCCAACTATTGAAATTGGGTAAGGAGATTGCCAAACTAAACTAAAGTTTGGTGGTATTTTTAATTCACCACGGCTCAATGGGCAAGGGATCATAATATGTTACCAATGGTTGTTCATACGAAAGTTGTCTACAAGTAGAACCAACGATTGGTCGGAAATAAAACATATACTTCTTCGCTTGGACAAGAGATGGTCCGTTACAAAAACAGAAGACATTGCGGCGTACATCAAATATAACTTGATTTACACATCGAATCAATCGAAACCTTGCAAAATAGGATAACAATCTCATTATGCACTTGCTACAATGCCTTTGTTAACGACTACCTCACGTGCCCAGAATGACAGGGCACGTTACAGTACTTGTCATTAATGCTCAACCCGTACCATAAATAGACGAGACGCACAAGACATATATGCATATCGTTCTTAGTGTCGAAAACACTACTTACCAGCATACTAAGCACAGTAATGATAATGTTGCAACATGTTGAAACTAAATACATACAAATGAGGTTTCGAAAACAATATTTAAGAGCCCTATGAATGGGTAGTGATTTGTGGCATAACAACCTATGGTGTAATAATCATTTCTCAATATGAACCAACATGTTATCATTTGTATAATATATGTATTGTAAAAGTTGTACCTTTTCTGCTTCACAATACATTACCACAGGTACTCAAATCAAAATCCAACATAGAAATGTAACAACTCCAATTGTGAGATCAGGTTACAAAAACTAAAGTTTCCACTAGACAAACTACAAAATCCTGCACCCAAAATTGGGAGTTGACATGATACGCGTACAAATTTGGACATCGAAAGTGCTCAAAAGAAGCATTCGTCCTTTTGTTTTGATCACTTTCTGATGTCTTGTTACCATCTTCAGTCGTAAAACTGACCTGATAATGTATCGTTCTTCCCTCATGAAGTTTTCTCGAGAATCACACACCAATTAGACTTGTCGTAAAATTGATCCACAATAACTGCATTCTTCATGCCAGAAACCAAACTGGAAGTAAAATAGACAGGTTATCAATAAAAACTTGTTACTTTTGAAACTATATGGGCGAAAAGAAGCTATACGAGGGGGCGTTTGGACGTGACTTTTCAAAGTGATTATTATGACACGCCAAAAATCAAGATTTGATTTTAAGACAATATTTGATCGAAGGAAAGGGTCGTTAGATCATTTGCATAAGACCCCAAAGATCAACTACTGCTTACCGGCTTCTAATAATAATTGGTTTAAATGCACCTCCAATTCTCCTAACACCCCATCAAGCTAAATAACTAATCTCTTGAAGCAATCTTGACGTTAACAAACTATCTATAATCAATTCAATCCTCAACCTAATGTCATCTTTTAGTATCTAATCTCTTGAACCAATCTATAATTCTATACACTAACCAACATTCTATAATCAATGCAATCCTCAACCTAATGTCTTTTTTAGTAACCATGAGAACCCGTTACCAGTGAACTCACAGGACCCCACCAATACCTTGCTAACCAACGACATCATATATAACGCAGCTTACGCTGGGCACGTGCTCTTCAAGAGGTTATAATAGGAAACGGGTCAACCTAGTATCTTACATAATTCATCACCAAAAAAGCATGAATATATTATTCGAATTACACTAAATTAAGTTATGCAACACCTTAAATCAAAATTTTAAAAATAATATAATTTAAAGCATTACCTTTCAAGTTCACCTTGACCAAACACATGATAATATCTATCATACACAATCGCGCCTTTTGAATCATCTTTCCTCGCAAGACCATTTTCAACCGCCCCAACCGAAGCTCCACTCACTTCAGCCCGGTGATACGGCAAATGCCACGGCACAAAATACTCTTGTTGCTTATCCCTCCCACCTCCATTCTCACTCCCCACAACACAATCATTACCTTCTTGATTCCCACCACTCACCTCGGTTTCTGGAATACTTTCCAAAGTAACCGCAGACGCGCTACGAACCCGTGGGCTACCCGGCCCAATCCACTCTTCCAAATACTTCCGCGAAAGCGGGGTCCACTTATTAAGCAAAGATCCATCCTCTTGCTCAACAGCCCACACAGTAATCAAAACATGCCCACCAACTTTAACCACCCTAACCAACTCATCAATAGCTTTCTTCCTCCTATCCTCAGTACTCAAATGATGCAAAACCGCTATCGAAATAGCGGCATCCCCGTACCCGCTTCGATACGGTAAATTCACAGCATCTGCAACCAAAACCTCATGACCCCTATCACTACAGATCTGGATAAGGGGTGCACTAATATCACAACCAATGAAGAAACAATCAGGATTTAAACCTAAATACTTGCCATTACCACACCCTGCATCTAAAACCACAGACCCAGATGGCAAATTGTGTAAAAAGGTTGAAACTTTGGGCCATTTTGCAAAACGGGTAGCGCTGAAATGAGGTGCGATTGCATCGTAGACACGGTGGACGTACTTTTTTTCGATTTCTGGAGTTGATTGGACGCTTGAGGAAGAACATTTGGCATCTGGGTTTGAAGATCTCTTTGTTATGATTTCTTTCATTGTGAGTTGGGTGGATGTTGTGGTGAATTGGAGAGTGGATGATATGGATTTAAGGGGGTTTGATTGGGTTAAGGGTTTGAGCATCAATTGGAAACCGTAAATGATGATGATGGTGGGGGTGGGGGTTTGGTGAATGTGAATTAGCAGATTGATGGATTTTGGGAGAATCGATTAGCCGCCAATTTGGTGTTTAACGGTGGTTAAACCCTAGCGATCTTTCGGCACGATATTCTCGGTCATTTCATCCTATCATACTACCGCATTCACAACCAATGACCGGTCCAACCGGTTCTACCGGATTTATAACACACATTACATCACAAATTATATAACTAATTTACTAAATAAAGAGTTTGTGATACCTTTTTAGAATGGGCTGATTTCAAAAAGGCCCAAATCTAATTATGTGTTATCTCCAGCCCACAATTCATACCTTCAAATAAAAACCCTAGTAACATTGCAACACAGCATGCACGCAGTTCTTCCTTCTCCATTCGTTTGTAACAAAAAAACCCTAGCAACACTTCCTTCTTCTTCAAAGCCTCCCCGCCCACCCCATACCCCATGGCCGCCCCTTCATCTGGTATACACACGGCGGAGGTACCGTGCTCCGGCGCATGGACCACCATAACCTCTTAATCGGAAGACACATGAGTTGATGATGAGGTGGCTTGGCCAAATCAGTGATGATTAGAACCTCCGGCGAAGCAACGACCAGTTCGACATTTCACCGGTTTTCCAGCCGAACCTCCGACCGATTGCAGAAACGGTCTATTGCACGGAACCGGCCCGGCTTTTGCAGTGGATCTCGGCCCGACCGGTCCGGTCCGGGTCTGAGAACATTGTTCACAACCCAACCTTTAGGGTCTGTTTGGTATGGGGTAATGGAATGGACAGGGGAATGAAATTGACGAGCTAATGTAATTGATCATTACTGTTAGGGATATAATTTCACAGCTTATGGATCACGGATCCTCAAGTGCAGCTTGGATCACGGATCCTCAATTCAGTTTGAATTAAGGATCCTCAGAAGATGTTGCAAGACTAAGGATCCAGGATCCTCGTTATTATCCTAATACTAACAATTGTTTCCATCATTCTTAAACTTGTTTTGCAGGTGTATTCGAATAGGACTTAGTCCAACCGAGATTCTAGGGGAATATGTTTGGTGATTCTGCACGTGCATAAACTCTTCGACCGTTATGGTGATCGTGGGGGACTTGCATTATTTGCGGATAGTTAGTTAGGCTAGATATTTCTATTTTTAATGGGGATACAAGCTTGATTTAGACATTATTATTAGCAACACAACTGCACTACATTGGAGCTCTCAAGAACTCTATGCGATTACACACGCTTGCACACTAGTGATCCTTGTACCAAGCTTGTTATCATCCCGATTTGTAAACCTTGTTTGTTTAATATAGTTGGTGATCGGTAGTTTCCATCACCCGAGGTTTTTTTATCCCGGAGATCATTCATTGATCAAGGTCTTTTTCCTCGTATAAATCCTTGTGTTCACCACTCATTTCATTCATTCGTTGTTCATATATTAGATCATCTAACTAAGCATCACACCTCACAAAATCAGATTTGGTTGCATTATCCTTGTGTGATTTTTGACCAAAACAGTTTGGCGCCAACCGTGGGGCAATCGGTGCTTCATTCTTGAAAAATTTTGTTCATTTCATCCATTTTTGTTCATTACCCTTAACCACATGGCTTCTCATGCAAAAAACACTTCAAGCTCCATGCCGACGATCACCTATTCACAGGGCATTCCACCTTTGCCTCCTGTCTCTTTTGGATCCAAGAAGAATGCTGAAAATGCTGCGAAAAAGCCAACCCCCGTTTTCTCAAAAGCAACTACTGCTGCTTCTTCTAGTCCTACTAACAATGATCTTTATTCTTTGATTTTGCAGATGAAGGATTACATGCAGCATCAGGACAAAACTAATGACAGGATCCTTCGAGAAATTGATTAGATCAAGAAATTGAAAAGATTAGCGGAGGATCACTCTCCATTGGTGCCGAGATCACTGAATTTCAACACTCCAGCTATAATTGCCCAGCATTCTACAGCATCAGGTGTCTAGCATCAGGGAGGATTATCAAGTATGCACTATGGATCATCGACAATGACACAGGCTCAAGGATCCTACTTCCAGCCTCAAGGATCCTCCTTCCAACATCAAGGATCCTTCTCTAGTTCAGGAGGATACATGGGGACGTAGACAGTTCAAGGACCCTACTCTCAGTATCCAAGATCCTCGTCTCAGGTTCAAGGATCCTCATCTCAGGCTCACGGATCCATGGATTATCCTCCAAGACCCCCAGCTTTGGTGTATCAAGAATCTAACATCTATCAGGATCAAGGATCCTTAAGGAGTGTACAACCCAGAAGTTCAGAGATTCAGTTAGGAGACTTTATACCTATGCAAACTATTGCTTCATCTAGTCCCTTAATCATGCCAGAGTCATATCAATATGGATTCACATCAGGAATCCCAATCTTGAATCCATCAGGATGTAACACCTCAAATACTTCTCATAATACTAACCATGACTTTGTGCAGGAGACATGAATCAACCAAGCTATGGCTAGGGAATTGCAAAAACTCAAGGATATGATATCCAATGTCCTAGGATTGGTTAAACCCATTCCTGAGATTCCGGATGGGAGTCAAAGGATATCTCATTTTGCACCACCCATTTGTGATGCGGAGATACCAAAGAGGTTCCAAACACCAAACATGAAGCTCTACGATGGCACAAGTGATCCAGAAGAGCATGTAGCTCAATACAGAGAGAGAATGGAGATCAATCCCATTCTTGAAAGGTTGAAAGAAGCATGTCTATGCAAGGGTTTCGGATCCACACTGACTGGATCAGCTCTTAAATGGCTTCTAAGTCTTCCCCCTTACTCTATTACTTCATTTGCTAATCTAGTTAATTTGTTTAATAGCCAATTCTCATGCAGTAGGAGAAATGAACGATTAACTAGTGATCTATATAGGGTAACACAAGGTCAAAATGAATCACTTAGAGATTACATAACCAAATTCAGTAGAGAATCCTTAGAGATTCCTAATTTGGATATTGCTACAGTTGTAGAAGCCTTCAAAATGGGTTTACTTAAGGATTCACAATTCTATATGATCTTATCATGACCCCTTGCAGAAATCTTGATGATGTAAGAACCAGGACCCTTAGATTCATCCGTTTAGAGGATGAAAAAAGGATCCAAGAGAGACTGTCAGGATCCTCAAAGCAGGAAAAGCAAGGATCCTACTTCAGGAATAAAAAATCCAAATCGTACAACAAGTCTGATAATCAAAACGTGCAGGCAGTCGAGCAAGAAGAGGATGATGAAGATTATCCACCAATTTCTGAATATTGCTTTGCTGTTGATAATAATGAACAAATCCTTGCAATGAAGATTATCCACCCATTTCTAAACTTACAGGAACTATTTGTGCTTATTGCTGAAAGTGTGATGCCTTTTAAAAAAAACAAAAACAAAAAAACAAAACTGATGACCACGGGACTTAAACCCGGGTCACCAGCTTCAACGTCACGCGCACAAACCACTCTACCGTGGCCTTGACATCGAACAATATCAAACACAAAAATCTTTTATGCCCTCATTTAAACCAAACCTTGAACCCAAGTCCACTTAATAAAAAAAACCTAGTATAAATCCCTGTTTCCACTTTGTTTGACATTTGGGAAACCCTAATAATAACATCAACAGCCGCACCTCTTCTCTGTCCACTCTCATCTTCGGCGAACGGAGATCCGAACACCGGCGATGGTTATTGTTTCCGGCTACACACTCATCACAACCCTCACCTCATACCTTCCTCATCCAAACATCCCTCTTCGCTGATCACCATCCACTCCTCCATCGCTGCTCGATGAACGACCGGCCACCACCATTTCGGTGGTGGTATAGGGCGGCGTCTGCACAAACGAGAGAGAGAGAGAGACGAAGAGCGAAAGAGAGAAAAAGAGAGAAATCAGGAGGTGAAAGGAGAAAGCTGGTGACCGGCGACGACGCACGGCGGCGGCGGCGGCGATACTCGGTCTGACGACGCTCACGGTAACACCCCCCCGATACTTCTCATTCTATTCCTTTTTTACTGAAGGTTCGATAATGTTCTGTTGGTTGTTCACTCGGTTCAGGTTTCGGGTTTCCGTTCAACTTTGATCCTCGAGTCTTCTGTCGTCAGTTAGTTTCGGTTCTGATTCCGGCTTGGGTTCAGATCTGGTTCCGGCTGAAACCGACGATGGTGGCGGTGGAGGCGCTGAATAGCCAGCTCAGCGGTTTCGAGCTCCGGTTGACGTGAACAAACTCCGGTCGACATCAGCCCGGATTGGTTTTATTCGAATCCTAGTTCAGTCTTGGTTCAGCTCAGGTTAGAATCCGACTTGGGTTATATCCATATCTTGATGGGAATTTCCATTTCATACTCTAGTGGTCCCTTATTGACGAGTCGAGACTTTATCTTGTTTCGTTCAATAAACCACGTTTTGGGGACGAAATTGTCAAGCTAGGATTGATATCCACACCTTGGTGACTGGTCCCGCTCTACGATTTTCAATCTCGCCATAGTTTCGTATTTTCAATCAAATTAGGGACATGTACTAACTAGAAGGGTAAAATACCGTTAATCGCCTGGCGACGAGAGTATTATACCTATTAGGCTAAAGCATGTCTCCCTAATTCGGAAGGACTTGCGATTCACTTTGGATTAGTCGAAGTTTCTAAACCCAAAGCACTCCAATACTTATCAAGCCTTTCTTTTATATTAACTTAACTTTTATGTAATTTAATACTTGTTACCTAATCATCGTTTTACACAATAAATTAATACACGCATACTGATACGTTATACTTGATTCGGGATTACTGGACATTCTTTATGTGATGAACTGGTCATTAGCTTCGTAAGAAGCCACACCTTAACGTATATAGTGCTTGTGAAGCGCTATAGGAGTAGCGCACTGCCACATGGATTTGTGGTTACGTTAAGTTAAACTTTTACGGTCTTTATAGCAACGAAATGATGACAGATGCTATAGAGATGATACTAGCGGACACGTTGGTTCGATATGTTCGAGCCTCACATTAACATATATAGTGCTTGTGAAGCACTATAGGAGTAGCGCACCGCCTCATGGACTTGGGGTCATGTTAAGTTAAACTTTTACGGATCTTTTCATAGCAACGAAATGATGACATGTGCTATGATTAGATGACGCTTGCGTTAAACGTTGGGTTGACATTTTGTCATTAACTTCTGATGAAGCCTCACCTTAACATATATAGCACTTGTGTAGCGCTCTAGGAGTAACGCCCGCCGCATGGACTTGCGGTCATGTTAAGACATTCATACATACTTGCGGACACGATGGTTTGACCAGTGAGATCACATGCCAGTAATGCGTTAATCTAGTTAACTAAATATCTCATGTGGGCTATTCAAGGATTTAATCATACTCATACTTATAACCTCTCTCATACTTAAACACAATCATGCTTACATACAATCATACTTACATACTTTAACTTCTATTCGTTATCATTCTCACCCGTAATACGTTAATAAACCCTGACCCGTACACTCCTAGTACAAACTATGCGGATCATGCACATACCAAAATAATCACGGATGCATACATGATTATATTGCTATGCGCATGAAAACCATAGTGGGTTCTACTGAGTACCATAACACGGAACGTAACATGACATCGAATAGCAAAACAGACGTAATATGGTATAAACATGGTGGATACGCCGCTGGTACTTCCTATATATAAGTGTTCCTACCATATTACCAAGGTTTCGTAAAAACGTGTCATGAAAAAATTCGGTGTTTCCTTGCTATATTGAATACGAACCTTGATCACTCACAATCTATTTCCCGTTTGATACCCAAACACACTTCGAGAATGCCATCCTTCCCAAGGTCTTCCTTTTGAATAAATTTCGGGACGAAATTTCCTAAAGTAGGGGAGACTGTAACGCTCCGCGTTTTCATAACTTTCCATATTTAGAAACCATTATTCATATTCCTATTTTTGTTATAATCGTCGAAAAATCTTTATCTTCAATCTAATTCGTTATAAAAAAATTGTTATTTATTCATGGTTTAATTGATTAAATTAATTGATTTTACTATTTAAAAGTTTATTTTTATAATAATCTAGTTAGTCTTGTTAAACTTTAAAGTTAGAAAAGATACAAACTAACCCAGTTAATTTATTTGTGTAAATTGCTGAATTTCTAAACTTACAGGGACTATTTGTGTAAATTGCTGAATTTCTAAACTTACAGGGACTATTTGTGCTTATTGCTGAAAGTGTAATGCCTTTAAAAAAAACAAAACTGATGACCACGGGACTCGAACCCGGGTCACCAGCTTCAACGTCACGCGCACAAACCACTCTACCGTGGCCTTGACATCGAACAATATCAAACACAAAAATCGTTTATGCCCTCGTTTAAACCAAACCTTGAACCCAAGTCCACTTAATAAAAAAAAACCCTAGTATAAATCTCTGCTTCCACTTTGTTTGACATTTGGGAAACCCTAATAACAACATCAGCAGCCGCACCTCTTCTCTGTCCACTCTCATCTCCGACGACCAGAGATCCGAACTCCGGCGACGGTTATTGTTTCCGGCTACACACTCATCACAACCCTCACCTCATACCTTCCTCATCCAAACATCCCTCTTCGCTGATCACCATCCACTCCTCCACCGCTGCTCAATGAACGACCGGCCACCACCATTTCGGTGGTGGCGTAGGGCGGCGTCTGCACAAACGAGAGAGAGAGAGAGAGACGAAGAGCGAGAGAGAGAAAGAGAGAGAAATCAGGAGGTCAAAGGAGAAAGCTGGTGACCGGCGACGACGCACGGCGGCGGCGGCGATACTCGGTCTGACGACGCTCACGGTAACACCCCCGATACTTCTCATTCTATTCCTTTTTTTTACTGAAGGTTCGATAATGTTCTGTTGGTTGTTCACTCGGTTCAGGTTTCGGGTTTCCGTTCAACTTTGATCCTCGAGTCTTCTGTCGTCAGTTAGTTTCGGTTCTGATTCCGGCTTGGGTTCAGATCTGGTTCCGGCTGAAACCGGCGATGGTGGCGGTGGAGGCGCTGAATAGCCAGCTCAGCGGTTTCGAGCTCCGGTTGGTGGTGATGCTGGTGGTGATGGATATTTCTAGACGTGGCCGGAGCCCATTTTTTTAGGATCTGAAAGTTTTTTGGTTATGGTGTTTTGAAACAATGTTGGGTTGTAATTTGAACAATAGTTTCTAGGGTTATGGATCATGGATCCTTAGACAATAGGTAGGATAATAGGTAGTGGAGGGATCCTCTGTTTGGGAGATGAAACCACTTGTTATCCTGCCATCTTTTATTTCCTGCACTCTTAAGACCTGTTAACAATGGACACCCTTTGCCAACCCAAGTGGACGGGCCACGTATTGCTGGTAGAAACTTGGGTTGGCAATTTTGACAACCTTAAAAGGGTTTAACCTTTGTGAATAAATAAAACTGTAACTTTTTGGCTATTTCCCGTGTTATTATCCTTGTGAACTCTTTATTTTTCTATTGTAGTTATCCAATTTATTTGAATTTATCAAGTTTAATAAATCATGTTTAAAAATTTTAGGATATGATCAAGGATCAAATATCCTATAGTCGATAAACTCAGAAAAGTTATGCAACTTAAGGATCGTTAGTTCTGTTGTCAAAGGATAAGGGTCACTTACATAAATAATGAATAAAAATGATCAAGGATCATACCTGAGAATCCAAGTTAGGATCCTAACCCTTTAATATTTATAATCAGGATAACCAAAAGACAAACCTTAGTAGAAGGTAAGGATCAAGGATCCTTGGTCGTTTAACCTCAAAAACTTGAAATAGAATATAACTTGGGACTAAGCCAATATAAGAGAAAAGTTAGTAACTGGGGACAAGCCCAACAATTCTGGGGACAAGCCCAATATACTGGGGACAAGCCCAAAAGATAACTGGGGACAAGCTCAAAGGATAACTGGGGACAAGCCCAAAGGATCATGTGTAAACTGGAGTATGGCCCTCACTGGCGACTATCCAAACTTAGTGACATGAAAATGCCAAAACCTTAGCTAACGTGAAAACGTTAGAAACCTTAGGAACAGATGTATGGTACGTCTACCATTATACGTAGGATCCCGGATACAGCCAGTACAATGAAATTGTCAGCCCCTAAAGAAAGTACTGGTCCCATTGCCATGAACTGTACCTAGGGGTGTTCAAAAAACTCGTGGCTCGCAGCTCGCTCGAAACTCGCTCGAAAAAAGTTCGAAAAGAGCTCGGCTCGAAATTGGCTCGGTTGTAAACGAGCCAGCTCGGCTCGGCTCGGTTTGTAAACGAGCCGAGCTCGAGCTTGGCATGGCTCGGCTCGCGAGCTCGTGAGCCAGCTCGATAAGGTTTACATCCTTATTTTTTTGTCCCACATCGCTTAGAAGACAAAAAATAAGGGAGAATCTCCCCTATAAAAGAAGGTAAAGAAAATGTACAAAGTGAGTTAACTATTCATACTTGCATATTTAGCCATTTGGTTAAATATTATTGCAATTATGGCCCTTAGTCTTTGAAAAGATTCATTTTTAGGGCTTTTAATTAGTAAATTTTGTGATTCTTTGTTAGTTCGAGCTAGATCGAGCCGAGCCGAGCCAACTCGAATTTTAATCGAGTCGAGCTCGAGCCTCAAATCTCAGCTCGATTTGAAATTCGAGCTCGAGTCGAGCCAGCTCGAATTGAGTTCGAGCCGAGCTCGAGCTGGGTCGAGCTCGGCTCGACTCGGCTCGTTTACAGCCCTAACTGTACCAGGATCATCGTGCGCTGCTGGCGATACTGGGGACAGACCCAAAAACTGGGGACTAGCCCAAAAAACTGGGGACAAGGCCAAATAGCTGGGGTCAAGCCCAAATAACTAGGGTCAAGCCCAAATAACTGGATACCTCTGTGTAGGGCTGTAAACGAACCGAACAAACACGAACAAGGCCTTGTTCGTGTTCGTTCGTTAAGGAAATAAATGTGTTCACGAACGGTTCATGAACACTTACCGAACAAGATTTTATGTTCGTGTTCGTTCATTAAGGAAATGAGCGTGTTCGCGAACGATTCACGAACACAAACGAACACAAATAAATTTGGCGAACGCGACGAAGGATAAAGATAGATGGCCCAGAGAGTAGCATTCGAACTTGAATCCCTTATTGTGGAACGGAGGTCGATCGTATTCGCCGATGTAAATAATGAGAAATGAAAGGGAAATGATGCATAAACAAGGTGAAAGTGGGTTTCCTAGTTTAATTGTTAGGGTAATAAAATAAATGAAAGTTTAATAATATAAAAAGTACAAATAAAATATAAGAAAGTACAAAGATCTTCAATTAAAACACAAACATACGAATATAAACGAATGCAAATCAACGAATGTTCAAGAACACGTTCACGAACACCTTACCAAACGTTCACGAACACAATCGAACGAACGAGAACTCTGTTCATGTTCGTTCATTTAACTAATCGAACGAAATTTCTTGTTCATGTTCGTTCGTTTATTAAACGAACGAACATAAACGAACTTCCCGCCGAACGGTTCACGAACTGTTCGCTGAACGTTCGGTTCGTTTACAGCCCTACCTCTGTGGATACTCAATCCTTTGTTAAGGATACCTAAACCTTCTGCAAAACTCAGAATCAAGTGAAAGGAGGATAAAGGATCCAGGATCCTTATCCTTGTATATAAGATAATTAAAGAATGAAATAGTTTGAGATTAGATCATTACCAAAATGAGGATCCTCTGTCCTGTAAGGATCCTTTAAGGATACTTGTTAGCTAAGGATCATGGATCCTTATTACATGAAGTATTTCTTCAAGTGGACAGCATTCCAAGCTCTTGGTAGCAAATCACCTTCCATTGTTAGCAATCGATATGCCCCCTTTCCTGCTTCAGCTTCAATCAAATAGGGGCCTTCCCACTTTGGTGCTAACTTTCCATCAGCAGGATTGGTGGTATTCTGAAATGCTTTCCTTAATACCATATCACCAAATTGGAACTTCCTAATCCTGACATTTTTATTGTAGGCTCCAGCCATTCTTTGTTGATAACTGGCCATCCTTATCCTTGCTAAATCCCTGAGTTCTTCTATAGTATCCAAGTCTTGAACCAAGTTTTCAGCATTTTCTTCAGGATCACGAATGCTTGTTCTGGCAGTAGGAACCACCATTTCTGTAGGGATCACTGATTCTGCTCCAAATACCAAAGAGAATGGAGTTTGGCCAGTAGCATTCTTGGGAGTTGTCCTATCAGCCCAAAGTACATAAGGTAGTTCTTCTGCCCATTTTACTTTCTTGGATCCAAGCTTCTTCTTCAAATTGTTGATGATGATCTTGTTGGATGATTCTGCCTGGCCATTAGCTTATGGGTGGACTGGTGTTGATGTTATCATCTTAATTCCCCAGCTGTCACAAAAGTTAGTAGTTCTATTCCCAATAAATTTGGATCCATTATCACAAACAATTTCAGAAGGAATACCAAATCTAGTAATAATGTTTCTCTTAATAAAGGATATTACTTCCTTTTCTCTAACTTGAGCAAAGGCTTCAGCCTCTATCCACTTGGAGAAGTAATCAGTCATAGCAAGCATGAATACTTTTCCACCAGGTGCCTTAGGAAGCTTACCAACTATATCCATTCCCCATCTCATAAATGGCCAAGAAGAGGTTATAGGATGCAAAAGCTCTGCTGGTTGATGAAGGATATTACTATGTCTCTGACAAGGGTCACACTTCTTGGCGTATTCCACATCATCCTTCTTCATAGTAGGCTAATAGTATCATGTCCTCAGGATCTTTGAGAATAATGCCCTGCCCCCAGTGTGGTTTCCACAATCTCCTTCATGAAAATCCTTTAGGACTTCTTGGATTTCAGGATCCTCAATGCACCTTAGATATGGCCCTACAAGAGATCGTTTATATAACATGTTATTTAATATTGTAAATTGAGATACCTTAATTTTGAAAGCCCTGGGGTTTTCTCCTGTAGGAATCTCTCCATGTTGTATATATCTCATGATTGGAAGGATCCATGATCCTGAATGAGATTGTGTATCGTCAGTAGGGATGATTGCAGAATCCTCTCCTATCTCCATGGCTACATGATCCTCAATAGCGGGGGTTAGGATGTGGATAATAGGGATCCTGATATCCTCTGGAATCTTCAAGGATGATCCTAGATTGGCCAATGCATCGGCTTCTGCATTCTCTTCTCGGGGTACCTGTGTTAAACTAAAGGAAACAAAAGAGAGTGCCAATTCTTTGACTATCTCTAAATATTTGATTAGATTTTCACCTTTAACAACATATGATCCATTAAAGTGATTTGTAATTAACAATGAATCCACATGTACCTCAAGATACCTGATCCTCATATGCTTGGCAATTTGCAAACCAGCTATCAAGGCTTCATATTCAGCCTCATTATTAGTAGTTTGAAACTCACAAGCTATGGAGTGGGGTATTATGCCCCCTGTGGCGATTTTAGTAATATTCCAAGTCCAGTTCCTTTGACATTAGAAGCTCCATCAGTGAAAAGTATCCAAGGATCCTTAGTTTCTTCCAGCTGTTGGACTTCTAACTCAGCTTCCTTTTGCAAGTCACTACTAAAATCTGCCACAAAGTCAGCTAAGGCTTGGGATTTGATTGTAGTCCTTGGTTCATATCTTATATCATAAGCACTAAGCTTCACTGCCCACTTAGCCATCCTTCCTGACATTTCAGGTTTCCTGAGAACATTCTTAATTGGAAAATTAGTCTTAACAATAATTGCATGAGTTTCAAAGTAATGTCTTAACTTAGTAGATGCCATAATTAATGCAAGGATAAGTTTTTCTAAATGTGAATACCTGGATTCAGCATCAAGCAAACTCTTACTTACATAATAAACAGGATGTTGTGTACATTCGTGATCCTTAACAAGGACCGCACTTACTGCTTTAGAGGATACCGCCAAATGCAAGGATAATATATCCCCTTTTTCTGGTTTCATCAAGGCAGGGGCTGAGGATAGGTAGTCCTTAAGAGCTTTGAGAGCATTTTCATGCTTTTCAGTCCACTCAAATTTCTTGTTCTTCCTCAAAATGTCATAGAATTCCTTGCATTTTTCTGAGGATTTAGATATGAACTTGTTCAAGGCTGCGATCCTTCCTGTCAATCTTTGCTCATCCTTGGCATTGGCAGGAGATTTGATATTTACAATAGCCTTAATTTGCTCTGGACTTGCTTCAATGCCTCCTTTTGTCACCATATAGCCTAGGAATTTACCTGCTTTAACACCAAAGTGACACTTGGAAGGATTTAGTTTCATATTAAATTTATCAAGGATATTGAATGCTTCCTCCAAGTCTCTAAGGTGATCCTCAGCTTTCTTGGACTTAACCACCATGTCATCTATATAAACTTCCATAGTGTGTCCAATTTGTTCCTTGAACATCATATTGACTAGCCTTTGATAAGTAGCACATGCATTCCTTAGTCCAAATGGCATAGCAATATAACAATATATACTAGTTGGGGTCATAAAGGTTGTATCCTCTTGATCAGATGGTTCCATCTGAATTTGTTGAAATCCAGATGAAGCATCCATAAAAGTCAACAACTCATGACCCGCGGTAGCATCCACCATGGAGTCAATGTGGGGTAACGGGAGATGCTCCTTGGGACATGCCTTGTTTAAATCAGTAAAATCGACACATACCCTCCACTTTCCATTTTTCTTTTGTACAACAACCACATTGGCTAACCACCTTGGATACTTAACCTCTCTTATCATACCTGCCCGAAGTAGTTTATCTACCTCTTCCTGGATAATAATATTCCTTTCAGGTGAAAACTTCCTCCTCTTTTGATGTATAGGCTTGAATGACCTGTCAATGCCAAGCTTATGAGTAATTATATCCTTAGATATACCTGTCATATCCTCATGCTTCCAGGCAAAGGTGATTTTCCTCCTCTTAAGGAAGGATACTAGATCCCGTTCAATGTTGCTTAGGATCCCTGATCCTATGAAGACTATGGATTCAGGATCATGAGGATCCATAAGGATTTCTTTCACATCATGTTCTCTTGCCTCCATGACATCTCTTGAAGGATGCTTTAATTGCTATTGCTCCCTTGGTCTTGAGGCTGGCTTCATTGATGACGTGTAACAATTCTTTGCTTCTTGTTGATCACTCTCAATTTTCACCACTCCCCATGGACTAGGAAGCTTTACACATTGATGATAGGTAGATGGGACTGCCTTCATGTCATGTATCCATGGCCTGCCAAGGATAACATTACAATAGGATAAGCAATCTATAACACAAAATTTTTTATAAGAATGAAGTCCTTCAATATAGATGGGGAGTTTGATGTCCCCCAATGTATTTTTGGTCTCTCCGCTGAATCCCAAAAGTACTGAGGATCTTGGGATAATGTCTGATTTGGGGATGTTCATCTTCTTGAGGACATCAACCTGGATGATGTTTATTGAGCTTCCTCCATCTATCAGTATCCTGCGAACAAAATGGTTAGAAATGAACATAGTAATAACAAGACCATCATGATGAGGATCCTGCACATCAACACGATCATCCTCATCAAAAGTTATAATTTTATCCTGTGTAACAGTTGAGGTCCGGATGGGCCTGTCTCCATTATCCATCTTGGTTTCCTTGGCATGTCTTTTGGCTGCTGAAAAGGATGTACCACAAATGTCTGATCCACCGGATATGAAGTTTATAACTTGTGCATCTGTTGGAGGAGCAGGAGCCTTTTCTGGGATCCTTTCAGGATCCTGGATCCTTGACTTCTTTCGTCCCAAAAGCTCCTTCAAGTGCCCCTTTCTTAACAAGTAACCAATTTCTTTTCTAAGTGCAATACACTCTTCAGTGAGATGTCCGAAATCCTCATGATATGCACACCATTTGGACTTATCCTTTGTTGCGGCCGGTTTATCACTTTTCCTTGGCCATCTTGCTTTCTCACCTAGATTCTGCATTGCAAGAATTAGCTCATTGTTATCAACAGAAAAACAGTATTCAGAAATTGGAGGATAATCCTCATCATCCTCTTCTTGTTCTACTGCATGCACATTCTGGTTATCAGACTTGTTGTAGGACTTGAACTTGTTATTCTTAAAGTAGGATCCTTGCTTTTCCTGTTTTGAGGATCCTGCCAATCTCTCCTGGATCCTTTTATCATCCTCTAATCGGATGAATCTAAGGGCCCTGGTTCTCACTTCATCAAGATTCCTGCATGGGGTCATAACAAGATCATCATAGAATAATGAATCCCTAAGCAAACCCATTTTAAAGGCTTCTACAGCTGTAGCTATATCCAGATTAGGGATATCTAAGGATTCTTTACTAAACTTAGTGATGTAATCTCTTAGTGATTCATTTTGACCTTGTGTTACCCTATATAAATCACTAATTAATCGTTCAAATTTTCTGCTACATGAGAATTGACTATTAAACAGGTTAACTAGATTAGCAATGAAGTAATAGAGTAAGGAGGAAGACTTAGCAGCCATTTAAGAGCAGATCCTGTAAGTGTGGATCTGAAACCCTTGCGTAGACATGCTTCTTTTAACCTCTCAGGAATTGGATTGATCTCCATCCTCTCCCTGTATTGAGCTCTATGCTCCTCTGGATCCGTTGAACCATCATATAGCTTCATAGTTGGTATCTGGAACCTTTTGGGTATCTCAGCATCACAAATAGGTGGTGCAAAACGAGATATCCTATGGCTACCATTTGCAATTTCAGGAATGGGTTTAACCACTCCTGGTACGCTGGATATTATATCCTTAAGCTTCTGTAACTCCCTAGCCATAGCCTGATTGATACCTGTATCCTGCATAGAGCCATGGTTAGTGTTATAAAAATTATTAAAAGTGATACCTCCAATGGGATTCAAGTTTGGAATTGCAGATGTGAATCCATATTGACGGGATTCTGGTATGATTGAAGGACCAGGGGAAGCAATGGTCTGCATTGGTATGAAGTCTCCTTGATGAACATCCGAACTTGGAGGCTGCATACTTCTTGAGAATCCTTGATCCTGAAAGATGTTGGATCCTTGATGCTGAGAGGATCCTTGAACCTGAAAGGATCCTTGGGGCTGAGAGGATCCTTGAACTTGAAAGGAGGATCCTTGAACCTGAGAGGATCCTGGAATCATGAGGGATCCTTGGACCTGAGAGGATCCTTGAACCATGGAGGATCCTTGGACTGTGTGCATTCCTAAATGTCCTCCTGAGCTAACGAAGGATCCCTGATGCTGGAAGGAGGGTCCTGAAGACTGAAAACAGGATCCTTGAGACTTGAAGTGAGAGCCAAAAGCCTGACTCATAGTTGTTGCTCCATAACGCCTTCCCAATGGTCCACTCTGATACTGGATGTCCGGAGCTGCAGTTTGCAAGGCAGTCGTAGCTGGAGTATCGAAATCCAATGACCTTGGTATCAGAGGAGAGTGATCTTCCACTGATTTCTTCTGTTTCTTTATATCACCAATCTCCCGGAGGATCCTTTCGTTGGTTTTGTCCTGCTCTTGTATGTGATCCCTCATCTGCAAAATCAGAGTAAAAAGATCATTAGTAGTAGGATTAGAGGAAACAGAAGAAGTTGGTGGTTTTGGAAAAATGGGGGTTTGTCTCTTCGCAGCATTTTCAACATTCTTCTGGGATCCAGAAGGTGGTGGAGGCAAAGGAGGAACGCCCTATGAAGAACTCATTGCCGACATTGAACTGGAAGTGCTCTTTACTGAAGAGGCCATCTGCTTGGTTGTAATGAACCGAAATGATCACAAAAACAAGAATTTCTCAAGAACAAAGCACCAATTGCCCCACGGTGGGCGCCAAACTGTTTTGGTCAAAAATCAAGCAAAGATAATACAACCAAATCTTTTGTTGTAAGGTGTGATGCTTGAATCAATGGACAATATTAAGGATCACTCAGAAATGTAATGAACAAGTGACACAAGGATTTATACGAGGAAAAAGCCCTTGATCAAAAGTTGATCTCCGGCATAAAAAACCTCGGGTGATGGAAACTACCGATCACCAGCTAAGATTAATCAAAAGAAATTTACAACTCGGGATGATAACAAGCTTGTTACAAGGATCACTAGTGTGCAATGTGCAAAAATGTATGAAATCGCCAAGTAGATTGCCGAGAGCTGTTCGAGTATTGTTACGAGAGTGTGCGTGTTTGCTAAAATTAGCTAAGTGTTCTACTCAAGCTTGTTATCCCCATTTTAAATTAGAAACAACTAAGATAACAAACTGTCCGACAATTATGCAAGCTCCCCACGATCTCCACAACGTCCATAATGGTCAAACACATGCGGGATATTAAGGGAATATGCTCCAAGAATTTCGGTAAGACTTGGTCCATGCCTTTGCTCCTGCAAAACAAGCTTACGTACAAGGTAGACAATTGTTAGTATAAGGATAACAATAAGGATCCTGAATCCTGATCCTGCAACACTTACTGAGGATCCTTAATTCTAACAGAATTGAGGATCCATGATCCTAGTAGCATTTGAGGATCCGTGATCCTTAGGGTTTAGAAAATCCTCCCCTAACAACGTGCTATACTTGTAATCATACGTGTTATACTTGAAATCTTACGTGTTTAAATTCATATGCTTATATTTAGTTATTGCCATGAAAGATCTGTTTAAAACATTTGTATACTTATAATCAAACTTGTATGCTCGCCAATACTATTTGTATTGATCTATGCTTTAACATGTATTGCAAGATTAGGATGATGCAAGGAATCTAGTAGGATTGCCTAGAAACGCATTTAAATTCCAATACCAGTTGCAATGTATTTTATTTTCAAACATGTTGTAATTTGTTTCCAATCTTTGTATAAGACCATTAATCAATGAAATGAAACTTAATTACTTGAATACTCGTTGTATTTTATTTATTTCAAACTTGTGGCATTTCTAGTTCAAACGATGTAAAAAGTAATTATTAAATACTTGTCACAACTAGTGTTATGAAGTCTCTTGCAATCTACGCACTTCGTCTCATCCCGATGTTTCTGCCATCGGTTGGGGTGTGACATAGTATCCTTCCTAAAGAGGAGAAAAGCTACCTTTGCCTGGAAGCATGAGGACATGATAGGTATTTCTAAAGATATTATTACTCATAAACTTGGCATTGACAGGTCATTCAAACCCATACATCAAAAGAGGAGAAAGTTTGCACCTGAAAGGAATGCCATCATCCAGGAGGAGGTGGATAAACCGCTCAGAGCAGGTATGATTAGAGAGGTTAAGTATCCAAGATGGTTAGCCAATGTGGTTGTTGTTCAAAAGAAAAATGGAAAGTGGAGGGTATGTGTTGATTTCACTGATTTAAATAAGGCATGTCCCAATGATCCTTTCCCATTACCCCACATTGACTCCATGCTGGATGCTACAGCGGGTCATGAATTGTTAACTTTTCTGGATGCTTCATCTGGATTTCAATAAATTCAGATGGAACCATCTGATCAAGAAGATACAGCCTTTATGACCCCCACTGGTATCTATTGTTATATTGCTATGCCATTTGGACTAAGAAATGCAGGTGCAACATACTAAAGGCTAGTTAATATGATGTTTAAAGAACAAATTGGACACACAATGGAAGTCTATATTGATGACATGGTAGTTAAGTCCAAGAGAGCTGAGGATCACCTTAGAGATTTGGAGGAAGCATTTGATATCCTTGATAAATTCAACATTTTGAATCCTTCCAAGTGCCACTTTGGTGTAAAAGCTGGCAAGTTCCTAGGTTATATGGTGACAAAAAGAGGGATAGAGGCAAGTCCAGAGCAAATCAAGGCAATTGTGAACATCAAATCTCCTGCAATGCCAATGCTGTGCAAAGATTGACATGAAGGATCGCAACCTTGAACAGGTTCATCTCAAAGTCATCAGAGAAATGCAAGGAATTTTATGACATTCTGAGAAAGAACAAGAAATTTGAATGGACTGAAAAGCATGAGAATGCTCTCATGGCCCTTAAGGATTACCTATCCTCAGCTCCAGCTTTAATGAAACCGGAAAAAGGGGGATATATTATCCTTATACTTGGCAGTTTCTTCTAAGGTAGTAAGTGTAGTCCTTGTAAAGGATTATGAAGGAAACCTGAAATGTCAGGAAGGATGGCAAAGTGGGCAGTCAAGCTTAGTGCTTATGAAATCAGATATGAACCAAGAACTGCCATCAAATCTCAAGCCCTAGCTGACTTTGTGGCTGATTTCAGTAGTGATCTACAAAGAAAGCTGAATTGGAAGTCCAACAGCTTGAAGAGACTAAGGATCCTTGGATACTCTTCACAGATGGGGCTTCAAATGTCAAAGGAACTGGACTAGGAATACTACTAAAATCGCCACAGGGGGACATAATACCCCACTCAATTGCTTGTGAGTTTCAAACTACTAATAATGAGGCTGAATATGAAGCCTTAATAGTTGGTTTGCAAATTGCCAAGCACATGAGGATCAGGTATCTTGAGGTACATGTAGATTCATTGTTAATTACTAACCACTTTAATGATTCTTATGTTGTTAAAGGTGAAAGGCTAATCAAATATCTAGAGATAGTCAAGAAATTGGCAAACTCTTTTGCTTCTTTTAGTTTGACACAGGTACCCAGGGAAGAGAATGCAGAAGCTGATGCTTTAGCCAACCTTGGATCATCGTTGAAGATTCTAGAGGATATTAAAATTCCCATCATCCATATATTAGCTCCTGGTATTGAGGATCACATGACTATGGAGATAGTGGAGGATTCTACAATCATACCTAGTGATGATGCACAGTCAAATTCAGGATCCTGGATCCTTCCAATCATGAGATATATACAACATGGAGAGATTCCTACTGGAGAAAATCCTAGAGCTTTCAAAGTCAAGGTATCTCAATTTATAATACTAAATAAGATATTATATAAACGATCTCTTGCAGGTCCATATCTAAGATGCATCAAGGATCCAGAAATCCAAGAAGTCTTGAAGGATTTTCATGAAGGAGATTGTGGAAATCACACTGGGGGCAGAGCATTATTCTCAAGGATCCTTAGGACAGGATACTATTGGCCTACTATAAAGAAGGATGCTGTGGATTATGCAAAGAAGTGTGATGCTTGTCAAAGACATAGCAATATCCTTCATCAACCAATGGAGCTCCTGCATCCTATATCCTCTTCTTGGCGATTCATGAGATGGGGAATGGATATAGTTGGCAAACTTCCCAAAGCACCAGGAGGAAAAGTGTTTATGCTTGCTATGACTGACTACTTTTCCAAATGTATAGAAGCAGAAGCCTTTGCACAAGTCAGAGAAAAGGAAGTTATATCCTTTATTAAAAGAAACATTATTACCAGATTTGGTATTCCTTCTGAAATTGTTTGTGATAATGGATTCCAATTTATTGGGAGTAGAACTACTAACTTTTGTTACAGTTGGGGGATTAAGATGATAACATCAACACCAGTCCACCCATAAGCTAATGGTCAAGCAGAATCATCTAACAAGATCATCATCAACAACTTGAAGAAGAAGTTTGGATCCAAGAAGGGAAACCGGGCAAAAGAGCTACGGTATGTGTTATGGGCTGATAGAACAACTCCAAAGAATGCTACTGGCCAAACCCCATTTTCTTTAGTGTTTGGAGCTGAATCTGTGATCCCTACAAAGATGGTAGTTTCTACTGCAAGAACAAGCATCCGTGACCCTGAAGGAAATGCTGAAAACTTGGTTCAAGATTTGGATACCATAGAAGAACTCAGGGATTTAGCAAGGATAAGATTGGCTAGTTATTAATAAAGGATGGCTGGAACTTATAACAAAAATGTCAGGATCAGAAAGTTTCAAGTTGGTGACATGGTGTTGAAGAAAGCATTCCAAAATACCACAAATCCTGCTGATGGTAAATTAGCACCAAAGTGGGAAGGCCCCTATCTTATTGAAGCTGAGGCAGGAAAGGGGGAATACCGTTTGTTAACGATGGAAGATGATTTATTACCAAGGGCTTGGAATGCTGTCCATTTGAAGAGATACTTCATGTGAGAAGGATCCAGGATCCTTGGCCATCTTCATATCTGGTACACATAAATGATCCTTAGAGGATATATGACCCTCATTCTGGTAATGATTTGATTTCTCTTTATCTAATCCTTTTAATTTACTTGATTACAAGGAGAAGGATATAGGATCCTTTATCCTTTTTTACACTAAGTTATGAATTTTGCGGAAGTTGGTGCATCTTTGACAAAGGATCAAGTATCCATTGAAGTTTCTTAAGTCTTTAGGTTTATCCCCAGTTTTTGGGATTGTCCCCAGTTTTTGGGCTTGTCCCCAGTTTTTTGGGCTTGTCCCCAGTTTAAGGTATCTATTACCTTCTATGAATCAGGTTCTTACACCTTCGCCAGTTGCGCATGATTATCCTAGTGCAGTTAAAGGCAATGGGACCAGTACCAGCTTTAGGGGCTGACATTTTCATTGTACTGGCTGTATTTAGGATCCTAAGTATTGTTAGGGGAGGATTTCTTAATGACCTGTGATCCTCAAGTGTTATCCTGTTTGGTGATCCTTACTTCTGTGACAATTAGTGATCCTCAGAAGTACTTCAGGATCAGGATCATGGATCATCCTAGTGATCCTTATACTAATGATTGTTCACTTTGAATTCGGTATTGTTTTGCAGGAGTACCGGCTTGGACTTGGTCATGGCGATATTCCTGGAGCATATTCCCTTCAATTCTGCACGTGCTTGACCATTGTGAACGTTATGGAGAACGTGGGGAGAAGGCACGAAATGCGGACAGTTAGTTAGGCTGGATATTTTCTAAGTTTAAGGGGGTAGCGAGCTATCTTTTAGAACACTTGGCTATTTTTGGCTACACACACTCGTACAACTGCACTCACTAGCTCTCGGCAAAACACTTAGCATTTTTCATACATTTCTACACGATACACTATAGGGATCATTGTACTTAGCTCGCTATCATCCTAAGTTGTAACACATTTCCTGTTTAATTTGAGTTGGTGATCGGTAGTTTCCATCACCCGAGGTTTTTTATGCCGGAGATCATTCATTGATCAAGGGCTTTTTCCTCGTATAAATCTTCGTGTCACTTGTTTATTACATTTCATAGTGATCCTTATTGTTGTTCATCAATTCAAGCATCATTCATTGATCAAGGGTTTTTTCCTCGTATAAATCTTCGTGTCACTTGTTTATTACATTTCATAGTGACCCTTATTGTTATTCATCAATTCAAGCATCATATCCCACAACAGAAAGTTTGGTTACATTGTCATTGCTTGATTTTTGACAAAAACAGTTTGGCGCCCACCGTGGGGCAATTGGTGCTTCATTCCTAAGAAATTCTCATTTTTGTGATCATTTCGGTTCATTACATCCAAGCAGATGGCTTCATCATCAAAGAACACCTCCAGTGCGATGTCTGCAGTCAATTCATCCCAGGGCATTCCACCTTTGCCTCCACCACCTTCTGGACCTCAGAAAAATGCCGAGAAGAAACCAACTCCCATTTTCTCAAAACCTCCAACTTCTTCTGCTTCTTATACTCCCACTACTTGTGATTTGTTTACTCTGATTTTGCAGATGAAGGAGCATATCCAGCAGTAGGATAAGACCAATGAAAGGATTCTTAGAGAAATTGGAGACATCAAGAAACAGAAGAGATCGGCAGAGGATCATTCCCCACTGATGCCCAGATCTTTGAATTTCGATACTCCGGTTATAACTTCTCAGCCTTTCGTGGTTCCAGACGTTCAATATGTGGGAGGACCAAAAGGAGTGCATTACGGATCATCAGCAATGACTCAGGCTTCAGGGTCATACTTCCAACCAGCAGGATCCCATCCTCAGCATATAGGATCCTTCGTAAGCTCAGGAGGATACTCAGGAGCGCAACAGATTCAAGGGTTCTGGCCGTTTCAAGGATCCTCCCAGGTTCAAGGATCCTCCTATGTTCCAGGATCCTCCCAGGTTCAAGGATCCTCCTATGTTCCAGGATCCTCCCAGGTTCAAGGATCCTCTCAGGTTCAAGGATCTTCCTACGTCCCAGGATCCTCGCAGGTTCAAGGATCCTCTCAGTTTCAGGGATCCTTCCAGATTCCGGGATCCTTAAGGAGTTTGCAATCAGGGAGTTCCGATATCCATCAGGGAGATTTTATTCCAATGCAGACCATTGCTTCTACTGGTCCATCGGTCATTCCAGAGCCCCAACAATATGGATTTACATCTGCTCTTCCTAATTTGAACCTAATGGGAGGTAACACTTTCAATAATTCTTATACCACTAACCATGGCCTTATGCAGGATACAGGTATCAATCATGCTATGGCCAGAGAATTGCAAAAGTTAAAGGATATGATATCAAGTGTCCCAGGAGTGGTCAAGCCTATCCTGCAGATTGCAGATGGGAGCCACAAGATATCTCGTTTTGCACCACCAATATGTGATGCTGAGATACACAAGAGGTTCCACGTGCCTACCATGAAGTTGTATGACGGTTCAACAGATCCTAAAGAACACATAGCACAGTACAGGGAAAGGATGGAGATCAATCCCATTCAAGAAAGGTTAAAGGAAGCATGTCTGTGCAAGGGATTTGGATCCACTCTTACTGGATCGGCTCTTAAATGGCTGCTAAGTCTCCCCCTTACTCTATTACCTCGTTTGCTAATCTAGTTAACCTATTTAATAATAAGTTTTCTTGTAGTAGAAAATTTGAGCGTTTAACTAGTGATCTGTATAGGATAACTCAAGGTCATAATGAATCATTAAGGGATTATATCACTAAATTTAGTAAAGAATCCTTAGATATTCCTAACCTGGATATAGCTACGGCTGTTGAAGCCTTTAAAATGGGATTGCTTAGGGATTCATTATTCTATGATGATCTTGTTATGACACCATGCAGGAATCTAGATGAGGTAAGAACCCGGGCCCTTAGGTTCATCCGGCTAGAGGATGACAAAAGGATCCAGGAGAGGTTAGCAGGATCCTCAAAGCAAGAGAAGCAAGGATCCTCATTCAAGAACAACAAGTTCAGATCCTATAACAAATCTGATAACCAGAATGTGCATGCTGTTGAACAAGAAGAGGATGATGAGGATTATCCTCCAATTTCTGAATATTGTTTTTCTGTTGATAACAATGAACTAATCCTTGCGATGCAGAATTTAGGTGATAAAGCTAGATGGCCCAGGAAAAATGACAGACCAGCTGCAACTAAAGATAAGTCAAAGTGGTGTGCATATCATGAAGATTTTGGGCATCTCACAGAAGAATGCATCGCACTGAGAAAAGAAATTGGATATTTGTTGAGCAAGGGGCACTTGAAAGAATTATTGGGGAGAAAGAAGTCAAGGACTCAGGATCCTGAAAGGATCCCAGAGAAAGCTCCAGCCCCTCCAGCAGATGCACAAGTTATAAACTTTATTTCTGGAGGATCAGACATTTGTGGAACATCCTTCTCTGCAGCTAAAAGACATGCAAAGGAAGCTAAGATGGATAATGGAGATAGACCCATTCGAACATCCAGTGTCTCCGAAGGAAAAGTCATAACTTTTGATGAGGATGACCGTGTTGACATTCAGGATCCTCATCACGATGGTTTGGTTATCACTCTTTTTATTTCTAACCATTTCGTTCGCAGGATCCTTATAGATGGAGGAAGCTCTGTGAACATTATCCAGCTTGATGTCCTCAAGAAGATGAATATTCCAGAATCCGATATCATACCAAGTTCCTCTGTGCTCATGGGATTCAGTGGCGAGACTAAGAATACTCTGGGGGACATTAAACTCCCAATCTATATCGAAGGCCTACATTCTTACCAAAAAATTTGTGTTATTGACTGTTTATCTTGTTGTAATGTTATCCTTAGCAGGCCTTGGATACATGACATGAAGGCAGTCCCATCCACTTATCATCAATGTGTAAAGCTTCCTAGTCCTTGGGGAATAGTGAAGATTGATAGTGATCAGCAAGAAGCTAAGAACTGCTATACCTCATCAATGAAACCAGCCTCAAAGTCAAGGGAGCAATAGCAATTAAAGCATCCTCCAAGGGATGTCTTGGAGCAAGAGAACAGGATGTAGTAGAAATCCTTATGGATCCTGATGATCCTGAATCTAAAGTTTATATAGGATCAGGGATCCTTGGCGAAATGAAGGAAGACCTCATATCCTTCCTCAAAAGGAGAAAGACTACCTTTGCATGGAAACACGAAGACATGACAGGTATATCTAAAGATATAATCACTCACAAACTTGGCATTGATAGGTCCTTCAAACCAATCCATCAAAAGAGGAGGAAATTTGCACCAGAAAGAAATGCCATTATCCAGGAGGAGGTAGAGAAATTACTCCGAGCAGGTATGATTAGAGAGGTCAAGTATCCAAGATGGTTGGCCAATGTGGTTGTTGTTCAAAAGAAAAACGGAAAGTGGAGGGTATGTGTCGATTTCACTGATTTAAATAAGGCATGTCCCAAGGATCCTTTCCCATTACCCCACATTGACTCCATGGTGGATGCGACTGTGGGTCATGAACTGTTAACTTTTATGGATGCTTCATCTGGATTTCAACAAATTCAGATGGAACCATCCGATCAAGAGGATACAACCTTTATGACTCCAACTGGTATATACTGTTATATTGCTATGCCATTTGGACTAAGAAATACAGGTGCAACTTATCAAAGGCTAGTGAATATGATGTTCAAGGATCAGATTGGACAAACTATGGAGGTTTACATAGACGATATGGTGGTAAAATCCAAAAAAGGCTGAGGATCACCTAAGGGACTTGGAGGAAGCATTCAATATCCTTGACAAATATAACATGAAACTTAATCCTTCAAAATGGTGTTAAAGCAGGTAAATTCTTAGGATATATGGTGACAAAGAGAGGCATTGAAGCCAGTCCAGAACAAATCAAAGCTATAGTGAACATCAAGTCCCTTGCTAATGCTAAGGATGTTCAGAGGTTAACAGGCATGATTGCAGCTTTAAACAGATTCATATCCAAATCCTCAGAAAAGTGAGGAATTCTATGATATCCTAAGGAAGAACAAGAAATTCGAGTGGACTGAGAAGCATGAAAGTGCCCTAAGAGCTCTTAAGGACTACCTATCATCGGCCCCGGCCTTGATGAAACCAGAAAAAGGAGATGTGTTATCCTTATATCTTGCGGTATCCTCAAAAGCAGTAAGTGCCGTCCTTGTTAAGGATCACGAAGGTACACAACATCCTGTCTATTATGTAAGTAAGAGTTTACTTGATGCTGAATCCAGGTATTCACACTTAGAAAAACTTATCCTTGCATTAATTATGGCATCTACTAAATTGAGACATTATTTTGAAACTCATGCCATTATTGTCAAAACTAATTTTCCAATTAAGAATGTCCTCAGGAAACCTGAAATGTCAGGAAGGATGGCTAAGTGGGCAGTGAAGCTTAGTGCATATGATATAAGATATGAGCCCAGGACAGCCATTAAATCCCAAGCATTAGCTGACTTTGTGGCTGAATATGAAGCCTTGATAGCTGGTTTGCAAATTGCTAAGCATATGAGGATCAGGTATCTTGAGGTACATGTAGATTCTTTGTTAATCACTAATCACTTTAATGGATCCTATGCTGTTAAAGGTGAAAAGCTAACCAAATATTTGGAGATAGTCAAAGAATTGGCACTCTCTTTTGTTTCCTTTAGTTTGACACATGTACCAAGGGAAGAAAATGCAGAAGCTGATGCATTGGCTAATCTAGGATCATCTTTGAAGATCTCGGAGGATATAAGTATCCCCATTATCCATATCCTGGCTCCTGCCATCGAGGATCATGTGGCTATGGAAATAGGAGAGGATTCTACAATTATCCCTAGTGAGGATACTCAATCTCATTCAGGATCATGGATCCTCCCAATCATGAGATACTTACAACATGGAGAGATTCCTACAGGAGAAAACCCTAGGGCTTTCAAAATTAAGGTATCTCAATTCACAATTTTAAATAATATGTTGTATAAATGATCTCTTGCAGGACCATATTTAAGATGCATTGAGGATCCTGAAATCCAAGAAGTTTTAAAAGACTTCCATGAAGGAGATTGTGGAAACCACACTAGGGGCAGGGCATTATTCTCAAGAATCCTGAGGACAGGATACTATTGGCCAACTATGAAGAGAGATGCTGTGGAGTATGCTAAGAAATGTGATCCTTGTCAGAGACACAGCAATATCCTTCATCAACCAGCTGAATTTTTGCATCCTATATCCTCCTCTTGGCCATTTATGAGATGGGGTATGGAAATAGTTGGTAAGCTCCCTAAGGCACCTGGTGGAAAAGTGTTCATGCTTGCTATGACTGATTACTTCTCCAAGTGGATAGAGGCTGAAGCTTTTGCCCAAGTCAGAGAAAAGGAAGTTATATCCTTCATTAAAAGAAATATTATAACTAGATTTGGTATTCCCTCTGAAATTATATGTGATAATGGTTCCCAATTTATTGGGGACAGAACTACTAACTTTTGTGACAGCTGGGGGATTAAGATGATAACATCAACACCAGTCCACCCACAAGCTAATGGTCAGGCAGAATCATCCAATAAGATCATCATCAACAATTTGAAGAAGAAGCTTGGATCCAAGAAAGGGAAATGGGCAGAAGAACTACCTTATGTGCTTTGGGCTGATAGGACAATTCCTAAGAATGCTACAGGCCAAACTCCATTCTCTTTGGTATTTGGGGCAGAATCAGTGATCCCTACAGAAATGGTGGTTCCAACTGCTAGAACAAGTATTCATGATCCTGAGGAAAATGATGAGAACTTGGTTCAAGACCTGGATACTATAGAAGAAATCAGGGATTCGACAAGGATAAGGATGGCCAATTATCAGCAAAGGATGGCTGGTGCTTACAACAAAAATGTCAGGATCAGGAAGTTCCAAATTGGTGATATGGTGTTGAGGAAAGCATTTCAAAATACCACCAATCCTGCTGATGGAAAGTTAGCACCAAAATGGGAAGGCCCTTACTTGATTGAAGCTGAGGCAGGAAAGGGGGCATATGGATTGCTAACAATGGAAGGTGATTTGATACCCAGGGCCTGGAATGCTGTCCATTTGAAGAAATACTTTATATGATAAGGACCTATGATCCTCACATGATAAGTATCCTTGAAGGATACTTAGAGCACAGATGATCCTCATTTTGGTAACATTCTAATCTCAAACTATTTCATTTCCTTACTTTCTCACATAAGGATAAGGATCCTGCATCCTTTATCCCCCTTTCACGTGATTCTGAGTTTTGAAGGATCAGGTACTCTTAGCAAAAGGATGGTTATCCACAAAAGCAACCAGTTACTTGGGCTTGACCCCAGTTATTTGGGCTTGACCCCAGTTCCGCAAGTAGCGCACGATGATCCTGGTATAGTTCATGGCAGTGGGACCAGTACTCATTTTAGGGGCTGATAATTCCATTGTACTGACTATACCTAGGATCCTACGTATAATGGTAGACGTACCATACATCCGTTCTTAAGGTTTCTATCGTTTTCACGTTAGCTAAGGTTTTGGCATTTTCATGCCACTAAGTTTGGATAGTCGCCAGTTAGGGCCATACTCCAGTTCACACACGATCTATGGGCTTGTCCCCAGTTATCCATGGGCTTGTCCCCAGTTATCCATGGGCTTGTCCCCAGTTATCCTTGGGCTTGTCCCCAGTTATCCTTTGGGCTTTTCCCCAGTTGCTAACTTTTATCTTATATTGGCTTAGTCCCAAGTTATGTTCTATTTCAGGTCTTCGACGTTAAACAACCAAGGATCCTTGATCCTTACTTCTTACTAAGGTTTGTCTTATGGTTATCCTGGTTATAGTATTAAGGGTTAGGATCCTAACTTGGATCCCCAGGTATGATCCTTAACTATTTTGATTTTATTCATTGTTTATTTGAATAACCCTTGTACTTTGACAACTGAACTCATGATCCTTAAAATATACCACTTTTTGAAAATTTTCAACTATAGGATATTTGATCCTGGATCATATCCTAAATATTTTTTATCTAATTAGTTCAACTTTTCTTATTCAGACAAGTGTATATCAAAACAATTGAAAATTAAAAGGACAAATAAGGATAACAACACAAGATAAGCCAAAAAAGATTAAAGTTATTTTATTAACAAAAGTTTAACCGTCGAAGGTTGTCAAAATTGCCAACCCACGTTTCTACCAGCAAAACGTGGCCCGTCCACATGGGTTGGCAACGGGTGTCCATTGTTTATGCGGTTATAGCAAGTGCAGGAAATCAAAGGCGGCAGGATCACAATGGCTTCATCCCCCAAACAGAGGATCCCTCCACCATTTGTAATCCTACCTATTATCCAAAGGATCCTAGATCCTTAATCCTAAAACTATTGTTCAAATACAAACCAACCATTGTTTAACAAAAACTACCACCAAACCTAAAAAAAAATGGGCTCCGGCTATGTCTAGAAGTGTCCATCATTGCCCATTGTTGCAGCCTACACCTTCGCTGCATCACCATCTCCAGCTCCACTAGCTTCACCACCATAATCCTTGCCACTGCCTCCAGCCTCGATCATCAGGATCTCCTCAGCCTCCTCCTCGTCATCCAGCTCAGCCAGCCTTGCCTTCCAGCCTTCCACATCCCAGTTGCTCCTGTCAAAGGCAGGATCCTGAGCTTCTTGGGCCATTTGTAGCTTGGTCTTGTACATGGCTATGGCAGCGGAGACCTTAGCATCCTCCGTGATCTCGCTCTTCTCATAATCAAAATTAATCAGGATTATAGCTGTCTGAGCTTTGGCATCTTTGAGATCCTTTTGGAGGTCAGCAATCTTAAGATCCTTGAGCAATGCGACTTGTTGGAGGTCAGCAATCTTCTTGTCCTGCTCCTCGACATGCCCAACGTAGTCTTCAATCTCAGCAAATTTCTGCAAAGAAGATAAAGAACAGTTCAAGAACAGGTGATCCTAAAATAAGCTGGATACCAAAGCAGGGACAAGGATCCTTACATCGTTGAAGTATTCAAGGAACTGGTGGCGAATCAGGGGCAGACCTTGCAGATCCTCAGCTTCAGAGGCTTTTCTTTTCTTGCCACCCCTTCCTTTAACGGGTGCCTTGGGGATCGAAGCAGTTGGGCTGGCAGGAAACTTCTTCTTGGAGGATCGTACGTTGTCTAGATCGGTTACGCTGAACTTGGAGGCAGATTTTGAAGCTTTTCCAGCACCTGCACATTCAAAGCAAGATAAGTATCCTTATCCTATTTCTATTTAACTATTTATTTAAATCTTTAACTAACAAAAAACAGGATACTTACTTGACATGGTGACTGAGCCTGAGGATACCTCTTGAGAATCCTGGGTGATTTTCTTGAATGATCTTGTTTCAGGACCGAGTCTTCTAAAAGCAGCAAGCCTTTCCTTAGTATCAGGAGACGGTATGAGGTGTGAAACAGTGACAGCTGCATAACATAAAACAAAAGGGGGTTAGTGATCCTATCACAAGAGCAAGATTACCTGGTGATCCTTCTCAGGATCCTCTGTCCTACCATGGGTGGACCACTCCCTGGGTAGATCCTTTCCGTTTGGGATAGAGTCTCTTCTGACAAAGAAAAAGCGTCGTTTCCAGTTTGTATCGTTCTTGGTGGCTTTAAAAATGGGGTGTTCTTCACCAGGTTTTTGTTTAAACAAATATCAGTGGGATCCAAACGTTGTGAGATCATACATCTCAGCCAACTCCGACATTCCTAGATCAATCCCTTCCTGCTCGATGATCCTTTCAAGGGTATATAAAACCCTCCAGATCATCGGCATAGCTTGGATGTAGGAGATGCCGGTAAGGGAGAAGAAGGACTGGGTAAAGGCTGGAAAAGGATAGGTGTATCCTATGGTGAATGGGGTAACAGGAAAGGCAATCCAAGTTTCAGAGATATAGTCACTCAAAGCGGTGGGGTCAAATGGCTTGATAACGGTATTCGCCGAAAAACAGTGGCGAATTCTGTCTATTTGTGCATCATTGAAGCAACATCTTTCTTTCGGTGAATCTTTGATGATCCCATGGCTTTTAAGAGGGCTGTTCTTCTTGTGATCCTTGCCCGGTGAGTTTCGGAGCATCATTTTTGACGAGATGATGGTAAAGAAAGAAAAGCAGAGTAAGAGAAGGAAGAAGAGGAAAAGAGAATACCTGAATAAGTCTTCTGATGAGGATTTAAAAAGGAAACACTTGGATTTAAATGCCCTTTCGCTCTTATCTCTAACTGCCATTTATAATGATGATTTTGCAGGATAAGTCACCTCAGTGACGTCAGGATTCCAACGGCTAGTTCGATCTTAACGGCTATATATCCGTTAGTTTGTTGCGGATAAGATCGACAAAATACAACTCGTTTATTTACAATATTACTCCTTATATTTTGGGGGCAATTGTTAGGGGATGATTTCTTAATGACCTGTGATCCTCAAGTGTTATCCTGTTTGGTGATCCTTACTTCTGTGGCAATTAGTGATCCTCAGAAGTACTTCAGGATCATGGATCATCCTAGTGATCCTTATACTAATGATTGTTCACTTTGAATTCGGTATTGTTTTGCAGGAGTACCGGCTTGGACTTGGTCATGGCGATATTCCTGGAGCATATTCCCTTCAATTCTGCACGTGCTTGACCATTATGAACGTTATGAAGAACATGGGGAGAAGGCACGAAATGCGGACAGTTAGTTAGGCTGGATATTTTCTAATTTTAAGGGGGTAGCGAGCTATCTTTTAGAACACTTGGCTATTTTTGGCTACACACACTCGTACAACTGCACTCACTAGCTCTCGGAAAAACACTTAGCATTTTTCATACATTTCTACACGATACACTATAGGGATCATTGTACTTAGCTCGCTATCATCCGAAGTTGTAACACATTTCCTGTTTAATTTGAGTTGGTGATCGGTAGTTTCCATCACCTGAGGTTTTTTATGCCGGAGATCATTCATTGATCAAGGGCTTTTTCCTCGTATAAATCTTCGTGTCACTTGTTTATTACATTTCATAGTGATCCTTATTGTTGTTCATCAATTCAAGCATCATATCCCACAACAGAAAGTTTGGTTACATTGTCATTGCTTGATTTTTGACCAAAACAAGTATAATGGTAGACGTACCATACATCCGTTCCTAAGGTTCTAACGTTTTCATGTTAGCTAAGGTTTTGGCATCTTCATGTCACTAAGTTTGGATAGTCGCCAGTATGGGCCATACTCTAGTTTACACAAGATCCTTTGGGCTTGTCCCCAGTTTTTGGGCTTGTCCCCAGTTTATTGGGCTTGTCCCTAGATTGTTGGGCTTGTACCCAGATACTAACTCTTTCTTTTACAATTGGCTTAGTCCCAAGTTATGTCTCATTTCAGGTTTCCAAAGCTAAACAGTTAAGGATCCTGGATCCTAACTTTCTACAAGGGTTTGTCTTTTGATTGTCACAATTGTAAGTGTTAAGGATATAAGATCCTAACTTGGATTCTCTGGTAAGATCCTTATTTACTTTAACTTTATTCTTGGTTTATTAGTACTACCCTTATTCTTTGGCAACAGAATATATGATCCTAAAATTGTCTCACTTTTCAAACTTTTTTATTAAAGGATATTTGATCCTTGATCATATCCTAAACTTTTTGATATAAACTAATTTTTATACTTTCATCAATAACTTGTAGACACTTAAATTGTACAATAACAATTGACTAGTAAATGTATGCAAAATGAACAACACCAAGATAGCCAAAAGTTAAGAGTTTTATTTATCAAAGTTAAACCCTTTAAAGGTTGTAAAAATTGCCAACCCAAGCTTCTACCAGCAAAATGTGGCCCGTCCACTTGGGTTGGCAAAGGGTGTCCATACTAAAGGTTCGATAAGTGGAGGAAATAAAAGGCGAGGGGCATCAAAGGCTTCATCCTCCACAAACAGAAGGACCCATCCACATTTGCTACCCCCTATTGTCCAAAGGATCAGTGATCCTTAAACCTAAAAACTGTTGTTTACCATACAGACCATCATTGTTTAAAACATCATAACCAAAAAACTATTAAACCATAAAAAATGGGCTCCGGTTGCGTCTAGAAATGTCCATCATCGCCCATTGATGCAGCCTACACCTTCGCTGCTTCCACCACCTCTTCTTCACCACCTTTGCCACTGCCACCAGCTGCCTCCGCCTCAGGATCCTTCACCTCAATCCCACCACCTTCAAGAGCTAGCACCTCCTCAGGCTCATCCTCGTCCCCAAGTTCCACTAGCCTTTGCTTCCAAGCCTCCAAGTCCCAGACGGACCGGTCAAAGGCAGGATCCTCAGCCTCTTTAGCCATTTGCAACTTGATCTTCAACATGGCAATATCAGCGGACAGTTTAGCTCCATCCATGATCTCCATCTTCTCCTTTTGGGCCATCATCTGAGTCAGAAGCAGCTCCTTTTGCAGCGTGTTGATGTCCTTTTCCAGAGAAGAGATCTTTTTGTCCTTGGAAAGGAAAATCTGTTGGAAGTCCAGATTTTTTTGCTCGGCTTCAGCCAAATGTTGATCAAGGAGGATTTGAACCTCAGCAAATTTCTGCACAACAAAAGTTAACAATCTGGATCCTTTATCCTCAGAAAAGGAGTACAAATTTCAGGATACACTATCCTTACCTTAGATACGTATTCATGAATCTGACATTCCATGAGAGGGAGGCCTTCAGTGGGTTCAACAGTTTTTCTCTTCTTGGCACCCTTTCCCCTGGTGCTCATGCCTTTAGGCTCAGGTTTGTTTGAGCTTGCGGCTATCTCTTTCTTTAGAGACTTGGGGGATGCAATATCTTGAAGATCGGCGACGCTGAACCTGGAGACAGACGTAGAAGATTTACCAGCACCTACAAGTACAAAATTCAGATAAGTATTCATATCCTTATTTTATTAAATATTTTTATAAACAAAAATGGATACTTACTTGACATAGTGTGGGAGGTGGATGAAATTTCCTCTAGATCCTGTGATTTTGGGGGAAATGTCCTGATTGCAGGGTCAAGCTTTCAGAAAGCTTTTATCTTTTCTTCTGTTGCAGGTGATACTTGAATATGAGATAAGCTAATAGCTGCATAAACAAAACAGAGAAGAAGGATCAGTTATCCTCAAGGAAAGAAGAAGTCTTACCATTATCCTGATCTAAGGATCCTATATCCTACCATTGGTGTTCCACTTTTTGGGAAGTTGGTTCCCATTTGGAATAGAATCCCTCCTCACGAAGAAGAATTGATTCCTCCAGTTAGTATTGTTTTTGGTGGCTTTCAAGATCGGGTGAGGCTGTTCAGGTTTGGATTTAAAAAGATAACGGTAGGAACCATGACTAACAAGATTATACAACTGGGCCAACTCAGACATCCCCATGTCAATACCCTCATATTCTATTATGTGCTCAAGTGTGCATAAGCCAGTAAGTGTGAAGAATCCCTGTGTGAAAACAGGGAAAGGGTAAGTGAACCCAATCAGAAAAGGGATCGCAGGGAAGGCGATCCATGTATTGGATATGCAATCGATTTTGGTTGAAGAATCGAAGGGTCTGAAGACAGTGCCGTCAGGGAAGCATGAGCGTAACCGATCGATTTCAGGATCGGTGAATCGACATAGCTCCGTTGAAGGGTTTTTGGTTAAACCCTGACTCTTTAATGGACTTTTGTGTTCAGGATTTTTGGTGGGTGAGGAACGAAGATTCATCTATGACATTGATTTTAAAGAACAGAGGATCAGGGATAAGAAATTAGAGAGAAGGGAGAAAGAGAATGCCTGCTAAAGATCTTAGAATATGGATTTAAAATAGAGGGTCTCGAGTATAAATGCAGGATTTGATCCTTATCTTTAATCATATTTATAATGATTGTTGTTGTAGGGAGGTGACTGCCGCTGACATCAGCATCGCAACGGCTATATCTCTTAGCAACGGCTAGTCCGGAAATCATTCAAATATGACTATCTAATTGGATATTAACTAATCATGTTTCGGGGCAATTTTTAAGGATAGAATTTCATAGCTTATGGATCACGGATCCTCAAGTGCAGCTTGGATCACGGATCCTCAATTCAGTTTGAATTAAGGATCCTCAGAAGATGTTGCAAGACTAAGAATCCAGGATCCTCGTTATTATCCTAATACTAACAATTGTTTCCATCATTCTTAAACTTTTTTTGCAGGTGTATTCGAATAGGACTTGGTGATTCTGCATGTGCATGAACTCTTCGACAATTATGGTGATCGTGGGGGACTTGCATTATTTGCGGATAGTTAGTTAGGCTAGATATTTCTATTTTTAATGGGGATACAAGCTTGATTTAGACATTATTATTAGCAACACAACTACACTACATTGGAACTCTCGAGAACTCTCTGCGATTACACACTTTTGCACACTAGTGATCCTTGTACCAAGCTTGTTATCATCCCGATTTGTAAACCTTGTTGGTTTAATATAGTTGGTGATCGGTAGTTTCCATCACCCGAGGTTTTTTATGCTGGAGATCATTCATTGATCAAGGGCTTTTTCCTCGTATAAATCCTTGTGTTCACCACTCATTTCATTCATTCATTGTTCATATATTAGATCATTTAACTAAGCATTGTTAGGGCATGAATTTTATGCTAAGGATCATCTATCCTGAGACTGGGCATGGATCACGAATCCTTAATGGATGATGCAGAGAGTCTGAGGATCCAGAGTCTGAGGATCCAGGATCCTTAACAGAACTTATGTTTTCTAACAATTGTCACGTTTTTAATGTTTAAATGCAGGTAATGGACGTAGTGGACTCATTCTTAGCTGGAATTTCGGGGAATATTCGTTCATATGGCACATGCTTGATGAAATATAACCGTTTTTGGAGAACATGGGCCATTTCCACCTTTTTAGGAAAGTTGGTTTCTTGACTTTTAAGGGGAAAACAGCTCATTAGAGGCATAAGTCGTACACAACACAAAAAAAAACACATAACACTCGAATTCTCTACAAACACTTAGCAAAAACACACACTTACACTAGCAATTCATTATATTGAGCTTGTTTTCTTCCGAAGTTGTACAAGGATCATTATTGTTTTCGCAATATATTTGGTGATCGGTAGTTTCCATCACCCGAGGTTTTTTATGCCGGAGATCTTCTAAAGATCAAGGGCTTTTTCCTCGTATAAATCTTGGTGTTCATCGTTGATTTCATATACTTGTCGTTCATACAATTAACCAAGCATCATACCTCACAAAATCAGATTTGGTTGCATTATCCTTGTGTGATTTTTGACCAAAACAGTTTGGCGCCCACCGTGGGGCAATTGGTGCTTCATTTCTGAGAAATTTTGTTCATTTCGGTCATTTTGGTTCATCACCTTCAACCACATGGCTTCTCAAGGAAAAACTTCTTTAAGTTCCATGTCGGCGGTTACCTCATCACAGGGCATTCCACCATTGCATCATCTTATCCCTGCATTCTAGAAGAATGCTGAGAATGCTCCAAAGAAGACAACCCCCGTTTTCACAAAACCAACTGTTGTTTCTTCCTCTACACTTACTAACAGTGATCTTTATGCTTTGATTTTGCAGATGAGAGGATACATGCAACAACAGGACCAAACTAATAGCAGGATCCTTCACGAAATTGATAAAATCAGCAGAGGATCACTCCCCTTTGATGCTGAGGTCACTGAATTTCGACAATCCGGTCATAACTTCCCGACATTTTGCAGCTCCAGATGTCCAATACCAGGGTGGATCAATAGGAATGCGTTCTGGATCATCGGCAATGTCTCAAGCTCAAGGATCCTCTTTCCAGCCTTCAGGATCCTCATTTCAGCATTAGGGATTCTTCACCAGTTTAGGATAATGCATGGGGACGCAGCCAATTTAAGGATCCTCTCAGGTTCAAGGATCCGCTCAGGTTCAAGGATCCTCTCAGGTTCAAGGATCCTCTCAGGTTCAAGGATCCTCTCAGGTTCAAGGATCCTCTCAGGTTCAAGGATCCTCCTTCCAGGTTCAAGGATCCTCATCTCAGGTTTCCGGATCCATGGATTATCCTCCAAGACCTTCATTCACAGCACATCAAGGATGCAACATCTTCCAGGATCAAGGATTCTTAAGGAGTGTGCAACCCGAAAGTTCAGATGTTCATCTAGGAGACTTCATACCAATGCAGACCAATGCTACCTCCGGTCCTTCAATCATACCAGAATCCCATCAATATGGATTCACATCTGGAATTCCAACCTTGAATCCATTAGGAGGTAACACTTTGAATACTTCCTATAATGCTAACCATGGCTTCGTGCAGGATACAGGAATCAACCAAGCTATGGCTAAGGAATTGCAGAAACTCAAAGATATGATATCCAGCGTTCCAGGAGTGGTTAAGCCCATTCCTGAAATTCCAGATGGAAGTCACAAGGGAAAGAATGGAGATCAATCCCATCCCAGAGAGGTTAAAAGAAGTATGTCTATGCAAGGGTTTTGGATCCACACTCACATGATCTGCTCTTAAATGGCTGCTAAGTCTTCCCCTTACTCTATTACTCCATTTGCTAATCTAGTTAATCTGTTTAATAGTCAATTTTCATGTAGTAGAAACTTTGAACGATTAACTAGTGATCTATATAGGGTAACACAAGGTCAAAATAAATCACTTAGAGATTACATCACTAAGTTTAGTAAAGAATCCTTAGATATCCCTAACCTGGATATAGCTACGGCTGTAGAAGCCTTTAAAATGGGTTTACTTAGGGATTCAATGTTCTATGATGATCTTGTCATGACCTCTAGCAGGAACTTAGATGAGGAAAGGAACAGGGCCCTTAGGTTCATCCGTTTAGAGGATGACAAAAGGATCCACGAGAGATTGTCAGGATCCTCAAAGTAAGACAAATAAGGATCCTATCTCAAGGATAACTGATCCAAGAAATACTCCAAGCATGACAACCAGAATGTGCATGCTGTGGAACAAGAGGAAGATGATGAGGATTATCCTCCTATTTCTGAATATTGTTTTTCTGCTGATAATAATGAACTAATCCTTTCTATGCAGAATTTAGGTGACAAGGTTAGGTGGCCAATGAAGAATGACAATCCGCCTGCTACTAAAGACGAATCGAAATGGTGTGTTTACCATGGGGATTCTAGTCATCTCACAGATGAGTGCATAGCATTAAGGAAGGAGATAGGTTATCTTTTGAGCAAAGGATACTTGAAGGAATTGCTTGGAAGGAAAAAGTCAAGGATCAAGGATCCTGAGAAAGTTCCTGAAAAAGCTCCTCCTCCACCAGCTGATGCTCAAATCATCCATTTCATCTCCGGAGGTTCTCAGCAGCTAAGAGACATGCAAAGGAAACAAAGATGGAGAATAGGGACAGACCTGTTCGAACTTCCATCCTTACCCAGGAAAAAGTCATATACTTTGATGGGGATGACCATGTCGACATACATGATCCTCATCATGACGGTTTGGTTATTACATTATTTATATCTAACCATTTTGTTCGCAGGATTCTCATTGATGGGAAAAGCTCAGTGAACATAATCCAGTTGGATGTCCTCAATAGAATGGACATCCTTGAATCCGATATTGTCCAAAGATCATCTGTCCTTGTGGGATTCAGTGGAGAGACAAAGATTACATTGGGGGACATCAAACTTCCTATCTATATAGAGGGAGTGAATTATGTTAAAAAAATTCTATGTTATTGATTGCTTATCTTGCTGTAATGTTATCTTTGGCAGACCATGGATACACGATATGAAGGCAGTCCCCCTCAACATATCATCAATGTGTCAAGCTCCCAACTCTATGAGATATGGTGAAGATAGAAAGTGATCAGCAGGAGGCAAAGAACTGTTACACTTCTTCAATGAAGCCAGCCTCCAAGGAGCAAGACACCATGGAGGCAAGAGAGCAAGACGTCAAGGATATTCTGTTGAACCCAGAGGATCCTGAATCCAAAATTTTTATAGGATCCGGGATCCTAGACAGTATTGAGCAGGATTTAGTATCCTTCTTGGAAAGAAGAAAATCTACCTTTGCTTGGAAACATGAAGATATGACAGGTATATCTAAGAATGTTATTACTCACAAACTTGGTATTGACAGGTCTTTCAAGCCAATACACCAAAAAAGGAGAAAGTTTGCACTTGAAAGGAATGTCATTATCCAAGAAGAGGTAGACAAATTGCTCAAGGCAAGTTTGAGTGGACTGATAAGCATGAAGTTGCACTCAAGGTTCTTAAGGATTATCTATCCTCAGCACCAGCCCTGATGAAACCAGAAAATGGAGAATCGTTGTCCTTATACTTAGCTATTTCAGCTAAAGCAGTAAGTGTGATCCTAGTTAAGGATCATGAAGGCTCTCAACATCCGGTATACTATGAAACTTCAAATGTCAGGTAGAATGGAAAAGTGGGCAATCAAGCTTATTGCATATGACATTAAGTATGAACCCAGGACTGCCATCAAGTCCCAAGCTTTAGCTGACTTTGTGGCTGATTCCAGTAGTGATCTACAAAGGGAAGCTGAATTAGAAGTTCAACAACTTGAGAAGACCAAGGATCCTTAGACACTCCTCACAGATGGAGCTTCAGATGTTAAAGGAACTAGACAAAGCACACTACTAAAATTGCCACAGGGGGACATTATACCCCAATCCATTGCTTGTGAGTTTCAAACCACTAATAATAAGACAGAGTATGAGGCCTTGATAGCAGGTTTGCAATTAGCTAACAATGTGAGGATCAGGTATCTTCAAGTATATGTAGATTCTCTATTAATTACTAATCATTATAATGGTTCTTACACTGTCAAAGGTGAAAAACTAATCAAGTACTTAGAAATAGTCAGGAAACTGGCATATTCTTTTGATTTTTTCAATCTATCACAGGTACCTAGGGAAGAAAATGTAGAAGCTGATGCTCTAGCTAATCTTGGATCATCACTGAAGATTCCAGAGGATGTGAAAATACTCATCATCCATGTTTTAACTCCTGCAATTGAGGATCACACAGCTATGAAGATAGTAGAGGATTCTGCAATCATACCTAGAGATGGGGCACAATCAAATTCAGGATCCTGGATCCTTCCGATCCTGAGATATATACAACATGGAGAGATTCCTACAGGAGAAAACCCAGAGCTTTCAAAGTCAAGGTATCTTAACTCACCATACTAAATGACATGTTATACAAGATATCTCTTGCAGGTCCCTAGTTGCGGTGCAATGAGGATCCAGAAATTCAAGAAGTTCTAAAGGATTTTCATGAAGGAGACTGTGGGAACCACACTGGGGGCAGAGCACTATTCTTAAGGATCCTCAGAACAGGATGCTATTGGCCTATGAGGAAGAAGTATGCTGAGGAATACACAAAGAAATGTAATGCTTGTCAAAGACATAGCATTATCCTTCATCAACCAACGGAACTCCTTCATCCTATTATTACCAGATTTGATGGCCAGTTATCAACAAAGAATGGCTGGAGCATACAACAAGAATGTCAGGTTCAGAAGATTTCAAGGTCCCTACTTAATTGAAGCTCAATCTGGAAAGGGTGCATATCGTTTACTGACATTGGATGGTGATCTCCTACCAAGAGTTTGGAATGCAGTTCATCTCAAAAAGTACTTTATGTAAGAAGGATCAGGGATCCTCAGCGATACCAGTATTCTGATTAAGGATCCGGGATCCTCAAAGGATATATGATTCTACATTTGGTAACATATTACTTTCATTTTCATTCATTTTATTCTTATTACTTATCATAAGTTAAAGATGTTAATCAGTTAACATCTATTTTCACAAAGTTTAAGCTTTTGCAGAGTTATTATCATTTTACAGAAGATCAAAGTGGTTGGCCAACTTTCCAAAGTTATTTGGGCTTGTCCCCAGTTTTTTGGGCTTGTCCCCAGTTTTGGGCCTGTCCCCAGTTTCGCCAGTAGCGCACGATGATCCTGGTGCAGTTCAAGGCAATGCGACCAGTACCCGCTTTAGGGGCTGACAATTTCATTGTACTGGCTGTATTCAGGATCCTACGTATAATGGTAGAGGTACCATACATCCGTTCCTAAGGTTTCTAATGTTTTCACGTTAGCTAAGGTTTCAGCATTTTCATGTCGCTCAAGTTTGGATAGTCGCCAGTGAGGGCCATACTCCAGTTTACACAAGTTTATTTGGGCTTGACCCCAGTTTACATCCGTTTATTTGGGCTTGTCCCCAGTTTGTTGGGCTTGTCCCCCGTTTATTTGGGCTTGTCCCCAGTTTGTTGGGCTTGTCCCCAGTTTGTTGGGCTTGTCCCCAGTTTATTTGGGCTTGTCCCCAGTTATTATGGGTTCATTCCCAATTATTTGGCTTTATCCCAAGTTTGTTTTCTTACAGGATCTTGGAGCTCTAAAGTTATATAAGTTCTGACGATAAGGATCCCTGATCCTAGAAGCTTTACTTTTCATAGTTTACTTATTCAGCAATAATTTACAAGGATATAGAATCCTAACTTGGATTCACTGGTATGTTATATTCTAACTTTTTCTAAGCTGTAAGTTGTCTCTTATCCTTTTTGGTTAAGGATCATTGATCCACATTTATATGAACACTTCAAGTTTTCTGTTAAAAGTTTAACATTATCATCAGATTTCCGATAACTTTCCAATTATTTGGCGATGATATCTTTGAAAATAGAAAGCATACATGAAAAATAAAGAGGAAAGAAACAACAACAGTTGTAGCTAAAAAAGTTTAATGTTATTACCCATTCATTATGTATCAAAATCATCTGGCCTGGATTTCACCAGCAAAACCGTGGACCATCCACCCAGGTCGGACATGGCTATCTAACAGTTAAAGTGTCTATGCAGAAATTAAAGTGCAGGAAGGTTAATAGCAAACTGTGTAGAAGGATTCATTCTCCACAAACAGAAGGATCTTCTTGTCTGTAAAGGCACTTGAGGAGTTATCTCTAACTCTATATTTTGCAATGATGATTGTAGCAGGTCTTATCAGTGACGACAGACATTATAACGACTAGTTACCAGCAGCAACGTCTAGTCCGCTTCTAACGGAAATATGACAGCTGTGAATCCTTATCACAACTGCCATATTGGGGGAAATTGTTAGGGTATGAATTTTATGCTAAGGATCATCTATCCTGAGACTGGGCATGGATCACGAATCCTTAATGGATGATGCAGAGAGTCTGAGGATCCAGAGTCTGAGGATCCAGATTCTGAGGATCCAGGATCCTTAACAGAACTTATGTTTTCTAACAATTGTCACGTTTTTAATGTTTAAATGCAGGTAATGGACGTAGTGGACTCATTCTTAGCTGGAATTTCAGGGAATATTCGTTCATATGGCACATGCTTGATGAAATATAACCGTTTTTGGAGAACATGGGCCATTTCCACCTTTTTAGGAACGTTGGTTTCTTGATATTTTGCTATCTTTTAAGGGGAAAACAGCTCATTAGAGGCATAAGTCGTACACACCACAAAAAAAAACACATAACACTCGAATTCTCTGCAAACACTTAGCAAAAACACACACTTACACTAGCAATTCATTGTATTGAGCTTGTTTTCTTCCGAAGTTGTACAAGGATCATTATTGTTTTCGCAATATATTTGGTGATCGGTAGTTTCCATCACCCGAGGTTTTTTATGCCGGAGATCTTCTAAAGATCAAGGGCTTTTTCCTCGTATAAATCTCGGTGTTCATCGTTAATTTCATATACTTGTCGTTCATACAATTAACCAAGCATCATACCTCACAAAATCAGATTTGGTTGCATTATCCTTGTGTGATTTTTGACCAAAACAAGCATCACACCTCACAAAATCAGATTTGGTTGCATTATCCTTGTGTGATTTTTGACCAAAACAATTACCATTCCATGTCTTGTTCCGTTTACCATGTGTGAATGGAATGAACAATTACTTTTTGTTGTTGGTATTCGAAAAATACGAAGGAATAAAATCAGATGGTGGTGGTCAATGATGGGCGATGATGGGGCGTGGTGTTAGGTATCAGTTGTAGCGGCGACGGTGGTTGGCAATGGTGGTGGGTGGAGACAACGGTGGTGGTAGATGACGGTGGAGGTAGGTGGCGGCGGTGGCGATGGTGGTGGCAGGGGTGGTTGGAGGTGGTAGCAGCGGCGACGGTGGTCGGAGGCGGTAGAAGTGGTGGCGGTGGGTAGTGGAAGTTGATAGCGGTGGCGGCGGTGGGTGGCTGGGTTGATCAGAGGTGGTAGTGGAAATGGTGGCGGCGATGATCGAAGGTGGGTGGCGGTGATAATCGGAGGTGGCCGTGGCAACGGTGGGTGGCGGCGACGGCGATGGCGAGGACGGAGGTGGGTGGAGGCGGTAGGTGGTGGCAGCGGCAGTGGCGGCGGAGGTGGGTGACGGCGGCGGATGACGGTAGTGGTGGTAGTGTGTGGTAGCAACAGTGGTGGGTTGTGGTGTTGTTAATGAAGGGAGGAGGGAATGGAATGGAAAAAAAACAGGGGGAACAGATGGACTGATTTTGAGGGAATGAAATGCATTTTGGAATGGATGATTCCATTCCATCAACCAACCAAACACTCTTTTCTTCATTCCCTCATAATGTTCCATTCCATTCCACCTCTCATTCCTACATACCAAACGCTACCTTAATACTAACTAGTAGTAAAAAAACCCGTATGCAAACATGGGTGGTTTTTAGAAATTTTACATACGTCATTTTATTAAACAATGAATAACTATACAAATTTAAAAATACTTATTATAGTTATAAGTTGTTTAATACACTTTTACACATATCAAACTCATAAACAATACAAATTATAAGTTGTTTAATATATATTGCAATACGAGTTCTTCCCCAGTTTCATATTTGCTATATTTCCAACCTCTCCCAAGAAAAACGACTTCTTCCCCAAAACATCAAATGCAAAAAGTATAGATAGGTGTATAGAAATTGTACCAAAACTTATTATCTATTATAGACAATAGAAAACTATAAACATAGATCATCAGTTAATATATCATTTACATATGACTATTTTCGTTGTCCTATCCAAAAAAAGGAGTACCCATCCATTGACAATGTAATATGTTTGTAGACATAACTACATACAAAACATGTTTAAGAAGCTAAATTACTACCACCGAGGAACCAAATGTACAACCACAAACAACTATCACATCAAACATTGTTTATAAACCTCAAACCAAAGCAACACTCATTAAGAGGGCTTTCTCTTTGTCACAATATGCACAACTTTGTTAGCTTCAGCAACTGAGTAGAGTTGTGAAACTCAAATGAAACTTCATCACTAAAAACAATATTGCAAGATCTCAGATAAGCAGGCCATCCAACAATTCCGTACCTGAATCCAATATTGGTTTTTTCAGATCTTGTCAACAGTTCATGGACTTTACCTTTCAGGTTTTGGATCTTGACAGGCTTAAGATTATCAGTACGCAGATCCAAGGCAATACATCTGATGGCATACGCTAAAAAGCAGAAAATTGAATAATGAATTTTATAAAAATATTAATATATAACTGAAATTGTTGAAATAATGAAACAAAGTAAGGATTGCAAAAACTTACAAGCCTGTGTTCAGCTTGTTTGATGAAGTGTAAGACTGGCTCTGAGGTGGATGATACTAAATCAAGCTTTTGAACTTTACACGGTCTATGAACGACTTGTTTACCTTACGCAATGGTCTTGCCACGGAGATTGTGCATCTTTTCAACCTAAGTAAATTAATTTAGACTATAACAACTCTGAATTGTTGAAAATTTCTAACTTTCTTTATCAACACAAACTATGTTCTCAACTCAGCTTTGAAGTTTAAGACTCATTCATACAGAAGAATATCAACATATTGAGACAATAATCAAATGGGAAGTGTAAAACTAATAAACGCTTACATTAGATACAACACTTGGAGAGGCAGGAGTGTCATGAACAGAAAAATCTTTAGACTGAACTTGAGGATCGTTAACATCAACAGCTATGTGACACCCTGCGAGAACACTTAGTTATTCAGTAACTGTACGCTAAATTTTGGGACGAAATTTCTTTCAACTTGGGGATAACGTGACAACTCGTACGTGTCACCTCATCTTATTCCCCTTTACGTTTCACTGTACGTTGTAATTGTGCACGATTTATATAAGAAGTTAGTGTTACTATTTATGGGACTCTAACCCATATTATGCGATCAATAAATTCCACCTTTTCTCAAATGTTTCTAGTTTGATGAAGATGTTCCAAACAAGCTTGTAAAACTTCTCTTTTATTTCGATATTTGTCAGGTTGTCTCCATTGATCTATATTTTAAACAATAAATTGAAAAGGTAGTAAAAAAGTTAGCTTACACACAAATGTAATGTAATAAACGTAATCATCACATGTACGCCAGTGTATGATATATTCCTTATGTACCAATATCCTTGTACACAACTGTACAGAGAGCTCATAATTAGAAAGTTTGGAAATAAATACCTTAGATGGTATCTTTTGAATTATATGCCACATACATAGTCTATGATGCGACTTGTCAAATACATTGCTGACTGCTTGTTTTATGGCACAATCTTGATTGGTTAGTACCAAAAGAGGTTGTCTCCTGTTATGAGCTTGAATAAATTTTTTGTAGAAGCCATGTGTATGACTCGATTGTCTCGTTATGAAGCAAGCCAGAACCAAAAACCATGCATTTTTTGTAATGATCAACGCCAACGAATGGAACAAAAATCATATCGTACCTGTAAAAAAAATCCCTTATAAAAAAACAATGTAATGAACTAAAGAGCTGGTAAATGTGAGTTTATAACTTACATATTCGTCTGGTACATTGCATCAAAAGCCAAAACATTCCCAAATGCTTCGTAATTCATTTTTCGAAACATTATCACACCAAAATAGTAACTGGGGTTCCGTATCAACAATCTGGGTATCAAAAGTATAATTTTCTTTGTTCTTGCATATTGAATTTAGTTTGTCAACTAACATTTGGGCGTCTCTTTCTCCTATCCCATAATTTTTATAGTCCATAACCGTGTCATGGACGTTATGATTGCCACCTTTTATGCACACATGGACTTTGTGGGATTTCGTGGGACCAATATTAGCATTACGACATTTTGTTATAAACTCTTGAGTGGAGAAATCAAGTTTCCTCTTCTTTAGCGATAAATCAAGATTTTCAGGAGAGGTAAACCCATGGTTGTGATGTTCTACCCAGTCATATAATTCGACCTCATCTGTATCTTTCAAACGTTTAAATTTGACACAAGCTTTACAGTCTGTAACTTTCATGTTTGAGCATCGTTTGGGGGAAAGAGTATCGACCTCAGTAGGTTGACCATCGGCACCTTTAGGTTTGTTGGCTCTAGAACACAAGACATAACGTAGATTTGTAATTTTTTTCACCAATTTTTTCTTTCTTAGATGTACCTAAACGTGTACAAAACCCTGCTATTGTGCATATTCCTCGTACATTGCAATTGCGGCTTCCATCGAACTAAATATCGCATTGAGAACGGGTTTGAAGCCGGACGGAATAGCTGGCATCCAATACCTACTGCCGTTGGGTGTTTCGTATACATTGCTAGAAACTGACTCTGAACATTAATAGAACAAAGAACTATAATTATTTAAGTTTCAAATAACATTCTTATACAAATTAGTATGTATATATGTGCTGTAAATGTATGCACATACGTATATTTGTGTTGTATATGGTTTTTTAAAAATGTATAAACATATGTATTGTGTGTACAATACTAATAATCTGTGCTGTAAATCTGTACTAGATATACACATATGTATATCTATGCTGTAAATGTGTATACATATGTGTACATGCAACTGTTGTCTTTACGAAAAAAACCATGTTGTAAATACACATGTGTATATCTGTGATGTAGCCCGGTGCTGTAAATGTATATAAATATGTGTACATGCAACTATTATCTTAACGAAAAAAATCATTTACTTCTAACTGGAAACACAAAATTCTATCATACTGGGAATAAACAACTTATTAAGAATTCTATTAAAATTGCACCCAGAACAGTTATTTCTCGACATATAATCAAAGTCAGCATATTGCTTCAATCTCATTATTAAAATCAACAATCAGATGAACTAAAAGCATATTTACAAAATCGTTTACGCTTGTCGCACAAAAAATAAAAACCAGTTGGACCTGGACGATACATATGAGATGAACTAAAAGGATATCACAAAAACAAAACCTGGACGATTCATGGTTGTGTAAAAAACGGGATTGAATTCTTCTTTTTGTCTTGGCAACTAGATGATTTGGAAAATACTGGGCAATTTTCTTCGTATGTTAAACAAAGAGATGATTTCGAAAATACTAGGCGATTTTCTTGGTATGTTAAACAAAGAGATGATTTCGAAAAATATTGGATAGAGATGTAATCAAAGGAAATCTGCTAAAATCCCAAAAATAACGACCATATAACTGATAGAATTATTGAAAAGGAATTAAAAAAAAAAGATTAATTGTAGAATTACAATCCTAACATTTTCATCAACTAATCAAATGAATGGTTTGGTTCACTTTGTTCACAAACAAGAATGTTGTTCACTCATGAACCTAACCCTATATAAGATCGGTACCGAAAATAGTACTTGTACCGAAAATCGCCAAATATTGACACCGTTATTGAAAATGCTTGGTACGGTATCGGTACCGGGACGGTACCAAAATTTGAAGGTAAAATTTTGTAAAATACTGATACCATACCGAACAGAAAATACCGGTACCAAAAACGCCAAAAGTGGGCACCGATTCGGTACCGAAAACAATTTGGTACGAGAAATTCGGTATCGGGAATACTCATCCCTAGACAAGAGGATCATGTAATTCAAACAATTTCATGCTATTTATTTTTTTTGCTTGCTATACCGAATATTGGTACCATACTAATACCGTGATAAATCGATACTGATTGAATTATGGCTGCATAGTACGGGTTTTCTACTAGTCTACATATATGTATATTGTCAAATCTTGAATTACACACATATGTATATAGTCAATTTTAAATTATATATATGTGTATATTACGAAAAACGTAGTGAAAATGTGTGGTCCAGAATACTTTCTCAATTTTCTCAATTAGCCTAATGCTTCTCACACGATCCTTACCCTATATATATATAGACCACTAAAATGAAAACCATCCCAATTGTGAGAACCGCAAGAACTCCCTTCCACCAATCAGACTATGACACATATGTACTATTATTTTAAAACATAAAGGGTAATATAGTAATTTACTCAATATGTCAAATCTTTTTTAAAGTATTCTCTCTTTCTCTCACTTTCACACATCAACAATATCAATCACTTTCTCTCTCTTCTCTCATAATTTGCTTTTTTTGACTTATTATATTTATTGTTTTTTATTACCTTTTTTTGTCTCATTATATTAATTGTTTTTTATTAAAAATCAAAATTTTTTATTAAACAAAATTTTAAAATTAGTTTTTTTCAAGATTTTTTTACCAAAAAACGTTTTTACGAGCCGTTTTTGACGCCCCGTTTTTACACCTCGTTTGTACGCGTGTTTTTTTACGGGCCGTTTTACGCCCCGGTTTTTTTACGCGCCGTTTTTACGTCCCGTATTTACGCGCCGTTTTATCACCCGGTTTTTTACGAGCCTTTTTTATGCCCCGTTTTACGCGCCGTTTTTTAATGCGTTGTTTTTTACGCCTCGTTTTTACTTTCGTAAAAAAAGTCTTTCGTAAAAAACACTTCTCGAAAAAAAAGTTTTCCGTAAAAAAAGTTTTTTCGTAAAAAAAAGTTGTCCGCAAATAAACATGGCGCGTAAAAAAACGGCGAGTAAAAAAAACACAGAGTGTAAAAAAAACGGCGCGTAAAAAAACGGCGAGTAAAAACGGGGCGTAAAAAACGCCGCGTTAAAAACGGGGCGTAAAACGGCGTGTAAAAAACGGCGCGTAAAAAAAGGGGTGTAAAACGGCGCGTAATAAACGGGGCGTAAAAATAGCTCGTAAAAACGTTTTTATCTAAAAAATAAAGATTTTTTTTTGTAAAAAAATCTGATTTTAAAATGTTTTTTAATAAAAAATATGTTTTTAACAAAAAATAATTAATATAATGAGACAAAAAAATAATAAATATAACATTAAATACAAATAAGACAAAAAGAAAACAAATTTACTAAACTACTCTTTTAACATTAAAATATTGAAAACATAATAAGAAAAAATGATTTAATATTAGTTTTAATTACTTTTAATCTCATTCATCTATCTCCAAGATCCAATGGTTGAAAAGTAGTTCTTACGGTTTTCGCAACTAAAGGTGATTTTCATTTTAGCGGTCCCCTATATATACCAATTGATTGTGGACACTAGTGAAGTAACCCTAACCCTTGATATCAATACACAAATGTATATACAAGTGTAAATCAATGGCCAGAATTTGTTTACTCAGTTCACAAATACAGTAGTGTTCACTCTAGAACCCCACTCTATATATATATGTATAAGAGAAGGATCTGTTAGGAACCACCCTTTATTGCGAGAACCGCGAGAACCAAGTGTGAACACAACCAAAAAATACTTCAAAAAAAATCAAAAAACACTCAATTTTTTTTAATATTTTTTATGAAAAATAGCTATATTTCGTCACAAAAAAAAAATTCGAGTAACAATTATCCTTGCACATATGCATATGTATCATTTCTTTGACAAATTCCGTAATACATTACTAATATCAGACAATTGCATTTTCATTTATACTACCATTCATAATACACTACTTTTTACATTAACAATATTAGAAATGCACATGTGCATTTATACGTATGAACATGTTATAACGTGTTTTGGTACACCACTTTGAATACACTGTCCCTTTCATCTATCATACCATCCATAATACACTACCATTACCTCCTACCATCCATAATACAATACTATTGGCTCCTACCATCCATAATACAATACCATTACCAATATTTCACTTTATTACATCTACATCAACACCCTTCATACCATCCAAACAACATATTACATCATAAAGTGACAAATATAATCAAACCATCAACCACTAGATATAACTAACCAAAACACATGTATATGGGCCTACTTCATTATTTAAAATCACAAACTTTTTGTACAAAACACGTTATATCATTGTTATGCATAATGATGCACATGTACATTCTTAATATTGGAAATGTAACAAGTAGTGTATTGCTGATGGTAATGTAAATGAAAGTGCATTTTTCTACTACCGGTAATATATTACGGAATTTGTCCAAGAAAAGATACATATGCACATGTGCATCCATAACTGTTACTCGAAAAAAAGAGTTTTTTTTTTAACGAAATATAGCGATTTTTTTTAGAAAAATATTAAAAAAAAATTTGTGTGTTTTTTGGATTTTTTTAGGTATTTTTTTGTATTCCCATTGGTTCTCGCGGTTCTCGCAATAAAGGTGGTTTTCAAATAAACACTACCCTATATGTGTATGTATATACGTATAAATGGATAATCCGAAAGACTAAAACGGAGAACATCATCATCATCATCATCATCAATCTTAGCTAATGTGAGGCTAAAGTCGTTTGCCTTTTAGTGGAAAATTTTGAGTTCAATCCAAAATAAGTAGTAAATTAGGATTTATTTGGTGTAATTTAATAGAGCATAACCATTTATTATTATTTCAAATTCTATTTACTGCCGTACTTGACTACCTTTCTTGATGTAAAAGAAATGTACCATTATATGTTTTATCGATCAATATACGTCTGCCGGTGTTTTTACATTTGTTTTCTTGATCAGTAATTACGTGTCGGTATTCTTGATTGGTTTGCGTGATGTTTGAGTAAAATTCATAGCGATTACACAAGTGAATTAAGAGCCAAGAATCATCATTGTCATTAGTAAGGTTACAAGGGTGTGTTAAAAGTGTTTTTAATAACTCAAATTCTCTTAAAAATATTTAATATATATTTTTTAACTCTATACTATAGGCTTTTCTAAAAAACTAAAAACAGTTGTTTGTATCTAACACTAAGACCATGCATAATGGACTGGGGGTGGTGCGTGATGGGAAATCTACCACGCGTGGACTTCAACAAATTACCACCGCCACCAACAAAGTTAACGAGTGATGGAAGGTTTGGCGTGATAAAATCGACAAGTGATGGGCTGTGAGTAATGAATGGATGTTAGTGGGTGTGAGTGTTTATTGTTGGGTGTTGTGAGTGATGACGATTGCCACTAAAAAAAGTTGTGAGTGATGGAAAAATGGTTGATGACATTGCGGAACTTGATTGGATATTGTGAGTGATGGAATTTTTTCAAGTGATAACCACCCCCTCCCCCTAATGGGTACTATAGCGGCATAAATGGGCTTGATATCGTCCTCAACACAACCTCCTTAGCGTTTTAGGGGCACGGAGAGGGATAGACGTTTCTAGCATAACGTCAAATGAGGAGAAAAAAATTGGAAATTAATGCTTGAAAAGGCATTGAGGGGTGCCAACCATTACACATTTTTTTAAAGAGAGGGTTATGATGTTGATGTGACGAAAAATGTTTCTTCGGGGGCATTAACTATTACAGATGGTTGGACTACAATTTTAACTTTCTAGAATGTTTAGTTTCATTTAATAAGCATTTAGGACAAGTCTTACACATATTTAACAAGGAAATGACAGCTTTAGTAACTAATATCTTATACAGTAAAAGGTATTTGGTTATCCCGATCAAAAGAACAAGACTACGCGTTTTGTCACAAGACAAGATGATCCTCCACTTCATCTTTCTTTTAAAGACAAGTGCGATGCCTTTTTTTCTTCCTTTACAACGACCATGGAGAAAGCAAAGTTAGGCTTACCAATGCCGTCCTTTTGGTAAAGAAAAAGCCAACATTGACAAGAAACTTGATATCGATTATGAGACCAAAGGCCAAAGGGTTTTCTTCTAGAGAAAGTTGTAGCATAACCAAGGTGGACAATTGAATACCAAGTAGAAATACAAAATGCTTTTAGGATGTTATATATGTTGTATATAATTAGTATGCATGTTTGTAGAAATTCAAACTTAGGGATGTCGCATAAGCCGGGTGATATGGTTGTTCGGGGCTCCCCGGGGGAGCTGATGTGGAAGGTCGGGGATCAAGCCAGGACGCCTCCCCCTTCCCCATTCAATTCTAAGCAGCCGTGGCCACTGGCCCGTCTCCCGTCGTTTTTCTTATTTATTTTTTTAAATATTACCGCTAAAGAGCCGTTGGAGGTAAAAGAAAATAATTTAAATATTTCCACATTATATAAAACAATCCATATACTAAATAATTTTTACACCAACAATCTTGTTTCACTTTGTACTCTACATCAAATCCTCTATTACAATGGATCGAAACAACCAGTATAGGTCCAACACTTATCGACTGTATTTCCTCCTACACAATATTTTCACCTCTTACAACCCAACCTAAATGAGCTCCAAGAAGTTAGGACCCAAATACGGTTGTATCAAAATCCAGCTCCCAATCCGAGCATGTTCAAGACGACGTAGTTCCTGAAACACAACTGGAGCCGATAAAGGTAAAAAAGAACCAAAATTGATGACGAAGAATCGTCGAGCAAGGAACAAAGTATACCATAGAGCACGATCAAGAGGAGTCTTTAGTCCGGGCGTTTTGTAATATTTCAAGGGATCCAATGAAATGTTAGGTTTTTTTTTTTATTACAAATCATACACATTTATTTTTAATGAAATGTTGGATCCCGAGACTATTACACACTCTAAACGATGGAAGATGAATGATGGTGGCGGATGATGGTGTTGTAGTGGTGGCAAGTGAGAGAGAAGTGGTTTGCCAAGCGATGGATCGGAATGGAACCAAGCACCCCTATTTATAGCTAAAGACAGATGTTCACCAAGACCCGTGCCCGCCTGGCACGGCCTCATGGCCATCTCTCTCTCTCTTCCTCATTAACTGCTGTGTCAGCTCTTGTACTAACACGGCCCCGTGTGTCAACGACACGACCCGTGGCCAATGTACTTGCCGTACTATCTCAGATTCTGTGAATCTTAGAGTTGACCACGCCTCGTGTTGCCTTAGCACGGCCCCGTGTTGGTTGTATGTTTTGTCCTTTGCTGTTGTCTTTTCTTCTGCAGAGAATCCAGTCTTGGGCACGACTCGTGTCTGGTGGGCATGGCCTAGTGTCAGGTCTTCTGATCTTACCATTTTCTTGGTTTGGATGTGGATTGGGGCTTGGCGAGTTGCGTCAATCATCCTTCTTTGTATTTATGTTGGTTTTTGCTGTTATTTTGCGCCTTTTGCACATTTATGCTCTTTTGACCCTGTAAATAAAAAAGGAACAAAGAAACATGCTTTTTCCAACATTAGTACCGAAAAATGGTTGATTTCACGCCGTATTTGATACAATTTATATGTTGAATTTTAAGCACATCAAATATCCCCACATTTGAATTTTTGCTTGTCCTCAAGCAAAACTCTATATCGTGGCTTACACACCCAAACGGCATAGGTAGAAGAGAATGTTTTGGTCTCATCTTTAGAGTATCGGGAATCCAAGTTCTAAATTTATTTTGTTTTCATTTTATTTACAATCTTATTCGTCATGATTTATTTAAAACACAATTTAAGAAAAATTATTTATTTTGGGCATAACATGCCTTTATAAAATTCCATTTAGTTATATACAAATTCACACACCTCACAAGTGGTCACTCAACACTCGGCCGAAGTTGTGTAAGTGAGAACGCTCGTGCCCGGTTTTGGAACTTACTCCTACCATAGGCTTGACAATCAACCAAACCTCATCCTTTTTGACGTTTAATCCTTGTAAATTTCAAGAGGGCTTTGAAGGGTAGGTTGTGGTTCGGGTTCGGTGTATTTTATTGAAATGGCGAAAGGCGTAAAAAATATCGGTTTTTTCTATTGCTTTGTGGCTTAGCAAAAAATACTTGGGATTTTTTTTTGCCAAAGTTGAAACTGAGCCATTATCGTAATTTTACAACCGATATCTTTAAAAAAACAAAAGATGAAAAATAAAAAGTTTTGTTTTTGTGGGTTTTAGAAATGAACGGTTAAGGCTCAAAGGGTTTATCTAGAGGGATGTTTTTGGTAAATAAAAGAAAAATAAAGGTTTTGAAGTGAAAAATGGGTTGATCCTAATGCCTCCATCATTTACTTACTTGGATTTGTGTCGTTAAGGACTTGTAACGCATTGCTTTGGCAAGTTCTGGATTTGTAAGAACCAATACGGGCTATTCACACAAGAAACGAAAATTAAGCAATTAGTATATATGTGTATTTATGCTCGGTAAAGGCTCAAAACTCACTTTTGTGAGAAAAGGGGTCGTAGTGTAAAAATGTATATATAATAAAATTTACAAAAAATTGTTATGCCTGTTTTCGTAATTTTCTTAATAGGTTCTTTTAATCACGACGCTATCAGGTGTAAATTAGTAAAAACATTTTTAGAACTTGTTTTACCCAAAAAAACCAAGATAAGTAAAAGAAAAATAATTTTTTTTTTAAAAAGTTTGGGGTGATTAGCGGTTCCAAGACGAGTTTTGTGTAAGGCTTGTTTTTAGGACAAGCGATTCAAGGTTTTATCATCCTCCCACACTTAAATTACACATTGCCATCAATGTCCCAAATAGGATTTATTTTGGTTAAATGTGTAAAAAGTGTGAAAAATTGCAAAATTTTTGGTTACTGGCACTTGCAGCACGGGGCGTGCTATGGGGACACGGCCCCGTGTCCAAAGTGCCAGTAACAAATGAGAATAGAAGACTTACAGTAGGGTGGCCACGGGAGAGTTTTGGGTGAGCACGGTCCGTGCCACCTTCTTGGCAGAAAATTTTTGGACATCAGTAGGTTGGGTATGAGGGCGTGCTGGGTGAGCACGGCCCCGTGCCGCAGACACTGTTTTGCAGTTTTTGAGTCGGGAGACCCTGGTTTACATTCATGGGTTTCATTTTTCATCATCTTTCTGGCGTTTCCAATTTCTTTAGCACATTTATTGAAACCATCATCAACCATATTTCCATTTCATTGAAAACAAAAGACAAGTACAAGAAAACAAAGATTACAATCCTAAATTAACCTAAGATAGATAAATTCTTGAGGAATGCCTCCCCGAGATCATTATTTAAAAACCCTATAGCTACTTTCCTAGATCTAAGAAGGTTAGATGTCGGAGGACTTAAGCTATTTCCGGAAGCACACAATTAGAGGTCATTGAGCATCTCCTCTATCTTATTTGGAAGGAAGATGTAGGGCTCCGCTTCGACTTCTTCCTGAGGGGGAGCGAGATTCACCGGAACCTCAAAGGCGATATTGAGAGGGGGAGGTTCCAGGTTCTCGTCTTCCCATCGGGTGGGTTGAATGACCTCGTTTGAGAGGTTCCAATCTTCTTGTAGCAAGATCGGTTCCATCAGAGGCATGGTCAAGATGTTCAACCTTTGGTGCAAAAGGTTGATCTCCCTGAAGCAATCCTCTAGACCCATGGATAGGTAGTTCACCTGGTCGATAAGAACTTCTTCCACCATGGTCATTTCCTTGAGAGACTCCCTTAAAGTACTCACGTATTTAACAAGAGTAGCCTTAAGAGAGAGTCTCCTCCCTCTTCGGTGATTCCTGGAGCTAGTTGATGAAGTCTCGCTTTGCTGGCTCGACATTCTAGGTAAAATGACCAACCGTTAACAAGTTATGGGATATTAGACCATTCAGCACGGCCCCATGCCCATGTGGCACGGCCCCGTGCTGCTCCATCTGTTCTGGATGCTTAGCTCAAGAAATTTTATTTGAAGTTAAATTTGTTTGATTTTTACTTTTCTAAACGTAAATAACTTAAAATAAGGTTTTACTATAGTATAATTGCAAAACTTTGAGCTAACAATCAAGCTTTTGAACCACCTGTTGAATCTTTTTAAGCTTGAAGCGTCAAGCTTCAATGGAGTTCTTGGTGGAAGGAAGAAGAGGAAAGGACCAAAAGAAATAAGGACAAGAAAGTCAAATGAAACCTTTTCAAGAACATACATTTTAGAATATGTGTGAGAAATCTGGAGGATCTTGCCTTTTTGGGATCGTTCCAAACATTCTCCTCAAGACTGACTTTATAGACAGTGACATCACGCTGACACGGCTCTGTGCCTGGGCAACACAGCCCCGTGCCGTCTGTATGCGTCAGAGAATGTTGTCCGTTAGTGAAACATAGGCCACGTCATCACTGACACGACCCCCTGCTGGAAAAATGCGAGGGGCACGGCCCCGTGTTAGTCCAACACGCCCCATGTTTTGGAAAGATGATGGGCACGACCCCATGTTCAGGGATTTTATGAACTTTGTCTAGGGTTTTAAGGGATTGTCCGTTATCGGGTGGTTCCTTATTGGTTGGAACAACACCATATTGCCGGATATACCTTAGGCACCGGCGAGAGTTACGAAAATGCAAGAGGTTGTCGGAAAGATAGAATCCTACTTTAAAAATGGGTAAACGGAACTATCCCTTATTTACCTTATCCGGGCTCTTGTTAAAGAAGGTATGAGTCGACTCGCTCCTATCCAAACCGTCAGTGTGAAATTCACACTCTGTAAAGGGGACCGTTATCGCGAAATCAAAACAAAGACGACTATCGCCTTCGTGTTCGCAAGCGTCTATGGTAGGTTTGTTGGCCTCGGTGTTGTTTGTACCTGATTTTTCTTCCATCGATTCTCTTTCGGTTGGGATCCTTGATGAATATCACGCCTTTATCAAGGATTCTATTTCTTTGATTTTTTTGGAGAATCCTCTTTTCTATTTGACTTATGTCTTCTAAATCGTCTAGGTGAGAGGGTTGATGGAGTTCAGATAGATGGACTTCATCATCATTTTTACTCCCACCCATCTTAAGGTGACCGTTACAGGAAAACGATGGGGCTAAACAGTGGGGAGTGAAGTTTAGAATGCCACATTCTGATTCTTCATGCTCCTCCCCACATTAATCGCACCATTCACCGTAAAAGTGGCGGGGGTAAAAATAATCATAAAAATCCATGTTTTCCAGAAAGTTTTTAACTGTCGAGATAAGGTGGTTACTATTTTCCTACAAATTGTTAGTTTGACAGGGCCTCGTGTTAGGGTAACACGGCCCGTGCTGCAGTCTGTATCTGGCAGAAAATAAATTTAAGGATACTGGAGAGTTGACATGGCCCCGTGTAGATCACACACGGCCCCGTGTCACTTCTGCAGAAAGTGAAAAATTGAAAGAAAAAGAAGAAAAACCTAAAAAGAAAAGATAAAAATGATTAGGCCGCTAATTTTAAGCTTTCTCAAAATACTTGTGTCCCCGGAAGCGGCGCCAAGAACTTGACATGTGCGTGTGAGGTTATATTTTTTTAAGATATATTTTAGCTCTTTTTACTCGCAAATTCAAATTTTAAATTTATAAAACACGATATACTACTATCACTCTATACACACGTTAGGGCAAGTGCACCCATCGCAGACGTAGTATAGTGATGGCAAGATACCGAGATCGTCCAAGGACACAAGAGCTTTTAATACTAGCTTATCATTAACGTCTAGTCTAAACAAATTTTTGATGAAAAAGTTATAAAGTTATAAAAAAGATAAACTAAAAAGCAAAAATAAAATATAAGGAAAACAAATAGACAAGAATGAATCACTTGGTTCCAACTTCTCTTTTATGTATCCTTTTGATGATTTCCGCACTTTGGGCAATTTAAGAAATTATCTTTAAGTTATAGTAGTAGGCCCCCTTCCAGGCAGCGTTACCCTCAACCTATTGGTCTGAGTCAGTAGGGATACGGTCTCGCAAGGTCGGATTATTGAAGGATAATTAAGTAAGTTATTAATGCAAAAAGTGGTAGGCCCCCTTCCAGGTAGCGTTACCTTCAACCCTTTGGTCTGAGTCAGCAGGGATACAATCCTCGCCGGGTTGGTTTAAAGTTTTAATAGTAATTTATAGATAAGGGGTTCAAGCGGTTTCTTACTCTCAGTTGGGCCAGTCATTCCTATGCCAATCCATGGAGTAATACTACGCTTGAACTAGGTTCTTACAGGATCTATACACTGAACGAGACATAAAATTACCCAATGTCACACCCCAACCAATGGTGGAATCATCGGAGTGGGACGAAGAAAGATTACTCATCACACATAACGTTGATTGTGACAATAGATTTAAGAAATAAGTTGGTTTCAATCATAATGAAATGTTACAATACATGGAACTTGAAATACAACATGTTCAATACAAGAAATAATACAACAAACAAGTACAAAATTTTACACAACATATTAAAACCTAAGACGTCTAAACGTGTATCTAAGCATCATCACTACTTCAATTTTAAAGCATCGTCTTCCTCAACCTGTAACATGTTTAAAATAAATTTCAATGCAAAAACAAAGGTGAGTATACAAGTTTTCATACATACATAGCATAAAAAGAATGAGTTTAAACAATTCCACATGGCAAGCTTTTGATACAAGATAAACAATAAAATCGGCATGTGTTCGACTAATCAACCCAATGATGAAACGCAATAAGCTCATGACATAACCTCAAGAATACGGGTGGTGCGTTAATCCTATAGCGCTATATATGGCTGAGTATCGTGCGGGTCCCCCTCTAAAATGTTAAAAAAACAAACTTTTATTAATCCTAGACGTGACAGATGTTAACATTGGTACGCAATAGCAAACACCATACCTATGTCTATGGCCATCACGTTTCTGATCCCGACCTCGGTCTGTTTACCTTGATGGGCTAGGTCTACGATAATAATCCTTTTTTTCAGAAAAGAAAAGTTAGGATTATACATTTAATAAAGTAACACAAATCAAGTATAAGTACATTGTAAAAAGCCTAAACCTTTTTATGACCCCCAACATCAATATCCATGTGTTGTTCATCCTCTACTTTTTCCTCAAAATCATCTTCAAGTGCAATTTTTCTAGGTTCCAGGGCACCAGGGCACAGAAACAAAGAAAATGTCTTAATTTCATAGCCTTTTCATCGTAAATGGTCATGTCATGCCATGGTTCAGCATCTAAAGCATAAACATTGATCTGTTTTAAAGATCAACGTTGATAACCGGTTACAAAACTAATAGATAATAATACAATAGGAAAATATATTCTATATTTGTAATGTGCTCATGTAATCTCTCACCAATATGTGGAGATGTTTTGTACGCTATATATGTTTTGTATATGTGAATGAGAAGGCAAGGGAATTATACTATCTTTCATGGTATCAAGACCATAGCCGATCCCCTCTCCCCAACCTTCTGTCTGCGCCGTTCCCTTTCTTCTCCCCATCATCATGTCTTCTTCAACCCCTCACCCCGCAGTCACAGTAACTTCAATCAAGAACCTCATCCCAGTAACCTTGGACATCGAAACAGGGCATTACACAACCTGGTCAGAGATGTTCAAAATACAATGCAAAGCACACCTTGTCTATGATCATCTTCAACCCAAATCAGCCACCGAATCCGCGACATCCTCGGACACGACAAAAGATAAATCCAAAGAAACGCCCAACTCCACTGAGACATAGGAACGTCTCGATTCTATCGTCCTCCAATGGATTTACAGTACCATCTCAACCGACCTGCTACACACCGTTCTCCAGCCTGATACTACCGCTTATGACGCTTGGACTACCATCGCCAACATCTTCCAAGACAACAAGGCCACTCGCACAATCGATCTCAACAACAAGTTTGCCAACACACACCTCGATCAATTCCCGAACATGTCTGCATATTGTCAAGCGCTTAAGGTAATCTTTGATCAATTAACAAACCTTGGGTCACCGGTTACTGACGAGCAACTCGTTCTACAACTTCTATCGGGACTCACTGAGCAATACGAGAACACAGCGTCTGTCATTCAGCAAATGAAGCCTCTTCCAGATTTTTATGACACTCGCTCAAGGTTATGCATGGCCGAATCCAGAAAAATCAGCCAAGTCCGCCACTCGGCCTAATCGGCTGGTGCGGCTCTCACCGCCTCAGTTGACACACCACAAAAGGATGGCCGCGAGCGACCTGAGCAATCGAATGGTCAGAGGGGTGACTCGTATGAACGGGGTCGCGGCTGTGGCCGCGGTCGCTGCCGGGGTCGAGGTCGGCAGGGTAGCGGAGGTCGCGGCAGAGGTGGCTACGGCAATCAATTTGGTGGCGGCAATCCTAGAAGTTCGTCTCCTGCTGGGTATTACCCTTGGTCCTATTTTGCACCTTGGGTCAGCCCACATCAAGGCATACCTCAACCGTCTGCATGGGCCACCTGGAACCACATACCTCCTTGCCCATATCCCACAATGAACAAGTCCAACACTAACTCTTCAGCAGGAATCCTCGGTCCGAGACCCGCTCAAGCATTTGCCGCCACCCACATGCCAACGGATCTTCATCAAGCCATGTATGCTATGTCACTACACGACCCCTCTTGGGCTATGGACACATGTGCCACATGTCATATGTCTTCTAACTCTCAACTCTCGTCTGTTTTTAATAAAAGCATTATTAAAAATATAATTGTGGGAAATGGTCAAACCATTCCCGTGCATGGACAAGGCGACCTTACCCTACCCCCCTCTCCCACCTTTTAAATTAAACCATGTCCTCTATGCCCCATCCCTAATCAAAAACTTACTTTCTGTTCGTCGATTAACTACCGATAATAACTTATCCATTGAGTTTGACCCATATGGTTTTTTTGTGAAGGATCTCAAGACTCGGACACCTATCCTACGATGCAATAGCTCGGAAGGACTCTACATGTTTGATCCATCCCAAGTCACCAAGATCACATCTCCCACCGCTCTTACTGCTCTTTCTCAAGACACATGGCATCAACGTCTCGGTCATCCGGGATCGTCTTTATTACATTCGCTTAAAAACTCTAGTTTTATTTCTTGTGGAACTTTGAAAAACAATGTTTGTCAATCTTGTGTGTTTGGTAAACATATTCGGTTACCTTTTGTTGATTCTAATAATATTACCAACATGCCTTTTGATATCATCCACAGTGATCTTTGGACTTCCCTAATTCTTAGTACGGGGGGTCATCGTTATTACATACTTTTTATTGACGACTTCTCTAATTTTCTATGGACGTACCCTCTCACATCTAAATCTCAGGTTTTCTCCACTTTTACTACCTTTTATAATATGATCCACACGCAATTTGAACGAAAAATCAAGCAATTCCAATGCGATAATGGTACGGAATATAATAATCATAATTTTCACTAGTTTTGCAAACTCAATGGCATGTATTTTCGATTTTCTTGTCCATATACATCCTCCCAAAACGGAAAAGCCGAAAGAAAAATCCGATCCATTAACAATATTATTCGAACCCTTTTAGCCCACTCTTCATTACCTAACACATATTGGCATCACGCCTTAGAAGTGGCAACCTACCTTCACAATATTTTACCTAGCAAAATTCTTCTCAATATTTCTCCCACTCAAAAACTCTATAAACACATACCCTCCTACTCACACCTTCGGGTTTTTGGTTATTTATGCTACCCTCTTCTACCTTACACTAATATTCATAAATTACAATACAGATCTATGCCATGTGTCTTCCTCGGCTATCCCCCTAATCATCGGGGTTACAAATGCCTTGACCTTAACACTCGAAAAATCATTATTAATCGGCATGTTATTTTCGATGAGACTATATTTCCTTTTGCTAATAATCCTACCCCCCCTCCAACACACTATGATTTTCTCACTGAACATAATCTCCCCACTTCCTATCCAGAATCTTCGGCCCAACTCTCAACCCAATTCACCTATCCAAATACTCCTTTTACTACTCACATACCCACTTTTCCCCATGACCCACATACTCATTCTACCACCCACATACCCATTGTTCCCCACGACCCAATTAATTCCTCCCCATTTACAACATATGTCGGCCCAACCCCACCACCCCATAACCCCAACTCTATCGGACCAAACCCACCCGCCCCTAACTCACCCGACCCCAACCTACCCGTCCCAAACTCATCTGGCCCATCTTCACCCAGCCCCATCTCACCCGGCCCAACCTACCTGGCCCAAACTCATCTGGCCCGTATTCACCTACTCACAGCCCACCCCCTATTCCTCACATCGATCCATCATCCCCCTTATCAGTGTCTCTCCATCCGGTTTTATCTTACCTCCCACCGTTGAGTCATCTCCCCAAACGGCTGCCTCAACGTCCTCTCTTCCAACCCCACCCCCACCGCCCTCCCCCACCCAGTCACACCATCTGTACTCGTTCTATGGATGGCATATATAAACCCAAGCATATATTTAACCTTTCTTCCTCGTGCCTTGTCCCCATTCCTAAAAACCCAAAAGATGCTTTGTCCAGCACGGAATGGCATAACGCCATGACCAACGAATTTAATGCTCTTATTAAAAATAAGACCTGGGTGTTAGTTCCAAGGCAACCGCATATGCATGTTTTACGCAGCATGTGGCTCTTTCGTCACAAATTTCGCTCGGATGGTACATTGGAAAGGTATAAGGCACGTCTTGTGTGCGATGGGAGCAATCAACAGATTGGGGTAGACTGTGGTGAAACATTTAGTCCGGTTGTCAAACCAACTACCATACGTACCGTCTTAACACTTGCTTTGTCACAATCATGGCAGATTCATCAACTGGATGTTACCAATGCCTTCCTACACGGTAACCTCAATGAGACAGTTTACATGTATCAACCCATGGGGTTCCGGCATCAGCAGTATCCTGATCATGTGTGCTTACTACAGAAATCACTTTATGGTTTAAAACAGGCTCCATGAGCCTGGTACCAACGATTTACTGATTTTGTGCTCTCTTTGGGTTTTCAACAAAGCAAATGTGACAACTCTCTTTTTATGTACCACCAGAACGACACTACTGCCTATCTTCTTATCTACGTTGATGACATCATTCTTACTACATCGACAGACTCTCTTCGAGTACATTGATGCGTGTGAAGTGTTATATATATTAGGTATATATTTTAAGCCCCTTTAACACTTTTTAGTCAAGTTTTAAATTTATAAAACACGATATTTACTAACACTAAACACACATACGGGAAAGTGCACCCATCGTGAGCGTAGTATAGTGTTGGTAAGATACCGAGGTCGTCCAAGGACACAAGAGCTTTTAGTACTGGTTTATCCTCAACGTCTAATCAAAACAAAAGTTTAGAAAAATGTTTTAAACTAAGAAAAATAAAAACTAACTACAATGCTGAAAAATAAAAATAAAAGAAAAACAGATAGACAAGATGAATCACTTGGTTCCGACTCGTATCTAGTGTAACCTTTGATTATTTCCGCACTTTTGCACTTATTTAAGAGATTATCTTAGTTATTGTAGTAGGCCCCTCTTTTGAAGGTGACGTTACCCTCACCCCAGTAGTTTGAGTCAGCAAGGATACAATCCTAAAAGGGTGGATTATTGAAAGATAATTAATTAAGTTATTAATGGAAATTATGGTAGGCCCCTCTTTTGGAGGTGACGTTACCCTCGACTAAGTAGTCTGAGTCAGCAGGGATACAGTCCTAAATAGCCGGGTTATAGTATTAATAGTAGTTAACTTATGAGGGGATCAAAGAGTTTGGACCCCCGCCATCCAATACCGTTAAGTATTGAAGGAGATCCTACTAAATTTGGCCCAGGTCCATTGCAGGACCTCTAAACGCTGAACAATGGCAATACCTTTACCAAACCGTTCCCTTAACCCTCAACCAGGTAGCCAACATACCTCCATATAGACCGTGTAGATATGAATGGTGAAAATCCTTTATTTTATATAGACAGTAAAATAATGCCAAGACACCACGGACAAACGATAAGGAAAGATCACCTTCAACATAAGCAACTAGTTATTAAAGTCATTAATACAAAACCAAATAAAAAGTGCGAAAAGATTAGAAATAAAAAGTATTACACTAGACACTTGTCTTCACCAAGTGAAGTAAGAGACTTAGGCAAACATGGTCTTGATTGTCAAGAACTCTTACGATCAATCTTGGATCCCGAGACGACTCACACACTCTATGATGGACAATGGATGATGGTGTTATGGTGGTGGTGGGTGGTGGGTGAAGTGTGAGAGAGGTGGTGTGCCAAGGGATGGTTTGAGCTTGAGCCAAGCACTCCTATTTATAGGCTGAACAGAAGCTCGGGCACGGCCCCGTGTCCAGTGGGCACGGCCCCGTGTCCACATCCTTCTCTTTCTTCATTTAATGCAGCTTGTCTTATTAGTTGACCACGCCCCCGTGTCCGCTGAGCACGACCCCGTGTGCAGAAGAATCTTTGTACTATGAAGATTTGCCTGGATTGTGCGAATCTTATAGTTGACCACGGCCCCGTGTCCACTGAGCACGGCCCCGTGGTGGGCAATAGAAGCTTCTACCACTTTGTCTTTTCTGCTGACACTTGGGCACGCCCCCGTGCTGGCTGAGCACGGGGCGTGTTCAGTCTCCTGTCTTCTTGTTTTGCTTGGGAAGATGCTGTCGTGGGGTCGGGCATATCACGTCTTGTTCCTTTTCTTGTATTTATGTTAGATTTTGATGTCTTTTTGCTTCTTTTGTTAATTTGAGCTCATTTAATCCTGAAAATACTAAAGGAAGACAAAAGCACACTTTTTCCAACATTAGTACTAAAAAGGGTTAGTTTTATGCCACAATTGATGAAATTTATATGTTGCATTTTGAACACATCAAATACCCCCACACTTGAATCTTTGCTTGTCCTCAAGCAAAACTCTTTAATATGTGGCTATTACACTCCCAAATAGAATGGGTAGAAAAGAAGGTTTTTGGGCTTATCATAGAGTGTCGGGATTTCCAAGATTCTTTATTTAGTTTTATTTTTATTTATTTACAATCGTATTCGTCATGATTTATTTAAAACTTTTCATATGATAAATTACTTATTAGGGCATAACATGCTTTTGTAAAATTTTATTTATATACAAGTTCACATACCTCACGGGGATCATTCAACACTCGGCCGAAAATGTATTTTTGTGGATCACTCGAGAGCGGCATGGAACTTACTCCTACCATAAGCTTGCCAAGCAATCAATCCTCCTCCTTTTTAACTTATATACCTTTGTAAATATCAAGAGGACTTTGTGGGTGAAGGGTTAGGCTTGGGTTAAAGGTAGGTGATTGGGTTAGTGGTTAGTAGAAAAAGGGCGAAAAGCGTAACAAGCGTCGGTTTTCGTAAGACTTTCTATTTTTTCACTTTTATTTTTATGAAGCTATTTTTCAAACAAAGTCATTTTTGATAAACTTGTTTGGTTATTTGCTTTTTGCTTCATAATCAGCTTTTCTCCCTTTTTTTTGATTTTTGAAAAGTCATACGAAAAACCGAACTTGTTACTAAAACAAAGGGTTAAAAATGAAAAAAAGGTTTTGGTGGGTAAAAGGGTGTTTGTTTTGGGTTATGAAATGAAAAGGTTTAGGCTCAAAGGGACTAAGTAGGGGGATTTTGGGTAGGTGGTAAAAAAAAATGGTGTAGAAATAAATAGGGTTAGTCCTAATGCCTCCATCATTTACTTACTCGGGTTTAAGTTGGTAAGGACCAGGAATGTATCGTCATGGCAAGTTCTAGAGTCGTAAGAACCAAGAGGCTATTCACACAAGAAACGAAAATGAGCATTTAGTTTAATGTTATGTAAGTGTTTGCTCAATAAAGGCTCAAAACTCACTTTTGTGGGAATGGATTTTTATGTGATCAAGTATATATAATCAAATTTTAACTAAGTTTGCCATGCGTTTTCATAATTTTCTTATGTTGGTTCTTTTTATCACGACGCTATCGGTTGTAAATTTGTAAAAATATAACCTTTTTAAGAACTTGAATTTCTCGAGTTGAACCTAGATAAGTAAAAAAAAATGAAAATTTTTGAAAAAAATTTTGGGGTGATTAGCGGTTCCAATAGAGTTTTGTGTAAGGCTTGTATTTAGGACTTGCAAGATTCAAGGTTTTAGCATCCCCCCCACACTTAAATTACACATTGTCCTCAATGTGTCCCAAAAATAAGTTTCTAGGTTGATTGAATGTGTAAAAAGGTGTAAAAAGCAAACATTTTGTGTTACTAGTTGCCTGGGCACGACCCCGTGTTGAGTGGACACGACCCCGTGCTCAGGTGCCAGTAACGAAAACTTCCAGAAGATGAACACGGGGGCGTGTTGGGTGGACACAACCCCGTGTCTGTCAAGGTCTGCAGAATTTAAAACAAACAGCAGGTTCAAGAGAGTGGGCACGGGGGCGTGTCGGCTGGACACGGCCCCGTGTGGACAATCTGCAAGGTTGAAAAACAGGTTTCTTTCTTCGGTTTTCCTGTCCCGGCTTTCGTAGTACTAATGTTTAGTACTCTAAGCCTCGTTTGTAGCTGCTTAATCAATAAACACCATACCATACCATAGCAAACATCCTACTTTTACCAAATTCAACATCCATGTCAAAGTTAAGAGAAAAATAAATGCAGAAAATAAAAGAAGTTAGGGAAAGTAAATTGTTCAACACTTGGCACGCAGGCCATCAATTGTTCAAGATTAGAAAAGGGTTAACCTGGGGAATCATCAAACAACCGCTTCTTCCTCTGCTCCTCCCGCCTAATCCATGTCCTCATCATCATCATCATCATCATCATCCCCTCCATGGCGTGCAATGTGGTCCCGGATAGTTCCAATATCATCTTGGATATCGTATATGTTTCTCTCAATCGCCCCAACCCGGTGGTACGTGTTGCTCGCCATGTTATAGGTGTTCCTGGTGCACATAAGGTTTTCCTGCAACAAATCATGCAAACTTTGAAAGTTAGGAAAACCGCCTCCCGAGGAGGATGATTGGCCCGGATCACCATGGGGTTGGTATTGGTACTGATGATGTTGCGGAGCTTGGAGGACAAGTGCTTCTTGCGGGTTCCATGCATGACCTTGCATCCTTTGAAAGCTTACCGTCCCGTCTTCCGCCTCATAAATTAGGTTCATTGAGCGGCATATGTGTATATCCACCATACCCGACCATGGGCTCCTCTCAAATGACCTAGGTATGTGGGCGAAGTGCCTGAAGAGACGGTACACCCATCCCCCAAAGAAGATAGGGGTTGGTGCACTTGCACGGCGGTTATGATGCATGTTTCGGAGCATGAGGAACGGAAAATCAAGCGGCCTGCGGGTGTGGATACAGTGGAGGACAACAAGATCTCTTAACCCAACGACGCCACTACTATCATGCCTTTGGCTAAGAGAGTAGCCGAGGAGCCTATGGATGTATCTGTAGAGCGGATCCCTAAACTTCGTACTCTTAGTGCTGCTCGGATTGTAGTACCCTTCACCAATCTGAGCCCAAATGACTTGGCGTTCGTTCTCACTTATCTCTCGCATTCCTCCAGTATTTTCCTCGTTTCCCGCATCCTCTTCTGCATACAACCCAACAATCGACCCAAATTGTGCCATAGAGATCGAATACCTCGTTCTACCACATCGGAATGCTACCCCATCACTGTCGAACGAGTCACACCTTGAGTTGAATGTGAAGGTGCTATAGAATTCCAAAGTGCATTCGTGGACGGAACGGAGTCGAGTTGTTAGAGCGACTCTTAGTGGTCCCGTGACAATGTTGTTGAAACGGTCGATTTGATCCACCACAGTTAATAGTTCCGTGCATGCTTGCCTCGGGTATTCCTCCGGCCTTGTTTGAAGTATCTCGTATCTAGCCCTAGCATCGAGCTCATTGGCGTTAAATCTTGTGAACTTCCTAGCCATCTGCAAGAATACACCAAAAGTTAGCACGAAACAGAAGTATTTTCGGACAAAACTGCAAACAGTAGGCTGGACACGACCCCGTGTTCAGCGGACACGGCCCCGTGTCCAGGCGTCTGTTACACAAAAATTCCATTTTTCGACCCGGTTTCGAAAACTTGAAAATTTTTGGTCCAATAGATGCGGTTTCCCTCGAAAATGAAACCCTAAGTGCCGTTTTTCCCAATATAACCCGTTTACCCATTCAATTTTATCTTTTTCGGTTCAAGAACAAGGGTTTGGGGTTTTTGTGAGAAATCGGGTGAATCTATGAACAATACAAGTGTATTTACTTCCCTTAACACTAATCAATCTAAAGGCAAACAGATCTAAACAAAAATTTGAGGTTCGATCCGGATGAAGTTCAAGAACCCTAGATTTTTCCCCAAATTTTTGGTGTTTTAACTACATGCAAGTAACTAATCTAACTACTAAAAGTGATAGAATCATACCTTGATGTTGTTAGAGTGATAAGAGACGTCGAAAATCTGCGAAAAATCGCCTGTAACCAGAGCTTTTTCGGGGAAACAGGGCGTGTGGAATGAAGTAACTGTTTTGAAAAAAAGGGGCTTTATCCCGACTGCAGCGCGGACACGGCCCCGTGTCCAGCGGACACGGCCTCGTGCCGAGCATAGTTTTAATTTTTTTTAGTGCTCGTGTGAGTGCCCTTGTTTCCCATAAGCTTTGGTTAGAAAACTTACCACTTTTAAATGTCGTCCCAATCGTTCGTAACTTACCAGGTATGATGTTGGTTTCATTCTTCCACCGTTTGAAACGAGATCTCCTCCTCTTCATCCTCAATGAATCCTTGATAGAGTTTCAGCCGTTGGCCATTGACTTTGAATGGAGGCCCATTTCGAGATTTAATTTCTACTGCACCGTGTGGGAAAATATGGGTGACGGAAAAAGGTCCTGACCACCTAAACTTTAATTTACCAGGAAACAATCGAAGTCGTGAATTAAACAAAAGAACTAGATCTCCTACTCGAAATTCATTAGGTTTAATATGTTTGTCATGCAAATTTTTCATCCTTTCCTTATAAATTTTGGAGTTTGAGTATGCATAATTCCTAAGTTCGTCTAATTCATTTAATTGACAAAATCGATTTTTACCAGCAAATTCTAAATCTAAGTTTACAGTTTTGATTGCCCAGTAGGCCTTGTGTGCAATTTCTACTGGTAAGTGACAACTTTTTCCATAGACTAGCTTATATGGGGTTGTACCTATTGTTGTTTTATAAGCAGTTCGAAAAGCCCATAAAGCATCATCTAATTTATCTGCCCATTCCTTTTTATTTAACCCTACGGTTTTTTCAAGTATTCGTTTTAAACCTCTATTAGTCACTTCGGCTTGTCCGTTTGTTTGAGGGTGATATGCTGTTGAGACCCGATGATAGACCCCATATTTTGTTAAAAAAATTTCAAGTTGATGATTGCAAAAATGGGTACCTCTATCACTTATTAATGCTTTAGGTGTGCCAAAACGAGAGAATAATTTTTTCAGAAATCTTATCACGACTCTTCCATCATTTGTTGGAAGTGCCTCGGCCTCGGCCCATTTAGACAAGTAGTCTACTGCCACAAGTATATATTTGTTTCCTTTCGATGGCGGGAAAGGTCCCATAAAGTCGAGTCCCCACACATCAAAAATTTCACAAACAAGAATGCCATTTTGTGGCATTTCGTTTTTGGAAGAAATATTACATGTTCTTTGGCAAGCATCACATGTCTTGACAAGACTTTGGGCGTCTTTGTGTAAGACCCGTCTTAATTTATCAAGATTATATTAATAAACTACGCATTTTACATGAAAATGCGACCTTTCAAAAACTTTTATAAGTTATCATTCATACATGATTAAAACATTCAAAGGATAGTAATAATTGTTTACATAGTTCACTTTTGATAACAAGGTTTAAACTCAAATGCGGAAGCTTCATTTATCGTGTGTTCGGTTCTTGTTAGGCGCTTGATCTTCATCCGGATAGCATATATCATTTACCTGAAATCAAAACCAATACAAACGTTAGTTTTGATAATTATGTAACATGTTTCTTCAAGTACTTTGAGCCAATTAAGTGAAACAAACAAAATCTGCAAGTTGTACCCCTGTCGCGTACCGCGACAGGGTTCCCTAATTCTGTCGCGTGCCGCGACCGTGGTCGCGTGTCGCGCCCCAACCATCTTGGTCCTTCGCGTGGCGCGAGGGTCACCATTTTCCAGCAAGTTTGTTTTTGCAACCTGCATTTTTTTACATAAACATGCATAACTTTCAAACGACACATCCGTTTTACGCGATTTTTATTTCGTATTGACCGTAATGCAGTCTCCTATGTAATCAACACTAAGGTTTGTAACGATGCTGATTTATAAGCTAACAGCTTATAAATCTCTTATACAATTATTCGACCCGTTTCATAATCTATTAAACGACTTGTTTCTAAATCATTTTTAAATCATCATAGAACCTTGGACTACTTGTTAACTCAAGAATCTTTAACTCGTGAACATAACTTTTATGAATTATGCGACCAATGCCCAAGCTATGCGCATAATTCATTTTGACCCGTTTAGGAGATTTAAACATTTAAGTTCAAATCTCGCTCTTCTCTTTCCACACATCACATTTCCACGTTAATATGTCTACTTATACTCCGCCAATTTACGCGTACCTGGCTCGGGTCAAAGTATTGACCCGTTTTAGTACCTTGCCTTAATAATTTACTGATTCATAGCAACGCAAATTCCATAATCCGTTTTACCCTGTGAGCATCGGACTCGACAAGCACTTATTAGTCATTATTCGTCAAATGGTGTTAACATTACCATTTGACCCGTTTAGTCTAAATGACCAAACATTTTGCACTTATATTTGAATGGTATTTATTTTCCATTTCATTATTTAACCCATTTCGCCCCTTTTGCCAATAAACATACTTCTTTTTTTTTATTTTATTCGTCCCGACCTGTATCATTTCGTGTCGAAACCCATATTTTGGATATAACCTTGGTCGTGTTTATAATCTATAAAGCAAATACGTATCCATAAAAAAAGGGTGTAAGCTTTACTTACCTTGCATCCTTGCGAGCTTCATACTTGAACTTGTATCCATTTGACCCGTTCATTTCCAAGCTCCTATCTAGCTTGTCAGAGTCAAACTACCATATCATATCCACAAGATGATTAGATTAGTGAACATTAACATGACCACCACACCTTATGGATTCACACACTTATTCATCAAAGTATGCTATTTATTCAACAACTATATTTTTTTTATAACTCTTTCCATTCACTAATCGTTTGACCCGTTAGTCAAGTTACTTATACGAACTACGAACTAGTTAGTAAGTGATTTTGAACACTTTAAACATGTCACATAAAGTGTTATCTGTTCCTAACAATAAATACTTCATGACTAAGTCAAGTATACGCAATCATATGTCTTTTTCTGGATTAATAATGACATTATTAATGTGCAGCGATTTTCTATACAGCTGCTGTAATTGACCATTATGACCCATTCAAAGTCCGAACTAGATTAACATGTTCAAAGATGGATCGTAGAAAACTTCAATACCTTCGCAAGCATATAAGGTACACCTTCTAACGAATTTTCTATGATTTTATATGATTTTTATAAAATCAGCACAGCAACTATATTTTCATTTTTCAAACAACTTTCAAGGTTTTGAACAGCGGTTTAATTCATTCTTTTGGCCTATTTAACAACCACATTTGTTTCTTATGATTGAAAACAGTAAAAATTTACTTCATAAGCTTTCCGAAAAGGTATAGAACACCCAAATCGGATAAACGGTTGATTTTATATGATTTTTTTAAGATTAGTCGAAATCCATATAAAAAACTGCGGAAATCATGTTTAGGGTCATTTTAAATTCGAACCAAACCATCAAATGCAACCCATTTCCATGGCTAAAACCCTTATTAAACTCTTGGTAATGGTTAGAAACCTATAACACAGTGATTGTAGGCTAAGAGATGTCAAAAACATCATCTATTTCAAGAAGTCATCATATGAATCCTAATTTTATCATCTTTGTCAATTTAAGAACTAGAACTAAAATTAACATATATTCAAGTCCTATTTGGTGATTCTCATACACCATCATGTTTAATTTCATACAAATCAAAGATTTGTCATAAAGCCACTACTCATGAAATCATCAAATCAAGCTCTACATACAAACTAGTAGACAACACGATTCACTTGGGCATTTTAACGAGCACCTTATAGGCATGATTTCTCAAAGCTTATAATCATGTTCATGGCTTGTTATTTAGCCAATATTAGCATCTACTAAGCATGCTCATATCAATTTTCACATTATCAATATCTGAATTTACTTCCTAGAATTCAAATTATACTAGAAAAACAATCAAATTCTAGTGTTTTACATGCTCCTACAAAACCCACTTATCACCTTCAATGGTGATTATGGAATTCACTAGAATTAAGCAAAATTTCAACAAGTAATTAACTAGGGTTTGTCCCTAGTCACTATGTCTTTCAAAACAACTAACATGCAACATCAATTCTTGAATTCACTCAGAGATTTGGGTGAAGATTTTGCATTGAAATTACATACCTTATGATCCCTTTTTAGAGGAGATGACAATTTCGTGCTTGGAAATCGATTTGGAACTGATTTGAAGCCCCAATTTGATCAATTTGCACAAGTTAGGGTTTGGTGGGGAAGCTCATGTTCGCTCCTGATGTTTTGATCGACCAGACACACTTCCTTTAGTGTGTTTGGTGTTTAAACCTTGTTTTTATTATTATTAGTTTTAGTTTTAACACCTTTAGTCCCTCCATTATCATTAAGTTATTTATTTAAGGTGTTTTAACCTTCTAGTAAGTAATTTACAAGTCTCAAGACTAACTGGGTTAATTTGTCCTAGTTAGTTTGTCCTTGTTTATTTAAAACTTTATAATTTTAATATAAAGTTTTATATTTTCCTAGTTATAAGGTTTTTAACCCACTAGTATGTCACTACAAGACTTCTCTTCTAACTAGGTTATTATTATTCCTAGTTAACTTATTGGATTCCGGGAGTTATAACCCGTCTCTTAGTATTAACCGGGTTTGATTACCAAACCCGTTTTCGGGGTGTTACACTTTGTAAATGGTTGGCCAATAAAATCCTGAATCAAATACCTTTCGTGCGGTACTAGCGGCACCATGATGCCCTCCGTATGGACCTTCATGACAATGGCGGAGAATTCTTCGTGCTTCGCTACCATGTACGCATTGTCGGACGAGTTGGTCGGCACACATTTTGAAAAGATATGGATCTTCCCAAAAATAATGTTTCACATTGGCAAAGAATTTTTTTCTTTGATGATGTGGCCAGCCTTTTGCGACTATACCGCTAGCTAGGTAGTTAGCATAGTCGGCGTACCATGGTTCTTCCTTATAGTCCACCATTTCCAGGGACTCGGTTGGAAATTTTTCGTTTATTTGCTCGTCCCTGGTTGCCTCCAAAGCTGGGTCTTCTAAGCGCGAAAGATGATCTGTTGCGGTGTTTTCTGCTCCTCTTTTATCTTTGATTTCAATGTCAAATTCTTGGAGGAGTAGAATCCACCGAATCAAACGTGGTTTTGCGTCCTGCTTTTTGAAGAGATATCGAATGGCTGCATGATCTGTATAGACTATAGTTTTAGAAAGAACAAGATAAGAACGGAATTTATCAAAAGCAAATACCACAGCTAGTAATTCTTTTTCAGTTGTTGTGTAATTTTCTTGTGCATCATTAAGTGTTTTACTAGCATAATAAATTAGGTGGAAGTGTTTTTCTTTTCTTTGTCCCAAGACAGCTCCAACTGCAAAGTCACTGGCATCACACATGATTTCGAAAGGAAAATTCCAATCAGGCGCTATCATGATAGGTGCATTGACTAACATTTCCTTTAAGGTTAGAAATGCTTGATTGCAATCCTTGTCAAAGATGAAAGGAGCATCTTTTTCAAGTAATTTTGTTAGAGGCCTCGAGATTTTAGAAAAGTCTTTGATAAACCGCCTATAAAATCCGGCATGCCCTAGGAAACTTCTGATAGCTCTTACGGAGGATGGAGGTGGTAATCTAGAAATGGTATCTATTTTGGCTCGATCCACCTCCATTCCTTCGCTTGAGATTTTGTGACCGAGTACTATTCCATCCGTTACCATGAAATGGCATTTTTCCCAATTAAGGGCGAGGTTAGTTTCCTCACATCGGGATAGCATTCGTTCAAGGTTATCGAGGCATTGGTCATATGAATCCCCAAAGATAGAAAAGTCGTGCATGAAGACTTCCATTGTCTTTTCTATCATATCATGGAAAATGGCTACCATGCAACGTTGGAATGTTGCGGGGGCATTACATAGACCAAACGGCATGCGTCGATAAGCAAAAGTTCCATAGGGACATGTGAAAGTTGTCTTTTCTTGGTCTTCGGGTGCTATCGGGATTTGAAAGTAACCTGAAAAGCCATCCAAGAAACAGTAAAATTTATGACCGGATAATCTTTCTAACATTTGATCAATGAAGGGTAAAGGAAAGTGATCTTTTCTTGTTGCTTCATTTAATCGTCTATAATCTATACATACTCTCGATCCTGTGACGGTTCTCGTTGGTATTAATTCATTCTTTTCGTTAGTTATTACCGTTATACCTCCTTTCTTTGGAACTACTTGGACGGGACTTACCCAAGGGCTATCAGAGATAGGATAGATAAGTTCGGCGTCAAGTAATTTGATGACTTCGTTTTTAACCACTTCTTGAACATTTGGATTTACTCGACGTTGTGGTTGTATTACCGATTTGTAGTCATCATTCATTAAAATTTTGTGTGTGCACATGGAAGGACTAATTCCTTTTATGTCTACAAGTTTCCAAGCTATTACGTTTTTGTGTTTTTTCAAAAGACTAATTAATTTTTCTTTTTCTAAGCTATCTAATTTAGGCGAAATAATTACAGGTAAATTACCCTCTTTGTCTAGAAAAGCATATTCCAAACATTTTGGAAGTTCTTTGAGCTCAAGTGGTGGGTCTTTAGGAGACTCCTTATTTGGTTGCTCATTTCGATCAAGAACTTTAAAAGTTTGTTCTATGGCGACCTCTTCTTCAACAAAGTGGTCAATCTCTTCACTTGTATCGGGTGGTTCATCTTCATCTTCAGTTAGGGGGTCATTATTGCCGAATGGATATTTCATTGACCGCTCAAGATCGACACTCCGTTTAAATGCCCCTAATTGAAGAGGTAGATTGTTGAACTTCCGGTTTTTCAATGCTTCGTGAGTTTTTACAAATGGTCGTCCTAACACTAGAGGAACGTCATCGAGGATGACAAAGTCGGTCGGGATTACCATTTGATTTGTTTGAACCAAGATATCTTCAACTACACCGATTGATTTTATTACTTTCCGATTGGATAGAAAAATGGGTATTTGAAGTGGAGAAAAATCACTAATAGTTAATTTTTCTAAAATGTAGTTAGGCATTATGTTAACACAAAGATCTTTATCGATTGTGACATTACTAATAAACGAATTTTGAAAGAAACATGGAACCAGTGTAATGTTAATTTCAAATGGGTCTTCTTTTATTAGCGAGGTTTGATCATTAGTTAACTTAACACTTACCGTTTCGTCAATTTTAGTGTTAGTGTTTAACTCTTTTAAAAACTTAGCATGAGTGGGTACTAAACAATGATTTTCAAAAGAAGGTGACAAGAGATTAATTTCTTCAAAATTAGACTCTTCTTGAATTTTAACGTTGTCGGACTCACCTTTTTCGTTGTTTAACTCATGTGTCGGTTTTTCACTTATTTGATCTTCCATTTTTATACTTTCGGTTATCTCTTCCTTTTTTAATTCTTCTCTTGCGCGGGACTCCTCTTCCCTTGCGCGAGATTCTTTTATACAGCGATCGATAACTCTAATGTGTTCTAATATCCTATCGGTCACTTCGGTTATAGAAAAAGAATCGGGATTTTCAAAGCTTGAATCCGGTTGTTCAATCCTTGGTTCCTCATAATACCCATATGAAGTAGATGGTTCACACCATTGTTCTTCATTGTAAGTATATGATGGATAAGGGTCGTAATTTTGTTCTTCATAATACTCATACGAGGTGGGTTGTTCACGCCATGGTTCCTCATAGTAAGCATACGAATGTGGTGGCTCATATCTTGGTTCCTCAAAGTATGAGTATGAAGGCTCATACCTTGGTTCATCAAAATATGAGTATGAGGGAGGAGGTTCATACCTTTGGTCTTCATAGGATGTGTATGAAGTTGATGGCTCGTACCTGGGTTCCTCATAGTAGGTGTATGAATTAGATGGTTGATATGAGTGATTATTTTGAACCGAGTGTGTGTTACGACAATTAGTGCAATAATTACTCCTATAATCATCATCCTCATAGGTGTAGTTGTAACCTCCTGAGTATTGATCCACAAGAATCACTCAGCAGACCACAACCAAGTCTCGAGATCAGAAAACAAAAATAAAAACGGAAACAGAGGTTGGACACGGCCCCGTGTTCAGTGAGCACGGCCCCGTGTTCAGTGAGCACGGCCCCGTGTTCAGAATCTGTATCTGGGCGTTTTAATTAAATTTACTGATTTCGTTGAGCACGGGGCGTGTTCATTGAGCACGGCCCGTGTTCAAGCTACTGTTACTGGTTGTTTTTATGAAAATGTGCAGCACGGCCTCGTGTTCAGTGAACACGGCCTCGTGGACAGGTTACTGTAAATGCAAAACTAAACTAAAATGCAGAAAAATGTGCGCGCGTTTTAAAAAGGTTTTGAAAAACTGATTAGGCCGTCGATTTTAAGCTTTCTTAAAATCCTTGTGTCCCCGGCAGCGGCGCCAAAAACTTGATGCGTGTGAAGTGTTATATATATTAGGTATATATTTTAAGCCCCTTTAACAGTTTTTTTAGTCAAGTTTTAAATTTATAAAACACGATATTTACTAACACTAAACACACATACGGGCAAGTGCACCCATCGTGAGCGTAGTATAGTGTTGGTAAGATACCGAGGTCATCCAAGGACACAAGATCTTTTAGTACCGGTTTATCCTCAACGTCTAATCAAAACAAAAGTTTAGAAAAATGTTTTAAACTAAGAAAAATAAAAACTAACTAAAATGCTGAAAAATAAAAATAAAAGAAAAACAGATAGACAAGATGAATCACTTGGTTCCGACTCGTATCTAGTGTAACCTTTGATTATTTCCGCACTTTTGCACTTATTTAAGAGATTATCTTAGTTATTGTAGTAGGCCCCTCTTTTGAAGGTGACGTTACCCTCACCCCAGTAGTTTGAGTCAGCAAGGATACAATCCTAAATGGGTGGATTATTGAAAGATAATTAATTAAGTTATTAATGCAAATTATGGTAGGCCCCTCTTTTGGAGGTGACGTTACCCTCGACTAAGTAGTCTGAGTCAGCAGGGATACAGTCCTAAATAGCCGGGTTATAGTATTAATAGTAGTTAACTTATGATGGGATCAAAGAGTTTGGACCCCCGCCATCCAATACCGTTAAGTATTGAAGGAGATCCTACTAAATTTGACCCAGGTCCATTGCAGGACCTCTAAACGCTGAACAATGGCAAGACCTTTACCAAACCGTTCCCTTAACCCCCGACCAGGTAGCTAACATACCTCCATATAGACCGTGGAGATATGAATGGTGAAAATCTTTTATTTTATATAGACAGTAAAATAATGCCAAGACACCACGGACAAACGATAAGGAAAGATCACCTTCAACATAAGCAACTAGTTATTAAAGTCATTAATACAAAACCAAATAAAAAGTGCGAAAAGATTAGAAATAAAAAGTATTACACTAGACACTTGGCTTCACCAAGTGATGTAAGAGACTTAGGCAAACATGGCCTTGATTGTCAAGAACTCTTACGATCAATCTTGGATCCCGAGACGACTCACACACTCTATGATGGACAATGGATGATGGTGTTATGGTGGTGGTGGGTGGTGGGTGAAGTGTGAGAGAGGTGGTGTGCCAAGGGATGGTTTGAGCTTGAGCCAAGCACTCCTATTTATAGGCTGAAAAGAAGCTCGGGCACGGCCCCATGTCCACATCCTTCTCTTTCTTCATTTAATGCAGCTTGTCTTATTAGTTGACCACGCCCCCGTGTCCGCTGAGCACGACCCCGTGTGCAGAAGAATCTTTGTACTATGAAGATTTTCCTGGATTGTGCGAATCTTATAGTTGACCACGGCCCCGTGTCCACTGAGCACGGCCCCGTGGTGGGCAATAGAAGCTTCTACCACTTTGTCTTTTCTGCTGACACTTGGGCACGCCCCCGTGCTGGCTGAGCACGTGGCATGTTCAGTCTCCTGTCTTCTTGTTTTGCTTAGGAAGATGCTGTCGTGGGGTCGGGCATATCACGTCTTGTTCCTTTTCTTGTATTTATGTTAGATTTTGATGTCTTTTTGCTTCTTTTGTTAATTTGAGCTCATTTAATCCTGAAAATACAAAAGGAAGACAAAAGCACACTTTTTCCAACATTAGTACTAAAAAAGGGTTAGTTTTATGCCACAATTGATGAAATTTATATGTTTCATTCTGAACACATCAACATCTTATGTCACGTCTTGCAGCCGAATTTGCAATGAAGGATTTAGGGCCTTTAAGTCGTTTTTTGGGTATTCACGTGCAAAGACAAGGTAACAAGATGTTTGTTTCTCAACAGGCATACGCAAAAGAAATAATTGACAGGGCTGGCATGTCTTCGTGCAAACCTGCTGCCACTCCAGTTGATACTAAACCCAAGCTTGGGTCGAACTTGGGTGATGATTATGATGACCCGACATTGTATCGCAGCCTTGCGGGAGCTCTTCAATATTTAACATTTACGAGACCCGATATTTGCTACGCCGTACAACAGTTATGTATGTTTATGCACGCACCCAAAGTGGACCATTGGAATGCACTTAAACGAATCATTCGATATCTACAAGGCACATCATCCCATGGTTTGACTATCGGTGCCTCACCAGACTTATCATTACGAGCATATACTGATGCCGATTGGGCGAGGTGTCCAGATACGCGCCGATCCACATCGGGTTATTGTGTCTATTTAGGTCCTAACATCATCTCATGGTCGTCAAAACGTCAATCGGTTATCTCTCGGTCCAGTGCTGAGGCAGAATATCGGGGTGTTGCCAATGTCGTTGCAGAGATTTGTTGGCTTCGAAATCTTTTGTTGGAATTACATAAGCCCCTAACCACTGCTAGTCTTGTGTACTGCGATAATATTAGTGCGATCTATTTATCCGGGAACCCAGTTCAGCATCAACGTACCAAGCACATCGAGCTGGACATTCATTTCGTACGTGACCTGGTTCAAAGGGGCTCCGTCCAAATTTTACACATCCCTACGCGGTTTCAGGTTGCTGACATATTCACGAAAGTCTTACCAAAGGTATTATTTGATGATTTTCGGTCCAGTCTCAGCATTCGGCCTCCTCTAGCTTCGACTGCGGGGGTGTAATAGATAATAATACAATAGGAAAATATATTCTATATTTGTAATATAATCTCATGCAATCTCTCACCAATATGTGGAGATGTTTTGTACGCTATATATGTTTTGTATATGTGAATGAGAAGGCAAGGGAATTATACTATCTTTCAAAAACGAAGGAATCATGAGAGTGTTTATTAGCACCGGTTACCACTGCTAAAATCAAGTTGTTTAAAGGAAACTATATGCCAATCATTTGTGTTCTAGTACTTAACTTATATACAAAACAAACATGAGTCAATATGCAAACGAAGCTATTATAACATCACAGTAAATTAATTGACAATTATAGCTGAATTAAAGAACACAATGAGTTTAATGGAATTAAAGAATATTAAGTTATCTTTATAGGCTCGTATTCTACACCTTATGGCATCGGAAAACGTTACTACTGCCGCAATCAGCCTCATGGACCATAGTCTATCAAGAAAGCCCAACACACAAGTCAATATAATCACTCAACAGTGAATAGGTGCTGGAGAAATGAGAACGATTCATAAAGAAAATACTAAGACTTACCTAATTCGCCGGCATTGCTGCCCTTGCAGAACACTAATCCGACCTGAATCAAACCTGCAACTCCAACCACCACCATCTATTCACCTTCAACCCATTGATTCCGTCGTCTCAGTTTCGAACATTCATTCTTCCACTACCGTCTCATGAGCCCTAACCATTAACCCCAGAACTGAAACCATTTGCTCTCTATCTTTATTCACTTTATCTCCCTCCAACTCTTTCAATTCAGGGGAAACAAAGAGACAAATGTGTAAAGATAATGTTATGGGTTTTGATTAAGTTAAATGTAAGTGAAGTTGTAAATTAACAACATTAGATCTTTGGAATTCCTAATTCAATATGGAGAGATAATTAAAGAATGGGGTTTTGATTCTCAGATGTCGATTAAGGTTCCTGGGGCAGGGAAGGAAATGATGCTTTATTAGTTGTACATGTTGCTTTAATAGTTGGATGTGCCGAAATCCCTAAAATGCCCCTAAAATGTCTTAAATTTTTTGACAATGCGCAAGTTTACCCCCTCTAAAATAGCTTGCCCTCTTGTACATGTTGCTTCAAAATTTGTACACAGTGTAAAATTACCAAAAGGATAGAAAACTTAGTTATCTTAATAAGGTATATAGATTTATTTGAATTGTGTAGTTTTTTTGTTAAAAGCCATCTAGTTTGTTAAGTGATGTATTTTTTTAATTATGTTTTTGTTTAATTGTGTTGTTTTTATTAATGTAAAATTTTTATTTTATTTAATAAATGGATTTTAGTTATTAAATGTTTAATATAATATAAAAATGGGAGAGGGGTCATGGTAGAGTATAACATAGGTTCCCTGACTGAGGGGAGAGAATGAGGAGATGTATGAAAGGAGATGGAGATATGACACTCAAAGATTAGAGAAGAGTGTAACGTATAGTCTAAGCAGTGGACATACGTATATTTGAGGTAATATGTTATTAGATTTTTTTTTGTTATTATCATTATCATTATTATAATTAAAATATATGATTTGATTAAGTTTTGTTTGTAATTATCCTCATTCTATTTATATAATAGTCTTTGGGTCTTGTCTTTTTCAATTATCTACTTACTATCCCTCTCCGCAAGTACATCCACCAAAACCTTGGTAACCTTGGGTGACTTCTTTTTCCTCTCGTCCTTGTACACACATTATGCTTTGTTTACTTTTCTCATATTGTTGTTTTACTGCCACAATCTTAGCTTCCATTGTCGCCTTCGTAGCTTCTGTCACCATTGGCTGTGTTGTGCGTCTTGCTATTATCACTTGCCTTAAATCTTTTGCCGCCATTTGTGGTATCTTGCTACGGATTTTGTTTACATCCATACTGTCCGTCGAGGATTATAAAGGAAGATTATTTGACATAACGAATAATAATTAAATATGAAGTATAAGATTAATATTAATATTAATAATTAATAAATCGTTAAAACTTTAAATAGTACGAACATATAGTCCGATATTTTAATTCATGATGACTATTATTCTTTTTCATGTTATGCGTCTTTTCATTTTTATTCATTCATGCGTAAATCAAATTAGTTTTACAAAGTCATAGGTTGGGTTTACCCACTCATAACGAACTTGTATCCATATTCTACACGTCACGTTTTTCTCACTTATTATTATTCTAATCAAAATAAATATCTCCAAAGCATTAAATTTATAGAAAACAGTAGAGTGAGAGGAAAGATGCTTCCTTTTTAAGAAATCATTGTTAAACAATGGTGGTGTCAACAATATATACATTATTGCATAAAAGAATGTATAAAATTCAATGTAAAGGAGTTTCATCTATTTAAAAAGGTGGCAGCCAATATGATCCCACAATGTATGTAGTGATGTTTGCATGAGAAATCCCCTTATGAGCTCCACTTGGAAAGCTTTTAGGTGTTTTATTGCCACTTTTGAATTCACTTTACATGTTTGTGACAAAGACCACAATTGTTTACACATAGAAAACCAATTTCAATAGGTTACCGTCTCCTCATAATTATTATATAAGTAAACAAATCAAGTAAATTTGAAAAAATAACTTAAATAAAAGAGAAACATAAAAAATTCAACTTTCATATTATTATATATTATTATTAAATAAAAGAGAAACAAATAAAAAAAATGCATTCAACTTTCATATTATTATAAAAATAGACGTTTTTTTTAATTAATAATAATAAGGTAACTTGCATCAGTGTAAACAATCGAAATTTTTAATTAATAATAATAAGGTAACTTGCATCTGTGTAAACAATCGAAAATATATTTGTATCTAAATTTATGAAAGTGTAGTGTTAGTTTGAGTAATTTTTTTTTTTGAACGGCGATTGACTCCAACAGTCGAGAGGATCACACCCACATTGCATGGGTCCTAGTCCCCCTCGGGCGAGGCATCCGAGGTTGACCATAGGCGCTCCACGAGAAAATTTCCAACCGACAGCCACTTGACTGTCGTTGCAGCCTCCGCACTCAAGAGCCGGAGTAACCGCGCTGTAATAGAAAACTCGTGTGCGGCTCAAGACTCGAACCCGGGCGGGATTGTTAGTTTGAGTAATTATCACATCAAACTACTCAAAAATAAGTATAGTTAGTTTGGGGGTGTTTGTTTTTTGTGAAAAGCTCTTCAAGATTTCTTATGTCTGCCTCACGTAGACCATGCGCAGATGTTTGAGTCTGCAGTGTGTTTGTTTTCTTAAACATTTCATTAAAAAGGTCTGTGTAACCTCTTTTTGGTACAAACATGGATCAAAGTCTTCTTAAGTCTGCAGACTCTCTTCTCCTCCACAAAACCCTAGCACCTCTCCACCCTTCTCCTCCACCCCATCTTCTCAACCGTCCGCCACCACCCACCCTCCCACCGTTCGCCACCACCTCGTCACCCTCCCACATAAAAGTCGTCAATATGCATTTCTCTTCCTTCTCAAATCAAACCCTAACAATCAAACAGTTCCTCATTTTCACTTCATCTTCACCAAACCTCACTTTCTCTCTCTAAATTACTTGTTCATTCATGGCAGTTTAATTCCACACCACCAGCGCCTCCCGCCGTTTCTTCTCTCGCTCCTGGATTCAGATTTCACCCTACCAATGAAAGAGGTTTGGTCCACCTCTTCTGATGCAGATGTCTACAGATGTGGTCGGCAGACTGCAGATATTTTACCTCTGAAAAAACAAACAACACATTTGACTATCAGAGACTTCAACTTCTTAAGTAGTCTTTGTTTTGGTTTTCTTTGGAGGGTGGCTGAGGATTTAAACTTAGAGGCTTTAAAAGTCTTTTGTGCTGAAAACTTCTTTCTCTTTTTAGTGGTGGTTGCTGTGGGGAGGCCACAACCATGGAGTCCCATGACTTTATGCATTAATATAACACAACTACTTATTAGGTCTTAAAATAACGACTTTAGTGGGTTGTCTCGCAGAGTACTCGGAATAACCCTACAAAGACGTATGGTGGTATTTTAAAATGAGTTCTTATAATCCATGTTAAAACATAGTTAACAAAGCATCAAGGGATAGTAAAATCCCAAATATCCCTTTTCTTAAAACCGATTTCAAAACCAACTACCTTTTATTTATTTATTTTTATGTTTTCTTTTATAAAAATTACAAAAACCACTCTTCTAGTGGCTTGACTAGACGTCAATAACATCTCAGTACTAAGAGCTCTTGTATCCTTTGACGACCTCGATATCTTACCATCATTATATTATGCCTACGATGGGTTCACTTGCCCCAACATGAAGTATAGAGTGATCACATCTTATCTTGTTTTTTAAATTTAAAACTTGGACCAGAGTAAAAACCAGCTAAAATCTATCAATATTTACATTCACTCTTACTCACATCACTTGTATCTGGGATTTGAACTTTAATGCACTTTGATGCCCCTTATTCTTGGTACTACGGACTTCCAGTTGAATCATTGCTTTTTTGGTTTCTGAGGCTAATAGAAGTTTATTGATTGTTGCCTACATAACAATCTTAAATATTGTACCACTATCCTTAGAAGTGCCAATGGGTTCCTCATGAGTAGTGATAACTACATTTGCAATCTCAATATCAAGATTACCCTAAGTTGGATGTGGCTCTCCATCTTGTGGTTTAAGAGAAGGTTCCACTTGTTCCTAGACTATTGGTTATGGCTCAACCTCTACGATTTGTCCATTTTGTGAAACAAGGGAATTCCAGCTCTTTTAATATGTTGTTCAACCTCTACGATTTGTCCATTTTGTGAAACAACACAATTTGGTAATTAAAATCAACCACAATACGATTGGTGACCAAAAGAAAGTAAACCGACTTTAGGTTAACAGCGGAAGCATAAAACGTAAGTTCAAAACATAAGTTCATAGTTCATAAGTTTTAAGACCCAAAACATAAGTTCCATAAGTTTATAAAGTTTAATTAATAAGCATGGGACATAACAGCCCGCATCCCACAACAACCTCCCCCTCTTGCAAGCTCCATAAGCATCTAGCGACCTGTAAGGCATGTAACAACGAGTCAACAACAAAGTTGAGTGAGTTCACGTTTGGTTGTTTAGTTTTAAGTTGTTTATGAAAAACGTGGTTTGACTTTCGTTGGCTTATTTGCCGTGGGGGTTACCCCGTAGTTGAAAGTATGTTTAACCAGTTCCTTTTCATTACCCATGTGAACTACTAGACGGTATGATATCGACTACTACGAACGATAGTTGTGCCCTACATCAGTGTCTCTCATCACTGACAGTTTGCCATAGTCCATTAGTACACGCCCGTTCGGATGACACGGTGTGATGTTTGTTAAACCTAATAGCGCTATTAACTAATGACCCGCTCGCCATCGGCCTCGGCGATTAAGTCGATATATAATGAGGGACTTAATGATAGAGTTTTGTCTAGTAAGTTTTAAGGGTGTTGTCCTACCCAAGGAGGACGAACGTACGTATTCTACCCAAGGAGAATACGCAGAATTTATTATTGGCATCCTACCTATGGAGGATGGCCGTACATATCCTACCCAAGAAGGGTATGTAGATCCCGTTTTAATTTCTTTAACCCATTCCCAACCACCGGGAATCCCATGCCTTAGAAAGTGTGTGTGAATTCACTTTGGTTTGCTCGATTAGATTCTCAAATATAGCTAACAGTCAAGGTTGGTCAATCACGTCCTAATATGATTACCAGTTAGTCATTTAGTGGTTTCAAATAGAGCACAAAGTTCCTACACGTATCTACTACATAACATGCATTCACTTTAATAGTTCACGCTCATATAAACATTCCACCTATAGCTACTAAAGAACAAGCATACGATATTGCACATATTACTTTCATTGACATATAACATGCTAGATCATCCTCAGATAACATACTCGACATTTAGACACGCAAATTACTACTTATGTCGTTTCAGCTTTAATATTCAAAACCGGGCTGTTTTCGGGCATTTTAATAAAATAGTTAACTTATTCCAAAAATTCCCAAATTTTTACAGAATGTCTTAAACGATCCAGATATTATTGTGTAAAAATCTCGGGATCCAATTCATCACCAATATTTTATAAAAAAATCATTTTCCGGACTGCACTCAGATTTATCTTTTTCTGACTGCAGTCCACGAAATAATTTATTTAAAATTCATCGTAAGTCCGATTTACGAAATTCCAGTGGGAGGATTACAAATACATCAGTGGTCATTTACAGTACAAGTTTCATGACCTAGTTCTACTCAGGTTTCAAGTTATGACTAAAAATATAACACCTATTTACTGCTGTAAAAACTCAGCTTTAGCTGTTGTTACAAATCGACCCTTTAAAAATAGCAAACGAAGTCCAAAAATTATGATTCCAGTTCCATTAGAACCGTATTTCATAATACATAAATCTAGACTTCAGAAAATACATTTTTTGTTTTATTAAGGTCCTGTTACAGCCAACTGAAGTTGGCTGTAATCACCAAACAGCCTTCTGTTTTCAGTTTTTAACATTCTAAAGCGCGCTCGATTGATTTCGTTAACATGTTTAGCGATAAACAACGATACTTACAGCAGATTATAAGTCCTTCATATCAGCACATAATCATCATACACCAAACAACATCATTCTAACATCATTTCTTCATGTATCATCTTGTTTAAGCTTATGTTCAAGTTTTAAGTGTAAGATCTTATGGTGTTCATATGTTTTCTTCATAATACATCTATTAACCGCTAAAACAACATGTAAAATGCAAGGATCTAAGTTCTTACCACTAGCTCAAGGCTAGGGAAGTTCAAGTGTGGAAAAGTGGGGGATAATAGAAAACGAGAGCGGTCCTTCAATTTCCGAACACACCGAGCTTCGTTGTTTGCACTTTAACACCTTTGTACACTCTTAGAATGGTTGAAATTGATCAAATGATGGTGGTGGTGTGTGGTGTGGTGGTCGGCCGAGACCAAGAAGAGAGGGAGAGAAGAAAATGGTGTTGAGTTGTAAGTGATGAAAGTGATGGTGATCCTATGGCTAAATAAAGAGTCTTCCAACCCATCTTTGTCCATTAGGTCCAATGTCCCCTTTAGTACACTACATATACATTAAATAAATCAAGATAATCAAGGGTGGTTCCCTCTAGGGTGACCATCGAATGGGGGGGGGGGGTGCTTGGTTGGGTTTCAACTAATTTAGTTAGCTTATGTTTACAATCCAAGTATTCTAGTTAGGTATTAGTTACTAGATATTTATGTAGTGTGTGTTATGATATTCGGGGACCATAACTAATTCAGAAAAATAAAGACAATGCCTCTGGTAATATTTTAGTGTTCCGGGTAAAGTCCGGTTGTTCGGTTCGGTGTTGTTCCGTTAAAGTGCTTAATCAATCCGTAATGTGTTCTATATATATATATTTTTGTAACACTTTTAATTTTCAAAACTCAGGAAAGCATAACGGACTATTTAGTAACTTTTTTTTGTACCCTACTAGTATGTTAACAAGCACATGTAAGTATAACACAGAAATCAGAAAGCAGTTAAATGATTCAGCACAATCATCAAGCACTTTAATTATCATTAATATATTGTACGGATACATGGAATTATGAGGGTTGTCACATTATGCAAAGTGGTTTTATAAACGGTAGGGTTCACGGTTAGTGCATGATGGAAAGGAGATTTTTTAATGAGGTCGATCATATGATGGTATTGAGGATGGCATTTCTCCTTAGTTAAATAAGGAAGAAGGTTGTGAGTGGGACAGAAAGGGAGGTTTGCCTTGATTAAAATGATTGGAATTTAATGATGGGGAGTGAAATTGAGGCTTAGGATTTGCAATTGATCACAAGAATGTTTGAAGGTGGTTAAAAGAATCCCGGATTGATCTGGAAGCTTATTTATATGGAGTAGATAACGGTCATGTGAAACGGCTGGGTTTTAGCAAACTGATGGTTTAATCCAGTAGTTTTGTGCAATATGTACAAAAGTTAATAAAAGTGATAGTTTTTTTTTATAAACTGTAGAACACTTCAATTATGAGATTTTGGAACCCATGCCTTATGACTTGCAGGACTGGTTCCATCACTGCTTGATTGGTCACTTTGACCGCAATTTTGACCCATTTCCAACTTTTGTACCATCCAAATCAGCTCCTTTTGGTTCTTTGCCAGTGCTTTTACATCAGCACTTTGATCAGACCTCCTTTGCTTGTACTGATTAGGGGTAGAATGGGAATTTTTCTATTTTGGCTAGTTGTTTGCAGGAGGTGTATCAGTAACTTGTACTGGTCTTTATGTGATTCAGAGCCAATGTAACAGGAGTTTCAAAAGTTTTAAAACCTCAAATGAACCTGTGGATTCACAGTAGCTGGAATCACTACATGGATAGAGTACTGGCTTTTCATGAAAGATTTCCAGATTCTGAATCTTGCTTTTCTCATAAGCTAAGACCATGTAACAATCCTAATTGTGATTGGTTTTCTCACAAACAGTGCAAAATGATGTGCCTCTAGGGTTCTTACATCTTGTTAAACCAGATTTTGATTTTTTTTTTGAAATTTTGACTAGGGTCAGTAGTTTTGGATGAAACTGCGGGAGGGTTAGTAAATGCTGCTATTTTCCCATAAGAAGTCACAAAGGTCATTAGTGAAACACCCTTTACTTGTCACGCAGTCAAAATTAAAAGTTAAACATTGAGATTTACAACCAAATTTGAACTTTTATACATTACTTTAAAATTTGGTCAATACATACAAGTTAACCATTTAAAACTAGATACAACCATCTACCATTTTACAAGAGTTATAAAACACAAGTTTTGGAATATATCTAACAACTAGACTTTAACTACATAAACAACCAAAAGTTTTGACCCATTGCATGAACTAGTTAAGAATCGCGTTGAGGGCGAAAAAGAAGTTTGTGTGTGTGATCGTTCCAAGCTCGCGAATCCGCTTAAAGTGCGGTTTTATCTACAACATAACAAAAAGTTTATTTAATAAGTGAAAGAAAAGTAAAGTCCTAGCTTCCATCAAACATGACGATCCACAATTTCCATTGTTCCCATAAAAACTCCATATTCATACTCCTTAAATTACATTAGCTTGATTTACTCATCTACATTGATTTAACACTTTAACCATCGTATAATAGTCAATCTATAATCGTTTGGCTCGTTCGCAAAGGGTCAATTACATAACCATTCTTTAAATGTTTCATTCTAGTTTGTTCGACCCATTCATAATGAGTCAACTACATGACCATTTTAAGCATTTCATTCTAGTTCTTTGACCCGTTCGTACCGGATCAACTACTTGACCATTCTAAACATTTCATTCTAGTTCACTGACCCTTTCATACCAGATCAACTACTTAATCATTCTAAACATTTCATTCTAGTTCGGTGACCTGCTCGAACCGGATCAACTACATGACCATTTACTACACACATCTCAATTTCCTCATGTTAAAAAAATAAACATTATTACGAATAAAAGTTTGACCGTAACAAGTACGTTCCTCGGTCTTAGGCTCCTTGTTGCTTCGTGTGACTCGACCCCTCTTCCTTTATCCCTACACATGGCCAGTTCATACTCAGATTTCATGTCTCATTCTTATTTCACATATATTCTTTGATAAGTTAACATAAAACTCAACATATATGAAATCTACACACTCAAACCATGGTTATCATGTAGTGTCCAATACCAAATTACAAAATTCTCAACTAAGGCGTTTCATTGAACACTTGGTAGGCATGCGGTTTAATTTACTCTCAAGTTGCTTAGTTACCATCATTTTAACCATGTATAGTCCACAACTCACAAAATCAAGAATTTCAACATCATCCTATCATCATAACTTCATGTTTCGCATTTAGCAACATATTCATATCCAATGTGGTTCTAGTCCCATTTTCATGACAAAACCCACTTCCAATATCATGAAGGTTTTCCACTAAAACACTTAAACACAACAGTTGCACAAAATTAAGCATTCAAGAACGTTTCTTAATCAAGCTTTTACATTAATTTACATCATACTACCATGCCACGTAAGAAATAGCCATTTTCACACATTCTCGTCACATCAAAACTTCATGAATTCAAGAATTGTGACTTACCTATTGTTAGAAAAGCTTAGATGATTACCTATTAGGGCTCATGCATAAGATTAATTCTAACTTCTTCTTTCAATTTGATGAATTTAGAAGTTTTTGGTTTCTTGAAGTTGTTCTTCTCTCATTCTCTCTCCCTCTAAATGACTCACAGATACACACATACATAACAATTTCTGCATTTTGTTTTCCTTATACCCCAACTTTCTCACATGCCCCTTTTAGCCCTTCAAGTTTAGTTCATAATTTAAGTTGATCCACATCTATTATCTTTTTCTACTAGAAGGTACATATATATATATATATATATATATATAATTTTGTCTAACTAGGCTAAATTTCCTTAGCCAACCATCTTTATACTAAACATTAGGAATTAACGACGTGTTACTTATCGGTCATGGTTTGCAGCGTCAATTAGCATCTTTCATATTAATGTACTAAAAAACTATAAAATTTGATTTAATCACGTGTATACAATTTTGGGGTGTTACATTCCTTTGCACATGTATTTGTTCCTTTGTATATATATTTGTTCTCAAATAAATGATATAGTTATCTGTCCCGGTTCGCGACGTTAATTGCCGTCTTTCATATTAAGGTACTAAAATAAACTATAAAATTTGAGTTAATCACGTGTATACAATTTTGGGGTGTTACAATTAGTTTGAAATTCTTGTCAACACATGTGTCCTCATATCATTTAGTGTTCTGATGATCAAGAAATTTGTGATGAGAACCACAATCAGTGTATACAGTCTCATTTCCAATTGATGAATTGGATTCAATATCATGGACTTGAGTTTTAGGAGTGTAATCACTTGATCCTTGTGTGTGTATATACCCTAGACCAAATTTCACATTGCTTTTAAATTGCTGAATTAGGAATATTTCAAAACCCTTCATGACTCAACCCATTTTTGGCAATTAACTTGTGTTGATTCAAGTTATTCTTGATAAGATTGAAAATATGGAATGAAGTGATTTAAGTTGTGCAAAATGGTTTGAAACTTCATGTTTTAATTCAGAAATGGCTTGATCTTTTTCTTTTAAAACTTGTTTGTGAGTATTGAGGGTTTGTGCCAGTAGTTTGTTTGTGCCAGTAGTTTCTCAGAGTTTTCAGATTTCTCAAGTTGCATGATATTCACTGCTTTGATATCCCCAAATCCTTGTATGCACTTTTCAGAACAAAGTTCTGATAGTATTTCTGGATATATATCAACATGTTGAGATGGTCCAGCAATTGAAATAATGCACATACTAGTAGTTTCACTAGTGTTATATTCTGATGTGTCACTTAATGTTTCTAAGGCAATTAATGTAAGATTCTGGTGGCTCTGATTGAGTGTAAGCATGATAAAGTGTTCATCATTCAAAATCCTCAGGCAGACTACTCCAATATACAAAGCTTTGAGTGATAAGCTTTGTTGAGTAATTTCTAGTGCAGGGGAACCGGTAGTTTGAGAAACTATTTGTAATTGAGCCTTGGATTGAATTTGTGCTTGTGAGGGTGTTTGAACCTATGCTGGTGACATGTTAACATGTTATGTGAGATATTGAGAATGAATATTCACATGAGGATATGAATTTTGAATGGGTGGATGTGCAAAATGTGATGTGGATTGTGTGTTGTGACCAAAGGTATTTTGGGAAAAACATTGATTTATAGTTTGAAATCTTGGATATTGACTAGCAATTGATTGATTCATTTGATTAGGTTAAGTCACAATTGGTACAGAGTTTTGTGCAGGATTCCTATACTCTTTTTCAAAGTGACTTAACCTATGACATCTATAGCATTCAACCCTGTATTTATCCTTCTCAAATTTACCCCTACCCTCTACACCAGGAAATTTCCTACCAATATTGTTATAAAATTGATTAGACTTTATATTCAATAAAGCAAGCTGGTCAAGGAGGTCAAACTCTTCCTGGTCAACATGGTCTATTGGTCTATGATCATACATCATTAATGTAACACCCCGATCGTGTAATACAACAAACTGCGGCGGAAACATCGGGGCATCACGTTACAGGAAATTGTTTCACAACACATGGTATTTGATGTCACAACCCCCGACCCCACCCTGGGAGCGGGATCCGTGAACCAGTCAAGTGGTACCGGTGTTTATTAAATACGCAGCGAAATTTTTTTTCATCAGGATCGTAGTTAGGAAATAATTTCAGAGTTTATAAAAACACCAAACTTTTAATATTAAATAAATGAGCTAAAACCCGTATTTCATTTATATGTTTTACAGGGATAAACCCTAATTAATAAAACCTAAATTTCTTCTTTTATTCAAGTATTTATAGCAACTTTATTTAAGTCTTCAGTGCTCCGTAGCAGGCTTCTACTACTTTCACAGTAAGTTACCTGAAACACGTTTAAAAACATTTTATCAGCAAGAAATACTGGTAAGTTCATTCCATTTTTATAAAAAAATATAATGTTATACTTTACAGTATTAAGGGGAATTACAGTGTATATTTCTATCAATTATTCAACACAGTATGCGACTGGGGACATTCCCTTGTGCTCGTGGTCATATTACTTTGGGTCATGTTACCCAACAGTAACGATTCCTGTCACACCCTTGGTGACTGTGGACTAGTAATGTATACAAAACCCCAACTACTGGCAATAATTATAGATTACACATACTTAATTCCTGTAAGTATAACTGAAAATATTTAAGTTTTTGTAAAGCAATTTGATGAAAATAAGAATGACTCACAAACTGTGAGAAAAAGAGAATGACTCACTTTGTAAACTTAGGTTTTACTATAAGCTTCCTGGTGATATTTTCTGATGATTTTCTTGAGTTCCGATTAAAAATATTCAATGCACGCGTGTTAGTATAATAACCCAATTCAACTTTATCAATACGTCACGAGATCAGAATCCCAACGTAGTTTACAAAGCATAACCTTTATCAGGCAGCTCTTTGGCATCCGTTGCTGGGTTCAAGATCGATCGGATAGGGTATCGAATCAGTGATAAGGGGTTAAAACACTTACAATGGGCCAGAGCTTCAAAGTTATTTAGGGTATTATAACTTGAGCAGAGAGTTTTGAAAGAAAGAAAAGAATTTTGAGCGAGTTTGAACTGTGCCGTGACTGCTCCATTTATAGTCGAAATTTGAGGGCGACGCGTCACGCGACCATCTTCTCAATTCATCGTTGCGTAGCGCGATGGGGTAGATTAGCACATAGGTGTGCTTAGTCACCACGTAGGCTTGCCATGTGGCTGCCACGTCGTGGCACATGTCCTCTGTCGAAAATAAGGGCGTCGCGCGACCCCACTTCCTTATTACCGTCATGTAGTGTGATGTCGATTAAATCTGGATTTTGTCGTTTTTCATGCTGGTTCTTGTTACGCGCATTTGGGGTTTCGATTACAAAATTTTATGGGGCCTTTTTGAGAGTTGTTACATTTGAAGTTTTGTTTTATTTCATTAATAGATTCATTGTTTTGATACAAATAAATAAATACAAGTAATTGTCTTTCAAGTTTTAAAGTCACTAAGGCCCGAGTCCATCCTATGTGTAGCATGAGTCAACAATCATCACATAATAGAACCTGAAACATATGTGAAAATAAAACGTCAGCATAAAAATGCTTGTGAGTCACATAGGTTTTGTGTTTTACATACATGGCTTTGGATATTATACGAAAAAGATTACACGTTTTCAAAAAATGAATCCTTGATAAAAATTTGATATCTAAAATACTTTTCTTTTTGATAAAAGGATTTGCAGTATATGCAAATTATACTTTGGTTTTAAAATAATAGATTTGATAGTATATCAAAATATACTTTAGTTTTGAAATAGTTAATTTGATAGTATATCAAAATATACTTTAGTTTATGAAATGATAGAATCGGTACCATATCAAAATATACTTTGGTTTTCGAATAAGAGATTTGATAGTATATCAAAATATGTGACATCTGGCACTTTTCCATGCATTCCGTACAATAATTAAATAGTAATCTGTGCTTTAATAACTGTGCATGATCTAGTTTACAAGACGAATGAAATTCTGATTTCTGTTATATACATACAATGACATTTCTTGTTGCAAGACTTTTATCATTACTACATGCAACATAATATAGTTCTATTAATGCACATAACAGAATTGGCACAATTATCAGACAAACTAGAAGTACTGACGGGAGTTCAGTACTTAGACAGACATGATGTTAAGACACAAAATAAGCCCCAGGACCAAGTGTCACACTAGTATAGTGTGTAGGAAAGTAGGGATTACAAAACTGCCTTCCTAGTAATGACATAGGTACCGGAAAGTGCTAGAAACACATTGAAACTGCAAAATTATGCAGAAAATAAATAAATTCAGCAAATCTTCAGCTTTTAACATCTAAATATAATGCAGAATTATGATTTAATGGTCCTGAGTACCTTCCTAGGTGTTGGGAATCAAAACTGCCATGAAAGAAAACGTAAAGCACACTAAACTGCGCAATTCAGCACTTTAACGAACAGTAAGGAAACGAACAACCGGACACTACCCGAAACATCAAATTCTTACTAGAAGCATTGTTTTAGTGTTACAAAGCTAATTATGGTCACCGAACATCATAACACATCCTATAAAGATATAAAACTAACTAGTATACTTGAAATCTAACAATACTACTTAACTTACCATTAAAAGTTACACTTTACCCCCCCCCCCTCTTGATGGCCGGTTAGGAGACATGGACCCACATGGGATTTCTTTGTTATAATTTATAAGATCTTGTTGAGGAATATGCTAACATATATGCTATATGCCATTTAAATGTTGGAAATCTTTTTATAAAAACCATTAGTCATGAGCACTTAACATTCATCACCTTCAACAAACGAAACCTTTCCCCACTTCTTCCATAGCTCACGGCCACACCCTCTAACACCCATACATTCATTTTCATCCATCATACAACACTTCCAAGCTTTTTCTAAAGTGTATGGAGCCTATCTAAGAAGTTTGCAAGCTTTGGAACTTGAAGGACCTCTCTCTAGTGCTTTTATCCATCTCATTTGTCATCTTCATCTTCTTGAACATCATCCCTAGGCTTGTGCTAGTAGTAAGACCTTCCTAATCTCATTTTACTTCATATTATGTTGGTTAAAAGATGATATAAGATGTTAAACATGAAGATCATGAAGAAACATAAGCATAAACATGAACATAAAGCTCTAAATCATGAAAATCAAAGATGTTTAAGTGTATGTAATATACTTAAATGCTGATTTGTTGTGTTTATGATGTTGATCAACATAAGAAGCTTGCTAGATTGTGATTAAACACATGATCTAGCAAGTATGAGGATGATTCTTGAGAAAATCATAATGATCATCCTTTATGTTAAACATGGACTTGAAAATAAACTTGTTTTAGTGTATGATGATTCGTGATACATGTTATAAGTCTTGAAAATAAAGGATTTCAAAGATAATATTTTCAAGAGAACAAAGTTATTTACAAGATTTACAAGATCATGATTTTTAAAGAAACTAATCATATTTTTAGTGATAAATCAAGTATAGAAACATGTTATTAACAAGAGAAATACAAAAGAATTGTTTTTGGAAAAATCATATTGTAAGTTGTAAAGGACTAGATTTTGCAAGAATGTTATTATTAAACAAATAACCATGTTTTATAGGGTAACTTAACCTAGCAAATAACATACTAAGTTACTACAACTTGTTACAAAATTTCAAGTTCATGTCAAAGTGTAAATTGCACATTTAAAGCATATGGTAAGTCTTGAATGACTTGTTGTTGATTGATGATGATTTATAAAAGAAAATGATATGCTTTGAAAGCATGGAAACCTCCATTTTAAGGGGAAACTATGGCAAAATTTTTCTAAAAATATAGCACTTAGAAAAATTATTTTTTAAACAAATAATTACAAGTATATTTTAAACCACGAAATTTTATATAAAGTTTGCCATAATTTTTGTCACAAGATTATAAGTGTTGGAGGTTGGTTTTTGGTAAATAAAAGTGACTAAATATGTATTTAGGAAATATATATTTAGATGCCACCATGTGTGTGATTATTTGTATAGTATGTGCATTAGTTATATTAGGGCATGAAATAATATAACTCGCCAAAATATCAAGAAATTACAATTCAAAATACTACCAAAATTCCAAGAGAATGAATGCACAAAATATATCCAATATACTGGAAGAAACCAAACAAGGAATATAACACACAAAAATATTCCGGAAATAAATTCATAAGTATATTTTGGACACCAATAAAGCAAAAATATGATTTTTACAATAATTACAAAATATATCATATTTTTGACAAGGAGAAAATATATTATTTTTGGTAAGTAAAAATATATATATTTTCTTAGAATAATTAGAAGATATATCATTTTTGGGAGAAAATTTATATTTTCTTAAATAAACTTTGGACATATTATTTTTGGGTGAAAAATAGATTTATATATATTTTCTAAGTTAGACTTGAAAATATATTATTCTTGAAGACTTATAAGAAAAGTATAAATATTTTTGCCAAGGAAAAATTCTAAATAATTTTTCTATGCAATATTTCTTAAAAAAATATATTTTGGAAATATATATTGATGTATTTTTTATTAGAAATATTATTCCGGAAAGGTTAATACAAAAATTAAGTATGAGATACTTAATAAACACAATAAAAAATACGTATTTTCGTACGTATAATTACACACCGGAATACGCCATCGATACTTGGTAAAAATGTAGAAGGATAAGAATACGAATACAAATACACCCATCCTCGGGGAGTTATACAAATACAAATGCAAATACATAAATGTGACAAGTTAAAATGTGTTATTTTAACTAGTATTCCAAAATTCATAAATATAATTTAAGTTAAAATATTTATTATTTTAACAAATACTTATATAACTTGTAATAATATTCAGGACATAAAGAAACGTAACTCAAAGACACTAATTAATACTAAGTCAAGGCACGACCCGCTCGTCTAGTAGACCGTAGTACGTTGTAGGTAGTCGTGCACACTAGTAGCAGCTTGAGTTACGTCAGATTGAAGAACGCAAAACTGTGAGTTCATGTCCCCTTTTTCTCTTAACTGTTTTCGGATTTATAACTCTCGGGGGTGGAATACATGTTGCATACGTTTAAATGGTATGAATTGGCTATGAAATGAATTATAGATTATTAGAGCATAGATTGAAATTGAAATGCCATTAACTCTTAATTATGGACGAAGGTTAGATCTAACGGGTACGGCCGAGCCCCACTCATGGTCCTTATATGACCACTTGAGTGCTTCGGTGTCCTAGTCGAGGTATATCGACAACGGTCAAGGGTAAAATTGACACAGTCAAGGCAAATTGACGCAGTCAAGGTAAATTGACATAGTCGAAGGGAAATTCGACACAGTCGAGAGGAAATCGACGAGGGTATAAGCCTACTCATATTGAGTGCTCCCTATGTCTTCACATACATTAATGTCCTTGCAAAACATTAATTTGATATGTTCATAGATGCTTTTCATACCTGTATTCAAAGGAGTCTCTCAAATGTTTACATGCTTATCAGTACTCATACAAAACACATGAACTCGCTCAACTTTTGTTGATGTTTTCCAAAATTACATGTATTTCAGGTAACAAGTTGGATCTTGGGCGCGAGTGTTGTTTCTGGAAGTAAATTCCAAGTTTAATTGTCATCCACTTTTGTTGGTTTGTAACTTAGTCAAGGTTGTGTTGTTTGAAACTTAAATGACTAGTGTTTGTAATATTTTAAACTTAATGAATGAATGAACATCGTTGTGATCATATAGTTGTTTATTATGATTGAATGCAATGATATTGAACCAGTCACACATCATACGCTTCCGCAAAAGTCAGGGTGTGACAGTTTGGTATCAGAGCTTCGATTGTAATGAACTAGGATTCTTTCTTGAGTCTAGACTACAATCACTAGGACTCTCTCACGAAAACATTTTCACAAAAAGGTTTTTCATTGCATTCACGAAAGCGCCAAGATCCATGAGTCAAAAAAATTTCAAGGAAAAGACAAGGCAAGGACATTAATAGGGAGGAGAATACCCCAAAATTAAAATGCCAATTGAGGTATAGTCTACGTGAGATAGACTTGCTATAGACAAAATGACCCCCCCCCCCCAAAGGACAAACGAGAGTTATAAGTGACATGAAGCATCTATTTGCGTGTTTATACTAAGTAACAAATTTATTTATTAATATATATATGTGTATAAGGGTATGGAATAATTATTGACGTGAACGAGATACCTACGACTCCGAATCCTATTAATGTTCATGACTCACATGATGAGACTATCGACCTCGCGTTTATTGGAAAGCTCGTGACTGGAGTGACTACCAAACGAGATCCTGAGCTTGTTTCCGTAGAAGATGGTTGTTCTCCCTCTCGAATGCGAAGGTGCCTGACTACGGTATTGACAGCGAGGCGGAGGAGGCAACTTTGGACAACACCCGTACCAGCAGGACGAGGTCCCTGTGGCTTTTGCGAAACAAGATTGAAGACGCTATTGTCCAGACTAGGAAGATGAAGTATTCATCTTGATAGTGCCCCTCCAACTACTAGGAATTCTCTTTATTCCTATTGCGTCTAAGCATCGTGCCTATTCGTGCGTAACGATAACGAATGTTAGCGCGTGGACCACCACAATGGTCCTTCCCATGCCGGAGGCATAAGGACAGTAGTGCCCCCTCTTTGGTTGATCATCTTCCTTGAAAAAGGGAAAAAATGGGGTGACCATGCAAGACAATTTATTATTACGGGGGCCCACGTAATAACGACTTGTAGTGCATGGAAATCCTGGTGGACTCTGCGGGTCAAGTTAATGATCACCACCTATCCAAAAATAATCTCTAGGTGTTCACACCTTCATCTGGTAGAACAATACCTAGACAGTTGCCTTAGCACTCTACAAAGTAGAAAACCTGTCTTTACCCACTACGTGTCGGACACTCATACCCGTACGAGTCATTTTGGAACCGATATCTAAGCAAGTGAAGATGGCTAACACTCGGGAAAGATTCAGCAACTTGACACTCTCTATCACCCCTATATGTGGTAGGAATGCACAACCCCCATCTCTTGGGAAGTATACCCATCTTTGTGAAGCTAAAGACCTAAGAAAATCAATGTAGAAGGAAAATAACTACTACTTTCATATTATGGAACTTGTATGACCGAGGTGATGTAACCTCGAGTTCATTTTGTTTTCCCGGATACAAACAATAAGTCAAGTTGTCAAACATATATGAAAGCTCAGTGGTTGTTTCCTTACTTATACATTGTTGATCATATATGCATGTGATATTGGGTGATTACATGTTTGCTTGTGGTAATATATACCTCACAGACAATTATGGAATGTTGTCTAACCTACCCCATACCTTTTGACAGAAGAAGATGCCGCCCAGACATGACACGGACACCATTACGTTAACTAAGGCCGAATACAATGAGCGCATTTCCCAAGCTATAGCGCAGCATGAAGCCCTCCGCTCTGAACGCAGCGGTGGCACTCCCGGAAGTAACCCTCCAATTGGCTGCACCTATAAACAGTTCTGGACTGCAAACCATTGAATTTTGACAGCACGGGAGGTGCCGTTGCATTTGTTCGTTGGGCAGAAAAGACTGACTCCGTTCTGAGAATAAGTAAATGTTCGCCCGAGCACAAAGTTACCTATATCTCAGGGTTGTTTTTGGATGGCGCACTCTCCTGGTGGAACCTCCAGGTTCAGACCCTTGGTGAAGCTACTGCTTATGCATTGAGCTGGTACGAGATCAAGGAATTGATGCAGAAGAAATACTGTTCTACGACCGAAATCCAGAAGCTTGAGACTGAGTTCTGGAATTTTAAAATGGACGGGCCGAAGATCTCTGAGTACGTTCGAGCATGGTTACTACCTCAAAGCCTCCAACTATCACAGAGGCTATCGATTTGAGTATCACACTTACTGAAGAAGCCCTTCGTATGGGAAAGTTTTCGGGCACTGAGGCAAATAAGAAAGAGACTCATGTGGAGTCTTCGGGCAATAAGAAAAGGAAGTCATCGAACCTAAAGATAGGCACCCAAGCCAGTAATGAAAGCTCTAAAGCAAACAAAAGAAGGGAAGTGGACCCGTCTCGTGGCATGCAAGTTTATGGAGCCACCAATAAGGCCGGTGGTAAGGTTTACTTGGGGACTAAGCCGAGATGTGAGGAATGCAATTTTCACTGTCACGACCCCCGACCCGGTTTGACCCGGTCCAGAAGTCGTGGGACAGAAACCCCGTGGTATTTAATTTGGCAGCGGAATAATTAACAGGATCGTTTAAAACAAGAAAATGCCCGATTATTTTATTTCATAATTTGGGACAAACCCCGTAATTTACAATAAAGGAATTTCACTGGGAAACCCCTATTTTACGAAAACACGTTTCCTTATTTTTATTAAGCCACTTCTTCAAGCTGGTAGTGCTACACTGCACTTTTTCCTGGATCACAGCAGATCACCTGAAACATGTTTTAAAAAGGTTTTATCAGCAGGGAAATACTAGCGAGTTATTCAAGTTGCACAAAATGACGCATTGTTATAATATACAGTATTAAGGGAGATTACATTGTTTATATCAACCAATTACCCCAAATCGGTATTTGTCACTCGACTGTATCGGTGACTATGGTCAGATCACCCATTGGCCTACCCGTTGTCCAATGGTGACGGGTATCAAGTAATGTATACAAAACCCCACATACCGGCAGTAATTGAAGATTACAAAGACTTAATCCTTGTAATTATAACTTTGAAAACATTCAGGGTTTTGTAAAGCAATTTGATAAAAAGAGAATGACTCACCTTACAGGTTTAATGGGCAGAGTTTAGCCTATTGATAAGCCTTGTAACCTAATTTAAACAACAATGCACACGAACTAGGTCAGTAACTAATACAACATTTACGATAACTCACGAGATCAAAACCCTCACAACGAATGACAAAGTGCAATACTTAAACATCCATCGAATTTACGACGAATGACAAAGTATAGCCCTAATGTGGGCAACACTTAAACATCGATCGGATTGGTTTCAATCAATCGGACATTGAATCGTAGCAGCGATCGAGTTAATACCCTGTATTGTAGCAGCGCCTTGCTATTGTAAATATGATGTTCGAGCAGTAGAACTTTGTTTTTGATCAAAACTTTTGACACAGATGAACTGCTCATGGCCAACCCTTTTATAGCTGATTTTTGGGTCTGTCGTGGCCCGCGTGAACCATAAGAAAAACCTTACGAGGCCCGCGAGGGGACCTAGTCTATGTGTAGGCTTCATGTGTCACGAGTAGGTTTTCCAGGTGGACAACACGTGGCCCGAAAATCTTATCCGGTCAAACTTAAGTTGACACGGCCCGCGTAAACATATGCTTATGTTTTACGCGGCCCGCCTGAGAACCAAAATCTATTTTTTCTTGATTTTTATTATGGTTTAGGGTTTCAGGGGTCCGGGTTTTTACTTATGTGTCGTTTTGAGACATTTTTGCAAGTCCTTACATCCTCCCCACCTTAATTAAAATCTCGTCCTCGAGATTTACTGAAATAAGTGAGGATATTTTCGCGTCATCTCTGATTCCAGCTCCCAGGTGTATTCGGGTCCTCTTTTCGAATCCCATTTGACCTTGACTAGTACTAGTCTTTTGTGTTTGAGAAAGTTTATCTTTCTGTCTTCTATTTGAAGTGTTTTCTCCATGAATTTCAACTTTTCATTCACCTAGATGTCTTGAAGAGGTACTACCAAAGATCCGTTAGATAGACATTTCTTGAGGTTGGATACATGAAATACGTCATGTACCCCAGCTAACTTTTCTGGTAGCTGTAAGCAATAAGCGACTGGTCCTATACGTTGGATTACTGGGAATGGTCCTACGTATTTTGGACTTAATTTTCCTTTCTTACCGAACCGAACTACTCCTTTCCAAGGAGAAACTTTCAAGAGTACCTTGTCTCCAACTTGAAATTCTAGTGGCTTGCGTCGATTATCGGCATAACTCTTCTGGCGATCTCGAGCCGTTTTCAGTCTTTCCTTGATTTGAGTGATCTTATCGGTGGTCTCTTGTACGATTTCAGGACCTGATAATTGACTTTCTCCTATTTCTGCCCAGCAAACTGGAGTTCTGCATTTTCGTCCATACAGTGCTTCGAATGGGGCAGCTTCAATGCTTGCATGATAATTGTTATTATAGGAGAATTCATTCAAGGGTAGGTGGTCATCCCAGTTTCCACCAAAATCTATTACACATGCCCTAAGCATGTCTTCCAGGGTTTGGATTGTCCTTTCACTTTGTCCATCTGTTTGAGGATGGTATGCAATGCTTAAATTTAGTCGAGTTCCCATTGCTTCTTGGAAACTTGTCCAGAAATGGGAAGTGAAACAACTATCCCTATCCGATACAATGGAGAGTGGGACTCCATGTAAGGATACTACTTCATCTACATATAACTTTGCTAACCTTTCCATGCTAAAGGTTTCTTTCATGGGTAGGAAATGAGCTGATTTGGTTAATCGATCCACAATTACCCAAATCGCGTCGTTACCTTTTCTGGTTTTGGGCAACTTAGTAACAAAGTCCATTGTTATGAGTTCCCATTTCCATACAAGCATTTCTAATTGTTGGAGTAAACCTGAGGGTTTCTGGTGTTCTGCCTTAACTTGTGAACAAGTAAGACACTTAGATACATATCTAGCTATGTCCTTTTTCATTCCTATCCACCAGAAATTATTTCTTAAATCTTGGTACATCTTATTATTTCCAGGATGCATGGTATACCTAGATTTATGGGCTTCCTCTAAAATTTTATTTCTTAACTCTCCTTGCTTAGGTACCCAAATCCTTTTCTTGTGGAATCTCCAAATTCCATCACTTCCTTGTTCTAATTCCTTTTTCTTCCTTTCATTCCTTCAGCATCATCCTTGATTGTTGTGGCTTGAACATTTTTCAGTTGTTCCATTAAGTCTAATTGTAAACTTAATCTAAGAGCACGAACTCGCTTTTGCTTGTCATGATACTTACGACTTAGAGCATCTGCGACTACATTTGCTTTTCCTTCGTGATATTGAATATCACAGTCGTAGTCACTTAGGATTTCCATCCATCTTCTTTGCCTCATGTTTAATTCTTTTTGCCCAAATATGTATCTTAAGCTTTTATGGTCTGTATAGATAGTAAACTTACTTTCATACAGATAGTGTCTCCAAATCTTAAGGGCAAAAATTATTGACCCTAATTCTAAGTTATGCGTTGTATAGTTTTCCTCGTGCTTTTTCAATTGCCTTGAAGCATACGCAATTACCTTCTTGCGTTACATTAGCACACATCCTAATCCTAGCTTAGAAGCATCACAGTATACTTCAAAATCCTCTGTTCCTTCTGGTAAGGCTAGAATTGGAGCATTTGTTAATTTCTGTTTTAAGATCTTAAAAGCTTCTTCTTGTTTAGGTCCCCATTCAAACTTAACTGATTTACAGGTTAGCTTAGTTAATGGTACAGCTACCTTGGAAAAATCCTTAATAAACCGTCTATAGTATCCGGCTAACCCTATAAAACTTCTAATTTCCATAGCTGACTGCGAGACCTTCCATTTGGTGATCGCTTCTATCTTGGAGGGATCGACATGAATACCCTTGTGATTCACCATGTGTCCTAAAAATTGCACCTCCTGTAGCCAAAATTCACACTTCAAGAATTTGGCGTAAAGCTTTTCCTTTCTTAACAAAGTTAAGAGTGTATGTAGGTGCTGACAATGCTCGTCCTGACTTTTGGAATAAATAAGTATATCGTCGATGAAGACAATTACAAATTTATCCAAATATGGTTTACAAATCCTATTCATCATGTCCATAAATGTTGCTGGAGCATTTGTTAGTCCGAAGGGCATGACTGTAAACTCGTAATGACCATACCTAGTTCTGAAAGCAGTTTTAGGTATGTCTTCTTCTTGTACTTTCAACTGATGATATCCGGAGCGTAAATCTATCTTAGAAAAGTATCTAGCTCCTTGCAATTGATCAAAAAGATCATCAATCCTAGGTAACAGGTATCGATTCTTAATTGTAACCTTATTCAATTCCCTATAATCGATACACATTCGCATCGAACCATCTTTCTTTTTCACAAACAACACTGGTGCTCCCCACGGGGATGAACTAGGTTGTATAAATCCTTTGCTTAATAATTCATCTAACTGCTTTTTCATTTCTAGCATTTCAGTGGGTGCTAACCGATAAGGTGCCTTGGCTATCGGTGTAGTTCCAGGAATTAGATGAATTCTAAATTATACTTCCCTATCGGGTGGTAATCCCGGTAGTTCTTATAGGAATATATCCGGGTATTTTGATACTACTGGAATTTCTTTAAGTTCCTTACCCTTAGTGTTAATGATTACCGAAATCATATACACTATTTCTTGTTTTCTTGAATAACTGGCCGCTTTCATTACTGAAATGAATTTTAGTGGCTTACATGGTTGGCTACTAATTTTCCTGTGGGTGTATGAATTTCTATGGAATTTTTATCACAGAGAATTCGAGCATGGTTGGCTACTAACCAATCCATTCCTAACACACCATCAAATCCGGCTAAATTCATAGGTAACAGGTTTGCAGAAAATTTATGACCTAAGAGTTCTATTTTTCCTTCTCACAAAACTCTATCTATGTTAACGGAATTTCCATCTGCCGTTTCTACCGTAAAAATTTGCCTAAGTTTGGTTAAGGGTAGGTTACGAGCTTGGTAGAATGAAGTATTTATAAAACTTTGGTTTGCACCAGAGTCAAATAATACTTTTGCATAAACGTCGTGAACTAGGAACGTACCAGCTATCACGTCAGGAATCAGTTCAGCTTCCTGCGTGGTCAATTGGAAGGCCCTTGCATTTTTCTTGGTAGTTCCTTCTGCGGGTTTAGCCTTGTTATCCGCTGGTTTGACCAATTTAGGGCATTCTGGTCTGAAATGCCCAGCTTCTCCACAGTTGTAGCAGACCTTTGTTTTCTTCCTGCATTCCTCCTCTCGGTGCCCTACAACTTTGCAGAAATTGCAGACTTCGTTACATTTTCCGAAATGTTTCTTTTTGCAGTTCCTGTAGAACGGCGGAGTGGAAGATTGTCCAGTTCTTCTTCTCTTATAATTGTTATTATTACCCACCCGAAATCCTTGAGAAATTTTCTGAGCCAATTCCTTCTTCCTATTTTCTTCTCGCGTACGCACCAGTCTGTCAGTCAAAGTGTTGGCTAGTTCCACCGCATCATCGATTGTGCGGGGTCTCGCAGCTTTGACAATATCACGGATCTTGCTAATTAAACCCCAAATGTAGCAAGAAATAAGTACCGGTTCTGGCGAAGCCAGAGTAGGCACAATTCGAGCATATTCGAAAAACTTCGAAGTATACCCTCGACAATTAACATCCACCATCCGGTGGCTCAGAAATTTGTTCGCCACTTGTTCTCTTTCATATTCTGGGCATAATTTTTTTTCCACCAGACGCTTGAACTCCTCCCAACTCATGGCATAGGCCATGTCACTTCCCTTAGCTTGTAATACCGTGTTCCACCATTCTAATGCTTCTTCCTTGAAAAGGTGAGAAGCATACATGACTTTATCCTCCTCGGCACATTTACTTATTTTAATTACTGCCTCGGTTTTCTCCAACAGACGCAGCGCTGAAGTTGCCCCTTCATAGCCTGTGAACTCAACAGGTTTACAGGCAAGAAATTCCTTGTAAGTGCAACCAGGCGTTGCAGCTTTCATTCTTTTGAGAATTGGGGCTTGCAGTACATCATTATCATTATTATTATTGTTACCGCCTCCATTTACGCTATTACTGAAGTTGTCTTCATGAGTACGTTTGCTAGGAATAATTTGTTGAGGTTCAACTGGATTTCGGGCAGCAGCAAGGATTGCTGGAATAGCATTGGCTATTCCCTGAGCAACGATATTCTTGATATCTTGCCTATTCAGAAATTGATCTTCATGGTTTTGTTCAGATTGGTTAACTTCATTATCAGGTTCATTACCAGCATGTTCCATCTGGTAATTAATATATATAAGTGATTAGCAGAAAATAATTACCAACCAAACATAACAAAACAATCGCACATAATCACATCAACACTTATAGCCAAAATTGTCGATTTTTCGACGTTCGATATTTTATATATTATAATAGGCATCCGTGCACACCAATTATCTTATAAAATTTTTATTTTTAAGTTATTTCACATAATTATATTTTAATTATTATATTATTATTAAACACACGTTCCCACAACCACATACGATCCCTGTTAGCTGGTACTTCAGAAACGACGTTCTCTCTCGTCGTACTTCCAGGATATCCTTTCTCCCATATCCCTAATTCGGTTCCCTGCATCAATCAGCTCCTTGCCATAATGGCGGAGTTCAGGCAAATTCTCAGAGCTCATAGGTGGGTGTAGTGGAGGCTCCGTATCAAATTGAGGGAAAAAGGTATTAGGGTCGTTCAGGAGATTTTGAAACAGCCAGTCAGTGGTCCACCATTTCTCCAGCTCTCCTAGAGGTCGGGGTTAACAAGGGGATCGGGAATAGAAGATTCCAGATTAACTGGAAGTTGGGCTTCAGCTGGGTAATTGAAAAGAGTCTCATCGGCAGGTCCGATGAGGTCTCTATTTGCTAGTTGGCGGTCCAGCTCTTCCCAGGGTGGCATTTCTTGAGCTTGCCCTGAACTCTCCCCAATCTCTATTCCTTTGCCCTTATCTTTGAGATTCTCAGCCTTTATAACTTTTTGTGTTGCTGGCCTCTTCCTACGCACACGCCTCCAGCCTACAAGTCTTCTCCTTTTCTTTGGTTTAGGTTTTTCCTGAGGTTGGGCTTGGAATACCATTGGCTCTTCAGTGTCAGCCTGATAGTCAGTAAAGGTATTGGTGATATCCATATCTGAACTATGGATAGAAAAGTTTTGGAGTGCTTCTGATAGTTCATTCATGCTGTTAACATACATGAAGAAACATACAAAATTCTAAGTTAAAATTTGGTGAATTATATTTTCACATAATCACAGAATGGCAACCAGAAAATTAAGTATTAAATACAAATATCTAATATAATTATTAAAACGAAATATTGTGATTTTTATATATATATCGATTACAAATTACAACTGAAATTCGAAATATACTAGTGGTTATGCATCCGTAAATTATTTTAGTCTAGCTAGGTTATAGGAGCATTATACTCAACATGCGTTTATGGAAAGTTTATTCTGTCTCTTTCTTCTACTAGGTTGTTATCTTATGGATGAATTCTTTTAAGTTTCTAGCTCGTAGGTGGCATAGGTGCTGGTACTGGTACTGGTTTGGTGATTCAACTATAAGTTAGCATTTACTGCTGTAGTGGCTAACATGTAGAGATTTTCCCATTGTTTGACTACTTCATCTTCCCATGGTGGGTTATTACCTGTTTCCTGAGTCTCCTTATTAATTATCACTCCTTTTATTTGTGACTTCCTTATTTTTTCTCAGCTTTTGCTAATAATCAAATTTCTTTTCTTAGGGGTAAATGGTTTCTCAGACTGTGACTTACGAATAATTATTCCTTCCTGAGTATTTGCTGAGTATCCTAAGGAATTTGGTTGAAATGAGGTTCCCTTATCTTTTGGTGAACTTTCTAATTGACGATAGATGTCCGAAATTCTTTGCTTACCCATACTGTAACATAAAGCACATACTCACATAAATTATTTCCTAACACCGAATTTAAAACTTAAGTGTCAGCAGAACACTTCTTTGGCTTGAATCAGTGGCGTGGCTCTAATACCACCTTTTTCTGTCACGACCCCCGTCCCGGTTTGACCCGGTCCAGAAGTCGCGGGACAGAAACCCCGTGGTATTTAATTTGGCAACGGAATAATTAACATGATCGTTTAAAACTTGAAAATGCCCGATTATTTTATTTCATAATTTGAGACAAACCCCGTAATTTACAATAAATGAATTTCACTGGGAAACCACTATTTTACAAAAACATGTTTCCTTATTTTTATTAAGCCACTTCTTCAAGCTGGTAGTGCTACACTGCACTTTTTCCTGGATCATAGCAGATCACCTGAAACATGTTTTATAAAGGTTTTATCAGCAGGGAAATACTGGCGAGTCATTCAAGTTGCACAAAATGACGCATTGTTATAATATACAGTATTAAGGGAGATTACATTGTTTATATCAACCAATTACCCCAAATCGGTATTTGTCACTCGACTGTATCGGTGACTGATGTATGTAAAATGCAACATATAAATTACATCAAATGAGGCATAAAACTAACCCTTTTTAAGTACTAATATTGGAAAAAAGAGTGTTTTTGTCTTCCTTTTGTATTTTCAGGATTAAATGAGCTCAAAAACGCAAAAGAAGCAAAAAGACAGCTAAATCCAACATAAATACAAGAAAAGGAATATTAGTGGACTGCCCGACCCCTCAACGGCACCTTCCAAAGCAAAATAGAGAAATCAGAAGACTGAACACGCCCCGTGCTCAGCCAGCACGGGGCCGTGCCCAAGAAGCAGCAGAAAAGACAAACCTATAGAAGCTTCTATTGCCCACCACGGGCCGTGCTCAGCGGACACGGGGGCGTGTCGAAAGTACAGCATGCGCATTTATTGTAATTGTTAATTACAATTAATGAGGAGAGAGATTGTCAGACAGACACGGGGCCGTGCCCAGCGGACACGGGGCCGTGTCCAGCTCTCTGTTCAGCCTATAAATAGGAGGGCTTGGATTCATTTCATCTCATCCCTTGGCACACCACCTCTCTCACACTTCATCCACCACCCACCACCATCACAACACCATCATCCACCACCATCATCCATTGTCCATCGTAGAGTATGTGAGTCGTCTCGGGATCCAAGATTGATCGTAAGAGTTCTTGACAATCAAGGCCATGTTTGCCTAAGTCTCTTACATCACTTGGTACTAAAAGCTCTTGTGTCCTTGGACGACCTCGGTATCTTACCAACGCTATACTACACTCAACGATGGGTGCACTTGCCCATATGTGTGTTTAGTGTTAGTGAAATATCGTGTTTTATAAATTTAAAACTTGGCTAAAATAAGTGTTAAAAAGGGCTTAAAATATACACCTAAAATAAGTAACACTTCGCACGCATCAAGTTTTTGGCGCCGTTGCCGGGGACACAAGGATTTTAAGAAAGCTTAAAATCAACGGCCTAACCAGTTTTTCAAAACCTTTTCAAACGCGCGCACATTTTTCTGCATTTTAGTTTAGTTTGCATTTACAGTAGCCTGAACACGGGGCCGTGCTCACTGAACACGCCCCCGTGCTGCATATTTTTAGTTAGATACCCAGATACAGAGTCTGAACACGGGGCCGTGCTCTCTGAACACGCCCCCGTGCTCAACGTGACCAGTAACTTTAATTAAAACGCCCAGATACAGATCCTGTACACGGGGCCGTGTTCACCAGACACGGGGCCGTGTCCAGCCTTCTGTTTCAGTCTTTGTTTTCGTTTTCTGGTCCCGAGACTCAGTTGTGGTCTGCTGAGTGATTCTTATGGATCAATACTCAGGAGGTTACAACTACACCTATGATGAGGATGATTATAGGGGTAATTATTGCACTAATTGTCGTAATACACGTTCGATTCAAAATAATCACTCGTATCAACCATCCAATTCATACGCTTACTATGAGGAGCCCAGGTACGAGCCATCAACTTCATACACATCCTATGAAGACCAAAGGTATGAACCTACTCCCTCATACTCATATTTTGATGAACCAAGGTATGAGCCTTCTTACTCATACTTTGAGGAACCAAGGTATGAGCAACCACCTTCATATGCTTATTATGAGGAACCTTGGCGTGAACAACCCACCTCATATGAGTATTATGAAGAACAAAATTACGAACCTTATCTATCATATGCTTACAATGAAGAACAATGGTGTGAACCATCAACTTCATATGGGTATTATGAGGAACAAAGGGTCGAACAACTGGATTCAAGCTTAGAAAATAATGATTCTTTTTCTATAACCGAAGTGACCGATAGGATATTAGAACACATTAGAGTTATCGATCGATGTATAAAAGAAGCTCGCGCAAGGGAAGAGGAGTCCCACGCAAGAGAAGAATTAAAAAGGGAAGAGATAACTGAAAATGTAAAAATGGAAGAACAAATAAGTGAAAAACCGACACATGAGTTAAACAACGAAAAAGGTGAGTCCGATAACGTTAAAATCCAAGACGAGTCTAATTTTGAAAAAATTAATCTCTTGACACCTTCTTTCGAAAATCATTGTTTAGTACCCACTCATGCTAAGTTTTTAAAAGAGTTAAACACTAACACTAAAATTGACAAAACGGTAAGTGTTAAGTTAACTAATGATCAAACCTCACTAATAAAAGAAGACCCATTTGAAATTAACATTACACCGGTTCCATGTTTCTTTCAAAATTCGTTTATTAGTAATGTCACAATCGATAAAGATCTTTGTGTTAACATAATGCCTAACTACATTTTCGAAAAATTAAGTATTAGTGATTTTTCTCCACTTCAAATACCCATTTTTCTGTCCAATCGGAAAGTAATAAAATCAATCGGTATAGTTGAAGATGTCTTGATTCAAACAAATCAAATGGTAATCCCAACCGACTTCGTCATCCTCGATGACGCTCCTCTAGTGTTGGGACGACCATTTGTAAAAACTCACGAAGCTTTGAAAAACCGGAAGTTCAACAATTTACCTCTTCAATTAGGGACATTTAAAAGAAGTGTCGATCTCGAGCGATCAATGAAATATCCATTCGGCAATAATGACCCCCTAATTGAAGATGAAGATGAACCACCCGATACAAGTGAAGAAATTGACCACTTTGTTGAAGAAGAGGTCGCCATAGAACAAACTTTTAAAGTTCTTGATCGAAACGAGCAACCAAATAAGGAGTCTCCTAAAGACCCACCACTTGAGCTCAAAGAACTTCCAAAAGGTTTGGAATATGCTTTTCTAGACAAAGATGGTAAGTTACATGTAATTATTTCGTCTAAATTAGATAACTTAGAAAAAGAAAAACTAATTAATCTTTTGAAAAAACACAAAAATGCAATAGCTTGGAAACTTGTTGACATAAAAGGAATTAGTCCTTCTATGTGCACACACAAAATTTTGATGAATGATGACTACAAATCGGTCATACAACCACAACGTCGAGTAAATCCAAATGTTCAAGAAGTGGTTAAAAACGAAGTCATCAAGTTACTTGACGCCGGACTTATCTATCCTATTTCCGATAGTCCTTGGGTAAGTCCCGTCCAAGTAGTTCCAAAGAAAGTAGGTATGACGGTAATTACTAACGAAAAGAATGAACTAATACCAACGAGAACCGTCACAGGATGGAGAGTATTATAGACGATTAAATGAAGCAACAAGAAAGGATCATTTTCCTTTACCCTTCATTGATCAAATGTTAGAAAGATTATCCGGTCATAAATTTTACTGTTTCTTGGATGGTTTTTCAGGTTACTTTCAAATCCCGATAGCACCCGAAGACCAAGAAAAGACAACTTTCACATGTCCCTATGGAACTTTTGCTTATCGACGCATGCCATTTGGTCTATGTAATGCCCCCGCAACATTCCAACGTTGCATGGTAGCCATTTTCCATGACATGATAGAAAAGACCATGGAAGTCTTCATGGACGACTTTTCTATCTTTGGGGATTCATACGACCAATGCCTCGATAACCTTGAACGAATGCTATCCCGATGTGAGGAAACTAACCTCGCCCTTAATTGGGAAAAATGCCATTTCATGGTAACGGAGGGAATAGTACTCGGTCACAAAATCTCAAGCGAACGAATGGAGGTGGATCGAGCCAAAATAGATACCATTTCTAGATTACCACCTCCATCCTCCGTAAGAGCTATTAGAAGTTTCCTAGGGCATGCCGAATTTTATAGGCGGTTTATCAAAGACTTTTCAAAGATCTCAAGGCCTCTAACAAAATTACTTGAAAAAGATGCTCCTTTCATCTTTGACAAGGATTGCAATCAAGCATTTCTAACCCTAAAGGAAATGCTAGTCAATGCACCTATCATGATAGCACCTGATTGGAAATTTCCTTTCGAAATCATGTGTGATGCTAGTGACTTTGCAGTTGGAGCTGTCTTGGGACAAAGAAAAGAAAAGCATTTCCACCCAATCTATTATACTAGTAAAACACTTAACGATGCACAAGAAAATTACACAACATCTGAAAAAGAGTTACTAGCTGTGGTATTTGCTTTTGATAAATTTCGTTCTTATCTTGTTCTTTCTAAAACTATAGTCTATACAGACCATGCAGCCATTCGATATCTCTTTAAGAAGCAAGACGCAAAACCACGTTTGATTAGGTGGATTCTACTCCTCCAAGAATTTCACATTGAAATCAAGGACAAAAGAGGAGCAGAAAATACCGCAGCAGATCATCTTTCACGCTTAGAAGACCCAGCTTTGGAGGCAACCAGGGACGAGCAAATCAACGAAAAATTTCCAACTGAGTCCCTGGAAATGGTGGAATATAAGGAAGAACCATGGTACGCCGACTTTGCTAACTACCTAGCTAGCGGTATAGTCACAAAAGGATGGCCACATCATCAAAGAAAAAAAATTCTTTGCCAATGTGAAACACTACTTTTGGGAAGATCCATATCTTTTCAAAATGTGTGCCGACCTACTCGTCAGACGATGCGTACATGGTAGTGAAGCACGAAGAATTCTCCGCCATTGTCATGAAGGTCCATACGGAGGACATCATGGTGCTGCCAGTACCGCACGAAAGGTATTCGATTCAGGATTTTATTGGCCAACCATTTACAAAGATCCTCAAAATCTTGTAAAGACATGTGATGCTTGCCAAAGAACAGGTAATATTTCTTCCAAAAACGAAATGCCACAAAATGGCATTCTTGTTTGTGAAATTTTTGATGTATGGGGACTCGACTTTATGGGACCTTTCCCACCATCAAAAGGAAACAAATACATACTTGTGGCAGTAGATTACTTGTCTAAATGGGCCGAGGCCGAGGCACTTCCAACAAATGATGGAAGAGTAGTGGTAAGATTTCTGAGAAAATTATTCTCTCATTTTGGCACACCTAAAGCTTTAATAAGTGATAGAGGTACCCATTTTTGCAACCATCAACTTGAAAAAAATTTAACAAGATATGGGGTCTATCACCGGGTTTCGACAACATATCACCCTCAATCAAACGGACAAGCCGAAGTGACTAATAGAGGGTTAAAACGAATACTCAAAAAAACCGTAGGGTTAAATAGAAAGGAATGGGCTGATAAATTAGATGATGCTTTATGGGCTTTTCGAACTGCTTATAAAACAACAATAGGTACAACCCCCTATAAGCTAGTCTATGGAAAAAGTTGTCATTTGCCAGTAGAAATTGCACACAAAGCCTACTGGGCAATCAAAAATGTAAACTTAGATCTAGAATTTGCTGGTAAAAATCGATTTTGTCAAATAAATGAATTAGACGAGCTTAGGAATTATGCATACTCAAACTCCGAGATTTATAAGGAAAGAATGAAAAATTTGCATGACAAACATATTAAACCTAATGAATTTCGGATAGGAGATTTAGTTCTTTTGTTTAATTCACGACTTCGATTGTTTCCTGGTAAATTAAAGTCTAGGTGGTCAGGACCTTTTTCCGTCACCCATATTTTTCCACACGGTGCAGTAGAAATTAAACCTCGAAATGGGCCACCATTTAAAGTCAATGGCCAACGGCTGAAACTCTATCAAGGATTTATTGAGGATGAGAAAGAAGAGATCTTGCTTCAAACCGTGGAAGAATAAAAACATCATGCCTGGTAAGTTACGAACGAACGATTGAGACGACAAAATAAAGCGGTAAGTTTTCTAAACCATAGCTTATGGGAAAAAGGGGCACTCACACGCGCACAAAAAAAAAAACTGCTTGGCACGAGGCCGTGTCCGCTGGACACGGGGCCGTGTTCGCGCTGCAGACGGGATAAAACCCCTTTTTCAAAACAGTTTCTTCATTCCACACGCCCCGTTTCCCCACAAAAGCTCTGGTTCCAGGCGATTTTTCGCAAAATTCCGACGTCTCTTACCGATCTAACAACGTCAAGGTATGATTCTATCACTCTTAGTAGTTAGATTAGTTACTTGCATGTAGTTAAAACACCACAAATTTGGGGAAAAATCTAGGGTTCTTGAAGTTCATCCGGATCGAACCTAAAATTTTTACCCAAATCTGTTTGCATTTAGTTAGATTAGTGTTAAGGAAAGTAAATACACTTAGATTGTTCAAAGATTCACCCGATTTCTTACAAAAAAAACCCCAAACCTTTGTTTTTGAACCGAAAAAGATAAAATTGATAGGGTCAACGGGATATTTTGGGAAAAACGGTGTTTAGGGTTTCATTTTCGGGGGAAACCGCACCTATTGGACCAAAAATTTTCAAGTTTTCGAAACCGGGTCGAAAAATGAAGTTTTTGAGTAACAGACCTCTGGACACGGGGTCGTGTCCAGTCCGCTGTTTGCAGTTTTGTCCGAAAACATTTCTGTTTCGTGCTAATTTTTGGTGTATTCTTTCAGATGGCAAAGTTCACAAGGTTCAATGCAAGTGAGCTTGATGCAAGGGCAAGGTATGAGGTTCTTCAAACAAGACCCGAAGAGTACCCCAGGAGAGCTTGCACGGATCTGTTAACCTTGGTAAACCAGCTGAACCGATTCAACAACATCATTACGGGACCACTAGCTGTTGCATTAAACACTAGGCTTCGGTCGGTGCATCAATGCACCATGGAGTTCTACAGTACCTTCAACTTCAATTCAAGGTGTGACCCATTCGACAATGAAGGGGTTGTATTTCGGTGTGGAGGGACAATATACTCGATCTCCATGGCACAGTTTGGAGCCAAAATAGGTCTATACCAAGAAGAGGAATCGGGAAACGAAGAAAATACCGGGGGATTACGAGACTTGGAGGGAAATGAAAGACAAGCCGCATGGGCTCAAATCGGTGAAAGAATCTACGACCCTCGTAGCACCAAGAGTACGAAGCTAAGGGATCCGCTCTATCGCTACATTCACAGGATCCTCACCTACTCTCTAAACCAACGTCACGACAGTAGCGGTGTTGTAGGGTTGAAAGATTTGGTTGTCCTCCACTGTATCCACAACCAAAAGCCTCTCGATGTTCCGTATCTCCTGTTAAGAAACATGCATCTCAACCGCCTTGCTCGAGCTCCAACGCCTATCTTCTTCGGAGGATGGGTGTATCGTCTTTTTAAGCATTACACGCAAATTCCAAGAGCCTTTGAAAGAAGCCCATGGTCGGGACGAGTTGACTACCACATTTGCCGAGCCATGAACTTACTTTATGAGGTGGAAGACGGAACAGTGAGTTTCCAAAGAACGTAAGGCTATGCATGGAACCCACAGGAGGCCCTAGTTCTTCACGCACCACCTCCCCACCACCAGTATCCACCCCATGGTGATCCGGGTCAATCCTCCTCATAAGGAGGCGGTTTTCCTAATTTTCAAAGCTTACATGATCTTATGCAGGAAAACCTCATGTGTACCAGGAACGCTTACAACCTCGCCAGCAATACTTACCACCGGGTCGGAGCTATTAAACGCAACATCAACGATATACAAGACGATATCGGCAGCATCCAGGAGTACATGGCGGGGCATGGGGATGGAGGTGATGATAGCGATGAAGATATGGAGTTGAAGGTTTGGAGGAGCAGGAGCGGGTTGATGGCGAGCCCACAGGTTTAAGTTCCATTATCTATCGAACAATTGGTGGCCTGCGTGCCAGAAGTTGAACAATTTACTTTCCTTGCAACACTTTTATTTTCCGTTTTATTTTTTTTTACTTTATGCTTTGAACGATTAACTATGGTAAATTAGGATGTTTGTGTTGCTTGGTGTGGTATTAAGTGATGAAACAGGTGCAAACCAAGGCTTGGGGTGCTAAGCCTCAGCACTTATAGAGCCAGGATGGAAAAAACCGGGGGAAGAAACCTGTTTTTCAGGCTTTCAGACTATCCACACGGGGACGTGTCCAGCCAACACGCCCCCATGCTCACCTCCCAGGCCTGCTGTTTGGCTTCTGTCATGCAGATTTTTGTCAGACACGTGGTCGTGTCCAGTGGACACGGGGCCGTGTCCACCTTCTGTAAGTTCTCGTTACTGGCACCTGAACACGGGGTCGTGCCCACTCAACACGGGGCCGTGTTCAGTGCCCAGTAACACAAATTTTTGCTTTTTAAACACTATTTTACACATCTAATCAACCTAAAAATTTATTTTTGGGACACATTGAGGACAATGTGTAATTTAAGTGTGGGGGGGGGGGGGGATGCTAAAACCTTGAACTTTGCAAGTCCTAAATACAAGCCTTACACAAAACTCTATTGGAACCGCTAATCACCCCAAATTTTTTTTTTCAAAAATTTCATTTTTTTACTTGTCTAGGTTTAACTCGGGAAATTCAAGTTCTCAAAAAGGTTATATTTTCACAAATTTACAACCGATAGCGTAGTGATAAAAAGAACCAACATAAGAAAATTATGAAAAGTCATGACAAACTTATTTAAAATTTGATTATATATACTTGATCACATAAAAACCCATTCCCACAAAAGTGAGTTTTGAGCCTTTATTGAGCACACAATTACATATCATTAGAATAAATGCTCATTTTTCGTTTCTTGTGTGAATAGCCGTTTGGTTCTTACGACTCTAGAACTTGCCATGACGATACATTCCCGGTCCTTATCAACTTAAACCCGAGTAAGTAAATGATGGAGGCATTAGGACTAACCCTTTTCATTTCTACACCATTATTTTTCTTTTTCTTTTACCACCCCCCTAGTTAACCCCTTTGAGCCTAAACCTTTTCATTTCATCACCCCCAAAGAAAAAAAAACCCTTTTACCCACCAAAAACCTTTTTCATTTTTTTACCCTTTGTTTTAGTAACAAGTTCGGTTTTTCGTATGAAAAAAAAATTTTTGAAGATGAAGCAAAAAGAAAATAAACAAACAAGTTCATCAAAAATAACTTTGTTTGAATAAATGCTTCATCAAAATAAAAATAGAAAGTCTTACGAAAACCGACACTTGTTACGCTTTTCGCCCTTTTCTACTAACCACTATCCCAACCACCTACCTTTAACCCAAGCCTAACCCTTAACCCACAAAGTCCTCTTGAAATTTACAAAGGTATAAAAGTTAAAAAGGAGGAGGATTGATTGCTTGGCAAGCCTATGGTAGGAATAAGTTCCATGCCGCTCTCGAGTGATTCACTAAAAATACACATTCGGCCGAGTGTGAGTGACTTCTCCCGTGAGGTATGTGAACTTGTATATAAATGGAATTTTAAAAAAAGGCATGTTATGCCCAAATAAGTAATTTCTCCTATGAAAAGTTCTAAATAAATCATTACGAATAGAATTGTAAATAAATAAAAATACAACCTAAAAAGATCTTGGATATCCCGACACTCTACGACAAGCCCAAAACCTTTTCTTCTACCTATTCCATTTGGGAGTGTAAGCCACATATTAAAGAGTTTTGCTTGAGGACAAGCAAAAGTTCAAGTGTGGGGGTATTTGATGTATGTAAAATGCAACATATAAATTACATCAAATGAGGCATAAAACTAACCCTTTTTAAGTACTAATATTGGAAAAAGAGTGTTTTTGTCTTCCTTTTGTATTTTCAGGATTAAATGAGCTCAAAAACGCAAAAGAAGCAAAAAGACAGCTAAATCCAACATAAATACAAGAAAAGGAATATTAGTGGATTGCCCGACCCCTCAACGGCACCTTCCAAAGCAAAATAGAGAAATCAGAAGACTGAACACGCCCCGTGCTCAGCCAGCACGGGGCCGTGCCCAAGAAGCAGCAGAAAAGACAAACCTATAGAAGCTTCTATTGCCCACCACGGGTCGTGCTCAGCGGACACGGGGGCGTGTCGAAAGTACAGCAGGCGCATTTATTGTAATTGCGAATTACAATTAATGAGGAGAGAGATTGTCAGACAGACACGGGGCCGTGCCCAGCGGACACGGGGCCGTGTCCAGCTCTCTGTTCAGCCTATAAATAGGAGGGCTTGGATTCATTTCATCTCATCCCTTGGCACACCACCTCTCTCACACTTCATCCACCACCCACCACCATCACAACACCATCATCCACCACCATCATCCATTTTCCATCGTAGAGTGTGTGAGTCGTCTCGGGATCCAAGTTTTTTCGTAAGAGTTCTTGACAATCAAGGCCATGTTTGCCTAAGTCTCTTACATCACTTGGTGAAGACAAAGTGTCTAGTATAATACTTTTTTATTTCTAATCTTTTGCACTTTTTATTTGGTTTTGTATTAATGACTTTAATAACTAGTTACTTATGTTGAAGGTGATCTTTCCTTATCGTTTGTCCGTGGTGTCTTGGCATTATTTTACTGTCTATATAAAATAAAGGATTTTCACCATTCATATCTCCACGGTCTATATGGAGATATGTTGGCTACCTGGTCGGGGGTTAAGGGAACGGTTTGGTAAAGGTCTTGCCATTGTTCAGCGTTTAGAGGTCCTGCAATGTACCTGGGTCAAATTTAGTAGGACCTCCTTCAATACTTCACGGTATTGGATGGCGGGGGTCCAAACTCTTTGATCCCCTCATAAGTTAACTACTATTAATACTATAACCCGGCTATTTAGGACTGTATCCCTGCTGACTCAGACTACTTAGCTGAGGGTAACGTCACCGCCAAAAGCGGGGCCTACCACAATACTGCATTAATAACTTAATTCATTATCTTCCAATAATCCACCCTTTTAGGATTGTATCCCTGCTTACTCAAACTACTGGGGTGAGGGTAACGTCACCTTCAAAAGAGGGGCCTACTACAATAACTAAGATAATCTCTTAATTATGTGCAAAAGTGCGGAAATAATCAAAGGTTATACTAGATACGAGTCGGAACCAAGTGATTCATCTTGTCTATCTGTTTTTTTTATTTTTATTTTCAGCATTTTAGTTAGTTTTTAATTTTCTTAGTTTAAAACATTTTTCTAAACTTTTATTTTGGTTAGACGTTGAGGATAAACCGGTACTAAAAGCTTTTGTGTCCTTGGACAACCTCGGTATCTTACCAACGCTATACTACACTCAACGATGGGTGCACTTGCCCATATGTGTGTTTAGTGTTAGTGAAATATCGTGTTTTATAAATTTAAAACTTGGCTAAAATAAGTGTTAAAAAGGGCTTAAAATATACACCTAAAATAAGTAACACTTCGCACGCATCAGTGACTATGGTCAGATCACCCATTGGCTAACCCGTTGTCCAATGGTGACGGGTATCAAGTAATGTATACAAAACCCCATATACCGACAGTAATTGAAGATTACAAAGACTTAATCCCTGTAATTATAACTTTGAAAACATTCAGGGTTTTGTAAAGCAATTTGATAAAAAGAGAATGACTCACCTTGCAGGTTTAACGGGCAAAGTTTAGCCTATTGATAAGCCTTGTAACCTAATTTAAACAACAATGCACATGAACTAGGTCAGTAACTAATACAACATTTACGATAACTCACGAGATGAAAACCCTCACAATGAATGACAAAGTGCAATACTTAAACATCCATCGACTTTACGACGAATGACAAAGTATAACCCTAATGTGGGCAGCACTTAAACATCCATCGGATTGGTTTCAATCGATCGGACATTGAATCGTAGCAGCGATCGAGTTAATACCCTATATCGTTGCAGCGCCTTGCTATTGCAAATATGATGTTCGAGCAGTAGAACTTTGTTTTTTATCAAAACTTTCGACACAGATGAACTGCTTATGGCCAACCCTTTTATAGCTGATTTTTGGGTCTGTCGCGGCCCGCGTGAACCATAAGACAAACCTTACGCGGCCCGCGAGGGGACTTACTACGTGTAGGCTTCATGTGTCACGAGTAGGTTTGCCAGGTGGACAACACATGGCCCGGAAAGCTTATCCGGTCAAACTTAAGTTGATGCGGCCCGCGTAAACATATGCTTATGTTTTACGCGGCCCGCCTGAGAACCAAAATCTGATTTTTCTTGATTTTTATTATGGTTTAGGGTTTCAGGGGTCCGGGTTTTTACTTATGGGTCATTTTGGGACATTTTTGCAAGTCCTTACATTCACCATGAAGGTCGATGTCTGAGGCCTAAGTGTGGAAGGTGTGGAAAAGAAGGGCACATCAAGGATGCTTGTTGGGTGAAGTATAAAGACGGAAGAGATAATGGTAGAGTTCCAGGCTGCTACAAATGTGGAGAAGTAGGGCACTTTAGGAAAGACTGCCCTAGGAAGAAACAAGCGAAGAAGGGACTTCACGATCGGAGCTCGTGAAGCACGCCAGAATCCAGATGCGGTTACGGGTACGTTCCCTATTAACCAACTCTATGCATCTATTTTTGATTAATACTGGCACCGACTTTAACCTTGTACGCTTAGAACTTAAGAAACTACTTGGCCTAGTTTCAAGTGGAATAGATGTCTCATATTCTTTTAGAATTGGCGAATGGAAGGTTAATTAAGCGAAGGGGATGATTAAGGATTGTATTTAGGAACTTAGAGAGCGGGAAACCCCCCGATTACTGTTGACTTGGGAAGTCACGATATTGTAGACAACATGGATTGGATATCCAAGGATAGAGCAGAAGTTGTTCGACATAAGGAAAATCATTCGCATTCCTCTTGCGAATGATGAGACACTTACGGTACACAACCTTCTTGCAATAGATGCAAGGGCACTAGGCCCCATAAGGCAGTGGATTTGCAACTTCTCACATTGGTCGGAGAGACACAGGAGCGCCTACGAATAGGCTACATAGCCTTCCTTGCTCATGTTGTCAGTAAAGAGACCAAGAGCCAAAGCCAGAAGATGTCCCCGTTGTGAAGGAAATTCTAGAAGCCTTTCCCCAAAGACTTGCCTAGGTTACAGCGACAAGAGGATCTTGGGATGAACCTAGTGCCAGGAGCAGCACCAGTGCCGGATGACGCTTTACCGACTAGCTCCGTCCGAGATACAGGAGCCACCGATGCAACTGCAGGATCTGCTAGGCAGAGGAAATCTACCAGGCCGAGCCTCTCACCGCGGGAAGCCCCCGGTGTTATTCGTTAGGAAGTAGGACGACAGTTTTTACACGCGTACACAACCTAATCTGAGAGGAACTCAGAAGAACTAATGTGCAAAAGTATTACGCATAGGTTAGAGGGAGATAGACGACTAACCATCAAGAACCGGTACTCCTTACCGAGAATTGATGACTTGTCGACCAACTACAAGGTCCCGGCTACTATTCCAAGATGGAATTAAGGACATGATATCCTTAGTCAAGGACACGAGAAGAAGGTTGGCAGTTTCCGTTTTGCATCAACTTCAGAGAATTGAATATCAAGGACCGGTATCCTTTGCCAGGGATTGATGACTTGTTCAACCAATTGCAAGGTTCTAGTTACTACTCAAAGATCGACTTGAGGTCTGGATGCCCTCAACTACGAATACAAGAGGAGAGTATCCCTAAAACGACTCTTAGGACTCGCCTTGAACATTACGAGTTCCTTGTCACGTTGTTTGGCATTATAAATGCACCGGCAGTATTCATGGACCTCATGAATCAGGTGTGTAAGCCGTACCAGGATAAAATCGTGATTATATTTATTGACTGCATTCTCATAAGCTCAAAGACCAAGGAAGGTCATGAGCAACATCCGCAATTTATCTTGGGACTCTTAGAGATAGAACAGTTATGTGCCAGGATGTCGAAGTGCGAACTTTGGATTCACGAGGTAAGATTTTTAGGATACATGGTGGATAAGAATGAGATTCATGTCGACGCGGCAATCAAGAACTAAGGAGTCCCTAAGACACAACTAAGAATTTTTTTTTTCGGGGATTGTAGGTTGTATCAGACGAACCCTAGAAAATCTTTCAAGGACTGCTCAACCGCTAACAACCCTAACCTAGTCGATACCTATCTTGTCTTCACCAGACAGTACCAATAAAAAATGCGGTTCTTGTGACGCTTCTCGACAAGGTCTCGATTGCGCGTTGATGCAACGAGGCCAAGTCATCGCGTACGCGTCACATTAGTTAAGGGATCATGAGAAGAGACCTTAAACTAGGTACAATAATTGCGCGTTGCAGATTTGATGTCATTACTTGTATAGGCAAATGCTGCACGATCTTTACTGATCACAAGGGTTTACAACACACCGTTAATTAGAAGGACTTAAACATGGGATAACTAGAAGGAGTGAGCTACTGAATGAATACGACTGAGAGATTAAGTGTCAGCTGGACAAGGCAAGCGTTGTAGCATACGCCTTGAGCCGCAAGGAACGCGCAAAGCCTCTAAGGGTGTGAGCCTTAGAAATGATCATACAGACAAAACTCATCACTCGGATTCGTGAAGCTGAGCATGAGATGCTCAAACCAGAGAACCTTCAAGCTGAAGCGTTATATGGAACGTAAGTGCAGTATTGCCTAAGGAAGACAGAACTACACACTTCCTGGAATGACTTTGGGTTCCGTTTCTCGACAATTTACGAATGCTTATTTTTGGGGGCAAGGCTCATAGGTCAAGGTACTCGATCCATCCTAGGATCTGATAAGATGTACCAAGACTTGAACGATTAATATGAGTGGCCCAAGATGGAAGCTGATATAGCTACATATGTGGGTAACTGTCTTACCTGTGCCGAGGTTAGGACAGAATATAAGAAGCCATCAGGGCTACTGCAACAACCTGAGACTCCCATATGGAAGTGGGAGTGAATCTCAACGGATTTCATTACCATCTACCAAGAACCCAAAAAGGTCACGATATGATTTGGGTGATTATTGACCAACACACCAAGACTGCACATTTCCTACCAAACAATGAGGAAGACAGTACAAGGGAATTAGTAGAAATTTAGCCTAGAAAGGTTGTGGCACGTCATGGAGTGCCAAATTCTATCTCGTCCGACCGAGATGGTCGTTTTATGCCAAGGATATGGCAGATGATTCAGAAGGCGTATGAGTCACGATTGGACCATAGTACTACGTTTCACCCTCAGACGGACGGCCAGAGCAAATGAGCAATATAGACTTTGGTAGACATGTTACGTGCTTGTGTGATGAACTTTGATGAAAAGTTGGAATACTCACTTGCCCTTAGTGGAGTTTCCTACAATAATAATTATCACACCGTCGTTTAGGCCGCCTTGTATAAAGCTTTATAGGAACGTAAGCATCGGTCCCCATTGTGTGGACGGAGACCAGAGATAAACGATTTACTGGCCCAAGTTGATTCAGGAACTTATAGGCAAGATTGTTCGGATACGTGGACGTATCAAGTCAACACATGGTATACAGAAAGGCTGCGCCGATAAGCGGTGGAAACTGTTGGGATTTGAGATAGGAGGTATGATTTTAATGAGAGTCTCGCCTTGGGAAGGCGTGGTACGTTTTGGAAAGAGTGGGAGGTTGGACCCACGGTATATTAGACCTTTAGAGATCCTGGAAAGGATCGGGACCATTGCTCACAAGCTGAAACTTCCAGAGAAATTCAGCAGTGATCACGACACGTTTCACGTGTCTAGTCTTTAGAGGAGCCTGACTCTAGGAACAGTCGTTATTCCCGTAAACAGGATTCACGTCAAAGACAAACTCCAATTTATTAAAGAACCTGTTAAGGTTGCAGACCGGAAGTCTACAAAACACGGAGAAGTCGTAATTGATTTGTTAGAATTCATTGGAATTCATATAATGGCCCAGAGTTTAATTGGGAACATGAAGACCAAATTAAGCCTAAGTGACCACATTTGATTCACAACTCCCCTGCGATCGATGGCATAGCTTGAATTTCGGGACGAAATTCTTTTAACGGTGGGAGAATGTGACATCTGGCACTTTTCCATGCATTCCGTACAATAATTAAACAATAATTTGTGCTTTAATAACTGTGCATGATCTATTTTACAAGACGAATGAAATTTTGATTTCTGTTATGTACATACAATGGCATTTCTTGTTGCAAGACTTTTATCATTACTACATGCAACACAATATAGTTCTATTAATGCACAGAACAGAATTGGCATAGTTATCAGACAAACTAGAAGTACTGACGGGAGTTCAGTACTTAGACAGACATGATGTTAAGACAAAAAATAAGCCCCAGGACCAAGTGTCACACTAGTATAGTGTGTAGGAAAGTAGGGATTACAAAACTGCCTTCCTAGTGATGACATAGGTACCGAAAAGTGCCGGAAACACACTGAAACTGCAGAATTCTGCAGAAAATAAATAAATTCAGCAAAAATTCAGCTTTTAACATCTAAATATAATGCAGAATTATGATTTAATGGTCCTGAGTACCTTCCTAGGTGTCGGGAATCAAAACTGTCATGAAAGACAACGTAAAGCACACTAAACTGCGTAATTCAGCACTTTAACGAACAGTAATGAAACGAACAACCGGACACTACCCGAAACATCAAGTTCTTACTATAAGCATTGTTTTAGTGTTACAAAGCTAGTTATGGTCACAGAACATCATAACACATCCTATAAACATATAACACATATAACCCTAACTAGTATACTTGAAATCTAACTATAACACTTAACTTATCATTAAAAGTTACACTTTCCCCCCCCCCTTGATGGTCGGTTAGGAGACATGGACCCCACATGGGATTTCTTTGTTATATTTTATAAGATCTTGTAGAGGAATATGCTAACATATATTCTATATGCCATTTAAATGTTGGAAATCTTTTTATAAAAACCATTAGTCATGAGCACTTAACATTCATCACCTTCAACAAACAAAACCTTTCCCCTCTTCTTCCATAGCTCATGGCCACACCCTCAAACACCCATACATTCATTTTCATCCATTATACAACATTTCCAAGCTTGTTCTAAGGTGTATGGAGCCTATCTAAGAAGGTTGCAAGCTTCGGAACTTGAAGGACCTCTCTCTAGTGCTTTTATCCACCTCATTTGTCATCCTCATCTTCTTGAACATCATCCCTAGCCTTGTGCTAGTAGTAAGACCTTCCTAATCTCATTTTACTTCACATTATGTTGGTTAAAAGATGATATAAGATGTTAAACATAAAGATCATGAAGAAACATAAGCATAAACATGAACATAAAGCTCTAAATCATGAAAATCAAAGATGTTGATCAACATAAGAAGCATGCTAGATTGTGATTAAACACATGATCTAGCAAGTATGAGGATGATTCTTGAGAAAATCATATTGATCATCCTTTATGTTAAACATGAACTTGAAAATGAACTTGTTTTAGTGTATGATGATTCGTGATACATGTTATAACTCTTGAAAATAAAGGATTTCAAAGATAATATTTTCAAGAGAACAAAGTTATTTACAAGATTTACAAGATTATGATTTTTAAAGAAACTAATCATATTTTTAGTGATAAATCAAGTATAGAAACATGTTATTAACAAGAGAAATGCAAAAGAATTGTTTTTGGAAAAATCATCTTGTATGTTGTAAAGGACTAGATTTTGCAAGAATGTGATTATTAAACAAATAACCATGTTTTAGAGGGTAACTTAACCTACTAAATAACATACTAAGTTACTACAACTTTTTACAAAATTTCAAGTTCATGTCAAAGTGTAAATTACATATTTAAAGCATATGGTAAGTCTTGAATGACTTGTTGATGATTGATACTGATTTATAAAAGAAATTGATATGCTTTGAAAGCATGGAAACCTCCATTTTAAGGGGAAACTATGGCAAAATTTTTCTAAAAATATAGCACTTAGAAAAATTAAATTTTAAACAAATAATTACAAGTATATTTTAAACCATGAAATTTTATATAAAGTTTGCCCTAATTTTTGTCACAAGATTATAAGTATTGGAGGTTGGTTTTTGGTAAATAAAAGTGACTAAATATGTATTTAGGAAATATATATTTAGATGTCACCATGTGTGTGATTATTTGTATAGTAAGTGTATTAGTTATATTAGGGCTTGAAATAATATAACTCGCCAAAATAACAAGAAATTACATTCCAAAATACTACCAAAATTCCAAGAGAATGAATGCACAAAATATATCCAAAATACTAGAAGAAACCGAACAAGGAATATAACACAAAAAAATATTCCAGAAATAAATTCATAAGTATATTTTGGTAATTAGTATTTTGGACACCAAGAAAGCAAAAATATGATTTTTACAATAATTACAAAATATATCATATTTTTAACAAGGAGAAAATATATTAATTTTGGTAAGTAAAAATATATATATTTTCTTGGAATTATTAGATGATATATCATTTTTGGGAGAAAATATATATTTCCTTAAATAAACTTTAGACATATTATTTTTGGGTGAAAAATAGATTTATATATATTTTCTAAGTTAGACTTGAAAATATATTATTCTTGAAGACTTATATGAAAAGTATAAATATTTTTGCCAAGGAAAAATTCTAAATAATTTTTCTATGTAATATTTCTTAAAAAATATATTTTGGAAATATATATTGATGTATTTTTATTAGAAATATTATTCCAGAAAGGTTAATACAAAAATTAAGTATGAGATACTTAATAAACACAATAAAAAATACGTATTCTCGTACGTATAATTACACACCGGAATACGCCATCGATACTTGGCAAAAATATAGAAGGATAAGAATACGAATACTAATACACCCATCCTCGGGGAGTTATACAAGTACAAATACATAAACGTGACAAGTTAAAATGTGTTATTTTAACTAGTATTCCAAAATTCATAAATATAATTTAAGTTAAAATATTTATTATTTTAACAAATAATTATATAACTTGGAATAATATTCAGGACACAAAGAAACGTAACTCAAAGACACTAATTAATACTAACTCAAGGCACGACCCGCCCATCTAATAGACCGTAGTACGTTGTAGGTAGTCGTGCACACTAGTAGCAGCTTGAGTTGCGTCGGATTGAAGAACGCAAAACTGTGAGTTCATGTCCCCCTTTTCTCTTAACTGTTTTCGGATTTATAACTCTCGGGGGTGGAATACATGTTGCATACGTTTAAATGGTATGAATTGGCTATGAAATGAATTATAGATCATGTGAGCATAGATTGAAATTGAAATGCCATTAACTCTTAATTATGGACGAAGGTTAGATCTAACGGGTACGACCGAGCCCCACTCATGGTCCTTATGTGACCACTTGAGTGCTTCGGTGTCCTAGTCGAGGTAAATCGACAACGGTCAAGGGTAAAATTGACACAGTCAAGGTAAATTGACGCAATCAAGGTAAATTGACACAATCGAAGGGAAATTCGACACAGTTGAGAGGAAATCCACGAGGGTATAAGCCTACTCATATTGAGTACTCCCTATATCTTCACATACATTAATGTCCTTGCAAAACATTAATTTGATCTGTTCATAGATGCTTTTCATACCTATTTTTAAAGGAGTCTCTCAAATGTTTACAAGCTTATCAATACTCATACAAAACGCATGAACTCGCTCAACTTTTGTTGATGTTTTCCCAAAATTACATGTATTTCAGGTAACAAGTTGGATCTTGGGTGCGGGTGTTGTTTCTGGAAGTAAATTCCAAGTTTAAGTGTCATCCACTGTTGTTGGTTTGTAACTTAGTCAAGGTTGTGTTGTTTGAAACTTAAATGACTAGGGTTTGTAATATTTTAAACTTAATGAATGGATGAACATTGTTGTGATCATATAGTTGTTTATTATGATTGAATGCAATGATATTGAACCAGTCACACATCATACACTTCTGCAAAAGTCAGGGTGTGACAAAATATACTTTGGTTTTGAACAACAAAATCGGTAGTATATCAAACTATACTTTGGTTAACAATATCACATTGGTAGCATATCAAACTATGCTTTGGTAGTATATCAATCTATACTTTGGTTTGTGATTTGGTAGTATATCAAACTATACTTTGGTTTTGGTCATCAAATCTTAGACTTGACTTTTCTTTCTTGCCGCATCGGACTATTCCTTTTTCGTTCCTATCTATCAGTAATTCTTATTCAAACCTTTATACCAATTTTCCTCTCCATGATGCATCATATAATTAGTTTTATGAGTTTCTTCGAGAATCCTTTCTCGTAGGTTCCTTTGCCTCTAGTGTTCATGATCACCGAGACCATATACACTATGTCTTACTATTTTAATATCTAATTACTTCATCCTTCTTGGCGTATATACTAATGGTTAGGACACTTTAGTCCTTTCAGCCCACGTATTGTTGTAGCAATTCCTTTATTACTGGTAATCTTAGTAGGATTATAGATGATAAGAGTCTTTGTAAGTGCATCTAGTCGTGGTTAATCTTATCTTCTCAAGAGTTTTTAATGAAGGTAAAAATTTAGATGTTTTGTGTCTTAGCACAACTTTTAGTTACAGGTTCCCTAATGTGTCAATAATCTAAGGTAACGTAAGGGGAATTCTTATACTTTTGATGGCGTCCCAACTTAAAGGGTTCCCATCGTTCATCTTGTCGCACGAGTTACGAGACGGATGATCAAATGAAATAGTGTTTGATATCGGAATTATAGATGTATACGAGAGATTCCTAATAAATAAATCTAAAATTATCATTGACACACCTGTTCGTGATTTATCCCTAATTATCAATCATTATGGCTTTTGGATTTCCTTATAGATATACATATCTATATAATCATATATTTCACATATTGTAATATACACACCATTCATGAGGTCATAGTATTTAACAGATTCATATTTCCAAAAATAAGTCAGACATCAGGTCATGGTACTATTTAAGGAATTCCACTAACATAACATATACCCCATCTTACCCGGTCTCGCCGGAGAGGTACCCCCATCTTACCCGGACAAGCTGGAGAGTCTACTACACCATACCCAGTCTTGCCGGAGAGGTAATTATCATTGTATTTCCCATAAGTAGAATTCTCTCAAATCATGATTTTAAAAGCGCATCATTTATTATGGATTGCATCAAGAAACAAGGAAATTAGTATTCTCATGATGGATCATATTCTAGAACCGAGTAGTACTAATAAACAAGAAATAACAGTGGCCAAGTGTTATTGCTTATTTATCATACTTGCACTGTTCTAGTCATCATCCTCACGGCATACCAACACCCATTACACTTTATTTACTCAAGTAATTAGCTTATCTCGAAGCTTATACTAAGGCATTTTTCCTAGGTTCAAGTCTAAATACTAATCTGGGTGTTACTAGTAAATATCAATAGCCTAACTCTTTTGTTTAAGCATAGGTATTATTATGGTTGTGGCTTTCTTTTTTTTGGGAAATGGAGTTTTGACAAAAATATCATTGTTTCCATTGACATTATAGCTATGTTCAATGTGATGTGTATGCTTACAGCTAAGTCTATTTACGCTTATATAACATTAGATTCCGTCGCACGGAATGTTTTATTGAGACATATGACATTTTCAAAACATAACACGTTTCATGACTTATTTTTATAATAACTTCATGTTTTCATATGAATCACCGGTGATATTTTCTCTTATGTTTTTCTACAGAAGATATTTGATTATTATATTGTGTATACCATCAAGAGATTCTATTACGTATAAGTATATATGTGTATATTTATTATTTAGAAACATAAAATTTCAAATCTCTTGTTAATATCAAAACTTACGTAATATATATATATATATATATATATATATATATATAATATTAAATCATTTTGTAATATCTTTAATTTATTAAAAAAAATCCAACTATATAACCGATGGTACCAATCAACAAGCTTATTCCCATAACTTTATTCACCCTTTTATAATAATAAAAATAGTAATAGTATATTGAAATAAACTTCTATTAAATTTATTAAATATAATATTTTGGAATTTAAAGGATGGATAAATAAAAGTTTAAAGAAATAAATTAGTCAAAATATACATTTTCTGGACTTATGGGAACAATTTCATTTTTAACTAGTGGGTTGAACCATATTGGTTTTAAATATTAAAACTTAATTCTTAATTTATTGTATATTATATTATTTATATAAAGAAGTATCATAGTAGGTAATAAAAAGGTTGACATTTCTAAAATTGATTCTAAATATATTAGGTAATTAAGTAATATACATGTAGGGAGCCGCTAAAATAAAAACCATCCCCAGTTGTAAGAACTATGAGAACCACTCTCCACCAATCAGATTATGCCAACCAAATGGGTATTTAGGTAATTTACTTTATATATCACTTTCAATTGTCAGTATGTCTCCTGTCTCTTTAATATGGTCATTTCTCACTCTCTCTTCATCTTCAATTTTTGAAACTCTCTTTCTTCATCTCTGAGATCTTCATCTTCATAATCTTCAGCTTATGAAACTATCTCTCTTCATTTCTCACCACCGGTACCACACCCACACCCACACCGGTGACCCCCAAACACCAACGTCTCCCACCTCCACCCAAACTCTAAAATGTCTTCCACCTAATCCCATCTCTAACACCACAACAACCCCCAACACCAGTTTCAGTCGCCGGAGTTTTAGTCGCCGGAGACGACGGTGGCGAAGGGCGGGTTGTGGTGGTGGGTTTGACAGCGACGGAGTTCAATCGCTGGAGTTTCAGTTGTTTGTAGGCGACGGGCGGGTTGTGGTGGTGGGTTTTGATGGTGACAGCGGTGAGGGTGCCGGTGAGGATTGACGGCGACGGTGGTTGTGGTGGTGTTGGAGGCGATGGCTGTGTGAGCGGCGGTGTGGAACCACCGGGAATGAAGGGTGAACTCGATTGTTTTGAGTTTCTTGCTAATGATGTTGTTGCGTGGAACCCCCATTGGTGGCGGTGATGGTGTTGGTGTTGGTGTTGGTGAGAATCTTGAATTTTGTATAAATTGTTTTGAGTTTCTTGCTGATGATGTGTGCGAATCTTGGTGATGAATTTTGTATAAATTGTTTTGAGTTTCTTGGTGATGGTGTTGGTGAGAATCTTGAATTTTTGGTGTTTTTGATTTTGTATAAATTGTTTCTTGCTGATGATGCGTGCTGTGAGAATCTTTGAAATTTGTATAAGTTGTTTTTGATTTTGAATATTTTGAAGTGTGGTTTTTTGCAGGTGGGGAATCAATTGTGTGTTGATATTGAATTTTTGAACTGTGGGTTTTGGGTGGCGATGATGCAAAAAACAAACTTGATTTTGATGACGATGGCGCGGCAACGATGGTGGAGGGTAGGTTTTTGAACCTGCAACCCAACTTTGCAGCCTTTTAATTATCGGAAAATCTGAGCCAAACCCCGTTTTTTTTCGAGATACACTTTTGTTTTGATGTTGTTGGCTTTTTTATATTCTTTTCCCCAGTCGAAGACGATAACAATATATCTGAGACACCTACCGATTTTGCGATTTCTAGGTGCGTTCGTTTTGCGTTAAAAAGTTTTTGTGTAAAAAAGTATTTGTGAAAAAGTTTTTGTGAAAAAAAGTTAAACCGTAAACTTTTTAACGTAAAACGTAAAAAGTTTAACGTTAAACGTAAGAAGTTTTACATAAAACGTTAAAGTGAAATGTTATTTTTTTAACGTAGAACGTAAACTTTTTAACATAAAACGTAAACTTTTTAACGTAAAACGTAAAAAGTAAAAAGTTTTACGTAAAACATAAAACGTAAAAATTTTAACGTAAAACGTAAAAAGTTTAAAAAGTTTATCGTAAAACGTAAAACGTAAACTTTTTAACGTAAAACGTAAACTTCTATGTAAAAACCATTTAACGTAAAACGTAAAACTTTTTCTACGTATATTGAAAAACGTAAAAAACCGTGTGATAAAACGGCGCCTAAACAAGGGGCGTGAATATGGGACATAAAAATGCCGCGAAAAAAAACGAGACGTAAAAAACGCCGCGTTAAAACGGGACATAAAAAATGTCGCGTTAAAACGGGACGTAAAAACGGCGCGTTAAAAAAACGATGCTTGAAAAAGCCGAGCGTAAAAAACGGCGTGCAAAAACAACACGTTAAAAAAACGATGCGTGTAAAAGCCGAGTGTAAAAACGGCGAGCAAAAACCGGCGCGCAAAAAAATTGTTTCGTTAAAAAAATTTGAATTTAAAATGCTTTTAACAAAAAAATTCTGTTTAAAAAATAAAAAGTAATATAATAAAACAAAAAAGTAATAAAAAAATAATAAAGACTAAAAGACAAAAAAGAGTAATTTTATTAAACTACACTTTTGGATTAAAATATTAAAGACATAATAAGACAAAATGTATTTAATATTAATTTTAGTTACTTTTAATCTCATCCATCCATCTTGTTGATCTAGTGGCTAGAAAGTGGTTATCTCGGTTCTTACAACTGGTGGTGGTTTTCATTTTAGCGCTCCCCTATACATGTATTAGAACATATAGATATATATGACTCAAATATAGTAATAATAATAATAATAATAATAATAATAATTTGTTTAAAGATATTATATTATTTAAAATTGTAATTTGATTTTTAAATAAAGTTATATAAAGGACAAATGTATTAAACAAACATTTGAGTCAATTATTTTTATGTGAGGTACCCACTTTAATCCTAGCTTGAAAATAAAACAATAACTAGAACGTTTAGGAAAATTTAACGTGCCAAGAAAAAAATTAAATAAATAAAATACTAATCTATTAATTTAAGTCGAGTAAGAAAATATGTTTTCATTTTGTAATATCTTTTACTTAACAAAAAATAATTATCTAACCTCTTTTATATATATATATCGATTGTACAAACCATCAGGCCCATCTTTTCTCTTCTTTTATAATAAAAATTACTACTTTTATAATATTCTAAATGATAGAGAATAAAAACATGATTATTTATATATGTTTATATATATATAATAATCTTTTGAACATACACTTTCTTTAAATTATGTTATAAGTTTAAATGTATAAAATTTTATATGTATCCTACGTAAAATAAATTTTACACTATATACACGTATAAACATATAAAATATATAAACATTATTTAAATGTATTATAATGTATATATATATTTCAAATAAAATAGAATTGTAATACATTTAAAATACTTATATATTTATATTAAAGCTGGTTCTTATGGAGCAAATTGGTTATAAATTATAAGGTGGTTTATTACTATAGGGAAAGTTTAGTGAGTTTCGGCTATAACAAAATGTAATTAAATTAGATATGTTATTTAAAATATATACAATTTAAAACTTAAGTAAATTATATAAATTGAAAATATAAATTGAGTTCAATTTTATACGTAATATAATTAAATATTTATGCAGTTTCATCATTATATATACTTTAAATAGTTTATAAAATATATTTAAACTATTTTATAAACATTTAATTGTTAATATATGCATCATTGTATTTAAATGTTGAAATATATATTTAATACGTTATTTTAAAATAAATGTATTTGCAAGTATTTGTTTTTAAATATAAATAATGGTAGGTGAAAAGGACCTGATAGAATATGAATAATTAAATACGTTATTAAATATATAAATACTCACATTCAATATAATATATTACATATTAAATATTGACGTGTTTAAATATACCTTACTCTATCGTAAAATAAATTTCATATTTTACTACGATCCTTAAATTAAAGTATATATAGTAAATATTTATATAATGTGGTATTATATTTTAATATTAAACTGTATATTTTAAATATAAAAGTATTTTTTTTACTAAATATAACATTATTAAATGTTAAGTTAACAACTTGAAGGAGTATAAGAAAGTTTCAACTTGGTTCTACTCAAATATATTGAAAAACCTTTTTAATTGGTCCTTTTTTATACAAAATGTTATAACATTAACTATATTTGTTTATATCATGAAGATTATTTTAAATAACCAAAAATTATAACATTATATATGGTATGCTATAATAAAGTACTGTGTTAATCAACAATGTTTATTGCGATAAAAATGTGTTGTCATTACATCATTTATTAATTATAATTTTTTTGCATAATACATCATAGTATAACAAATTAGGGTGAGGTTCCTCTACAAAGTGTGTTTTTCCTACAAAGTGTAGGAAGTAATCTTGACCATTGGATGAGTGTGTTTGATGGTTGAGATCATCTTGGTGTCATTTTGGTAATATGTTTGTCTTAAAAATAGGATGATTTAATTACTTAGGGGTAGATGTGTCATTTAGCTTGTTTTAAACATGGAAATAATAGTCATCCCATAAATCACTCCACATTTCTAGCGATTCTATCTCTCTCTCTCTTTCTTTCCTTCTCTCCTTCATGAAGAAACACAACGCTAAGAAAACACATCGTGAATCATACAATATCATACATCGTGAAGAAACCCAAAAAAAACATATCGTGAATCATACAATATAACACAGTGTCATTTAACTTGTATGGTGTGTTATACAATATTACACATAGTGAAGAACCCAAAAATTATATAACACAAGATCAAGAAACCACAAAAGACATGTCATTTGTGAATCATAACTGGTATAACACGTTGTGAATTAACCTGTAACAAGTAAAACACATCGTCAAGAAATTATAAAACATCTCCTTCCTAATAACACGTTAATAATTACAAAATATATCTCCTTCCTAAAACATAAACTGCTATAACACACTGTGAATTAACTTGTAATTGGTAAAACACATGGTCAAGAAATTATTCATGAAGGATTGCAGCTGGTAAAACACATCGTCAAGAAATTGTTCATAAAGGATTGCAGCTGGTAAAACACATGTTACATTGTGAATGTTTAAAACACAATGACAACATATCCTCTAATTAATCAAATTATAAACTCCTAAAGCACAACGATATTAGTTTGCTTGCTGTTAAAACACACTGTCAACAAATCCTCCAACATTAATTCAATATCGTAATCATTGTTAGATAAATCATGCAATTGCTACAACACATCAAACAAAAATTCAAGTTATGCAATATCATAAAACTTTACCATCATTACAATCAACCATAACATTTGACGCCATCATTTTGATCAGTAAAGATGTTATGAAGAACCAAATGCAATATGAATGCTCTGGGAATATGTTGTATCAATTGTATAATTTAAACGAAACTGTCGATTTGATTTCAATGAGATATCTACTTTCCTTAATTATATGCTTAGTTAGTTAATCTATTAATTCCATAATTACAATAATAATTAAATTACCTTAATACCCTTTTGATTAAAAACTCCAATTGCCACATGTCACATGTAGGAGACTTCCTACACTTTGTAGGAAAAAATGGCTTTGTAGCCAACTCCTACCCTAACAAATTTACCATGTGTTATAATTACGTTTGGATATTTGAATAGCTAAAAGCTTTAACAACGATAAAATTCAATTATAACATATTAAACATTATAGTTGAAAAGAAATGTAATGACTAATCTTCAAAAGTCTATATAGCAGTACACAAACAAATTACTTGTTGAATTGTGGTAAAATCAGTTGAATTAAAAATAATATCATATAGATTATTACTTTTAATAGCTTATCATAGAGATTATATAACAAGTTTATGATTGACTAATCGTTATACTGTACAAATGTATTTATTATTATTAGTATAACTATATTTTCTATTTGAAATATAATACTTCTTTAATATATTAAAGTATGATGGTATAAGTTTTAATGTATTTAACAGCAGTATTTATTCAAAATGTTAAAGTACACAACATTTATATATTATGTTGTCGATAGTAAATGATGTTAACCTTGTATATAATTTATTAATATACAATTTTAATATACATAAATTCCACCCTCGTTATTTAAATAAATGTTAGGATAGTTATATCTATACAACCTTTCTGTCAGTACTAAATATAATAGTTATATCTATACATCTGCCTAGGTAGCCTATGGTTACATTTTAATCATATTGGTCACTCATACTGTGAACTTAAAACATAAAAATTACAATATAAATATTAAGATTTATCTACACAGAATAACACATAAATGTTTACGTTAATTTCCGAACATAATGTTTAAGATTTAGGTATTAAAAGTGTGACATCTGTGCTTGTGTAATCATTATACAAACTCCAAACAATTCAATTATCAATAAAACATTGTGTTTTGACCCCAATATTTGTTTATTTATGCATGACATTTTGCACATTATGATTTTTGTTCGATTTCAAACTCTTAAACGCTTTCTGGGAAGTTATACGCAAAACTGATGCGTAAACATAATCGGTTTAACGCGACATATGCTCCGGAATAGTAACATAGTCTCAACATACCTTAAATAACCTTTAAATAACTTAGAAATAAATTTTGAAGGGTTTGGTATGGTAAAAACAAGTTTATTAGAGCACAGGGACTATTTGCGACAAACTGCAAAAGTCTGCCAATTCATATAGCAACGTACAATCTGGAACAAGATCATAAGCTAAACGTACCTAAAATACCCTTAACATAGCTTAGAAATAAGTTTTGAGGGGTTCGGTGTGCGAAAATACGCTAATTTGATCACAGGGACTAAAAGCGCCAAACCTACGAAAGTATGCATATGCGTGCATATTTTACGTTTTGACCATATCCGGACATCCAAAAATTTTTGTAATCATTAAAATATCATATTTTAGTGATACGAATGCAAAAATACCCTTCGTTTCGCAATTTGGGTCATTTTCGCGTCTGTTACGATTTCCGTCGTAATTAACCGAAAAATGTAACCGTACAGCCAAACGAACCGACATCCATGACTTTTTTTTAGCATAATTCAAGTTGAATATACTTTAACTTCATTATGGAGCTTGAAAATGGGCTTGACCTGTGTTAGAAGTGCCAAAACGCGACAAAACAAGCACAGGGACTGAAACTGTAAATTTTCAAAAGTTGTTGGTCTGGAGGTCTCATACGAACCGTATGGCCAATACCCTTACGGTCCGTAAGGACCCTCCAGCACATCAGAATCCAGTTTTCTCAAACCCAGCTATTGCAACCTGTTTTGATCATAGTTTTTGCATCTTGTGGGCTTGTTTGTGTGTTCACCAAGCCCCCAAATCAGAGCATAACAAGTGTGTGGTAATGATCATGCCTTGATCAACTCAAAAACACATTGAAATGATCCAATGGCACTTGATTTCCTATATAAACTCAAGTTCACCAACACTTCAACTTACTCATTTGCTTCTTCTTCTCACATCTGCTCTGTTGAGGCTACCACATTAGTTGGAGGCTTCAAATCTGAGTCTTCTTAGTTTTCTTTCCAAGCTTAGGACTCTTGTAAGTGTTCTTTCATGCTTTGTTATTCCTTTCAAGCAAGAAAGTCAAACAGTGTTTGACTTTCAGCTTTGACCATGGTTTGTTCAAGACAAATTTGTTTGAACTTTGCAACGTGAGCTTAATCACCATGGTTATAGTCCCTTACAACTATACCTACTGATTACCACATTGACTAGTCGAAGTGACGAGTCAAAGTTTCGATAAAAATGCACGAATATGTGCGTTTTGCGACGAAACTATTTTCGGGTATCAAAACACTTTGTTTTGATATCAAAACAGTTATCTAACCTAGTTAAACATGTTTTAACATGTTTAACTCATCACTTTTAGTTTAGTGCTTATTTAGGGTCGTAAGTTATGCGGTCTAAACAACCGCTTAGACTTTAGAACCCGAACTATTTGGTCGATCATTAGGATCCGACTAAACACATTATGTGACCATAGTTGTATAGGGAATAACCTTCTGAGGTTATACCTTATGGTCACTTTGTTTAGTTAGTTGTATGACAGGTAGTTTATATGCCTTAGGAAAATGACCAAAATGCCCTTTTGTGCATAATTTGAATTTAAGCATATATAACCAAAGTTTTGACTCCTAAACTGATTATGCAACATAACTAAACATGTTAGGGCATATAATACTTATCATAGGGCTAGTTAGACCATCCGAACGCGCTTTTGCGCAAATGACGCGTTATAGTAGCGTAAACTACCTTAACAGGTCATAAGCACTTAGGATAGGTTCCAATTTAGAATGTAGGCTTTGTTAAACCATATCATATGAGTTCCAATACTCATTTGGTTTACAAGACCTCATTCTATCCTATCTCCCAATTTAGGATCCGATTATTAACATAACTTATATTAGGTGTCGTTTGATTTCCGTGATCCTTCGAGCGTTACCTGGTCTTTATTCCAAGACTATTAAGCAATCTCAAGTGAGTACATAGACCCCTCTTTTTACATGTTTTCAAGGTGATTATGTGAGTGTTTTGGTCAAAAATTACCGAAGCAATTTAGTGATCAAATTAGTTAAGTGAGGTAGTGTGCTAAAATTATGTGTGAAAAATGTGTTAACCAAATTAGTTATGAAAACAGTTTCAGGATACGGCTCAGGATATTGAGCTGTATCTACAATCAAACAATGAGCGAAAATGTAAAGGTTGACACGTGATGTACGAGGAAAGCCCTTGATCAATCTAGATCGCCGGCATAAAACCTCGGGAGCTGGCAATCGCAGCTGCCTTGTTCTTCTATTGCTTCCAATATCAGGATACAGTGCAGGATGTGGTGCGGATCAACTAGGTGTTACAATGTAATTTGATTACAAGTGTTTGTGTGTAGTGATTGTTGAAAGCTAGAAAGCAGAAGTGTTCGAGAGTGTGTGAAAGTTGCGTCGTGCCTTAATCTGATCCGCCCCCATCTATTTATAGTAAAACAAATGTAACTAACTATCCTACATAATCGGGATCCAATGAATATTCCTTAGTCGAACGTTGTAGACCTGGTCTTTCGGGTTCAACGTCTCTCCTTTAACAAATACGCCCGAGTCTTGAGGAGATGGAGTCCATTTGACCGTTGGCAAGTCCCAGTCTTTAACCTGCACGTGATTAATTCAATATACCTCAGGATATCATCCAGGATGTTAGCAATATCCCCGTCCAGTATCCTGACCACAGATAAACAATTAAAAGCAGGATATAGTTTAAGATAAGTATGCTTAGAAAATGACCCATAACAATTGTCCCCAAATATATCGGTTGGGATACCAATCCAACGGATATATTTTAAAAGTTTTATCCATAATTCAAGGCATTTAAAACGAAGCGATGGTCAAGATCACATCATAACCTCCAACGCGCTTTTTGCTCAATGGAAATCCACAATGCCCCTATATCTTCTCTCTTCTTGTTTGAAAAGCCGATATCTCCAACAGAGTCTCTAGGTAATTCCCCATTTCTCATTCACTTTCTATCAATTTTTCTTGGCTTATTCGTAATGGCTGCCGAGACCTTCACCCAGCAGAATCTCCTCAAAAATCCTGAAAAGGAGGTCTGTACTTTCGACAACGCAGACATCACGGCTTTAAGAGCTTCCGGTGCTTTCCCAGATAACACAGTCTTTAGACCGTTCGATCGGTCAATTCGATCAGATGTTTCTTTCACAGATTGGGTTTGCTTTCTAGCATACCACTTTTCACTGGGTCTTCGATATCCCTTTCCTGAATTCATGATGCAATTCTTCCAAACCACTGGCATCTCTTTTGCTCAAACCATGCCCATGGTTTGGAGAGTATTAATCGTACTTAACCAAATCAAAAACCTTCATTGTCCCGACCTCTGCATCGAGGATCTGCCTATTGCTTATCGCCTCCGATCCCATGGCTCTAGCTGGTTCTTGCTTTTCTCGACCTCTAGCAATCCCCTTATTCTTAAAGCCACCAAAAACGAAGACGGATGGTAACGCAAATTTTTCTTTGTCAGACGAGACTCCATTGCTGAGGGTACCAACCTTCCGGTAGAGTGGTTAACCACCGGTAGGGTCATAAATGTTCTTATGTACCTTTAAGTTTCTATCTTTTACTAATATCCTTCTTTTCGATCCTTATGCAGTGAATTTCAAGGAAGTAGCTCCCCCTACCGCTGAATCAGAGGAAAGAATCAAAACTGTTTACCAATTACCTATGATAGACAGGACTTTCACCACACACGTCCCGAGTTCCAGTCAATACTCATCATCTGAAATGTCTGGTAAGGATTACTTTCAAAATAATTAGTTAGTATGAAAAGTAATAATAGTGCAAAACTTTTCCCTTTACGCAGCACCGGCCAAGATCCCTGAAGTCTTTGACCTCGACGAGTTGGACAGTTATTCTGATCAGGTTCAGGTCAAGAAGGAACCTAGTCCCAAGGCCACAGCCTCTTCCAAACCCAGCAGTTCCAAAGCTATCGTCATTCCCAAACCTTCGCCGGCTACTAAGCCCCAAAGTTCAAGTTCCCGTAAAAGGAAAGAGCCTGATACCCCTGTCATTTCTGACACATTTCCTTATGAGAATTATGGGTTCATCGAAGCAAGCTGGTTTATGACTTCCTTTCTTAACCAGGTTAGTATTCTTGAAGCATATCTCGCAGCTTATACCATTCACACGTATTTATCAAAATCGATACCTGTCCTCCTATTTTTTGCAGGGTCTTGAGCGTTTGGTTCATCTATATCAAGAATCCTGCAGGCTCAACAAGACGCTCGAGTCCAAGTTAAAGAAGGCGGAAGTCACGATCTCCGATCAAGGCATAGTTGTTGCCGCTAAATCTCGTCACTACGAGGAGAAATTCAAGGCTATGACTCAAGAACATCAGACCGCTCTCACCAAAGCTACTCTCCAAGCCCAAGCTGATCTTGAAGCTGCCCATGTGCAACATGAACGGGATATGGTCACCTACCGGGAAAGCCTTAAGAGTTCCGTCGTCACTTCTCTCCTCCAAGCCAGGTTGAAGATGGCCCATGAAGCCAAAACATTAGGTTTTGAATTCCCTTCTTGGGATGTTGGTGCCTGGGAGACCAAGCTAAAGAACCTCGGCGGCACTTCTACCAGACCAGCTGCCGAAGAATCTTCCAAAGCAGTTGAAAAAGCAACCGATGCTGAGAAGGATGTTGAGGCGGATCGCAATACGGATGCTGCTGAAATCGTCATGGATGAAGAGGGCACTGCCCCCTAAAGCTTATTTTCTTTAAATTGTTTGAACAATTTTATGTCTTATGAACAATTTTTATTTCTGCATCAAAACAATTTGATAGCCGAAGGTGGATGGGTCCTGGGTTTCAGGATGAAACCTTCGGTTATCAACTAGTATTGCTTATTTCATCTTTCATTTTTCTTGCTATTGTCTTCCGTCTTTCTTAGTACAGATCTTAGCTTTGCAAAATTTCGTACAACTATCTTTTAAAAATATTCTGATCAATATACTCAGAGATATATTATAAAAACTGTTATTAGATAGGACTTCCAAACATTCGTTCAACTTTGTAGAAAGCTTTTTAAAGAGTGAAGAACAGTCCACCTTTCCAAAACCTGTTTTGATAATACTAAAATGATCAAAGTTTCAAACTAGTATTAGTTTCAAATATTTTAATCAAATATTTTGAGAAGTATTTTGAAAATATATTTTGAGAATATGTCCCGAGAATTGATCCTAATCAGGATGTTTAACCTTTTACCAAACCTAGTATTGTCAAAAGCTTAACTATGCAGTCAATCTCGACGAGATCTCGGAGATATCTCGGCGAGATCTCGGTTATCGGTCCTCCAGCAAGTTATCGGTTTAAAATATCGGTTTTTATCTCGGCTCCGAGAATATCGGCGATAATTACCGAGAAAGCGCCAATATTTTGTAAGTTTCATCTCGGTCATCTCGCCGAGAATATCGATTGGGCCCAATTTCACTTATTTTTTCTTAAAACCTGCCTAATCTTGGCCCAAAAAAAAAAGAAGTCACTCCACAGCAGCAAAAAACGACCTCACGCGGACCCCTGGGGTTTCGGAGCTGCATTCGTGTCCGCTGGATGCGCGGGCACGCACGAGTTCAACCAAATTCCAGCTCAGAAACCCATTTTTTGCACCCCCCCTGCACGCGGGCAGGACTTGTGGTAAAACATGTCATAAAGCTACAATGGAGTAGTAAATGCTTTACCTTATAAACACCCACCCACTTTGTCCCCACACCGATGTGGGACAAAGTATTTACCACATTTTGAGACTTTCATTCCCACACCTAGACTTTCTACCACCTCTTGTATATATATAAATATATATATATTTATGCATGATATTAGACTTCTAGTATATATATAGGCTCTAGATATGAATATAAATATAAATATATATATTTATGCATTATATTAGAAATTACCGATATCTCACCGATATCTCATCGCGATAAACGATATCTCATATCTCGGTCCTTGACCGATAACCGATATTTTTCCGCATTAACTGCATAGAAGCTTAAACAATGTTTACAAAGGAAAGATCATACCAGGAATAGGGTATAACCCTATTATCAAACCTCAATCCCTTTGCAACTTTTCCAATGAAGATGTCCCCTGTCCGAGACACTTAGTGCATTAGTTCTGAGCCTTACCCTTTGAGCTTTACATCATTGCCTTGGTAGGAATGTCCCCTGTGTACAATGTCTTCAAATACTTAGAAATCTTCTGGATATCAATCCCCGTTGTATAGACAATTTTTCATGTTACAGGGGTAAAACCCAAGAATGTTCTGGAAATAAATTCCTTGAATTCTGAGGGAAATCCCAAATTTTCGTGCGCTACAGGCGGGAGTGTATAAACTCCAAGACTTAGAAAGGTGAAAACCTTTAAACCTTAGAGAGTATGAAAATACCCTTTCGTGAGAGAGGGTGATCAATCCTCATATACCTTTAGGATTCAGGATATAGCCAATAGTGATGAAATTGTCAGCCACTTTTACATGGACTGGTCCCGCCACCTTGAACTATCCCTGAATAACTTGCGCTCCAGGCGGAGTGTTTAAACCCAATTCGGAAGAAAGGTGAATACCTTTAAACCTGTGAAGGGATCGGGATCCCTTATACGTGAGAGAGGGGGCCAATCCTCTAATCTTCTGAAGTATCCTGAGTGAGCATCCTGGAGCTATATCCCGAAGCATATACTGCAAAACATCCTTAAACTAAGGTGGGTGTTAGCTTGGCTAACACCCCTCCGATGCTTAAGTTAGTATTGGGTTTCAAAGAATAAATTAAACCAAACATATTTAAAAAAGATAGAATTCATACCATCCTGAGTTAGAAATCAAATTCTAAACTCACTTGAAATAAAGTTTAAGGTTTATAGCATTCCAAGATCTCGGTAGCATATCCCCTTCCATATTCTTGAGTCTATATGCTCCTTTCCCTGCTTCTGATTCAACTTCATATGGTCCTTCCCATTTTGGAGCTAGCTTGCCATCGGCAGGATTAGTAGTATTCTGAAAAGCCTTTCTTAACACCCAATCTCCAACCTTAAATCTTCTGGTCCTAATATTCTTGTTATATGCTCTGGATATTCTTTGTTGATATGCTGCCATCCTCAGCCTTGCTACATCTCTTGTCTCATCAATAGTATCCAACTCCTGGCATAGGACTTCAGGATTCTTTTCAGGATCACAGAGGTTGGATCTTGCTGTAGGTACCACCATTTCTGTCGGGATCACTGCTTCTGCTCCAAATACTAAGGAAAACGGGGTTTGGCCTGTTGCATTCTTTACCGTTGTCCTATCAGCCCACAAAACAAAGGGTAATTCTTCTGCCCATCTTCCCTTTTTGGCTCCAAGTCTCTTCTTTAAGTTATTGACAATTATCTTGTTCGAGGATTCTGCTTGTCCATTCGCTTGAGGATGTACCGGAGTAGATGTTATCATTTTGATTCCCCAACTCTTGCAAAAGTCAGTAGTTCTCTTGCTTATAAACTGAGAACGATTGTCATAGATTATCTCGGCTGGTATTCCGAATCTGGTCAGGATATTTCTCTTTATGAAGGATACTACTTCTTGATCCCTGAGTTGGACAAATGCCTCGGCTTCAACCCATTTGGAGAAATAATCTGTCATTGCCAACATAAAAACCTTCCCTCCTGGAGCCTTCGGAAGCTTTCCCACTATATCCATACCCCACTTCATAAATGGCCAAGGGGAAACAATAGGATATAATGGTTCAGCAGGCTGATGCAGTATGTTACTATGTCTTTGACATGCATCACATCTTCGAACATATTCTGTGGCATCTCTCCTCATTGTCGGCCAATAATATCCTGTCCTTAATTCTTTTGAGAATAATGACCTGCCCCCAGTATGGTTACCACAATCTCCTTCATGTATATCCTGAAGTACTTCCTTGGCTTCAGGATCCTCCAAGCACCTCAAATACGGTCATGCAAGAGATTTCTTGTATAAAACATTATTTATAATAGTGAATCGTGATACCTTCATCCTAAATGCCTTAGGATTTTCATTTCTAGGGATGTGTCCTTCTTTGAGATATCTCATGATTGGAGCCGTCCAGGATCTAGGATCCTCTTCAGGATACTCTGCTCCAGGATCCTGAATACCCGCTACTTCTTTATCCGGAGGATTCGTTGCAGGATACAAGACATGTAATATTGGTATTTGGGTTCCTTCTGGTATCTTGATCGATGATCCCAGATTTGCTAAGGCATCGGCTTCAGCATTATCCTCCCTTGGTACCTGTTCAAGTGTAAAAACATCGAAATATCCTGCTAATTTTTTGAGAATATCGAGGTATTCGATTAATTTCTCACCCTTAACTACATAGGATCCATTAAAAGGGTTAGTAATTAACAAGGAGTCAACATATACTTGCAAATTCTTGATACTCATATTCTTAGCCAATTCTAATCCTGCAATTAAAGCTTCATATTCTGCCTCATTATTAGTAGCAGGAAATTCACACCTAATAGGCTGGGGTAATATGTCCCCCTGTGGCGATTTTAGTAGTATACCTAAACCTACACCTCTTATATTGGATGCACCATCAGTATATAACGTCCAGGATCCTGAAGATTCTCCCAACTGTTGAACTTCTAGGTCTACCTCGTCCTGAATATCACTACTGAAATCAGCCACAAAGTCAGCTAAAGCCTGAGACTTTATGGCATTTCTAGGTTCATATACTAAATCATAAGCACTTAACTTTACTGACCACTTGGCCATCCTGCCTGACATCTCGGGTTTCCTAAGCACATTTTTAACAGGATAGTTGGTTTTAACATGGATCCTATGTGTCTCAAAATAATGTCTAAGCTTTGTCGATGCCATGACTAGAGCTAATATCAATTTTTCTAAATGAGAATACCTAGTTTCAGCATCTAACAAACTTTTACTAACATAATAAACAGGATATTGCTGACCTTCATGGTCTTTTATAAGAACGGCACTTACAGCATTCCCTGATACAGCGAGGTATAGGGATAGTGGTTCACCATTTTCAGGCTTCATCAATAGAGGTGCAGTTGAGAGATATCGCATCAAATCCTGCAAGGCTGCTTCATGCTTTGCTCCCCATTCAAATTTCTTATTCTTCTTAAGGATATCATAGAATTCCTTGCATTTTTCCGAGGATCTTGAAATAAATCTATTCAAAGCTGCTACTAGGCCTGTTAACCGTTGTACGTCCTTCATATTAGAGGGTGATTTTATATCCAGGATAGCTTTAATCTGCTCCGGGCTTGCCTCTATCCCCCTTTTTGTCACCATATATCCTAGAAACTTTCCTGCCCCCACTTCGAAATGGCACTTGGCAGGATTCAGCTTCATGTTGTACTGGTCCAGGATATCAAATGCTCCCTTGATATCCTGGAGGTGATCCTCAGCCTTTTTAGATTTTACCACCATATCGTCAATATATACCTCCATGGTGTCCCCCAGCTTATCTTTGAACATCATGTTCACTAATCTCTGGTATGTTGCACCTGCATTTTTCAAACCGAAAGGCATGGCAGTATAGCAATATATACCTGTTGGTGTCATGAAAGCAGTATCCTCCTGGTCCGAAGGCTCCATTTGAATCTGCTGAAATCCTGAGGATGCGTCCATGAACGTTAACATTTCATGTCCAGCAATAGCATCTACCATTGCATCGATATGAGGGAGAGGAAATGGGTGTTTAGGACAAGCCTTGTTCAAGTCCGTGTAGTCTACACAGACTCTCCATTTCCCGTTTTTCTTCTGTACCACAACTACGTTTGCTAGCCATCTTGGAAACTTGACTTCTCTGATCATCCTGGACTTCAACAATCTTTCAACTTCTTCTTGGATAATCGTATTCCGCTCAGGAGCAAATTTTCTTCTTTTTTGCTGAACAGGCTTGAATGATCTGTCAATTCCAAGCTTGTGAGTGATAATGTCTTTGGATATGCCTGTCATATCCTCATGCTTCCATGCAAACGTTGACATCCTGCATTTCAAAAAATTAGTTAACTGCACTTTAATATCCTGAGGGATATTGGTTCCTACGAGCACCGAGATATCAGGATTATCCTGATCCAGGATAATTTTCTTCACATCCTGCTCCGAAGCTTCCAAGGTATCCAAGGCCCGCATCTTTAATTGCTATGCTTGATTAGGCTTGGTTGAAGATTTCATCGAGGATGAATAGCATTCTTTCGCTTCCTGCTGATCACTTTCAACCTTGACAACTCCCCAAGGGGTAGGGATCTTGATGCATTGGTGATATGTTGATGGCACAGCCTTCATATCGTGAATCCATGGTCTTCCCAGTATGATGTTATAGCAGGATAAGGAGTCCATCACACAGAAGCGTTGTATCGAGTTGACCCCTTCAACATATACTGGTAACTTTATCTCCCCTACGGTATTCCTAGCTTCTCCACTGAAACCAACGAGCACAGTGGACTTCGAAGTAATGTCCATCGGAGATATATTAATCCTTTTCAATGTTTCCAGCTGAATTATATTGACAGAACTACCGTTGTCCACCAATATCATGCGTACAAAATGGTTAGCCACATATAATGTTATTACCAAAGCATCATGGTGAGGATCCTGAACAGTATCCCTGTCATCACTATCGAAAGTGATCACTTTATCAGTTGTGAGGGTAGTCATCCTGACTGGTTTGTCTCCCCTTTCACTCTTAGCTTCCTTTGCATGTCTCTTAGCCGCCGAATACGAAGTCCCACAAATGTCGGATCCTCCTGAAATAAAGTTAATTATCTTGGCATCTGCTGGGGGTGATGCTGCTCGTTCAGGATCCTTCTCGGGATCCTGCCCTTTATTCTTCTTTCTTCCCAGTAAGTCCTTCAGATACCCCTTGCTTAACAGGTAACTTATCTCTTTCCTTAGAGCAATGCAATCCTCGGTCATATGTCCTAAGTCTTCATGGAAGGCACACCATTTAGATTTATCCTTCCAATCAGCTTTCTGCTGGTTCTTTCGAGGCCACCTAGCTTTGTCCCCTAAACCCTGCATAGCATACATCAACTCAGGTATATTGACAGAAAAGCAGTATTCAGATAAGTCAGGATATTCTTCAGGATCCTCATCTTCAACAGCATTCACTTTCTTGTTATCATTTCTACCATATGGCTTGGAGTGATATGGCTTATATGAGGATTTTGATTTCCTGTTAGTTGATTCATAGGTTGAGGTAGAATTCATCCTCTCCTGCATCTTCTTGTCATCTTCCAAACGGATATATCTCAAAGCCCAGTTACGAGCTTCGTCGAGATTCCTGCAGGGATTCATTACAAGATCCTGATAAAACTGAGAATCCTTTTGTAATCCCATCTTAAAAGCTTGCACAGCTGTTGCAACATCAAGATGTGGGATATCCAAGGATTCTCGACTGAATTTGTTCACATAATCCCTCAAGGATTCCTGAGGCCCTTGAGTTATCCTGTAAAGATCACTGGTTAGTTTCTCAAAACTTCGACTACAAGAAAATTGACTGTTAAATAAATTAACCAAATGAGCAAACGAAGTAATTGGGTGAGGAGGGACGTTTAACAGCCATTTTAAGGCTGATCCTGTCAGGGTAGAACCGAATCCCTTGCATAAGCATGTTTCCTTGAGATCTGGAGGGATAGGATTGATTTCCATCCGTTCCCTATACTGGGCAATATGCTCCTCAGGATCCGTAGTCCCGTCATACAGTTTCATATTGGGAGTCTGGAATCTCTTTGGGATTTCAGCATCACAGATAGGATACGCAAAGCGGGATATCCTGTGGCTATCTTGGGATACTTCCGGAATTGGGTGGACCACTCCAGGTACGCTGGATATCATGTCCTTCAATTTCTGGAGCTCCCTAGTAAATGTTGACGTCATACCTGCATCCTGCAAAGAGCCATTGTTGTTAGTAGCAAGAATATTATTATTTGACACATTACCGGTCTGAGGATTTTGGCCATATCCTGAAGCATATCCTGAACTCCTCACAGTCGACATCCTGACCGAGGAGGGTATCTCAGGGGTACGATTCTGAGAATGGCTTGGGACGATATTCCCCCTGTTATCCTCAGTATAAACTGCGGAACTGAAATTCAAAGCCCTGGGCTGTATGGGAGTGACAGTTTCTTCAGCAGGTATACTCGAGCTAGCTTTTAAGAGTTGTATTTCTCTTAATAGCATTTGGTTAGTTTCCTGTTGCTGCCTCATTTGTTCCTGCACACTTCCAAATAAAGTTAGAATTTCATCATTAGAGGCTAAAACGGGAGCATATCCCTGAACACTCCGAGTAGGGATAACATCTTGAGGTTGTGAAGAAAATGGCATCCTTGGAGGAGGTGGTGGAAGCACCGAACCGGTAGTAGCAGAGGTTGCAGCGGACATAGTGGAGGAGCTCATGTTTGATCTTGAGGCCATTGTAAACAATGTGGCAAAAAGTTTTGAAAATAGAAAACCGATTAACGATTTCACAAAGATTTTTAGTAAAAGTAGCACCACTTGCCCCACGGTGGGCGCCAAATTGTTTTGGTCAAAAATTACCGAAGCAATTTAGTGATCAAATTAGTTAAGTGAGGTAGTGTGCTAAAATTATGTGTGAAAAATGTGTTAACCAAATTAGTTATGAAAACAGTTTCAGGATACGGCTCAGGATATCGAGCTGTATCTACAATCAAACAATGAGCGAAAATGTAAAGGTTGACACGTGATGTACGAGGAAAGCCCTTGATCAATCTAGATCGCCGGCATAAAACCTCGGGAGCTGGCAATCGCAGCTGCCTTGTTCTTCTATTGCTTCCAATATCAGGATACAGTGCAGGATGTGGTGCGGATCAACTAGGTGTTACAATGTAATTTGATTACAAGTGTTTGTGTGTAGTGATTGTTGAAAGCTAGAAAGCAGAAGTGTTCGAGAGTGTGTGAAAGTTGCGTCGTGCCTTAATCTGATCCGCCCCCATCTATTTATAGTAAAACAAATGTAACTAACTATCCTACATAACCGGGATCCAACGAATATTCCTTAGTCGAACGTTGTAGACCTGGTCTTTCGGGTTCAACGTCTCTCCTTTAACAAATACGCCCGAGTCTTGAGGAGATGGAGTCCATTTGACCGTTGGCAAGTCCCAGTCTTTAACCTGCACGTGATTAATTCAATATACCTCAGGATATCATCCAGGATGTTAGCAATATCCCCGTCCAGTATCCTGACCACAGATAAACAATTAAAAGCAGGATATAGTTTAAGATAAGTATGCTTAGAAAATGACCCATAACAGTGAGTACATAGTCCCCTCTTTTACTGCTTTCAAATATTTTGGGGTGATATACATGTGCCTACTTGTTACTTTCATGCTTTTCATGACATATACTTGCTATGTTCAACTAGTACACATATAGTACATGATTTCAATTATGCTTTGCTATGTATGTTGACTGAGCATGCTAGCACATTGATTTCATAGATACTTTTGCTGCACATGTTTACTCAGCATATGGGCACATTGATTTACATTACATTTCCGCTGCATATGTTTACTCAGCATATGGGCACATTGATTTACATTACATTTATGCTTCGTATGTTTACTTAGCATACTTAGTACATGGTTTTACATGACATGCTTACATTGGTTATGACATTTGGTATGTTTAACGCGACAAAAATACATTCATTAACATTGATCACGCCGCTCGGTAGTATGTAGTAGTACCATAGGACTTGACAAATCCCGTTCCCGGCTTCCTAGGTTTGTTTGGAAGTAGGGAATGACAGAATCTGTTATACATAATTGATAAACCTTTAACTTGTTAAGGGTTTATCCGACAGTCTCAAGGCTTGAATGTATGCGATAAACATTACTACATAAATGTTTGTATCCATAAAACATTGATTTTGCAAAACATAACCTTTTATTTAAATTATGGTTTATTCAAAGACATTGATTTGTACATGACATTTGGTTTCACATGACATTTGATTATACATGACAATATACCTATGGTTTGAGTAAATACTTTTTATTCACCATTCATAACATTTGGTTATACATTGACTTTATACATATGGTTTGAGTAAATTCTTTTTACTTGCTATACAAGACATTTGATTATACAACACATGGTTTACACTTGACATTGGACATTGTTTACATATAACATTTTGACAATTGGTTAACAAGACATTTTTTGTGGTTATTTATTAAGTGGTTTAAATAACGAGGTGTGCGTAATATGATAAAAGAATGGTGGATACGCCACTGGTACTTCCTATATATAAGTGCTTTTATGATATTACATATCGTAGCGTTATCTAAACCACTTCGACAAAGACAAGGACATGAAACATTTTATACAAAGACATGACAAGACTGTGACACCCCCAAAAATCCACACGCGGAGTATCACCGCTTGGAGGCGTGACTGACCAGGATCAAACCACTAATCATATTGAACAAGCAAGTAATTAATTGTAAAAGTCCAACCAACATGATTAGTGTCCAAAACAACCATAGTTTAAGTTATGAGCGGAAGCATAATGTTTAAAACCAAATCATAAGTTTAAATATCCAATGTTTAACATGGCACACAGTTGTCCATGTCCCACAACGACTCTTCCTTGTGCAAGCTCCAGCTAAGAACCTATTGACCTGCAAAGCATGTAGTAGCGAGTCAACAATAGTGTTGAGCGAGTTCACAGTTGGGTGTTGGTTTTAGTTGTTCCAAAAATAGTTCCTTTAACTGGCATCCCTACCGTGGGGTTTACCCCATATTTGAAAACGTGATTTGTTTAACCCATTAACTCTGGCAATCCAGCCGTGGGGGCTACCCCATGATAGTTATCTGGTATTTCGGCCGTGGGGGCTACCCCATGATAGTTATCTGGCATTTCGGCCGTGGGGGCTACCCCATGTATACACTAGACTCGTTACCATATCGACTGCTGACTAAAGTCATGTTTAAGTGCCCTGAACTGTCAATGTCAATCATCATTGACGTGCCCAGATCCATTAGTTCACGCCCGTCCTCTGCGGCACGGTGTGAGGCTTATCAGACCTAAATAGCGCTATCTAACAAATGACCTGCTCACCATTGGCCCGGCGATTAAGTCGATATAAAATAGGAGGGACTTCGTGATAGAGTTTTGGTCTAGTAAAGTTATCTGTCCGTGAGGACGAGGAATTACATTCCTGAACCAGTACTGTCCTACCCAAGAAAGGACGAGGAATCCATGTTCCTTAACCCCATTCCCAACCCTTGGGAATCCCACGCTTTGTAGAAAGTGTGAACTCACCTTGGTTTGCTCGGCAGATACACAGAAAGGTCAAGTCTAGATGCTAGTGGTCAACCACGTCCTAACATGGTTATCATACATGTCAGGTTTAGGTTCAAGTAAAGCACGTATTTTTACACATAGTCGAACATGTTATTATCATGCATTGATCATGGCAAACACGTATAACACATTAGCAGTCAACCTCATAACATACTAATCACTTGTACGATTTAATAGATTGGGCTCGCACAAGTCGATAAGCCTTGTGCGATCCACCCGTTGAAGCCCAACAATACCCGGCCCATAAACCAAAAGCCCAAATACATTGGTGTACATACACACGGCCCAACATATAAGTAAATAATCCATCTTATGCGATCCATGCATCTTGTGTGACCAGTCTTGTTACCCAGCCCAATATATATAAACTCCCATCCATGTATACGGCCCATTGGAACAAATACTCATTTAATGGATTATTAACCTATCAAGATAGTAAGATATTAACTAACTTTTATTATGGTCATCATCCTCAAGTAATCATGTAATCAATTAATATGATCATAACAACTTCCTGTTATCATATATCTAATGATCAGTTCATTATCCTGCTCTAATAATTTTGCCCATATTAAAAGTACATCTAAGGCTTATTATCAGACATAGTTCACATATACAACCATATCATTAATCGACCACAACTTGTTCCAATAATCTGTCCATCAATTAAATGCTATCATTGTCCATCATGTTAATCGGCCCAACTTGCAACTTTATTATTAGGTAATATCATCAACAGTAACCGTACAAACATGGCACAACATCAATTATAAGTTAAATCAATCCAATTACCATTCCTCATGCAAGGAAACAGAACTAATTATATCACAAGGAACTTTATAATTCTAACAAACCACTTCATTCATAAAGCATAGTTATCGTATATACATACATCGATAATAATAAATTTCACATGTTAGGCTATCAACAACCACATGCCAACTGACAACTTTCTTGCAATTTGAAACATAATGGCCGACACATGAAGTAATCATTATAATTTGGTTGCACTATCAATACTTATCACATATATCAAAGCAAATAGTGATATAATAATATTGCTAATCTAACACTCGATCCACCAGGAGAATGCCTCGAGGGGGGGGGGGGCTCCTCTGCCGTCGCCATCTAGAGAGGTGTAGGGTTTCCATGTTTTCATAACCCTAATACGCAGATCATGTGTGTATATAAGCTAAGCCAAAGGCCGGCTCCAAATGCAAGATTTACTTACTTGGGCTCCCCTAAGCCCAAACGTGGCTATACATAGTTCTAGGTGTGTGTGTATATCGGCCCACATGTGCCAACTGTTACTCATAGCCGACCCCAAATAAATAACCACTTGGGCTCTACCAAGCCCAATCGTAAATTCAGTATATAAGGTGTGTCCATTTTTGGGCATTGGTTATAGAATTCATTCTAGGATATCCTGTGCGTATGGGCCGAAGGGGTGTGTGTTATGGACAAGATGTGCAGCCTATAAGCTTGTGCGATTACATTGCATATATTACACACATTCACATAACATGTAGCACTTATTCGTTAATATCAACGTCTCAAATAAATCAACCAAGTCATATAATCACATAACGTTCACACAGGTTACATCAACGTACAAAGAGAGGTTCTAAAACACGAGTTGTCACATTATCCCCAAGTTGAAAGAAATTTCGTCCCGAAATTTGGTACGTACTCACTGAGGAAGCTAGTTAAGTTGCATGGTTTTTCCTGGTTTTCCTGGGGTGTCACATCCTCCCCCCGTTGATCTGGAATTTCGTCCCGAAATTCCGTAGCTTCAGCCTCAGTAGTGGTTGTACTGTTTGCGAATAGTTGGGGATACTTTTGTTTCATCTGATCTTCGCGTTCCCAGGTGAACTCTGGGCCGCGACGTGAGTTCCAACGAACTCGAACGAGAGGTATTCTAGTACGCTTGAGGACCTTAACATCCCGGTCCGTGATTTCGACTGGTTCCTCGACGAATCGCAACTGCTCGTCGATAGTGAGCTCCTTCAAAGGAACTATGTGGGTCTCATCTGACAGACACTTCTTCAGATTTGACACATTGAAAACGTTGTGAACTGCACTGAGTTCTGCTGGTAATTTCAGTTTATAGGCCACCTTGCCTATTTTCTCAATGACTTCGAAAGGTCCAACGTATCGTGGGTTAAGTTTGCCCCGTTTACCAAAACGAACCACACCCTTCCAGGGTGAAACTTTGAGTAGTACACGCTCCCCAACCTGGAGCTCTAGTGGTTTTCTGCCCTTATCGGCGTAGACTTTCTGAGCAATTAGCTGCCGCCATTCGTTGTCGTATCTGAGCAATTCGCTCTTGTTGTGTCTACCACAAGTTCTGGACCAGTAATCTGACTATCCCCCACCTCTGCCCAACATAGAGGTGACCGGCATTTACGCCCGTATAATGCCTCAAACGGAGCAGCTTTAATGCTGGTGTGGTAGCTATTATTGTACGAAAATTCCACAAGTGGCAGATGCTTTTCCCAGCCGTTGCCAAAGTCAATTACACATGCCCTAAGCATGTCTTCTAGGGTCTGGATGGTGCGTTCAGACTGCCCATCCATTTGCGGGTGATAAGCTGTACTCATATCTAATCTTGAGCCAAAGGACTTGTGCATTGCTTGCCACAGTTCTGATGTAAAACGTGCATCTCGATCCGAGATAATAGAGATGGGCACCCCGTGCCTCGAGACAACTTCCTTAAGATACACGTCTGCTAGGGTGGAGAACTTATCCGTTTCCTTGATAGCCAGGAAGTGAGCAGACTTTGTGAGTCGATCCGCGATCACCCAAATAGTATCGTTACGACGTTGCGATCTAGGCAGGCCAGTAACAAAATCCATGGAAATTTGCTCCCATTTCCATTGTGGTATCTCTGGTTGTTGAAGTGGGCCTGAAGGTTTCTGGTATTCCGCCTTGACTCTCGCACAAGTCAAGCACTTGCTAACGTAAGTTGCTATGTGGGCCTTCATGCTAGGCCACCAATACGTAGTTTTGATATCGTGGTACATTTTATCCGAACCAGGATGTACCGAGTAGCGAGACTTGTGTGCCTCATCCATCACAAGCTCTCGTAGGTTGCCATAAAGTGGGACCCAAATGCGTCCTGTGACGTAGTAAGCACCGTCTTCCTTCTGTTCTAAGCGTTGCCTTGAGCCGCGTAGGGCTTCAGCCCTGACGTTTTCTGGTTTCAATGCTTCTACCTGAGCATCTCGTACCTGAGAAGGGAGATTAGACTGTATAGTGAGTTGTAGGGCTCGTACGCGCTTAGGCGCAGTGTCCTTTCGACTGAGGGCGTCGGCCACAACATTGGCTTTGCCCGGGTGATATCTGATCGAGCATTCGTAGTCATTCAGTAGCTCGACCCATCGTCGCTGTCGCATATTGAGTTCCTTCTGTTTGAAGATGTGCTCGAGGATCCTGTGGTCAGTGTAGATGGCACATTTGGTACCGTACAGGTAATGTCGCCATATTTTAAGTGCAAAAACAACAGCTCCCAGCTCTAAATCATGTGTAGTGTAGTTCTTTTCATGAACTTTGAGTTGGCATGAGGCGTAGGCTATAACTTTATCCCACTGCATCAATACGCAACCAAGACCCTGAATGGATGCATCGCAATAAACCACGAAGTCGTCTGTACCCTCTGGCAATAAAAGGATAGGTGCACTGCAAAGTCTATCCTTTAAGTGTTGAAATGCTAATTCCTGTGCATTTCCCCATCGAGAAACAACGCCCTTCTGTGTTAGTGAGGTGAGAGGTTGTGCAATCTTGGAAAAATCCTTAATAAACCTCCTGTAGTAACCTGCCAAGCCCAAAAATTGGCGAATTTCCGTTGGTGTACGAGGTGCAGGCCAGTTCTTAATCGAGTCTACCTTAGATGGATCCACATGGATCCCATCCTTGTTCACCACATGGCCTAAGAAATGGACTTCACACGAAGCCATAAGTCGTATTTTGAAAACTTGGCGTACAATTGTTCTGCTCGGAGGAGTTCCAAAATGTGTCGTAAATGCTGCTCGTGTTCCTCCTGACTCTTAGAATAGATCAGGATGTCGTCGATGAAAACAATAACGAACTTGTCCAGGTAAGGCTTGTACACTCGATTCATCAACTCCATGAAGACCGCAGGTGCGTTTGTCAGCCCAAAAGGCATGACCAAGAATTCATAGTGTCCATAACGAGTTCTAAAGGCTGTTTTGGAGACGGCCTCTTCTCGGACTCTCAGCTGGTGATATCCTGATTTCAAATCAATCTTAAAAGCTCGACCCTAGCAGCTGGTCGAATAGATCGTCGATGCGTGGAAGAGGATAGCGATTTCTTCACCGCCACCTTGTTGAGTTCTCGATAGTCGATACACATACGGAAGGTACCGTCCTTCTTCTTCACAAACAAGACTGGAGTTCCCCATGGCGAAGAGCTAGGACGAATAAAACCCTTATCCAAGAGTTCTTGTAGTTGCGTAGAGAGTTCTTCCAACTCTGATGGGGCTAAGCGATAAGGTGCACGAGCTATAGGTGCCGCTCCAGGAGCTTGTCACCATGAATTACCAAAGGTTCTTAACCAGCACGAGGAATGTGGACGATCTTTTCTTTGCAAAGAATCCCTGCTCGATGTTGAGGTAGCTAATCCATACCAATATCGATGTTAAAACCATCACAACGTTGGGGTCATTCCTAGTATCACCCTGACCAATCACGAACACTTGACCCCTGGCACCATTGCCGTCGTTATTACCCCCATTGTTGCCTCCATTATTGTTCCCGTTTCCTTGGTTGTGGTTCTGATTCTGGTTCAACTATGGGCAGTGTCTCATGAAGTGACCTTCAGCACCACACTGATAACATCCCTTGTTACCCTGTTGTTGCTGCGGATTCTGTGGAGCTTGTGGCTGCTATTGTCGGTTCTGGTTTGCAGGACGTGAGCTTCTACAATCTTTGGCTCCATGACCAAGCTTGTTGCATCTCTGACAATGATCTTTGTTGCACGATCCGCTGTGGTGCAATTTACATCGATTGCACTTAGGGTGGTTTCCCCTGTATCCACCCTGACTTCGATTACCAAAAGACTGCTGCCTGGGCTCCTGTACTCATCCGTTTTTCGCTGCTGCGACTGAGACTGAACCGAAGTGGAACCCTTGCTCGAATTTCCATCCCACTTGCGTTTGTTGTCACTGGGAGCATCCGAAGTAGTTGTAGCAGCATTAATACGTTTCGGCAGTTTATTCTGTTCTATCGCCTGATCTGAGAGACGTTGAGCAAGACGAGTAATATCCTGGATGGTTGCAAGGTTAGCCGATGTCACATGACTTTGATTTTCTTGTACTAAGCCTTTGAGGTACAGCTCAATGCGCTTGATGGAAGGATCCACCATAGTTGGACATAACACTGCCAGTTCGTTGGATCATTTCGTGTACACTTCTATCTCTGACCCCGTCATCTTCAGGTTAAAGAACTCCACTTCCAGTTTGTGGATGTCATCACAGTTACAGTATTCTCACTTGATCAGCTCCTTAAAATCATTGCATGGGGTGGCATTAGCAGCCGCCAGCCCCAGCATCTGAACTTGCGCGTGCCACCAAGTTAGCGCAGTGCCTTCGAGAGTACCAGGGGCGTACTTCACCCTACGAGCCTCAGGGCATTCACACATCTCGAATACAAACTCGAGCTTTTCAAACCAATGGAGGAGTCCAACTGTTCCTTCAGTGCCACTGAAAGTATTAGGACGACAGTCCATGAACGTCTTGAATATGCATACAGGTGGCTGAGCGTTCTGACCTTGTTGCGCGAGGAAGGAAAGACTGGGTTAAGCGCGATAGTTGGATCATGAGAGTAGGATATAACATCCTAGGTTAGGTTCGGAATAGCAGGTTATACCTCCTGCCTGAGCGGCTGCGAGTGCTGCCGTAACTTGTTCGTTGATAAGAGCCGTCAGCTGGCTTGAGTTAGGTTCACACGTTCCCTCATGATCTTCACATCGAAGGAAACACAAATTGGAAAGGTTTCGCGAATGTGTGTAAGTGTGGAGTAACAGAAGGAAGCAAGCACACATGTGTTTTCAAACTATAGTTGCTACGTTTATCTAAGCATACCATAAGCAAAGTTCTATGTAATCTAGCTAGTAGGCAATAAAACATAAACCATATCACCTAGAATGTCGAGCCTTGCATGTGGAGTGAAGTCTCGTTGTGGATCGTAGAGCACTGTACAGGTTATAGTATGGTTTTAACAAAAACGTTTTCCCTTATTAAAACCAAGTTCTCTATAACCAATGGCTCTGATACCAATCTGTCACACCCCCAAAAATCCACACGCGGAGTATCACCGCTTGGAGGCGTGACTGACCAGGATCAAACCACTAATCATATTGAACAGGCAAGTAATTAATTGTAAAAGTCCAACCAACATGATTAGTGTCCAAAACAACCATAGTTTAAGTTATGAGCGGAAGCATAATGTTTAAAACCAAATCATAAGTTTAAATATCCAATGTTTAACATGGCACACAGCTGTCCATGTCCCACAACGACTCTTCCTTGTGCAAGCTCCAGCTAAGAACCTATTGACCTGCAAAGCATGTAGTAGTGAGTCAACAATAATGTTGAGCGAGTTCACAGTTGGGTGTTGGTTTTAGTTGTTCCAAAAATAGTTCCTTTAACTGGCATCCCTGCCGTGGGGGTTACCCCATATTTGAAAACGTGATTTGTTTAACCCATTAACTCTGGCAATCCAGCCGTGGGGGCTACCCCATGATAGTTATCTGGCATTTCGGCCGTGGGGGCTACCCCATGATAGTTATCTGGCATTTCGGCCGTGGGGGCTACCCCATGTATACACTAGACTCGTTACCATATCGACTGCTGACTAAAGTCATGTTTAAGTGCCCTGAACTGTCAATGTCTATCATCATTGACGTGCCCAGATCCATTAGTTCACGCCCGTCCTCTGCGGCACGGTGTGAGGCTTGTCAAACCTAAATAGCGCCATCTAACTAATGACCCGCTCGCCATTGGCCCGGCGATTAAGTCGATATAAAATAGGAGGGACTTCGTGATAGAGTTTTGGTCTAGTAAAGTTATCTGTCCGCGAGGACGAGGAATTACATTCCTGAACCAGTACTGTCCTACCCAAGAAAGGACGAGGAATCCATGTTCCTTAACCCCATTCCCAACCCTTGGGAATCCCATGCTTTGTAGAAAGTGTGAACTCACCTTGGTTTTCTCGGCAGATACACAGAAAGGTCAAGTCTAGATGCTAGTGGTCAACCACGTCCTAACATGGTTATCATACATGTTAGGTTTAGGTTCAAGTAAAGCACGTATGTTTACACATAGTCGAACATGTTATTATCATGCATTGATCATGTCAAACACGTATAACACATTAGCAGTCAACCTCATAACATACTAATCACTTGTACGATTTAATAGATTGGGCTCGCACAAGTCGATAAGCCTTGTGCGATCCACCCGTTGAAGCCCAAAAATACCCGGCCCATAAACCAAAAGCCCAAATACATTGGTGTACATACACACGGCCCAACATATAAGTAAATAATCCATCTTATGCGATCCATGCATCTTGTGCGACCAGTCTTGTTACCCAGCCCAATATATATAAACTCCCATCCATGTATACGGCCCATTGGAACAAATACTCATTTAATGGATTATTAACCTATCAAGATAGTAAGATATTAACTAACTTTTATTATGGTCATCATCCTCAAGTAATCATGTAATCAATTAATCTGATCATAACAACTTCCTGTTATCATATATCTAATGATCAGTTCATTATCCTGCTCTAATAATTTTGCCCATATTAAAAGTACATCTAAGGCTTATTATCAGACATAGTTCACATATACAACCATATCATTAATCGACCACAACTTGTTCCAATAATCTGTCCATCAATTAAATGCTATCATTGTCCATCATGTTAATCGGCCCAACATGCAACTTTATTATTAGGTAATATCATCAACAGTAACCGTACAAACATGGCACAACATCAATTATAAGTTAAATCAATCCAATTACCATTCCTCATGCAAGGCAACAGAACTAATTATATCACAAGGAACTTTATAATTCTAACAAACCACTTCATTCATAAAGCATAGTTATCGTATATACATACATCGATAATAATAAATTGCACATGTTAGGCTATCAACAACCACATGCCAACTGACAACTTTCTTGCAATTTGAAACATAATGGCCGACACATGAAGTAATCATTATAATTTGGTTGCACTATCAATACTTATCACATATATCAAAGCAAATAGTGATATAATAATATTGCTAATCTAACACTCGATCCACCAGGAGAATGCCTCGAGGGGGGGGGGGCTCCTCTGCCGTCGCCATCTAGAGAGGTGTAGGGTTTCCATGTTTTCATAACCCTAATACGCAGATCATGTGTGTATATAAGCTAAGCCAAAGGCCGGCTCCAAATGCAAGATTTACTTACTTGGGCTCCCCTAAGCCCAAACGTGGCTATACATAGTTCTAGGTGTGTGTATATCGGCCCACATGTGCCAACTGTTACTCATAGCCGACCCCAAATAAATAACCACTTGGGCTCTACCAAGCCCAATCGTAAATTCAGTATATAAGGTGTGTCCATTTTTGGGCATTGGTTATAGAATTCAGTCTAGGATATCCCGTGCGTATGGGCCGAAGGGGTGTGTGTTATGGACAAGATGTGCAGCCCATAAGCTTATGCAATTACATTGCATATATTACACACATTCACATAACATGTAGCACTTATTCGTTAATATCAACGTCTCAAATAAATCAACCAAGTCATATAATCACATAACGTTCACACAGGTTACATCAACGTACAAAGAGAGGTTCTAAAACACGAGTTGTCACATTATCCCCAAGTTGAAAGAAATTTCGTCCCGAAATTTGGTACGTACTCACTGAGGAAGCTAGTTAAGTTGCATGGCTTTTCCTGGTTTTCCTGGGGTGTCACAAAGACATTGTTTTACAAATGACATATTTCATACAAATTCATTTTCACTTGGTTATTTATTTAACCATGCATTATTCTTTTATATCATCTAAATTTCATATCGATTTGCATATGATTTTATAAAAGAAAACACTTTTAAAGGTTCATGACTACTTTTGTTAAACACTTCTTTTAACTACAAGTCATGAATCCTTCATCAACAAAACCTATGTATCTCACAAGCATTTTTATGCTGACGTACCTATTTTCACATGTGTTTCAGGAGCTAATGTTTGATGACGATCGTGACACACTTAGGCGGACTCGGGCCTTAGTGACTTAAAATGAAGCAAGAACAGTTTAATTTACGTGATGTTTCTGTTATTTCCAAGACAATGTAAACAATTAAATAAATAAAACCACACTTCAAGTACTGATGTGCGTTAGGTGTATATGTAGGTTTAAGTATATTTTAAGCCCTTTTACACTTTCTTTAGCCAAGTTTTAAATTTATAAAACAAGATATTTACTAACACTAAACACACATATGGGCAAGTGCACCCATCGTGAGCGTAATATAGTGTTGGCAAGATAACGAGGTCGTCCAAGGACACAAGAGCTTTTAGTACTGTTTTATCCTCAACGTCTAATCAAATCAAAAGTTTAGAAAAATGTTTTAAACTAAGAAAATAAAAACTAACTAAAATGCTGAAAATAAAAATAAAAATAAAAACAGATAGACAAGATGAATCACTTGGCTCCGACTCGTGTTTAGTGTAACCTTTGATTATTTCCGCACTTTTGCACTATTTAAGAGATTATCTTAGTTATTGTAGTAGGCCCCTCTTTTGGAGGTGACGTTACCCTCAACCCAGTAGTTTGAGTCAGCAAGGATACAATCCTAAAGGGTCGGATTATTGAAAGATAATTAATTAAGTTATTAATGCATAATGTGGTAGGCCCCACTTTTGAAGGCGACGTTACCCTCGGCTAAGTAGTCTGAGTCAGCAGGGATACAGTCCTAAGTAGCCAGGTTAAAGTATTAATAGTAGTTTAAATTATGAGGGGATCAAAGAGTTTGGACCCCCGCCATCCAATACCGTTAAGTATTGAAGGAGGTCCTACTAAATTTGACCCAGGTCCTTTGCAGGATCTATACACTGAACAATGGCAAGACTTTTACCAAACCGTTCCCTTAGCCCCCGACCAGGTAGCCAACATACCTCCATATAGACCATGGAGATATGAATGGTGAAAATCTTTTATTTTATATAGACATTAAAATAATGCCAAGACACCACGGACAAACGATAAGGAAAAATCACCTTCAACATAAGAAACTAGTTATTAAAGTCATTAATACATGACCAATTAAAAAGTGCAAAAAGATTAAAAATAAAAAGTATTACACTAGACACTTTGTCTTCACCAAGTGATGTAAGAGACTTAGGCAAACATGGCCTTGATTGTCAAGAACTCTTACGATCAATCTTGGATCCCGAGACGACTCACACACTCTATGATGGACAATGGATGATGGTGGTGGATGATGGTGTTATGGTGATGGTGGGTGGTGGGTGAAGTGTGAGAGAGGTGGTGTGTCAAGGGATGGTTTGAGCTTGAGCCAAGCACTCCTTCTGTGATTATACACCTTGGTTCATTAGTTATCCAATTAATATGCATGTTTCCGTTAATTGCTCGTATGTTGACCATTATGCCCTTATTACTTTAAAACATGATTTTTGGAAATGTAAAAGAGTAGAAACTTTAATTACTGATATATAAACTTGTATACAAAGTTTGACATCAATTTGACTTGTAGATTAAGAGTTATGCTCATTATCGCAAATTTAAAGCTTTATGGTAATAAAACGGCGTAATTAGTGTATAGCCTAGTTAAGCCTACTTTTTGGTACCAAATCTTTTACCCACTGATGCAATATATTATTTTGGGATTTTTAAAGATTTTTAATTAATTTTAGGCTGAGCATAACTCATAGTCGTAGACTTAATCCGGTAATTGTCGGTTTTGCCCTTACGAGCCATAAAATGAGTTTTACATATCTAAACGACTCCAAACCTTTTGCTACTGATCACATATGATAAATAAATTATTTTAAGCCTTCTGGAAATATAAAAATATCAGATTTAAGTATCGAACCCGGAAATGGCCTTTAATCACCTTATTAAGCGTTTTTAACGCAAAGTATGTATCAAAATTATATTGGACATACCCGGGTTGATACCTACTGATATATGAGGCAAATTATAATATTTTAACAGTAAACAAAGGTTGATAAACTCAGACTTCAGTTTTGAGCCTTTCGGCTTATGTGAAATTACCAAAGTACCCCTACGGGGCATAGTTTGGTTAAAAATGATAAGTTTCACATATATGCTTTATCCTACTGATATAACTTACAAATTATGTATTTTTGCTGATGACATCAGGCCTGTAACTCAAGTTATCACTTAAACCCTTTTATAAAATTTTAAATGACCAAACTACCCCTACGGGGCCTAGTTTGTGTTTAAACACGGTTCGGGCATAATGAAAGACACCTTACTGATGTCACAACATATTTGAGACATAATTAACTTAGGAAACCTGTATATAGCTCTCATGAATACCCGTCACGCTTATTACGCGTACGGTTCGGTTTATGTAACAAGTTTACATAAATTAGCCGAAACGGGTTAAACCTTATCGGTTTTATCTCAAAATCCAGAATGTGGATAATAAACCCATATTAAACAAGTCTTCAAACTTGTCGGGTCTAAATCACATTCTATCCGGTCTTCGCTTAATCGTGCGTACGAACCGTATCTTTGAAACTAGCCGGTCTAAGCTTAAGCTTAATTAAAGACCCGTTAGGATTCTAATAGGTTATTATAAAACCTTCGTTCCAGATTAGGAGGACCAGTAAAAGCTACGTGCATTTTGCTAATTGTGAATTATACTTTTCTCAGGTAAATACTTTTAACTTATTTTCCCTATACGGGCTTGGGTTACGGTATATAGCATACCGCTTGATCGGGCATCAAATCTCCACCGTTAAGTGGGTAGTTGAATAATTTGATCGGCTCGTTTAAACAGTCTTGTTACTTAAAGCCTTTGGGGGGTTAATGACCGTGTCCCGGATATCCTCGGCATAATTTTACGAAATGGCCATGACTTAAGCGCGGGGTGTAGGCGTACACCCGTCAGCGCACAAAAGAACATTGTGGTGTGTCTATTGATCTTTAACCCGGACAAGATCCGGGCTACTGAACGCACAAGGAACATGTAATTCGTTCACAAGATTATAATATTAAATAATTCTCCCAAGTTAAATAAAATGTTTATGCCATGTGCATCCAAACCAATTTTCAATCATTTTCCAAAATGAGTCAGTTGAATGTATTTACCAGTGTAAACTGACGTATTTTCCCAAAAAGATTAAATGCAGGTACTAAGCGAAATTCGCTGGGATTTCTCCTTAGCATCATTAGAAGTCTCGCAAGCTTAAGATGCTTGAAGTCTGTTGAACCATTAATACTATTTTATTTCGATCCATCTGTGGATAAACTTCCGGATATAGTGACTTTGATATTACAATATTAAATTCGGTTGTATTATATCTTTTAAATTGCTTCCGATGTGCATATTAAATATTGTGTTGTTTGACTATTATGTTGCCAACCACGTCACGATACTCCCCCACCGGGCCCACCGGTGACACGTGGAAATCGGGGTGTGACAGGTTGGTATCAGAGCCAACACTGAGCGAATTAAACACTAGCCTTTTGTGTTTAATCTCAGTTACACAATTGCACAATTCTAAACTTTCAAGTCTAGACATATAACATAGGACAAATTCCACCTTGTTTGTGTTGTCCTTTATTTTGCATGTATTTTTGTATTGTTATCTTATATTGTATTGACAGGACAAAATGCCTCCAAGATTTTTCCGTAGAAGAGGACGAGGAAAGGGGCAGATCACTGCCCCCAACGACAACGAGGCAGGACCTTCAAATGTTCGAGCTCCGTCGACCACGGAGAGTGACGATCCACGCCAAAACAGAAGAAACCTATTTGAGCCGGCTAGACGGTCGGTCTCACATAGCTCGACACCTCCGGTCCAAAACCCATATGGGCCACAGCCAGACTATGAGCCCGACAACCCTCAACCGTCATATATACCGTTGCAGCGATCTCTATCGCATCATTCGTTTGGTGACCCTACACCTGCATTTCGGGGCCGGTTTAATCCGGTAGGCTACGTCCAGGAACCCGTGGGTTTTAACCCACTGGGGCCAGACGATCACTTCTCCGGTGATAATGCGGATGACATGGACGAGGATACGGACCCCGTCGAGCCTGCAAGTGGTACTCCGAACCACCCGATAGAGATCTCGGACGGATCTTCGTTTCACGGATCACCCTATGTTGGTCCAGACAGCTTCCAAGCCATGTTCACTCGGCACGAGTGGTATTATACACCTCCTCACCATTCGTCGCCTCATCATCAGCAGCAGGAACAGGAACAGGATCCCTCTGAGGATTCCAGATTCGTGGCAGTCATGCCACCACCTCCACCACCGCCAGTGCAACCGGCACCGCCGCAACCGCCGAGGCGAAGGAGAACCGGTGCGCGCATGTCGTCACGAGCAGGGGAGTTCCATTTCAGGTCCCCACGTCAATCCAGTGGCAGCCACTATCCGCCACACCAGGAGGACCCACAAATGGGTGGACCCTCCAACCCAGCTGTGCCACAGCCACCGCCAATGGGTTTTGACAACCCAATTCCGGCATATATGGGTTCCATGGCGTATAACCCGTTTGAACCGCCGACTCATCACAACTATGGTTACGCGGAGGCCGACCCTTACATGTTAGCAGCAAACTACAACCCCCAAGGACCCTATGGAGATCCATGGGGAATAGGTTACCCGACTCAGGGGTACCAGATACCTCCTCGACCTATTATCCGGACACAATCGCAGCCGCCACGGTTTTCTCCCCCAGAAAGGGAGGAGATCCTACAAAGGTTGGATGAAGTAGAGCGAGGCTTCCACCATGACCGTAGGGAGAGACAGACCTTCTTCCAAGGATTAGCAAGTTTGATCAAAGGGAAGAACAAAAAGGATCATTGAATCCTTCCAATTATTGATTAAGTCCCTGCGTGGGTATGTATGTGTGTTTATCTTGACCCCTGCGTGGGTCTATTCTCCGTTAACCCCTGCGTGGGTATGATGTTTGCTTAAAGTCCCTGCGTGGACTAGTTTGTTTGTTTAAGGTCCCTGCGTGGACTAGTATGTTTGTTTAAAGTCCCTGCGTGGACGAGCATGTTGATTGACCCCTGCGTGGGTAATTGCTAGTTGAAAAGACCCGTTTAGGGCAGCATGTAATATTATAATAAATTAATGGAATGTTTGTTTTATAAAATTCATGTTTGACATTATGTGCAAATATAAATTACAAATGAAATAAATAAATTAAAATCATTCCTTTTGAAATAATCTGCCTATGAAATTATTAATTAAGAATCTTAAAGTGTGAAACCTAGCCTTTTGGTCATTATAAGACCGGGCCAAGATGGTAAGACCTGTTCAAAAGATTCAAATTCAAGTTAACATCTGAAAACATGTTAACACTCCTGGCAGAAGTGATTCGTTAAAATCACACGTCATTGTATATGTATAAGGATTCTTTAGAAGGTTCCTAACCGAATTTAATGATCTCTGAATCAAGGGTTAAGATCATCAATTAAGATGATCATATTTTTACCATACGTGGTAATACGTGCCTACGGGCCCTATTCATTTCCATATGAGCCAAAAGACAGTGGTAGCTATGACTCCCTGCCAAATAAAGGTAATGAACTAGGTTCACACCTCAAATGCTTGGATTCTCTGAAATCCTAGCATATAATTTATAATTGTCCTTGTGACTAGGCCTATTGTGCCAGTATACCTTAATGTTTTGATTCTCTGAAATCATAGATTAAATTAAAAATGTCCACGTGACTAGGCCTTTTGTGCCACAAATAAAACTATTATTGTTTTATAATTAGGATAAATTATAATAGAAATCCTAAATAAATATGATTTATAAATTAACCAAATATGGTCTCTGTTACCATGGTTAATGAATTGCCATAAAAGACAATTCCATAATAAACTCCCAAATAAACTATTGTTCTTGTTTTCTGCAACAATTCAATTAGTATGGCTAACTCGGACGAGGGTAATAGTCATCCAGTGGAGGTTAATAATGACGCTCGAATTAATCTAACGGGTGCGGAATTGAAAGCGATTATAGACGGCGCTGTTACACAGGCTTTGGAAAGGCAGTATGAAGAGTACAGTGGGACTCGTAGTAGGACCCAATCTACACAGCCTTCAAAGCCACCGTCCAAGAAGGACGACCCGAAGAAAAACGATGATCGACGCTCCTCGAACCACAGTGCTCCATCTCAGCAGGTTATACGTAATCAAGGGCCCCGTGACAAGGGTTGCTCGTATAAATATTTTGTTTCTTGCAAGCCCCGGGATTTCACTAGGGAGAAGGGAGCCATTGACTGTATGACATGGCTGGATGAGATGGATACGGTTGTAGACATTAGCGGATGTGCTGAGAGAGACGTGGTCAAGTTTGTGTCACAGTCTTTTAAGGGTGAAGCGTTAGCATGGTGGAGATCTCTGATTGAGGCCACCGGAAAAATCCCATTGTACAACATGTCGTGGGAACAATTTGTTGCCCTTATCAGGGAAAATTACTGCCCTCAGCATGAGGTGGAGAAGATAGAATCTGATTTTCTATCCTTGGTGATGACAAACCTCGACTGTCAAGCTTACCTAACGAGCTTTAACACTATGTCTCGGTTGGTTCCTTATTTAGTAAACCCGGAACCAAAGCGAATAGCTCGTTTTATCGGTGGTTTAGCCCCCGAGATCAAGGTAAGCGTGAAAGCTTCTCGGCCAGCTACTTTTAGATCAGTAGCTGACATTTCCTTATCCCTCACTCTAGATGCGGTCAGGCAGAGATCGCTGAGAAATAAGGAGGCTGAGAAGAGGAAGCGTGAAGATGATAGTTCACGTAAGTCGAACAAGAAGCACCGTGGGAACGGTGACCACAAGAAAGGATCGGAGTCAAGGAGAGATGGGCATAACTCTGGAGAGAAGCCCAAATGCAAAATTTGCAAGAAACAGCACTATGGAAAATGCAGACTCGAGTCGAACTCTCAGACTCAGTCAAAACCCTTTGCTTGTGGTATATGAAAGTCCACGGATCACAAAACCTTGGATTGCAAGAAGATAAAAGATGCAACGTGCTACCGTTGCAATGAAAAGGGCCACATTAAAACCAACTGCCCTAAGTACAACAAGAAGCCTGAAGAGGCTAAGAAGACTAATGCTAGAGTCTTCAGAATGGACGCAAAGGAAGCGATTCTAGACGACAACGTTATTACAGGTACTTTCCTTGTAAATGACGTCTTTGTTAGAGTACTTTTTGATTCAGGCGCTGATAAGTCTTTCGTTGATAAAAAGTTTTGTGAATTGCTGAAATTACCTGTCAAAACCTTAAATGTGAATTATGAGGTGGAGGTAGCAGATGGCACCCTAGAAACCGTCTCTACTGTGTTAGATGGATGTGTTATATCCATTAAGAACCATTCTTTTCCTCTGTCTCTACTCCCCTTTAAGTTGGCCGGTTTTGACATAGTTCTGGGTATGGACTGGTTATCTCATAACCAGGCCCAAATCGTATGTAACATGAAGCAAGTGATGATAAAAACTCCGTCTGGTGAATCACTTACCATTCGGGGAGATACCCAATATGGGCTGCCTGAGCAAGTGACTATGCTCAAGGCTTCAAAATGTTTAAAGAAAGGTTGTGTCATCTACATGGCACAAGTAATTATTGATGAGCCCAAACCAAAGATAGAAGACATCCCCGTCATCTCTGAATTTCCAGAAGTTTTTCCGGAAGAACTACCTGGTTTGCCACCAGATAGACAAGTGGAATTCAGGATTGATATCATCCCCGGAGCAGCACCAGTTGCTAGAGCACCTTATAGATTGGCGCCCACAGAGATGAAAGAACTAAGGACACAGCTAGACGAATTACTAGCCAAGGGTTTCATTAAACCTAGTTCGTCTCCTTGGGGAGCGCCAGTCCTATTTGTCAAGAAGAAGGATGGATCGATGCGTCTGTGTATCGACTATCGTGAGCTTAATAAGGTCACGATCAAGAGTAGGTGTCCTTTGCCTTGGATCGACGATTTGTTCGATCAATTGCAAGGAGCAAGTTATTTCTCAAAGATTGATTTGAGGTTAGGTTACCATCAACTGAAGGTTAGAGATGAAGACGTGCATAAAACAGCATTTAGGACTCGTTATGGTCATTACGAGTTCCTAGTGATGCCTTTTGGGCTCACTAATGCACCGGCCGCGTTCATGGATCTCATGAATCGCGTTTGCAAGCCGTACTTAGATAAATTCGTCATCGTTTTCATCGACGACATTCTTATTTATTCTAATAATCAAGCTGACCATGAGAAACACCTTCGATGTATTCTCAAGCTCCTGCATCAAGAGAAGCTCTATGCCAAATTCTCCAAGAGTGAATTTTGGCTACGAGAAGTCCAATTCCTTGGACACGTGGTTAGTGAGCATGGTATCCAAGTGGATCCCGCTAAGGTTGAAGCAGTCATGAACTGGCAAGAACCAAAGACGCCTACTGAGATTCGTAGCTTCCTAGGATTGGCAGGATATTACAGGCGTTTCATTGAATTTTTTTCAAGGATTGCTGCACCCCTAACCTCCTTAACTTAGAAGAAGGTTAAGTTTGTGTGGGGCCCTAAGCAGCAAGAATCCTTTGATATCCTGAAGCAAAAGCTGAGCAACGCCCCAGTACTGACGTTGCCAGATGGAATAGAAGAATTTGTGGTTTATTGTGATGCTTCACACACTGGCATGGGGTGTGTGCTTATGCAGAAAGGCAAGGTGATTGCCTATGCTTCAAGACAGTTAAAGGTGCATGAAAAGAATTACACCACCCACGACTTGGAGTTGGGTGCCGTTGTGTTCGCACTAAAACTGTGGAGGCATTATCTTTATGGTATTAAATGTGTGATCTATTCTGATCACAAGAGCCTTCAACATCTGTTTAATCAGAAGGAATTAAACATGAGGCAACGCCGTTGGATGGAAACTTTAAATGATTATGACTGTGAAATCAAATACCATCCCGGCAAGGCAAATGTAGTCGCCGATGCCTTGAGTCGAAAGGAAAGGGTGAAACCCATCCGAATCAATGCCAAGCGCATGGAAATAAAGAATAATTTGATTGAAAGGTTGTTAGCTGCACAGAAGGAAGCTGTGTTAGAAGCTAACTATCCAAATGAAAAGCTAGGAGTAACTGAGGAGCAGTTAACTCTTAGCAAGGATGGAATTTTACGATTAAATGGACGAATATGGGTTCCAATTTATGGAGATCTTCGAGATGCATCCTCCAGGAAGCCCATAGTTCCAAATACTCTGTTCATCCTGGAGCTGATAAGATGTACCAGGATCTAAAGGCAAATTATTGGTGGATAGGCTTGAAGAAGTCTGTGGCCACTCATGTAGCTAAATGCTTGACATGTGCGCAAGTCAAAGCCGAGCATCAGAAACCGTCAGGTTTGCTACAACAGCCTGAACTTCCAACGTGGAAGTGGGAAATGGTAACCATGGATTTTATTACCAAGTTACCCAAGACAAGGAAAGGCAATGATACAATATGGGTTATAGTTGATAGACTGACTAAGTCAGCACATTACTTACCCATCAAGGAGACTTATAGCTCCGATATGTTAGCCCAGTTATACGTTGATAAGATTGTAGCCTTACATGGCATACCTGTGTCTATTATCTCTGACAGAGATACTAGATACACGTCACATTTTTGGAAGAGTTTCCAACAATCTTTGGGCACACGTTTGAATTTTAGTACGGCTTATCATCCTCAGACTGACGGTCAGAGTGAGCGTACTATTCAAACGTTGGAAGACATGCTACGTGCATGTGCGATCGATTTGGGTGGTAGTTGGGATAAGAACTTACCGTTAATCGAATTCTCCTACAACAATAGCTACCACACCAGCATAAAGGTTGCGCCTTTTGAGGCATTATATGCTAGAAATTGTAGATCGCTCGTTTGTTGGGCGGAAGTTGGAGATGTCCAATTATCAGGACCAGAGATAGTGTTCGAAACAACGGACAAGATTGTCCAGATTCGAGACCGTCTCAAAGCTGCTCGGGATTGGCAGAAAAGTTATGCTGATCCTAAGCGTAAGGATTTTCACTTCGAAGTAGGTGACAAAGTCCTACTTAAAGTGTCACCCTGGAAGGGAGTGATGCGGTTTGGTAAGAAAGGCAAGCTAAGCCCGAGATACATAGGACCTTTCGAGGTTATCGAACGTGTCGGTTCAGTTGCCTATAAGTTAAACTTACCGGAAGAGCTCAGTGGAATTCACAATGTGTTCCACATCTGCATGCTGAAAAAGTTTTTCGCTGACAAATCACTGGTTATACCACACACAGATGTGCATATAGACGAGAGCTTGAAATTCATGGAAAAACCTTTGTCGATTGAAGATCGACAGGTAAAGAAACTTCGTAGGAAGCATGTACCTATTGTAAAGGTCAAATGGGATGCCCGTAGAGGTCCTGAGTATACGTGGGAGGTTGAATCCACCATGAAAGAAAAGTACCCTCATTTGTTTCAGTAAATCTCGGGTCGAGATTTATTTTAAGGGGGTGAGGATGTAACACCTTGAAAATTCATGTTAAATAAAATAACGACACGTGTCGTGTAAGACAAAAAGCGTTATAAACTCGGATTTATTAAAAATGTTTGACAGGATTTAAAAGTGTCGTCATGTTAACTTTTGCACCTCTGAACGACCTCGTTATAAATCCCAAGACTCAAATCATATTACAAACATCTAGTATATGTTCAAGTTCAGTGAATTATAACAATGAATGATTCATAATTTAATTGGTGGACTCCTACGAAGAAATTCCTACCGTAACTCTTAGTTTTCGGTACTTTTATAAAGGATCCAAGCAAACAAATTCAAATGGTAGGGTATATAACTGATAATTGAGGTCACATGTTGTAAATAAGAAGTCCACAATTCGTTTATACTCACTTGCCCCTTCAAAACGTCAAAGAACAACAATTTTTCATGTCTGACCAGAGGCTTACGGACCGTAAGCCAAACCTTTACGGTCCGTAAGGCAGCGCCCAGCGACCAGAAACCTACTGCAGCCTGTTTTGCGCGATTGTGACCGATCTCACAGGTATTTCTCACTATTGGGCAACCCCTAAAATGTTCCTAGACCCCAGGGACACTTGTGGGACAATTGTGGTCACTTGTAGCCTTAGTTGTCAACCTTTTATGGTGATTACAACTAGTATATAAGGCCTTCAAGTTTACAAACTTTCCTCACATCTTCATCTGCATTCTTGGAGCACTTCTGGAACTCAAAACCTTCTCTCAAGTGTTCTCTAATCAAGCTTAGGACCTTTGTAAGTTGCCTAACCTGCTCTAATTAATTTTAGCTTAGTTATTTAGCTAAAAGTCAAACCGACGTAATTACGGTTTGACTTCGAGATTAGTCAACAATGGCTCAGTCATATCTCGAATTAAAAGTAGGTGTAAGTTGGTATTTATGGGAGTAATAAACCCTCAAAAGGGTTCCCCCTTATTACCACTCTAACCAGGTCAAAAGTCGGGTCAAACGTGTACTTAAAAAGTCAACAGAAAGTTTAAAATGCGATTTATCCATAATTAGCAATTGTAGACCATATACAACCTGATTGATCATTGTTATAACTTGGTAATAACTGTAAGAACATGTCTAAATATGTTCAACCCGACAATTTCCTGTTTAGACCCGGTTCGGAACCGAAAGTCACATAGTTTGACTTTCACTTTGACTTTCAGTTCTGACCCGTTTAGGCATGTTTTAGAAATGCCTCAGAGCTTTATTTGGACTAGGTTACATGTTAGTACAACCCTCTGTGATTATACACCTTGGTTCATTAGTTATCCAATTAATATGCATGTTTCCGTTAATTGCTCGTATGTTGACCATCATGCCCTTATTACTTTAAAACGTGATTTTTGGAAATGTAAAAGAGTAGAAACTTTAATTACTGATATATAAACTTGTATGCAAAGTTTGACATCAGTTTGACTTGTAGATTAAGAGTTATGCTCGTTATCGCAAATTTAAAGCTTTATGTTAATAAAACGGCGTAATTAGCGTATAGCCTAGTTAAGCCTACTTTTTGGTACCAAATCTTTTACCCACTGATGCAATATATTATTTTGGGATTTTTAAAGATTTTTAATTAATTTTAGGCTGAGCATAACTCATAGTCGTAGGCTTAATCCGGTAATTGTCGGTTTTGCCCTCACGGGCTATAAAATGAGTTTTACATATCTAAACGACTCCAAACCTTTTGCTACTGATCACATATGATAAATAAATTATTTTAAGCCTTCTGGAAATATAAAAATATCGGATTTAAGTATCGAACCCGGAAATGGCCTTTAATCACCTTATTAAGCGTTTTAACGCAAAGTATGTATCAAAATTATATTGGACATACCCGGGTTGATACCTACTGATATATGAGGCAAATTATAATATTTTAACAGTAAACAAAGGTTGATAAACTCAGACTTCAGTTTTGAGCCTTTCGGCTTATGTGAAATTACCAAAGTACCCCTACGGGGCATAGTTTGGTTAAAAATGATAAGTTTCACATATATGCTTTATCCTACTGATATAACTTACAAATTATGTATTTTTGCTGATGACATCAGGCCTGTAACTCAAGTTATCACTTAAACCCTTTTATAAAATTTTAAATGACCAAACTACCCCTACGGGGCCTAGTTTGTGTTTAAACACGGTTCGGGCATAATGAAAGACACCTTACTGATGTCACAACATATTTGAGACATAATTAACTTAGGAAACCTGTATATAGCTCTCATGAATACCCGTCACGCTTATTACGCGTACGGTTCGGTTTATGTAACAAGTTTACATAAATTAGCCGAAACGGGTTAAACCTTATCGGTTTTATCTCAAAATCCAGAATGTGGATAATAAACCCATATTAAACAAGTCTTCAAACTTGTCGGGTCTAAATCACATTCTATCCGGTCTTCGCTTAATCGTGCGTACGAACCGTATCTTTGAAACTAGCCGGTCTAAGCTTAAGCTTAATTAAAGACCCGTTAGGATTCTAATAGGTTATTATAAAACCTTCGTTCCAGATTAGGAGGACCAGTAAAAGCTACGTGCATTTTGCTAATTGTGAATTATACTTTGCTCAGGTAAATACTTTTAACTTATTTTCCCTATACAGGCTTGGGTTACGGTATATAGCATACCGCTTGATCGGGCATCAAATCTCCACCGTTAAGTGGGTAGTTGAATAATTTGATCGGCTCGTTTAAACAGTCTTGTTACTTAAAGCCTTTGGGGGGTTAATGACCGTGTCCCGGATATCCTCGGCATCATTTTACGAAATGGCCACGACTTAAGCGCGGGGTGTAGGCGTACACCCGTCAGCGCACAAAAGAACATTGTGGTGTGTCTATTGATCTTTAACCCGGACAAGATCCGGGCTACTGAACGCACAAGGAACATGTAATTCGTTCACAAGATTATAATATTAAATAATTCTCCCAAGTTAAATAAAATGTTTATACCATGTGCATCCAAACCAATTTTCAATCATTTTCCAAAATGAGTCAGTTGAATGTATTTACCAGTGTAAACTGACGTATTTTCCCAAAAAGATTAAATGCAGGTCTAAACGAAATTCGCTGGGATTTCTCCTTAGCATCATTAGAAGTCTCGCAAGCATAAGATGCCTGAAGTCTGTTGAACCATTAATACTATTTTATTTCGATCCATCTGTGGATAAACTTCCGGATATTGTGACTTTGATATTACAATATTAAATTCGGTTGTATTATATCTTTTAAATTGCTTCCGCTGTGCATATTAAATATTGTGTTGTTTGACTATTATGTTGCCAACCACGTCACGATACTCCCCCACCGGGCCCACCGGTGACACGTGGAAATCGGGGTGTGACAATTTCCAAAACGATTTTGAAAATCAATCATCCATTATTGAATGATTCTTTTTGGCTTAATGCCTGCCAAGTTTTCAAAATCTCATCAAAAGTTTGGGTCTAAATATTGTGAACACGTGCATTCTGGAAGGGTGGGTGCCTGTACCTCGAGTTTTCTGTCTAAGGCTAGAGTGTTCGTACAAATCCACATAATCAGACCAGTCACTCTTACCTGGGAACTCTTGGGGTGAGTGTCCACTTATTGGCTAAAGAATGTCTTCGCGATACATTATTATGACCCATTTACTTTGATTAGTCACTGTGTGTCGTTTGTTTGTTTTGAGGTAACGAACGAATGGCCACCATCCTTACTTTTTGTCGATATTTGTAACATCTCATTTTTATCCAATGACAACTCATTTTTCATCATATCATCTCACTCGTTTTCTCTCATGTTTTCCTCTTTTAGAAGGCCTCCTCGATGCAACGTACAACAACCTGATGCCGAACTGGCAACTATCATAGCATAACAGATGGCTGCTATACTCCCAAATCTCATCACTCAACTCAACCAAGCCAACAACAACAATGTTAATGCACCTGCTCCGTGCAACTTTAAACAATTTAATTCGGCTAAACCGCTCAAGTTTAGTGGTTCTGAAAGAGCAACTGGGCTCCTACAGTGGTTTGAGAGTCCTTAAGAGTACTTTTCACCATGTTCAGTGTCCAAACAATCGTAAAGTCGAGTTTTCTTCTAGTGTATTTCAAAAGAGGGCTCTCACGTGGTGGAATGTAGTAATGAGAGATATGGGTGCTGATGTTGCTATGGGTCAAACATAGGAGGAACTCAGGGCTCTAATGATGAAAGAGTTCTGCCCTCGTCACGAGCAGAGGATAATGGAAGATGAGTTCCATGACCTTAAGCAAGACAATGGTGAACAGCGGGCTTATACCGACTGATACGAGGAGTTAAGCTTGCTCTGCCCAACATTGGTCACGCCTTTGGACAAGGCGATCGAAAAATACATTGACGGTCTACCAGATCCTGTTAAGGATATCATCAGTGGTAGCAATCCTACTACCGTCCGACAGGCCATTGAGCTAGCTGCAACCTTGACTGACTCTCAAGTCAAGAAAGGTAAACTCCACAGAAAAGGTGACAAGAAACAGAAATAGTCTGACAAAAACGAGAAACACAAGGGTAAGAAAGTGGAGTCTTCAAAGAAGTTAAGGAAGCGTAAGGCTTCCAAGAACTTTGCAGTTGTGGCACAACCTAATCAGGTATCTCCAAATCATCCTGCACAACCACCAGCGAAGAAACAATACGCTGGCAATGCACCTTTGTGCAACAGGTGTAACAGCCACCATCAACCACATGCACAATGTCGCATTTGTACCAACTGTGGGAAATCGGGTCATCTTGCAAATACTTGCCATCTTGCTCCTACCCAGAATCCAGCAGCACAAAACCCTACATAACAGCCTGCTCAACAGCCTGCACGACCTCACTATCCTCGTGGTTCATGCTACAATTATGGGGATCTGACCCACTACAGAAATCAGTGCCCGAAGTTGGCTAATGCAAATCAGGCACAGGCTCGTGGGCGAGTCTTTAACATGAACACAAACGAGGCATATGCAGACAACGAGGTGGTGAACGGTACGTTCTTTGTTAACAACCAACATGCTTCTGTTCTTTTTGATTCGGGTGCCGATAAGAGTTTTGTATCCTTAGCTTTTGAGCCTTTGCTTTCCATGATTAGAACAAAACTAGGAAAGCCCTTGACAATAGAAGTAGCTAGTGGTGAACCCGTTGTACTCGATTCTGTCCTTCGAAATTGCCAGTTGAACCTTAACAACCATCTTTTTTTCCTATTGACCTCACGCCTATGCAACTTGGGAGTTTCGATGTTATAGTAGGAATGGATTGGTTAGCCAAATACCATGAAGAGGTGGTTTGTTTTGAGAAAATTGTTCGTGTGCCGCTTTCGACTGGTGAGATCTTAGAGGTTCATGGTGAGAAACCTGCTAGTAGTCTTAAACTCATGACGTGTACACAAGCTCAAAAATACCTACGAAAGAACTATGTGGCCTTTTTGGCGCATGTCGTAGAGGAGAAAGGCAAAGGTAAGACTATTCAAGATATCCCTGTTGTTCGGGATTATCCTGAGGTATTTCCTGAAGAATCGCCTGGTTTACCCCTTGTACGCCAAGTTGAGTTCCGTATTGATCTTGTACCTGGTGCTAATCCTATTGCTAAATCTCCATATCATCTTGCACCGTCTGAGATGCAAGAGTTATCTAAACAGCTTCAGGAACTTTCTAACAAAGGATTCATCCGTCCAAGCTTTTCACCATGGGGTGATCCCGTTCTGTTTGTGAAGAAGAAAGATGGATCTTTCCGTACGTGTATCGATTATCGTGAGCTCAAAAAACTCACAATCAAGAATCGATATCCCCTACCTCGCATTGATGATCTCTTTGCTCAGTTACAGGGTGCTACTTGCTTTTCAAAGATTGATCTACGTTCTGGGTATCATCAGCTTCGTGTACTCGAGGAAGATATTCCCAAGACTGCCTTTCGCATAAGATATGGTCACTATGAGTATACTGTTATGCCCTTCGGTTTGACTAATGCTCCTGCTGTTTTCATGGACTTGATAAATGGGGTCTGTAAGCCTTATTTAGACAAGTTCATCATTGATGACATTTTGATCTATTCTAAGACACGAGCCGAACATGAGCAACATCTCCGTCTTACAATGGAACTCCTAAAGAAAGAACAACTTTTCGCCAAGTTCTCCAAGTGTGAATTTTGGCTTAAGGAAGTTCAATTTTTGGGACACATTGTCAACGAACAAGGTATTCATGTAGATCCCGCCAAAATCAGTGCAATTAAGGATTGAGATACACCAACTACTCCTACCGGGGTTCGTTCATTTCTTGGTCTCTCGGGTTATTATCACTGTTTTATTTCAACTTCTCCAAGATTGTTGTTCCTCTCACAGCTTTAACTCAAAAGAATAAACCTCTTGAATGGGGATCCAAACAGAAAGATGCTTTTCAGACCATGAAACAGAAACTCTGTGATGCACCTATCTTATCTTTACCTAAGGGAATTGACGATTTTGTCGTATATTGTGATTCATCCAACATAGGCCTTGGCTGCGTTCTCATGCAAAGAAACAAAGTCATAGCCTACGCATCGATACATTTAAAGATACATGAGAAGAACTACACGACTCATGATCTTGAGTTAGGCGCATAAGTTTTTGCTCTCAAAATCTGGAGACGCTACCTGTACGGTACAAAATGTGTAGTGTTCACTAACCACAAAAGTCTCCAGCACATTTTCAATCAGAAAGAACTCAACATGAGGCAACGGCGTTGGGTTGAACTTCTAAACGACTACGATTGTGAAATTCGCTACCATCCTGGTAAGACGAATGTTGTAGCTGATGCATTGAGTCGTAAGGAACGTGTCAAGCTTCATTGTGTACAAGTTAGATATGATATTCAAACCCGCATTTCTCAGGCTCAACATACTTGTGTTACACAAGACTTGATGGGTAAAGAATTACCATATCATCTTAAGCCTGAGCTTGAACTAAAGGTAAATGGATTATATTATTTCATGGACCGTTTGTGGGTCCTAAGCAAGACAATCTCCACACCTTGTTAATGGATGAAGCTCACAAGTCTCGTTTTTCGATTCATCCTGTTGTAGATAAAATGTATAAGGATCTTCGAACCCAGTATTGGTGGCCGGGTATGAAGAAAGACATTGCCTTATAAGTGTCCAAATGCCTTACTTGTCTCAAGGTTAAGGCAGAACATCAACATCCCTCTGGATTATTGGAGCAACCAGAGATACCAGTTTGGAAATGGGAAAACATTGCTATGGATCTCATTACCAAGCTGGCACGCACTAAAAGAGGTCATGACGCCATTTGAGTAATCGTTGATCGTCTAACAAAGTCAGCACATTTCTTGCCGACCCGTGAGGATCTATCTGCTGACAAACTTCCTAAAATCTATGTGGATTAGATTGTATCCTAACATGGTGTTCCTTTGAACATTATATCTGACAGAGATGCTCGATTCTCGTCTTACTTTTGGAGAACCATGCAATCTGCCATGGGAACCCAACTTAATTTGAGCACATCGTATCATCCTCAAACGGATGGTCAATCTGAAAGAACAATCCAGACACTGGGGGATATGCTTAGAGCTTGTGTGATCGATTTTGGTGGTAGTTGGGATTCGCATCTACCGTTGATCGAATTCTCCTACAACAATAGTTATCACTCCAGCATCAACATGGCTCCTTTCGAGGCTTTATATGGTCTAAAATGTCATTCACCAGTTTGCTGGAATGAGATCGGTGAAGCTCAGCTTACTGGACCTGAACTCATTCTAGAGACTACAGATAAGGTTAAGAAAATTCGCGATAACCTTCAGATAGCTAGAAGCCGTCAAAAGAGTTATGCAGATACACGACGTAAGCCCTTGGAATTTCAAGTTGGTAATCACGTCCTACTTATGGTATCCCCTTGGAAAGGTTTGATTAGATTTGGAAAGAAAGGAAAACTTGCACCAAGATATGTTGGACCATTTAAAATAATTAAAAAAATCGGAAAAGTGGCCTACAGACTTGAGCTACCTCCTGAACTTAGAAATGTTCATCCAACCTTCCACGTGTCCAATCTTAAAAAGTGTTAGCTGATGAAAACCTCCACATACCACTTGATTAAATTCGTGTTGATGACAAGATGTACTTTGTCGAGAAGCCTATGGAAATATTGGACCGTGAAGTCAAGAAGCTCAAACGCAAGCGCATACCAATTGTTAAAGTTCATTGGTGTGACACCTGTGTCACTTCAACCATCAAACAAATGCCAAACCAATGAAATATTGTATTTCATACTTGGGATTTGTAAAAATATGTGTATCATTTGCACATATCAACTCTTGTTCGATTTCAAGCTCTAAATCGCTTTCTGGAAGGTTATACACGCACTGATGCGTAAATATAACCAGTTTAATTCAACAAACACTTCGGAATAGTGAAATAGGCTTAACATACCTTAAATAACCTTTACTTAACTTAGAAATAAGTTTTGAAGGCTTTGGTATGGCAAAATCAAGTTAAATCGCTTACAGGGACTAAAGTTGACAAACTGCGAAAGTATGCCAATTTGAACTGTAACAGACATTCCGGAGCATGGCCATAAGTTAAAAACACCCTAAATATCCTTTACATATCTTAGAAATAGGCTTTGAGGAGTTTGGTGTGCTAAAATAAACTTCTGGGTCATTCAGGGACTAAAAGCGTCAAAAAGTGCACAAGTTTGCATTTTCGCGCATAACTTACGTTCTGAATACATCCGGACATCCAAAAATTTATGTAAGCACTAAAACATTTTATTTTAGTGTTTGGCATAAGAAAATCCATTTGTCGCGTCATTTGGATCGTTTTTCGCGCTTGTGCGCATTCCGTCATAAATAAGCGAACATCGCGTTTGTACGGCCAAACGAACCAACATCCGGCATATTTTTGAGCATGTTTCATGTCCACAATGTTTAGGCATCGTTTTAGGGCCTTAAATTTGGCTTTACAGGCCTTAGAAGTGTCGGAAATGGGCTTAAACACATGCAGGGACTGAAACTGTCATTTCTGAAACATATTTGCTGATCAGAAGCCCCAGGCGGCCCGCCTGAGGTTTGTCTGATCCTGAAGCGGGCCGCATCAGCCTTACAGAACAGATAAGTTCGAACAGTCAGCAGATTCCAGCTGTTTGATTCACATCCACACATTCTCAACTGCACATTCAGCTCATTTAGACCCATTTTTAGGCACCACAACTTTCCGACACATGTACGGATACGATTAAGGCACGATATTCGACAAACGATCTTAACGGTTACCCGAATACTATAAATACCCAACCCCACCCATTGCTAAACCCACAAGAATTCTGATTTGAGAAGCTCTAAGTTGAAACCTTTGTTTCATACCTGAGCTACTTGGATCGGGATTAGCATTCGGGGACCCTTCGTAAGTATTCTTTCGTTCTTTTATTGCTTTTCGAGTCTTTTCGAGTCTGAAAGTCAAACTTTGTTTGACTTTCTGCGTTGACCAGTTATGGTCAATGCGAAGTTCGTTTGAACTTCGCAACGTGATTGTAATCACGATGGTTATAGTCCCTTGGGACTATGCCTACTGATTACCACGTTGTCTAGGGTCGTAAGGGTAAGCGATCTAATAAATCGCTTATACCTTCGAACCCGACCCATTTGGTCGATCACTAGGATCCGACCAAATACATTAGGTGACCATAGTAGGTAGGGAATAACCTTCCGAGGTTATACCCTATGGTCACATCATTTGAGTAGTTGTATGATAGGTAGTTTATATGTCTTAGGTAAATTACCAGAATACCCTTTTCATGTATAATTGGTAATTAAGCATATGTAACCTAAACTTTTGTCACATAACTGATTATGTAACATGTTTAGGCATATAACACTTGTCAGAGGACTAGTTAAGCGGTCCGAACGCGTTTCACGCGAACGACGCGTTAAAGTAGCATAAGCTACCTAAACAGGTCGTAATGGGTCGCAAGCACTTAGATTAAGGTTTCATTTAGTATGTAGGCTTTGTTAAACCATATGACATGAGTCTCTATACTCGTTTGGTTTACGAACCCTCATTCTATCAGATCTTTCGATTTAGGTCCGGTTTATTAACATAGTTACCTATATTAGGTGTCGTTTGATATCCGCAATCTCTAGCTTTGTTTGGTTGTTACTCAAGGACTACTAAGCAATCTCAAGTGAGTACATAGACCCCCCTTTTACTGTTTTCCAAACTGTTTTGGGGTGGAACACATGTGCCTACTTGTTACTTTCATGCTTTCCTGTTTTCACATCATATACATGCTATGTTCAATAGTACATTTATAGTACATGTTTTACATTACATTTCATGCTACGTATGTCTATTGTTGCATACTTAGTACAGGTCACATGCTACGTGTCACACCCCCAAAATCCACACGCGGAGTACCACCGCTTGGAGGCGTGACATGACCAGGATCAAGCCACCAATCATATTGAACATAAGTATGTATATCAAAAGTAATTCATCAATACGAAAGGTGTTTACAAAACCAAAGATAAACAAGTGTGTAGCGGAAGCATTAAAGTAAAACCCAACATAAGTTTAAGTACAAAATGTTTATAACATTTAACAACAAATTCACGAATCCATGTCCACAACGACTGTGCCTCCCGTGCAAGCTCCGTAAGTACCTATGGTCCTGCAAGGCATGTAACAGAGAGTCAACAACTAGTTGAGCGAGTTCACAGTTGGTTATTTAGTTATAATGTTCGTATCGTAAATCGTATGTAATAGCATCGCGGCCCTCTAGGCATGTTTGCGAAGTTTAGTGGGGGTTTCCCAAATGTTTATAGACTAGTTATATTTGTATCGCGGCCCTCCAGGCATGTTTGCGAAGATTTAAGTATAGTTCGCGGCCATTCCAGGCATGTTTGCGAAGATTGTTCTAGTATAGTTCGCGGCCATTCCAGGCATGTTTGCGAAGATTGTTCTAGTATAGTTCGCGAGTCTAATAGTATCTACCATTGACCTTCCTCTCCCGAGGTCAATGGTATGTAATTCTGATAACTCTTAAGCATAAATAATCCATCAACCCATTCCCATCCCCGGAAATCCCATGCCTTGGTAGAAGTGTGAACTCACTTTGGTTTGCTCGGTATGCTAAGTGTATGCTCGCAAGTAATCAATCACGTCCTAAAGTATGCAAGTATACATAATCAGTTTGTGTTCAAGTTGTTCACGTATAAGCATGCAACACGTAATCACAGTCATGTACAATATGGTTACACTTAACAGCAGTTAACTAACCCAGTTAACACTTAACAGAATTAACTCAAGTTACTGCGCAGATTAACTGTTCGGCGAAATACACATATTGGCGAAACACAGATATTGGCGAAACTCATAAGTTGGCGAAACACACATTTGACGAAACACGTTCTGTTTCGTCGGGATCTTATTTGGCGAAACAGAATTCAATTTCGTCGATTACTCTTGGCGAAACACTTTCTGTTTCGCCGAGAGTTCTGTTTCGTCGGATGTCAATTTCGCAGACATCAGTAACAGCAGATTCGGATAACACAGAAACCCTAAACGCCGATACAACAGTTTTACAGAAAACGTTCAATCCTCGCTCAATATAATGAGTCTTATGTTACTAATCATTTATCTATGCATCAAAACTGAACCATCAATGCAACAAGGATCATATCATCATCATTATGTAACTATCACAAAACAACACTCATAAAATCCATACTCTATGCATACCCGCTAACATGCATAATCATCGAGAGGTTCATGAAACCCTAAGTATTCATCATACACATATACTCCTATAATCCAGAAATCAAGCATATACACAACATGTATAAAGAAAACAAAGAACAAAGAAACCGATTAGACGAGCACGCACTAACCGAGATATCCGGGATGAACAAGGGAGGATTCGAGAGAGAAAGATGATGGTTGAAGATGGTTATCGCCTTCACAGAGTGGAGAGTTCTAGGGTTTCGATTTTTGTTAAAAGTGTGAAACAGGAAGTCGGTTTACGTTAATATACATGAATTACCGTTCTGGGCCCTTAATGGGCTTTGCGAATCAGTGGGCCGGCGAAACAAATCAGTTTCGTCGTGAAGTTCAATGGCGAAACACACTGTTTCATCGAGTTGCTTGATGGCGAAACACATCTTGTTTCGTCGGGATGTATATGGCGAAATATTCTGTTTCGTCGGGTCCTTTCGTGTGTTAAACAGTTTAAGTTTTCAACAGGTGTTTCATGTTATGCAACCAAACACAAAATCATACAAACACAATGCGTTTTATTATAATATAACGTATACAGTTTCAAGTTAAACAAGTCAAACAACTAACAGTCAAAGTCAACGTGCACTTAATGCGAAAATGAAAGTCGGAAACTCGGGTTGTCACATTATCCCCAACTTGAAAGAAATTTCGTCCCGAAATTTTGCATGCGGTTACTGAGGAAGCTAGGTAAGTTGTATCGTTTACTGGTTTTCCTGGGGTGTCACATCATCCCCCCGTTGAGTTGGAATTTCATCCCGAAATTCTGTAGTAGCTTCAGCCTCAGTAGTAGTAGCATTGTTTTCGAACAACTGGGGATATTTGAGTTCCATTTGGTCTTCTCGTTCCCAGGTATACTCTGGGCCACGACGGGAGTTCCAACGAACTCGAACAAGAGGTATTCTGGTGTTCTTGAGGACCTTAACATCCCGGTCCGTGATTTCAACTGGTTCTTCGACGAAATGCAACCGTTCGTCGATAGTGAGCTCCTTCAAAGGAACTATGAAGGTCTCATCTGACTGCCACTTCTTCAGATTCGACACATGAAAGACGTTGTGAACTGCACTGAGTTCAGCTGGTAAGTTCAGTCTGTAGGCCACTTTGCCTATCTTTTCTATGACTTCAAATGGTCCAACGTATCGTGGATTTAGCTTGCCTCGTTTTCCAAAACGAACAACACCCCTCCAGGGTGAAACTTTGAGTAGTGCTCGATCCCCAACTTGGAATTCGAGTATTTTCCTGTCTTTATCAGCGTATACTTTCTGACGGTCACGAGCTGCCGCCATGCGTTGTCGTATTTGAGCAATCTTTTCAGTAGTATCAACTACCATTTCTGGACCTGTGATCTGACTGTCACCCACCTCTGCCCAACAAAGAGGTGATCGGCATTTACGCCCGTACAATGCCTCAAATGGAGCAGCTTTAATGCTGGTGTGGTAACTGTTGTTGTACGAAAATTCCACAAGTGGCAGATGTTTTTCCCAGCCTTTGCCAAAGTCAATTACGCACGCCCGAAGCATGTCTTCTAGAGTTTGAATAGTGCGCTCAGACTGCCCATCTGTCTGAGGATGATAAGCTGTGCTCATGTCTAATCGAGAGCCAAAAGATTTGTGCATTGCTTGCCACAATTCAGAAGTAAAACGTGCGTCACGATCAGAGATAATAGATGTGGGCACCCCGTGCCTCGAGACAACTTCTTTAAGGTATACGTCTGCTAGAGTGGAGAACTTATCCGTTTCCTTGATAGCCAAGAAGTGAGCAGACTTGGTGAGTCGATCCACGATCACCCAAATAGTATCATTCCCACGTTGAGATCTAGGCAGGCCAGTAACAAAATCCATGGAAATTTGCTCCCATTTCCATTGTGGTATCTCAGGTTGTTGGAGTGGGCCTGATGGTTTCTGATATTCTGCTTTGACTCTCGCACAAGTCAAACACTTGCTAACGTAAGTCGCTATGTGGGCCTTCATGCTAGGCCACCAATATGTAGTTCTGAGGTCGTGGTACATCTTATCTGAACCAGGATGTACTGAGTAGCGAGACTTATGAGCTTCATCCATTACAAGTTCGCGTAAATTACCATAGAGTGGGACCCAGATGCGTCCGGTTACATAGTAGGCGCCGTCTGCCCTTGGTTCTAACCGTTGCCTTGAACCGCGTAGAGCTTCAGCCCTGACGTTTTCTGGTTTCAATGCTTCTACCTGAGCATCTCGTATCTGTGAAGGAAGACTAGACTGAATAGTGAGTTGCAAAGCTCGTACACGCCTAGGTATAGTATCCTTTCGACTGAGGGCGTCGGCCACCACATTGGCCTTGCCTGGATGGTACTTTATAGCACATTCGTAATCGTTCAGCAACTCGACCCATCGACGTTGTCGCATGTTCAATTCTTTCTGCTTGAAGATATGCTCAAGACTCCTGTGATCGGTGTAGATGGTGCACTTGGTGCCATACAGATAATGTCGCCATATCTTGAGCGCAAAAACAACAGCTCCAAGCTCTAAATCGTGCGTAGTGTAATTCCGTTCGTGAATCTTAAGTTGGCGCGAAGCATAAGCAATGACTTTATCCCGCTGCATCAACACACATCCAAGACCTTGGATAGATGCATCACAGTAGACTACAAAATCGTCCGTGCCTTCAGGCAATGAGAGGATAGGTGCGCTACAAAGTCTATCCTTTAAGTGCTGAAATGCTGTATCCTGTGTATCACTCCAACGGTAAGCAACACCTTTCTGTGTCAGTAATGTAAGCGGCTGTGCAATCTTTGAGAAGTCTTTGATAAACCGTCTGTAATAACCCGCCAAACCCAAGAATTGGCGTATTTCTGTCGGTGTACTAGGTGCAGGCCAGTTCTTAATCGAATCTATCTTGGATGAATCGACATGAATCCCATCCTTAGTTACCACGTGGCCTAGAAAGTGGACTTCACGAAGCCAGAAGTCGCATTTTGAAAACTTAGCGTATAGTTGTTCCGTTCGAAGGAGTTCCAAAATAAGTCGTAAATGCAGCTCATGTTCCTCCTGACTCTTCGAATAAATCAGAATGTCGTCAATAAAAACAATAACAAACTTGTCAAGATAAGGTTTGCACACCCTGTTCATAAGATCCATGAAAACCGCAGGCGCATTCGTTAGCCCGAATGGCATGACCAAAAACTCGTAATGACCGTAGCGAGTTCTGAATGCTGTTTTGGAGACGTCCTCATCCCGGACTCTCAGTTGATGGTAACCTGACCTTAGATCAATCTTTGAGTAATAGCTCGACCCTTGCAACTGGTCGAATAAGTCGTCGATGCGTGGGAGTGGATAGCGATTCTTCACGGTCACCTTGTTTAGTTCGCGGTAATCTATGCACATACGAAAGGTACCGTCTTTCTTCTTCACAAATAATACTGGAGCTCCCCAGGGCGAAGAGCTAGGACGTATGAAACCCTTCTCCAAGAGTTCTTGTAATTGCTTAAACAGTTCTTCCAGTTCAGTTGGAGCTAAGCGATAAGGTGCTCGAGCTATAGGTGCTGCTCCTGGAGCTAGCTCGATCTGAAATTCGACCTGGCGATGGGGCGGTAACCCAGGTAACTCTTCAGGAAACACTTGAGGAAAGTCGCGTACTACAGGAATATCCCCAATCTTTTTCTCTGTCGTCGATGTATCAGTAACGAGTGCTAAAATAGCTATGTGGCCCTTTCGCAGACACTTCTGAGCCTTCAAGAAGGAGATGATGCCACTCACGACACCACTCTTGTCGCCTTGAACTTCGAGAGGTTCTTTTCCCGAACGAGGAATACGAATGATCTTCTCCTTGCATAGGATCTCTGCTTGTTGTTGGGATAACCAATCCATACCGATGACAATGTCGAAACTACTCAGAGTTATAGGAATGAGATCGATAGAAAAAGTCTGACCAGCGAGGATAAGATTACAACCCTGAACTATGTGTGTGGCCTCTAAACTTTTACCGTTAGCTAACTCTACGACATGTTTGGTGTTCAAAAGTGTTGGTGCGCGTTTAAGCATTTGACTAACGTTCAGAGACATATAACTGGTATCCGCACCCGAATCAAATAATACGGTAACATAAAAGTCGTCGAGAAGAAACTTACCCGTAACCACATTAGGATCGTTCCTTGCGTCACTCTGACCAATCACAAACATACGACCTTTTGCACCATTGTTGTTGTTGTTTCCCCCATTGTTGTTCCCACTGCCCTGATTATTGTTGTTGTTATTCTGATTCTGGTTTAATTGGGGACAGTTCCGCTTGAAATGACCTTCAGCCCCACACTGAAAGCATGTCTTATTTCCTTGCTGTTGTTGCTGTGACTGGTTTCGTGGAACGGGTGACTGTTGTTGCTGGTTCTGACTCGCAGGCCTTGAGCTCCTGCAATCTTTAGCGTCATGACCTACTCTTAGACATCTCTGACAGTGGCCTTTACGACACTGACCACTGTGGTGTTTGTTGCACCTGTTACATAGTGGATGAATTCCCCGATATCCACTCTGCCCCTGGCCACCAGACGATTGCTGACTCAGACTCTGGTAGTCACTAGTCTTGCGCTGCTGTTGTGCTTGAGACTGTACAATAGCTGAACCTCTGCTGGAATCCCCTTCCCATTTCCGCTTGTTGTCACTGGAAATAGCAGGAGTAGCTGGAGTAGTAGCGGTAGTAGCGCTGATACGTTTAGGCAGCCTGTTCTGTTCCACCGCCTGATCAGTGAGGCGATGAGCTAGCTTGACGATCTGTTGAATAGTGCCCAGATTCGCTGAAGTTACGTGGCTTTGAATCTCCGGCACCAGACCATTGAGATACAGTTCGATACGCTTAATGGGAGGGTCCACCATAGTAGGACACAGAATAGCCAACTCATTTGATCTTCTGGTGTACGCTTCAATTTCTGACCCCGTCATTTTCAAATGGTAAAATTCTACCTCCAGCTTATGAATATCATCACGGCTACAGTATTCCTCTTTAATCAATTCCTTGAAACCGTTCCAGGGTGTGGCGTTAGCAACAGCCAACCCTAACATCTGAACTTGCGCATTCCACCAAGTCAGCGCAATGCCTTCTAAAGTACCAGTGGCGTACTTCACCCTGCGAGCCTCAGGGCATTCGCACATTTCAAATACGGACTCGAGCTTTTCAAACCAATGGAGGAGTCCAACCGCTCCTTCCGTGCCACTAAAAGTACTGGGACGACAGTCCATGAACGTTTTGAAGGTACAAACAGGTGGTTGACCTCCTGCTTGTGCGGCTGCAACTGCCGCAGCGACTTGTTCGTTAATAAGAGCCGTCAGTTGGGCTTGCGTCATGTTAATACGTCCAGACATGATCTTCATAGCAAATATGACATAAGTGAGAGAGGTTCGAGAGTAGTGCGATAACAAAAGGGAATAATCACACAAATGTTCTCATGCAATAGTGTTAAGTTAACCTAAGCATACCCGGAGCAAAGTTCTATGCAATTCTAGCAAGTAGGCAGTAAAACATGTACCATATTACCTAGGATGTCAAGTCTTGCACGTGGAGCGAGGCGTCGTTGTGGATCGTTGAGCACTGTTTCGGTTATAGTCTGGTTTTAATAAAAAAAAATGTTTTCCCCTTATTAAAACCGAGTTCTCTATAACCAATGGCTCTGATACCAATCTGTCACACCCCCAAAATCCACACGCGGAGTACCACCGCTTGGAGGCGTGACATGACCAGGATCAAGCCACCAATCATATTGAACATAAGTATGTATATCAAAAGTAATTCATCAATACGAAAGGTGTTTACAAAACCAAAGATAAACAAGTGTGTAGCGGAAGCATTAAAGTAAAACCCAACATAAGTTTAAGTACAAAATGTTTATAACATTTAACAACACATTCACGAATCCATGTCCACAACGACTGTGCCTCCCGTGCAAGCTCCGTAAGTACCTATGGTCCTGCAAGGCATGTAACAGAGAGTCAACAACTAGTTGAGCGAGTTCACAGTTGGTTATTTTGTTATAATATTCGTATCGTAAATCGTATGTAATAGCATCGCGGCCCTCTAGGCATGTTTGCGAAGTTTAGTGGGGGTTTCTCAAATGTTTATAGACTAGTTATATTTGTATCGCGGCCCTCCAGGCATGTTTGCGAAGATTTAAGTATAGTTCGCGGCCATTCCAGGCATGTTTGCGAAGATTGTTCTAGTATAGTTCGCGGCCATTCCAGGCATGTTTGCGAAGATTGTTCTAGTATAGTTCGCGAGTCTAATAGTATCTACCATTGACCTTCCTCTCCCGAGGTCAATGGTATGTAATTCTGATAACTCTTAAGCATAAATAATCCATCAACCCATTCCCATCCCCGGAAATCCCATGCCTTGGTAGAAGTGTGAACTCACTTTGGTTTGCTCGGTATGCTAAGTGTATGCTCACAAGTAATCAATCACGTCCTAAAGTATGCAAGTATACATAATCAGTTTGTGTTCAAGTTGTTCACGTATAAGCATGCAACACGTAATCACAGTCATGTACAATATGGTTACACTTAACAGCAGTTAACTAACCCAGTTAACACTTAACAGAATTAACTCAAGTTACTGCGCAGATTAACTGTTCGGCGAAATACACATATTGGCGAAACACAGATATTGGCGAAACTCATAAGTTGGCGAAACACACATTTGACGAAACACGTTCTGTTTCGTCGGGATCTTATTTGGCGAAACAGAATTCAATTTCGTCGATTACTCTTGGCGAAACACTTTCTGTTTCGCCGAGAGTTCTGTTTCGTCGGATGTCAATTTCGCAGACATCAGTAACAGCAGATTCGGATAACACAGAAACCCTAAACGCCGATACAACAGTTTTACAGAAAACGTTCAATCCTCGCTCAATATAATGAGTCTTATGTTACTAATCATTTATCTATGCATCAAAACTGAACCATCAATGCAACAAGGATCATATCATCATCATTATGTAACCATCACAAAACAACACTCATAAAATCCATACTCTATGCATACCCGCTAACATGCATAATCATCGAGAGGTTCATGAAACCCTAAGTATTCATCATACACATATACTCCTATAATCCAGAAATCAAGCATATACACAACATGTATAAAGAAAACAAAGAACAAAGAAACCGATTAGACGAGCACGCACTAACCGAGATATCCGGGATGAACAAGGGAGGATTCGAGAGAGAAAGATGATGGTTGAAGATGGTTATCGCCTTCACAGAGTGGAGAGTTCTAGGGTTTCGATTTTTGTTAAAAGTGTGAAACAGGAAGTCGGTTTACGTTAATATACATGAATTACCGTTCTGGGCCCTTAATGGGCTTTGCGAATCAGTGGGCCGGCGAAACAAATCAGTTTCGTCGTGAAGTTCAATGGCGAAACACACTGTTTCGTCGAGTTGCTTGATGGCGAAACACATCTTGTTTCGTCGGGATGTATATGGCGAAATATTCTGTTTCGTCGGGTCCTTTCGTGTGTTAAACAGTTTAAGTTTTCAACAGGTGTTTCATGTTATGCAACCAAACACAAAATCATACAAACACAATGCGTTTTATTATAATATAACGTATACAGTTTCAAGTTAAACAAGTCAAACAACTAACAGTCAAAGTCAACGTGCACTTAATGCGAAAATGAAAGTCGGAAACTCGGGTTGTCACACTACGTATGTCTATTGTTGCATACTTAGTACAGGTCACATGCTACGTATGTTTATTGTTGCATACTTAGTACAGGTCACATGCTACGTATGTCTATTGTTGCATACTTAGTACAGGTCACATGCTACGTATGTCTATTGTTGCATACTTAGTACAGGTCACATGCTACGTATGTCTATTGTTGCATACTTAGTACATGTCACATGCTACGTATGTCTATTGTTGCATACTTAGTACAGGTCACATGCTACGTATGTCTATTTGTTGCATACTTAGTACATTTGTTGTTCATCACATGCTTACATTTTGGATACATATTACATGATTTACATTAGACTTGAACATTTTACATCTTGATGGTTTGGTTTGATTAAGTGATTTAAGTAACGAGGCATGTGTAATATGATACAAGCATGGTGGATACGCCGCTGGTACTTTCTATATATAAGTGTTTGTATGGTATTACATATCGTAGCGTTATTTGAATCATTTCAGTTTGAGATATATATAACATTTATTACAAATATCATACTTTTCACAAGACATTGATTTACAAACAACTTATCTTATACAAACACATTTTTACATGGTTATTCATTTAACCGTACATTTATTTATACATATCATCTGATCTTATCGTTTTTCAAATGATTTACAAAACAAAGCAAATAACAAGGTTCATGACTAAACATTTTCTCAAACATAAGTCATGAATCCTATTTTCACAAAACCTATGTATCTCACAGGCATTTTTATGCTGACGTACCTATTTTCACATGTGTTTTTCAGGAGCTGTTGCATAAGATGATCAAGATACACATAGGCAGACTTGGGCTTTAGTGACAATAAAAGATACAAAACTAGTTAATTATGTTGTATTTCCTTGTTTGTTAAGACATTGTAACACTTTTAATCAATAAAACGAAACTTCAATTGCCATGGATTTGAAACAATTAATTCTGTTACAACACTCCCCGACGTTTCCGCCACGTTTTGTATGTTCTACGTGGTCGGGGTGTGACAGAAAAGATGGTATCAGAGCCAATGGTTATAGGTAATTAGGTTATTAGTAATGCTTTGACCTAGTCTATAACCTTCTTAGGTCCCTAACGCGAGTTTACTTGCGTTTAGTCATAAAACAATACCGTCACCTATCCTTAGGCGACGACCACAACAAGAACATAAATTTCAAAGCCGCTTTGAAAACTAATCATCTGTTCTAGGATGATTGATTACTAGGTTTTGAACCCTCTGTTATATGGTTTTGAACCCCTTTGAATTTTCAAAACCTCGTCAAGGTTTTGGGTTTTAAATAATGTGAACACGTGCAAACTGGAAGGGTGAATGCCTGTATTCTAGGTTTTCTGTCTAGGCAAGCACTTTGTATACATCTCATCAGACGCGAGACCAGTTGTGCTTACCTGGGAATTCTTGGGATGAGTGTTCACTTATAGGCGAGCATGTCTTCGCGATACATTATTTTTGACCTATTTACTTTGATTAATCACCAGGGTCGTTTGTTGCTTTGTAGTAACAAACAAATGACCACTATCCTTGCTTTCATCAGATTTGTTTCATCTCATTCTTTTCGTCTAAATTCTCACTCGTTTCCTTTCATGTTCTTCTCTTTTAGAATGCCTCCACGACGCGAAAATCCGGTATCTATTGACGATCTGGCAGCTGTCATTACACAGCAAATAACTGCTGTAATCCCGACCATCGTTGCCCAATGTCACCAAGCTATCAACAACAATAATGCCCTCTGCAACTTCAAGACGTTCAACTCGGCTAAGCCATCAAAGTTTTCTGGGTCTCAAGGAGCAACTGCACTTCTGCAATGGTTCGAGAGTCTAGAGAACATCTTCAGGCATGTTCAATGTCCAAACGAGCGAAAGGTAGATTTCGCATCTAGTGTCTTTGAGAAACGAGCTTTGACATGGTGGAACGGTGTGGTGAGAGATAGGGGTGCCGAAGTGGCACTGGCTCAAACATGGGAAGAACTTAGAGCACTGATGATGAAGGAATTTTGTCCTCGTCACGAGATCAGGGCCTTGGAAAGGGAATTCGGTGATCTTAAGCAAGACAGCGGTGAACATCGAGCATACACTGATCGATATGAGGAGCTGAGCCTGTTGTGTCCTACCATGGTTACGCCTTTGGATAAGGCGATCGAAAAATACATTGATGGTCTCCCTGACTCAGTTCAAGACATTGTTACCGGTAGTAACCCCACTACGGTTAGGCAGGCCATTGAGCTATCTGCAACTTTGACTGAATCTCAGATCAGGAAACGTAAGCTTTTCCGAAAGGGTGACAAGAAACCGATCGAGGAATCAAAGACCATGGATGAACAGACTGGATTCCTTGAGCGGTCAAAGAAGCAAAAGGCTTCTCAGAACTTCGCCATGGTCGCTCACAGTGGTCAAGCCATCCCCAACCAACCAGCTCAACCCCGTACTAGGAAGCCATACAATGGAACTTCACCCTTGTGAAACAAATGTAACCTTTATCATCATGCTATGGTGAAGTGCCGCGAATGCCAAACTTGTGGACGTAAAGGTCATACAGCAAAAGTTTGCGTAGCAGCAGTTGCACCAAATCAAGCTAACAACAAACCTGCTCGAGCTCGCTTTCCACCAGGTTCTTGCTACAAGTGTGGCGAGATGGGACATTTCCGAAGAAATTGCCCAAAGCTTGCTAATGCTAATCCAGCACAGAGATGAGCATCTGACCGACTAGAAGACAACACCGTTTATAAATAATCATGTCTTATGTATTATTTTCTTTTGTTGTCAAGGTCCATGAAACAGTTGTTATCATTGTTAATAAATAAATCTTTTTATTTACATTGCAATGTATTTATGTGGTTGTATGCATAAACAACATATCCCCTACAATACCGACAATCAAGGAATCGTATTCCTTGAAAAGCAAACTAACCCCAAAATTCTTCCATTTTACAATCTCTTGCGTTTTCCACAAAGATCCTAAGTACCCGTCTCTTGCAAAGAAACGAAGTACAAGGTGCAAGTTATAATTCTGTACGAATACCCCAAGTACCACTATAAATTCTTAATAGGGTACCCAAGGGTATTTCCGTATGTCCTAAATTATTGTGTACCTTAATTAGAATATTGCGTTTTCCTAAAAACGAAAATCGAATTTTTGGTGGATCATCCTATCTTCGTGGATGGATTCTTGAAATGATTAAAGTGCCAAATGAAATCCACGAATTGGATTCCTGGTGTGCTTTAAGTATCCGCGTCCAAAGATAACGAATTAATAACCAAGTTAAACAACTATGTGATTATGTGCTTATGTGTTTCCTTTTATGTTTTTGGTGTAATCCAAGTTTTTTGTTATCCAAATCCTCGTAGAATCATCCATATCTTCGTATAAGGGATTCATAGTAGGATATCCAAAGGTGCTATATTAAATCCTCAATGGGCTTGTACGTAATAGTAAAGACCCTTGGATTATATTGTACCATTCCATAATTAGACCCCTGAGTGGTCTAGGTAAACAGATTAATCCAAAAATCTGGTTAGGAATATCATGTGATGATATAGCTGAAAGGACTCCTTGGTGGCCTAATTAAAAGGATCATTTGTCGATCTAATTAAAAGGACCCTATGGTAGTCTAGTCACACTCATCACAGGTTTGATTTTTCCTCCCCTTCACATTACAAACAAATTGTGCGGACTATGCAAGGAATTGCGTAATTATGGATGCATACATAATTATGAAATTCAGTGCACGGAAACCACAGCGAGTTTTGTCATGTGTCTAGAGTTCGTACCATTCATTTTCGTTTCCATCTGAAGAAATGGTGGAAAATGCTCATTTCGTTCATTTTCGGTTCTGAAGAAGTGGTGGAAAATGACTCATTTTGTTCATTTTCGGTTCTGAAGAAATGGTGGAAAATGACTCATTTCGTTCATTTTCGGTTCTGAAGAAGTGGTGGAAAATGACTCATTTTGTTCATTTTCGGTTCTGAAGAAATGGTGGAAAATGACTCATTTCGTTCATTTTCGGTTCTGAAGAAGTTGTGGAAAATGACTCATTTCGTTCATTTTCGGTTCTGAAGAAGTGGTGGAAAATGACTCATTTTGTTCATTTTCGGTTCTGAAGAAATGGTGGAAAATGACTCATTTCGTTCATTTTCGGTTCTGAAGAAGTTGTGAAAAATGACTCATTTCGTTCATTTTCGGTTCTGAAGAAGTTGTGGAAAATGACTCATTTCGTTCATTTTCGGTTCTGAAGAAGTGGTGGAAAATGACTCATTTCGTTCATTTTCGGTTCTGAAGAAGTGGTGGAAAATGACTCATTTTGTTCATTTTCGGTTCTGAAGAAGTGGTGGAAAATGACTCATTTCGTTCATTTTCGGTTCTGAAGAAGTGGTAGAAAATGACGAATTTCGTTCATTTTCATTTCTAAAGGATGCCTGTTGAAAATAACTCCATTCATTTTTCATTTTTGAAAAATGTCCGTTAAAGAGAAATAACAGGATTATGCCTTGCTTATCTTTGATGGTTATTTAACACAAAGTCACAAATAGACTCCTACGAATGAATTTCGGGACGAAATTTCCTAAAGTAGGGGAGACTGTGACACCTGTGTCACTTCCACCATCAAACAAATGCCAAACCAATGAAATATTGTATTTCATACTTGGGATTTGTAAAAATATGTGTATCTTTTGCAAATATCAACTCTTGTTCGATTTCAAGCTCTAAATCGCTTTCTGGAAGGTTATACACGCACTGATGCGTAAATATAACCAGTTTAATGAAACGAACACTCCGGAAGAGTGAAATAGGCTTAACATACCTTAAATAACCTTTACTTAACTTAGAAATAAGTTTTGAAGGCTTTGGTATGGCAAAATCAAGTTAAATCGCTTACAGGGACTAAAGTTGATAAATTGCGAAAGTATGCCAATTTGAACTGTAACAGACATTCCGGAGCATGGCCATAAGTTAAACACACCCTAAATATCCTTTACATAGCTTAGAAATAGGCTTTGAGGGGTTTGGTGTGCTAAAATAAACTTCTGGGTCATTCAGGGACTAAAAGCGTCAAAAAGTGCACAAGTTTGCATTTTCGCGCATAACTTACGTTCTGAATACATCCGGACATCCAAAAATTTATGTAAGCACTAAAACATTTTATTTTAGTGTTTGGCATAAGAAAAATCCATTCGTCGCGTCATTTGGATCGTTTTTCGCGCTTGTGCGCATTCCGTCATAAATAAGCGAACATCGCGTTCGTACGGCCAAACGAACCAACATCCGACATAGTTTTGAGCATGTTTCATGTCCACAATGTTTAGGAATCATTTTAGGGCCTTAAATTTGGCTTTACGAGCCTTAGAAGTGTCGGAAATGGGCTTAAACACATGCAGGGACTAAAACTGTCATTTCTGAAACATATTTGCTGATCAGAAGCCCCAGGCGGCCCGCCTGAGGTTTGTCTGATCCTGAAGCGGGCCGCATCAGCCTTACAGAACAGATAAGTTCGAACAGTCAGCAGATTCCAGCTGTTTAATTCACATCCACACATTCTCAACTGCACATTCAGCTCATTTAGACCCATTTTTAGGCACCACAACTTTCCGACACATGTACGAATACGATTAAGGCACGATATTCGACAAACGATCTTAACGGTTACCCGAATACTATAAATACCCAACCCCACCCATTGCTAAACCCACAAGAATTCTGATTTGAGAAGCTCTAAGTTGAAACCTTTGTTTCATACCTGAGCTACTTGGATCGGGATTAGCATTCGGGGACCCTTCGTAAGTATTCTTTGGTTCTTTTATTGCTTTTCGAGTCTTTTCGAGTCTGAAAGTCAAACTTTGTTTGACTTTCTACGTTGACCAGTTATGGTCAATGCGAAGTTCGTTTGAACTTCGCAACGTGATTGTAATCACGATGGTTATAGTCCCTTGGGACTATGCCTACTGATTACCACGTTGTCTAGGGTCGTAAGGGTAAGCGATCTAATAAATCGTTTATACCTTCGAACCCGACCCATTTGGTCGATCACTAGGATCCGACCAAATACATTAGGTGACCATAGTAGGTAGGGAATAACCTTCCGAGGTTATACCCTATGGTCACATCGTTTGAGTAGTTGTATGATAGGTAGTTTATATGCCTTAGGTAAATTACCAGAATACCCTTTTCATGTATAATTGGTAATTAAGCATGTGTAACCTAAACTTTGGTCACATAACTGATTATGTAACATGTTCAGGCATATAACACTTGTAATAGGACTAGTTAAGCGGTCCGAACGCGTTTCACGCGAACGACGCGTTAAAGTAGCATAAGCTACCTAAACGGGTCATAATGGGTCGCAAGCACTTAGATTAAGGTTTCATTTAGTATGTAGGCTTTGTTAAACCATATGACACGAGTCTCTATACTCGTTTGGTTTACGAACCCTCATTCTATCAGATCTTCCGATTTAGGTCCGGTTTATTAACATAGTTACCTATATTAGGTGCCGTTTGATATCCGCAATCTCTAGCTTTGTTTGGTTGTTACTCAAGGACTACTAAGCAATCTCAAGTGAGTACATAGACCCCACTTTTACTGTTTTCCAAACTGTTTTGGGGTGGAACACATGTGCCTACTTGTTACTTTCATGCTTTCCTGTTTTCACATCATATACATGCTATGTTAAATAGTACATTTATAGTACATGTTTTACATTACATTTCATGCTACGTATGTCTATTGTTGCATACTTAGTACAGGTCACATGCTACGTATGTCTATTGTTGCATACTTAGTGCAGGTCACATGCTACGTATGTTTATTGTTGCATACTTAGTACAGGTCACATGCTACGTATGTCTATTGTTGCATACTTAGTACAGGTCACATGCTACGTATGTCTATTTGTTGCATACTTAGTACATTTGTTATTCATCACATGCTTACATTTTGGATACATATTACATGATTTACATTAGACTTAAACATTTTACATCTTGATGGTTTGGTTTGATTAAGTGATTTAAGTAACGAGGCATGTGTAATATGATACAAGCATGGTGGATACGCCGCTGGTACTTCCTATATATAAGTGTGTGTATGGTATTACATATCGTAGCGTTATTTGAATCATTTCAGTTTGAGATATATATAACATTTATTACAAATATCATACTTTTCACAAGACATTGATTTACAAACAAGTTATCTTATACAAACACATTTTTACATGGTTATTCATTTAACCTGACATTTATTTATACATATCATCTGATCTTATCGTTTTTCAAATGATTTACAAAACAAAGCAAATAACAAGGTTCATGACTAAACATTTTCTCAAACATAAGTCATGAATCCTATTTTCACAAAACCTATGTATCTCACAGGCATTTTTATGCTGACGTACCTATTTTCACATGTGTTTTTCAGGAGCTGTTGCATAAGATGATCAAGATACACATAGGCAGACTTGGGCTTTAGTGACAATAAAAGATACAAGACTAGTTAATTATGTTGTATTTCCTTGTTTGTTAAGACATTGTAACACTTTTAATCAATAAAACGAAACTTCAATTGCCATGGATTTGAAACAATTAATTCTGTTACAACACTCCCCGACGTTTCCGCCACGTTTTGTATGTTCTACGTGGTCGGGGTGTGACAGTTGGGAAACTAAATGTGGTCCAGAATTTACTTGGAAACGTGAGGATCAAATGAAGGGGAAATATCCACATCTATTCTCACAAGTTTCCTCTAAAGAAATTTCGGGACGAAATTTCCAAAAGTAGGGGAGACTGTGACATCTGTGCATGTGTAATCATTATACAAACTCCAAACAATTCAATTATCAATAAAACATTGTGTTTTGACCCCAATATTTGTTTATTTATGTATAACATTTTGCACATTATGATTTTTGTTCGATTTCAAACTCTTAAACGCTTTCTGGGAAGTTATATGCAAAAATAATGCATAAACGTAATCGGTTTAACGTGACATATGCTCTGGAATAGTAAGATAATCTCAACATTCCTTAAATAACCGTTACATAACTTAGAAATAAGTTTTGAAGGGTTTGGTATGGCAAAAACAAGTTTATTCGACCACAGGGACTATTTACGATAAACTGCAAAGGTCTACCAATTCGTATAGCACGTACACTCTGGAACAAGATCATAAGCTAAACATACCTAAAATACCCTTAACATAGTTTAGAAATAAGTTTTGAGGGGTTCGGTGTGCGAAAATACGCTTATTTGATCACAGGGACTAAAAGCGTCAAAACTGCGAAAGTATGCATATGCGCGCATATTTTATGTTCTAACCATATCTGGACATCCAAAAATTTTTGTAATCATTAAAATATCGTATTTTAGTGATAGGAATGAAAAAATACCCTTCGTTTCGCAGTTTGGGTCATTTTCGCGTCTGTTACGATTTCCGTCGTAATTAACCGAAAAACGCAACCGTACAGCGAAACGAACCGACATCCGTGACATTTTTGAGCATAATTCAATTTGAATATACTTTAACTTCATTATGGAGCTTGAAAATGGGCTTGACGGGTGTTAGAAGTGCAAAAACACGACAAAACAAGCACAGGGACTGAAACTGTAAATTTTCAAAAGTTGCTGGTTTGCAGGTCTCATACGGACCATATGACCATTACCCTTATGGTTCGTAAGGACCCTCTAGCACATCAGAATCCAGTTTTCTTAAACCCAGCTGTTGCAACCGGTTTTGATCATAGGTTTTGCATCTTGTGGGCCGGTTTGTGTGTTCACCAAGCCCCCAATCAGAGCATAACAAGTGTGTGGTGATGATCATGCCTTGATCAACTCAAAAACACATGGTAATGATCCAATGGCACTTGATTTCCTATATAAACTCAAGTTCACCAACACTGCAACTTGCTCATTTGCTTCTTCTTCTCACATCTGCTTTATTGATGCTACCACATTAGTTGGAGGCTTCAAATCTGAGTCTTCTTAGTTTTCTTTCCAAGCTTAGGACTCTTGTAAGTGTTCTTTCATGCTTTGTTATTGATGTGCGGTAAAGTGTTATATATTTTAGGTGTATATTTTAAGCCCCTTTAACACTTATTTTAGCCAAGTTTTAAATTTATAAAACACGATATTTTACTAACACTAAATACACATATGGGCAAGTGCACCCATCGTGAGCGTAGTATAGAATTGGAAAGATACCGAGGTCTTCCAAGGACACAAGAGCTTTTAGTACCGGTTTATCCTCAACGTCTAATCAAAATAAAAAGTTTAGAAAAATGGTTTTTAAACTAAGAAAAAAATAAAAACTAACTAAAATGCTGAAAATAAAATAAAAATAAAAACAGATAGACAAGATGAATCACTTGGTTCCGACTCGTATCTAGTATAACCTTTGATTATTTCCGCACTTTTGCACATAATTAAGAGATTATCTTAATTATTGTAGTAGGCCCCTCTTTTGAAGGTGACGTTACCCTCACCCCAGTAGTTTGAGTCAGCAAGGATACAATCCTAAAAGGGTGGATTATTGGAAGATAATGAATTAAGTTATTAATGCAATATTGTGGTAGGCCCCGCTTTTGGCGGTGACGTTACCCTCGGCTAAGTAGTCTGAGTCAGCAGAGATACAGTCCTAAATAGCCGGGTTATAGTATTAATAGTAGTTAACTTATGAGGGGATCAAAGAGTTTGGACCCCCGCCATCCAATACCGTGAAGTATTGAAGGAGGTCCTACTAAATTTGACCCAGGTCCATTGCAGGACCTCTAAACGCTGAACAATGGCAAGACCTTTACCAAACCGTTCCCTTAACCCCCGACCAGGTAGCCAACATACCTCCATATAGACCGTGGAGATATGAATGGTGAAAATCCTTTATTTTATATAGACAATAAAATAATGCCAAGACACCACGGACAAACGATAAGGAAAGATCACCTTCAACATAAGTAACTAGTTATTAAAGTCATTAATACAAAACCAAATAAAAAGTGCAAAATATTAGAAATAAAAAGTATTATACTAGACACTTTGTCTTCACTAAGTGATGTAAGAGACTTAGGCAAACATGGCCTTGATTGTCAAGAACTCTTACGATCAATCTTGGATCCCGAGACGACTCACACACTCTACGATGGACAATGGATGATGGTGGTGGATGATGGTGTTATGGTGGTGGTGGGTGGTGGATGAAGTGTGAGAGAGGTGGTGTGCCAAGGGATGAGTTGAAATGAAACCAAGCACTCCTATTTATAGGCTGAACAGAAGGCTGGGCACGGCCCCGTGTCCGCTGGACACGCCCCCGTGCCTGTCTGACACTCTCTCTCTTCATTAATTGTAATTCACAATTACAATTAATGCGCCTGCAGTACTTTTGCCACGCCCCCGTGCTCACTGGACACGGCCCCGTGGTGGGCAATAGAAGCTTCTATAGGTTTGTCTTTTTTGCTGCTTCTTGGGCACGGCCCCGTGCTGGCTGAGCACGGGGCGTGTTCAGTCTTCTGTCTTCTCTATTTTGCTTGGGAAGATGCCGTTGAGGGGTCGGGCAGTCCACTTATGTTCCTTTCCTTGTATTTATGTTAGATTTAGCTGTCTTTTTGCTTCTTTTGTGAATTTGAGCTCATTTAATCCTGAAAATACAAAAGGAAGACAAAAACGCTCTTTTTCCAACATTAGTACTTAAAAAGGGTTAGTTTTGTGCCTTATTTGATGTAATTTATATGTTGCATATTACACACATCAAATACCCCCACACTTGAACTTTTGCTTGTCCTCAAGCAAAACTCTTTAATATGTGGCTTACACTCCCAAATGGAATAGGTAGAAGAGAATGTTTTGGGCTTGTCGTAGAGTGTCGGGATTTCCAAAATTCTTTAGAAAGTTTTATTTTTATTTATTTACAATCCTATTCGTCATGATTTTATTTAAAACTTTTCATAAGAGAAATTATTTATTAGGGCATAGCATGCCTTTTTTTTTAAATTCTATTTATATACAAGTTCACATACCTCACGGGAGAAATCACTCACACTCGGCCGAAGGTGTATTTTTAGTGAATCACTCGAGAGCGGCATGGAACTTATTCCTACCATAGGCTTGCCAAGCAATCAATCCTCCTCCTTTTTAACTTTTATACCTTTGTAAATATCAAGAGGACTTAGTGGGTTAAGGGTTAGGCTTGGGTTAAAGGTAGGTGGTTGGGTTAGTGGTTAGTAGCAAAAAAGGGTGAAAAAACGTAACAAGTGTCGGTTTTCGTAGGACTTTCTATTTTTGTAACTCTTATTTTGATGAAGCTAATATTCAAACAAAGTTATTTTTGATAAACTTGTTTGCTTATTTTCTTTTGCTTCATCATCAACACATTTTTTTTTATTTTTTTTTTATTTTTTTTTCATACGAAAAACCGAACTTGTTACTAAAACAAAGGGTAAAAAATGAAAAAGGGTTTTGGTGGGTAAAAGGTTGTTGGGTTATGAAATGAAAAGGTTTAGGCTCAAAGGGGCTAACTAGGGGGGTTTTTGGGTAAGTAGTAAAAGAAAAAGAAAAATAAAGGTGTAGAAATAAAAAGGTTAGTCCTAATGCCTCTATCATTTACTTACTCGGGTTTAAGTTGATAAGGACCGGGAATGTATCGTCATGGCAAGTTCTAGAGTCGTAAGAACCAAGCGGCTATTTACACAAGAAACGAAAAATGAGCATTTAGTCTAAAGATGTAATTTTGTATGCTCAATAAAGGCTCAAAACTCACTTTTGTGGGAATGGGTTTTTATGTGACCAAGTATATATAATCAAATTTTAACTAAGCTTGTCATGCCCTTTTTATAATTTTCTTATGTTGGTTCTTTTTATCACGACGCTATCGGTTGTAAATTCGTAAAAATATAACCTTTTTGAGAACTTGGATTTCCCGAGTTAAACCTAGACAAGTAAAAAAAATGAAATTTTTGAAAAAATTTGGGGTGATTAGCGGTTCCAATAGAGTTTTGTGTAAGGCTTGTATTTAGGACTTGCAAAATTTCAAGGTTTTAGCATCCCCCCCCCCCCCACACTTAAATTACACATTGTCCTCAATGTGTCCCAAAAATAATTTTTTTAGGTTTGATTAGATGTGTAAAATGGTGTTAAAAAGGAAAAAATTTGTGTTACTCTGCGCTGAACACGGCCCCGTGGTGACCGGGCACGGCCCCGTGTTCAAGTGCCAGTAACAAAATTAAATCAAGAGAAACAGAAGCCTGGACACGGGGGCGTGTTGGGTGAACACGGCCCGTGTCCAGTTACCTGAACTGGGCAGTTTTCTGCAGGGGGTTCAACACGGGGGCGTGTTGGTTGGGCACGGCCCGTGTTGATCCTTCTGTAATGGAGAAAATTGTCGGGTTGCCTTGTTCTTGTGCATGAAGTCATTTTTCTCGTTCCCCTTTTCATCACTTACCACCATGAGTGTGTTTTATTCCTGAAAATTAAAACTAACTAGAAAAAGTAAAAATTAATCTAAATTAAACTAAGGATAGTTCCGCGGAATGCCTCCGTGGTGCGCCACGTTTATAAGGGTCCTTGGCTAGACCCTCCTTATCGGGTGGTTCTGGCTCATCTTCAATTAGGGGGGCGTCATTGCCGAATGGATATTTCATTGATCGCTCAAGATCGACACTCTTTTTAAATGCCCCTAATTGAAGAGGTAGATTGTTGAACTTCCGGTTTTTCAAAGCTTCGTGAGTTTTTACAAATGGTCGTCCCAACACTAGAGGAGCGTCATCTAGGATGACAAAATCGGTCGGGATTACCATTTGATTTGTTTGAACCAATACATCCTCAACTATACCGATTGATTTTATTACTTTCCGATTGGATAGAAAAATGGGTATTTGAAGTGGAGAAAAATCACTAATACTTAATTTTTCGAAAATGTAGTTAGGCATTATGTTAACACAAAGATCTTTATCGATTGTGACATTACTAATAAACGAATTTTGAAAGAAACATGGAACCGGTGTAATGTTAATTTCAAATGGGTCTTCTTTTATTAGTGAGGTTTGATCATCAGTTAACTTAACACTTACCGTTTCGTCAATTTTAGTGTTAGTATTTAACTCTTTTAAAAACTTAGCATGAGTGGGTACTAAACAATGATTTTCAAAAGAAGGTGACAAGAGATTAATTTCTTCAAAATTAGACTCTTCTTGAATTTTAACGTTGTCGGACTCACCTTTTTCGTTGTTTAACTCATGTGTCGGTTTTTTACTTATTTGTTCTTCCATTTTAACACTTTCAGTTATCTCTTCCCTTTTTAATTCTTCTCTTGCGCGGGACTCCTCTTCCCTTGCTCGAGCTTCTTTTATACATCGATCGATAACTCTAATGTGTTCTAATATCCTATCGGTCACTTCGGTTATAGAAAAAGAATCGGGATTTTCAAAGCTTGAATCCGGTTGTTCGACCCTTTGTTCCTCATAATACTCATATGAAGTAGATGGTTCACACCATTGTTCTTCATTGTAAGCATATGATGGATAAGGGTCGTAATTTTGTTCTTCATAATACTCATATGAGGTGGGTTGTTCACGCCATGGTTCCTCATAATAAGCATACGAAGGTGGTGGCTCATATCTTGGTTCCTCAAAGTATGAGTATGAAGGCTCATACCTTGGTTCATCAAAATATGAGTATGAGGGAGGAGGTTCATACCTTTGGTCTTCATATGATGTGTATGAAGTTGATGGCTCGTACCTGGGTTCCTCATAGTAGGTGTATGAATTGGATGGTTGATATGAGTGACTATTTTGAACCGAGCGTGCATTACGACAATTAGTGCAATAATTACCCCTATAATCATCCTCATCATAGGTGTAGTTGTAACCTCCTGAGTATTGATCCATAAGGATCACTCAGCAGACCACAACCGAGTCTCGAGATCAGAAAACAAAAATAAAAAAGGAAACAGAGGCTGGACACGGCCCCGTGTTCAGTGAACACGGCCCCGTGTTCAGGATCTGTATCTGGGCGTTTTAATTAAATTTACTGATTTCGTTGAGCACGGGGCGTGTTCAGTGAGCACGACCCGTGTTCAAGCTATTGTTACTGGGTGTTTTTATGAAAATGTGCAGCACGGCCCCGTGTACAGGCTACTGTAAATGCAAAACTAAACTAAAATGCAGAAAAATGTGCGCGCTTTTAAAAAGGTTTTGAAAAAATGATTAGGCCGTCGATTTTAAGCTTTCTTAAAATCCTTGTGTCCCCGGCAGCGGCGCCAAAAACTTGATGTGCGGTAAAGTGTTATATATTTTAGGTGTATATTTTAAGCCCCTTTAACACTTATTTTAGCCAAGTTTTAAATTTATAAAACACGATATTTTACTAACACTAAACACACATATGGGCAAGTGCACCCATCGTGAGCGTAGTATAGCGTTGGTAAGATACCGAGGTCGTCCAAGGACACAAGAGCTTTTAGTACCGGTTTATCCTCAACGTCTAATCAAAATAAAAAGTTTAGAAAAATGGTTTTTAAACTAAGAAAAAAATAAAAACTAACTAAAATGCTGAAAATAAAATAAAAACAGATAGACAAGATGAATCACTTGGTTCCGACTCGTATCTAGTATAACCTTTGATTATTTCCGCACTTTTGCACATAATTAAGAGATTATCTTAGTTATTGTAGTAGGCCCCTCTTTTGAAGGTGACGTTACCCTCACCCCAGTAGTTTGAGTCAGCAAGGATACAATCCTAAAAGGGTGGATTATTGGAAGATAATGAATTAAGTTATTAATGCAATATTGTGGTAGGCCCCGCTTTTGGCGGTGACGTTACCCTCGGCTAAGTAGTCTGAGTCAGCAGGGATACAGTCCTAAATAGCCGGGTTATGGTATTAATAGTAGTTAACTTATGAGGGGATCAAAGAGTTTGGACCCCCGCCATCCAATACCGTGAAGTATTGAAGGAGGTCCTACTAAATTTGACCCAGGTCCATTGCAGGACCTCTAAACGCTGAACAATGGCAAGACCTTTACCAAACCGTTCCCTTAACCCCCGACCAGGTAGCCAACATACCTCCATATAGACCGTGGAGATATGAATGGTGAAAATCCTTTATTTTATATAGACAGTAAAATAATGCCAAGACACCACGGACAAACGATAAGGAAAGATCACCTTCAACATAAGTAACTAGTTATTAAAGTCATTAATACAAAACCAAATAAAAAGTGCAAAAGATTAGAAATAAAAAGTATTATACTAGACACTTTGTCTTCACCAAGTGATGTAAGAGACTTAGGCAAACATGGCCTTGATTGTCAAGAACTCTTACGATCAATCTTGGATCCCGAGACGACTCACACACTCTACGATGGACAATGGATGATGGTGGTGGATGATAGTGTTATGGTGGTGGTGGGTGGTGGATGAAGTGTGAGAGAGGTGGTGTGCCAAGGGATGAGTTGAAATGAAACCAAGCACTCCTATTTATAGGCTGAACAGAAGGCTAGGCACGGCCCCGTGTCTGCTGGACATGCCCCTGTGCCTGTCTGACACTCTCTCTCTTCATTAATTGTAATTCGCAATTACAATTAATGCGCCTGCAGTACTTTCGCCACGCCCCCGTGCTCACTGGACACGGCCCCGTGGTGGGCAATAGAAGCTTCTATAGGTTTGTCTTTTCTGCTGCTTCTTGGGCACGGCCCCGTGCTGGCTGAGCACGGGGTGTGTTCAGTCTTCTGCCTTCTCTATTTTGCTTAGGAAGATGCCGTTGAGGGGTCGGGCAGTCCACTTATGTTCCTTTCCTTGTATTTATGTTAGATTTAGCTGTCTTTTTGCTTCTTTTGTGAATTTGAGCTCATTTAATCCTGAAAATACAAAAGGAAGACAAAAACGCTCTTTTTCCAACATTAGTACTTAAAAAGGGTTAGTTTTGTGCCTTATTTGATGTAATTTATATGTTGCATTTTACACACATCAGTTATGCATTTTAAGCAAGAAAGTCAAACAGTGTTTGACTTTCAGCTCTGACCATGATTTGGTCAAGACAAATTTTGTTTGAACTTTGCAACGTGAGCGTAATCATGATGGTTATAGTCCCTTGCGACTATACCTACTGATTACCACGTTGACTAGTCGAAGTGACGAGTCAAAGTTTCGGTCAAAATGCACGAATACGTGCATTTTGCGACGAAACTTTTTTCGGGTATCAAAACACTTTGTTTTGATATCAAAACTGTTTTTCTAACTTTGTTAAACATGTTTAACTCATCACTTTTAGTTTAGTGCTTATTTAGGGTCGTAAGTTAAGCGGTCTAAACAACCGCTTAGACTTTCGAACCCGACCTGTTTGGTCGATCATTGGGATCCTACCAAAGACATTATGTGACCATAGTTGTATAGGGAATAACCTTCCGAGGTTATACCTTATGGTCACTTTGTTTAGTTAGTTGTATGATAGGTAGTTTATATGCCTTAGGAAAATGACCAAAATGTCCTTTTTGGATGTGTAAACATGGTTTGTATTAAAAAATACAAGAATCGGCAGACTTTCGCAGTTTGTCGCAAATAGTCCCTTAGCTCGAATAAGTATGCTTTTGACATACCGGACCCTTCAAAAATTATTTCTAAGTTATGTAAGGGGTATTTAGGGTATGTTTAGCTTATGTCCTAATTCCGAAGTGTACGTCACATTAAACTGATTAAGTTTGCGTAACATTTTACGATTTAACTTCCTGAAAAGGTTTGATAGTTTGAAATTGTACAAGGACTAAAACGTGAAATTGTCACATGTAATTATACAATCCCCGAAATGACACGCAAGATTTCATTGGTTTTGAAATTGTTCGGAATTGCACAATGATTGAAAGGCACAAATGTCACAGTCTCCCCTACTTTAGGAAAGTTCGTCCCGAAATTTAATTAGAGGAAACTTGTAAGGATAGTTGTGGATGTTTCGCTTTCAATTGATCCTCTGTTCCCTAAGTAAAACTCTGGGCCACATTTGAATTTCCAGCGTAATTTGTTAATCGTATTCGTCTGTTGTTTCTAGGAATGAATTCAGATCCGAAAATTTAAACTTCATTCCAATAGATAGGTGCACGACATTTCCGATTGTATCGAGCCTCAAGAGAGCCATGTAAATGTCAAAGTGGTATTCTTATTGTACTAAAATTCGAAGAGAGTTTCGAATAATGGATGGAAGAATGTTCATAGAGGTTTCCTATGAAGATTAGTATAGGAAACCGATGTGTGTGTTTGAAGTTGGAGTCGGAAAGTTTAAGATAAAACAACATTGGTCAAGGTCCAGAACTTCTATTAACTTAAATAACACCACGCTTGCAATGTAAGAAGGAACACATATATATAGGAAGTACCAGCGGCGTATCCACCATGCCCTTATTACATTGTTCCCTTTTCGTTATTCTTATTACTATAGGTTCTTACACATGACAAAACTTGCTATGGTTTTCTATGCATAGTCCGCATAATTCATTTTGTGATGTGTAGGGGAAAAATCAAACAAATAAATCCACCAAAAACTATTTAAACATATGAATCAAACATTGTTTTGGGATAGCACTTTGGAATCCAGTGGTCTAACTATTTGCATAGACAAGCCCATTAATGATTTTGGGATAGTACTTTGGGATCCAGAGATCTAACTATGAAGATAGGAAGATCCTATAAGGATTTGGGATATGTGTTTTGTTTCATCGTCAAAATGTATAGAATAATGTAAGTGTGTCATGAAAAGGTTTTGAAACCATGTACTAAGTATGCTAGGTCAACATACGAAACAAAATGTCTTTGAAATCATGTACTAAAAGTACAAGATAAACAAAGCATGTATGTAATGACATGAAGATAATATAGTAGTGATATGCACATAGACATATTGCATAAGACCAATTAAGGACTTATGAGAGTACCCTTAGGTATCCAATCAAGGATTTTAAAGTGGTACTTTAAGTTATACATTAAGGATTATAACTTGTACCTTGTACTTTGTTTCTTAGAAGAAACGGGTACTTAGGATTTTTGTGGAAATCGCGAGCGATCACAAAATGGAAGAAACTACGAGAGTAGTTTGATTTGCAAGGAACCATATGCTTGGTGTCGGTATTGTAGGGGTATGCCATACGTACGCGTAATCACATTGGTTTTGTAAATAAAATTGGAATAACAAGTTTATTTATAAACCAACCGAAATGTTTCAAGATTCTTGGAAAATAAACAGAAAATATAAAAGTTTAAGTGTTTATTTAGACATCAGCACAAGCCTTGATGTTCCCAGTGTTAATCTTGTGCCCATACGTTGAGTCGTCATTTGCCAGCCAGGTCAATTGAAGTGATTAGGACAACCATAATTGTAGCAGATTCCATGTGGGTAGTTAGGACAAACAGGTATCGCATGAGGAGTTGCGATAAGTTGAGTAGGAACTGCCATAGCTTGGTTTGACGTAGTGGCTAAACGACAGACATTAGCAGTATGACCAAAACGTCCACAGTTTGAACATTTTCGGCAACGGACACTGGCATAGTGGTGAAGGTTACATTGATTTCACAGAGGCGCTTTTCCTCTGTACGGCTTCTTAGCGGGTAGCGGGGCCACCTGACTAGGTGTAACAACCCGACTTTCGGTTGTTCCTATTTTATCATTGATTCATTTCGTAAACGCTTGTACTCTGAGACTCGATTATTACCAAGGGTTAACTACATATTTAAACGCATTTTATATCACTTATTTATCGCATTTAAACGCTTATTACTTAAACGCTCATCACAACGCAAACTCAACGAGAACTCAAAACGCGGATTTATTTATATTAATTGTGTGTTTGAATGTTAAATATGTTATATGTGTTTGTTACTCGCTTAAAACGCTCAAACGCTCACTCGCGTAACTCGATTTATCTCGCTAAAATGAAACGCAACACGACACTTAATTACCTCGCTAAAATACTTAAAGTACTCGAACTAACTAACACAACCAAACGCACCAAACGAACATCCGACACGCGAAACGGGAATCACTCACGCGAAACAGACGGCTTCCTACGAAGACACCACCTTCGTATGTAGCCACTGGCTTCGTACGAAGGCACAGGCTTCGTATGAAGGCACAGGCTTCATACAAAGGCACCAGCTTCGTACAGAACCAACAACTCTCTCAATCAATACCTAGCTCACTCTCACTTTCACAACTTGCTGCCATTCTCTCAAGAACACTCCCTACTTGCTTCCTCTATGCATTCCAAGTAAGATCCACTTTTTTTGCAAGTATCACAATGATTCCCACAACGATTTTTCATGAGTTTATCTCCGATTTCATCTAAAAAGTTCTCTATATTATGAAAAGCTTCATCTTTTTCATCAAAACTTCTGATTTTGTAATAGATTTACACTTAAACGAGTGTATTAGGCTTAGCTTTGTCTTCCTAAGATAGAGATCTGAATATCTCGCACTCACCATGTGTTTAATCTAAGTAAAAACTATTTTAAACTCGATTTTTACACCAAAACGGACCAAAACCGACATATTTTCGTTCACTGGATAGTGGGGCGAAGTGGTGTCGAAACTGTCATGAAAAGGCCTCAAAAACACATCCGATTCAGGCAAAAACGCAGCTTCGAATGCAAAAACAGCCACTTGTGTGACCAGGACTGGCCTCGTACCAAGGCACTTGCCTCGTACAAAGGCACACCTTCGTACAACCTAGCCCATGTTCCTACGTGTGACTGAACTGCTCAGAAGACCTCTCTAGCACTAAGTTTAATCAATAGCTTATGGCTGGAGGGATGAACACTTGATTTCCCGAAGAAAGACGCGAAGAACACTCGATTTTGGACACGGAAACAGCAACTGGTACGAAGCATCCCTTCGTATGAAGGCGTGCCTTCGTACGAAGACATGGCTTCGTACAAAGAATCTGTTTTCCCACTCGACACTTCAACTCGAACATTTCAGCACTTTGGAAGACTTATGCACTTCTGTTCCTGTACGTAGGCTGATCTGGCGCTGCCTCCACTCCTTTCCAGACCGTGTTTAACTGTTAAGCATGCACTGTGAGTATAATCGACCCCTTTTTGGCTTAACGCACTTTTGGGTGTTACATACGTTCTCTATCAAAATATGACGCACACAACACTTAAACTCTTTTAAAACGCTAACCGCTCTTGCATGTTATACGTGAATTGTTGAATGGTTGTTTGCTATGTTTACCGAGTGATGACTTGCCCTACCACCCTTAGCAACGATAGTACTCTAGTTTGGACTCAGCACCTGTTTACTCAGGGGTTGTTAAGGTTTTCTTACGTGTGTGCTCACTCCGGTGAACACGTATCGCGTATACTCTACCATGCAGTCATGTTGGTTAGCTTGTATCATTGTCGATAGCTTAATTTGCCCCTTTATGTGTTACATGCTGGTTATGCGTAAATGCTTTATTACTATACTTATGCTAAACTTGTGTACTCACCTTTACATTATTGTATTGACTTTATTTTAACGTATGTGACAGGTTGATGGATTTACTGCTAGAAATAGATCTAGGATTCTAGAAACCCACCTAAACTTAATTGCAAGTTTTGTTATGTCTTGTTTTGTTGCTTGGGAAACTACTGAATTTTGTTTTGGTTTTGTGAGGATATTTGTTTGATTGTATTGGAAATTGAACCTTATTAAATATTGTCACAATTAGTCGTTATGGATTCTCTCGAGCAACCTATTCGCATCATGCCACATCCTGATGATTTCGCCATCGGTTGGGGTGTGGCAGGTTGGTATCAGAGCCATAACTATAGGGAAATTAGGTAGAATTGCATGATTTGACATTGTCTATAGTCTAAGTAGCAAAACAAACCTCCTTATACGAACCTGCTCGGTTCGTATGAACCCACATGATGCACCTTCGTACGAACCCACATGCTTCGTACGAAGGGAGCCTTTCCTAAGGCTAACTATTTCTATCTCTTTTCTATGGTCTAACTATTTACATGCCTTTCCTAAGGCTAACACAATATACACGTTTGAAGATTTGAAGACACCCGTATAACACAAACGGGTGATTGCTTCAAGACTAGGTGTGAAAACCAAGAACTCTCGATAAAATCACTCACTCTGCGCATTACTCTTAGCACGAGAAACTTTCGTTGAGTTAGGAGTGATATCCATATCTCGACGGAAAACTCCATTTCTATCTTGTGGATGTTCTTACCACAGTTAGGAGCGAAGTTGTTAAGTTACGGGTGAAACCCGCATCTTAATAACCCGTTCCACTCCCTAAACTGATTTTTAAAGATCTCACCAAAGTCTCAATTGTTCCAATGACTCGAGGCACGTAGTAATTGGAAGGACAAATGTTGTTAGCCGTATTAAGGTGAGAGCATAAGTCTATTAGGCCAAAGCATGTGCCCGAACTTGTTGGGAATAGTGGAATCACTTTGGGTAGTCGATGTCTCAACACCCTGGACGCTCTATCTATTTTAAGCCTGCAATTTTCATTTTTTACGCATCATCGAATTTATTGTGTTCATGTGTTTTAAAGTTATGAATTTTTCTCTTTACGCTTTACGCTTTACGGTTTCGTTTTATCGCTCCCCGCTTTACAAAATATGCACAACTCACACAGCTCTCGCAATTTAAAACACTAACTAATCGCGGACAAACTAAGAAATCTTATTTGCCTTACGCATTTATGTGAATTATGTGCTAATATGTGCTTATGTGTATACGTGAATTATCACAATGGTGACAAATACGTGATTATGTGCCTATGTGATTATGTGATTTTATGCCGTATGTGAATAGTAATAATAAAATCTACGGTATAATGGAACGCAAAACTTTTAACTAAAACCCATTATAATTGAATCTCGTCTAATTCCTCATGTGCCATCTACAAAGGAACTCACGCTTGCGAATGTCATCAATGGGATCTCACACTTGTTGAGCTGACCAGCGAAACAATGCTGACAAACGCATCGCCTCTCTCATAGCCAAGGTGATCCCTCAAATCGTCAGTGAAATTCACGCTGTCAGCAACAACTCTTCAGTTGATTCCAAGAATGACGCGCCGAAAACTCCGTTCAGCTTCAAGCAGTTTAAAGCCTGCGGTCCTATGACCTTTACTGGTGAAGATGGACCCAGTAAGAGGTTTCAATGGTTTGACTCGATTGAAGTTACTTTCCGTCAAAGCGGATGTCCCGAGAATCTCCGCACTGTCAACGCCACTAGTGTATTTCAGTCAAGGGCACTTGACTGGTGGACCACCGAGCGCAACATGAGCGGAAAAGATGCAGCCTATGGTCTAACATGGTAGGAGCTAAAAGAGCTCATGATGAAGGAATTATGTCCTCCCCACGAAGTCCAGAAGCTGGAGAACGAGTTCTGGAACATCAAGCAAATTGGTGGTGATAACGCTGGTCTCACCGCCCGATTCAAGCAGTTGAGCATCATCTGTCTGAGTCAAGTGGGCACTACTAAGAAAGCCATCAAGAAGTACATTCGTGCTCTCCCAGACTGTTTCACTGACTTTGTTCAAGCAGCGAAGCCAGCAACAATGGAGGAAACTTATCAGCTCGCAGCAGAGATCAACGACAAGCGAGTCTTGGCTGACATTCAAGGCCTCGACCAAGAGTCTCAACCAAGCTACTGCAACGCCAAGAACCTACGCCGCACCATCTAAAGCCCCTAAGTATAATCGTCAAGGTCGCAAGCGAAGGAACTCTAGCAAGAACTATGCAGTAGTCGCACTGCCCAACAACCAATCTCGCCAGGTTGCTACTCCCAACGCACCGCCCGCGAAGCTTGCGTATACTGGGAATCACCCACTATGCCCTACCTGCACCTATCATCATCCAGTGGAGACAAACTACCGTTTCTGTGTCAACTGCAACATTTACAGGCACTACACATCTAACTACCGCTCAGGCCCTCGTCAGCAAGTTCCTCAAGCTCTCGCAGCACTGCCAGCTCAACCTCTCACTCCTCAGGTCAACCAAACACTTCCAGCACCAGTTGCTCATGCACGTGATTGCTACACTTTTGGCGATCCCAGCCACTTTAGCAATGTCTGCCCGCAGCGTGTTGTAAAGTAAGAGTCACCACAACAGCAACAACAGCAACCACAGCAGCAACAACCACAAGCTGCCTGGGGGAGAACTTTCAACATTAATCTCCGCCAGGCTCAGAGTGACAACAATGTTGTCAATGGTACGTTCCTCGTCAACGGTATTTATGCATCATGATTATTTGATACTGGAGCCGATAATTATTTTGTATCGTTTAAATTCGATTAGCTTTTAAAATGTAAACGTGCTAAACTCCCAAAGACCTTCGACGTAGAAGTTGCGACTGGAAGAACCGTTACCGTTAGTTCCGTTCTACGTGATTGTACTCTTGAACTCAACAATCATGTTTTACTGCTCAATCTCATACCTATGCAACTAGGTAGTTTTGACATCATAGTAGGCATGGATTTTCTTCTTGAGAATCGTGCCGAAGTTGTTTGTATCGATAAGATGATTCATTTTTCTCTTCCAAGCGGTGATCAATTACGTGTTTACGGCGAGGTACTCTCGAAAGAGTTGAAGCTTATGTCGTGTATTCAAGCGGGTAAGTACTTACGCAAGGAGTACATCGCTTTCCTAGCCCATATTTTGGAAATGAAGGACGAGAAGAAAACTGTGAAAGATGTTCCTGTTGTATGTGATTTTCCTAAAGTTTTTCCCGATAATTTACCTGGTTTACCCCTACCCGCGATATTGATTTTCGTGCTGACCTTATTCCTGGTGCTGCACCTGTTGCAAAAGCTCCCTATCGCGTTGCACCATCCGAAATGCACGAGCTTATCTAGCCAACTTCAAGAATTGCTTGATAAAGGCTTTATACGGCCGAGCACATCACCATGGGGCGCACCCGTTCTTTTTGTGAAAAAGAAGGATGGATCGTTCTGAATGTGCATTGATTAATGGGAACTTAACAAGCTTACTATCAAGAACCACTACCCGCTACCCCGAATCGACGGTTTATTTGATCAACTTCAAGGTGCTACGTGTTTCCCAAAGATTGACTTACATTCCGGCTATCATCAGTTGCGTGTATAAGAACAAGACATCATGAAAACCGCTTTCCGTACTCGTTATGGTCATTATGAATTCGTGGTCATGCCTTTTGGTCTCACAAAAACACCAGCGGTCTTCATGGATTTGATGAACCGTGTGTGCAAAGCCTTTTTGGATCATTTCGCCATTATTTTTATCGATAATATCCTTATCTACTCGAAGTCGAGATCCGAACATGCGCAACATCTTTGTTTAGTTCTCGAACTTCTTCAACAAAATCGCCTCTATGCCAAGTTCTCCAAGTGTGAATTTTGGCTCGAGGAAGTTCAATTTCTTGGTCACATCGTTAACAGTCATGGAATTCACGTCGATCCCGCAAAGATTGAAGCTGTAAAGAGTTGGATTATGCCGAAGACTCCATCTGAAATTAGTTCATTTCTCGGATTGGTGGGTTATTACCGTCGATTCATCGCCGACTTTTCTAAAATCGCCGTACCTCTTACCGCTTTAACTCATAAGGACAAACCTTTTGTTTGGGGTTCTGAACAAGAGGAAGTCTTTCAAACTCTTAAGCGTATGCTTTGCAATGCTCCTGTCCTCGCACACCCCGACGGAAACAACGATTTCGTTGTTTTATTGCGATGCCTCTAACCTAGGTCTTGGTTGTGTTCTTATGCAAAGAGACAAGGTTATCGCGTATGCGTCTCGATAACTTAAGATCCACGAGAAGAACTACACTACCCACAATCTCGAGCTCGGTGCAGTTGTTTTTGCATTAAAGATATGGCGACACTACCTTTATGGTACAAAGTGTACGGTCTTCACCGACCATAAGAGCTTACAACATATCTTGAACCAGAAAGAACTGAACATGCGCCAACGTAGATGGGTTGAACTTCTCAACGACTATGATTGCGAGATACGCTACCATCCCGGCAAGGCAAACGTCGTAGCCGATCCTCTTAGTCGACAAAGCTATGTGCATAGTATTTGTAACGTTCAAGCCCAAAATGATCTCGAAGCCCTAATTCACGACGCGCAACATGCATGCTTCCTTGAGAATACCTTGAAAGAGGAAATGAAGTGTGGTGCCGAAACTCAGTTAGTAAATAAGTCAAACGGTATCTTTCACTATCTCGACCGAATCTGGATTCCTAGTCGCAATAACCTTTGGGAGATATTGTTGACTGAAGCTCACAAATCTCGATAATCCATCCACGCCGGTGCCGACAAGATGTACCAGGACCTCCGTTCCAGGTATTGGTGGCCAGACATGAAAAAGGATATCGCTTTGTATGTTTCGAAATGCCTAACTTGCTCGAATGTGAAGGCTGAACATCAACGACCCTCTGGTTTACTCGAACAACCCTAAATCCCGATGTGGAAATGGGAAAGTATCGCCATGGTTTTAATAACAAAACTCCCCTGCACACCTTTTGGTAACGATAGCATTTGGATTATAGTTGATCGTCTTACGAAATCTGCTCATTTCCTTACGATACAAGAAGACTTTAAGGTTGAACGATTAGCACGTATCTATACCGACGAAGTCATTTGTCAACACGGGACGCCTCGTGACATCATCTCTAACCGCGATGGTCGTTTCATCTCACGTCTCTAGGAGACATTCCAATCCGCTCTCGGTACGACTCTCAATCTCAGTACCGCATTCCATCCCCAGACCGACGGTTAGATTGAGCGCACGATCCGCACCCTCGAAGACATCCTTCGTTCGTGCGTTATAGATTTTGGTGGTAATTGGGATTCGCATTTACCCTTAGTAGAATTTTCATACAATAACAGTTATCACGCTAGTTTACAAATGGCACCCTTTGAGGCACTATATGGTAGAAAATGTCGATCGCCTATTGTTTGGCACGAGATCGGAGACGCACAAATCACCGGTCCCGAGTTAATACAAGAAACGACAGACAAAATTCTCTAAATAAGAGACAATCTCCTAAAAGCTCGGAGTCGTCAAAAGAGCTACGCCAATAAAAGCCTCAAGCCCCTAGAGTTCGAAGTTGGGGATCATGTCCTCCTAAAGGTTTCACCTTGGAAAGGGGTGATGCGATTCAGCAAGAAAGGGAAACTAGCACCACGTTACATAGGCCCCTTTAAGATTCTGGAAAGAATTGGTAAAGTGGCCTACCGACTCGAATTACCGGTTGAACTCAGCAACGTACACCCGACTTTCCACCTCTCAAACCTCAAGAAGTGTCTAGCTGAAGAAAATCTTCGTGTACCTCTCTAAGACTTGCAAATAAACGAGACACTGCACTTCATGGAAAAGCCAGTAAAAATCATGGATCGAGAGACCAAGAAACTTCGACGTAGTCGTATTCCCATAGTGAAGGTTAGGTGGGAAGGCAAACGCGGCGTCGAGTTCACTTGGGAATTCGAAAGTGATATGAAATCTAAATATCCACAACTCTTTGTTACGTCTACTACTTAATTTCGGGACGAAATTCCCAAAAGTAGGGGAGACTGTAACAACCCGACTTTTAGTTGTTCCTATTTTATCGTTGATTCATTTCGTAAACGCTTGTACTTTAAGACTCAATTATTACCAAGGGTTAACTATATATTTAAACGCATTTTATATCACTTATTTATCGCATTTAAACGCTTATTACTTAAACTCTCATCGCAACGCAAACATAAAACGCAGATTTATTTATATTAGTTGTGTGTTTAAATGTTAAATAAGTTATATGTGTTTGTTACTCGCTTAAAACGCTCAAACACTCACTCGCGTAACTCGATTTATCTCTCTAAAATGCAACGCAACACGACACTTAATTACCTCGCTAAAATACCTAAAGTACTCGAACTAACTAACGACACCAAACGCACCAAACAAACATCCAACACGCGAAACGGGAATCACTCACGTCCGAAACAGGCGGCTTCGTACTAAGATACCACCTTCGTACGAAGGAACCGGCTTCGTATAGAACCAGCAGCTCTCTCTATAAATACCTAGGTCACTCTCACTTTCACAACTTGCTGCCATTCTCTCAAGAACACTCCCCACTTGCTTCCTCTCTGCATTCCAAGTAAGATCCACTATTTTTACAAGCATCACAATGATTTCCACAACGATTTTCATGAGTTTATCTCCGATTTCATCTAGAAACTTCTCTATTTTACGAAAACCGTTATCTTTTTCATCAAAACTTCTGATTTTGCAATGGATTTACACTTAAACGAGTGTATTGGGCTTTGCTTTGGCTTCCCAAGATAGAGATCTGAATATATCTCACTCACCAAGTGTTTAATCCAAGGAAAAACTATTTTAAACTCGATTTTTACACTAAAACGGACCAAAACCGACATATGTTTCGTTCACTGGATAGTGGGACGAAGTGATGTCGAAACCGACATGAAAAGGACTCGAAAACACATCCGATAAGGCGAAAATGAAACTCCGAACGCAAAAACAGCCACTTGTGTGAGCAGGACTGGCTTTTACGAAGGCACTGGCCTCGTACGAAGGCACACCTTCGTATAACCCAACCCATGTTCCCCTGTGTGACTGAACCACTCAAAAGACCTCTCCGACTCTAAGTTTAATCAGTAGCTTATGGCTGGAGGGATGAACACTCGATTTCCCGAAGAAAGACGCGAAGAACACTCGATTTTGGACACGGAAACAACAATTGGTATGAAGCATCCCTTCGTACGAAGACATGGCTTCGTACTAAGAAGCTATTTTCCCACTCGACACTTCAACTCGACCGTTTCAGCACTTTGGAAGACTTATGCACTTCTGTTCCCGTACGCAGGCTGATCCGGTGTTCCCTCCACTCCTTTCCAGACCGTGTTTAACTGTTAAGCACGCACTGTGAGTATACTCGACCCCTTTTTCGCTTAACACACTTTTGGGTGTTACATACGTTCTCTATCGAAACACGACGCACACAACGCTTAAACTCTTTTAAAACGCTAACCGTTCTTGGATGTTATACATGAATTGTTGAATGGTTGTTTGCTATGTTTACACAGTGATGACTTGACCTACCACCCTTAGCAATGATAGTACTGTCGTTTGGACTCAACACATGTTTACTCAGGGGTTTTTAAGGTTTTCTTACGTGCGTGCTCACTGCGGTGACACGTATCGCGCATACTCTAGCACCCAGTCATGTTGGTTAGCTTGTATCATTGTCGATAGCTTACGTGATTCGCCCCTTTACGTGTTACATGCTGGTTATGCGTAAACTCTTTATTACTATACATATGCTAAACTTGTATACGTACCTTTACATTATTGTATTGACTTTATTTTAACGTATGTGATAGGTTGATGGATTTACTGCTGGAAATGGATCTAGGATTCTAGAAACCCACCTAAACTTAATTGCAAGTTTTATTATGTCTTGTTTTGATGCTCGAGAAACTACTGAATTTCGTTTCGGTTTTGTGAGGATATTTGTTTGATTGTATGGGAAATTGAACCTTATTAAATATTGTCACAATTAGTCATTATGGATTCTCTCGAGCAACCTATTCGCATCATGCCACATCCCGATGATTCCGCCATCGGTTGGGGTGTGACACTAGGTCCCACCTGATTAAGTGGAATTGGAGCAATCACTGTAAGATTCTTTGAAGTTTTACGATTCATTGATTTTTTGTAGGCTTAGCTTTCGTCTTCCTTGGTGCCTCGTGAGTAGTCTTATCATCAAGTCTGAATATGGCTAAAACTAACTCAATGGTCCCACCGAGTATTATGCCTATTTGTTGGGTGATTGTAGTAGTCAGTTCGGACCTTTGAGTATCTCTGCGACGAGGAGGCATTCTAAAAGAGTGTGGAAAATATGAGAGAAAACAAGTGCGATGATATTGGATAATTAAATCTGAACGTTAGAAATATCGACGAAGCATAAGGATTGTGACCATTTGTTCGTTACTTAAAACAAACGACACAGTGACTAATCAAAGTAAATGGGTCTTTATAATGTATTGCGAAGACATGCTTTAGCCTATAAGTGGACACTCACCCCAAGAGTTCCCAGGTAAGAGTGACTAGTCCGGTGATACGGATTTGTACGAATACTCTAGCCTTAGATAGAAAACTCAGGTTACAGGCATCCACCCTTCTGGATTGCACATGTTCACATTATTAAAGCCCAAACTTTGATGGGATTTTGAAACTTTGAAGGCATAAAGCCCAAAACAAATCATCTAAGGGTTGATGATTTCTTGTGAATTTTTAGAAAAAAATTTACTCTAGAGAATGAATTATGTTTTGTTTTTGGCAATCACCTAAGGATAGGTGATGGTATTGTATTAAGAATCTAAACGTGAGAAAACTCGGGTTAGGGTCCTAGGAAGATTATAGACTAGGTCTAGAGTATTACTAATAACCTAATTCCCTATAACCATGGCTCTGATACCAATCTCTGTAACACCACGATCGCGTAATACAACAATCTGCGGCAGAAACATCGGGGAGTCACGTTCCAGGAAATTGTTTCACAACAGATGGTATTTAAAGTTTTATTTTATTTCATTAATAGATTCATTGGTTTGATACAAATCAAATAAATACAAGTAATTGTCTTTCAAGTTATAAAGTCACTAAGGCCTTAGTCCATCCTATGTGTAGCATGCGTCAACAATCATCACATAATAGAACATGAAACATATGTGAAAATAAAATGCCAGCATAAAAATGTCTGTGAGTACATATGTTTTGTGTTTTAGATTCATGGCTTTGGATATTATACGAAAAAGATTACACGTTTTCAAAAATAGCCATGAATCTTTGATAAAAATTTGATATCTAAAATACTTTGCTTTTTGATAAAAGGATTTGTAGTATATGCAAATTATACTTTGGTATTGAAATAATAGAGTTGATAGTATATCAAAATATACTTTACTTTTGAAATAGTTAATTTGATAGTATATCAAAATATACTTTAGTTTATGAAATAATAGAATCGGTAGCATATCAAAATATACTTTCGTTTTGAACAAGAAAATCGGTAGTATATCAAACTATACTTTGGTAAACAATATTACACTGATAGCATATCAAACTATGCTTTGGTAGTATATCAAACTATACTTTGGTTTGTGATTTAGTAGTATATCAAACTATACTTTGGTTTTGGTTATCAATGGAAGATAAATTTTTATGGCTTAATTGGAAAAACTTTGTAAGAACACATTGTGGTCGTTTGGTAATACATTCAAACCTTAGTATATCAAACTATACTTTGGTGACAATATAGATTTACCATGAAGACAAATCTATTTAGTGTAAACTTGGTTTCTGACATTCCCTAATCAAAATTCCAAACAAATCTAGGAAGCGGGAATGGGGTGTCATGCCCTATAGCGCTATATCATACTACCAATCGGCTTGATCATTGTTAATGAATGTATTTTAGGCATGAATACAAATACACACCAACAAGGGTCTTACAAATTTTGAAAATCATTATTTAAGCTATAAGTAACGGTTTCAAATCGTTAAAGGATAAAGTACTATGTATGTAGAATCATATAGTTTCGAAATCATGAAAATAGTGAATAGGCACATATAAATCACCCCCAAAACATTTGAAAACGTAAACGAGGGGACTATGTACTCACATAATCACCTCAAAACATTTAGAAAGCATAAAAAGGGTCTATGTATTCACTTGGGATTGTGTAAGCTTCCTTGAATAAAGTGAAATAACAAAGCTCAAACGTGTCCTAATGTGTTGGATAACATATGTTAGTGTGTCGAGACTTTAATCGGAGGATTCAGATAGAATGAAGTGTCATAAACCAAATGAGTGTTGGAACTCATGTGTTATGGTTTAACAAACTTAACATTCTGATTTGAAAGTGATCCTAAGTTCTTTTGACCCGTTATGACTCGTTAAAGTAGTTTACACTACTTTAACGTGCCATTTACGTAATTGTATGTTTGAATGGTTAAATATGACCTATGATAAGTCTTATGTGTCAAAACATGTTTAATAAAGTTGCAACATCAGTTTATATGTTAAAAAGTTGGTTACATATGCTTAAAATGAATTTATGCGCAAAAAGGGCATTTTGGTCATTTTTAAAGAAAATAAGAATGACTTATCATAACACTAACCAAACGACGTGACCATAAGGTATAACCTCAGTAGGTTATTCCCTATACAACTATAGTCACAAATATGTGTTTGGTCGGATCCTAAGATCGACCAAATGGGTCGGATTTGAAGGTCAAAGCGGTGGTCAATACCGCTCGACTTACGACCCTAAATAAGCACTAAACTAGAAGTGACGAGTTAGACATGTCAAAACATGTCTAACTAAATTTATATAACTGATTTGGTATCAAAACTTGGTGTTTTGATACCCGAAAATGGTTTCGTCGTAAAATGCACATAATGTGCATTTTTTACTGAAACTTTGACTCGTCACTTCGACTAGTAAACGTGGTAATTAGAAGGTGCAATCGCAAGGGATTATAACCTTCGTGATTACGATCACTTTGCAAAGTTCAATTGAACTTTGACTTGAACAATTAAGGCCAGAACCGAAAGTCAAACAGAAAGTGAACTGTTTGACTTTTAGCTCAAAATAAGCTAAAATAATGAACAAGACTGGGAAAGAACACTTACTTGTGTTCTAGGATGACAAGAATACTCAGTAGGAGGCCTCTAGTGGGAAGCAAACTCCAATTAAGAGCAGATTAGAGAAGAAGAGGTGAATGAGCAAGTTGTGAAGAATGAAATGCTTGCTATTTATAGCAATTTGGAGTAATTGTGATCATGCCAAGTGTCCAAGGAGGTGGCACACATCAAGGGAGATCAAAACAAGTGTCAATTGCAGGTACAAGCTTGGAGAATACGAAATCTTGGGCTCCAAGTATGTAAAAACAACTGGCTGGCATGAAAACTGGTTGTTGTGCCCAGACTCTACTGTAAGCTACGGCAGGGGTGTAGCTTACGGAGGGGGCTGGTCAGCCATACTTTCACACTTTGACAATTTTGGCCCCTGGACTTGTTTCATCGCGTTTTGTCACTTCTAACACCCGTTAACACAATTTTTAAGCTCTATAAGGGTGTTAAGGCATATGTAACTTGAATTATAGCCAAAAATGTCATGGATGCCGGTTCGTTCGGTTGTATGGTTGCATTTTTCGCTTAATTACGAAAAACGCTACAACGAACACGAAAATGACCGAAATTTCGCAACCATTGATATTTTTGCATTCTTATTAATAGAATACAAGATTTTAATGATTGCAAAAATTTTTGGATGTGTAAACATGGTTTGTATTCAAAAATACGAGAATCGGCAGACTTTCGCAGTTTGTCGTAAATAGTCCCTGAGCTCGAATAAGTATGTTTTTGTCATACCGAACCCTTCAAAACTTATTTCTAAGTTATGTAAAGCGTATTTAGGGTATGTTTAGCTTATGTCCTTATTCAGGAGTGTATGTCACGTTAAACTGATTACGTTTGCGTAACAATTTACGATTTAACTTCTAGAAAAAGTTTGAGAGTTTGAAATTGTACAAGGACTAAAACGTGAAATTGTCACATGTAAATATACAATCCCGGAAATGAAACACAAGATTTCATTGGATTTGAAATTTTTCGGAATTGTACAATGATTGAAAGGCACAAATGTCACAATTAAAGCATAATTTTGATTTCCTAATTGTGATGTTTCATTTTGAGAACTAAAACTAGTAGTTATATCAACAAACTTATCATAACTCTATTCATTTACTCTGTAAGATGATGATGACTCATCAGTGTTGTGTTGCCAAATGTGTAATCATTAGCAATTTTGCCTGATGACATCAAATTTTGTTTTTAGTCAAGCTCTCACTCTCATAAGTGAGGAGTTTCCCATGAAGTTGTGTCAGAGTCATCTTCTAACCAACAGACTTTCTTAACACATAAGTGGTTGTATCCCATTTATCAGGAAAAGATCTCATGAATCTGTAACTCAGAGCAGAGTTTGTAAAAACTTTATCTGCAAGCCTAAGCTGGCATATCAGATAGTTAAACCTTTCAAACAGTGGAGTCAGAGATTCTCCCTTGATATGAGAGAAGGTTTCATATTGTTGATTTGAAATTTTTCTGTTGTTCTCTTGATATGTGACGTGGAGCGAGGGTGTATGATTTTTATTATATTTTAAGTACTTTTTTTACTCTTTTATCAAGTTTTAAATTTATAAAACATGATATAACACTATCACTCTCTACAACACGCTAGAGCAAGTGCACCCATCGTTGGCATAGTATAGTGATGGTAAGATACTAAGGTCGTCCAAGGACATAAGAGCTTTTAGTACCGGAATATCGTCGGCGTCTAATCTAATCAAATTTTGAGGAAAGATTTTCAATAAGTAAAATAAAGAAGCTAAATAAATAAAGAAACAAATAGACAAGATGGAATCACTTGGCTCCGACTCATCTTTTATGTATCCTTTGAAATTTCTGCACTTTAGGTTTTTAAGAGATTATCTTAGTTATAGCGACATGTCCCTCTTTTGGAGGCCACGCTACCCTCATCCATATTGGTCTGAGTCAGCAGGGATACAGTCCTGCAAGGCCGGAATATTGAAAGATAATTAAGTAAGTTATTAATGCAAAATGTGGCATGTCCCTCTTTTGGAGGCAACGCTACCCTCGGCCATATTGGTCTAAGTCAGCAGGGATACAGTCCCGCAAGGCCGGTTTAAAGATTTAATAGTAATTTATTTATAAGGGATTCAAGCCGTTCTTACTTCCCCTGATTTGATGCTATTTGCCTCAAAGGAAGTCCTAATAAGCTTGAATCAACTCCTCGCAGGATCTATACACTGAACGAAGCAAGAACTTTACCCATACCACCCTTATAACCCTCTTCCAGGCAGTTAACGCGTTTTATATAGACCATAAAGACACAAATGAGTGAATCAATGAAACATGAAAAGATGATAGAATAAAGTTCACTTTCAGCATAAAAACTAGTTATTAAAGTTATTAATACATACCCAATTAAAAATTTAATCAAAGATTGAAAATCAAAAGTAATACATAAATGACTTGTCTTCACCAAGTTATGTAAGAGATTAGCCAAGCATGGCCTTTGTTTAACAAAAACTCTTACGATCAATCTTGGATCCCGAGACTACTATACACACTCTAGAGATGAATGATGGATGAATGTGGTGGATGATGGTGGTATTGTGGTGGTGGAGTGGTGGCAGGTGTGAGAGAAGTGGTTTGCCAAGGGATGGATTGCTACTGAACCAAGCACCTCTATTTATAGTTGAAAACAAAAGCTTTTCACAGCCCTGTGCCTGGTGGGCATAGCCACGTGCCTTCCTTCTTCCCTGTCTTCATTTAATGAGATTGTCTGTCAGGATGCTCACACGGCCCCGTGTGTCAACGGCAGGGCCCTATGGCCATTCTATTTGTTGTACTATCTGAGATTTGCATATCTGGAAGTTCACCACGGACCGTGTCCATGAGACACGGCCCCGTGTCTCTTGTTTGCTTCTGTTTGTCTTCTTCTTCCTGGAATCTTGGGTGGGGCAAGACCCCATGCCCGACAGGCATGCCCCGTGCTTGCCTTCTCATTTGCTGTTTTTGGCCTTGGGGTGAAACTCAGAGGGTTGATATATTGTATCAACTTCTCTTCTTTTGTATTCATGCTGGTTTTTGCCGCTAATTTGTTCCTTTTGTACATTTAAGGTCTTTTAATCCTGAAAATCAAAAGTATACAAAGAAACGCACTTTTTCCAACATTAGTACTAAAAAGGGTTGTTTTTATACCTTATTTGATATAATTTATATGTTGCATTTGGCGCATATCAATATGAGAGAAGGTTTCATTGAATTGTTCGTTCAAAGCATCCAACAACTCTTTGGCATTCTCACAATGGAGTAATCTAGCATAGATTTCTTTGGGTAAGGCCAAAGCCAATATCTCAAATGCCTTAGCATCGAGCTCCAACTTTTGAAAATCGTGCTCAAAGTAATCAACGGGTTTCTTAGGAACATTAACATTCGGTTGTTCAGTACTCGGAACAAAGGGAACATGAGGGCCATATATCACTGATCTCTAGCAAACAGTATTCCGTTGTGACAAGTGGTGACCCATTTTTCGTTGCCATTTCTTGAATTCATGATGAATGAGCATCAGAGGCTTGTTTGCCGATCCGGGATTGTGAGGATCATGAGTGATTGACACCTCTTTTGAAACAAGGTTTTATCAATGGCACCTCTTTTGAATTTATTTTAAGTTAAAAATGCAGAAAGAGTGTCATACCATGCCATGGTTGCTTGTTTTAACCAATACAAAATTTTATCAAGTTAGTAGACATAGCCTGGATGATGTGCATCTTCAAATCCTGATGGTTGACTTAGATATACATCTTCCTTGGTCTTGCCATACAAGGATTGCACTTTTCACATCCATTTGAAAAACCTTGATATTGTGTGTTACTACAATTGCTAGGAATAACCTTGTGGCTTCTATTCTTGAAACAGGAGCAAAGGTTTCTTCATAATCTATTCCGTCTTCTTGCAAGACGCTTTGGACAACTAACCTTGCTTTGTTTGTTATGGTTAGACCCCTCTCATCTGTTTTATTTCTTAATGCCCATTTTATGCCAATTGGACACTTTTTCTTTGGCAATGGGACCAGTTCTCAGACTTGGCCATCTTTTGACTTGTAGTAATTCATCCTCTATTGCTTCAACCTAGCTGCTTTCTCTCTGAGCTTCTTGATAATTAACAGGTTCTATTTATGAGGGAAAGGCAACAAAAAGTAGACATTGGTTGTTTGACTTCTTAAACTATCATCAACGAAGCTTGAAATTTCTGTCCGGGGAGTCAAAAACGTATATACCTAAAAAAATTATAAAACGGGGGGTCGAAAACATATATACCTAAAAAATTCTATACGAAAACTACGTACCAGACACTACTGAGCGAAAAGTTCGGGGGATCGGACGCCCCCGGCCCCTTCTATCCTGCGCCCTTGATAATCAAAGTAAGCATAACAATGTTACGTCTAGAAGTGATACATTTTTTAAAATATAATAATAGAACTTTCAAACTTCAAGATTACATATTGACTTTGTAAACATATCGTCTAAATTTCAAAAAGTCACACAAGTTTAGGAGAAGAGATTATTATAGTTGAGGGAACGTCATCTGCTCAATTGTAAATACACAACACAACTTTCTTCTGATTTCGATCAGCTTGATTTTCACATGTGAACGAGTCATGTAGTCGAAGTCATAATCTTATTCAACAATAATTTGAGTTAACATAATCGAATTTATCTCGTATAATTGATATCTTTGGAAACTTAATCATCGCTAGTCATTGTTGCGTCTTAGGCCATTTATTGTATTATGATTTGATGATGAGATTTTTTTTTTTCCATTTGAAATAGTTAAGCATGTTTTTCGAAGGTTGATCGCCGAATACACCAGTGGAACATCAACGCCGTAAATGATAACAATGAGTTGTCCAACTTATGCATCTTTCACATGGTGCAATTGCTAGCACTTGTTTAGTTGATCACAACTTGGTCAATATACGCAATTTACTCTTAAAAAAAATAGTAGAACTGGTATGTTAAATTTTTCAAGGACCTATAAAATATTTTTTTAAAAAAATAGTAGAACTGGTATGTTAAATTTTTCAAGGACCTATAAAATATTTTTTTAGTCATCTTTGAAGCTTTAATCGTATCAAGCAGGGGGGAATTCATATGGTGCGGGTCGGGGTCCACGGACCCCAATATTTTTTTAAAAAAAATAGTAGAACTGGTATGTTAAATTTTTCAAGGACCTATAAAATAAATTAGTTGGAACTCATAGTATTAAAAGCAAAGATGGTATTGTGGTGAATACCTTTGTATTCGAACGAATAGGTCTCAAGTTCAAGTTTTACATCTCTTGTTTTTTAGTTTATTTTTTCCTTCAAAATTAAACTAGTGTTTTAAAACTCCGAATGATTTTATTTTACATTTGATTATCAAATAAGACTTCCAACATATAGTGGTGTTTAAAAAAAAAAGTTTAAACAAAATTTTGAAATTATGTGAAGCAGTTGTTTAGGTAGCTATTGGTTTCAAGCAACTTATTAATCACCATAATTTGATAACTTGATTCTTAAAAATGATTCTTAATAATGTAGTGGTTTCATGTCCACTAAATGCTTCTACATTATTTTCTAACCCGACCCGACTACGATGACCGACCCGAAAATTTTAATATTTGATTGTGAAAAATTCTAACACAAAAAATGGACTCCAATAGAAAAAAAAATCCTGAGTCCACCACTGGTATCATGTTATGTGTCCTTGAGTATTAGACTCATCAAAAGACAGATCAAAACATTTTTTTTTTCTGAAGCTGACCAACGAGCAGTGATGACCCTTCCAAATAGGACCCCTCATACGTTTATATGTTTGTTATTAAAAAAATTGATAAAAGGTCAATGAAGTCAAATGTGATTGGAGGAGAAAGTTAGAATGATGTTGTGAGACAATTGTCAAACTATGAGTCTAACATGGAAAAGTTAGGGTATGTGAGTTGTATAAACTTAAAAATGTTACATGAACATTCATTAAAGGGTAAATTACACTTTTCGTTTTTTATGTTTGTATTGAATTGCAATGGATAGTCTTTAACTTTAATAATAATTCTAATCACAATCCTTTATTTGTAAAATCCACTACAACATACGTCCTTTAGCATTAACCTGGTTAAAATTTTAAGTTAACTTTAGTAACATAAGGGTAATTTAGTCTTTGTACCAATTATCAAATCATTTAAGAAATACTTTAAGACTGTATGTAGTGGGCGGCATGGCATGGGGCGGTATGCCTCATAGCGCCGGCATAGCGCCGGCACACCGCCACGGAGGGCGCGATCGATCGAAAAATTGGAGGCGGCGCGATGTTAATGGCGCGGTGATTCTGGTTCCTTTTTAAAACAACACAAAAATAATACCTAAAATTCATTCCCTCTCTAAATAACCAGATCTAGATCTAGCAATCACCACCAAACCCCACCACCATTTAAGAACTCTGGAACAACCCTCGTGTAAAAATCTCAAAATTCGATTTCTTTAATCATAGTTAGACATGAAGATGTTGGGGCTTTTGATTAGAAGATGAAGACGAATATGTTGGTGCAAGAATTATGTTGAATTTGTGCGGTCAGAGACTATGGCCGCTGGCCGGAGCTCACACCAACGTCGGATTCACCATCAACAACCGTAGCAACCGCCCACATAGTTGTAGCACCGTCGTCATCATCCATTAACACCGTCGTCATCAACAGCCGTAGCAACCACTCACGCCATATCTGCACACCATTAACTCCAACATAGTTGTAGCACTGTCGTCATCATCATCTCCACATATTTACAACAGAGAGAGAGAGAGAGAATGTGTAGAGATGTCAAAAAGCCCCCCGCCCTCCAATCAACCGTAAGTTAAGTCAACTACTGCATCATCTTCATGTCTCCTTTTCTAAATGGGATTTCTTTTCACTGCAGTTGAACTTGTTTGAAAAGCATTGCGGTCTTCTAACAGAGCACGGCATGAAACAATCATTAGCCAACATATACCATTATGCCATTCACAAGAATGTGGGTAGGGGTGGGTGGGTTTAATGTATTTTGCAGGTGTTGATGAGAGATGGGGAGAAACAAATCTGAGTTTGGAGTTATTGGGGGAGAAACAAAGAGAGATGGTTTCCTGTATTTACAACTCATCATCATCATTGTATTTACAACTGAGATGTATATTATATATATTTTTATTTTTTTTAAATAAATGAGTAAAATTACTTATCTACCCTCATGTGCAAGTCACATGATCAGATATAACTTAAATTTTTAACCTAGTTAGTGGTAAAGGACGAAAGGTGTAATTAGTTTTTTAAATAAATGATTGTGATTGTAATTATTGAAGTTAAAGGCTATCCATTGTAATTCGATACAAACGTAAAGGACGAAAAGTGTAATTTACCCTTCATTAAATCAACTTCATTAAATCAACTTGAGAAATGTTTTAATTTTTCACAAGTGAGTATCAGTGATGGGTTATTAGTTTTCTAAATAAAGGATTGTGATTGTAATTATTGAAGTTAAAGGCTATCCATTGTAATTCGATACAAACATAAAGGACGAAAAGTGTAATTTACCCTTCATTAAATCAAGAGTAAATTACAAGTTTTGTCCTTTATGTTTGTCCCAAATTGCAAGCGTTGTCATTTGTCTTTAAAATTGATGAGTTTTGTCCTTAATGTTTGCAAATCTTGCACGTTATGTCCTTTAGGCCAAACCAAGTTAGATTTTTTGGTTAAATCTGATCACCCAGGGGTATTTTAGTCTTTTTACCCTGTTAACTTGGTATTATTAAAAAATAAAACAAAATAATTTAAAAAATTATTATTATTATTATTATTATAAGTGTATATATATATATACCATACCGTCACCGTCACCACCACCCTCCATCGCCACCGTCACTACGGCCACCATCACCACCACCCTCCACCCTTCACCGACATCATCACCACCCTCCACCAAACACCCTTGTCAAAACCCCCTCCAATCCTAATCGAAAACCTATCTCAAAATCACTTGTTGAACCTTTTGAATCTAAGATCTGAATCACCACCCTCAAATTAAAACATCATCAAATCTTCAACCATCGTTCATAAACAAAACCCCCAAATCACCACCCCCAAATTAAAATATCATCCAATCTTCAACCATCGTTTTATGAAAAAGGTTAGTTTGACCAAAAAAACACTTGAATTATCTTCAACCATCGAACTAAGATCTGAATCACCACCGTCACTTTCATAAACTAACCTTTTTTCACCATCATTAAAACCATCGTTCACAACCATCGTCGAACAAGATCTGAATCACCACCGTCACAACAGCGCGACATTGATAGTACCGGAAAGAGGAGATCTGATCGGAGATCGGAACTTGTCGACGGTGACGATGGCGGTGGAAGTGGAGGTGGAGGAGATGACGTCATCGGATCACGACACCACCTCCACCGTCGCCCCTAAAACAACCACACCACCTCCATCCGCCGGATCACCACCAACTCCGTCACGCCAGATCACCACCATCATTGTCGCCATCTTAGAAGAGAGAGAGAGTGTGTGTTTAGTTTAGAGAGGGAGAGTGTTTAGTTTAGAGAGAGAGAATGTGCAAGAGTTAATTGAGGGAGAGAGCAGATTTTTATTTCATATACTTTTAAATTTGACACAATAGTCCCTCTAATATAAATTGTTTTACACAATAGCCCTTGGATAATGAAATGACAAAAATACCCTTGGATAATCAAATTTAACCAAAAAAATCTAACTGGGTTTGGCCTAAAGGACATAACGTGCAAGATTTACAAACATTAAGGACAAAACTCATCAATTTTAAAGACAAAGGACAGCGCCTGCAATTTGGGACAAACATAAAGGACAAAACTTGTATTTTACTCTTAAATCAACTTGAGAAATGTTTTAATTTTTTCACAAGTGAGTATCAGTGATGGGTTACACTGATCATGGCTTTATAGTCTAGTGGCATTTCGGGGATATGATAAGGCTTTGGGACGATTTGGTCCTGGGTTCGATTCCCACAAGGGGGGTTTTTACGGCGATAAAGGTTTCCACGGCGGCGTTCTCAAGACATTTACGACCAGCACCGCCGTCTCTCTCCAGCGATTCCGTGGCCGGTGATTTTTCTATTATTGGCTATTCCTATTCCCTGTCTTATGGTTACAAAGACAACTTAGGTATGGTGGGGCATAGAAGACCTAGGGCAGATGTTTCGTATGATGTTCAACAAGACAAAGGAAAGGTGCAGGGAAGGAAGATTGGCCAAGGAGGAAGAATGGTTTCACAAAATTCTTTGTATCGAACCTGTCGGAGCTATGTTCGTCAGCGGATTTGGTTGAAGTTTTGAAGCAGTTTGGAGAGATTGAAGGAACTTTTATTGCTAGGAAACGAGATAAACTTGCGAAAAGGTTTGGGTTTGCGACATTCAAAAATGTTAGAGATGTTACCAGCCTGGAACACGGAATGAAGAATGTATGGATTGGAAGTTATAAACTGTTTATTGTTCTTGCGAGATTCGTGGATGGGGAGAGGGTTGAGAGGCCGCAGGCTGTTGGTCCAGAACAGGGTAGAAAAGAAAGCCGCAATGACGGAGGTGGTATCAATACAACAGTAGGTTCTGGTGATGAGGGTGTAGTCCGGGCAGGTCTAGGAGCCGTAGGGAAGAGAACATTTAGAGATACGGTGCTTAATAAAGACAGTAATGTTCGGGTTCACATCATTCAGATCGATGATAATGTTCAAGCTTTTCCTAACTGGTATGTGAATGCGTTGGTTGGAAAGGTTGTAGATTTTCGGACTCTTACGACTTTGAGGAAACTTTTGAAGGAGAAGGGTATTGTTCGTGTTAGTATTAAATACTTAGGAGGTTTACATGTTCTTCTAGTATTTACCAACCAGGATGAAGCCATTGACTACTTATCAGTTAAGGATTCTTGGTCTTTGTTATTTGAGAAATTATGTAGATGGGATGGCCAAGTATGGGATTTCGAGAGAGTTGCTTGGACAAAGATATACGGTGTGTCGTTCCACCTTATGATGAGTCCAGTTCTTAATGTGATCGGGAAGAGATTCGGCACTGTTGTTCAACCGACTCCGGTTGTAGAGAAGGACATTGACTTCCCGTATGTTTCGAAATAACGTGGACTGGGTTGAGGACAAGATTTCCCTAAGGTGGAAACGTTTTTTGTTTAATGTTCGGATTGAAGAAGAGGTCGGGGAGTGGATCCCCGACTGTGTCGAAGACTTCGACGAGGAGGATGATCGGATGGATACTTTGGTGGTTGACGGTGTAGGTATGGATGGTGGCTTGTCGGATGGTGAGATGCCGGGCGGTGGGAACATTAATGTTGAGGAGGGCGAGATTTTGGGAGATAATGAATCTCCTAAAAATGTGGAAGGTAATGATGGAAGTGTTTCTGATTTTGAGGATGGAGATATTATGGGTAATTATGGGCAACATAACGGATGCATGGGTAAAAAGAAAAAAGGCAGAGTTTAAAAAAAAAGAATTCAAATAGGAGAGGTTCGGTGTCCCCACAAAATATAGAAAGACCCAGGAAGAGGCCCAGAGACAATAGTGACCCGTTCGACTTGGATCGTTTTATCGGAATTTTGAACGGGGGCCCAGTACATAATGAGGTAGCGAATAATTCCCAGGATGAGACCAATAATTTTTTAACTCCGGATTTAAACAAATCGGTGGATTCGAGAGATGGGGTCGTGAATAACAGAGGTGGTGTCGAGGTCGAGCAGAGTGAACATCACCGGGAGTTGTTTAGTAACAATATGGATGCTGAAGTTTATCTTGAAACGTCAGATACGATGAATTTGGGTAAGACTTTGGGGGCAAATAATATTGATGGTTTCGATTTCCAGCTTAAAGAGGTGATTCGTAACGAGGGCTTTCAATCGGGGTTTAGATGAATACTCTATCACTTAGTATTAGAGGGTTGGGGGTTCCGGGTAAAGAGAAGTGGGTGAGGGAGCTTCGGGTTCAACAAGAAGTGGGTTTTATAATGCTTCAAGAGACTCAACATGCGTCTATGGATGGGGTTTCTCTGGATGGATTCTGGGGTAATGATGAGTATCATGCTGAGTGGGTTGAGTCGACGGGAAGATCAGGTGGGTTGTTGTCGTTGTGGGATCCGAATCAATTCAAGATGAGCTCGGTTCAGAAAAGTAGATTTTTCTCTTGGTATCGGGTAATATTAAAGAAAGTGGTGCGGAAATTAACGTGTTGAATGTTTATGCGCCTCAAGCGTGGTCGTGAAGCAAAGTCTTTGGAACACTTTATTGGAGTTATTTGGGTCGTGGAGTGGTTTATGGATTGTAGGGAGGGATTTTAACTTGGTTAGATGTCGCACGGAGAGAATGAACTCGAAGTTTAATGGCACGGATGCTAGAGATTTTAACGCTTTTATAGAAGGGGCGGATTTGCATGAATACGGGCTTCGGGGTAGGAAGTTTACGTTCACGTCAGGTGGTAAACTTAGCTGTATCGATAGAGTTTTTGTTTGTTGGCATTTTTTTGCGAATGGCCGAACGCCGAGTATAGAGCGCTTTCGAGGGATAAATCGGATCATAGTCCGTTGATATTGAAGGTTTCTTCCAAGAACTTCGGGCCAAAACCATTCCGATTTTTCAACACTTGGTTGGATAGGTGTGACTTTGAGGAGCTAGTGAAAAATACAGTGGATGAGTTCATGGGAAGTGGTCCGCCAGACATTTACATCATTTCGAAGGCTTAGACAGGTAATTTCAAATTGGTGCAAAGATAAAAAAAAAAAAGTACTGAATTAGAGGAAGAGGTTGCTTTAAAAAAGAATTGGATACTTTGGATGAGTTGATGGAATCTCGAAACCTTACAGAAGTAGAGGTGTGGGTTTTTGAGGAGTCAAAAAAGAGAATTAAGGAATTGGAGGAGCACAAATGTAAAGATTTGAAACAGAAATCTAGAAGAAAGTGGGCGAAATATGGAGATGATAATACTCGGTTTTTCCATGGTTTGCTTAATAAACGTAGAGCGAGTAATTCTATGCCAGGTTTGCTGATTAATGGGGTGTGGAAGTCCAGGCCGGTGGAAATACAAAAAGAGTTATTTAATTTTTTCAGAGACAAATTTGTGGAAGATATAGTTAATCGTCCGAACTTGGAGTGCTTTGGTCTTAAAATTCTGGATGAGCAAGATGCGGATAGGTTGGTAGCGCGGTTCTCGGAAAGGAAATTAAAGAAGCAGTGTTTGATTGTGGGGATGATAAAGCCCCAGGCCCCGATGGTTTCAATTTCAGATTCTTGAAGCATTTTTTGTGCTTGTTTTCTGAGGATTTTTTGAGAATCTTTGATTGTTTTTTTTAGACGGGTGAGATTAGCAGAGGAGTGGGCTCTTCGTTTATCACTCCACTTCCCAAAGTTATTGATCCGACAGAGCTTAGTGAGTATCGTACGATTAATCTCATTGGGTTGGTTAGTAAAGTCATATCAAAGGTGTTAGCAAATAGGATGAAAGGGATGATGGGAAAGATAACGTCAGAGACACAGTCGGCGTTTCTTTCGGGTAGGTACATTCTAGATGGCCCATTGATGATTAATGAAGTTATATCTTGGGCGAGGAAGGTGGAAAAGCAAATGTTTTTGTTTAAAATAGACTTCGAAAAGGCCTATGACAATGTTCATTGGGGCTTCTTGTTGTCGGTTTTAAATCAATTTGGCTTCCCTACGGTTTGGGGTAAATGGATTCGGGGTATTTTGACTTCAGCGAGATCTTCGGTTCTAGTTAATGGATCTCCTACATTTGAGTTTGATTACAAAGGTATTCGGCAAGGGGATCCTATTTCTCCTTTTTTATTCATTATTGTGATGGAAGCGTTCTCTGGTTTAATGAAGAAATCATGTGCGATTGGGGCGTTTAATAGTATCAGTTTGTCGAATTGGGGTCCGGTATTATCTCATCTTCTATATGCAGACGATGCCATGATTATGGGAGAGTGGTCAAATCTTAATTTCAGAAATATAAAGCGTATTTTGAGAATTTTCTTTTTGTGTTCGGGTCTTAAGATCAACTTGCATAAATCTACATTATTTGGAGTGGGTAAAATGATTGAAGACGTGAGGTTGCAAGCTGAAGGGATGGGGTGCAAATCGGGTGAGGTCCTTTTTGTGTATCTTCGAATTAAAGTTGGTGCTAACATGAACAGGGTAGGCAATTGGGATGGAGGTGTTTCGTGCTTGTTTATCTTTATGGAAGGCGAAAGTATTATCCATTGGAGGGAGGGTTACGATTATTAAGTCGGTTCTTGAAAGTCTTCCTACATACTATTTTTCATTGTACAAAGCGCCGGTAAAAGTCATTAGTAGCTTGGAGTCGATGATTAATAAATTTCTTTGGGGTGGGAATGTAGAGGTGAATAAAGTTCATTGGATTGCTTGGGAGAAAGTGACGAGAACTAAAAAAGATGGGGGGTTGGGGTTGAGCAAGCTTGGTTTGTGTAATGAAGCGTTATTATTAAAATGGATTTGGAGATATCGGAATGAGCGAGAAGCTTTGTGGCGGAGGACGATAGATGCTATTCAGGGGTCTAAAAGAAGGTGGGATTCTCTTTCGTCTAATAGACGTTTTTCGGGCCGTGGAATAAGATTGTGTCATTTGCTTCGAGATTAAAGGTTGATAGTGTTGGTATTGATCATATTTTTTCATGGAAAAGTGGGTAATGGTTGTATTATTCGTTTTTGGGTTGATTCGTGGGTGTCCCATGTGTCTCTTAAAGACAAGTTCCCGAATCTATTCCGGTTAGAAAAAGACAAGTGGCGTCGGGTTGTGGACATGTGTGGTACTAACTCCTCTCTTGGGTCAGGTTGCTGGTCGTGGAAAAGGACTCCAAAGACGCATGAGGAAATTGGAGAGATGATTGAATGCCTCAATTTATTGTCGGGGGTAGCTTTATCTAGGTTGGTGGACTCTTGGGCTTGCAACTTGGGGCCCGGCAATATTTTTTCTGTTGCTGCAGTCAAATTGTGGATGTATAGTGCTCGGGTAGTGGTGGAAGATTTTTGTTTTACGTGGTGTAAATGGTTGCCTAGCAAGTGTAATATTTTTATGTGGCGGGTGGTGTACGATAGGATTCCAACCAAGGTCGCTTTACGAAGGAGAAATATCCACGTGGAGGATGAGAAGTGTGTCTTTTGTGATGAGTACGAAGAGACAACGGATCACATTTTTTCGGCTTGTAGTTTCACTGCTGGAGTATGGCAAGGCATATCGAATTGGTGTGGTACTCCCCCGATCTTTGTGTTTTCAGCTAGGGATGTTCTGGAGTTTCACAAATTTTTTGGCGGTTCCTCGGTTAAGAAAATAGTCTTCTATAGGATAGCAATTATTACATGTTGGAGAATTTGGAAGGCAAGGAATGAGAGAGTGTTTTCCAACAAGTGTTTAAATGTTGTGGAGATTGTGTCGAACGTAAAGGCGTTGGGATTCCTTTGGTATAGGAATAGGTTTAAGGCGGGTTCTGCTGATTGGGCGGGTTGGTGCAAATTCGATCCGATGTAATCTTGTTTGTATGATAGTCTGGCTATTTCGGTCTTGGAGGTAGATTTGGCCCTTTTGTTTTCTAATCAAATTAGCCTTTAAAAAAAGTAAATACTACGGAATTTCGACAGATCCACATAAAACAAAAAAACTGAAAGACTCCAAAATAATCTAAACTTTTGGTAATGCGACGTCAATTATTGTTAGATTAGATTACCTACGAAATACATGTACGCGGTTAAACCGACAATTACCGACATACACATGAGGCTAAATAACTGTAAATCATTAGCGTAGCATTAGTGAAGATTTCATGAAGGTTTTATAATTGGTATACGCTATATATCTCTATGAATTATGTTGCTAACACTTTCATATTGAAAATTTTCATTGGTACTCATGAAAATTCAGTCATATATTTCAAAATGGAACACAAGAACGAATATGCAATATGTTATGTAAAGGTTCGATGCTGAGAAGATTTTCTTCTACTCCGCCTAATTACTCAGAATCGATCAAAGGTGGTCAACCTCGGTCGGATTTAGTCGGTCAACTTGGGATGAGTTTGACTTAAAAAAATAAATTATAATTTATGTGTCTATGATATTAATGAATAAATCATTTTTCAAGGAACGGATATCAATTTTGAAATACTTTAATATTTGAGCATTCATTTTTGTATTTATATTGATATTCCCATATTTTGATATATAGGGAAAGGTTAACATACAAAAAGGCTTATCCTACAAAATGTACGCGACGCGCATAACCCTTGGATCAGGCCAAAAATCACGCATGGATCAGTTAATCACGCATGGGAGCCAGTTAATCACGCATGGGAGCAATTAATCACGCATGGGATCAATTTTTTTGACCTAATCACGCATGGGAGCTTAATTACGCAAGTTATGTTGATAAAAAAAAGTGATAATCACGCATGGGATACTAATTACGCACGTTATAACTCTGTCGCGTATGATAATGTAGGATAAGCCTTTTTGTACATTATACTTTCTCTTGATATATATATATATATTAGTAAAATTATGATATTTGATATACCGGAAAATAATTTACAATGTCCGAGTACTCGCAACTCCTCACTCGACCGGCCTGGGAGCACTTAACGACTTCTGCAACCATGCCAAAGACCTTCCTTATATGTGAGATGACTATTAAACCAATATAGCTTGCGGTTGGCGGTTATAACTGCCTACAGTTAGACAATTACATCAGCGGAAAAAAAAACTTATTTGTAGAAATTATATCGTCGGCAATTGAGTTACACCTAGTGACCAAATTACCACTAATGCAATTGCTCCAGTTTACTACTCATCCGTATCACTTACCACTAATGACCAAGTCGACACTCATCAATTACTAGTTATCTTACTTGCTAATGAATAACAAAGTTGCTATTGACCACAATTACTTACCATTGATGATAATCAGTCGCAAGTTGTGACCGATATACAATTCCCACTGATGATCATTAAATGCAAAGTTTCACCAACTAAACAAATTTGAAGCAACTTACACTGATAAATGAATAAGTCTTGGCCCTGGACACCACCTTAGCTGTTACCCTTGAACCCTCACCAGGGGTTCCACCAAGGGGGGCACAACCCCCTTAAACCCCATGGTGGTTGGTGTATTAAATAATAATAACAATCATAAAGGAACGTGGAGTTCACATTTTTTAACTTTTAACTCCTATCAGTAGTTATTTTTATTTCTCTCTGAGTTTAAATAAATATAATAAATTCGATAACACTATAACATCAATGTTTCACGTACCCTATAAGGCCAGAGGGTGTGGGGGGCGCCACCCTCGCCACGTCACTGCCTATAGCGCCCCGGGCGCTATACACCCACACCCACCAAATTAAGTAGGGGCGCTATACACTCCTCGCCAACATGTTAACGTTATGCAATTGCGTGGATCAAGAGAGAAAGGTCAAAATGACCGTTTGAAAACGTTTAAAAAAAAATTAAACTTTTTATCTATATATATATATATATATATATATAAACCTTACACCATATAAACACACCTTTATCTCAAAAACCAATCACAAATTTACCACCCAAACACACACCAATCACAACTAGAAAATGACATCCGATTCTTCGAGCTCTTCATCCGATGGTGGTTTCGACGACATGGTTATCGCAATGACGTATGAGGTGATTAATTATTTGCAAGAAGAAGCCCAATCCTCTACGTCGCGTATCAGGCAACCGCCTCTTGAACGGGATCGGTTAGGTGCTCATGAACGTCTAGTGCACGATTATTTTTGTGAAAATCCGTTGTACGATGATGGGCAGTTTAGGCGCAGATTTCGTATGAGCCGTCGTCTTTTCGTTAAAATTTCTAGTGATCTTGCGGGCGAGTTCCCTTTTTTCACGCAAAGAGAAAGTGCAAGTCATAAAGTTGGTTTCTCTGGAATACAAAAGTGTACAGCAGCAATCAGGCAACTAGCGTATGGCACAGCGAGTGATGCGTGGGATGAATATTTAAGGATGTCGGCAAGAATGTGTCGTGACTCTCTTGAAAATTTCTGTGAAGGTAATTTTTATTAAGACTATTCTTTCTTTAACGTTATTATTTTTATTTACATATTATTATAATTTCTTTTAACACTATTATTTATCTAAGGTTATTATTTTTATTTACATATTATTATAATTTTTTTAACACTATTACTTTTGTAGGTGTTATCTCTCTTTACGGGAGACGCTACCTGCGGATGCCAACCGCTGCCGACGTTCCACTTCTATACGAGGCCCATCAGCGCATACACGGTTTTCCTGAGATGTTGGGGAGTCTTGATTGCACGCACTGGGATTGGGCGTCATGTCCAACCGCTTGGAAAGGGCAACATCATCGTGGTGACCACGATGGTCCCACCCTAATATTACAAGTGGTCGCTTCTTAAGATTTATGGATTTGGCATGCGTACTTTGGCATGGCCGGTGCGAACAATGACATCGCTGTTTTAATGTCATCGAATCTTTTTGACGATGTCATAGACGGTGTTAAATGATGACGGGGCTCCACTCCACACCCAGCAAATTAAATGGTGGGGGAGGGGGGGGGGGGGGGGGTTATAAAGCCCCCTGGCTGATGTGGCGCCTAGGTGGCGCTGAGATGTCCTTATAACCCCAAGGGGGTTATCCCACACCCTCTAGCCTAATGAATGAAAAATGGCTTTACTGATTGTTCTAATAAAATTTTGCGACCTTATTGGACCTTTTCATTCTTACAAAATTGTTTAAAACCATCATTTAATGATGGACCTTTTTTTATTACAAAGTCGTAGTGACTATTCTTACAAACTTCTTTCAAAACCGTCGTTTTGTGACCTTTCGTACCATCACTCACGCTTTTTTCAGTCGCAAAAGTTATATACTTCGTGGCAATTGCTCATGATAACTACAAGTCGTATTATAAAATATAAAAGTGATTTCATAATGGACATTTAAGAAATTGCAGAAGGTCGCAATTTGAACAAGTAAATTTACAGACGTTACGTGTCAAATAAAAAAGGGTAGTAAGTGTCATAAAGTATAAAAATCGATGGTCTATACATATCGATCCCTTTGTACGGAACATTAATGATTTAAAACTTTTAGTGATGGTTTCCGCGGTTGGCTTCTAGCATGTGACCAATTATTTCTTGTCACGTACACAAAATTTTCAACATAAACATCTGTAATATATTTAGTATTATATTTCTCGAGTAACGTTACTCTACAAATGAACTTAACATAATAAACGTAAGAAGTGAAGAAAAAATTATTTTAAGTTTTTCTCATATTGTCAAACACGTATTTTAAATTCGGAATCTAAAAAAAACTTGTATTTATACTAGTAGAGTAATTATGTAATCGCTACAGTGTAATTATACATAATTACTCTAGTAAAGTAAATGCATGACTTTTTTTTTATTTTTTTTTTACGTTTTGCAACTAAACACACGCTTAAGTAGATAGGAAAAAAAATCTACCTTCACTTCTCATATTTAGTATGTGAAGACATTTGTGTTTGTATTTGATTCTTACCATGTATTTCTAAGAGAAACTGATACAACATATAAATTAGATCAAATAAGGCGAAAAATCAACCCATTTTCTATGCTAATGTTGGAAAAAACATGTTTCTTTGTTTACTTTTGTTAGAATTGAACCCTACATATGAACAGTTGATTAAAGCCAAAACTGGATCAAATCAGTGGATTCACAATAAGCAGTTGTTTGCATCAGTCTTTCCCTTTGAAAGTGGCCTAACATCTAATGTCCTCTAAGTACTGCCCTTCTACAACAACTGTTGGTCTACAACATCTGATGAAGACAAAGCACTGATGCTCAATCTGCTGCTATGGTTCAAGTACTGCTGAAGACACAAAGCACTGAGCTAAAGCAGTGGAATGAAGAAGCAGTAGTTTACTCTCTTTATTTGTATTGTATTTGTAATCAGTTGTTAGATAGCAATGTTTGTATAGTCAGTGGTTAGAGGTTGTTAGGAGGTTAGATGTCACTTTCATGGTGACGTCAGCGAAGATGCCATAGTGGTTTGTTCTGTACTATAAATAGAACAGTACCCTGTACTGTTCTATTAGCTCTCTTCTTCACCAAGTCATTATGTACGAACACTTACTGTGAGCTAAGGCTGAGGGGGAGACTTTGTGAATGCATGTATTAGTTTTGAATATTGTAATCAAATACAATCATTCGACTCTATGATAAACATGTTTGCTTAGAATTGTTCTCTCTTTGATTGTGTTGAAAGTTTATTCATCTATTTCCGCTGCAATTGTTACTCTTTCATCTTCATTTCATTTAAACAAACACAATCTTATCAAACTCAGATCCTAACAACTTTTAATTTTCAGGATCAAAAGTGTAACTGATGCAGTTTCGCGTGCAATCAAATGGCTCAAACACAATGATTCATTCAAAGACCTGGAACCGAATGGTTCAAAGAAACCTCAAGGTTTTCTTTACAATAATCAAACTAAAAACTACTGAAATCATAAACCCTAGATCCCCTTATATAGTTGAGGAAACTAAATAATTCAAAACCATAATATTAGGAAAGTAAATAAAATTTAAATAACAAAAGATAAGTTTTCATTCTTTCCAAAGAAGTCGCCCCGCCCACGGGTTCGAGTCCGGGTCAAGATATTGGGCCGGATCCTCCTGCATCATACTCCCCGTCTTCGAAAAAAACTCGTCCTCGAGTTATGTCTTCAGATCAAAGCCACCTGGATCAAAAGGAACATCAACCCGATTCTGATTTATTATTACCACGACCCGCCTAAACAATCCAACTTCAACGTTTGCCTTGCCCGACTCTAGACATGTACCTCCTGGGTCGAATGGAGCATTGAACCTTCTCATGTTCACTGTTGACTTGAACCATTGAAATATTTCAGCTCCAGCTATCCAATTGCCCTTTTTCATAAAGTGACCATGAAATTTGCCAACTTTATTTCTATCAACCCAAACATGAGAGGGATCACGTATCAACTGAATTTGTCTATCCTCCCATTCATGGCCATTAATCAATTTTTGAAATAGAACTGTATTCCATAATTTTACTTCATGGGCATATTTTAAATGACTAGTTTGATCCTCCAAAAAAACGATTAATATCTTTTTGTGTGGGCCCCTCCAATATAATTTCCAAATTAACAATTTCTCCACTAGTCAGTGGATTTGATAATTTTTCCACTTTCTTAGGAGATGATTTCATTCTATCGGCAATATTCAAATCTTTCAAACTAACCAGAGATATTGTTGTGTGATCTAAGGGTAACGCACGATCACTCTTGACCACCGAAGCACAACCAGTCACTACCGTAGGAACCATAGCACCACTATCTTCATCTTTAACTTGTTTGTTTACTAGAACGGTAACTTCGTTAAGAACTTGGTGCACAAACATACACTCTTCTTCATCTGGTATAATCCCGTCTTCATCAAATCTTGGTTTGTCTTCGGACAAACACTCTTGATAAATCGGCTCATGGAACCGAGTGTGGGAATGGCCGAAAGGATGCTCCTCTTCCTCGTTCACATCGTTCCGAACGACGCGTCCCGATTCAGTTTCCTTAATGCGCCTATCCCGTTGTAACTCAAGATCTTTGGCTCGTTGGCGGAGTCATTTAATCTCTTCAAGATCTCGGACTCGTTGTCGGAGCCGTTGGATCTCTTCAAGATCTCGTGGGTTGGAATCAACTCTGTCGTTGCCTCGATCGGCGGTTCTGCGAACAGGGTGTTGATCTTCTCCACGAGCACATGAAACGAACATACTTCTGTCGTTGCCTCTGTCGGCGAATCTACGATCGAGCAAGCATCTTCTTCCATGCAGAGCCATTTGAAAACCAAAGCTCTGATACCACCTGATGCAGTTTCGCGTGTGATCAAATGGCTCAAGAACAATTGACTAATCAAAGACTGATAAACAAACCAAAAGGTTCAAGAACATAGTTCTTTCAAAATAATAAACCAAAAACTACTGAAATCATAAACCCTAGATCCCCTTATATAGTTGAGGAAACTAAATAATTCAAAACCATAATATTAGGAAGGTAAATAAGATTTAAATAACAAAAGATAAGTTTTCATTCTTTCCAAAGAAGTCGCCCCGCCCACGGGTTCGAGTCCGGGTCAAGATATTGGGCCGGATCCTCCTGCATCATAAATGATACGAATCGAAAGCGTACTCAAATGGCTCAAGAACAATCGATTAATCAAAGACGATAAACGAACCGAAGGTTCCAAGAACAAAGTTCTTTATATTAATAATCAACAAAAACTCAATAAACATAAACCCTAGATCCCTTTATATAGATTAGGAACCATAAGCTAAATAGGAAACTAAATAAAAATAAAATAAGAAATACAAATAAACAATAAAAGATAATATTGTTCTTTTCCAATTATTTGCTCATGTTAACCAATTCCAACGGATCTTCTCACGGGTACGAGTTCGGCGTGGTTTCGGGTTCAACTACCCGGATGCTCCTGCATCATACTCCACGTCTTCGAAAAAAACTCGTCCTCGAGTTTTGCCTTCGAACCAAACCCACCTGGGTCAAAAGGAACATCAACCCGATTCCATTTTTTTATCACGACCCGCATAAAAATTTCAACCTCACGAACCATCTCGCCTGAGTTTAAATTTGTACCACCTGGGTCGAAGGGGGCATTCAGCCGTCTCCTGTTAACTGTAGGCTTGACTTGCTCAATTATCTCAACCCGAACTAGAAACTCATATGGTTGTAAACCATAGAACTCGTTGCATTCTTTCAGAACATGGCCAATGAGTTTAACAACCTTTTTCCCACTATTTTCAACCTCGATGTTTGGTCCTTGACTAATATCACTTGCATTTAGAATTTCTAATATGTTTGCTTCACACGAAAACTCATCATAATTATGGTAACTCTCAACAACAATATATTCCTTGGATTGGTGTTTCAAAAATTTCAAGTCTGCATAATATTTGGTATATTCCGAAGACTTTGCATGAGATCCCTCCGCAAATTCATCACCATAGGAATGATCCAAAGCATTCACATTATTACGAGATAACTTTTTTGAATTAGTAATATTTAAATTAACCAAGCTAACCTTCGAAATTTGTGGGTCAGCCAAGGAAATCGCACGACCACCGCCATCGATCTTATTAACACCATCATTAGCCATCACATCGCGAACGGGAGTCACCGCAACACCACCGTTTTGTACCGCTGCGATCTTCGGACTCAAGGAATTCTCATTCAATCTCACGGCTTCATCAAAACCATAATGATATGAACCACCGGTTGCCCAAGCATACCACACATCATCCTCATACTCATCAAATACGGGAGAAGAATCATAGATAAGGTCAGGATCCTCGTTGCCTCGGGCGGCGAATCTACGGGGATGATAACCATCACATGATTCACGAAAGTTTTCATGGTCCACAATCTCGTTGCCTCGGGCGGCGAATCTACGAGAATGATCACCATATCCTCGCGGATTAAAAGGAACTCCGTCGTTGCATCCGGCGGCGAATCTACGAACGAAAGTTTCTTCTTTTCCACGTAGAGCCATTTGAAAACCAAAAGCTCTGATACCAAATGATATGGATCGGAAGCGTACTCAAATGGCTCAAGAACAATCGATTAATCAAAGACGATAAACGAACCGAAGGTTCCAAGAACAAAGTTCTTTATATTAATAATCAACAAAAACTAAATAAACATAAACCCTAGATCCGTTTATATAGATTAGGAACCATAAGCTAAATAGAAAACTAAATAAAAATAAAATAAGAAATACAAATAAACAATAAAAGATAATATTGTTCTTTTCCAATTATTTTCTCATGTTAACCAATTCCAACGGATCTTCTCACGGGTACGAGTTCGGCGTGGGTTCGGGTTCAACTAACCGGATGCTCCTGCATCAGTAACCCTCGTGAAAATTTTGAACTTTCAAAAACTTTTTCTTTTGGAAGTATTTCGTTAACCAATACGTAAACATAATCAATTAACGTAATGAACATTCCGAGGCAAGGATATAAGACACACATACCTTAAATATCCTTTACATAACTTAAATATAAGTTTTAAGGGGTTAGGAATGACAAAAACACGATATTACAAGTCCAGGAGCCAAAGTTGACAAAGTGAAAAAGTTAGCCCATCAGAGGGGCTTACGGACCGTAAGGCTCCCACCCATACGGTTCGTAAGGCTAGCCTAGTTGCAGATTTTGCCTTGATATCCAAGTTCTACCAAGTTATGCCACCTCTTGACACCTAGCTCGAACTTGCCACCTTCCTTCTGGTTGAAACACCTCATAGGACACTTGTGATCATCCTATAATCATCCCTAACACTTGACATGATCTTGTGATGATCTTGCAAGTATAAATAGCCTCCTTTGTTCATGCTTCCAACTTGCTCATTTCATTCTTTCTCTCTAATCTTCTCTTGGAGCTTGTTTCCAATATTTGGAAACCTCCTACTGAAGTTCTAAAATTCCTAGAACACAAGTAAGTGTTCTCTCCTAGTCTTGTTCATTATTTTTGGCTATTATAAGCAAAAGTCAAGCAGTTTGACTTTCTTTTTGACTTTCGGTTCTAACCATTTTGGTCATGTTAAAGTTCAAATTGAACTTTGCAACGTGATCGTAATCACGAAGGTATTAATCCCCTACGATTGCGGGTTTGGGTCAAGCTCGTTCAAAACCATGAATCAACTTAATCAACTCGATTAACTGGGTCAACTCAGTCAAACCCGGTCAACTCGGTCAACATTAGTCAACTGCCGGTCAACACGGTTAACCCAAGGCCCGGTAAAATTTAAACGAAGCGAGTTATTTTTACGTTGTATTATATAAACTTTATTTTATCGGACTCTAGCAGTCAGATCATCAACTTTCTTACCATTAAGATAAGTAATTGTACTACAAACTTTGCATTCTTTGATGCAATTTTTGCAGTCAACATCACCATTGACCTTCTTACCTGACTCAGTCGTCAACGCATTTGTACTGACCTGGCTTTTAGACTCATATACAGACTTAGAATCTACCTCAAGTGCCTTAGCAGCCAGCACCTTGTCAGCCATCTTTCCCATGTTTTCAGCATTCAACTCTTGAGTCGTGTCAATCATCCCATTATCAACCTTCTTTGGCTTTTCTTCTTTCTCTTCTTTCTCTTCTCCGCTTCCCCACCATTTTCTTTGCCAAAACTCTTCTTCATCAGCAATTTGTTGAATTATGGTTTCAAGATCGAGAGTCTTATCGTCAATAGCAATGTTTCCCATGGGATCAAGATAACATTCTCTATCTGGATCCCATCTCCTCACTCTCTTTGCTTCAAGATAGATACCAGATATTCTGATCATTCTGTTCTGAGCTATCATCTTTCTGTAACCATACTGTTGTTCTTCATTTCTGTTGTCTTTAAAAGGAACAGGTTCACCAGATTTTGCCATGAAAGCATATCCAACCGCATCCTCTTCAGGTAACAACTCGCTCCAGTCGAAACCTTCATCGTCATGAATCACAGCAAGAGCTCTGGATTTCTCTTTGTTATCCTCAAGCTGCTTCATTCTTGGCGGTTCTGATTTATTCTGATGATAAATCGCTTTCTTGTAGTAATCTTCTCTGAACGGGTTTTCAGACTCATCTGCATAAGCATTTCGGCATTCACGCTTAAAGTGACCTTTCTGTTTACACTTGAAGCATGTCACTTTAGACTTGTCAAAGCCCAACTTGGTAGATGGTCCACCAATAGACTTTCTTCCAGTTATCTCCATGAAACGCTGTGCCCGACGAACTGCACTGGCCATACACCACCTTTTGTCAATCAATTCCATCTCCTCAGGATCTATCTGATCGTAATCTTCTGTTGTCAGGTTGGTGTTGCCAATCTTCCCTACCACTAGGCTTTCATATGATTCTAGCACAGAAGCTAGGAAAACCATCTGTTGCTTTGCTGACTCCTCGCTGAAGTTTTGAGCATTCTTTAAGTCTACAGCGATATTGCATTGAAATAGGTTCTTTGCATCTGATCGGCTTGAATGTGACGAAGAACCACTGTGAAATCCACTGCTTTGACTCACTTTGCTAGAAGTGTTGGAATTCTCAGCGGAAAAAGCTGTCTTGGGAGGTGTATTCTTTGGCATCATGCTTTTTGGATAATACAAATCCAAGTTCTGTTGATATGACGAGTGATTGACTTTGTGTGTTTTCTTTATCTCCAGCTCGTGACTCTCTAGTCTTTCAATCAACAAATCTACTGTAAGCTCCTCAGACTTGATCGTATTCTTCAACATCAAAGCATAATATTGCCAATCCATCTCATCTGGCAATGAATCAAACAATTTGTCGATTAGCTCTTCTTGAGAATAGAAAATTTAATGTCTTGCCAGTTCCAGCTTCAGATGCCCAAACCTCTCAATCATTTTACAAACTGATTCATTCTTTAAACACCCAAATAAATCAAACTCTTTTCTTAGTAGTTTCTTTTTGTTTTTCACTATTTCTGCACTTCCCAAACATTTAACTTTCAACTTTTGCCAGAGATCTGTAGAATTTTTGTACTCGATCAAAGATATTATATCTTCTCGAACAGACTGAAACAACAGTGTGATGCATTTTTGCTCAGCAACAAACGATTCTATTTCTTCAGCTGATGTCAAGCTTTCACCAGTTTTGCCTCCATCAATGTATCCATTCTTTAGACTCTTCCAGCTAGGATACGCAAAGGCCTTCAACCATTCTTCAAACTTCTTGGCCCACCGGCTGTACTCTTTGATATACATCAACTTCGGGGGTTTGTTATATGTTCCAAAAGCACTTTCAACTCTCAAAGAATCTGATAAGCTTTTCTTTACACTCGACGTATTCTCATTGGTGTTGCTAGGAGAAGTATCGTCTCCAGAATTTCCAGCAAAGGCATACATATTACTAAATGGATTCATGAATAGATCATTCATCTTGTACGTACCTGAAAATCAGCAAACACTTAGAATTTTTTTTTAAGTTTTGAAAAACAACAAGTTCAAGCAAAATATGAATTATATCTAATTTCGCTTGAAATTACAAAATTATTTCAAGCGGGATCAAATTTCAAGCGGAATAAGATTCAACTTTCAAGCGAAATCACACGCAATGTTCAAGCGAAATAAAGATTTTAAAGGGTTTCGCTTGAAAAGTTTCAAGCGGAATCTAATGATGTTAGCTTTTTCGAACCGGTTTTCAAGCGAAATATCAAGTTTTTTTTTATGAATTCGATCGATTTAAGGTCCAATTTTCTCAGGGATTAGTTAACACTATGATTTGCTTGTTATATGTCAAATTCAGGCCATTTAAACCGTAGAATAATGTTCAAATCAGAAAAGGAAGGGTAGAAGTATGAGAATCCGATGATTTCAAGCTGTAATGGTATGAACTCCTCGTCCTGAGCTCTGATACCACTTGTTGGATCGATCGGTGACCCTAAACAATCAAGTTGAGCAGTTCACAATCATTTACTAAGGCGGAATCAAAGTAAACAACTTGTTCCTTTTAACTTTCTTTTCTATTACTAATTACTGAGTCTTTACAATGATTTCTGATAAAAATCCGGCAGCACCTCGACTCACACAATGACTAGGTTCGCTTCAAATGACAACACACAACATCTATATATAGGCAAGCATATTTCGCTTGAGGATGTCACAGATTGGTTTCAAGCGAAATCACATAAGTTGATTTCGCTTGAACTGGTCCATGTTACCTTCAAGCGAAATTACATACAAACATATAATCTAACCCTAATTTCGACCCTGTTGTGTGCTCGTACATTCTATCTAGACATAAGACTCGATTAAGACGAAGTTAACAGACAGTAGATGCACCAACATGAACTATTTGAACCTTTGGAACTATTTGAACTATGTGAACGATTTGAACTATTTGAACCATTGGAACTATTTGAACTATGTGAACGATTTGAACTATTTGAACGATTGGTTAATGGTAAGTGATTAGGTAACGGGGCGGGTGTAATGTGATAGAAGCATGGTGGATACGCCGCTGGTACTTCCTATATATAAGTGCTTTTAACACATTACATGTTGTTGCGTTATCTAGATCACTTGGAAGAATGTTTTCAAAATGAAGTTACACTACAAGGTTTACTTAATGATATAAACCATACAATGTTTACTTTCAACGACGATTTACTACTGGGTTTACAAAGACAAATGTTTTCAGTTAAGATTCATGGCTACAATGGTTTTGGTTTACAAATTAATCAACTTGTAAAGTTGATAAAAACATACTGCAATATCAAACTCTTTTGTTTTCAAGGTACACACTCAACAACTCTCGTAGTTGGACGCGATATTGCAATATGTACTTAAAGCCATGAATCTGACACACTCACAAAACCTATGTACTCACCGGCATTTTTATGCTGACTTATTTTCATATACGTTTCAGGCACTGTGTTTGATGATGTTGATGATGATTATGATACATAATCACATAGGAATGGACAAGGCCTTAGTAACTTAATAACAATAGTCACACCCCGACCGTGTAAAACAACAAACCGTGGCAGAAACGTCAGGGAGTCGAGCAACAGAATTATTGTTTCACAACCATGGAAATTAATTTTTTATTTTATTTATAAACAAGGGGTTACATTGTCTTAAAACAGCAGAAACAAAGAGTACATAACATAATTTAAACTAGTCTAGCTTCATTTTATGTCACTAAGGCACAGGTCCGCCTAAGTGTATCTTGATCATCCTATGCATCAGCTCCCGAAAACACATGTGAAAATAGGTACGTCGGCATAAAAATGCATGTGAGATACATAGGTTTATTGATTTAGGATTCATGACTTGTATTTGAAAGAAAAGTTTAACAAAGTTAGTCATGAATCTTATTAAAAGGTTTTCTTTTATAAACCATATGAAAATCGATAGGTAATTAAATGATATATAATAGAAAGATGTGTGGTTAAATAAATAACCAAGTAAAATGAATTTGTATAAGTTATGTTATTTGTAAAACAACGTTTATGTGAAAATATGTTCTTTGTATAATATGTAATATGTCTAAATTGAAATGGTTTACATAACGCTATGATATGTAATATCATAAAAGCACTTATATATAGGAAGTACCAACGGCGTATCCACCATGCTTTTATCATATTACACACGCCTCGTTATTTAAATCACTTACCCAAACAAACCACCAAAATGTCTTGTTTAAACAAATGTCAAATGTTTATGTAAACAATGTCTATTGTCAAATGTAAATCATGTAATGTGTAATCAAATGTTATGTATGGCAAAGTAAATAAAAATATATACTCTAACCATATGTAAAATGTACAAAACAATGTATTTGAATAAATCAAAGTTTAAATTAAAAGTTATGTTTTGTAAAATAAATGCATGCTTCACTGATACAAACATCTATGCGGTATTGTTAAAAAGCATACATTCAAACCTTGCGACTGTGGCGACAAACCCTTAAACAAATTAAAGGTTTATCTAAATTATGTGTATCGGATTCAGTCATTCCCTCCATCCAAACAAACCTAGGATTTCAGGAACGAGAGTTGTCAATTCCTATGGTACCACTACTTACTACCGAGCGGCGTAGCTAATGTTAACGGATGTACATTTGTCCCATTAAACAAACCAAATGTCATACCAAATGTAAGCATGTTATATGAAAACAATGTACTAAGTATGCAAAAATGAACATACATAGCATGAATATGATGTAAATCAATGTGTACATATGCTGAAATGAACATATGAAACAAATGTGTTTATGAAATCAATGTACTAGCATGTCAATAAAACATACATAGCAAAAACATGGATGAAATCATGTACTATACATGTACTATATGAACATAGCAAGCATATGATATAAAAACATGAAAAGCATTAAAGTAACAAGTAGGCACATGTGTTTCACCCCAAAATGTTTGAAAGCAGTAAAAGAGGGGTCTATGTACTCACTTGAGAATGCTTAGAAGTCTTGTAATAACAACCAAACAAAGCTAGAAGGATCACGGAATCAATCGGCACCTAATATAGGTAACTACGTTAATAAACCGGACCTTAATCGGAGGATCGGATAAAATGAGGTTTCGTAAACCAAATGAGTATTGGAACTCATGTGATATGGTTTAACAAAGCCTACATTCTAAATTGAAACCTAACCTAAGTGCTTATGACCCGTTTAGGTAGCTTATGCTATTTTAACGCGTCGTTCATGTCAAACGCGTTCGGACCGCCTAACTAGTCCTATGACAAGTATTATATGCCTTAACAAGACTAATAATGTTGCCTAATTAGTTTAGATGTCAAAATTTAAGTTACATATGTTTAAAATGAATTTATGCGCAAAAAGGGTATTTTGGTCAATTTCCTAAGGCATATAAACTACCTATCATACAACTAACTAAACGTAGTGACCATAAGGTATAACCTCGGAAGGTTATTCCCTATACAACTATGGTCACAAAATATGTTTGGTCAGATCCTAATGATCGACCAAACGGGTCGGGTTCGAAAGTCTAAGCGGTTGTTTAGACCGCTTATTTTACGACCCTATATAAGCACTAAACTAAAAGTGACGAGTTAAACATGTTTAACGAAGTTTGAAAACAAGTTTGATATCAAAACAAAGGGTTTTGATACCCAAGAATAGTTTGGTTGAAAAATACGCACAAACGCGCATTTTGACCGAAACTATGACTCGTCACTATACCTAAATAATGTGGTAATCAGTAGGTATAGTCACCAAGGACTATGACCATCGTGATTACGCTCACGTTGCGAAGTTCAAACGAACTTCGTGTTGACCATTGACTGGTCAATGCAGAAAGTCAAACACTGTTTGACTTTCGTGCTTAAAAACGCATAAAAGAACGAAAGAAACTTACAAGAGGTCTAAGAAAGGAAGGTTTGAACTAAAAAATTCTCAGGTATGAAGCTTCACATGGAATGCTTCAACTTAGAGAATGAATTTGAGATCAATGTGAGGAAGAAGAATGAATTCAAATGGGTTTATATAGAGTTTGAAGAACCGTTAGGATCGTTCCTCGATAATTGAGATTTGATCTGGACCGTACATGTAAGGCACATGGTTTTGGAATACTAGGGGTGCCCAAAACCCATCACACGGTATTGCAAATGTTACAAAAAAGACCCTAAACTTCAAGTTAAATGCTGAAACTAACCCTGCTATTGCTGAAACATGTTTTCTGTCCATATAGGGTGGTGGCGTGCCGCCACAGCAAGCCCAGATAGTGGTGGCGTGACGCCACCACATGCCTAGTTCCAGAAAGTTATGAAATTTGACAGTTTTGGTCCCTGCAACACTATTAAGCCATTTTCGATGCGTTTAAACCCCGTTAACCCATTTTCAAGGCTCAATAATGAAGTTTAAGTATAGGGAACATGAAACATGTTCAAAAACATCTCGGATGTCGGTTTGTTTTGGCCGTACGGTTGCGTTGTTCGGTTAATTACGACGAAACACGAACGGACGCGAAAAACGATCCAAATTACGCGACAAATGGGATTTTATCATGCCAATCACTAAAATAAAATATTTTACTGATTAAATAAATTTTTGGATGTCCGGATATATTCAGAACGTAAGATATACGCGAAAACGCAAACTTATGCACTTTTTGACACTTTTAGTCCCTGATTGACCAAAAAGTTTATTTTTGCACACCAAACCACTGAAAGCCTATTTCTAAGCTATGTAAAGGATATTTATGGTATTTTTAACTTATGATCAAGTTCCAGAATGTTCGTTACCATATGAATCGGTATACTTTCGTAGTTTGACACAAATAGTCCCTACGATCGAATAAACTTGATTTTGCCATGCCAAAGCATTCAAAACTTATTTCTAAGTTATGTAAAGGTTATTTAAGGTATGTTAATCATATATTGATGTTCTGGAGTGTTTGTCGCGTTAAACTGATTACGTTTACGCACCAGTTTGCGTATAACTTTCCAGAAAGCGACATAGAGTTTGCAAGCGAACAAAAATCAAAACATGCAAAATGTCAAACATAAATAAACAAACATTGGGGCCAAATAACATTGTTTTATTGATAATGAACAATTAAAGGTTTATACAATGATTACAAGCACATATGTCACAGTCTCCCCTACTTGTGGAAATTTCGTCCCGAAATTTATTTAGAAGAAACTTGTGAGAATAGATGCGGATATTTCGCCTTCATTTGATCTTCACATTCCCAAGTAAATTTTGGTCCATGTTTCGATTCCCAGCAAACTTTGACGAGTGGAATGCGCTTGCGTTTGAGCCACTTGACTTCACGTTCCATGATTTCCACAGGTTTCTCAACAAAATGCATCGTGTTATCCACACGAATTTTATCAAGCGGTATGTGGAGGTTCTCATCAGCTAGACACTTTTTGAGATTGGACACGTGGAAGGTCGGATGAACATTTCCAAGTTCAGGAGGTAACTCAAGTCTGTAGGCTACCTTTCCGATTCTTTCGACGATCTTGAATGGTCCAACATATCTAGGTGCAAGTTTTCCTGTCTTTCCAAATCTGATCACACCTTTCCAAGGTGAAACCTTGAGTAGAACGCGATCACCAACTTGAAATTCCAAGGGCTTGTGTCGTCGATCTGCGTAACTCTTTTGACGGCTTTGAGCTGTCTGAAGGTTATCGCGAATTTTCTTAACCTTATCTGTAGTCTCCAGAATGAGCTTAGGTTCAGTAAGCTGAGCCTCACCGATCTCATTCCAGCAGACTGGTGAATGACATTTTCGACCATAGAGAGCTTCGAAAAGAGCCATGTTGATGCTGGGGTGATAACTATTGTTGTAGGAGAATTCAATCAACGGAAGATACGAATCCCAACTACCACCAAAATCGATCACACAAGTTCTAAGCATATCCTCCAAAGTCTGGATTGTTCTTTCAGATTGACCATCTGATTGCGGATGATAAGCTGTGCTCAAATTAAGTTGGGTCCCCATAGCAGATTCCATGGTTCTCCAAAAAACGAGATGAGAATCGAGCATCTCTATCAGAAATAATGTTCAAAGGAACACCATGTCGGGATACAATCTCATCCACATAAATTTTGGCAAGCTTGTTGGCAGATAGATCCTCACGGATCAGCAAGAAATGCGCTGACTTTATTAGACGATCAACAACTACCCAGATGGCATCAGGACCTCTCTTAGTGCATGGAAGTTTGGTAATAAGATCCATAGCAATGTTTTCCCATTTCCAAACTGGAATCTCTGGTTGCTCCAATACACCAGAGGTATATTGATGTTCAGGCTTGACCTTAAGACAAGTAAGGCATTTGGATACGTATAAGGCAATGTCTTTCTTCATACCAGGCCACCAATACTGAGTACGAAGATCCTTATACATTTTATCTGCACCAGGATGAATAGAATAACGAGACTTATGAGATTCATCCATAAGCAAGGTGCGAAGATTGTCTTGACTTGGGACCCACAAACGGTCCATGAAATAATATGATCCATTGTCCTTCAGTTCAAGATCAGGCTTAATATGAAATGGTAATTCCTTACCCATCAAATCTTGTGAAACACAAGTATGTTGAGCCTGAGAAATGCGGGTTTGAATATCAGATCGAACTCAAACACAGTGAAGCTTGACATGCTCTTTACGACTCAAAGCATCAGCTACGACATTCGCCTTACCAGGATGGTAGCGAATTTCATAGCCATAGTCGTTTAGGAGTTCAACCCAACGTCGTTGCTTCATGTTAAGTTCTTTCTGATTGAAGATATGCTGAAGACTTTTGTGGTTTGTGAAAACCACACATTTAGTACCATACAAATAGTGTCTCCAGATTTTGAGAGCGAATACAACTGCACCTAACTCAAGATCATGAGTCGTGTAGTTCTTCTCGTGAACCTTCAACTGTCTCGATGCGTAAGCTATGACTTTGTTCCTTTGCATGAGAAAACAGCCAAGACCCAACTTTGATGCATCACAATACACGACAAAATCATCATTGCCCTCAGGTAAAGATAGAATTGGTGCATCACAAAGTTTTTGTTTCAAGGTCTGAAATGCTTCTTCTTGTTTGGATCCCCATTCAAAGGGTTTATTCTTCTGAGTTAGAGCAGTTAAAGGAACTGCAATCTTGGAGAAGTTTTCAATGAAGCGGCGGTAATAGCCCGCGAGACCAAGAAAAGAACGAACTTTGGTTGGAGTAGTAGGCGTATCGCAATCCTTAATCGCACTGATCTTGGAGGGATCTACATGAATACCTTGTTCATTGACGATATGTCCCAAAAATTGAACTTCCCTAAGCCAAAATTCACACTTGGAGAATTTGGGAAAAAGTTGCTCTTTCTTTAGGAGTTCCAGAGTAAGATGAAGATGCTGCTCATGATCGGCTCGAGTCTTAGAATAAATCAAGATGTCGTCAATGAAAACGATGATGAACTTATCTAAATAAGGCTTACAAACCCTATTCATCAAGTCCATGAAAACAGTAGGAACATTAGTCAAAGCAAAAGGCATAACTGTGAACTCATAATGCCCATATCTTGTACGGAAAGCAGTCTTGGGAATATCTTCTTCAAGCACACGAAGTTGATGATACCCAGAACGTATATCAATCTTTGAAAAACAAGTAGCACCCTGTAACTGATCAAAGAGATCATCAATGCGAGGTAGGGGATATCGATTCTTGATGGTAAGCTTGTTAAGTTCACGGTAATCGATACACATCCTAAAAGATCCATCCTTCTTTTTGACAAAAAGTACGGGAGCACCCCAAGGTGAAAAGCTAGAACGGATAAAACCTTTGTCACAAAGCTCCTGAAGCTGCTTAGATAACTCTTGCATCTCAGACGGTGCAAGACGATATAGAGACCTAGCGATAGGATTAGCACCAAGTACAAGGTCAATACGGAACTCAACTTGGCGTGCTGGGGGTAAACCAGGTAATTCTTCAGGAAACACTCCAGGATAATCCCGAACAACAGGGATATCTTGAATAGACTTACCTTTGCCTTTATCCGCTACAACATGTGCCAAAAAGGCCACATAGTTCTTTCGCAGATACCTTCGAGCTTGAGTATACGACATGAGTTTGAGACCACTAGCAGGTTTCTCACCACGAATGTCTAGGATCCCACCTGTCGAAAGAGGCACACGAACAATCTTCTCAAAATAAACTGTCTCTGCATGATATTTGGCTAACCAATCCATTCCCACTATAACATCAAAACTTCCAAGTTGCATAGGCGTGAGGTCGATAGGAAAAAGATGGTTATTAAGGTTCAACTGGCAATTTCGGGGAACAAAATCGAGAATAACGGGTTCACCACTAGCAACTTCTACTGTCAAGGGCTTTCCTAGTTTCATTCTAGACATGTGAAGCAAAGGCTCGAATGATAAAGACACAAAACTCTTATCGGCACCCGAATAAAAAAGAACAGATGCATGCTGATTGTTAACAAAGAACATACCGTTGACCACTTCATTGTCTGCTCGCGCCTCATTAGCATTCGTGTTGAAGACTCATCCACGAGCCTGAACCTGATTTGCATTAACCAACCTTGGGCACTGATTTCTGTAGTGGGTTAAATCTCCACAATTGTAGCACGAACCAGGAGGATAATGAGGTCGTGCAGCCTGAGCCTATTGAGCAGGCGGTTGAGCAGCTTACTGGGCTGGGTTACGTGCGGCTTGATTAGGAGCAAAACGACAAACATCGGCAAGATGACCCAATTTTCCACAATTAGCACAGAAACGACACTAAACTTGCGGCTGATGGTGACTATTGCATCTGTTGCACAACGGTGCATTACCAGCATACTGTCTCTTTGCTGGTGGTTGTGCGGGTTGGTTCGGAGCTGCCTGATTTCCTTGTGCAGTGACAGCGAAGTTCTGAGAAGCCTTGCACTTCTTAGACCTCCTTGCAGATCCAGCTTTCTTTCCCTTCTTGTTCTCTCCCTTATCAGACGACTGTTTCTTATCCTTGTCACCCTTCCTGTGTAGCTTACCCTTTCTGATTTGCGACTCAATCAAAGTCACAGCTAACTCGATTGCCTGACGAACTATGGAAGGGTTGCTACCAGTAATGATGTCTTGCACGGGATCAGGTAGACCATCGACATACCTCTCGATAGCTTTCTTGAGTGGGGTAACCATTGTAGGGGATAACAAACTCAGCTCCTCGAATTTGTCGGTGTAAGCCCGGTGTTCACCACTATCCTGCTTCAGGTCATCAAACTCTCTTTCTAATGCCCTCTGTTCATGACGAGGACAGAATTCCCTTATCATAAGAGCCCTATGATCTTCCCATGTTTGACCCAGAGCGACATCAGCACCACGATCTCTCATTAACCCATTCCACCAGGTAAGAGCCCTCTTTTGGAACACGCTAGAAGCGAACTTGACTTTGCGGTTATCTAGACACTGTACATGACGAAAGGTACTCTCAATGCTTTCAAACCACTGTAGGAGCCCAGTTACTCCCTCAGAACCACTGAACTTGAGCGGTTTAGACGAATTGAAACTTTTGAAGTTGTATGGAGCATTATGGTTATTGTTGTCTTGATTAACTTGAGCAACGATGTTTGGGAGTACAGCAGCCAATTGCTGCGCAATGATTTCTGCCATTTCGGCATTAGGTATCTGATTTTCGCATCGAGGAGGCCTTCTAAAAGAGGAAACATAAGAGAAAACGAGTGAGATGATTAGATGGAAAATGAAATGATAAAAAAATCGACAAAAAGCATGGATGGTGGTCATTCGTTCGTTACCATAAAGTAAACAAACGACACACAGTGACTAATCAAAGTAAATGGGTCAAAAATAATGTATCGCGAAGACATGCTTTAGCCTATAAGTGGACACTTACCCCAAGAGTTCCCAGGTAAGAGTGACTGGTCCGATTATGTGGATTTGTACGAACACTCTAGCCTAGACAGAAAACCAGAGATACAGGCATCCACTCTTCCAGATTACACGTGTTCACATTATTTAGACCCAAAACTTTGACGGGATTTTGAAAATTCGGAAGGCACTAAACAAAAAACAAATCATCCGGAAGGGTGGGTGGTTATTTTCAAAATCATTTTGGAAACTTAGAGGGTTCAAAACCTTATAACAACTCATCTAAGAATAGATGATTGATTTTCAAAAAATCATTTTGGAAAATTGTGTTCTTGTTTTGGTAATCACCTAAGGATAGGTGAGGTGTATGTTTTAAGATCTAAACACAAGATAACTTTTGTTAGGGTCCTAGAAAAGTTATAGTCTAGGTCAAAGCATTACTAATAACCTAATTCCCTATAACCATTGGCTCTGATACCAACTCTTCTGTCACACCCCAACCGCGTAAAACAACAAACCGCGGCGGAAACGTCGGGGAGTCGAGCAACAAAATTATTGTTTCACAACCATGGAAATTAAAGTTTTATTTTATTAATAAACAAGGGGTTACATTGTCTTAAAACAGCAGAAACAAAGAGTACATAACATAATTTAAACTAGTCTAGCTTCATTTTATGTCACTAAGGCACATGTCCGCCTAAGTGTATCTTGATCATCCTATGCATCAGCTCCTGAAAACACATGTGAAAATAGGTACGTCAGCATAAAAATGCCTGTGAGATACATAGGTTTATTGATTTAGGATTCATGACTTGTATTTGAAAGAAAAGTTTAACAAAAAGTTAGTCATGAATCTTATTAAAAGGTTTTCTTTTATAAATCATATGAAAATCGATAGGTAATTAAATGATATATAAAAGAAAGACGTGTGGTTAAATAAATAACTAAGTAAAATGAATTTGTATAAGTTATGTTATTTGTAAAACAATGTTTATGTGAAAATATGTTCTTTGTATAGTATGTAATATGTCTAAATTGAAATGGTTTACATAACGCTACGATATGTAATATCATAAAAGCACTTATATATAGGAAGTACCACCAGCGTATCAACCATGCTTTTATCATATTACACACGCCTCGTTATTTAAATCACTTACCCAAACAAACCACCAAAAGGTCTTGTTTAAACAAATGTCAAATGTTTATGTAAACAATGTCTATTGTCAAATGTAAATCATGTAATGTGTAATCAAATGTTATGTCTGGCAGAGTAAATAAAAATATCTACTCTAACCATATGTCAAATGTACAAAACAATGTATTTGAATAAATCAATGTTTAAATCAAAAGTTATGTTTTTTAAAATAAATGCATGCTTCACTGATACAAACATAAACATCTATGCGGTATTGTTAAAATTCATACATTGAAACCTTGCGACTGTGGCGACAAACCCTTAAACAAATTAATGGTTTATCTAAATTATGTGTATCGGATTCAGTCATTCCCTCCATCCAAACAAACCTAGGATTTCAGGAACGGGAGTTGTCAATTCCTATGGTACCACTACTTACTACCGAGCGACGTAGCTAATGTTAATGAACGTACATTTGTCCCGTTAAACAAACCAAATGTCATACCAAATGTAAGCATGTTATGTGAAAACAATGTACTAAGTATGCAAAAATGAACATACATAGCATGCATATGATGTAAATTAATGTGTACATATGCTGAAATGAACATATGAAACAAATTTGTTTATGAAATCAATGTACTAGCATGTTAATAAAAAATACATAGCAAAAAGATGGATGAAATCATGTACTATACAGGTACTATATGAACATAGCAAGCATATGATATAAAAACATGAAAAGCATGAAAGTAACAAGTAGGCACATGTGTTTCACCCCAAAATGTTTGAAAATAGTAAAAGAGGGGTCTATGTACTCACTTGAGAATGCTTAGAAGTCTTGTAATAACAACCAAACAAAGCTAGAAGGATCACAGAATCAATCGGCACGTAATATAGGTAACTACATTAATAAACCGGACCTAAATCGGAGGATCGGATAAAATGAGGTTTCATAAACCAAATGAGTATTGTAACTCATGTGATATGGTTTAACAAAGCCTACATTCTAAATCGAAACTTAACCTAAGTGCTTAAGACCCATTACGACCCGTTTAGGTAGCTTATGCTATTTTAACGCGTCGTTCGCGTAAAACGCGTTCGGACCTCCTAACTAGTCCTATGACAAGTATTATATGCCTTAACAAGACTAATAATGTTGCCTAATCAGTTTAGATGCCAAAATTTAAGTTACATATGTTTAAAATGAATTTATGCGCAAAAAGGGTATTTTGGTCAATTTCCCAAGGCATATAAACTACCTATCATACAACTAACTAAATGTAGTGATCATAAGGTATAACCTCGGAAGGTTATTCCCTATACAACTATGGTCACACAATATGTTTGGTCGGATCCTAATGATCGACCAAACGGGTCGGGTTCGAAAGTCTAAGCGGTTGTTTAGACCGCTTATTTTACGACCCTATATAAGCACTAAACTAAAAGTGACGAGTTAAACATGTTAAAACATGTTTAACGAAGTTTGAAAACAATTTTGATATCAAAACAAAGGGTTTTGATACCCAAGAATAGTTTGGTTGCAAAATACGCACAAACACGCATTTTGACCGAAACTATGACTCGTTACTATACCTAAATAACGTGGTAATCAGTAGGTATAGTCACCAAGGACTATGACCATCGTGATTACGCTCACGTTGCGAAGTTCAAACGAACTTCATGTTGACCATTGACTGGTCAATGGAGAAAGTCAAACACTGTTTGACTGGTCAATGCAGAAACTTGTTTTCAAACTTCGTTAAACATCTTTTAACATGTTTAACTCGTCACTTTTAGTCTAGTGCTTGTTTAGGGTTGTAAGTTAAGCGGTCTAAACCACCGCTTAGACTTTCGAACCCGACCCGTTTGGTCGATCATTAGGATCCGACCGAACATATTTTGTGACCATAGTTGTATAGGGAATAACCTTCCGAGGTTATACCTTATGGTCACTTAGTTTAATTAGTTGTATGATAGGTAGTTTATATGCCTAGGAAAATGGCCAAAATGCCCTTTTTATGCGTAATTTGAATTTAAGCATGTATAACTTAATTTTTGACAATTAAATACTTGTCATAGGACTAGTTAGGCGTCTCGAACGCGCATTCACGCGAACGACGCGTTAAAGTAGCGTAGACTACTTTAACGGGTCATAACGGGACATAAGCACTTAGGATAGGTTCAGAATCAGAATGTAGGCTCCGTTAAACCATATCACATGAGTTCCAATACTTGTTTGGTTTACGAGACCTCATTTTACCCGATCTTCCGATTTAGGTGCCGATTTATTAACATAGCGATCCGAATACTAGGTGCCACTTGATTTCCTTGGTTTGCCCGAGCTTTGTTAAGTTCATTTATATCGAGGATACCATGCAATCTCAAGTGAGTACATAGTCCCCTCTTTTACCACTTTCAAATATTTTGGGGTGATTCATATGTGTTAAACGATTTCGAGTTTCCAAAACAAATGCTATGGTTTATATTAAACACAACAATTTCTATAATGAGAACGAACTTGTTGGGGCGTTGGTCGAAAGACAATTGAATAACATTCATTAGCTATGATTAAGCCAACCAGTAGTATGTTATGGTACCACAGGCTCTTATGGTACCATAGGATCTGACAAATCTCGTTATCGGACCATCACCATGGTTATGAGGGGGGGGGGGGGTAATGTGGGTAACGACAGAACCTGATGATTGTCAACTTACCCTTTGGTGGTTTGTTAATACGAGTTGAACGATTAGGACAAGTCACACAGGTTTGAATGTTTTCAATGAAACGACCAAAAGTTAGTTTTCACAAATAAAACATGAACCATTGGAACTATGTGAACGATTTGAACTATTTGAACCATTGGAACTATTTGAACTATGTGAACGATTTGAACTATTTGAACCTTTGGAACTATTTGAACTATGTGAAATATTTGAACCATTGGAACTATTTGAACTAGGTGATCGATTTGAACTATTTGAACCTTTGGAACTATTTAAACTATGTGAACGATTTGAACTATTTGAACCATTGGAACTATTTGAACTATGTTAACGATTTGAACTATTTGAACCATTGGAATTATTTGAATATGTGAACGATTTGAACTATTTGAACGATTGGTTAATGGTAAGTGATTAGGTAACGGGCGGGTGTAATGTGATAGAAGCATGGTGGATACGCCACTGGTACTTCCTATATATAAGTGTTTTTAACACATTACATGTCATTGCGTTATCTAGATCACTTGGACGAATGTTTTCAAAATGAAGTTACACTACAAGTTTTACTTAAAGATATAAACCATACAATTTTTACTTTCAACGACGATTTACTACTGGGTTTACAAAGACAAATGTTTTCAGTTAAGATTCATGGCTACAATGGTTTTGGTTTACACATAAATCAACTTGTAAAGTTGATAAAAACATACTGCAATATCAAACTCTTTTGTTTTCAAGGTACACACTCGATAACTCTCGTAGTTGGACGAGGTATTGCAATATGTACTTAAAGCCATGAATCTGACACACTCACAAAACCTATGTACTCGCCGGCATTTTTATGCTGACTTATTTTCACATATGTTTCAGGCACTGTGTTTGATGATGTTGATGATGATTATGATACATACTCACATAGGAATGGACAAGGCCTTAGTAACTTAATAACAATGAAAGTCAATTTGTTCATGTTTTGCTTCTGATTTCAATACAATGTAATAAATTTAATTCAATAAAATGAAACTTCAATCCATGTGTTGTGAAACAACGACTCTGTTATGACACTCCCCGACGTTTCCGCCATGGTTTGTTGTTTTAACGCGGTCGGGGTGTGACAATAATGACGATAACACTATGTCTTTTGCGCCATCCTCTCCTACTCAGGTCAGCTCCCTCATCCGTCGAGTTCAGGAGCTCAAGCATGAAGTGGCTCATCTTCATAGTTTGATCTTCCCTACACCCCCACCCTCTCCACCAACCCATTAGGTTTTCTTTGAAGGTACTTTGATGGAGCAGTATTTTTGGGTGTGAAGACTACAACCAAGTTTTGGGTGCAACTTGAAGACAAGAACCGCCAATGTGAAGAAATATATTTTGTCTTTTATATGTATTAAACTTGTATTATGGGGTGATGTAACCCTTATGCATTTTGTTTTTTTCGCAAACAATGATGTAATAAGTTGCCCTGATATGTATAAAGACTCGGTGAATATCTTATGACTCATCGGTATTTATCCGTTTATGCCTGCTTGTTGCTGTATGAATTGACTTATATGTTTGGTGGATTGTTTGATGTTACTTATGTGGGTATATGCATGTGTATATATACTACTACCATCTTGTATGATGATATCAAACAAATGTCTAACCTTGTTGTGTTATGTTTTGAAAGAACATGGCACCCAGGAAAGCTGTGAACACTCGAGACTCTGATCAACCCCCTCCTCCTCCTATGCCGAGGACTACTGAAGAATTGAACTCTCTGCTGGAAGAAAGGATTTCCGAAGCTATCGCCCAGTACGAGGCGAACCGTACTGAGCAGAGCAGAGGATCAGGTGGTACTAGACGAGGACAAGGAGATTCATCTGGAGGAAACACAACTCAAGGTAACCTTAAGCTGATTGTTAAAACATGATGAAATTTATGAACGGTCTTTGTTTCATTATTTCATTGGTTGTTCATATGTGAATTGGTTGGATGAATTCCAGGCTGCACCGTCAAGCAGTTTCTCGACTGCAAGCCACTAAATTACGACGACACTGGAGGTGCAGTGGCTTTTGTGCGCTGGACGGAGAAAACTGATTCCACAATCCGCATGAGCAAGTGCGTCGCAGATCAGCAAGTCATGTTTGTTACTGGGTTGTTCGTTGATGAAGCTTTGACTTGGTGGAACTTGCAAGTCCAAACTCTGGGTGATGATGCCGCGTATGGTATGACTTGGGATGAGTTGAAGGAAAGAATGAGGGAAAAGTATTGCTCACGTGCTGAACTCCAAAGGCTAGAGACTGAATTTTGGAATCTGTCCATGGTTGGTGCGGACATTGTTGGTTATACTCAAAGGTTCCATGATCTGTCAAGAGTGATCCCCTATTTGGTGACTCCCGAATTTAAGCGCATTGAGCGCTACATCTGGGGATTGGCTCTGGAATTTCGCAGCTTGGTGACTACGGCAGAATCAGCAACGATCACTCTGCTGTCAGCCTTACTGAAGATGATGTCCGTATGAAGAAGTTATCGCTGAAAACTACTGAGAAAACTGAGACGCATGCTGAGTCGTCTGGTGACAAGAAAAGGAAGCATTCAAACTTGAGCCAAGTGACCCGCAACAACAACAACAAGGGTTCCGGCAACAAGAAACGTGACCCCAATCCACCCAAGGAGACAAAAACACTTGTAGCTGTGAATGATGCTACTACCAGAGGATACCAGGGCACTCTGCCTGAATGTAATCAGTGCAAGCATCACCACGAGGGAGTTTGTCGCATTCCAAAATGTGACAAGTGTGGAAAACTGGGTCACCGTACCGAAAAATGTAGGGGAAAAGGAAATGGAAATGCTAATAGGAATGAGAATGGAAATCGAAACAATGCTGGTAATGGGAACGGTAATGGAAATGGCAATGGTACTGGTAACAGAAATGGTAATGGAACTGGGTAGAACCAAGGATGCTTTGGTTGTGGTAGCAAAGAGCATTTTAAGAAAGACTGCCCAAGGGAAAACAACGCTCAAGCTCAAGCATTTATGATAGGAGCAAGGAACGCCCGTGAGGACCCTAATGTGGTCACCGGTATGTTTCTCGTTAACAATCACTTTGCATCCATACTATTTGACACTGCTGTCGATTATAGTTTCATGTCTGTGGAATTTAAGCGTATGCTTGGAATAGAGTCTAGTAGATTAGATATTCCTTATTCCATAGAACTAGCCGATGGTAAACTTGTTAAATCGGGCGAAGTTGTTAGGGGATGTACATTGGAACTGGGTGAGCGTAGATTTAGTATCGACCTCTTACCTGTTCAATTGGGTAGCTTCGATGTGGTGGTCGGAATGGACTGGCTGTCCAACAATAAGGCTAAAGTTGTTTGTCACGAGAAAGTTATTCGTATCCCTCTTACGAATGATGAAACACTCATAGTGCATGGAGAGAAGAGAGACACACCCTTGCGAATCATCAACTGAATGAAGGCGCAGAAATGCTTACGAAAAGGATGTGTTGCATTCTTGGCGCATGTAGTAGATAAGAGGGCTGAGGAGCCAAAACTCGAAGACATTCCTGTGGTGAAGGAATTTCCCGATTGTTTTCCCGAATATTTGTAAGGATTACCTCCACAAAGACAAGTTGAATTCCATATTGACTTGGTTCCAGGCGCCGCTCCTGTGGCCAAGGCACCATATCGACTTGCGCCATCCGAGATGCAAGAATTATCTACACGACTCCAGGAGTTGCTGGATAAAGGATTTATAAGGCCAAGCTTCTCGCCTTGGGGAGCTCCAGTTTTGTTCGTAAAGAAGAAGGATGGAACCTTGCAGATGTGTATCGATTATAGAGAATTGAATAAGCTCACTATCAAGAATCGGTATCCACTACCGAGGATTGATGATTTATTCGATCAGTTACAAGGATCGAGCTACTACTCCAAGATCGACCTTCAGTCTGGCTATCATCAGTTAAGGATCCAAGAGGAGAGCATACCGAAGTCTGCATTCAGAACTCGTTATGGGCATTACGAGTTCTTTATGATGCCATGTGGATTGACTAATGCACCCGCAGTGTTTATGGATCTGATGAATCGTGTTTGCAAACCATATCTTGATAAATTTGTGATTGTATTTATCGATGATATTCTGATTTATTCACGAATAAAAGAAGAGCACGAACAACACCACAAGACCATTCTGGACCTACTGAAGAAAGAGAAGCTTTATGCAAAGTTTTCAAAGTGAGAATTTTGGATTCGCGAAGTACAGTTCCTTGGTCACGTGGTAAACGAGAATGGTATTCATGTAGATCTAGCAAAAATTTAAGCAATAAAGAATTGGGAAGCCCCCAAGACACCGACTGAAGTTCGACAATTTTTGGGATTAGCGAGCTATTACCACATATTTATTGAGAATTTCTCCAAGATAGCTCAACCTCTGACTTCCCTTACGCAGAAAGACAAGAGGTACGAATGGGGAGATAAGCAGGAAGAAGCCTTCCAACTCCTCAAAAACAAGCTATGCGAAGCACCGATACTATCTCTACCCGAAGGAACTGAAGACTTCGTGGTATACTGCGATGTTTCACGTCAAGGTTTGGGTTGCGTGATCATGCAACGCCAAAAAGTCATTGCTTACGCATCACAATAATTGAAGGTACATGAAAGGAATTACACCACTCACGACCTGGAGCTTGGCGTGGTGGTATTTGCCTTGAAGATTTGGTAACATTATTTTTATGGTACTCGATGCACTATCTTCACTGATGACAAAAGCTTACAGCACATATTCGATCAGAAAGAGTTAAATATGCGTCAGCGACGATGGGTTGAGTTGCTGAACGATTACGACTGTGAGATTAAGTACCATCTTGGAAAGGAAAATGTGGTAGCAGACGCATTAAGTCGAAAAGAAAGGGTTAAGACTCTAAGGGTTCGAGCATTGGAAATGACTATTCGAACGAATCTCACTGCACGCATACATGACGCGCAACAAGAAGCCCTTAAGAGGGAGAATCTCAGAGCTGAATATCTCCGAGGTATGGAGAAGAAATTAGTGCCAAACGAAGAGGGAACCTTATACTTTATGGGATGCATTTGGGTTCCACTCTATGGCGGTATTCGAGAAGTCATCTTTGACGAAGCTCACAAGTCGAGATACTCGATCCACCCAGGATCGGACAAAATGTATAAAGACTTGAAAGAATACTATTGGTGGCCAAAGCTTAAAAGCGACGTTGCTGTTTATGTTGGAAAGTGCCTAACATGTGCTAAGGTCAAGGCCGAATATCAGAAACCGTCTGGTCTACTGCAACAAGCTGAGATACCCATGTGGAAGTGGGAGCAAATTTCGATGGACTTCATAACAAAATTACCCAGGACCCCTAGAGGGCATGACATGATATGGGTGATAGTCGATCGATTAACAAAGTCTGCATACTTCCTACCAATCCGAGAGAAAGATAGCACTGGAAAGCTTGATGAGCTGTATCTTAAAGAAGTTGTGGCACGTCATGGAGTGCCTATTTCGATTATTTCAGACAGAGATGGGCGTTTCGTATCAAGGATCTGGCAATCCTTCTAGGAGGCCTTTGGATCTCAACTAGATCTAAGCACGGCCTTCCATCCGAAAACAGACGGTCAGAGTGAACGGACCATACAAATACTGGAAGATATGCTTCGCACATGTGTTATGGATCTAGGAGGCAGCTGGGATACTCATCTACCCTTAGTAGAGTTTTTCTATAATAACAGCTACCATACGAGCATAAAAGCCGCACCGTTCGAAGCTCTATATGGCCGCAAGTGCCGCTCACCATTGTGTTGGCCAGACGTTGGAGATAAGAAGTTGATTGGTCCTGAACTTTTTCAAGAAATAACCGAAAAAATTATGCAGATCCGAGAGCGCATCAAGGCGGCTCGTGATCAACAAAAAAGCTACGCTGACCGGAGATGGAAACCCTTAGATTTTGAGGTGGGAGACAAAGTTTTGTTGAAGGTCTCACCTTGGAAGGGTGTAGCAAGGTTCGGAAAACGTGGAAAGTTGAATCCACGATACATTGGTCCATTCAAGATCTTGGAAAAAGATTGGTACCATAGCATACAAATTGGAGTTACCGGAAGAACTTAATGGTGTACATGATACGTTCCATGTGTCAAACCTTAAAAGAGTCCAACACAAGAAACAATTATCATCCCTGCGGATGAGGTACACATCGACGACAAAATCCGATTTACTAAACAGCCTGTTGAGGTAATGGATTGGAAAATCCAGAAAACAAGGAAGAGTCGCATTAAACTTGTCAAAGTACGTTGGAACTCTAAACACGGACCCGAGTACACGTGGGAACGCGAAGACCGGTTCAAAGCTAAGTACCCCCACCTTTTCGAGGAAGCTCCTGCGGGAAATAACTCAGCTTGAATTTCGGGACGAAATTCTTTTAACGGGGGGGGGGGGAGACTGTGACAACTGGCACAAAACCGGTAATCTCCGTACTATTTTAATTATTATTTATTATCTGCAATTATGTGCTTAAGCCTCAAAATTATCTGATTATTTTCTATACATATGAATTCATGCATGTTTTATACTTCAAATATTGCTTTGTCCATTACTTTAAGCGTTGCGTCAGAAAGACTAGTAAACTCACTGGTAAGACACACTGTGTCAGCAACTCTGCAGGAAACAGACAGACAATAGAATTAGGGCCTAGGAGTAGGTCCAACATCTAAAATACATTAAAACCCAAGTATGGATACAAGGGTTAACATACAAACTTTCCGGAAGCTAAACTATGCACTAAAAGACACCCGAAACTTACCTAAAATGCTGAATTCTGCATAATTCAGCTATAAACAACATTTTAACACTAAAATATCATGCAAAATTTATGATTTAGTGTCCAAAATAACTTACAAAGTGTCAGGAATTGAAACTTCCATAAAAGGTGCTTCATACTTAGTGAAACTGCGCAATTTAGCGCTTTAACGCACTGTAAAGAAACGAATAACCGGACACTACCTGAAACACCAAATTTTCACTAGAAACATTGTTTTAGTGTTATGAAGCTAGTTATGGTCAATGAACATCATAACACATCCTATAAACACTAAACACCTAAATCCCTAAACATAATACTTGAAACCTAACTAGTTTATTTAGCCAACATTTGAAATGAAACCAAGACCCCCCCCCCCCCTTGGACGATTGAGACAAGGGTCCCACATGGGGATTTCTTTTATTTAGTCTAATGGATATGCCATGTTGATCTTGAACATTATTAGCACTAGTTAATTACATGTTGGAAAGACATCCTTAAAAACCAAGAGATCTTCATTCCTAACATATCAACACTTCAACAAACTCCAACTTCACTTCCTCTCCTTCCCTTGTCTACGACCCCAATCACCCACACACACACTTGCATTTTCAAACTTCAATCTAACATTCCAAGGTCACTACAAGATGTATGGAGGCTAATTAAGGAGACTTGAAGTGCTAGAACTTTAAGGACCTCTTTGTGGAGCCTTTAACCACTCACTTTCTTCCATCTTCATATTCATCCTTCTTGTGCCACTTCCCTAGCCATTAGAGCTAGTTATAAGCCTCTTGATCACTAAATTAGTTAATGTTTATGTTATGTACAAGTCTCACCATCAAAATAACTAAACTTTAAAAGATGAAAATGAGAAGATCTAACATAATGATGAAGAAAACAAGTGATTTTAGTAATTTTTGGTGTATGTAATGAAGTTGTTGTTAAATCTTGTGTATATGTTTAGATCAAGTATGTTAAGATTGTTAGAAGCTTAGATCTAACAAGTTTAAGCATGGATCTTGAAGGATCCATGATTAAACTTGAAGATGAACATCTGAAGCATTATGTGAACTTGAAACATGAAATTTTAAGCATGAACTCGTAATCTGGAAGTAATAAAGTGTATGTAAAACTAACTTTTGAAACTAAAACCCATGAAAAGTTTGTTAAAATTTTAACATAAAGCTTGTTTATGAAAGATCTAAAGATGTTAAGCATGGATATTGAAAGATCCATGGTGAAACATGATGTTAAATATAATGATCTTTCTAATGAACATAAAAAGTGGTTTTAGAACATGATTTACAAACCTTGAAACCATGAAACTCATGGATGATTGAGTTAGTAAATTAAAGTCTTCATAAAATTTTGTTTAAAAATTACAAGAGCACTTATTTTTGGAAAGATCACAGTATGTTAAATGTAGATCTTAAAGATTATACATTTTTAATAAGAAATAAGTTCACCATGATGTTTCATATGAAGAAATTAGCATATGTTGTTGTTGAAAATTTTTGGAAATTGGTTTTGATGATAAAAAGAAAATAAACACATGTTTTGAAAACATGGGAAACCTCCATTTTTAGGGGAAACTATGTCAATTTTTTTATAAAATTTTGACACTTAGAAAAATATAAGTTTTGGTGAAACTTATTCCCAAAAAATTCACCTAAAAAAACTTAGCAAGGTTTCCTAATTTTTGTATGAAAATTCAAGTTAAGAAATGATGATTTCATCAAGTTCAAATTTATATTAAGTTTGTATATTTTTAGAAAAAAATATATATATTTAGTGTTCACCAGATTTTGTGCTAAGTGTATATTATGTGTATTATATGTAGTAGTGTATTAGGAACTTAAAAATACACTAAATACTCCCATGTAATATAAATACCAAAATACACAAACAAATACTTGGGAATACTAAAGTATACAAATACACAAAATTCCTCACAAGGAAGAACATGAATAAATACATGGAAACATATTTATGAAAATATAATCCTTAACATATTATTGGATTTGGACAACTTATGGAAACTTATGGACTTATATATATATTTTCAGACAAATATATAACCATTACCAAGTAATGAAAAATTACACAAAAATCGGGTGAATAACAAAAATAAATATATGTATTCACAAGCATGACAAAATATATATATTTCACACAAGTATTAAAAATACATTATTTTTAAGAAATATAATTCTGGAAAGTAATAAAAAAATCAAAGTATTGATCTTTGGCAATAACATAAAACACAGAAGTATTTACATAAAATACAAGTATACTTTCCTAAGAATACTTGTACAAAAATAATATTAAGAATATTATTTCACAAAATACTTATATTTATTTTTGGGAAAATAATGTAAGTGACATATATGAAAAGTAAAAAATAAAGTTTATTTTTTTACAACTTATTACCTTGAGAAAGACTTCATAAACAAATATATGTTTCAAGAAGTGAAATATATAATTTTGAATAGACAATACATACTCAAAGTGCAAGACACAACGAACGGGCAAGACCCGACAAACAAGGGCACGACCCTCACAAAGAATGAACGTACAAAGAACAAATGCATAAAGAAAAGATGGTGACTTGTACTTGTGTGATACAAGTCTAGTGACTAACGTAAATAGAACACGTATAGGTCACGATGCTACAAAACCAACCGGTGAAGTTTACAACGCAGGAATGCAAAATTGTGAGTTCATGTTCCCACTTTTAAACTTTTACTTGTTTTCTAAACTTGGGGAAAATACATGTACTATGGTATGTTGAATACAAAACTAAGGAATGGCACATAGATCATGTGACGGATGGGGTGACATAAGCACCATTAATCAACTATATACCTACACCGCGGAACAATAGGTTAGATCTAATGGGTTTCAGGCAGCCACACTCTTGGCCACACTTTTACCAAGAGTGCTTTTATGTCTCTAGTCGTGAATCGACAAGTAAAAATGCCTATGGTTTGGATGCTTCCTATGTCGTTACATATGTTAGTGGCCTCTCGAACCATTAGCGATCTCGTATTCCTTACATTTACAGAAATACTTATTCCAGTACAATTACATACCATGTTTTCTACTACGAATGCTTAAATGTTTTACTCAAAACTGCATGAATTCACACCAACTTTTGTTGACGATTTTCCAAAACTTACATGTATTTCAGGTAACTAAAGTGGATGTACGTGCGGTCTCACCCTTGCTCAAGGATGTTGTTTATGTTTTTAGTTATGTTGTGTCAAGACTCCAATACCCCTTTTGTGGGATTTGGTTGTTATATTCCATCTCGTGTGGTGATATAATGATCAATACCTTGATGTTTGTCTTTGAAATAAGTTGTAAAGTTTTCAAACAATTATCTATCGTGTGATGTAAACACTTGACTTAACTTGTGTTTTGGATATTTATTATCAATGGCATCTTGGGGTTTGATTTACGATCATGTAGTATGTTTACCATTAGTATGCAATGAGAACCTTTTAGGATCACACCTCGTGCTTCCGCCTTAGAAAGGGGTGTGACATATTTGACCATCCTTGATGACCGTTTTAACTTTGAATGATGATTATCATCATCATCCATTCTTTACTACAACCAAAGTCAACGACTTTGATCGTCTTTCTGTGTGGGCAATACCTTCGTTTCTATGACCTCGTGGGTCACTTATACTTTGGGTTTACTTGCCCTTTTTGTCAACCATGGCTCTTTCGTCCAAATTGACTTATTTCACGAATTTCCTTGGGTCATTTATTTCCATATGCACCATATATCGTTTTTATGGTTCCCACGAAAACCATTTATATGAGTATGCCCATAAGATTTCTTGTCCCTAAGGATCTTTTAACTTTTCATTCATCTCGAACTTACCACATCGGGCATAACTGTGCTCATTATAAGAAGCTCATGTTATCATGTGTTCACCACTTACTTGGCCAGCGTAAGCGATCAACACATGGTACGCGTGACCTATTATAATTATCACATCACTTCCTATGTAAGTAATCCTCAATTCATTCCCCATAATTATGAATTTATTTGGTAAAACTTTATTTAATTGTCATTTAACAATTATAAGTTTTACCCGTTTTATCCTTGAACATATAAAATGTTTCCTTTTCATAAACATTTTATAATCACATTCGTTGATGTGATCATTACTTTTCTCAATAAGATTTATATTGAGAATACTTACTTGGATGATTACTCTTGTCCAAGTTTCTTTATAAACTGAATTTTGTTATTGTCTTATTGTTGGGGATAGAATTTTAGTGCTTATGGATCACGTATCCTCACTTTGGCCTGGATCAAGGATCCTCGGGAAATGGTGTAGGAAGACTAAGGATCATGGATGCTCACTGGTATTCTTAAACTAACAATTGTTTCCACTACCCTTTGGCATTGTTTTGCAGGTGCATTTCATAGAAGACTTATTCCAACCGAGATTCAAGGGGAATATGCTCTGTTTTTTGGCACGTGCATAGGTTGAAGACCATTGGTGCTGAACGTGGGTAGATGGCTGAAAATTCAGATAGTTAGTTAAGGATAATTTTAGCTAGATTAATAGGGGTATTGAGCTAAATTAGAAAGCACTGGCACTATTATTGACAAGCTCAATACTTCCAAAGTTGTAACCTTTTCGTTCAATATAATTGATAGTGATAGTTTTCACTATCCGAGGTTTTTATGCCGGAGATCATACATTGATCAAGGGCTTTTTCCTCGTATAAATCCTCGTGTTCATTGCCATTTTCATTTTCATTTGATATTTGATCATACATTTGTTCATTAAACCAAGCACTTAACCTCACAAAAATCAGATTTGGTTACATTATCCTTGTGTGATTTTTGACCAAAACAGTATGGCGCCCACCGTGGGGCAATTGGTGCTTCATCTTTGAAAATCTTGTTCATTTCATTCATTCTTATTCGTTACCTTCAACCACATGGCTTCTTAGGGAAAAACCACTTCAAGATCCATGTCGGCGATCACCTCATCACAGGGCATTCCACCATGGCCTCCTGTTCCCTCTGCATCTTAGAAGAATGCTGAGAATGCTTCGAAGAAGACAACCCCCGTTTTCATCAAACCAACTGCTGTTTCTTCCTCAACACCTACTAACAGTGATCTTCACTCTTTGATTTTGCAGATGAGAGGATACATGCAACAACAGGATGAAACTAACAGCAAGATCCTTCGTGAGATTGATGAAATCAAGAAATTGAAGAAGTCAGCAGAGGATCACTCTCCATTGATGCCTAGGTCGTTGTATTTCACTACTCCTCCAACAACCATCCAACATTCCAAGGCATCAGGTGTCCAACATCAAAGAGGATCATCAAGTGTCTAGTATGGATCATCAGCTATGACACGGGCTCAAGGATCATACTTCCAGCCTCAAGGATCCTCTTTTCAGCATCAAGGATCCTTCTTTAGTTCGGGAGGATATATGGGAACACTATCAGCTCAAGGATCCTACCCTCAGTATCAAGGATCCTCATCGCAGTTTCAAGGATCCATGGAATATCATCCAAGACCTTCAGCTCCAATGTATCCTGGATCCAACATCTTCCAGGATCAAGGATCCTCGGGGAGTCAACAACCCAGAAGTTTTGAGATTCATGTGGGAGACTTCATTCCCATGTAGACTATTGCTTCATCTGGTCCCACTCTTGCACCAGAGCTGCCTCATTTTGGATACAGTTCTGAGGTTCCAACCTCAAACGAGTCAGGAGGTAACACTTTCAATACGTCTTATGGTACTAATCATGGTCTCATGCAGGAACTATGAATCAATCAGGCCATGGCTAAGGAGTTACAAAAGCTCAAGAATATGATATCCAGTGTCACGGGAGTGGTTAAACCCATTCCTGAGATCCCGGGTGGAAGTCACAATGTGTCTCACTTTGCACCACCCATATGTAATGCTGAGATACCAAAACGGTTTCAAACACCCAATATGAAGCTGTATAACGGTACCGCCGATCCTGAAGAACATGTGGCACAATACAGGGAGAGAATGGAGGTCAACCCCATTCCAGAAAGGTTAAAAGAAGCCTGCCTTTGCAAGGGTTTCGGATCCACATTGACTAGTTCAACTTTGAAATGGCTGCTAAGTCTTCATCCTTATTCAATTACTTCATTTTCTAATTTAGTTAACTTGTTCAACAGTCAATTTTCATGTAGTTAGAGATCTGAACTGTTGACTAGTGATTTATATAGGGTCACCCAATGTCATAATGAACCACTAAGGGATTATATAACTAAATTTAGTAGAGAATCCTTAGAAATCCCTAACTTAGGTATTACTACTGCTGTTAAAGCTTTTAAAATGGGTTTGCTAAAAGATTCTCAATTCTATGATGATCTTGTTATGACACCTTTCAGGAACCTAGATGAGGTAAGGAACATGGCCCTTAGGTTCATCCGTTTAGAGGATGACAAAAGGATCCAGGAGAGGTTGTTAGGATCCTCAAAGCAAGACAAACAAGGATCCTATTTCAAGAATAAAAGATCCAAGTCATACACTAAACCTGAAAACCATAATGTGCATGCTGTGGAACAAGAGGAAGATGATGAAGATTATCCTCCTATTTCTGAATATTGTTTTGTTGCTGATAATAGTGAACTAATCCTTGCTATGCAGAACTTAGGTGACAAAGCTAGATGGCAAAGGAAAAGTGACAAGCCAGCTGCTACCAAGGATAAATCAAAGTGGTGTGCTTATCATGAGGACTTTGGTCATCTCACAGACGAATGCATAGCATTAAGGAAGGAGATCGGTTACCTTTTGAGCAAAGGATACTTGAAGGAGTTGTTTGGAAGGAAAAAAGTCAAGGATCCAGTATTCTAAGAAAGTTCCTGAAAAAGCTCCTCCCCCAGCAGTTGATGCTCAAATCATCCATTTCATCTCCAGAGGCTTTGATATCTGTGGCACTTCATTCTCAGCAGCTAAGAGACATGCAAAGGAGAAAAAACAAGGAGAATGGGGACAGACCTGTTCGAACTTCCATTCTTACCCAGGAAAATTCATATCCTTTGATGAGGATGACCGTGTGGACATACAGGATCCTCATCACGACGGTTTAGTTATTACATTATTTATCTCTAACCATTTTGGTCGTAGGATTCTCATTGATGGGGGAAGCTCAGTGAACATCTCTGAATCTGATATTGTCCCAAGATCATATGTCCTTGTGGGATTCAGTAGAGAGACAAAGAATACATTGGGGGATATCAAACTTCCTATTTATATAGAGGGAGTGAATTCTGTTAAAAATCATGTGTTATTGATTGCTTATCTTGCTATAATGTTATCCTTGGCAGGCCATGGATACACGATATGAAGGCAGTCCACTCAACATATCATCAATGTGTGAAGCTTCCTACCCCATGGGGTGTGGTGAAGATCGAAAGCGATCAGCAAGAAGCCAAAAACTTCTACACTTCTTCAACGAAACCAGCCTCAAAGCCTAAGGAAGCATAGCAATTAAAGTATCCTCCAAGGGACGTCATGGAGGCAAGAGAGCAAGACGTCAAGGATATTCTATCGAACCCTGAGGATCCTGAATCCAAAATTTTTATAGGATCCAGGATCCTTGACAGTATTGAGCAGGATTTGATATCCTTCTTGAAAAGAAGAAAAACTACCATTGCTTAGAAACATGAAGACATGACATGTATATCTAAGGGTGTTATTTCTCACAAACTTGGTATTGACAGGTCTTTCAAGCCAATACACCAGAAAAGGAGGAAATTTGCACCTAAAAGGAATGCCATTATCCAAGAAGAGGTAGACAAATTGCTCAAGGCGGGTATGATCAAAGAGGTAAAGTATCCAAGATGGCTAGCCAATGTGGAAGTCGTGCAGAAAAAGAATGCAAAGTGGAGGGTATGCGTTGATTTTACTGAGTTAAACAAAGCATGTACCAAGGATCCTTTCCCTTTACCCCACATTGACTCCATGGTGGATGCTACAACGGGTCATGAGTAGTTAACTTTTATGGATGCTTCATCTGGATTTCAACAAATTCAGATGGAACCATCTGACCAAGAGGATAAAACCTTCATGACTCCCACTGGTATATATTGCTATATTGCTATGCCTTTTGGATTAAGAAATGCAGGTGGCACATACCAAAGGCTAGTGAATATGATGTTCAAAGAGCAGATTAGACACACAATGGAAGTCTACATAGATGATATGGTGGTCAAGTCCAAAAGAGTTGAGGATCACCTAAAGGATTTGGAAGAAGCATTCGATATCCTTGACATATACAACATGAAGCTGAATCCTTCCAAATGCGATTTTGGAGTTAAAGCTGGTTAATTTTTAGGATACATGGTGAGAAAGAGAGGTATAGAGGCAAGTCCAGAACAAATCAAGGCCATTGTGAACAACAACTCAACAAGTCTCCTGCCAATGCTAAGAATGTGTAAAGGTTGACAGGAAGAATCACAGCCTTGAACAGATTCATCTCGAAATCCTCAGAAAAATGTAAAGAGTTCTACGATATCCTAAGGAAGAATAAAAAGTTTGAATGGACTGAAAAGCATGAGAATGCCCTCAAAGCCCTCAAGGATTACTTATCCTCAACACCAACTCTAATGAAACCAGAAAATGGGGAAACATTATCCTTATATATGGCTGTTTCTACTAAGGTAGTAAGTGCGGTCCTAGTTAAGGATCACGAAGGCTCTCAACATCCAGTATACTATGTAAGTAAAAGTCTACTTGATGCTGAGTCCAGATATTCTCACTTAGAGAAACTTATTCTTGCTTTAATCATGGCATCTACTAAACTCAGACATTATTTTGAAACTCATCCTATTGTTGTTAAAACTAGCTTTCCTATCAAGAATGTTTTCAGGAAACCAGAAATGTCAAGAAGGATGGCAAAATGGGCAGTCAAGCTTAGTGCATATGACATTAAGTATGAACCTAGGACTGCCATCAAGTCCCAAGCCTTAGCTGACTTTGTGGCTGATTTCAGTTGTGATCTACAAAGGGAAGCTGAATTAGAAGTTCAATAACTTGAGGAGACCAAGGATCCTTGGACACTCTTCACAGATGGAGCTTCAAATGTCAAGGGAACCGGACTAGGCATACTACTAAAATCACCGCAATGGGACATTATACCCCAATCAATTGCTTGTGAATTTCAAACCACCAATAATGAGGCTGAGTATGAGGCCTTGATAGCAGGTTTGCAATTAACCAAGCATATGAGGATCAGGTATCTTGAAGTATATGTAGATTCTCTATTAATTACTAACCATTATAACGGTTCTTATGCTGTCAAAGGTGAAAGGTTAGTCAAGTATTTAGAAATAGTCAAGAAATTGGCAGATTCTTTTGCTTCTTTTAGTTTAACCCAAGTACCTAGAGAAGAGAATGCTGAAGTTGATGCCCTAGCTAATCTTGGAGCATCATTGAAGATTCCAGAGGATGTGAATATACCTATCATCCATGTTTTAAGTCCTACAATTGAGGATAACATAGCCATGGAGATAGTGGAGGACTCTTCAATTATACCCAGTGATGGTGCACAGTCAAGTTCAGGATCCTAGACCCTTCTTATCCTGAAATATATATACAGAATGGAGAAATTCAACGAGAGAAAATCCTAGAGCTTTCAAAATTAAGCTATGTCAATTCACATTATTAAATAACATCTTATATAAAAGATCTCTTGCAGGTCCATATTTAAGATGCATTGAGGATCTAGATATTCAAGAGGTTTTAAAGGATTTTCATGAAGGAGATTGTGGGAATCACACTGGGTGTAGAGCACTATTTTCAAGGATCCTCATAACAGAATATTATTGGCCCACAATGAAGAAGGATGCTGTGGAATACGCAAAGAAGTGTGATGCTTGTCAAAGACATAGTAATATCCTTCATCAACCAGCAGAGCCTCTGCATCCTATATCCTCTTCTTGGCCATTCATGAGATGGAGAATGGACATAGCTGGCAAACTTCCTAAGGCACCAGGAGGAAAAGTGTTTATGTTGGCCATGACTGAATATTTCTCCAAGTGGATAGAAGCTGAAGCCTTTGCATAAGTTAGAGAGAAAGAAGTTATATCATTTATCAAAAGAAATATCATTACTAGATTTGGCATACCTTCTAAAATTGTTTGTGACAATGGATCCCAATTCATTGGGAGCCGAACTACTAAATTTTGTGACAGCTGGGGAATTAGGATGATAACATCAACACCAGTCCAGCCACAAGCTAATGGTCAGGCAGAATTATCCAATAAGATCATCATCAACAACTTGAAGAAAAAGCTTGGATCCAAGAAAAGGAAATGGGCGGAAGAGTTACCATATGTATTATGGGCTGATAGAACAACTCCTAAGAATGCTACTGGTCAGACTCCATTCTCTTTAGTCTTTGGAGCTGATTCTGTGATCCCTACAGAAATGGTAGTCCCTACTGCAAGAACAAGCATCCGTGATCCTGAAGGAAATTCCGAAAACTTGACTCAAGACCTGGATACTATAGAAAAACTCAGGGATTTGCCAAGGATAAGGTTGGCTAGCTATCAACAAAGAATGGCTGGAGCCTACAACAAGAATGTCAGGATCAGGAAGTTTCAAGTTGGTGACATGGTATTGAGGAAGGCATTCCAAAATACCACAAATCCTGCTCATGGCAAACTAGCACCAAAGTGGGAAGTCCCCTATCTAATTGAAGTTGAGGCTGAAAAGGGGGCATATCGTTTGTTAACAATGGATGGTGACCTCTTACCAAGAGCTTGGAATGTTGTTCATCTAAAGAAGTACTTCATGTAAGAAGGATCGAGGATCCTTAGATATCCCGATATTTAGTTCATGTTGAGGATCCTCAGAGGATATATGATCCTTATCCTGGTAATGATTTACTTATTATTTCACAAGTTCTTTATTTTATTTATTATGAGGAAAGGATGTTAGATTTATAACATCTATTTTCATCAAGTTTTAAGTTTTGCAGAGTTATATGCATTTTTTACAAAGGATCAAGGGGTTGGCTACCTCTCCAAAGTTTTTGGGCTTGTCCCCAGTCTAAGGTATCCATTACCTTCTACGGTTTAAAGTTATTCACCTTTCACATGAATTGGGTTTCGACACCCTCGCCAGTTGCGCACGATTATCCAAGTATAGTTCGAGGCAGTGGGACCAGTGCCCGCTTTAGAGCCTGACAATTTCATTGTTGTTGGCTATATGCAGGATCCTAATTATAATGGTAGACGTACCATACATCTGTTCCTAAGGTTTCTAACATTTTCACGTTAGCTAAGGTTTTGGCATTTTCATGTCACTCAGATTGGGATAGTTGCCAGTTTGAGCCATACTCCAGTTTACACAAGTATATTTGGGCTTGTCCCCAGTTTTTGGGCTTGTCCCCAGTTTATTGGGCTTGTCCCCAGCTTGTTAGGCTTGTCCCTAGTTACTAATGATTCTCTCATATGATGTATGGCTTAGTCCCAAGTTATGTATTGTTACAGGTTCATAAAGCTAAACAACTAAGGATCCAGGATCCTAACTTTCTACTGATTCATATGTCCTATTAGCATAGTTGTAAGTGTTAAGGATATAGTATCCTAACTTGGATTCACTAGTATGATCCTTCATTTTCCTTTGTTTTAGTTTTGGCTTATTAATGTTACCCTTACCCTTTGACAACAGGATATGTGATCCTTGATCATATAATTTTCAATCTTTTGAGGAACTTGTTTTGACACATTTTTGGTATTCTTTCTAACAACTTGTAAATTCCAAAGATTAAATGCTATGAAATTGGCAAATAAATGTAAACATGACAACATTCAAGAGTAACACCAAAGATAGTCAAAAGGTTAAGTTTATTTATTAAAAACCCTTTTAAAGGTTGACAAAATTACCTACCCAAGTTTCTACCAGCAAAACGTGGCCCATCCACTTGGGTTGGCAAAGGGTGTCCATACTAATAGTTCATCAAGTGCAGGAAATAAAGGCGAGGGGAACCAAAGGCTTCATCCTCCACAAACAGAAGGATCCATCCACCTTTGCTACCCCCTATTGTCCAAAGGATCAGTGATCCTTAACCCTAAAAACTATTGTTCAAAATACAGACCATAATTGTTCAGAATCAAAACACCATTAACCAAAAACCACAAATCCTAAAAAATGGGCTCTGGCCTCGTCTATAATATCTATCATCGCCCATTTGTCGCAGCCTATGCCTTGGCTGCATCATCCACATTGGCTTCACCACCTTCACCACTGCCTCCAGCCTCTGCCGCATTCACAGGATCCTTGCCACCGCTTCCACCAGCCTCAATGGTCAGCACATCCTCAGCATCCTCACCATCCCCAAGCTCGTGCTGCCTTTGCTTCCAAGCAACGATGTCCCATTCAGCCCTGTCGAAGGAAGGATCAGCAGCTTCCTTGGCCATTTGGAGCCTGATCTTCAGCATCACAATAGCAACAGAATTCTTGGCTTCATCGATGATTTCTAACTGCTCCTTGTTAGTAGTTTTTTTGGTCAAAAATCAAGCAAGGATAATGCAACCAAATCTTTTGTTATGAGGTGTGATGCTTGAATCTATGAATAATTGTATGAACAACTTGCGAATCAAATAAAGAGGTGACATAAGGATTTATACGAGGAAAAAGCCCTTAATCAAGAGTTGATCTCCGGCATAAAAAACCTCGGGTGATGGAAACTACCGATCACCAACTAAGATTAAACAGAAAAAGGTTACAACTCGGGATGATAACAAGCTTGTTACAAGGATCACTAGTGTGCAAAAGTGTTAAAGTGTATGAAATCTCCAAGTAAACTACCGAGAGCTGTTCGAGAGTGTGTGTTTTTGCTAAATTAGCCAAGTATATTCACTCAAGCTTGTTATCCCCTTTTTAAAATTATAAATAACTAAACTAACTAACTGTCCGCTAATTGTGCAAGCTCCCCACGATCTCCATAACGTTCACACGGGCCAAGCACGTGCGGAATATTGAGGGAATATGCTCCACGAATATCGGCAAGACCAAGTCCATGCACATACTCCTGCAAAACGAGCTCACATACAAGGTAGACAACCGTTAGTGTAAGGATAACAATGAGGATCCGGAATCCTGGTCCTGCAACACATTCTGAGGATCCTAAATTCAAACAGAATTAAGGATCCATGATCCTGGCAGTACTTGAGGATCCATGATCCTTAGGATTGGAAAATCCTCCCCTAACAATTGCCCCCAAAATATAAGGAGTAAAGTGTAAATTAGCGAGTTATATTTTTTGATCTTATCTGCAACTAACTAACGGATATATAGTCGTTACAATCTAACTAGCTGTTGCAAATTATACGTCATTGAAGCGACGTCCCTGCAGAATCATCATTATATATAGGTTAGAGATAAGGACTAATGTGCATTTAAATTCGAGCAATACTCCCTTTAAATCCTCATTCGAAGATCAAACAGGTACTTCTCTCTCCTTTCTCTCTTCACCATCTTACTCTGTTCCTTCTTTGTTACCATCATCCATGACCAAGATGATGTTAAGATCTTCACCGGCTAAGGATCACCAAAAGGATAGCCCTCTAAAGAGCCAAGGAATCATCAAAGATTCTCCGAAGGAACGCTGCTGCTTTACTGATCCTGATATCGATAGGATTCGTCATTGCTTTCCGGCGAACACTGTCTTTAAACCTTTCGACCCTACCGCCTTGAGTGACTTCGTTTCTGCAACTTGGGTTGCTTTTCCGGCCACCCCATTTCTGATAGGATACTCCTATCCTTTCCCTGCTTTCACCGAATCCTTCTTTTCTCTCACCGGCATGTGCTATGTTCAGGCAATGCCTATGATGTGGAGGGTTTTATATACCTTAGAGAGAATCATCGAGCAAGAAGGCTTAGAGTTGGGGATGTCAGAACTTGCTGAACTGTAAAACCTTGTGAGCCATGGTTCACACCGCTTTTTATTCAAACACAAACCCGGTGAAGAACACCCAATCCTTAAGACCACCAAAAATGACACCAACTGGAAGAAGCGTTTTTTCTTCGTTAGGAGGGATTCTATCCCGGATGGGAAGGATCTCCCCTTAAAGTGGACCACTCATGGTAGGATAGAGGATCCTTATAGAAGGATCATAGGATAACCCTGTTTCTGCTGAGGATCACTAACCCCCTTTTTTGTATTTTTTGTGCAGCTATCTCTGTTTCCCATATCATTTCATCGCCTGCAACCAAAGAGAGGATTGCTGCTTTCCGGAATCTTGATCCTGCAGCAAGATCATTTCAAGCAAACACCAAGGATTCTCAAGAAGTATCCTCAGGCTCAGTCACAATGTCAAGTAAGTATCAGAGTTTGTATATAATTAAATGTTTAAATGAGAATAAAACAAGAATACTTATTTGTTTTTTTGGATTGGTAGGCGCTGGAAAATCCTCAAGGTCAGCCACTCGCTTCAGTGTCAGTGATCTTGACAGTGTCACTGCCCACTCCGGGAAGAAGAAAACTGCTGCCAGCCCCATCGTTCCAGTGCCAAAGCCCACTACCTCCAAGGGTAAAGGAGGAAAGAAAAGGAAGGCTACCGAGGCTGATGACCTGGAAGGCTTGCCTCTTATCCGCCACCAGTTTCATGAATACTTGGCCGATGTAAGGATCACCAACCTCGCTTTATTATCCTGCCCACTTGAGGATCACAGATCCTGAACTTTACCTTGTCTTTTTTGCAGAAATTCGCTGAGATCGAGATGCTGTTTGATGCATATGTCGAAGAGGCTGAGCAGAAGCATTTGGAGTTCCAAAAGATCTTCCTGGCCAAGGATCAAACCATCTCCTCCCTCGAGAAAGATCTCGCTCTGGCAAAGCAGCAGGTGGTCATGGCCCAGATAAATGTTGATCACGAGAAGCATGAGGTGCTGGAGGATGCTAAAGTCTCTGCTGCCATCACCATGTACAAAATCAAGCTGCAAATGGCCCAGGAGGCTGAGGATCCTGACTTCGACAGGACCACTTGGGACAAGGAGGGCTGGAAGGTGAAGCTGGCTGAGCTAGATGATGAGGAGGAGGCTAACGAGGTCTTGGCGATTGAGGCAAGTGGCAGCGGGAAGGATCAAGCTGGTGGTGCTGATGCTGGTGGTGATGCAGCCAAGGTGTGAGCTGCAGAAATGGGCGATGATGGACATTTCTAGACGCGGCCGGAGCCCGTTTTTTTAGGATTTTGTAGTGGTTTTTTGGTTATGATGTTTTTATTTCAAACAATGATGGTCTGTAATAACTAAACAATAGCTATTAGGGTTGAGGATCGTGGATCCTTTGAACAATAGGTAGGATAATAGGTGGTGGAGGGATCCTCTGTTTGGGGGATGAAACCACTTGTTATCCTGCCATCTTTTATTTCCTGCACTTTTAAGACCTGTTAACAATGGACACCCTTTGCCAACCCAAGTGGACGGGCCACGGTTTGCTGGTAGAAGCTTGGGTTGGCAATTTTGACAACCTTTAAGAGTTTAACATTTTGTGAATAAATAAAACTTTAATATTTTGGCTATTTCTTGTGATGTTATTCTTGTGAATTCTTCAATTTTCAACTGTTTTTATATACTTTCTTTGAATTCATAAGTAAAGAATAAAGGTTTAATAAATCATGTCAAAAAGTTTTAGGATATGATCAAGGATCAAATATCCTATAATCGATCAATTCAAAAAAGCAGTATAGTTCAAGGAACATGTGTCCTGTTGTCAAAGGATAAGGGTCACTTATATAAATAGTGAATAAAATTAAAATGATCATGGATCATACCTGAGAATCCAAGTTAGGATCCTAAACCTTTAACATTTACGATCAGGATAACCAAAAGACAAACCTTAGTAAAAGGTAAGGATAAAGGATCCTTAGCTGTTTAACTTCAAAAACCTGAAATGGAACATAACTTGGGACTAAGCCAATATAAGAGAAAAGTTACCAACTGGGGACAAGCCCAACAATTCTGGGGACAAGCCCAATATACTGGGGACAAGCCCAAAAAACTAGGGACAAGCCCAAAGGATCTTGTGTAAACTGGAGTATGGCCCTCACTGGCGACTATCCAAACTTAGTGACATGAAAATGCCAAAACCTTAGCTAACGTGAAAACGTTAGAAACCTTAGGAATGGATGTATGGTACGTCTACCATTATACGTAGGATCCCGGATACAGCCAGTACAACGAAATTGTCAGCCCCTAAAGCGGGTACTGGTCCCATTGCCATGAACTGTACCAGGATCATTGTGCGCTACTGGCGATACTGGGGACATGCCCAAATAACTGGGGTCAAGCCCAAATAACTGGGGTCAAGCCCAAAAACCTGGAGACTTTTGTGGATACTCAATCCTTCGTTAAGGATACATGATCCTTCTGCAAAACTCAGAATCAAGTGAAAGGAGGATAAAGGATCCAGGATCCTTTTCCTTGTATATAGGATAATTAAAGAATGAAATAGTTTGAGATTAGATCATTACCAAAATGAGGATCATCCATCCTCTAAGGATCCTTCAAGGGTGTGGATCATGAATATTGCTAAGGATCACAAATCTTTATCACATGAAGTATTTCTTCAGGTGGACAACATTCCAAGCTCTTGGTAGCAAATCACCTTCCATTGTTAGCAATCGATATGCCCCCTTTCCAGCCTCAGCTTCAATCAGGTAGGGGCCTTCCCACTTTGGTGCCAATTTTCCATCAGCGGGATTTATGGTATTCTGAAATGCTTTCCTTAATACCATATCACCAACTTGGAACTTCCTGATCCTGACATTCTTATTGTAGGCTCCAGCCATCCTTTGTTGATAACTAGCCATCCTTATCCTTGCCAGATCCCTGAGTTCTTCTATAGTATCCAAGTCTTGAACCAAGTTTTCAGCATTCTCTTTAGGATCACGGATGCTTGTTCTTGCAGTAGGAACCACCATTTCTGTAGGGATCACTGATTCTGCTCCAAATACCAAAGAAAATGGAGTTTGACCAGTAGCATTCTTGGGAGTTGTCCTATCAGCCCATAATACATAAGGTAGTTCTTCTGCCCACTTTCCTTTCTCGGATCCAAGCTTCTTCTTCAAATTGTTGATGATGATCTTGTTGGATGATTATGCCTGACCATTAGCTTGTGGGTGGACTGGTGTTGATGTTATCATCTTAATCCCCCAGCTGTCACAAAAGTTAGTAGTTCTACTCCCAATAAATTGGGATCCATTATCACAAACAATTTCAGAAGGGATACCAAATCTAGTAATAATGTTTCTTTTAATAAAGGATATCACTTCCTTTTCTCTGACTTGAGCAAAGGCTTCAGCCTCTATCCACTTAGAGAAGTAATCAGTCATGGGAAGCATGAACACCTTTCCTCCTGGTGCTTTGGGAAGTTTTCCAACTATATCCATTCCCCATCTCATGAATGGCCAAGAAGAGGATATAGGATGCAAGAGCTCTGCTAGTTGATGAAGGATATTACTATGTCTCTGACAAGGATCACACTTCTTGGCATAATCCACAACATCCTTCTTCATTGTAGGCCAATAGTATCCTGTCCTCAGGATCCTTGAGAATAATGCCCTGCCCCCAGTGTGGTTTCCACAATCTCCTTCATGAAAATCCTTTAGGACTTCTTGGATTTAAGGATCCTCAATGCATCTTAGATATGGTCCTGCAAGAGATCGTTTATATAACATGTTATTCAATATTGTAAACTGAGATACCTTAATTTTGAAAGCCCTGGGGTTTTCTCGTGTAGGAATCTCTCCATGTTGGATATATCTCATGATTGGAAGGATCCATGATCCTGAATGAGATTGTGTATCATCACTAGGGATGATTGAAGAATCTTCTCCTATCTCCATAGCTACATGATCCTCAATAGCGGGAGTTAGGATGTGGATAATAGGGATCCTGATATCCTCTGGAATCTTCAAGGATGATCCTAGATTGGCCAATGCATCAGCTTCTGCATTTTCTTCCCTGGGTACCTGTGTCAAACTAAAGGAAACAAAAGAGAGTGCCAATTCTTTGACTATCTCTAAATATTTGATTAGCTTTTCACCTTTAACAGCATAGGATCCATTATAGTGATTAGTAATTAATAATGAATCTACATGTACCTCAAGATACCTGATCCTCATATGCTTGGCAATTTGCAAACCAGCTATCAAGGCCTCATATTCAGGCTCATTATTAGTAGTTTGAAACTCACAAGCTATGGAGTGGGGTATTATGTCCCCCTGTGGTGATTTTAGTAGTATTCCACGTCATGTTCCTTTGACATTAGAGGCTCCATCGGTGAAGAGTATCCAAGGATCCTTAGTTTCTTCAAGCTGTTGGACTTCTAACTCAGCTTCCTTTTGCAAGTCACTACTGAAATCTGCCACAAAGTCAGCTAAGGCTTGGGATTTAATGGCAGTTCTAGGTTCATATCTTATATCATAAGCACTAAGCTTCACTGCCCATTTAGCCATCCTTCCTGACATTTCAGGTTTCCTTGGTGATCCTTAACAAGGACTGCACTTACTGCTTTGGAGGATACCACCAAATATAAGGATAATATATCCCCTTTTTCTGGTTTCATCAAGGCAGGAGCTGAGGATAGGTAATCCTTAAGAGCTTTGAGATCATTTTCATGCTTTTCAGTCCATTCAAATTTCTTTTTCTTTCTCAAAATGTCATAGAATTCCTTGCATTTTTCTGATGACTTGGATATGAACATGTTCAAGGCTGTGATCCTACCAGTTGGGGTCATAAAAGTTGTATCCTCTTGATCAGATGGTTCCATCTGAATCTGTTGAAATCCATAAAAGTCAACAACTCATGACCCGCGGTAGCATCCACCATGGAGTCAATGTGGGGTAATGGGAAAGGATCCTTGGGACATGCCTTGTTTAAATCCATAAAATCGACACATACCCTCCACTTTCCATTTTTCTTTTGAACAACAACCACATTGGCTAACCACCTTGGATACTTAACCTCTCTTATCATACCTGCCCGGAGTAGTTTAGCTACTTCTTCCTGGATAATAGCATTCCTTTCAGGTGCAAACTTCCTCCTTTTTTGATGAATTGGCTTGAATGACCTGTCAATGCCAAGTTTATGAGTAATTATATCTTTAGATATACCTGTCATGTCCTCATGCTTCCAGGCAAAGGTAGTTTTTCTCCTTTTAAGGAATGATACTAGATCCTATTCAATGTTGTTTAGGATCCCTGATCCTATGAAGATCTTGGATTCAGGATCATGAGGATCCAAAAGGATTTCTTTCACATCCTGTTCTCTTACCTCCAAGACATCTCTTGGAGGATGCTTTAATTGCTATTGCTCCCTTGGTCTTGAGGCTGACTTCATTGACGACGTGTAGCAATTCTTAGCTTCTTGTTGATCACTCTCAATTTTCACCACTCCCCATGGACTAGGAAGCTTCACGCGTTGATGATAGGTAGATGGGACTGACTTCATGTCATGTATCCATGGCCTACCAAGGATAACATTATAACAGGATAAGCAATCTATAACACATATTTTTTTTATAAGAATGGAGTCCTTCAATATAGATGGGGAGTTTGATGTCCCCCAATGTGTTCTTGGTTTCTCCACTGAATCCCACAAGAACTGAGAATCTTGGTACAATATCCGATTTAGGGATGTTCATCTTCTTCAGGACATCAAGCTGAATGATGTTTACTGAGCTTCCTCCATCTATCAGGATCCTGCGAACAAAGTGGTTAGATATAAACAAAGTAATAACAAGACCATCATGATGAGGATCCTGCACATCAACACGATCATCCTCATCAAAAGTTATGACTTTCTCTTGTGTAACAGTAGAGGTCCGGATGGGTCTATCTTCATTATCCATCTTGGTCTCCTTAGCATGTCTTTTGCCTGCTGAAAAGGAAGTACCACAAATGTCTGATCCACCGAATATAAAGTTTATAACTTGTGCATCTGCTGGAGGAGCAGGAGCTCTTTCTGGGATCCTCTCAGGATCCTGGGTCCTTGACTTCTTTCTTCCCAAAAGCTCCTTCAAGTGCCCCTTGCTTAACAAGTAACCAATTTCTTTTCTAAGTGCAATACACTCTTCAGTGAGATGTCTGAAATCCTCATGATATGCACACCATTTGGACTTGTCCTTTGTTACAGCTGGTTTATCACTTTTCCTTGGCCATCTTGCTTTCTCACCTAGATTCTGCATTGCAAGAATTAGTTCATTGTTATCAATAGAAAAACAATACTCAGAAATTGGAGAATAATCCTCATCATCCTCTTCTTGTTCTACTGCATGCACATTCTGGTTATCAGACTTGTTGTAGGACTTGAACTTGTTATTCTTGAAGTAGGATCCTTGTTTTTCCTGCTTCGAGGATCCTGCCAGTCTTTCCTGGATCCTTTTATCATCCTCTAATCGGATGAATCTAAGGGCCCTGGTTCTTACTTCATCAAGATTCCTGCATGGGGTCATGACAAGATCATCATAGAATAATGAATCCCTAAGCAAGCCCATTTTAAAGGCTTCCACAGCCGTAGCTATATCCAGATTAGGAATATCTAAGGATTCTTTACTAAACTTAGTAATGTAATCTCTAAGTGATTCATTTTGACCTTGTGTTACCCTATATAGATCACTAGTTAAACGTTCAAATTTTCTGCTACATGAGAATTGACTATTAAACAGGTTAACTAGATTAGCGAATGAAGTAATAGAGTAAGGGGGAAGACTTAGCAGCCATTTTAGAGCTGATCCTGTGAGTGTGGATCCAAAACCCTTGCATAGACATGCTTCTTTTAACCTCTCGGGAATTGGATTGATCTCCATCCTTTCTCTGTACTAAGCTACATGCTCCTCTGGATCCGTCGAACCATCATACAGCTTCATAGTTGGTATCTGGAACCTTTTGGGTATCTCAGAATCACAAATAGGTGGTGCAAAACGAGATATCCTATGTCTCCCATCTGCAATTTCAGGGATGGGCTTAACCACTCCTGGAACGCTGGATATCATATCCTTCAGCTTCTGTAATTCCCTAGCCATAGCTTGATTGATACCTGTATCCTGCATAGAACCATGGTTAGTGTTATAAGAATTATTGAAAGTGTTACCTCCCAGAGGATTCAAGTTTGGAATTGCAGATGTGAATCCATATTGACAGGATTCTGGTATGATTGAAGGACCGGAAGAGGCAATGGTCTGCATTGGAATGAAGTCTCCTTGAAGAACATCTGTGCTTTGGGGTTGTACACTTCTTAAGAATCCTTGATCCTGAAAGATGTTGGATCCTTGAACCTGGAAGGAGGATCCTTGAACATGAGAGGATCCTAGAACCTGAGAGGATCCTTGAACCGGAGAGGATCCTTGAACCTGAGAGGATCCTTGAACCTGAGAGGATCCTTGAACCGTGTGCGTCCCCATATATCCTCCTGAGCTGACGAAGGATCCCTGATGCTGGAAAGAGGATCCCGAAGGCTGAACATAGGATCCTGGAGGCTGGAAGTGAGACCCAAAAGCCCGACTCATAGTTGTTGTTCCATAACGTCTTCCCCATGGTCCACTCTGATACTGGATATCCGGAGCTGTAGATTGCTGGACAGTCGTCGCTGGAGTGTCGAAAACCAGTGACCTTGGTATCATAGGAGAGTGATCCTCCTCTGATCTCTTTTGTTTCTTAATATCACCAATTTCCCGGAGGATCCTTTCGTTGGTTTTGTCCTGCTCTTGTATGTGATCCCTCATCTGCAAAATCAAAGAAAAAAGATCACTAGTAGTAGGGTTAGAAGAAACATAAGAAGTTGGTGGTTTTGGAAAAATGGGGCTTTGTCTCTTTGCAGCATTTTTAGCATTCTTCTGGGATCCATATGGTGGTGGAGGCAAAGGTGGAACGCCCTGTGAAGAACTGATTTCCGGCATTGAACTTCAAGTGTTCTTTGCTGAAGAAGCCATCTGCTTGGTTATAACGAACCGAAATGATCACAAAAACAAAAACTTCTTAGGAATGAAGCACCAATCGCCCCACAGTGGGCGCCAAACTCTTTTGGTCAAAAATCAAGCAAGGATAATGCAACCAAATCTTTTGTTGTGAGGTGTGATGCTTGAATCTATGAACAATTGTATGAACAAGTTACGAATCAAATAAAGAGGTGACACAAGGATTTATACGAGGAAAAAGCCCTTGATCAAGAGTTGATCTCTGGCATAAAAAACCTCGGGTGATGGAAACTACCGATCACCAACTAAGATTAAACAGAAAAAGGTTACAACTCGGGATGATAACAAGCTTGTTACAAGGATCACTAGTGTGCAAAAGTGTTAAAGTGTATGAAATCGCCAAGTAAACTGCCGAGAGCTGTTCGAGTGTGTGTGTTTTTGCTAAATTAGCCAAGTATATTCACTCAAGCTTGTTATCCCCTTTTTAAAATTAGAAATAACTAAACTAACTAACTGTCCGCTAATTGTGCAAGCTCTCCACGATCTCCATAACGTTCACAAGGGCCAAGCACGTGCGGAATATTGAGGGAATATGCTCCACGAATATCGGCAAGACCAAGTCCATGCACATACTCCTATAAAACGAGCTCACATACAAGGTAGACAACCGTTAGTGTAAGGATAACAATGAGGATCCTGAATCCTGGTCCTGCAACACATTCTGAGGATCATAAATTCAAACAGAATTAAGGATCCGTGATCTTGGCAGTACTTGAGGATCCATGATCCTTAGGATTGGAAAATCCTCCCCTAACAGTAGTTATCTCAGCAAAAAGAACCTGCTTCTGCAACGCCTTGTTTTCCTTCTCCAGGTGGGCAATCCTTTTATACTTGGCAGCTGCAATGGTCTGGAGGTCAAGGATAGGCTCTTCAGCATCAGCCAGGTGTTGGCCATGAAGGATCTGGATCTCAGCAAATTTCTGCAAACAAAGTAAATATCATTCAGGATCATTTATCCTTAGACAAGGTGCAAGTTTTAGGATATGTGATCCTTACCTTAGAGACGGCTTCATGGAGCTGTTGCTCGATCAGAGGGAGATCACTGGTAGGCTTGGAGGACTTCTTTCTTTTGTTTCCTGCTTTGGCCCGGGTGCTCATGCCTTTGCCCTTAGGGATGCTTTAGCCTGCGGCCAGTTCCTTCTTGATGGACCTGGGGGAAACGATTTCCTAGATGTTACTAACACCGAACTTGGAGGCAGACTTGGATGATTTTGTAGCAACTATATACACATAAAACAGATAAGTATTCATTAATTCTTTTTTAACTAAATATTTACATACATGGATACTTTCTTGACATGGTGTAGGAAGTGGAAGAAACTTCTTGTGAATCCTTTATCCTTGGTTGGTATGTTCTAACAGCTGAATCAAGATTCCAGAAGGCACTGAGTCTTTCAGGAGTGGCAGGTGTATCTTGTATGCTTGATAAAGTGATAGCAGCATAGACAAGAAAATAAGCATCAGTTATCCTCTACGAAAAAGAAAAGAATTCTCTGTGGTTCTAGCCTATGGATCCTATATCCTACCCTAAGTGTTCCATTTTTGGGAAGATAGTTTCCATTGGGAATGGAATCTCTCCTCATAAAAAAAGAACTGATTTATCCAATTAGTGTCGTTCTTGATGACTTTGAGGAGTGGATGGGGTTGTTGTGGCTCGTGTTTGAAAAGGAAACGGTGAGACCCATGGCTAACCAGATTGTACATGATGCTGAGTGCAGAGAGCCCTATATCTATGCCTTCGTGCTCTATGATCTGCTCGAGTGTGAAGAGGACTCTCCACAGCATCAGCATGGCTTGTATGTAGCACAAGCCGGTCAAGGTAAAGAAGCTCTGTGTGAACGCCGGGAAAGGATAGTTGTAGCCAATCTGGAACAGGGCAGCAGGAAAGGTGACCCAAGCATCGGACTTGCAATCACTCTTCATAGAAGAGTCGAAGGGCCTGAATATCGTTCCCTCAGGAAAGCAATGACGTAAATGATCGATTTCTAGATCAGTGAAACGACAGAGTTCCAAGGAAGGATTTTTGGTAAGGCCTTGACTCCTCGGAGGGCTGTTATTCTCGGGATTCTTGGCTGGTGAGGACCGGGTGATCATCTTTGCCTTGGATTTTTGGGAGAAACAAAGGATCGAGACTGAGAATTTGAAAGAGAAGGGAAGAGATGTACCTGATGAGTCTTCGAATGAGGATTTAAAGGAAGAAATCTTGGATTTAAATGGAGAATTTCATCCCTATCTCTAACCTATTTATAATCATGATTTGTTGCAGGGATGATCTGTTGCTGACGTGGGCTCTGTAACGGCTATATCTGCAACTAACGGCTAGTTCGAATTAAATGAAACATGACTTATCTGATTGAAATCCAACCAGTCATGTTTGGGGGCAATTGTTAGGGATAGAATTTTAGTGCTTATGGATCACGTATCCTCAGTTTGGCCTGGATCAAGGATCCTTAGGAAATGGTGCAGGAAGACTAAGGATCACGGATCCTCACTGGTATTCTTAAACTAACAATTGTTTCCACTACCCTTTGGCTTTGTTTTGCAGGTACATTTCGTAGAAGACTTATTCCAACTGAGATTCAAGGGGAATATGCTCTCTTTTTTGGCACATGCATGGGTTGAAGACCGTTGGTGGGGAACGAGGATAGATGGCTGAAAATTCGGATAGTTAGTTAAGGATAATTTTAGCTAGATTAATAAGGGTATTGAGCTAAATTAGAAATCACTGGCACTATTATTGACGAACAACACTTCTGCTACTCTCTCTCTCGCACACACACATACTAGGAATCATTGTAACAAGCTCAATACTTCCAAAGTTGTAACCTTTTTGTTAAATATAGTTGATAGTGATAGTTTTCACTATCCGAGGTCTTTTATGTCGGAGATCATACATTGAGCAAAGGCTTTTTCCTCGTATAAATCCTCGTATTCATTTTCATTTTCGTTTGATATTTGATCATACATTTGTTCATTAAACCAAACACTTAACCTCACAAAAATCAGATTTGGTTATATTATCCTTGTGTGATTTTTGACCAAAACACTTATTATTTACAATTTGTGAATAACATATATCTCTTCTAAATTTCCCTTGGAAACGTCATCCTGGATAGGTAACCTATCCAGGTTTCCTAAGTTTCATATTCTATATGCAACTGTCATTCACTATGTATTTGTTGCATATTATTGTTTGTACTATAAGTTTAAGACGTGTACCTTATAGATACTCGCCCTGATAAACTTTCCTTGTTGTTCGATCTCCCATTCGAGATCATTTCTTGATTTCATCAAGTTCAAATTTTTGTATGAAAATTCAAGTTAAGAAATGATGATTTCATCAAGTTCAAATTTATATTAAGTTTGTATATTTTTAGAAAAAAATATATATATTTAGTGTTCACCAGATTTTGTGCTAAGTGTATATTATGTGTATTATATGTAGTAGTGTATTAGGAACTTAAAAATACACTAAATACTCCCATGTAATATAAATACCAAAATACACAAACAAATACTTGGGAATACTAAAGTATACAAATACACAAAATTCCTCACAAGGAAGAACATGAATAAATACATGGAAACATATTTATGAAAATATAATCCTTAACATATTATTGGATTTGGACAACTTATGGAAACTTATGGACTTATATATATATTTTCAGACAAATATATAACCATTACCAAGTAATGAAAAATTACACAAAAATCGGGTGAATAACAAAAATAAATATATGTATTCACAAGCATGACAAAATATATATATTTCACACAAGTATTAAAAATACATTATTTTTAAGAAATATAATTCTGGAAAGTAATAAAAAAATCAAAGTATTGATCTTTGGCAATAACATAAAACACAGAAGTATTTATATAAAATACAAGTATACTTTCCTAAGAATACTTGTACAAAAATAATATTAAGAATATTATTTCACAAAATACTTATATTTATTTTTGGGAAAATAATGTAAGTGACATATATGAAAAGTAAAAAATAAAGTTTATTTTTTTACAACTTATTACCTTGAGAAAGACTTCATAAACAAATATATGTTTCAAGAAGTGAAATATATAATTTTGAATAGACAATACATACTCAAAGTGCAAGACACAACGAACGGGCAAGACCCGACAAACAAGGGCACGACCCTCACAAAGAATGAACGTACAAAGAACAAATGCATAAAGAAAAGATGGTGACTTGTACTTGTGTGATACAAGTCTAGTGACTAACGTAAATAGAACACGTATAGGTCACGACGCTACAAAACCAACCGGTGAAGTTTACAACGCAGGAATGCAAAATTGTGAGTTCATGTTCCCACTTTTAAACTTTTACTTGTTTTCTAAACTTGGGGAAAATACATGTACTATGGTATGTTGAATACAAAACTAAGGAATGGCACATAGATCATGTGACGGATGGGGTGACATAAGCACCATTAATCAACTATATACCTACACCGCGGAACAATAGGTTAGATCTAATGGGTTTCAGGCAGCCACACTCTTGGCCACACTTTTACCAAGAGTGCTTTTATGTCTCTAGTCGTGAATCGACAAGTAAAAATGCCTATGGTTTGGATGCTTCCTATGTCGTTACATATGTTAGTGACCTCTCGAACCATTAGCGATCTCGTATTCCTTACATTTACAGAAATACTTATTCCAGTACAATTACATACCATGTTTTCTACTACGAATGCTTAAATGTTTTACTCAAAACTGCATGAATTCACACCAACTTTTGTTGACGATTTTCCAAAACTTACATGTATTTCAGGTAACTAAAGTGGATGTACGTGCGGTCTCACCCTTGCTCAAGGATGTTGTTTATGTTTTTAGTTATGTTGTGTCAAGACTCCAATACCCCTTTTGTGGGATTTGGTTGTTATATTCCATCTCGTGTGGTGATATAATGATCAATACCTTGATGTTTGTCTTTGAAATAAGTTGTAAAGTTTTCAAACAATTATCTATCGTGTGATGTAAACACTTGACTTAACTTGTGTTTTGGATATTTATTATCAATGGCATCTTGGGGTTTGATTTACGATCATGTAGTATGTTTACCATTAGTATGCAATGAGAACCTTTTAGGATCACACCTCGTGCTTCCGCCTTAGAAAGGGGTGTGACATATTTGACCATCCTTGATGACCGTTTTAACTTTGAATGATGATTATCATCATCATCCATTCTTTACTACAACCAAAGTCAACGACTTTGATCGTCTTTCTGTGTGGGCAATACCTTCGTTTCTATGACCTCGTGGGTCACTTATACTTTGGGTTTACTTGCCCTTTTTGTCAACCATGGCTCTTTCGTCCAAATTGACTTATTTCACGAATTTCCTTGGGTCATTTATTTCCATATGCACCATATATCGTTTTTATGGTTCCCACGAAAACCATTTATATGAGTATGCCCATAAGATTTCTTGTCCCTAAGGATCTTTTAACTTTTCATTCATCTCGAACTTACCACATCGGGCATAACTGTGCTCATTATAAGAAGCTCATGTTATCATGTGTTCACCACTTACTTGGCCAGCGTAAGCGATCAACACATGGTACGCGTGACCTATTATAATTATCACATCACTTCCTATGTAAGTAATCCTCAATTCATTCCCCATAATTATGAATTTATTTGGTAAAACTTTATTTAATTGTCATTTAACAATTATAAGTTTTACCCGTTTTATCCTTGAACATATAAAATGTTTCCTTTTCATAAACATTTTATAATCACATTCGTTGATGTGATCATTACTTTTCTCAATAAGATTTATATTGAGAATACTTACTTGGATGATTACTCTTGTCCAAGTTTCTTTATAAACTGAATTTTGTTATTGTCTTATTGTTGGGGATAGAATTTTAGTGCTTATGGATCACGTATCCTCACTTTGGCCTGGATCAAGGATCCTCGGGAAATGGTGTAGGAAGACTAAGGATCATGGATGCTCACTGGTATTCTTAAACTAACAATTGTTTCCACTACCCTTTGGCATTGTTTTGCAGGTGCATTTCATAGAAGACTTATTCCAACCGAGATTCAAGGGGAATATGCTCTGTTTTTTGGCACGTGCATAGGTTGAAGACCATTGGTGCTGAACGTGGGTAGATGGCTGAAAATTCAGATAGTTAGTTAAGGATAATTTTAGCTAGATTAATAGGGGTATTGAGCTAAATTAGAAAGCACTGGCACTATTATTGACAAGCTCAATACTTCCAAAGTTGTAACCTTTTCGTTCAATATAATTGATAGTGATAGTTTTCACTATCCGAGGTTTTTATGCCGGAGATCATACATTGATCAAGGGTTTTTTCCTCGTATAAATCCTCGTGTTCATTGCCATTTTCATTTTCATTTGATCATACATTTGTTCATTAAACCAAGCACTTAACCTCACAAAAATCAGATTTGGTTACATTATCCTTGTGTGATTTTTGACCAAAACAGTATGGCGCCCACCGTGGGGCAATTGGTGCTTCATCTTTGAAAATCTTGTTCATTTCATTCATTCTTATTCGTTACCTTCAACCACATGGCTTCTTAGGGAAAAACCACTTCAAGATCCATGTCGGCGATCACCTCATCACAGGGCATTCCACCATGGCCTCCTGTTCCCTCTGCATCTTAGAAGAATGCTGAGAATGCTTCGAAGAAGACAACCCCCGTTTTCATTAAACCAACTGCTGTTTCTTCCTCAACACCTACTAACAGTGATCTTCACTCTTTGATTTTGCAGATGAGAGGATACATGCAACAACAGGATGAAACTAACAGCAAGATCCTTCGTGAGATTGATGAAATCAAGAAATTGAAGAAGTCAGCAGAGGATCACTCTCCATTGATGCCTAGGTCGTTGTATTTCACTACTCCTCCAACAACCATCCAACATTCCAAGGCATCAGGTGTCCAACATCAAAGAGGATCATCAAGTGTCTAGTATGGATCATCAGCTATGACACGGGCTCAAGGATCATACTTCCAGCCTCAAGGATCCTCTTTTCAGCATCAAGGATCCTTCTTTAGTTCGGGAGGATATATGGGAACACTATCAGCTCAAGGATCCTACCCTCAGTATCAAGGATCCTCATCGCAGTTTCAAGGATCCATGGAATATCATCCAAGACCTTCAGCTCCAATGTATCCTGGATCCAACATCTTCCAGGATCAAGGATCCTCGGGGAGTCAACAACCCAGAAGTTTTGAGATTCATGTGGGAGACTTCATTCCCATGTAGACTATTGCTTCATCTGGTCCCACTCTTGCACCAGAGCTGCCTCATTTTGGATACAGTTCTGAGGTTCCAACCTCAAACGAGTCAGGAGGTAACACTTTCAATACGTCTTATGGTACTAATCATGGTCTCATGCAGGAACTATGAATCAATCAGGCCATGGCTAAGGAGTTACAAAAGCTCAAGAATATGATATCCAGTGTCCCGGGAGTGGTTAAACCCATTCCTGAGATCCCGGGTGGAAGTCACAATGTGTCTCACTTTACACCACCCATATGTAATGCTGAGATACCAAAACGGTTTCAAACACCCAATATGAAGCTGTATAACGGTACCGCCGATCCTGAAGAACATGTGGCACAATACAGGGAGAGAATGGAGATCAACCCCATTCCAGAAAGGTTAAAAGAAGCCTGCCTTTGCAAGGGTTTCGGATCCACATTGACTAGTTCAACTTTGAAATGGCTGCTAAGTCTTCATCCTTATTCAATTACTTCATTTTCTAATTTAGTTAACTTGTTCAACAGTCAATTTTCATGTAGTTAGAGATCTGAACTGTTGACTAGTGATTTATATAGGGTCACCCAATGTCATAATGAACCACTAAGGGATTATATAACTAAATTTAGTAGAGAATCCTTAGAAATCCCTAACTTAGGTATTACTACTGCTGTTAAAGCTTTTAAAATGGGTTTGCTAAAAGATTCTCAATTCTATGATGATCTTGTTATGACACCTTTCAGGAACCTAGATGAGGTAAGGAACATGGCCCTTAGGTTCATCCGTTTAGAGGATGACAAAAGGATCCAGGAGAGGTTGTTAGGATCCTCAAAGCAAGACAAACAAGGATCCTATTTCAAGAATAAAAGATCCAAGTCATACACTAAACCTGAAAACCATAATGTGCATGCTGTGGAACAAGAGGAAGATGATGAAGATTATCCTCCTATTTCTGAATATTGTTTTGTTGCTGATAATAGTGAACTAATCCTTGCTATGCAGAACTTAGGTGACAAAGCTAGATGGCAAAGGAAAAGTGACAAGCCAGCTGCTACCAAGGATAAATCAAAGTGGTGTGCTTATCATGAGGACTTTGGTCATCTCACAGACGAATGCATAGCATTAAGGAAGGAGATCGGTTACCTTTTGAGCAAAGGATACTTGAAGGAGTTGTTTGGAAGGAAAAAAGTCAAGGATCCAGTATTCTAAGAAAGTTCCTGAAAAAGCTCCTCCCCCAGCAGTTGATGCTCAAATCATCCATTTCATCTCCAGAGGCTTTGATATCTGTGGCACTTCATTCTCAGCAGCTAAGAGACATGCAAAGGAGAAAAAACAAGGAGAATGGGGACAGACCTGTTCGAACTTCCATTCTTACCCAGGAAAATTCATATCCTTTGATGAGGATGACCGTGTGGACATACAGGATCCTCATCACGACGGTTTAGTTATTACATTATTTATCTCTAACCATTTTGGTCGTAGGATTCTCATTGATGGGGGAAGCTCAGTGAACATCTCTGAATCTGATATTGTCCCAAGATCATATGTCCTTGTGGGATTCAGTAGAGAGACAAAGAATACATTGGGGGATATCAAACTTCCTATTTATATAGAGGGAGTGAATTCTGTTAAAAATCATGTGTTATTGATTGCTTATCTTGCTATAATGTTATCCTTGGCAGGCCATGGATACACGATATGAAGGCAGTCCACTCAACATATCATCAATGTGTGAAGCTTCCTACCCCATGGGGTGTGGTGAAGATCGAAAGCGATCAGCAAGAAGCCAAAAACTTCTACACTTCTTCAACGAAACCAGCCTCAAAGCCTAAGGAAGCATAGCAATTAAAGTATCCTCCAAGGGACGTCATGGAGGCAAGAGAGCAAGACGTCAAGGATATTCTATTGAACCCTGAGGATCCTGAATCCAAAATTTTTATAGGATCCAGGATCCTTGACAATATTGAGCAGGATTTGATATCCTTCTTGAAAAGAAGAAAAACTACCATTGCTTAGAAACATGAAGACATGACATGTATATCTAAGGGTGTTATTTCTCACAAACTTGGTATTGACAGGTCTTTCAAGCCAATACACCAGAAAAGGAGGAAATTTGCACCTAAAAGGAATGCCATTAGTGGAAATGGTCATCACTCACAACCATTGTTTTGTGGATGAGAAACAAACAAAAAGGTCATTCTTTGTGGATTATACATTCATTAGAATTACATGTTCATCATAACATGAATTGGATTGCATATGTTGATTGGCCATTATATGTTGATTAGGATTATATGTTGATCATTTGATTACATGTTCATCATCACGGTTTTGGAAATGATCAGGAAATGGTTAGGATTATATGTTGAATGTGACTTTGGAGAGTCAAACCATTGTTTTTGTGGATGAGCAACAAACAAAAAGGTCATTCTTTGTGGATTATACCTTGATTAGGATTACATGTTGATCAATTGATTACATGTTCATCATCACAGATTTAGAAATTATCAGAAAACGATTAGGATTAGATGTTGAATCGTTTGATTTGGAAATGAACACAGTTTTGGCCATGATATGTTAATTAGGATTAGATGTTGATCGTTTTATTAGGATTGAATGTTCTACATTTGTATCTGAAAGATCAAACAGGAATTGGCTTTACAATTTAACGCTTTGACTTTGCGAGGGTCAAACAGTTTAAGGTGTTGACTATCCAAGGTCAAGTAGTTTAGGTGGGAATGATTAAGAATTATTCAGGGTGTAAACTGTTTGTTGTTACAAAGAACAAGGGGTAAAAAGAAAGGGTAAAAATATCATTTCGCATCACAACTAACATAACTACGATGTCATTTAACAGCATGGTCAAAGATCGATGCAATTGGGACTAGTCGGGGGGTAAGACAATTTTTTTGAAAATAGGGGTTTAGGGTATCAACGGCCCCTAAACACAGTGGTAAATAGCAGTTTACTATTATTATTATTATTATTATTATTATTATTATTATTATTAAACAGTATCTTATAATACAAAATATTTGTCTAAATACCCCGTATCTCATATAGTCATCTTAGTTAATACTTACTTGTATGACAACATATTAAAAAAAATCATATTTGTTATCTTTATAACTTTTTTTGTATAACTATTACATCAAAATTTCAGGTTAGCAGCATATGCCAGGGACTAATATTTTTGAATGTATTTGATATTAAATCAAACTTTAATGCGTCTAGATTTTCTCTCGCACAGCATTGCTAATGTGTTTTATATATTTTTACGTTAAAAAAAGTCAAAAAGGATGAAACTGAATGATAAATATTAAGAATGGGAAATCAAGCCAAACTCTTGAGTCAAACTGTTTGTAATACATATATACATGTTGAATACTAAAATTTTTATATGTTATGATGTTGATTACTACCCACTTTTGAAATGTAAAAGGTGTTTACATAAATTACAGTATTAAATTACGAGTTTTGTTACCTGTCAAAGTTTTCAGTCATATGTTAATTTTATTTGAAAAAGTTAGGACCAATATGTAAATATTATGAAAATGATTAATAAAAATTCTTATGCTACACCGAATTTATGCTATAACCTTCAAATCAGACATTAAACAATGGATACACAAATATTAAATGATAAGATCATGCCATAACATAGTCTGAGATTTAGTTCTTACGTATTTTGTTAGATGGCATATCTAAACGAGACAAGCAAGTCATTTCTTAAAATGGTGTACCACCTACTCCTTTTCAGCTGATGATTGGTTTGGCTAGCACACTCGACCAGATGATCCAATCAGCACAAGTGTGCATCATATTTTTTATACATAAAAATATGTTAGTTTCATTAGGTAAGATTTTATAGTAAAGGTGTATCAGTTGATTTTGAAGTATACAATCTTCATGATACCATCCTAATAAGTATGATCGATCTTTAAGGATATAAAATAATATAATATTATTACATGGCACGAACTCAAATTAAAAAAATTCTTGGAAGATTCTTAGTGTCAGATGACGACACTTATTTTTTTCTCCTGAGATGATTGTGGTTTTTTTTTATACAATCTTAAAGGACAAAGTCGGTGGATTTTCCACTCAGTGGCGGATCTAAACTTTTTTTCACTAGGTTTCTTTTGTTAGATACTTAGATTCTTACTAATTCTCATTATTTTTTTTCCAAATCATACGAGGTTTTAACTAATTTTTCCCATTTTTTCTAAATCGAATGGGTTCCTGAGGACCCACAAAAGTGGTCAAGATCCGCCCCTGTTCCCACCGGCTTTGCCTCAATGCCCGTATTTTCACGATATTGCAATTTTAGTTCCTTGACTTTGATATCTTCAAAGTTTAATAAAATGACAAATTTAGTCCCTAAACCTTCTACTTTGAATTTCCAAAACCACAACCTCATCTTTCAAACTTTGCCAGCACCACCTCTCTACTTTGTTTTCCACCATCACCCCTTTAGCTCTTACACAGTTACGCCACCAACCCTCTTCTTTTACATTTCCACCAACACCCCCCTCATCTTTTACATATTTCCGTCACCATCCTATAGTTTTATACTTTGTCTTTTTTAGACCTTGATTTTTTACCCCTTGCACATTACTTTATTTTTACACCCGACCAACTTTAAAAAAAAATTGCAATTGTAACCCATAGACTACAACTCCTATTTTTGCAAATGTCAATGCATTGTGTTTTACGAAATGTCTTAGGCATTGTATTGTACACTTTGTGTCTACCTTTGTGATTTACACTTTTTTGTAATTGTATTTTACGCACTGCGTTTTACGAATCGTGTTTTGTCTTACTATATGTTTCCACCCGTCGCGTGCCGCCGCAACGCGCGACAGGCAAAATCCTAGTTAAATATAAAAAGGCAACAAATAAATGATAAAGAAAATTCTATAACAAATAAGTCATACAGAAAATAATTATATCTCAGTACTCCCACTATTAGATTTAAATTTATGGTTTTGAACTGAATTTATCATCATTGTTTCTCTGAGGAAATTAGGTAGTGTTTGGTATGCAGGAATGAGAGGTAGAATGGAATGGATGATTATGAAGGAATGAAGAAAAAGGTGTTTGGTTGGTCAATGTAATGGAATCACCAATTCCAAAAGGCATTCCATTCCTTCAAAATCATTCCTTCCACCCCCATGTTTTTTTTCCATTCCATCCTCTCTTGCACCATTCATCAACACCACAACCCACCACCTTCGCCACAACCCATCACCACCACCACCCACCACCGACTCCATCGCCGCCACCCGCCACCACATCACCCCGACAGCCAAGGTCGCCGCCGCCACCCACTCGCCACCGTTATCACCCACAGCCGCGGCCAACCGCCAACGCCACTCGCCGTTGCCGCCCACCACCATCGTCGACGCTGCCGCCACCACCAACTTCCGTCGCCGCCACCTACCACCAACGGCCACCTTGCCGCCACCACCACTCGTCTTCACCGCCGCACTGCCACTCGCCGCCACCACCACCCATCGCCGCCGCCGACACCCACTACCGCCACCTACAACCACCCACAATCACTACCACCGACCACCACCACCATTCACCGCTGATTTTATTACTCCGTTTTTCTTGCGTACCGAACAATACACAATAATAATTCACTCCATTCACACATGTTAACCAAACAAGACATGGAATGGTAACGATCCATTGTATTCTCTCGTCCATTCCATTCCTTCGTCCATTCCATTACCCCAAACCAAACAGATCCTTAGGTAGCGTTTTGGTATGATGGAATGGAATGGATCAATGTGATGGATTGAAAAAAACCATCTTTGGTTGCCATTAGTATTTGGATGGAGCATTCTACAAGGAATTGAAACTCCTGTCAAATATAAGAATTCTCATTCTTTGGTAAGGTGGTGTTTTAATTTCATTCCTTAATGTAGCGTTTGGTATGCAGGAATGAGAGGAGGCGTAATGTAATGAATCATTACGAGGGAATGAAGAAATAATGGTTTCTGTTTGGGTCATAGAATTTAACGAAATTAATTGTTGAATACATTACATTATAAATTTTGTTTAATTGGTTTCTGATGAAAATGAAATCAAACTACTTGAGATCAGACCTAAGAATAAGTTTGTTTAATAAATTATGGATTCGTTTTCGCTATATCAGTTTATATGATTTTTGATATTTTAAAAAGTTTATTTATATGTGAACTGTTATTATTTAATAAACTTAAAAAACTTAAGAAATACTCACTATAATCCAAAATTATTTACACATGTTTCATAAGTTTTCTTGAAAACAATAAAAACATGAAAAAAAAAAGAAGATTGATTAGTCTTAAGGAACAAAATGATAAAATACAAAGACAAGTGTAGGGTAGAATTTCTAGGAGGAAAAACCTACAGAAGAGGGTGTTGGTGCATTCAATTTGATGACATTTTGGTAAGGGCGATATAACTTTTCGCTTTATTAAAAGCTTGGATAATAAGATCACATCCAAAAGTGACATCACCTTGAAATACCATATGCCAAAAATACTAAATCAGATTAAATTAATCCAACATAATTTAACCCTTGAATTGCCATGGGACGCGAAATTGATCGGTATCGGTTCGGCTCGATACAGTATCGACGGACGTTATATAAAAGGAAAGAGAGAACACAAAAACTAAATTCGTATTATGAAAAAAAAAAAAAAAACATCTTCACTTATTTGGTTCGTTGGGATGGCTCGATTCCATATATGGAAACGTAAAAAAAACACATATGTTGTAATTTAACAAATCGTAAATAAAATCAATAAATAAAATAAGGGTTATTGGATTTTAATAATCCTAAGTTTCACCTATTGGCCGATAATAATCCCAACTTTAAAAATTCTCTCCAATAATCCCAACTTGTAAAAGTTTGGTCGCCTTTGATCTTTTTCAAACATGTAATAATTTGGTCTTCTAAATAGATTCAATTACACCAAGAGACTTCTTAATTGGTTTAAGTGCACCTATGTTAGAAAAGTATCGATAGTGGCCAAACTTTTACAAGTTGAAATTATTGAAGATAATTTTTAAAGTTGGTATTATTATCGGCCAACAGGTGAAACATAGAATTATTAAAATCCAATAACTCATAAAATAATAATAAATATATTGATATTCGAAACTTTTTTTTATTAAATAAATTTACTTTAGCACTAAAGTCATAAACAATCAAAAAATAAAAAAGAAAAATTATTTGTTAAATATAAGCAAATGACTTATTTTAGCAACTGGGCCGGCTTACTTTAACATACACACTAGAGTAAATTGTCAAAATGTTCCTAAGATTTGTTCAGTTTTATCACTTTAGTCTAAAATTTAAACATTTTGAATCTGGATCCCTGTGGTTTCAATTTTGTTGTCATTTCCATCTAAAATCAAAATTTATTCAGATTTTTCAATTAACATCCAGTTTTTTTGTCTTTTTGCTCCATTTTAATGAAGGGTACAATGTTCAGATTTTTTTAATTTGTTATAATAAAATATTAGAAGATCATTTTGTGGTTTCAATTTTGTTGTCATTTCCATCTAAAATCAAAATTTATTCAGATTTTTCAATTAACATCCAGTTTTTTTGTCTTTTTGCTCCATTTTAATGAAGGGTACAATGTTCAGATTTTTTTAATTTGTTATAATAAAATATTAGAAGATCATTTTACCCTTCATTAAAAGGGGAGGAAAAAGACAATAAAGCTGGATTTTAACTGAAAAATCTGATTAAATTTTGATTTTGAACGAAAATGGTAACAAAATTGAAACTGCATGGACCCAAATTCAAAAGATTTAAGTTTTGTACTAAAGTATCAAAAGTGACCAAACCTCAAGGACCATTTTGGCAGTTTACTCTATACACTATTAAAACTTCTTTCCTATAATAGAAAGTATAATTCTTAAACCTCCAATTTTAACATATCCTATACCGTTAAAAAAACTTCTTTCCTATAACATAAAGTAGAGTAAATTGCTATTTTGGTCCCTGAGCTTTGGTCACTTTTGCCACTTTAGTCCAAAACCTAAACCTTTTGCATCTGGGTCCCTGTGGTTTCAGTTTTATTGCTATTTTGGTCCAAAAGTAAAATCATGTCATATTTATCTTATAAAATCCTTATATTTTGTCCTTTTCCTCAGGGGCAAAATAGTCATTTTAATTAAAAACAAAACAAGTGCTCCTCATCTTCTTCCATCCTCTCTCTCTTTCTCAAATTCACCACCACCCAAATCTACAATTCAACCGATATCTTCTTCACTCAACCACAAACCCCCATCAATCTCTGCAAATTTCACCACAAAAGGAAGTATGCATCTGATGATCCGAGCAAAACAAAATCCATCACCCTTCGTCGCTATATAAAAGTAAAACAGTTGGCATAAACAAATCAAGAAAAAAAGTCCATAGATTATATGATCCAAAAGAAAAAAAAGGTCCAGAGATTATATGATCCAAATAAGTTCAGTTAAAAAAACAACAATAAATGAATCAGATAAAGAAACAATCATAAAACAAACGAGAAACTGAAACTAAAATTACATTCATGACATCCTTCTTCACTATCCTGTTTCTCAATTAAAATGAACATAGAATAGCATAAACGCATAAACAGATCGAACAAGAAGCTGTAATTCTAAATCAAAAAGCTAGACACAATAAAAAACAAAAACCAGATTCATCAGATAAGGAAACAAAGGCATACTGTAAAAAAAAAAACATTTGAACTAACAAACATTATAAATACACTCCATCTCCATCTTCAAACATCAAAACAAACATCATAAATACTTTCTGTCGTGCTCCGCCACGCTCCGCCACAATGTTCGGAGATCCGACATCCTCCTCCCCGTTCGGCACTCCATCCTCCACCCCTGCATTTTGCACACCGTCAACGTCGTCGTTCTCCACCGGCTTCGGTACCTCACTGTTTTCCTCTTCGTTCTCTCAACAACAACAGCCGCAAACGACGCCGTTTCAGCAGCAGAGTTCTAGTACGTTTGGATTTTCGAATCCGTTTACGGCAATGACTCAGATGAATAATAATCTGTTTGGACAGACGACGCCTGCTGCGACGCCGTTTAATGCTCAATGCTCAGTTGGATTAGGGTATTAGAGCATTCACATTCTATCCATCAAAATATGTGAAAGAGAGTTTTTATATTATAAAGGGTATAAAAAGTGGTTGTGAGTGGAGGGGAGAGAAAATGTTACTGTTCATCTGTATATTTGGGGGGACACTGTTCACCCAGTATAATTTTTTTAATATATATTGAAAGTGGTTGTGAGTGAAGGAGAGAGAAAAATGTGATGATAATATTATTTAATTGAAAAGGAAAGAAAAAAAATATTTGTTTTTAGTGGAAATATATTGATATAGGAGTTGTTTTTTAGTGGAATGTATGTATAATTTGATGGTTTGGATGTGAATGCTAGGGTCTGTTATATTTGGGGAAGATGAATTATTTCTCTGCTTTTAGAGAGAGAGAGAGAGTGGAGAGTTTGGGGCTTTGGGCAGTTTAAATAATACTAGAATGACCAAATTACCCCTAGAAAAAGAAAAAACATTATAATTTAATTTGAGGAATTTGAGCTGATTTAACTTTTGGACTAAAATAGCAACAAAACTGAAACCACAGGGATCCAGATGTAAACAGTTTGAGATTTGGACTAAAGTAGCAAAACTGACCAAACCTCAGGGACCAAAATCGCAGTTTACTCTATAAAGTATAATTCTTAAACCTCCAAACAAAAATTAAAGGGACTTTGTGTACGATTAAATAATAATTATCAAAATTACCAAATTATAAATTAGTACCGTCAAATATAGTGTTAACATTTTGCAACAAATTACTAATCAAACTTAGATGCATGGATTTGTAAAGCACTATATATAGTTATATTAAAAGAGAAAGATTGGTGGCTACACTACCACCGACCCTAACTCGGTTAATACGTCTACTTATAACCTTAAAGTCTTAATTTCGAGTCAAGGCAATCCCTTACCAATCTATATTTTTTTCTTTTTGACTTAATTGATGGTCCTCGTTTTTTATAAATGCAAGATACATGTGTCTTTTTGGTGACACCAAGTTTTATTGGAATTTACGTATTTATCTTTTGTATTTTTTTGTTGTATCTTATCTTTTAAGTGGTCATGATAGGTTGTCCATTCTAGTAGGTGTTAGTTAGCTAGTTTTTTGCTATTTTAGTTTGACTTTTTTGTGTATATTACTGTTTTCAATGAATGAGATGAGGTGAAGAATTATTCCTAAAAACAACACCTCTCTGATTACCAAAATCTATATGGTATCAGAGCACATCTATCAAAATTAAGATCATTAATTCAGCTTCCTTTATGATGATGGATCAAGGAAGTGGATCAAAAGATGCTGATCAAATCAACCCAAACTCACCTTACTACCTTCACCCATCAGATTACCCAAAACAACTGCATGTTAATGATAGCCTGACCGATTCAAACTTCAGTGATTGGGTTCAGGAAATAACAAACTTTCTGTTTGCCAAAAACAAGATTGGGTTCGTTGATGGAACCCTCAAGAAACCAGAAAAGACAAGCAAGTAGTACATGGCGTGGATGAGGCGCGACGCCATGATAAAGGGATGGCTTACCACAGCCATGGAGAAGGAGATACGAACAAGTGTTAAATATGCTAACACTTCTGCGGAGATATGGAAGGACCTGAACGAGAGATTTGGAAAAGAAAGTGCTCCGAGGGCTTACGAATTGAAGCAATCCCTCAATGTGACTTGTCAAAACGGTGTTTCAGTATCAGCTTACTACACAAAACTTCGAGGTATTTGGGATGAAATCAACACCGTCCTACCGACACCTCGGTGCACTTGCGATGGTTGCTCTTGTGAAGTGGGAAAGAAGCTCGTAGAACTGAAGGAAAGGGAGCGTCTTTATGAATTTTTGTTGGGTCTTGATGCTGATTTTGATGTGATACGGACCCAAATCTTAGCTATGAAACCAACGCCAACACTTGGTGCTGCGTACCATATGGTTTCTGAAGACGAAAAACAGAGAAATCTTTCGACCAACAAAAGGGGAACGGTAGAGAATGCAACCTTTCAGGCAAGTTAGTTCGCACTGAAGGAAGGCTAGACGCAACGAAGGACCTGGTCGAAACAAGAAAAGGGCAGCGGCTTAATTAACAAAAATAAACTTTGTACCTTTTGTGGAAAAGACGGTCACAATCGTGATGGGTGTTTCAAGCGTATTGGGTACCCCGAGTGGTGGCCGGGAAAAGGGAAGAAAGACGATGCTAAGCCTAAGGCAGCGATGGTTGAGTCAACCTCAAGACCTGTCTCAGGAATGACGGATAAGCAATATGCGATGTTTTTAAAGCTATTTGGTGGAAACAAAAATCAAGAAAAGGAAGAAACTTCACATTCAGCAAACATGACAGGTAGAATTAATCAATATGGTAATTGGGTTGTAGATTCGGGGGCAACCGAGCACATGACCCATCAAAGGGAGGTTGTCACACCCCAACCAATGGCGGAATCATCGGAGCGCGGCACTAGGTGAATCAGATTGCTCAAGAGATTCCATAACAACTATGTTGCGACAATATTTATTATATTTGTTATCCCATACTAACAATCAGTACAATCACATAAGTTATCACAGATTTCTTGTCCTCTCGAACAATACAAATCCGAAAACCTAGATTTTAGGTGAGTTTCTAGACTTCCTAGCTTGATTTGATGTAGACTGCGACTAAACCTGCAACATACGTTAAAATAATGTCAATACAAAAGTATTGGCGAGTATACAGGTTTGATATGTAATAGTGTAATAGATAAAAGCTGCGAATTTCCACATACATAAACGTAATACACGACATATATACTCACAAAACTGATTCTACCAGCTAAGTCCTCGAGCTTCGATCGCGATTGCTAAACTAGACCCCGTCGGGCGCAATAGTACTATACTAGTCATGGTGGGACGTCGCGAGTATAAGTCCTAGCACACATAACTAGCATCACGTATAACTATGCACGTAAGTCATTCGTAAGTGACAAGTAGTTTAAGCATTTGATGTAATTTGATTTGATAGCAACGTATGTTACACCCAAAAGTGCAAAAGCAAAAAGGGATCAAGTATACTCACAGTCGTTGTTCGGCAAGCAAACACAACTTGATTGGATTGATGGGAGCGCGTCTAAGATTAGCCTGGTTATAGTTTGATAGCGTATGCGTTAAACGGTGGCGAGTGAACCAAGTGTCGAATGGTAATCCGATCGGATGGCCAGTCGATCGGGTGGCAATCCGTTCAGATGGTCATCCGATCGGATGGCCATTCGATTGGGTTGTCACCTCGTTTGGTGAAGATGTGTTTGTGTATGTGGTTTGCCTTTTGAAGTTTTCGTTGTAGCATTTGAAACAGCGAAGTATCTCTACCCTTCAGGTCGGTCGATCAGACGGCGGTTTGATCGGGCGACGATCCGATTGGTAGGACACTTTTAGTGAGAACAAGTTCACAGCAGTTTGTTACTTGATCGGATAGCAATCCGACCGGGTGGCAATCCGTTTGGAACTAACTATGCATTTGAACATGTTAATAATCGTTTAAGTGCTGAAGTTCAGAACATCACATGATCGGATGGTTGTTCGATCGGATGGCAATCCGATCGGACGACAATCCGATCGGATGACAATCCGTTCGACGTTCAGAACTTGACAATGTTGAATTAAATAGTTTCAGTGAGGAACCAAGTGTAAGCTGATTGGACGACTGTCCGATCGGGTGGCAATCCGATCGGGTGGTAATCCGACCGGACGACATTCCGTTCCAACTGCCTTGATCGTCTTGACACTTGATTGTTTTGAAAGTTTGCAGTTTTGATCGAGACAATGTGATAACGTGCTAAACAACAGAAACTCCATCATGAACCAAGTCATCCGATTGAATAGGAATCAACCTGGTCCGATCAGTTAACTGTCTGTAACGGTTGCTCATGCTTGTCCCGAAATCGGTTGTCTCTTTAGCAGAATCAGATCTGGAACCAACACTTCACTTATGATGAGTAGAAGGTCAGAACGAGCTCTGATTCCATCGGTTTTGAGTGCATGCAGTGTAAAAGAGTTGAAAGAAAGTTAGAAAAACCATCTTTCAATCCTTTTCACCAAGAGTTTGTGTAGATTTATGCGAAAACATTGTTGATTATTGTGGAAATCCTTCAGATCTGGGTTGTCCTTGGTGGAATGAGGCCAATACTTGAAGTTCATAAGAACTCCATGATGACATAATCCTAGAACACCTCAAATCAACCGATTTGACGGTTAAAAGTTAAGATTCAAAGGTGAAAATGATGAAAGAGTGTGTGTAGATCATAGAAGTACAAAATTTGAGGTGGAAACTAACAAGAATCACGAGAAATCGAGAGGAAATAGTCCCAAAGCCTGCTGGTCGAGTGGGAGCTGCCACATCTCTGTTCAAGCGATGTGACAAGGGCTATTTATAGGTGAAGAGAAGAAAAAGGGGAAGAGAGTGCCATGGATCGGATGACTGTCCGATCGGGTGGTTGTCCGATCGGATGGCTGTCCGATCGGATGGCAATCCAAGCGAAAGAGGGTCGGGCCAAGTGTAAGAGAAAGATTGAGCGAACTGAGCGATGAGGTCGTTTACGAACTCAGTTCAACAATGCAAACGAGAGGGATGGCGGTAAGCGATAAGCGAAAAGCGATAGCGACAACCGTTGAGCGATAAGCGACGATTGTTGCGATGCCAGCGATGGTGATATGCGCAATTAATGCGATTCGATTAGATTGATCAACACCTCAAAATTTAACTAACATTAGACCCCACATGGCCTTTTTCTACGAGAGTCTGCTGATATGGTTAAATCACTTATATATAGGAAGTACCAGCGGCGTATCCACCATGCTTTAACCATATGACTTTCGTCCCATGAAGCGAGGTCATGTGTGCTAACTTTAACCCAGATAACACAGATAACGGTAAGCGATAGCGATTGAGCAATACACAGCATGCGATACAACGATGCACACAATAAGCGATAGCGATTCACATAATAGGCGATAGCGATTGCGAGATAGATTTTAGCGATAAAGCGATTTAATTAGCTTCGGATAGAATCACAAATTTTAACTATTGTTGCACCCCACATGGCATCTTTCCACGAAAGTTTGCTAATATGGCTAAAACACTTATATATAGGAAGTGCCTGCAGCGTATCCACCATGTTTTATCCATACTAGATCTGTTTCGTGAATCGATGCCATGTGTGCCAACATACACAAGTAGCGATAAGCGTTAGAAGCGATAAGCGATGCGAGTATCGAAGTGATGAGATCGATAGATGCGTTAAGTGTTAAAGTGTTGCGAGGGTGATGTGCGTTATATTCCAGCGAAATTGCGATTGAGTTGCGATTAAAGACTTATGGCCAGTCTTGCGTCGATGCAATTGCCCTACGGGGGTAGACTCTCCAGAGTCCATCGATGAGGCATTTGCATTGCGTTTGCAGACTTACGACAAGTCTCGCGATGATGCGATGTAATTGTTACGCCTTGCGAATGAGTGTAGTGTGTCGAAAATAACCATAATAGTATAGGTCTAAATAACGTTCAACTCCACGTGGCACTTTCTTCACGAGACTTCGGTAGTATGGCAAAGCACACCTTTCTTTACCCCTACTACTTGCATCCCGTGAATAGATGTCGTACTTTGTTGACATGGTCAAGACGCTTATATATAGGAAGTACCAGCGGCGTATCCACCACGCTCGACCATGCTCTTAACGTTATGGCACCATTAGAACTCACTACGATCTCCGTGCACTGACCAAAATAATCCCGTGTGCACCCGTGATTAGTCGTTCCTTGCACGTTTATCGTACCTTATTCTAAGAGTGTAGTGAGGGTAAAACACATTATATCGTGATATAATATATAGCATGTGTGTGATTCCAGATTAAGTGCAAAGCCGAGAGAGAAAGTGAGAGATACATAGAGTCCACATTGCGTCGAGAAATAGAACAAATTCAACACATAAAAGAAACTATCGGCGAAAATCGTATCATTACAACAACATTGGAAGCATGACAAATGTTGCTGTGGAGGACTTTTACGGAGACTACGAAGGTTACTGAAGTTCCTTAAGTCTGCGGCCCCGTGTGGCAGTGCTGGGTAAGATGACCATACCAATTGCAATTTGCGCAAAAGCGACAGTTAGCTTCTGGCGGGTGATGATACGTACACGTGAGACAAAGGGATGAGTTTCGTTGTAGCCGCGCTTCGAGTGAACTGGAACTGCTTGAAGAGGTTCTGGTTGAGACAGTTCAGTTGTTGAAGAGTTTGGGCTCATGGCCTTCCGTTTGCGGCTGGGCTGAGCTTCCTGAAACGGTGCGTTGTCGTCGAAGGATTCGTCCGGGGACTCACTTGAAAAGTCGTCGGTAGAATCGTAGGAGGAATCATCGGAAGAATCGATGACGATTGCTTGATGAGCTTGTTCGATAGGATTCTAGGAGAAAAATCCGTCCAAGACTCGTTTGCCATTGATTTCTGCGGCCAAGCGGTAGATTTCTACGATGGTAGCAGGTCTTGCAGCTTCGACAAAATCGCCCACACACTCAGGCAAGCCGCGAATGTACTTCGTGATAGCTTTTTCTGAAGTGTTGACTTGACTTGGGCAGATTATGCTAAGCTGTTTGAACCTTGCGGTGTAGCCAGTATTATCACCTTCGACTTGCTTGATTTCCCAAAATTCGTTTTCTAGCTTCTGAACTTCGTGGGGAGGGCAGTACTCTTTCTTCATGAGCTCTTTCAGCTTATCCCAAGAGAGAGCGTAAGCTGCGGAGATCCCACGTTTGTTACGTTCGGCGGTCCACCAGTCGAGTGCTCGCGATTGAAATACTCCGGTAGCGCAAGTAGTACGAAAACCATCGGGACACCCACTCTGACGAAGGGTAACTTCGATATAATCGAACCACTGGAGTAGTTGGGACACGCCTCCTTCACCCGTGAACTCCATCGGACCACAGGCTTTGAAGTGTTTGTAGAGAAAAGCAGTTTGCGGCGCTCCCGTCTTAGAGTCTTCTAGGGTTCGAGAGTTGCTGAGAGAGAGCACTTGAGAGATAATTTGAGGAACGACCTTGGCCACTTTCTTGGCAACAAGCGAGGCAATCCGCTTCTCGGCGCTTCGTTTGGCTCTTCTCCTGGTTGTTTGTCTCGAGGTAGAGTCGTTGGAAGACATCTAGACAGAGAGAGATTTGGAGTGAGATTCGATCATAATGATTTTGAGTTTTGCGATGCGATTTGAGCTCGTTCAAAACTTGTTGTAGGTAGTATAATAGATTTCACATAGGAGCCACATAGGAGACACGAGATTCCTAAGTTCCCACATAATTGATTTGTTTGTATATATATAATAAGTTGTAGCTTATACTCGTACACATACATGTCGGTATAGAATGCGCGAGGATGCGATGCAGAGAGTGAGAGTGAGAGTGAGAGCGAGTAATTAGACATTAGTTTTGTTGCGAACATTCGGTTTTCGTTTCAGATTGCGATGGTTGTGCGAGTCGTGCGTTTATAAACTAGGGAGCGAAAATCGATAAATCGAGAAATCGATAATGCGTAAAGTTTTAAATGGTAAACACATAAGCGTAAATAGGTTCCATAAAGTGTACAAATCGGCGATTCGTATGCTAGAAAGATAGATAGAATGCCTCGGGTGTTTAGGCGTCGACTGCCCAAGGTAACCCAAATATACCCAATCAGTTCGTGCACGCGCGTTGCCCTAGAAGACTTAGGCTTCCACTTGGATGCAGCTCATGGCACTCATCTTCTTAGTCTTTGCGTGGCTCGAGTTATCGTCATGGTCGAGTCCTTGGTGAAAGCTTTTTGAAAACCATTTCGTTGAGAGTGGAACGGTTTATTAAGATACGGGTTTCACCCCTGACTTAATAACTTCGCTCCTAACTGTGGTTGTGCTCTTCGAATAAATTCAGGAGTTCCATTGGATTTTGAAATGGAGACTTTTGTTGAGATATGGATGTCACTCCTAGCTCAACGGAAAGTTCTCGTGCTAGCAAATGCGTTGGGTGAACGATCTTGTCGAGAGTTCTTGGTTTTCACGCCTGATCTAGACTGGACCACTTGGTTGTGTTACGCGAATATTTTCGAAAACGTGTGTATTGTGTTGGCCTTAGGGAAGGCTAAGTAATATTCTAGCCTTAGGAAAGGCTCTTCGTGTGAAATTGTGGTATGCGGTGTTCACGCGAAGTAGTAGCTTTTAATGAATTCGAACGAGAGTATCAAGTAGGCCCGTTACAAATCCTACGGTATTCATACGAGTCGGCCTGTTGGTACTTAGACTATAGACTAGGTCATTTCTAAGACATCTACCCGGACTAGGTCGAGTCTTGCCTAATTCCCTATAGTTATGGCTCTGATACCAATCGGTCACACCCCAACCGATGGCGGAATCATCAGGGCGCGGCACTAGGCGAATAAGATTGCTCAAGAGATTCCATAACAACTATGTTGCGACAGTATTTATTATATTTGTTATCCCATACTAACAATCAGTACAATCACATAAGTTATCACAGATTTCTTGTCCTCTCGAACAATACAAATCCGACAACCTAGATTTTAGGTGAGTTTCTAGACTTCCTAGCTTGATTTGATGTAGACTGCGACTAAACCTGCAACATATGTTAAAATAATGTCAATACAAAAGTATTGGCGAGTATACAGGTTTGATATGTAATAGTGTAATAGATAAAAGCTGCGAATTTCCACATACATAAACGTAATACACGACATATATACTCACAAAACTGATACTACCAGCTAAGTCCTTGAGCTTCGATCGCGATTGCTAAACTAGACCCCATCGGGCGCAATAGTACTATACTAGTCATGGTGGGACGTCGCGAGTATAAGCCCTAGCACATATGTAACTAGCATCACGTATAACTATGCACGTAAGTCATTCGCAAGTGATAAATAGTTTAAGCATTTGATGTAATTTGATTTGATAGCAACATATGTTACACCCAAAAGTGCAAAAGCAAAAAGGGATCAAGTATACTCACAGTCGTTGTTCGGCAAGCAAACACAACTTGATTAGATTGATGGGAGCGCGTCTGAGATTAGCCTGGTTATAGTTTGATAGCGTAAGCGTCGAACAGTGCGTTAAACGGTGGCGAGTGAACCAAGTGTCGAATGGTAATCCGATCGGATGGCAATCCGATCAGATGGCCAATCGATCGGGTGGCAATCCGTTCGGATGGTCATCCGATCGGATGGCAATTCGATTGGGTTGTCACCTCGTTTGGTGAAGATGTGTTTGTGTATGATGGTTTACCTTTTGAAGTTTTCGTTGCAGCATTTGAAACATCGAAGTATCTCTACCCTTCAGGTCGGTCGATTGGACGGCGGTTCGATCGGGCGACGATCCGATTGGTAGGACACTTTTAGTGAGAACCAGTTCACAGCAGTTTGTCACTCGATCGGATAGCAATCTGACCGGGTGGCAATCCGTTTGGAACTAACTATGCATTTAAACATGTTAAGAATTGTTTCAGTGCTGAAGTTCAGAACATCACATGATCGGAAGGTTGTTCGATCGGATGGCAATCCGATCGGACGGCAATCCGTTCGACGTTCAGAACTTGATAATGTTGAATTAAATAGTTTCAGTGAGGAACCAAGTGCTAGCCGATCGGACGGCTGTCCGATCGGGTGGCAATCCGACCGGACGGCATTCCGTTCCAACTGCCTTGATCGTCTTGACACTTGATTGTTTTGAAAGTTTGCGGTTTTGATCGAGACAATGTGATAACGTGCTAAACAACAGAAACTCCATCATGAACCAAGTAATCCGATTGAACATGAATCACCCTGGTCCGATCAGTTAACTGTCTGTAACGGTTGCTCATCTTGTCCCGAAATCGGTTGTCTCTTTGGACAGAATCAGATCTGGAACCAACACTTCACTTATGATGAGTAGAAGGTCAGAACGAGCTCTGATTCCATCGGTTTTGAGTGCATGGAGTGTAAAAGAGTTAAAAGAAAGTTAGAAAAATCATCTTTCAATCCTTTTCACCATGAGTTTGTGTAGATTTATGCGAAAACATTGTTGATTCTTGTGGAAATCCTTCAGATCTGGGTTGTCCTTGGTGGAATGAGGCCAATACTTGAAGTTCATAAGAACTCCATGATGACATCATCCTAGAACACCTCAAATCCACCGATTTCACGGTTAAAAGTTAAGATTCAATGGTGAAAATGATGAAAGAGTGTGTGTAGATCATAGAAGTACAAGATTTGAGGTAGATCTAAGACGATTATTATTTAGCGATAATTATGGAGCTGATTGATGTTATCATTTATGGTATAGATTTGTATTGATTAGTATTTCCTTAATTAGCGATAGGGTTTCATTGTACATACCCTATATATAGGGGTCTTCTATTTATTATACATCATTGAGCTTTGCAGAATTTCATGGTATCAGAGCCACGACCTGATCACCTTCTCTCGTTCCTCTGCATAATCTCTACCAACGGCTCAGCCACTGTTGTCGCCGCATAATCTCTCCCATACCTTCTCTCATTTTTTTTTTCCTCAGACCCTACAACAGCAACATAGCCCATTGCTACTGCTATTCTGTTGTTTTCTTTTTCCTGCTTGTTCTAAAACCCTAATCGGCACCGGATCTGATGCTGTTAATTATTTCCAATACCTGTTATATTCTTGCTGCTGTTCCGATAACCAATCATGTCTAAAACTGATGAAGCCGGGTCCTCAACCAAATCGACTAACCCACCCCTGCACCCAACCTATTATGTATCCAATATCCAATCTAAGATCCGCACCCTGGATGGTACGAAAGTCTCATACACCTCCTGGGTTAAGCTTTTCAAATTTCATGCCATCGCGTATAAAGTTCTGACCCATATCGATGGCTCCCTAAAACCTAAAACTACTGACCCTGAATATGAATCATGGAAAGAACTGGATGCTCTCGTCTCCCAATGGATCTACAGCACTATCTCAGACGACCTGCTCAACCAGGTTCTCGATTTGGATGCCATCGCGCATGATTCCTGGATGAAGCTCGAGAAGCAATTTCTCAGCAACAAACAGGCGAAGGCCGGTGCACTCGAAACCCGCTTTGTCAACCTCACTATTTCTTCCTGTTCCTCAGTTAATGATTATTGTCAACAACTGAAGGAACTTTCCAATCAGCTTGCTGACGTTGATCAGCCCATTATCGACAAAAGGCTGGTGTTACAACTTGTATGTGGCCTTTCACCAGAATTTGATACTACTGCTCAACTCATAAACTCGCAACAAGCTGACTGGGATCTTGCAAGAACCATGCTGAATGATGAAGTGATCAGAAAAGAGGCTCGCCAGCAGCAATCTACATCTGTCCTGGTTGCTCCCACAGCCCCGAACCCACTCACCAGCAACTTCGGTCAACAAACAGCCACTGCTGACCCATCTGCGGCTCAGACACAGCCTTCTGGACAGCCCTCGCGTGGACGAGGACGCGGCCGAAATCTGTCCTATGGCCGTGGGGGACGTGGGCGTGGATATCGAGGCCAGTCAAGTAATACTAATTGGGCGTTTCAGTCTCCTACCGGGCAGCCATCCTATCCGCAATGGGCATGGTGGAATACACCACCTTGCCCTTACCCCACCCAAACAAATTGGCGCCCAAATCAGAATTCTAACCAGGTCCCTGCTGCTCATTTTACAGGTTATCCAGGTTATGCACCCATGGGTTATGATGCCCTCCGTCCCTCTGATCTTAGTGCAGCCTTGAATTCCATGCAGCTCAACTTCCAGGACCCGAATCTCTTTATGGATACATGAGCTGAAAAGCACACCACAGATGACCAAGGTATAATTAAAATCCCTGACTCATTTACTTCAAATACTAAACTTCTGGTCGGCAATGGTCAATGTATACCTATTAAGGGCTCTGGCACAGGTTTTTTACCCATAAATAACCGTACCTACATTTTACCAAATATCCTGTACAGCCCACACATCATCAAAAAGCTTTTATCTGTTCGCCAATTTACACGTGATAATAGTGTATCTCTCGAATTTGACCCTTATGGTTTTTCTGTGAAGGACCTCTGAAGTGGCTGCCTGCTTTCCCGCCACAATAGCTCCTGGGATCTTTATCCAGTTACTCCACCAACCCTTCCACCACAAGCCTGCTATCTTGCTTCCACTTCCTTACCTTGGCATGATCGACTTGGACATCCCGGTGCTCAAGTTTTAGACGTGCTCAGTAGACGTTTAAATTTTTCTTGTAATCACAATAAGAACTCCAATTTTTGTCATTCATGTCAGTTATCTAATAGTAAACGTTTGCCTTTTTATGAATCAAATTCATTTACGTTCACTCCATTTGACATTATACATTGTGATTTATGGACGTCTCCCATTCTAAGTAAAATTGGATATAAATATTACATGGTCCTCATCGATAACTTCTCTAATTTTGTTTGGGTTTATCCACTCAAATATAAATCTGAAACTTTCCCCACCTTTTCAAAATTCCATACCATGATTCACACCCAATTCAATCGAAAAATAAAAACTTTCCAATGTGATCTGGAGGGTGAGTTTGATAATCATGCTTTCAAAAGTTTCGCTCAGCAACATGGCCTTTTATTTCATTTTTCATTCCCTCAAACTTCTTCCCAAAATGGCCGCTCTGAAAGAATGATTCGTCGGCTGAATGACATCATTCGTTCCCTGCTCATACACGCCCATCTTCCACCCACCTTCTGGGTCGAGGCCCTTCACACCGCTACATATCTCCATAACATACTACCCACCAAACGCCTAAATTACTTCACACCAACCTTTGCCCTTTACCTGCGACATCCGACATACGATCATCTCCGAGTGTTTGGTTGCGCTTGCTATCCCAACACTTCGGCTACTCAACCTCACAAACTCCACCCCTGTGCCATTCGGTGCATATTCCTCGGATATCCTCCTGATTTCCGAGGTTATCGCTGTTTTGATCCCACCACAGGTAAAGTCTCCATCTCTCGTCATGTCACCTTTGACGAGACGGTTTTCCCATACACCATACCTACTCCTACTTCCTCATACACATTCCTGGATGATAACTCTCCACCAGGTTTCTCATTTGCCCCTCTGTTATCACCTCTACCCAAACCAGCCCTTCACTCCACATCTCCATTCCCTATCCATTATACTCGCCGCCATAAAAATCCTGCACCTACCTCAGCCGCCACTACAGCCCCTTCACCCGCTGCAACTGCAGCATCACCAGCTACGGCTGACCAAACAGCCGCGCCTTCACCTACTAATGCTACGGCAGCTTCAGGTCAGTCTGCTGTTGCCCAAACAACCTATGATTCTGGCCTTAACCATCCCACCATGACCTCTGCCCAGCCACATCCACATCCCACAAATACCCACCCAATGACGACCCGCTCCAAAGCCCAACACACTCTACTTTCCACCACTATCTCACCCGTACCTACCTCATACCATAAAGCCTTTACGGACCCTAATTGGTTATGTGCCATGCAGACCGAGTTTAATGCCTTGCAGGAAAATGATACATGGGAATTAGTTCCCAAACCTGTTGATCGACCAGTCATACGTTGTATGTGGCTGTTCCGGCATAAATTTAAATCGGATGGTTCTTTGGAACGATATAAAGCTCGGTTAGTGGTCAATGGTAAATCTCAAACAGTGGGTATTGATTGTGCGGATACTTTTAGCTCGGTTGTTAAACTAGCTACTATACGCACGGTTCTTTCAGTAGCAGTTTCTCGCTCATGGCCTATACATCAATTAGATGTTAAGAACGCTTTCTTGCATGGCCACTTGAACGAAACAGTGTATATGCAGCAACCCCCCGGTTTTGTGGATCGTCAGTTTCCAAACTTTGTGTGCAGGTTAAAGAAATCCTTATATGGGCTCAAACAAGCACCGCGCGCCTGGTACACGCGGTTTGCTAACTATATATTATCACATGGTTTTCGGAGCAGTGTATGTGATAATTCTCTGTTCATCTTTACTCAGGGCACTCAAATGGCATATTTATTATTATATGTCGATGACATAGTCGTTACAGCATCGTCCAATACACTACTGCAGAACATTATTCAAGTTTTATCCAGAGAATTCGCAATGACTGATCTAGGCGAATTACATCATTTTTTGGGGATACGGGTCACACAAAAATCCAATGGTATTTTCCTGGATCAGTCACAATACGCGAAGGACATAATTTCCAGAGCTTCTATGTCGTCTTGCAAGCCTTGTACAACACCTGTTGACCTTAATGCCAAACTGAGTGACACAGATGGACCTCTATTCAATGATCCCACTTTATACCGCAGTCTTGCAGGTGCACTACAATACCTCACCTTCACCCAACCTGATATATCATACGCTGTTCAGCAGGTCTGCTTGTTCATGCATGAGCCCCATGAGCCTCACTTTGCGTTTTTGAAATGAATTATTCGATACCTGCAGGGGACGATTAATTATGGTATTCGTATAATTCGTTCCAATACTACGTCTTTGGTTGCTTATTCTGATGCTGATTGGGGCGGTTGCCCTGATTCTCAACGATCCACTAGCGGATACTGTGCCTTTCTTGGTGACAACCTTATTTCCTGGTCATCTAAACGTCAACCGAAAATATCCAGATCTAGTGCTGAGGCGGAGTATAGAGGTGTGGCAAATGCTATTGCAGAAGCCACTTGGATTCGAAATTTACTTCTTGAATTACAGCTTCCGCTTCGTCAAGCTTCAGTCGTTTACTGCGATAATGTATCAGCCGTTTATTTATCAGATAACCCGGTTCAACATCAGAGGACCAAGCACATAGAGATCGACATTCACTTTGTTCGGGAGAAGGTTCGGGTTGGTCACATCCGTGTTATTCATGTGCCTTCCTCTCTACAATACGCTGACATTTTCACCAAGGGCTTGCCACGTCAATTGTTTGAATCCTTCAGGTCCAGCTTGAGCGTTTGCTCCTCTCCCGTTCAAACTGCGGGGGAGTCTCAGACGATTATTATTTAGCGATAATTATGGAGCTGATTGATGTTATGATTTATTGTATAGATTTGTATTGGTTAGTATTTCCTTAATTAGCGATAGGGTTTCATTGTACATACCCTATATATAGGGGTCTTCTGTTTATTATACATCATCGAGCTTTGCAGAATTTCAGTAGAAACTTACAAGAATCGCGAGAAATCGAGAGGAAATAGTCCCAAAGCGTACTGGTCGAGTGGGAGCTGTCACATCACTGTTCAAGTGATGTGACAAGGGCTATTTATAGGTGAATATGAGAAAAAGGGGAAGGGAGTGCCATGGATTGGATGACTGTCCGATCGGGTGGCTGTCCGATCGGATGGCACTCCGATCGGATGGCCACTCGATCGAGTGGTCACTCGATCAGTGGTCTCCGGTGAATGGCGTTTCGATGGTTCGTTTTGTTCGTTAGGCTCTGCGATAATTTGGTTACACATTTTCATACCCATATTCACATATTTATTATAATTAGTCACATCGGGTCGTATATACATATCCATATTCCAATCTTACGATAATCGAGTTTCGTTTTGAGTTTGCGTTACTTGCGACACATCACGGCTATCGAGGAGGGTAGAATAGGTCCTCACTCAACGTCATTGTGAGTGTTAGTATGTGCGATGAGACGTGTTATGCTACAATGATCAACGGGGTACCACCCACTCGTATTGCCATCATCGTCACGACGGTCGGTGAGGTAGTACGCACCCGTAAAGTCATTGTTGGCTCTAATGTTTTGCGTTATGAGTTGCACTGCGACACATCACGGCTATCAAGGAGGGTAGAATTGGTTCTCATTTGATATCTTTGTGGTTGCCAGCAAGTGCAATGTGATGTGATAGCGATAAAGTATGCGTAATATGCGAAAATACTGCGAAATAGAGATGTATTCGATATAGATACATTATGATCTGAATCTCTGGTGCTCGGCGTAACGAGTCTTACGAGTAGTAACAACGCACGAACGTGCGGGTTGTTACATAGGTGCTCGAAAACATTGAAACCAAAACTAACGAACCACCCGTTACCATCCCTAACAGAGAGCATGTTCCTGTGAAGGGATGTGGTGAGATGAATTTTAAAAGAGGGATTAAAATAAAAGGAGTTTTATTTAAATTTCAAATGCAACCTAATATCAATCAGATGATTGACGAAGGATTTGCATTGTGCGGTCACATTTTTTCCTGATTTCTTTGTAATACAGGACTTGAACAAGAGGAACTTGATTGGAGCGGGTAATTGCATCAATGGTCTATACCGAATGGGGGAGGCATGTGAAGAAAGGCAATGACGGTAACTATCAACATATGGCACAAAATATTAGGGCATTCGTCAAATGTAAAACTTTCTCATATGAACCTTCTCAAGGATGCTGATTTTGATTCTCAAAATAAATTTTGTGATTCTTGCATTCAAGCCAAGCTTACTAGATTGCCTTTTACAAATAGTTCTTTTAAAACTGATGCTTGTTTTGACATGATACATTGCGACATTTGGGGTGGCTATAGAACACCTTCATTATCACGAGCACATTATTTCCTTACATTGGTTGATGATTACAGTAGCGCGGTTTGGGTATATCTACTTAAACATAAAAGTGAAGCAAGTATCTACTTGCTGGAGTTTTACAACATGGTAGAGACACAATTTGGAAAGAAAATAAAAGGAATTAGAAGTGACAAGGAGGTGAATTCACATCGAATCGGATGAGGTCGTTTTATGAACAAAAAGGAATTGCCTTAGAGACCACGTGTCCACATACCCCACAACAAAACGGGGTAGTGGAACGAAAACATAGACACCTCCTTGAGATGGCTCGAGCTCTTCGTTTTGAGGCGAATTTACCAATCAAATTTTGGGGTGAATGCATACTAACGGCAACTTATATCATTAACCGAATACCTTCTAAGGCCGTGGAAAATAAAACGCCTTATGAGGTATTATTGGGAAAGTTGCCAAGTTATGAACACATGAAAATATTTGGTTGTTTGGCCTACTATCGAAATACCGACACTAACACTATGTTCCCGAGTCCATTTAAAGGGGGAGGGGAGGGGACGTGAGGGGAGGGGAGGGGAAGGAAAATTTTCTCTCCTAATCTCTCCAATTTGGGAGGATGAATATATGGTCATATTTTATTCCCTTTTCCCTCCCCTTCCCCTGTTAAATGAAACTCGGGAACATGGTTTTTCATATTTTCATCTCTTTTCCCTCCCCTCCCCCTGTTAAATGAGACTCGGGAACATAGTGTAAAGGTGACAAATTTTAGCCAAGGGGTAAACCGGGTGTATTTTTAGGGTATCCTCGGGGAACAAAAGGTTACAAGATATATGATGTAGAACAAAAGAAGATGGTAATTTCTAGGGATGTAAAATTTATTGAAGATGTTTTTCCTTTTCTGAAAGAAAATATTGTAAATTGGCATGATCAAGTGGAAATGAGTAAAGAAACATGTATCGGAGTGGAAGATGAAATGAATAAAATTAAAAAAGAGAAAGGTATCATGCATGAAGAATGGGGATATGGGTCCCATGTTGAAAATTCTAATGTGGGCATGCATGACTCCATCAAAAATACCCAGCATGGAGAATCAAATGCTAGTTTGCAACATGATGAACTAGGCCCACTTGAGTTTGGGAATAGTGACCTAAGTAACTCTAGTACACCTACTCATGAAAATGACCCTAGTACACCAACTCAAGAAAATAATGGTGATACCCATACAGAAAGTCTTACTGAAAGCGAAAATGTGAATGTGAGTCCCCAACCTACAGGAACCATTTGAGCCACAAGGATTAAATCTCAACCGAGTCATTTAAAGGATTACTCTGTGAATCTCCCACCTTCGGTAGACCATGCAAGTTCGTCTTCCAATCAAGGTAACTCCAATGTACATCCCTTAGCTCACTACATTTCATATGATAAATTTTCTAATGATCATAAGGCTTTTCTTTCGGCCATCGATTTACATGATGAGCCTAAGAATTTTCAGCAAGCTTAACAAGATAACAACTGGTGCGAAGCCATGAAGAAAGAGATTGCAGCTCTTGAACGAAACGGAACATGGACTTTAGAACCACTACCCATTGGAAAGAAAACGATTGATTCTAAATGGGTTTATAAAATAAAATATAAACCAAACGGTGAGATCGAAAGATACAAAGTGAGGCTCGTTGCGAAAGGATTTAAACAAATGGAAGGTGTTGATTATCACGACACTTTTGCACCTGTTGCAAAGTTAGTAACGATGAGAAAACTTTTAACATTGGCGGTGAAAAGAGGTTGGTTCGTACATCAGTTAGACGTCAATAATGCGTTCCTTCATGGAGATCTCGAAGAAGAAGTTTACATGAAACTACCCCAAGGATTCTTAGTCGAAGGTGAAACAAGAGTTTGTCATTTAAGAAAGTCCATCTACGGGTTAAAGCAAGCTTCCCGAAACTAGTACCACAAGTTTACAAGTGTGTTACAAGAATTGGGATTCAAACAGTGAAAGGTAGATTATTCATTGTTCACATACAGATCTAAAGAGATACATGTTGCAGCCCTAATATATGTAGATGATGTTATACTTGTGGGAAATGATATGAGTTGGATTCAAAAGACAAAGTCAGACCTTGACAAGAAATTTAGCATAAAAGACTTAGGAAATTTGAAGTATTTTCTAGGAATCGAGGTTTCAAGAACAAAAGAAGGTATGGTCCTAAGTCAAAGAAAATACACTTTGGATATACACAATGACATGGGTCTTGAAGGCTGTAGACCTAGTACCATCCCCATGGAACAAAATCTAAAGTTGGGCAAAGGAGAAGAGGAACAAAAGGTAGACGCTAGCCGATACAGAAAACTTGTTGGACGCCTGTTATACTTGCAGGCAACTAGACCAGACGTCAGGTACTCCGTTAATGTGCTAAGTCAGTTTGTGGCAGACCCTCGACAGAACCATTGGAATGTGGCGATTCACGTACTCAGATATCTCAAAACAACATTGGGTCAGGGCATCATGTTACCAAAGGAAGGAGGAACAGATTTAGTCACTTTCTGTGATTCAGATTGGTTAGGTTGACATTGGGTCAGGGCATCATGTTACCAAAGGAAGGAGGAACATATTTAGTCACTTTCTGTGATTCAGATTGGTTAGGTTGTCCATTCTCACAACGGTCCAGAATTGGGTACGTATTACTAGTAGGAGGTGCACCCGTTTCATGGAAATCAAAGAAGCAATCCGTGGTTTCACGGTCCTCGGCTGAGGCGGAATATCGGGCCATGGCGACGACAGTCAGTGAGGTATTATGGATTCGATGGTTGTCAACAGAACTGGGGGCTGTTCAAGACGGCCCGACTACGTTGTTTTGCGACAATGAGGCTGCCCGACACATAGCGAATAATCCGGTATTCCATGACTGTACAAAACATATAGAAATGGATTGTCATTTTGTTCGAGAGCGGGTGTAGTCAAAGGAGATCCTGCCGACTTATATCGAGACAAAACTCTAGGTGGCAGACTTGCTTACGAAACCGCTTGGAGCACAACATCTTAACTCATTACTAGTCAAGTTGGGCGTTAAAAATCTACACGCTCCAACTTGAGGGGGAGTATTGGAATTTACGTATTTATCTTTTGTATTTTTTGTTGTATCTTATCTTTTAAGTGGTCATGATAGGTCCATTCTAGTAGGTGTTAGTTAGCTAGTTTTATGCTATTTTAGTTTGACTTTTTTGTGTATATTACTGTTTTCGATGAATGAAATGAGGTGAAGAATTATTCCCAAAAACAACACCTCTCTTGTTACCAAAATCTATAAGGGTGTACGGTGTGGTGATCGGTAAAGGGTGGCAAACCCCTTTACCGATCGGTAAACACCACCGCCAACTCTTGTTTAGTCACCAAAGTTTGCCAAATCGGTGGTGGCATGCCGAATCGGTGAGGGGAGGAAGAAGAGAGAGAGAGGGGGGGTTTGGGGTGGGGTCCAATCCAATCTCAACCAATCACACATTTTTCCTTTTTTTTTTTAAAATAGTTTACCACTTCACCAAGTGTCTAAACCATTGCCAACACTTTTCACCAAAGTTTAAACACATTACACCGATTGACATGGCGCGCTCTGATTGGTCGGTTTTTTGGTTTGCCACTCAAAGTGTTTAACCACTCCCTACACCCTAAGTTTTTGTTTATTTATCTTTTTTTTTAAATCCTTGTTAAATGTTTCTTCCCTGGGTTGTTATTTCTCGCGCTCTTTTGTCTTCTCGACTTCTTCTATGGGACAAAGGCTTTGGCTGCGATTATGTGTTTTAAAGTGAAGGTAAGTGGTGTCGTTTGGTGTTTCGCCTTATTTTTCCATTCTTTGGGTTTGATTTTTGTTTGTTTTTGGGTTTTGTCTCGAAACTATTGAGACCTTATGGTCAATTTCGTTATTTTATAATTGACTGGTGTCTTTAGGTTTTATAAATATGTGTATGTTATACGTGTTTGTTGATGTATAGATTTTGTGTTCTTGATGTACAGATCTCGTCTTTTCGTTTGATTGCTAATCATACTTACATAAATTGATTTGTATAGCATTAAAATTTATACACACATCAACTTTAATTGTGTATAAACTAATTATTTTGACCATTTTTTCATGCATAAGAAATAAGATCCTTACAACAGTTTTAGTTACAACTGACAATATTGGTGGACTGAAAACAAAAAAAAAGTTCGAGCGGAAACCAATATAACTTAACCAAAAAAGCTAAACCATGAGAAAACCAATAGCTTGGTTTTGTATTTTATGAAAACCAAATTTTATGGTTCGATTTAGCCATTTAGGTTTTGTATCTTAAAGAAACGAAAAAACCAAATCGTACCAAGTAACTAGAAAAGTTAAAACCACTTTATATTTTTAATGTTTGTTATTGAATTATGGATTACAATTTTAATTTTTTTATGTTAAGTAATTTAATAAACATGAACAAATGGTCCGGCTCAAAAATTATACTAAATTTAATTATTAACGAACAAAAAGATTATATGCTTGAATTCATTATTGGCTGGCAATTCTTTTGAGCCTAAAAATTATAATAGCAAATGGCAAAATCGAAACTGAAACTGAAACCGAACCCATCATAAAAACCCAAAACTATAAAAAAAAAGTTAACGGTTTTTCTAAAAATTAATTTTGAGTTTTTTAGTTCAGTTTGAGGTCAAAATCGAACCAAACCGACCGATGCACACCCTTCAAAATTAGTATTCGATAAGGTGTCAGGTTCAATAATAAATCTGGTCATGACTCTTTGGGATGGGTTTTTTTTTTCCCAAATGCCTGTACCGTACTTGTACCCGTACCGATTTTAGGTATTTGGTACATGTATCGGTATCAAGTTTTATTGATTTTGTTATTCGGTACTTTCGGTATTGGTACGGGTAAAAACGGGTACTAGTACCGAATTTTATGTAGAACTTTAAAAGTTTTTTTTTGTATTATGTTTTATTTCGTATTATGGTATTTATAGTACTCGTATTGATTTTATCTATATGGTACCCGTATCGAATTGGTACTCGTACCAATTTTACCTATTTGGTACTCGTACTATATTGGTACTCATGTCAATTTTACCTATTTCGTACTCATACAAAATTCGGTACCGGTATGGGTATAGGTACGGTTACTGTACCAATCCCATCCATAATGACTCGTATATTTCTTGGTATCAAATGTATCAATAATTATAAGACTACCACCCTTAAAATCGTGTAACCTGAACACGGCCCATTTAACTTAATATCACGAGTGTAACATCCCGAAATTTAATTAAATATTTACCTAAATGGTAAATAGTAAAAGCATGTAAGTAGAAAAAATCTAACATAGTTGCTAAGTATAATTAAAACCTTAATTGAATCTCAAGTGTTAATCCTTTAAAAATAAAAGCCCCAAACTTGAGGGACCAAAAGGAGAAAAACTGAAACTTGATTAATAGTAATAAAAATAAAACACAACACACACTAGGTGTGTGTGTGTGTAGCGACTAGGAGGAAGAACAAGGGAGCAAACCCTTGTTCAATCTTAATCCCTTAAATTGGAGGGAAATTCGAGCCTTGAATCCGTGCATGAACGCATATTAACGATCACCTAAATTAGAGGATCACAAGGTATGTCAAAAATCTTAGTAAGGTGATATTATGAATGTAGGTTGATTCCATGATTTCAATCCATGTATGAATTATAGAAATCATAAGAGATGTATACTTGTTTAGGAACAAACCCTATGTGAAAATTTTGAATATATTGCTATGATTTGGGTGTTTGGATAAATTACCATTCATAGGTAAATGGGTTTTGGATAAGGAGGTAGAACACATGAATTATGATGATAAAAATGGTGTATTGGATGTTTGACACATTGAGTTTTAGGCTCTAATTAAACATTCCAACCATTTTGATGTTATGAGTTGTATAAACATGATTAATTGTTGGTTACTAAGCTTAACAAAGTTAGTATAAAAATCTTGCACATAAGGTGTATGATAAAATGCCCAAAAGAACGATTAAATGTTGTTATGCATGACGAATGTTAATGAGAACATATGGTTATGTGATTGGCAAGTTGATTAGTTTAGTTAAAAACCAGATAGTTTTAATGATGTTGAGTTGTACTCTTTAGGCAACTCGGGTGAAGCATCGGGTAGCCAAGCCGGGACGAAAGCTCGTTTGAAGAATAAGCTTTAAGGTACCTAGCTTTATGTTTCGTAGTATTTTGTTAAACTTATATGTTATTTGTGTATATTGAACGAGGAAGTAATACTCATGAAGTTCGACTCGTTCATAAGTGATGGTTTTCATACGAACAAACCGAATGGATAAATAAAAAGGTGATAAGTCGGTTTGTTCATAAGTTATGGACTTCACGCGAATAAACCAAACGGGTCGAATAAAAGAATAATAATTTTAGTCGATCATAAGTGCTAGATTTCACACGAACGAACCAAACGGGTTAAATGAGCGTAAACCGAGTAACGGGAACGTGGATTATAATATGGCGAACCCGAGGAATGGGTCGAAATATAGAGGATCTGAATTCCTCGAAGTAAACTAAATTAAAATTTAAGTTTGGCTAAAAGTTAGCCAAACGGGTCAAATAAGTGCGAATGCAAACCGGGTAACAGGAGGGTAGAACACAAGTCTAGTAAGCCTAGACAATGAGTAAAGTCGTAAGGAATAAATCCTTGCCAAAACATGTAGATAATATAGGCTAAATGTTTAAGTAGGTGAAACGGGTCAAATAATTATGCGCATGAACCAGGTAAAGGTGGCGTAATTCAAAAAAGTTATGAATCTGGGTTAAGGATGTTGGGTTAATTATGTAGGCAAATGTTTTACGGTTATTTAGAAACAAATTTGCAGCAAAACGGGTGAGAATTGGAGAAGTTATGAGTTTTTTTTTTTTTTTTTTTTTTTTGTGAAAATGGTAGTGCTGGGAGCTTGCAGCTCCCAGCTGCATAACTTTCTGGAAATAAGTGGCTCTCGCCACCCGCGACGGGAAACACCCACAATGTCGCGCCTCGCGAGACACTTTCGCCACCCGTAAGGCTTATGCCTCAACCTGTCGCGACCCGAGAGAGGCTACTGGCAAAATTGTTTAATTTTTTTTTTGGCATACAGACTCATTAGATATGTTATGAATTCCATATAACTAGCATTTTTTATCATTTTTTATCATTTTTGAAATCTAGGTGGTTATTACAAATTTTCGGGTAATGATCAAGCTTAGCGAAGTGTTAGTGCATACATCTGTCGACTTCGTCTTGTATCGAGTCTTAGACTAGATTGTATAGATCAGGGCACGTTTTACGAGAAAATAGCATGTTTAGGATGTTGTAAAATCTGATTTCGCTCCTAAGCCTAATTCCGCTCCTAATGTCATTTGGTTGATTTCGAGCGGAATCACAAAGATATGATTTCGCCCCAAATGGATATTGTCATTAGGAGCGAAACCCCTAGGCCTATATATAGTCGTCTATGAGCGAAATCAAGGAAGAAGTCCTTGTGTTCCATACCGAAGTGCTGCCGGTGTGAGGTTTGAATGTAATCAACGTCAGATTAATACAATCAGTAATTAAAGTGAAGAATTAGCTGTTTCTAAGTCAGTTACTTGTTTTCCGCACCTGTAACTGATCAAAACTCCTCTGAACGACTCGTTCGGGTCAGCAAACGATCCTACAATTGGTATCAGAGCCAGTTGGAGGAGTTCTGCAGTTTACAGCCGAATTTCATTGAAATTTCTCGCTTCTACACCTTCTTTCATCATTTCAGGAAGATTTCACGGTCAAAACCAGTTCAAATTTTCACAGACTGTTTAACTTTGGACATAGACAAACCCTTGAAAGTTTCATGTTATAATACGGACTAAAAATGGACCAAAATAGACCCCGAACTGATTCCGCTCGAACGGACTATTTTTGATTTTGCTCGTGAAGTCTGATTTCGCTCCAAAATTTTTTCTGATTTCGCTCCTGGATACCATATCAGTAATCCGCTCCAAAATTTTTTCTGATTTCGCTCCTGGATACCATATCAGTAATTCCGCTCCAGAAATTTGTCTGATTTCGCTCTAAAGCCAACAAATTGTTGATTTCACTCCTGATTGCTTCTGATTTCGCTCCAAAGTTACATATTTCTGATTTCACTCCAGTGGATTATTGTGATTTCGTCCCAAACTTCAATTAGTGATTTCGCTCTAAAGGGTTGTTGGATATTTCGCTCAAAATTGTTTCTGGGTTAATTCCGCTCGAAAGTTATTGTTTTTGAAACACGTGATACGTCATCATGAGTGAAGAATTCTACAACGCGTTCGCTTCATCTCCTACTACTCCGGCTTCCATTGCTCAGAATATGAACTTGGAAAACGAGACCGGAACGTTACAAAAGCCTCCGAAACTGATGAGTATTGAAGAGTACTATGGGTGGAAAGACAGATTCAAAAACTGGGTTTAGGAAAACCATCTTAGATCTTGGGAGTGCATTCTGAAGAAATATGTTTTGCCTCGTACTGATTTGCAAGTTGTGAAAACAATTTCTGAGTTTAGTGATCAAGAACGGGATATGTATCGTGCTGAAAGGATGATGATAAGTTTGCTTCAACAAGCCATCAAAGAAGACATCTTCATATTACTTCAGCATGACAAAACTTCAAAGTCAATCTGGGATGCTCTTCGAATCAAGTTTGAAGGTAGTGAGAACATGATTAAGAGCAAGAAGGCGTTGCTCAAGAAAGAGTTTGATTTGTTCAGTAGTTTACCGGGAGAAGATACGAAGAAGCTGATTGAACGTTACTGCCACTTGGTGCGAACCATGTCGATGCTGAGTATTACAAAAGAGCCTGAAGAATGGGTAGACAAATTAGCTGATGCGTTACCACAAAGGAGTGGGGTACATATTTGATGATTCTAAAGAATACAGGTGTTTATGATGGATTGACTATTTCTCAGTTCATTGAGAAGATTGAAAGTCAGGATTTGGAACAGCAAAAGATTGCAAGGATGAATAGTCCGAGTGGTCAACAGGATGTAAAAATTTACTACAAAGGCAGTGTTCCAGAAGTTGAAAGAAGCCCAAAGATACAAACTGCATTTAGTGCAGGAGATTCTACTGAAAATGTTGATCAAAGTCCTAAAAGCAGTAGTGGTTTTTCTTCATATCCGAGTGTTAATCCAAAGAGCCCAACTTCAAGTTTCAGTTCTCAAAGTACAAAAAGTGGAAGTGGTTATGTGATACAATGCAATATTGCCTTGAATCTTCCAGATGGTCAAAGTTTTTCTGAAGAGATTGCGAAAGATCATATGGCGTTGCTTGGTTCTGTGCTACTATCTTATGAAGGTTTAGTTGCCGGGCGGATCGGGAATCCTATGCTCACAAAGGAGGATTACGATCAGATAGACGCTGAAGAGATGGAGTTAATGGACATCAAATGGTGTCTAGCTAGTGTTCTTAGACGAGCTGAAAAATTCAAGCTGATTACTGGAAGAAATGACTTTCTTGATGCACATGTGTCTACTTTAGGTTTTGATAAATCTAAAGTTATTTGTTTTCGATGCAGGGAGAAAGGCCATTTTAAAAGAGAATGCAAGAACCGAGAGGCAAGTGATGTGAAGAATCCATTCGGAAAAGATGACTACTACCGGAAAGCCATATATCAGCAAGTTGGTCAACAACAACTACAAGAACCACAGGTGGCTCATGGTAGAAAAGTGATTGAGGATTCAAAAAGAGCATGTCTGGGAAATCAAGAGAACTTTAACTGGAATTTTCAAGATGATGAAAAATTGCCTGAAGGTTTTAGCTAGGATATGTTTGTGAATGATAAAGGAGATTTCAAAGCATTCATTTCTAAAATTTTGAAAGAACAAGATCTGTTTACCACATGGATGAATTCTATTGGTGAAACTGTAAAGAATGAAGTTGAAACATCTGTTTCATCAGAAGAAGGATTACAAAGTGCAGATGAAAGTTCACAGAGTGATGAAAGTTCAGAAAAGGAAGTTGTTTTTGATCAAACACCAGTTGATTCTGGTTCTTCGGATGATAATTCTGACAAATCATTAGAGTTTAATCAAACACCAACAGATGACAGTAGTGATGATGAAGAAGAATGACATATTAATGTTGCTAAAACTCATCTATCTCCTGAAAGTTTTCATTTTTATTTTGCAGATTGCTTGGAAAAACTAAAAGAGAAACAAGCTGCAAAAGAACAAATGAAACAGAAGTCTGAAAGTGGTGATCAAACAAAGGAAGCTGTTCAGAATGAAGAAGTAAAAAGTGTTGCTGAGGAGATTGCTGAACCAGAAAAGATGGTTGAAGTTGAAAAAATCATAGAAGTTGAAAAGATTGTGGAAGTCGTCAAGCCTTGCTTGAAGTGTTTGGAACCATGCAAGGAATGTGCAGCAAAAGAAGAGAAGCTAGCAGAGTTTGAGAAGATGAAGGAACAGTTATTGTTCAATCTCAACTATGTGAAAGAATCTTATGATGTATTGAACAAAACAGTAACTGGTCTTCAAAAGACAAACTCTGAAAGAGAAAATGCTTTGACGATGATGAATGCAACATTGATGACGAAGCAGAAAGCTATTAACTTCTACATCGAAGAAAGTGCTAAGTGGAAGCAAGAGTTGGAAACTGAAAAGATTGAAAATGAGAGAATCAGACGATTATTGCAGAGTTATTCTAGTTCTGATTATCTTATTGATAGAATTTATCCGACTGTTGCAGGTATGGAAGCTTTTCAAGATGAGAAGCCAAAGAAGAAGGATACTGGTAAGAAACCGACTGCTAGCTATAACAAGTGTCCGCCTCCGATCTGGGAAGGTTATTCTCCCAGAAAACCAAATGGGGAGCAAGTCGAAAAAGCAGTCAATATAAAGTTAAAAACCGATACAACTGATGATTTATCAGAAAACATTGGCGTTACTTTCACATCGTCTGACACTGATCATGAGTCTGAGTTAATTAAAAAGGTGGTCGATCAGGTGTTGGATACAGATGAGGAGTCTGAGTCAAAGTCTGAGTCTAGAGGTTCAAGTTCGTCAGTCAATAGTTCAAAGTCGTCGGTTAAAAGGGCTTACAGTAAAGAGTTTTTGTTATCAAAAGCAAATTTGGATGATGAAACATTTGAAGTAGCATACACTTTAAATGATTCTGACAAATTATACTCTGACAAAGAGTTTCCAATAAGAAGTGTTAGATTTGAAATGATCAAAAAGGTTTTCAAAATTACATAAATCAATATTTCTAAAATAAAAGATTTAAATCTTACTGGAAAACCTAAGAAATACACTTCAAGAGTTCAACAACGTTTAAACAAGAAAAAAGGTTACAGTTCTGGTTCTGGTTTTCAAAAGAAACCAAACCATAACGGTAAACTCAAAAAGAAAGGACTTGGTTTTATTCCACCAGAAAATTATAAAAATGAGAAAAATTCTAAAACAAAAACAGAATTTGTTTCAGGTGGAAGTGCAGAAGAAGAACAGAAGAAACCATTCTGGAAACAATCAAACCAGGAGTTTCTTGCTGAGAAGAAAAGGAACGGAACTGGAGTGTTTCATCCTAAAGAGACTCGAACCTGTTTCAAATGCAATGAAGCTGGTCACATTGCATGGAACTGTCCGAAAAATGCTAAGCCTAAACAGGGAGTTTCTGAAAAACTGAAAGAAATAGTTATTGATGTTGAACCACCAACTGAAAAATTCAAAATGTTTGAAAATTCGATTTATGAAGTTGGTGAGTGTTCTAAAAAGAATTTTTACAAGAAGAAATCCAAAGACAACCAAGTGTGGGTTGTTAAGAAGGTTAATACGGAAATTAGCAATGAATCTGGTTCCACAAAGCCAGAAGAGCCACAGGTTGAGGCAAAAGATTCAGTGAATGATGATGAGTTTCCATCACTGAAATTTGAAGAGATTAAACAGAAGGTTGGTAAGGTTGAGATCTCGAATCAGTTTTACTCCGAGAAAACTGAGTTTGATGTCGAGAAAACATTCAATGGGAATGTTAAGAAATTTTTTGGAAAAATGCTTAATGGGAAAGCAAAGGGGGTTAAAGATTTTTATGCAACTAAAAAGGCTACCTATAACCCTACTGAGCAAGAACTGAAAACCCTCAAGTCTGAAAAGACTTGGGTGGAAATTCTTTTTCCGTAAAGTCTAAGGACTATGCCGGAGATCCCAAGTTTGTAATCGTGGATCAGGAATCGACATCTTTCTTAAGTAATTGATTATGTGATTGAATCTTAAAAATAGTTGAATTTTTACAGGATAAGTGTGACTTGCCGGAGCTTCCAGGTTGGTAAGTGTGAAGCAGGAATCAACATCTTTATTGGTAAAATGATTTTGTGTAGATGTGATATTCCTACAAGTGGTTTATGGAATGTTTTTTCTTACAAGTGGTAAATCAAGGACATTAAGTTGTACTTGTTTTTCCTACAAGTGGTTAATCAAGGTCATTAAGTTGAACTTGATTGGACCATACTTACAATTGTTTTTTTTAAGGACAATGTGATGATCCAGACCCCGAACTTACAAGTTATAAAATCAACAAAACTTATTTTCCGGAAAAATCATTTTGATTAAAACAAACTTAAGTGTTTTGAAATCATAATGAGAAAATAGTTTTGTGAAAGGGGGAGTTCTGATTGCTTATGCCTAGTGGATGGCGAATTGAAGCGATTCGATATCGGTTGTCATTTTATTGTACAGTTTATTTTCAAATTTCCTTTAATGTGTTTGCATTTTAGGGGGAGTAGATATTTTCAGAAAATCCAAAAACATTAGAAAATTCAAAAAAGCCAAAATCATGATAAAATCTAAAATGAGTTTTGTTGTGAAATAAAGGAAATGATAGTACATCAGTAGACTGTCACAACATGCTAAAGAAATGGAAAGTTGAATATGTGATAAACAATCTCACTGCGGATGTGCCAGTAGGTTTTTACACATTTAGTAGACTGTGACGAGATATAAACCTAAATTCAAACTTGCTTATATAGTGGGGAACAACTTCTTGGATATATGGGTAACCCCCGAAATCTTGTTTGAAAGGTCCCTCTTTCTGAGATACTAGGTCTTTATGCTTAGTGATATCTGGGGTATTATCCCGGGACTTCTGATTTTGCGGAAGCAATGGCCTAGTCCCCGGAGAATACTTTCCGCTTGCTTGAAATATAGCGCTGCCCTCAGCAAATTGAGGAAACAATAAAATTGATAGTCATTGCTGTTGTAATTCAAAAGATCCTCTAAAGGGGACACACCAAAAGTCGAACCGTCATCTCTCTGCTGAACGGAAGTTCTGACCTGAGCTCTCACGGTTTCGTACTATAATTTATTCCCTTACAGATATCAGCTGTGGTATATTCACCTGTAAGACTGAATATTGGGATCTGGATACGGGAGTATATTCAAGTAGTGGGACACGCGAATAAGTTTAAGTTCTTAAGACATTAATATCATATCTTGGAACAGTTGAACTTTTTGTGAAAATTTAAGTGGACCAGTATACTGACAATCTAGGTGAATTGTTTAGAACTTAAAATGAAATATAACTTAACGGTGTTGGTGATATGTCTCAGAAACTGATATGATCCTCTTACACAAACTCACAAAAATATTGTCTGTAAATATTTCTTAACATTCAAAAATCCAAAAAGATTTTCAGAGTGTTTTAGCATAAATTTTTGGAAAAATTCAAAAAGATTTTCGACAACTGATGTTGGAGAGCTGATTGTCAAAATTCCAAGTGCTAAGCATGATGACATGTATGTGCAAAGAAGTATGTGTGTGAAAATCAAATGTGTTTTGATCAAATTTTAAAATGGTTCATCAAGAATATTGAATTATTTTTGAGGGAGAGTCAGTGTTAGTGCATACATTGAATTGTTAAATTTAGAAAATTTACTTTGAGGTAGAGATTCTGCAGGATTATGAAAGAGCTGGATTTATCAATCCTGAGAATACCTGAGTTGGATAAAAGACAGGTTACGATCTTGGAATAACTTCAGGAAGAGCCAGGTCATTCGATTCTGACAAGCTTGTGTTTTAAAGAGCCAGGTTTCCGATTCCTGAAGTCTAAAAGAAGAGAGTGTAAGTTAGTCTACGATCCTGAAGCAGATGATGCTGATGAACTGAACAAATGCCAGTACATTGTTAAGGGGAGTCTGTTGATGAAGAAAGAGAGAGAGAAGCCCAGAGACTGATCAAGATTGAAGACTAGAAGACTCGACACTTACGACTCGTCAACATCTGAGGGGGAGTCTGTTAGTGCATACATCTGTCGACTTTGTCTTGTATCGAGTCTTAGACTAGATTGTATAGATCAGGGCACGTTTTACGAGAAAATAGCATGTTTAGGATGTTGTAAAATCTGATTTCGCTCCTAAGCCTAATTCCGCTCCTAATGTCATTTGGTTGATTTCGAGCGGAATCACAAAGATATGATTTCGCCCCAAATGGATATTGTCATTAGGAGCGAAACCCCTAGGCCTATATATAGTCGTCTATGAGCGAAATCAAGGAATAAGTCCTTGTGTTCCATACCGAAGTGCTGCCGGTGTGAGGTTTGAATGTAATCAACGTCAGATTAATACAATCAGTAATTAAAGTGAAGAATTAGCTGTTTCTAAGTCAGTTACTTGTTTTCCGCACCTGTAACTGATCAAAACTCCTCTGAACGACTCGTTCGGGTCAGCAAACGATCCTACACGAAGAACTGAACACAACCGGAAGAACAAATTTTCCTCGACTATTAAACCTCTTTTGTAAACAATGTTATTATTAAATTGGTAAAACCTTTGAATGTTCGTGAAGTTAACCTGACCCTAAATTATGTATGAACTTGAACTTGCATTGTAAGTTCATAAATGCAAATAGTTATGGTTTTTGAGTTAGGGTCTTACAACAAGTTATAATCAAGTTGTGAATATTTCAAACATGTTGAAGGGTTGTAATAAACGGGTTAAAGGGATAGATAGGTCAACATGTTTAATTAAAAGGGTTGGCAGGTTAACCTGTTTAATTAAATGGATTAAGCGAGTCAACACGAATACGACTAAGCACGTTAAACAAGACATTCCGAACACGAACCATTTATTAACGGATAGACGTGCCAACATGTTTAATTAAAAAGGTTGACGTGTCAACATGTTGTGTATCCTCAGAATCATCTTCACTTGAATCATCTTGTGTAACACCCTCAGGCTCTGTAACTTTGATACCTTCAACAAACCAGCTCCTTGTTGAATAACTACTGATGGTTCCAGCACTGTTTCATCTGTTAACCTCTGTTGAGGTTCTGCAGATGTTCCTGCAAAATAGACATTGAAATTATCATTAGAATAAAATAACAGATTAACGTTCTAACTTTTCTTATGACTCCCCCTCTCACTGTACCCTTTATCACAATCTTAGGAACTGGTTCCTTTGGAATAGGAACTGCAGGAGATGTCTTGGGAGTTCTTTTTCTTTTTCCTTCTCAACCCACCATCTGGTATTCTTCTCTTTTAGCTCACTCATCTTTACATCTTCATTATCTGAATCACTATTTTGGTGTCTCCAACCATCGTTCTCTAGAGCAACATATGCTGGTTTCTTAATCCTGCATATCATTCCTTTCGCTCCTGGATTAGGACCCTTAATAAGTCTGTTTATGGAATCTGGTGTCATGGGCCTTAGACCAAAAAGATCATCACTACTCTTCTCAAGATCCTTGAACTTATCATCAATCAACATTTGTACAAAGCGAGGATACATGATGTACTTCTTGTTTCCAGCTTTTGTATTCTCAGTCATGTAATAAAAAATCACTTGAGAAACATTGTATGGCCTATTCAAAACAAGGCAAGTGATAATGTTCATGATGTAGTCCGATGTTTCATCATATGCACCCTTCCTGTGCGATAATGCATGAACAACACAATGTACCAAAAACTTGTAAGCATGACTGAAATTTATCTTTAAGATTTTTCCATTTATGTGCCCTGTGAATCCCATTCTGCACCATAATCCTTTTGCTAAACGTTCGGGGATAATGGTTGGATCATTATCAGAATCACCTAAATCTAACACACGTCTCACATCTTCAACATTTATCTGAATCTCCAAATCCATATTCTGTCCATTCTCATCTCTCTTTGTTACTGCAGAGTAGATCGTCTTATCTTCTTCTTCTTCTTCTTCTTCTTCTTCGTATCTTGCAGAGTTCCAAAAGCGTCTAACATGTGATTCATAAACTCTAGTTTTATCAGTTAGCGCCTTAGCAATCCTGCTTTCCCTCAAGAATTTTGCAATATCTTCAATTGCAGTTTTTTCTGTATAATCCTTTTCTAACAGACAGTAGATGTTATGCATTTTCTCCCAGTCCTGCAGAACAAATTTGACCGATAAGGAAAATCTTGAAATTTCTCAAAATTTTTCTAACTCTGAAGATCTCATAGTATAGTAACACTGATGGCTGTCCGACCGGATTGACTATCCGACCGGATTGCCATGACCTGAAAGCTCAAATTTTCAAAATATAGTAAAGAGAAATGACTTGTTATCCGGTTGGATTGCTTATCCGATCGGATCGGATCATCACTCGAGTTATGAATTGGTTGTCTGGTCGGGTTGCCCATCCGACCGGATTGACATGACAAGATATGAACAGTTGAAGGAAAGTTTTTGAAATAAATTGCCACTCGGTCGGATAGCATATCCGACCGGATTGCCAATACTATACAAACCACTTTGACAACTAAAAGGCACAGTTTTCAAGAACATGCTATGAGTCGGATTGGTCACTCGGTCGGATAGCTTATCTGACCGGATTGCCACACACATGAATAGCAGTTTAATAACTTTCAAGAACATCAAAATTTTCTAAGGCAAAACATCAAATTGAACATAGATCTACGTAGAGAATCTAATTGCGATCAAAACCCTATGTTCAATGTTGTCTAACTCATCCTAATCAGGGTTTAATTTGGCAAAAACTCTACCGAAAGCCGTATCGTTCAAGCATCATATCTACACAATTTAAACATGTTATGGCACAAATTGATCCGGTAAATCTATAGATCTGAACATTGCGAACAAAACCCTATGCTTGAATCTTATCAAAACTGGCTAAAACTTCCTAGATCTAACCTAAAAGTTCTGACAATGACGTCATTGGTCAAGAACAAACAACAAACATCAATTTTTTTTTTATCATATTTGAGCAAGAAAAACATACCTTTGCCATTGTAAAAGTTGTGCTAACCAACTATCCAACGATTTGTGCAAAGAAGTATGAAGAAAAACAAGATCAGAAAATCAAAAGTGTGAGAAAGTAGGATGGCTGTCCGAGCGAGTAACCCTTTGATTGACCATTGACTCTCTATGTATATTGACACATGAGAAGGATGGCTGTCCGATCGGATTGCCTATCTGACCGGATTGCCTATCTGAGCGAGGCACACATTGACTTTCAAGTCTTTGACTTTTTAACCATTTGTCATTTTCTCGGATTTTATCAATTTTTAGAAATCCACTTAAGTATCTAGGTCCAAGTTAATGACCCTATGCACTTAATTTGCCGACCAAGTCCAATTTAATGACCTTGGTTGACCCGAAACAAAGCACACTAACTTTTTGTTTATTATTTTTCAAACATTTTTCTGAAAATTTACAAGTTTCAACTTAATGAACTTGTTTTGACTTTTCATTTTCATAGGTTTAACATGATAAGCTCCCAACTCCATTGTCCAGTTCAGAAACTTCCTGCATCTACCTCAAACTACGAGTCTGAAGATCAGCTTTCCGTTTTGGATTGTCGATAAAATAAAACAGAAGTGCAAAATATTTTTGGATTTTAAGAAAGTCTCTAGACTAGAAAGCTATGAAATATTTTTGAGTTTTGAATGTTAAACGGAAATGAAATGCAGTAAAAGAAAACTATTTACAAACATATTTTTGGTGAGCATGTTAAGGAATCATATCAGCTACCGACAAGCTACAAGTACCGTTAAGCTGTGATTTCATACTCAGAATTAAACAATTCGCTTAGATTGCCGATATACTGATCCACTTAAGTTTTCGCACAATTTTCAATCTGATCAGGGTACGAATTTAGGGTTTTAAGATCTTAACTTTTACGCGTGTACCACCTCAGAATATACTCCCGTATTCAGACTACTATATTCAGTCTTACAGGTGAGTGCACACTAGTGATATCTGTAAGGGGTTAAGTGTTGAGGCCATGAGAGCTCAGGCTATTGCTTCTGCAAAACCAGAGAGATGATGGCTCAACTTTAGGTGGGTCCCCTTTGGGGATCTTCTTTTTCAACAGCACATGATTAGCATTTTTCAATGTTTCATCATTTTTTATGCTGAGGGGGGGCTTTATGAATAAAGCTGTGCAGAGTATTATACGAGGACTAGGCTATTGCTCCCGCAAAATCAGAAGTCCAGGTATAATACCCCAGATATCACCATGTACAAAGACCTAGTACGTCATAAATAGAGCCTTTCAAACAGGATTTCAGGGGTTACCTATATATCCGAGAGATGTTCCCCATGTAAAAGCAAGTTGTAATTTAGGTTTATATCCTGAACAAACTTACTAAATGTGTGAAAACCTACCGGCATATAATCAGCGAGACTGCTTAACACTTTTAAACTTTACATTTCTTTAGCATACCGCAACTGTCTAGCTGATGTACTATCATTTTCCCTTTATACACAAGCTCTTTTTCAGTTTTCTATTGTTTTTGGATTTTGAAATATCTCATGTTTTTGGATTTTTGAAATTTTTTTATTGTTTTTGTATTTTCAGAAAAAATATAACCTATCTCCCCTAAATACCAAAACAAGTAAAAAATCGACAAACCATTGCAGATTGCTTTTCAACATCATCTACAGTGGTACCTTCATCAACGCCAATGATCCCCTCCGCAACCGATAGTAACTTCATACCATTAAGTTTCAAAATATATTGAAAACGAGTTTTGTCAAATGCTTTGGTATGTAAGTCAGCTTTTTGTTCATCGGTGTGGATTTTTTCTATTCGTATCAACTTCTTCTCGAAACAGTCTCGGATGAAGTGATGACGAATTTCAATGTGTTTCGTTTTAGCGTGATGAACATGATTTTTTGTTATGTTTATAGCTGCCTCATTATCAACAAAGATAGGGGAGTTAAGAAATTGCAAACCGTAGTCTCGCATCTATTGCTGGATCCACAAGATCTGAGAGCAGCAGCTGCTAGCAGATACATATTCAGCTTCACAAGTGGATAAAGCGACAGAGGTCTGCTTCTTACATTGCCAGGTGACCAAACGTGGTCCGAAAAACTGGCACCCCGCTGTTGTTGATTTAGCGTTCACTTTGCAGCATCCGAAATCGGAATCAGAATATCCCTCAAGCGTGAAGTCGCCTTCTTTTGGATACCACAACCCTAGTGATGGAGTTCCTTTCAGGTAGCGTAATATCCTTTTCACAATTACCATATGCGAGGCTCTGGGACTTGACTGAAACCGTACTGCGAGGCAAGTTGGATACATAATATCCGGTCTTGATGTCGTCAAATACATCTGCGATCCGATCATGGAGCGATACAGCGTTTCATCCACTTTAACTCCGGTGAGATCAGGGTTTATTCCATGGTTCGTCGCTAACGGGGTGGACATTGGTGACATTCCTGACATCCCGAATTTCTCCAGAACATCATGAACATACTTCGTTTAATGTATGAACATTCCCTCGGGTAGTTGATCAACTTGAAGCCCCAAGAAGAATTTCATCTCACCCATTGATGACATTTCAAACTTCTGCTTCATAACTTTTTCAAAATCTTTGCAGAGTTCTTCATTTGTTGACCTGAAAATTATGTCATCCACGTAAATCTGGACTATCAGAAGATGGTCGTCGACTTCTTTTGTGAATAGAGTGGCGTCTACCTTTCCTCGGATGAAGTTGTTGGCTAACAGATGTTGAGACAGGGTCTCATACCAGGCTCTCGGGGCCTGATGTAAGCCGTATAACGCCTTATCCAAGAGATAAACTTTATCTTTGTGGATTGGGTCGGTGAAGCCCGGTGGCTGTCCGACATAAACCTCCTCTTTCACCTTGCCATAGAGAAATGCTGACTTCACATCTAGCTGAAAAACTTTAAATCCTTTCCAAGATGCAAATGCTAGGAAGATTCTGATAGCTTCAAGTCTAGCAACTGGAGCATACACTTCAGTGAAATCTATCCCCTCCTGCTGACTGAAACCTTGGACAACGAGTCGAGCTTTATTACGAATAATAACCCCTCGATCATCTCTCTTGCACTTGAACACCCACTTGGTGTTAATCTTCCTATGACCATCAGGCAGATCCACTAGTTTCCAGACACCCAACTTCTCAAACTGACTTAGCTCCTCTTGCATCGTGTTGACCCAAGAATCTTCAGTTAGTGCTTCCTTGTACGTTCGTGGCTCAATCTGCGAAATAAAACAACTAAGTGAAAACTGTGTTTGTAAAGAAGCAACTGTAGAGTAAAAACAAGTAAGGCCTTGGTTAATTTGTCGTCTGGTGCGGACTCCTGATTGTAACTCTCCAATGATTAACTCTTCTGGATGGTATGAAAGAGTTCTCGGCATCACCTCGCCTGGAACATCTACTTTTCTTTCCAAATTCGTAATGTTCTGGTTTGTGACTTGTTCACTGACTGGAATAGTTTGATCTTGAGACTGGATTTGCTCCCCCTCAGACTCTGAATCACCACGATCGAATGTTGGCCTTTCATCAGAATCTGAATTATCATTGATTCCCGTCTGATTGATAGGAGCTTGTTCGCGTTCTGAAGATATCGGAGTTTGCAAAACATCATCATGTTCTCCAGCATTGCTTGGAACTGCTTCATCATCGTTCGAAGCTTGTCATTGATGATTATAAGGTTCTGCTGGGAATCTTTCTTGTGATTCTTCATAATCTCTCAGAATATCCAACTCAACATAGAAATCTGGTTCTTCTTCTATATCGAATGAATCCCACAGAGTATCGTAATTGAAACGCCATGAGTCGCCGGGATTCTGAGGTGGCATCGTATAGCCTTGACACTCAACATTTTGTGCTTCGATGATCCGCTTCATTCTTGGAACAAAGACTCGTTCAACGGGCTTGCATATCCCACAAATATACCTTCAATGCACTTTGGACCAAATTTACCAAAAGGTTCTAGAACTGTACAGGGAGACCCGAACGGTTCCAAATACTTCAGGTTAGGTTTGCGAAGATTAATAAGCTCGAAACATGTCTTGTTGAACTTTTTCACTGTAAGAACCCGGTTGAGCGTATAGCACGCGGCTGACACTGCTTCTGCCCAGAAATTGACAGGTAGTTTTGAATCAGCAAGCATTATCCTGGCCGTTTAAATCAGCGTCCTATTTTTTCTTTCTGCTACTCCATTTTGCTGTGGAGTGTATGGCGCGCTGAATTCATGCATTATACCTCTTTCATTACAATATGTTTCCATTATGATGTTCTTAAACTCTGTACCGTTATCACTTCTTATTCTTCTGATAAGAGTTTGGTACAGGTTTTCAATATTTCTGAACATTGTCATTAAACTCCAAACTGTTTCATCTTTTGTCTTCAGAAACGTTACCCACGAAAATCTCGAATAGTTGTCTGTGACAACTAAGCAGTAGAGATCACCAGTTATGCTTTTGACATTCACTGGACCAAAAAGATCCATGTGAAGTCTCTCTAACGGCCTTGAGACTGAATTCATCTTCTTTCTAGGGTGAGATTTCTTTTTCTGTTTACCTTTGATACAACTAATACACTCCCCCTCAAGATGAAACCCTTTCAGATGAACTCTATCTACTAATTTGTTGTGTACCAGGTAGTTCATTTTTCGCAGAGGAATATGGCCCATTTTTCTTTGCCATAAGTGTGACTCCTTCTCAGTGGCTCTTGAGATGAAGCAGTGAGCCTGACCCGTGGTTGTAGTTGCTACACTCATGTCCAACACATACAGATCGTCGACTCTTGGTGCTCTCATAATAACCCACTCTTCGGGAACAACAAATCCTGGCTTCAATATCAAACATTCTTTGTCTGTGAAGTGCGTTGAATACATACGATCACAAATCTGAGAAATGCTCAGAAGATTATTTTCCAGCTCGGCGATATAATTCACTCTTTCAAACGTGACAATTCCATTCAATAAATTACCCTCACCAACTATACGACCACCTTGATTTCCTGCAAATCCCACATATCCTCCATTAAACCCTCGAACATCATACGGTAAGGTTTTCATTCCCGTCATGTGCCGAGAAGCTCCACTATCCATTATCCAATGTGAGATGGATCTTGGAAGCTCCTGCACATTTCAAAAACATTTAGTGAGATTTTGAAGCAATCCAAGCCTCTTTTGACTCAGGTAGCTTGACGTTTAGAATTGTGGTTTTGGTGTATAATGGCGGGAAATTTTTGTCATTCATCTTTAAACTTTCTTCAGTCCCAACCTCAACCTCTTTGTATAAGAAAAATTCGTCTTTTTGAGGTTGACCAGATGGTTGGTCTTTCTTCGGAACATACTTCTTACCTGGTGGGGTAGAAGTTTGTTTCACAAGTTTCTCATAGTGATCCAAAGGAACATTCATCTTTACCGGTGTGGTAGAAGATGATTGTTTTGTAGACTCTGAAACCTTTGGTTTTGGAGAACTTGCTTTCTCTTCAACAGATTTCGGTTTCCATGCTTGTTGAGATGACGCAACCCGTTTGTAAAATTTGTCATTTTTCGTTACCAACTTCTTTACAGGTTCGGTTTTCTTAACTGACTCTTTTGCAGATTCAGTTTTAACTTTGGCATCTTCCTTCTTTAAAAACTTTTTCTCAACAAACATTGGAGCTTTTCCCTTTACATCGTCTTTTCTTTTCGGATTCTCGACAACCACAGACTTAGGCTTCAAGTTGGTGCACTTTCGTGCAATGTGTCCAACTTGATTGCATTTGAAGCATGTTCGGGTGTCAATTACCCGACTTGTGCCTTCGGTCTGAGATTGCGAGCTTTCTTCTCAAAGAATTCTTCATTGGTTTTCGAAAAAATCTCAGATTCTTGCTCGGAGTATGAACTCGAGCTTTTCACAAACACCTTTTTCTCAACAAATTTCTTGTTTTGAAAGTTCTTTCTTTGATCTTTCTTATCACCCTAATAACCACCCGACCATTTGTTTTGGTTGTTGTTAAAAAAACGTGGCGGTACAACAGGTTTTTTTATAGTAAGATTTATATTTTTCAAAGTTCCATTGCCTTTCAGAACGTTTCAAACCTTCGATTTCACAAACATCAATCTCAACCAGTTTAAAAACATTTTTCAATTTGTCGATATTCACATTCTCTAACGGAAACTCAAGATCCGAATACAACTTATCCGAACCCGACATCTTGTACATTACAAGAGTAGGTTTTTCATTTAAGTTGTTTTTGGAGGTTGATTTCGGAATGTAATTGTTCAAAAGGCATTCTTCGTCTTCAGTTGAATCACTGTCAGATTTCAAAACATTTTCAACTACGTTTTTAACAACTTCAGACTGAACGCTATCTTCATCAGATGATGAAGTGAATGTGATGTCAATTGTTTCTGGAAGTTTGATTTCATTTGTTTCATCATTGTTAACCAACCCAGACTTTTTCTATGAAAAATTATTCAGCACAGGTGGTGGAACTGGATGGTACCCAACCCCTGTTCCATCAACATATACATCTTCGCCAGCCTTGTTCTTCCCAATGGGTTAGGGAACTATGTGCTGAAGAACAAAACTTGCAGAGTTGTAACTGTTGAGTTTCAGATTGATGCGTTCATTTTCTATCTTAGCTTCCTGAAACTGAAGCTTCAGATTAGCAATCTCATCCAATTGTTGGTTGATTTGCTTTTCTTTCGACTGAAGGACTCATGACAATTGAAAATTTTCTTTGCTTGTTTTACCATTTCTCTCATCAGAATCTTTAATCATTCTTTTTAGCTTCTCATGATTTTCAAAAAGTTGACGGTTTTCATGGATTAACTTTTCGTTTTCTTTCCTGATTCGTTCTATGTCAATTTTATCATTGTCAATTTTCTCAGTTAATTCATTAATTCGATCATTTGAAGCTTTTATCAGTTTATCACGACTTAAGATTTGATTTTCAACTTCTCTGACTCTTTTTGTTAGTTCTCCAGTCTTTTTACCACTGAGGTAATTAAGTGTACTACAAACCTTGCATTCTTTCATGCAATTTTTGCAGTCACTCTCAATTTTGGATTTCTTACCTGACTCGTTGGTTGAATCATTAGAACTGACCTTGCTTTTAGACTCAGTTCCAGACTCAGAAACTACCTCTAATTCTTTCGCTGCGAGCACTTTGTCAGCCATTTTCTTCAAGTTATCTGCAGTGAACCCTTTGGTCGTGTCAATAATCCCATCATCGACCTTTTTTGACTGTAGCTCCTTTTCTTTTTCTTTGACTTCAGCTTCTTTTGACCACCACATTCTTTGCCTTTCCTCTTCTGCTATCTGCTCTATGAGGGTTTCAACACTGATTGATGATGGTTCAACAACTATATTCCCTTTAGGATCCAAATAGCATTCCCGAGTTGCATCCCATCTTTTTGCACTCTTTGCCTCTTTCCATGTTCGATAAATTTTATCTTTCATGTTTTGGGCTAACATCTTCCTGTTGACATATTTTTCTTCTTCTGTTCTGGTATCCTTAAAAGGAACAATCTTTGCCATGAATGCAAAACCCACAGCATCTTCTTCTGGTAGTACATCACTCCAGTCATATCCCTCATCATCCTGCATAACGGCTAATGCTCTCGACTTTTCTTTGGGAGCATCTTCTAACTGCTTCATTCTTGGCGATTCTGCTTTGTTTTGATGATAGATAGCCCTTTTATAATAGTCCTCATGGAAAGGATTGGTAGTTTCATCAGCAGGTGCATTTCGACATTCTCGTTTAAAATGCCCCTTTTGTTTGCATTTAAAACATGTAACTTTTGATTTGTCGAACCCTAATTTAGTTGATGGTCCACCAGTGGAGTATCTGCCTGTTATCTCCATGAACCTCTGAGCCCTCCTGACTGCACTCGCCATACACCATCTAATATCGATCAACTCCATCTCTTCAGGGTCGATTTGATCATAATCTTCCTTGGTGAGATTGGTGTTTCTGATCTTTCCAGCAACAAGGCTCTCGTATGATTCTAAGACAGATGCCAAAAACACCATTTGCTGCTTGGCGGATTCTTCGCTGAAGTTTTGTGCATTTTTGAGGTCTACAGCAATATTGCACTGGAATAAGTTTTTCGGAACAGATTGTTGTTGATGTTGACTTAGAGTTGATGAAGATGATCCTCCATGATATCCGCTGCTTGGAGCAGGACTGCTATTTTGATTCTCTTGATTTGGCACACTTGGTTTTTCTGCTGAGAACGCAGTCTTTGGTGATACTGTTTTTGGAATCATACTTCCTCGATAATACAAATCAACATTCTGCTGATACTGAGTACTGTTGAATTTGTTTGTCTTCCTGATTTCTAACTCATGACTTTCAAGCCTCTCGATCAGAAAATCAACTGTCAAATCCTTCTTCTCCACAGTGTTTTTCAGCAATAGAGCAAAGTACAACCAATCTTTTTCATCAGGTAGTGAATCCATCAGCTTATCAACTAATTCTTCTTCTGTGAATGTAAACCCATGCCTAGTCAGCTCGATCTTCAAATGATAAAACCTTTCTATCATCTTTGAAACCAATTCATTTTTCATACATCCAAATAAATCGAATTCTTTTTTCAACAATTTTTTCTTGTTTCTAACAATTTCTGCTCCACCCACGCACTTTTTCTCTAATTTTGCCCATAAATCTTTGGAATCTTTGTAATCGATTAGAGATATGATATCATCCCTTACTGACTGATGTAGCAATGCGATACATTTTTGCTCAGCGATAAAATTTTCTTGTTCATTTTCAACTAAGTTCTCATAGTCACTTCTACCAATGTTAAACCCGCTCTTCAAGCATTTCCAGCTCTGGTAGGCGAAAGCCTTTAACCAGTCTTCAAACCTTCCTGCCCACCTACTGTATTCCTCGATAGCCATTAGCTTGGGTGGTTTGTTGTATATGCCATATGCATTATCCACTCTCAATGAGTCGATAATGGCTTTCTTTGGATTCGGATTAGGAGCAATAGTGTTTGTGCTGCTTGATGTAGCGTCTCCAGTGTTGCTGGTATAAGCAAAGCTGTCACTGAAAGGATTGAGAAAATCGTCTCCCATTTTTAGAGTACCTGAGACAATTTCAAATATTTAGACAAATTTTCACAATTTTCAAAGATTTCAAACAAAAGCACCTGGATCGGATTAGTGATCCGGTTGAGTGACACAATAAACAACTGTACTGTTTAAGAAAAGGCTATCCGACCGGATGGTGATCCGCTCGGATGGTTGTTCGTTCGAGTGACACACTTAAGCTTGAAAAGTTTGACTTTCAACCTTTCACCACTCGGATAAGTCATCCGACCGGATGACAGGTTAAAATTATTTTTTTTAATTGAAAACAAGAACTTCCAAATCCTATCCGATCGGATTGCTTGTCCAACCGGGTGGGATGATGACGTATGCAAATAATCTTGAACAATCAAGATCACACCACTCAGATGGTTATCTGAGCGAGTAGCACTAATGATGTCAGCAAACAACTAATCAAGAACTGTCTAGTCCAATCCGTTTGGACAACTGTCCGAGCGAGTGGATGACGTCAGCAAACATGAACAGTTCAACATGGTTTTTGACGAATTTGATCTAGTTTTTGATTGAATTTGATTATGAAACTTGGTAGGATTATACTTTGAATGATTGCGAATCAATTGTTATCAGTTTTTATCAAATTTTAACCATAGATTCACGTCCAATTTTATGTTTTTTTTTATTTTATGGTGACAAACTGAAAAATAATGTAAGAAATGAGTAGAAAGTGAGAAAATATGTTAAATTTCTGGTGAAATTTGACTCTGATCAGCAAGAAAAGCTCGAATTCTGGTGAATTCGTTGTCGTAGATCTAGATTCAGCTCCCTGGATGCTCTGATACCACTTGTTAGGTCCTATTTGTACCGGATCTGATTGATGCAAACGTAGATGAACCGATCTTGAACAAAGTGCGGAATCCTTTGATTAAGTCATAGAAATATAACACGCAATTCAACGTTTAAGCATTGTCTGAATCTTTCTATTATGATATTGTGAAAGTACAAGAGCCAGAAGAAAGTCAGACGATGACAGAGTACACAAAGGTATCAGCAGATGTCAAAAGTCCTAAATGAGATACCCGGACGGGGTATTTATAGGCAACTCAAGAACATGGTTAGTGTTGTCCGCTCGGATGACATGCTATCCGATCGGATGAGCTATCCGGTCGGATGAGTGCTATCCGATCGGATGACCTATCCAATCGGATGACACTGGTCAAGAAAAGTCAACACTTTACAAAATAGTCCCATTTCCTGAGTTGTCGCTCTATCTATCACACATACATTACATAAAAGATTACAAAGGACAAAAATATACAAAACATGACTAAATGCTGATGGAAGCTACAGGCGTATACACTAACAATCTTTCTCTACATCTCCAAAACCCACCATTTTCAAAACCCACCATCTTCGACCTTTCCTTCAATTTCTCTCTCTAGAATTACTACATTATAGTGCGATTTCTTTATCAATGAATGGTTTGAACACTTGATCAACGTGTTCTTCAATTTCTTTGAAGAAACCCAACTTATTTTTATGAAATTTCTCATTTATTTTCAATTTAATATAATACGATGGAACATGAGAAATTGATTTAAGCAGGTACTTCTGTTGGGATTGAACCCTACCAAAGGAACAGATAATTAAAGCCAAAACTGGATCAGAGCAGTGGATCCAGAATAAGCAGATGTTATGCATACAAGTCTCTCCCCTTGAAAGTGGTTTCAACATCTGCTGACCTCCTATCTACTGATCGTACAACTGCTGACCTATAAACTGCTGATCAAGTAAAAGACTGATGGAAGACCAAAGCTCTGCTGTTCAATCTACTGCCTTGAGTCAAGCTCCGCTGATCATGACAAGTACTGCTGGGTTCACATCAGTGGAAGGATGCAGGAGTAGTTTAGATGTCTTAATGTAATGAAATATAATAGCAGTAGTTAGCATAGCATAGGTTGTATAGATCAGAGGTTAGAGTTTGTTAGGAGGTTAGATGTCACTTTCATGGTGACGTCAGCTTAGATGCTTCAGTGGTTTGCTCGTACCTATAAATAGAACAGTGCTCTGTAATGTTCTATTAGCTCTTTGAAAAATCTTCTTCCTGCACGAACAAACACTGTGAGCTCAGGCTGAGGGGGAGTTTGTGTTCATACATTGCATTGTAATTGTTATTGAAATAAATTCAATCTTTCGGTTCTTTGTGGAAAATGTTTGATTAAAGCAATTCTCCCGTTTGATTGTGTGCAAAGTTTGTTTCCATCTTAATTCCGCTGCACAACTCATCCATCTTCATCTTAATTCAAACGTAAAAACACAATCAAAACCAAACTCTGATCCTAACAATTGGTATCAGAGCTTGGACAGTCAAATTTGATTTAACAATCATTTTGACGTAAATAGTTCAGCTCATAAAAGTTGATACTGATAGTTTGTTCGTTTGTTTTGAAAAACAGAGAAAGGTTTAATCACCACCAAAGTTAATTAATCAGTGCCTGTAAAACATCCAGGATGACGTCACAATCACAAGATGATAAGAATAACATTGGCTCGCTTTTCAAACCACCTATGCTTAAACGTAATGAATACAACATCTGGGAGAGAAGGATGGGTCACATCCTTGCTCAACAGAACACTGGATGTTGGAGGTCTGTTGTTTTTGGTCCCCATGTTCCTATGGTGCCAAGTGCTGAGGATGCAAAGAAGTTCGTTCCTAAACCAACTGAAAACTATACTGAAACTGATTTTCAAAAGTTCGAACTCGATGCCAAAGCATTTAGCATCATAGGATCTGCATTACCCAATGCAATCTATGCTGGACTGTTACATTGTAACAGTGCCAAAGAGCTATGGGATGCACTGAAGGAACAGATTGGGGGAACAGAAGAAGTCATTGAAAACAATAGGGAAATTCTGAATCAGCAGTATGAAACATTTTGTCACATCAAGGGTGAATCACTGACTCAGCAATTTGAGCGATTCAGTTGTCTCATTAGTGAACTAAGGCTTGTTAAAGTACCATTTCCAAATTCAACTCAAAATAGCAGGTTCCTTAGGTCACTACCAGAAAAATGGGATACCATAGCTTTTGTCACTAGAAACTCTGCTGAGTTCAAAGATCTGACCCTGACCCAACTTCATGGTAGACTCCTGACCTATGAAAGGGAGTTGAACCAGAAAAAGAAGTTGCAAGAGTCTGGAAAAGTTGTTGATGATTATTCATTCGGTAGCACAACTCTTTTTGGTCAGGAAGAATTTGGTAGCAGTGGTAAGGATCAGGGTTATGATCACTTCATTGATATAACTGCTGGTGGAAATTTTAACAACCCTGATCCTCACTCTGCAAATTATGCTTTTACTGCAAATTGTGAAAACCAAATGTCAGATAATTTGTGCTTTGAACTCAATGATTTGCAACACTTTGATCCCACTGACTTAGAAGATATGGACATTTTGCATCAATTGGCTTTGCTTAGTGTAAGAACAAGCAAATTCTACAAAAGAACAGGGAGAAAATTCCCAGGGTTACATGGGAATTTAAGGGTGGGGTTGGATAAATCAAAAATCAAGTGGTACAAGGGCAATGGGCTAGGTTATTTTGCTAGGGAATGCAGGAGTCAAACTACTGGTCCTATAATCACTCATCCCAGCTCAAACCCTAGACCACAAAATCAAAGCACTGTTCACTATACCCAATATACCCCTACAACCCATGTTAACACTGCTCACTATGCTGCAGCCCCTGTCCCTCAGGCACAAGTGCAACCTGTTGCACCTCAAACAACTGCTCCAGCAGTGGTACAACCAGATCAGCAAAGCTTTTTCACTCAAGGCTTTGTTGACTGGAGCAGCATGCCTGATGAGCTTGGTGATGAAAACTTTGCACTCTATGCTTTTAATGAACCTTCTAATGATGAATTTTGTTTGATGGCATTAGAGTCAATACCAGAGGGGATAGAAACTGAAGGTGAACAACTAAATGCTAAAACAGTGGATGAGGTGACTGAAGCAGTGGTTACTGCAGTTGCTGGTGAACTGCTGCTGGGAGAAAATTCAGAAACCCTAATTGAACCACTGACAGACCCCTGGTCCAAAGAAGACAAGGAAGAATAGGAAGAAAAGAGAGCAGGTGAGAAAGAAGTAAGAGCTGATGATGAAGAAAATCATCAATGTGATTGTGCCATGATGGCTGCTGCCAAGGTATCACCTCAAATTCTTGAAAAACTGTGCTCAGACAAGTGCATTATTGCATTTGCTAACATCAAAGAGGTAAATGAAAACCTTAGGGATAAAATCTTAACTGATGTAGTCAAATTTGAAAAGTCATTAAAAGAGCTTAGAAACAAATTGGTTGAAAAAGATAAAGAGATCAGCAGTCTCAAAGAAGAACAAAGCATAACCAAAACTCAACTCCAAACTATGGTAGAAAAATACCAAGTTTGCAAAAAGGAGTTAGAGTCCACCCAATCACATGTGAGAGATGGGTGGAATCTTGTAAAGGGTATGAGGTTATGCTTGAGAAACAACTTGAAAGCAATGTCAAGTTTGGTGTAGGATATAGAAAATATGATGATCTTGTAAACACTGCTGGTAAATAAGCTGGTTCATCTGAAATTAAACCAACAAACAAGAATGACCAAGAAGTGAAAATCACTGATAAACTTGGTAACAAAATCACACTTGAGAGACCAGTGGGATCCTCTACTTTTGAGGAAATTGAGAAATACCAATTTAAACCCACATGGTCTGATGAGTGTGACATTCTTGAAAATTTCAAGCCCATGGACTTTTCAACCACTGATGGTGTTAAAGCTCCAAAAGCAAAAGTCATTCCTCTTAAGGACATCCCAACAGAGGTTAAAAACTCTGTTGCAAAGGAGTCTGAAAGGACAAAGAAGAGAGAAAAGGTCAATAACTTGTTTTGTGAAAAGAGAAACCATCTAACAAAAGACTGTTTTCATCTAAAAGCATATGATCTAAACAAAACAAGTGTCATTGTTCCTGCTGAAAGCTGCACCATCTGTGATAAAACAAACCACAAAACTCAAGCATGTGTGTATCTCAAAAACTTTGATGTGAAAAAGAATGAATACACTGCTAAAACATCCTTGAGTCCATCAACATCATCTGTCAAATTCACCAAAAACGAACCACTGTTTGTGCCAGTTCAAACAGCTGTCACAAAGCAGCTGAACCAAACATCTGTCAGAAGAGATGTTCAGGTTACTGATGCACCCCCTACCAATCAATACAGAAGAGGTAAGGGACAACAATCTTACCAAAGGATTCCACACGTTTATGAGACCTACAAAAGGCCCTCTAAACCTAAAGTGAACAGGCATCCTTTTGGGTATCAACATGTGATTGGGCAGAACCCACAACAGTGGTTAGAAAGAAACAGTCCTAAAACTGTCCAAACCCCTGACCTAACCACTGTCCATCAATATGCATCCATCCCAGACACTGTTGAGACCCCATCCAAAGCCTTATTGGCTTTGGAAACCCTGTTGAACTAATCCTTTTACCTCATGTGCAGGGAGCTTCTGCATGCTTAGATAGCCTTTGGTATGTAGATAGTGGAGGCTCCAGGCACATGACAGGATGTAAAGCCCTACTCAAAGATTTCAAAATCCAAGGAGGGGGTGATATATCCTTTGGGAATAATAGTAAAGGGAAAATTCTGGGGTCTGGTACAATGCAGTCTGGAAATGTAAAATTTGAAAATGTCAATCTGATAGACAATCTAAAATTCAACCTCCTGAGTGTTTCACAAATGAGTGATAAGGGGTATGGGTCATTCTTCACAAAGGAGTGTTGTAGGATTGTTGGACCAGAAATGGTTGAAAAGATTGAAGCAGTAATAAAAACTGGAAAAACAAATCTTGTTGCTCAAAGAAGTGGCAATGTTTATGTTGTTGATATGTCAAAAGAGTGTCCCAGAGCTGATGCCTGTCTGTTCTCAGCTGCCTCTAACAAAGAGACAGAACTTTGGCACAGGAGATTGGGGCACACAAATCTCAAGACAATCACTGAAATTTCAAAAAATGGCCTTGTAAGAGGATTGCCAGAAAAGTTGTTTTCATGTCCTGAGCACTGTGTTTCCTGTTTAAAAGGAAAACAACATAAAAGCTCTTTTAAGTCCATTGAAGAGTCCAAAACCACCTAGTGTTGCAAATACTGCACATGGATTTGTTTGGCCCAGTTCAAGTCATGAGTCTCAAGAAAAAGAGATATTGTTTGGTTATTATTAATGACTTCTCTAGGTCTACATGGACTTTCTTTTTACACTCTAAAGATGAGACTGCAGGCATTTTGCAAGACTTTATGACACAGGTTGAAAAGCAATTTGACCTTCCAGTAAAAGTCTTCAGGAATGACAATGGCACATAATTAAAAAATAAGGAGTTAGATGCCTTCTGTGTGAAGAAAGGGATTGTAAGGCAGTACAGCATCCCTAGAACACCAGAGCAAAATGGGGTAGTTGAAAGAAAAAACAGAACTTTGATTGAGGCTGCCAGAACCATGCTTGCTGATTCAGGTTTGCCATTAACTTTTTGGGCAGAGGCAGTAAACACTGCTTGGTATGTCCAAAACAGAGTTTTAATAAACCCCAGGCACAAAAAGACTGCTTATGAAATTCTGTATAAAATCAAACCACTGATCTCATACTTTAAAATATTTGGCTGCCCATGCTTTATTTTGAATTTGAAAGATTCTATCTCAAAATTTGCAGCCAAATTAGATTGTGGTTATCATCTGGGATACTCAACCACTGCCAAGGCCTACAAAGTGTTTAACACACGGACCAAAGCAGTGGAGGAGACCTTAAATGTAAAGTTCAATGAACTTTCATCAATGAAAATCCCAGCAAATCCTGCAGATTTGTTTGATCTTGATAAATTTACTTTTGAAAACACTGCTGTCAAGACTAACAGTGCAGGTCCATCAGAGGATTCAACACCTATGGGTATGAAATCATCATTCCTCAACAAAAGTCTGCCACAATGGGAAAAGCATCAGTTGTACAAAACAGCTGTCAAAGCTAAACTACTGCTACCTCAACACTTGTTCACCAAAGTAGCCCATCAACCACTGCTTCCAATTCATCAAACACTGCTGACAAAAGTCCCCAAACAGTGGATAAAAGTCAGCATGTGTCCACACCATTACCTCCTATTCCACCACCTTTTGAAGCCACTGCTGGATCCACAAAGTCACCAGCAGTGGTTAGCTCAGATGATACACATTTGCAGCCTTCACCAGCAAATGCCATCATACCATACCAAGGAGATTTAATCTTCTTGAGATCTCATCCACCTGATCAAATCATTGGCAACATCAATGAAGGGGTGCTCACAAGAAGCCAAACCCAAAACATTTGTCTTTTTGCTGGTTTTCTATCACTCCATCAGTCAGTCAAGTACCAAGAGGCACTGAAAGACAACAGCTGGGTAGAAGCCATGCAAGAAGATCTCCAACAGTTTAAAAGACAACAAGTATGGGAGCTTATACCACTGCCAAAAGATGTAAGTCCCATCGGCACAAAGTGGGTCCTCAAAAACAAAACTGATGAAAGGGGCATTGTTGTCAAGAATAAATCCAGGCTTGTGGTTCAAGGTTACAGACAGGAAGAGGGGATTGATTATGATGAAACATTCGCCCCTGTAGCAAGATTGGAAGCTATTAGACTATTCCTGGCCTTTGCTATCAACCACAACATGAAGGTGTTTCAAATGGATATCAAAAGTGCTTTCCTCTATGGTACAATTCAAGAAGAGGTGTATGTCTGTCAACCTCCAAGTTTTGAGGATCCATTTTATCCAGATCATGTCTACAGGCTAAACAAAGCCTTGTATGGCCTGAAACAAGCACCTAGAGCCTGGTATGAAATTCTTTCCACCTTTCTACTCTCAAATGGTTTCAAAAGAGGTACCATTGATAAAACACTGTTTTTAAAATGGAGAGGAAGGGATTTAATGATTGTCCAAATTTATGTGGATGACATTATTTTTGGAAGCACATGTCATAAAATGTGTGAAGAGTTTAGGCAACTCATGACAGCTGAGTTTGAAATGAGTGCAATGGGTGAGCTGCAATGCTTTCTTGGTCTCCAAGTTCAGCAAATGCAAAATGGAACTTTCATTCATCAAAGCAAATATGCTAAAGAACTTTTAAACAAATTTGATATGAATGATTGTAAACCATGCAGCACACCCATGGCAACCAATAAGCTAGTCATGTCTGATGAAAAGGATGAGCTGATTGACCAAACTCTTTATAGAAGCATGATTGGGTCTTTATTGTACCTAACTGCATCTAGGCCAGACATCATGTTTGCAACATGTGTCTGTGCAAGAAGTCAATCAGCTCCCAGAAAATCAAACCTCATTGCTGTAAAAAGGATCTTCAGATACATAAAAGGTGCTCCCACACTTGGTATCTGGTATCCAGCTAATGGGAATATCAAGCTTTCAGGATTTTCAGACAGTGACTTTGCTGGCTGTAACACCACAAGGAAGTCCACATCAGGAGGGTGCCAGTTTCTAGGTGATTGCTTAGTTTCATGGCAAAGCAAAAAGCAAGCAGCTGTTTCAACATCCACTGCTGAAGCTGAATACATTGCTGCTGCAAGCTGTACAGCCCAACTCCTATGGCTTCAAAATCAGTTGCTGGATTTTGGTATCACTGCCTTAAAGACCCCACTCATGTTGGATAGCCAGGCAGCAGAAAATATCATCAAAAATCCAGTTTCCCACTCAACCACCAAACACATCGACATCTGACATCACTTTATGAGGGATTGCTATGAAAAAGGTTTGATTTCTCTGCATGATGTTCCAACTAAAGACCAGCTGGCAGATGTGCTCACAAAAGCTTTAGATACATCTACCTTTGAAAGCTTGGTCTCTAGGATTGGCATGCTAAACATGGAACAACAAGCAAAATCTTGTTTTTCTATGAATAAAAGCATTAAAATGTTTTCAAAAAATCAAAAATCCATCCTTAAAAATAGCTAAAAATGAAGTTTTCATTAAAATCCTTAAAAGTCTGCCATAACCACTAGTTGTTCAAAAGTCTGCTCTACTTCAAAGTCTGTCCACTGCTGAAAGCCATCCTCTGTTCTCTCATTTCCTTGATAAACACTGTTGTTCAAAAGCAGTGTCTTATCCACTGATATGCTATCCACTGATAGTGAAAATCATCCACTGCTTTCATTTGTTACCGTTGTAACCACTGCCTTCATCAGTATCTTTCATAAAAGTACTGTCCTTCATTTCATCAGAGGTTGGCATGTGGACAGTACATAGTGGTCAGACCTTTTGTAACCGCTGCCACGTCAGCATTCACTTTTTCCCTATAAAACCCCCATTCAAAACCCAAAACAGGGTTTTACTATCGAATTGAATTCTTAAAAATTCTATTCTCAAAGCAGTTTTTCTTCAAATTCCTTCACAACCTTCTTCGATCATCATCTCCAAAATGACAAAATCGAAGTAATCTGCAAAACCCACTTCCAAATCATCATCAAAAGAAGCCTCTCAAAAGGCAAAATCCACTGAAATTCCACACAAACCATCTCACAACCTTCTGGGTCTTCTCACAAAACCCGGCACCACTAATATCTTAGACTCCATCCTTGATATCATATCTGCATCAAAGTACAAAACTTTGTTAACAGCAGATGCACCAATTTACTTGGCAACCCAAAGAGAGTTCTGGAAGAATGTAACCATTGACAAACAAGGTGAAACTGTCATAGCCATTAACTCTTCTCTAAAGGGTAAAGCTGTCAAGATTACACCATAATCCATCTCGGAGGTCTTTCAACTCGACGACCAGGAAGGTAAAACTTCTTTTCCCAAAAACGAGTTAAAAAATGATTTTTTGGAAAGAGGGTATAATGCAGAAGTAAAAAAGGACACCTTACAAAAAGGTTTCTTCCCTTCTGCAACAAGATTTTTATTTCATACCCTCCTAATGTGTGTGTCAAACAAAACAACTGCTTTCAATGAAATACCATTAAAAATTCAAAACCTGGGATTTGCTATTCTTCAAGGAGCAAACTTTAATTATTCTCGGGAAATTTTTAATGATCTTGTTAAAAATGTTGAAACAAAGGCATTCTTACTATTTCCAAGATTTCTAAGTTATTATTTTGAAAAGAAACTTGGTAAGAATGATCCTTCTGCAATAAAACAAGGTGAATCTTTTCAAATGCACAGCTTAACGGCTGAAACTTTTACAAGAATGTCAACACCTTGCAAAACACAAGCAGAGGTACCTGAGCAGAATTTAGCAGCTACCACTGCTCCTTAGATATCTGCTGCTGAGCCCACTGCTCAAGGTGATCAAAGTAGCAAAACAACTGATTTGAAACCCACACCTTTAATCACCAAAAAGCCAAACAAAAAGAAAACTCAAAAACCCCCCAAACCTATCAAAAAGGCAACTCTGGAGGATGAGATACCAGAGAAACTGCCTGTGACAAAACAAAAGTCACAAGAAACCACTGCTGCTACTTCCTCACAGCAGTTGGTACAAATATCTCAACCCATAACCGAAATTCCTCCTGTTTCTTCTCAAAAAGAACAGGTTGTACACATAGGGACTCCACACTATGATGCTCTGGGATCACTCGCTTCCATCATCCACAGCCCAATACCCGGGGCAAATTCTCTTTCTACACCAAACCTCACATCCACAATTCCCCCACCAACTAAACTTTTGTTGGATGCAATTGATTTGAACCAGACATAAACCAGTCTTTCTCAATCACCAATCAATGAGAACATGCCTCAACAAATGACTGGGTCTGATGTATCAATCTTTGCTAACCCACCAACAAAACCTGAGGAGGTTACGCCCCTTGAGTTACAAGTAACTCTTGGTGGTAATCCAAGTGAAGCAGCCACTACAAATGTTGAACCCACTGGTTTACATTTGGACAGTGGTTACATCAATAAGACTTCCTTGGAGGCAATTCCTTCCATAGCACCTCTTAAATCCACCAGTGGATTTGTTTTGACCACTGGCAACATCAAAAGGTTGTCAAGTGTTGAAGGAAGAAGACCCCAGTACCAAGAAAAAGGGGCATCAGTGGTTAATGTTTGGGGTACATTCCCTACCTCAACCACTGATAAAACCACTGCTAGTGGGAAATCAGATGATCCCACTAAATTGGGTGATGGTTTAAAGTATCTTGAATTGACGGAACGTGTTGAAAAGCTGGATACTTCGGTTGCAGAAATCAAAGAAATGTTGCAGCAGTTGTTGAAAGTACAAAAGGTGCAATCCACTGTTGTTCCACCTCAAGCACCTGCTCCACCACAAGCACCTGCTGCAAATGAGCTCTGGAATCTATTTCAACCTTTTCTCCAACAACAAAAACAAATGGCTGATCAGCAACATGCAATACATGTACAAGAGCTGAGAAACACAATGGAGTTTAGGTTCAAGAACACTCAAGCAGACATCAAGGCTCTCAAGGCCCAAATACTTAAAACCACTGGCACTGCTCCTCCAACTGTTCTCTTTATTGATCAATTAACCCCAGATAATGCCAAAAAGGGGGAGAAAATTCAGGAGTGGAAGAAGAAGGGAATAGATGATGGTCTTTACATTGAACCAGAAAGGGATGCTATGACCAGAAAAATTCCCCTGCCAGATGGTAGCAAAAAGGTTGATGTTACCCAAAATGCACTTGATGAAGCTATAGCAAGTGTAAAAAGGGACAGAGAGGCAAAGGATATGTCAAGATAGAATGAGGAGAAAAAAGCTTACATGGAGCTGAATGCGTAGGGTTGTTCTGTGCCAAAGGATGTTAAAAATCCAGTGCCAAAAAGAAATCTCACTAGAAAAGTGAGGGAACCCAAGTCCACACCATCCAGACTCATAAAGCATACTCCAAAACCACCATCCAAAAGCCCCCAACATCAAACCTCCACCCAAACAGTTGTTGTAACTCCTGCTGTATCAACATCTGCTGGTACTTCAGTTGTTTCAACATCTGCCATCACTTCAACACACACCACTTCAACACACACCACAACCACTGTCTTACCACCACCACCACCATCACCAACAAAAACAACCTCACCACCATCTCCTCCTGCCAAAAAGCAGAAGACAACAGATGTTACAGCATCTGTTGTAATGACAACAGTGGTTGAAACACCAGTTGTTTAAACAACTGTTAGTCAATCACAAATCACTGCCACTCAAATCACCACCACTGATCCACCCAAAACATCATCTGCCTCTCCTAAAATAAAAAGGAGAAGGATTTTCATACCATATGATGATTCACCATCACCACCACCAACATCTTCAAAATCTCTATCACTTGTTACAATACCCAAACCTGTCCCTCTCTCATCAGCTCAAATTTAAAAGCCCTTACCTCCTGCAGGTGTTCAATTCCCTCTTAAACCTATAACAATCAGAGAAGAAATAAAATCTTTCTACTATGAGGATGACCCTGCTAAAAGGAAGTTGCCATCTGTTGAAGGATATCCCAGGCCTAACAATATTGAAGAATATTTGAAAATCAAGGCTAAGCAAGCAGAGGATATCTCAAAAAGAAATACACATGGGAATTCTGATAGAGAAATTCAGCAGAATTGTAGGATCGATACTGACGATCAAGTGAGTCAATCAGAACCAAAATACCACTATTTATGTGGCGGAAACACACAAACAGTTTGAATCAAAGAGAATGGAATAGAAAACAGAAGAATATCACTTGAAACACTGTTTCTCATTAATAGATCTCAGAAAAATCCGGCAGCATAATAGTTACAACTTCAAGGATCAGTACCAAATGAGAAACCAAACACTACTATATATAGGGGCCCTAATTCTGCTCCTAATGACACCTTGTCATTTCGGGCGGAATCACAAGCTTCTGATTTCGCTCCAAATGACAAAGTGTCATTAGGAGCGGAATCACAACATAATAACATAACATTTACATAACAGCCCCTATACATTACATACTTGACATAATTGACCCCTAGACCCTATACAAGCTTGACTAAGACTAAGACGTAGGCTTTAGACATTCATGCACTAACAAACTCCCCCTTGGATACAGCCGGAGTCTTCAGTCTTGGTCTTCACAGGGACATGAACTTTTCTTCTCTTGGCTTAGGCTTCTTTGACAGTAACTTCCTAAGCTTCTCATTCTCATCGACTCTCTTCTTTTCCTCAGCAGCCATTCTCTGATTTAATGTGTACCTCATGATCTTATCTTTCTCTTCTTGCTCCTTCCGAGCTTTCTCAGCTTTCAATCTTTCCTCTTCCTCAATCTTTCGCCATTTGGAATTCCATTTATTTTCAGAATTTATACCTTTCTGAAAACAAACAGATACTACACGTTGAAACTGCATGGCTTGTTCTTTATCTTCAGGCTTAAACCAGATCTTGTTAATGAATAGACATTCAATATCCTTTGCAGAGCAATTCATCAGCCATAGAGGATCATATACATAGATATTTCTTATCTCACTTCTAGCTCGGTATGTAATAATAGCTTCAGTCGACACACAACTGTACACCCATCCCATAAAACCTTTGTAAAACTCTTGCTCCATCTTTGGTACTGGAACATTCTTCATCACTTTCGGCTTCTTTACATGTAAAATCGTTTCTTCAATCCCAGTAGCTGGATCTACCCTTTTCACCTTTTTAGGGTAGTGCGGCTTCCAAATCCTAAAGCTCTTCAGAGATTCAAACTTCATCAAACCCCACATTCGTAAATCATTCTTTCTCACTGGATAGGCCAACGTTCTGACTTAAGCAAGTTCTTCTACATCCCACCAGGGTAATGACATAATATCATATAAAAGTTCAAAGTACTGAACTCCATACTCTCTTCGAATTGCATACACATTCACTTGGGGTAAGAATCCCCAGCTAATGATATCTCCAAGTGAAACTTTACTATCTCTCTTGTAAAACTTCAATGGCCTCTTGAACTTTCTTTCATTGCTCTGTCTGAACCATTTCTTACGTTCTTCTTTTAGAGGATCTTTTGTTGTGCCATCAAAGTTTTTGTCTTTGAGTAATTCATCCACTTTACGCCTCAATTCATCTCTATTCTCTTCAGTAAATAACTCCATCAGAGTTGGAAATTATGAAGTATCAACATTAACATTATCTTCATCTGTATAGTCTTCTACTTCAACACGATCATAGAGATCTGCATCTTCCACATACTTATACTGATATTCAACCTCTTGATTCACGTCAAACGCATTCAACTCCTTTTCAAAATCAAATTTGAAATTAGGATCATCAGTACGCGTCACCTCTTTAATGTCATCCAACGTATATGTATGTCTGATCTCCCCCTCTTCAACTTCAGGTTCGATATGCAAGATCATCTTTTCAACAGCTTCAACATTTTGATTACCAACAGTCTCCCCTCTCCAGTTACATCCTCTGTCTCTTCATTCACTGCATCATTCATCAGATCATCCACATTTTGTTCTTTAGACGTTTCAGTAACTGGAATCCCTGTTGCACCTTGATCATCATCATTGTCATCATCACTTGTAGTACTTGCAGAAAATACTTTCTCATCGTCATCATCTTTATAATCAACTTCTGCATCATCATCATCATCATCATCATCATCATCATCTTCATCATCATTATCATCATCCTCATCATCATTATCATCATCCTCATCATCAGCAATAAGAGCATGTTCTAATAATACTTCATCATCAAAAACAACACGAACTGTAGAAAGAGGAACAGGTTTCTCATAAACAGGTTCAGGAGCAGTTGATAACACAAGTGTTCTTTCTTCAGATTCAATCTCTGCTTGATTCTGAGCTCTGACTTCCTCCCGTACAACCTCATCAAATTTCTGCTCTAAAGGCATACCAACCACATTCTCTAATACTTTCTTCGACATATAATTTTCATGCTCATTTTGAGCCTTGATTGCTTCCAACTCTTTATTCTAGTGCTTGAAGTACTCATTTTGTTGATCTTTTCGATTTTTCTCTTCCATCAGCTCTACAATCTGAACTTTCATAACATCTATCTCTGCTTCATCTGCTTCAATCTTTTTCAGCAAAGTAACATTCTCAGCTTCCACAATTTTAACACGTTTAACCAACCTCTTGTTCTCAGCCATTACTGCTTCAACTTTATCATCAACACTCTTTACTTGTGCAGTATTTGCAAAGTCAAAATCTCCAACATCTTCAGACTAATATTTATGTTCGAAGGAATCGGTGGAAAACCTTTGGATCCCGAAGAACCTGGAGTGGTTTGAATAATAGGTTGTGAAGGCGGTGGTGTTTGGAAAATTTGGTGTGAAGTAAGTAAGGTTTGTTGTTGTGGTGGTGGTGAAAGATGTAGTGATGATTGATGGATTGGTGGTGTGGATTGGCTTGGTGGAGTTGGTTGTTTTGAAGGTGATTGTTGTTGTGAAGATGTTTGATGTAGTAGTGATTGTATTGGTGATTGATGTGGTGTAGGTTCAGGTGATGGTGTTGATGGTTTACTTGGTTCTTTGGACGATATCTTTTTTAGAACAATCTTTGGCTTTGTAATTTTTGGAGTAACTTTTTTTATTTTCGGAGACACAATCTTTTTCTTTGCTCCTGCTTTCTTTCTACTTCCCGAAGGAGATGATTGAGATCCAGAAACATGTTGTGGTGATGGGACATATGGAGCATCCTCCTTTTCCTGCCTCTTTCTCTTCCTCAACACTTTCTCTTTAGCAGTCTCTTCTTGAATTCTTTTCAAACGTTCTGTTTCATCTATCTCATCTTCAGAAGAACTTGAAGAACTTGTAGAACTCTTATCAACGTCATCTCCTTCTACATCATCAATTACTTTCTCTTTTTCAACTTCTATGTTGGATGCTTGATCTAAATCTAAATCATCAATGTTTATCATCACATCATCAATATCAACATTCTGATTTTCTTCAGCAGTTACAACTGGCTCTTCAACCTCAGGCTCATCAATCAATAACGTTTTAGCCAGTTTCTTTTGTTTCTTCTTTGGCTGTGAAGTTGATCCCTCACCCTCCTGTGCTTTAGGAGTGATCTTTTTGCCTCTTCTTCTCGTTTCTTTGACAAACCAGTCATTTCGGGTGGTTTTGAACTCTTCAAGAGCCTTTAGCTTATCAACATAAGCTGCTTCCTTCATTTCTTTTTCATTTCTCCAGTTTTGGTGATTTACTGGATCAGGATCAACGTAGTTCACATCTTTGATATATCCGACTAATTCAGCAACTATTTTTGGTTCAGGATGGTTTGGATGATATCTAGCAAGCTGCTTGAGAGATTCGTTGCTCATGTGTGACTGAACTAACAAATCATTCTTCAAATCACGTTCAATCTCTGGATATGCATGATCAATAAGCATCTGCACAAATCTTGGATACGTCTAAGTCTTACTCTTTGTTATGATATTCTCGACCATGTAGTGAAAAACAATATGCGAGAAGTTATACTTTTTGTTCGAAACCATTGCAGTGACTATGTTCATCTGGTAATCACGCATGGCATCGTACCCTCCCTTGGTATGACTAAGTGACATTAATACACAATGAATAATAAACTTGTAAGGTTTCTGAAACTTTGATTTCAAGTAATTTCCAACATTTAGTGAACCAACATATCCCATCCTGAGCATACACCCCTTTACCATTCCTTCTGGAAATCTTGTTGGCAAGTTTTCGTCATCAGGAAAGTTCAAAACTTCACGAACCAGCGCCTCAGTAACAACAATTGTTTTCTTTTCATTTTGTAGCTTCACAACTGATTGAATCACTTTGTTCTTTTCATCGTACATTGCATGCTTCCAGAAACGTTTCACATGTGACTTGTAAACTGGACGTTGATCTGTAAGAGCTTTCTGAATAGGTACTCGACTCATGAACTCCAGAATACTGCTGAATTTTGCCAACTCTGAATTCTTTTGCACATCAAAATCACAACAGCTGTTGTGAAGTGGATCAAAAATGACATTCGAACCCTGTAACACAAAAATAACACAAACAGAATCAACACTTAGAAAACTCTCAGAATCAAACAACTTTCAAGAAAAAAAAAATACATGATATGATAACAACAGGAGCGAAATCAACAAGTTTTTGATTTCGCTCTCAATGACAAAGTGTCTTATTGAGCGGAATAAGATGTATCACACAGGGGCGGAATCAGACCCCAGTACAGTTAAGAGCGAAATCAGATTATATGCCATTAGGAGCGAAATCAATACCCAACCCTACTCAACAGATCAAATGATGAAATTAATCTTGTGGGTTTGTTTATCAAAGAATTCCGAGCATGTGGGTGTATTTTTTATACTTTAAAAACATGACAAGCAACCTAGATCTAAGTTCAAACTATCTGCTATTGTTCAAACATGAACAAAACCTAGATCTGGTTCAATCAAAACTCACACACATGATTTAAACATTATTCTGACAACACAAACAAGATCTATGTTCATTTTAAACAACAATCAAACCCTAAATCTATGTTTCGATAACAGTTCATTGCTAAACACTCACAAAAATTCAGATCTGTTACAATTAACACTCAAAAACATGATTTATACAACAAACCGACAACACATGTAAGATTTCTTGTTCAGTTTTATCAAATTTTAACCCTAAATCTAAGCATTAAAACATGAACAGCACTGACAAACAAAAATCAGATGAATCTGTGTAGAAATTGACCGATTTCTTACCTTTCCCATGTTAATAGTTGAGCAAACCAACTAATAACAGCAATCAAACAAAAATCGGGCAGAGTTTCGACTTGAAAAACGATGATTTTGGGGGTTTCGCTCTTATCGCTGGTGACAGGAACTTTAGGGGCGAAATCAGAATAATGATTAGGAGCGGAATCAGACAGCTATTTATAGCTAGTCTGATTTCGCTCGAAATAACTTTCGAAGCAATACGAGCGAAATCACCTATGAATCTTAGGAGCAGAATCAGCCATTTAAATGTGAACAATGTGTTTTCGAGCGAAATCAGTTTCAATTTTTTCAAAGTTTTAACTTTTTAACCTTTTCAGATTATTTACCGACACACCCAGTTAACCAAGTCCAAGTTAATGACCTTGATCAACTGTTTAGCCTACCAAGTCCAACTTAATGACCTTGGTTGACCAGATTATGAAGTATGCTGACTTTTTGAAACTGAAAACAATTCAAATTAATGAAATGTTGAACTTTTTTAACTTTCAAACACTTTTTCAATCTATCAAACATGTACCAGTCACTTTCCAGAATCTCCTGCTTACCCAAACCTCATGAAACAGACATGCTCTGCATAAGAATTTGATCATCAGTTTCCTAACGTCTGTTGTCGAAAATAATGAAGAAAATAAAATCTTTTTGGTTTAGAAACATATAAGCAGAAATATGTACACACAATCTTTTTGTGAACGTGTTAGGGGATTATATCAGCATTTGACAAGACACAAGCACCGTTAAGCTTCTATTTCATACCAAGCCTTAAACAATTTGCGTAGATTGCCGATATACCGATCCTCTTAAATTTTCACAGAACTTTCAATCTATTCGAGATACGGAATTAATGTTTTAAGACTTAAACCTCTACATGTGTCCCACCACAGTATATACTCCCGTATCCAGATCCCAATATTCAGTCTTACAGGTGAATATACCTAGATGATATCTGTAATGGGGTGAAATGCGAGGGCCGTGAGAGCTCAGGTCGATACTTCCGTATACGCAGAGAGATGACGGCTTCGACTTTTCGGTGGGTCCCCTTTGGGGATCTTCTTTACAACAGCACATGATTTGTCATTTTGCAATGTTTAATCATTTTTTATGCTGAGGGGAGACTTTACAAGTAAAGCAATGCGTAAAGTATTATCCGGGGACTAGGTCAGTATTTCCATACAGCAGAAGTCCCGGGATAATACCCCAGATATCACTAAGTATAAAGACCTAGTATCTCAGAAAGAGGGACCTTTCAAACAAGATTTCGGGGGTTACCCATATATCCTGGAGATGTTCCCCACATAAAAGCAAGTAATTTTTATGTTTATATCCCAAACATACCTACTAATTTTGTAAAAACATATCAGCACATCATCAGCAAGACTGCTTAATGCATTTTAAACATTACATTTCTTTAGCGTACTGACTATGTCTAGCTGATGTACTATCATTTCCCCTTTTTACACAAACTCATTTTTACATTTTCAAATGTTTTTGGTTTTTGCAATTTTATCATGTTTTTGTATTTTTCTGCAAACTTTCTCCCCCTAAAAAGAAAAACATATTTTTGTGTTTTTGTTTTTATCGAAAAGCAGAAAACAAACTGTACAAACAAAATTGACAACACGACGTAGTTCACATCAGATCGCCGCCCTCCTCGGCTTCACATTCTTCAACCCTCCCAGATTGCAGATTTTTCATCCCATTTAATTTTAAAAGATAATAAAATCTCTTTTTATCAAACGGTTTTGTATAGAAATCAGCCTTCTGATCATCGGTGTGTATATGTTCAATACGTATCAACTTCTTCTCGTGACAATCACGGATGAAGTGATGACGAATCTCAATATGTTTAGTTTTAGAATGGTGAACCGGGTTTTTAGTTATATTAATGGCTGCTTCATTGTCCACGAAAATCGGTGTATCCAAGAATTGCAAACCAAATTCGCGCATTTGCTGCTGGATCCAAAGGATCTGAGAACAGCAGCTGGAGGCTGAAACGTATTCAGCCTCACAAGTAGAAAGCGCCACAGAGGTTTGTTTCTTGCACTGCCAGGTAACGAGTCGAGTTCCAAAGAACTGACACCCAGCAGTGGTGGACTTAGCGATCTGCTTGCAGCTTCCAAAGTCAGAATCAGCGAAACCTGTTAGAGTGAAATCACCCGAGCGAGGATACCACAAGCCGATGCTTGGGCAGCCTTTCAAATACCGTAATATCCTTTTGACAATCGTCAGGTGTGACTGCTTTGGATTTGACTGATATCTGGCGCAAAGACATGTCGGGTACATGATGTCCGGTCGTGAAGCAGTGAGATACATTAAGGATCCGATGATTGACCGGTACAATGTCTCTTCCACCTTTACACCACTCTCGTCAGGACAAATACCATGATTCTGTGCAAGGGGGGTTGCTGCTGGACTGCATTGAACCATATCAAAATTTTCAAGCACGTCCTTCACGTATTTTGTTTAGTGAATGAAGATTCCATCGGGCACCTGTTCTACCTGCAGCCCGAGGAAGAACTTCATCTCCCCCATCGAACTCATTTCAAATTTCTTCTTCATAACATTCTTGAATTCTTTGCATAACTCGTCGTTGGTCGAACCAAAAATGATATCGTCAACGTAGATCTGCACAATTAGGAGATGGCATGCAACTTCCTTTGTGAACAATGTGCTATCTACTGTCCCTCTGATGAACCCGTTGGCCAGCAGATATTGGGAAAGCGTCTCATACCAGGCTCTCGGGGCCTGGTGTAAACCGTAGAGTGCCTTATCCAGCAGATAGACCTTGTTCTTGTGTTGTGGATCATTAAACCCCGGTGGTTGTCCCACATACACCTCTTCTTTAATCTTTCCGTACAGGAAGGCAAATTTAACATCCAGCTGGTACACTTTGAAGTCTTTCCACGACGCAAACGCCAGGAAGATCCGAATAGCTTCAAGCCTAGCAACAGGTGCGTAAACTTCATCATAGTTGATGCCTTCTTGCTGACTGAATCCTTGTACCACTAATCGTGCTTTATTCCGAACCACGACTCCTCTATCGTCTCTCTTACATTTGAAAACCCACTTCGTTTTAATCAACTTTTGATTCTCAGGGAGGTCTACTAGTCTCCACACTCCCAACTTCTCAAATTGTTGCACCTCCTCCTGCATTGCATTTACCCAGCTGTCTTCAGTCAATGCTTCTTTATATGTTCTGGGTTCGATCTGCGAGATAAAACATTTCAGTGAGAATTCCTCTTGTAAAGGAGCAACAGATGAATAAAAACATGTAAGTGCTCGGTTGATTTGATCTCTTGTTTTAACACCACTTTGTAGGTCACCGATGATTTGCTCTGAAGGATGATAAGACAAGGTTCGAGGCATGACGGTGTCAGGCACATCAACTTCCGATTGCAAGCTCGTTATGTCTAGATCACCAGTGTGATCCTCAGCTTCCGTTGTATTAACATTTGGTTCCTCGTCAAAAGTAGGAGCAGATTCCTCTTCTGAGTCGTCAGAGTTGTCAAACGTTGGAGCTGGTTCCTCTGGTGGTTCATGAACTGTTCCACTTGGACCGGCTTCATGATCGTTTGTACCACTTGTAGGAATGCTTGTATCCACTTCAGGTTGTGAAACTATTAAAGGCCTTGGCACTTGATCTTGTGAACTAGATTGTTGCTGATTGTATAGCAGAATAAGCTCTTCAATAGTTGGCTCAGTCGGAAGATGAAACGACTCCCAGAGTTTATCATAATCGAACAAGAAACTTTGTCCGGGAAGTTGTGGTGATGCAGTATGCTTCTGACAATCCACATGCAAAACTTGTATCACTTTTCCCAGGCAAGGTACGAACACCCTCTTCAACGGGCTCGCGTAACCTACAAAGAAACCATCATTTGATTTAGCACCAAATTTACCATTTTCATCAATAAAAGTACATGGAGACCCAAATGGCTCCAGAAACTCTAGATTTGGTTTGTAACGGTGTAGCAACTCAAAACTTGTTTTCTTGTACTTCTTGACGGTGAGCACACGGTTCAAAGTGTAACAAGCTGCAGCTACTGCTTCGCTCCTGAAGAAAATCGGTAACTTGGAATCGGCTAACATTGTTCGAGCAGTTTCTATTAGGGTGCGATTCTTTCTTTCGGCGACGCCGTTCTGTTGTGGTGTGTATGGTGCGCTAAATTCATGAAGAATCCCCTTTTCATTGCAGAACTCGAGCATTTTGTTATTCTTGAATTCTGTTCCATTATCACTACGAATTCTTCGGATAGGCAGCTTATACAGCTTCTCCATCTTTTTGAACAGAACCATCAGCGACTCAAACGTCTGATCTTTTCTTTCCAAGCACACAACCCACGAAAATCTTGTATAATCATCAGTGACTACCAAGCAGTACAAATCACCACTGATGCTTTTTACATTGACCGACCCGAAGAGATCCATGTGGAGTCTCTCAAGCGGCACTCTGATTGAGTTTAGCAACATTTGTGGATGTGACTTCCGGGTCTGCTTTCCCTTCTTACAAACTACACAATCATCAGACAAATGAAAATTCTTTAAATTCACACCTTCTACTAAATCATTATGCACCAAAAAATTCATTTTTCTCACATGTATGTGGCCCATCTTTCGATGCCACATAATAGACTCTTTTTCTGTTGCTTTCGTTTTCGACACAAAACATTGTTTTTGATGATTTGTGGGTGTTGCGACACTCATATCAAGAATATACAAGTCGTTTTCCCGTGGGGCTCGCAACAACACCATATCATCAGGGATTTTAAACCCAGGTTTTAAAACCAGACATTCATTTTTCGTGAAATGTACAGTAAACGATTTATCACAGATTAGAGAAATACTAAGCAAGTTATTTTCCAATTCTATGATGTATTTCACTTTCTCAAACGAAATAACCCCATTCGTCAGGGTTCCTTGGCCCACAATCCTGCCACCCTGGTTTCCTGCAAATCCCACGTAACCTCCGTTGATTGATTTTACATCGTAGAGAAGCGCCAACATTCCCGTCATATGTCTAGAGGCTCCACTGTCCATGATCCATTTTGAAATGATTGACTTGGGCAGCCCCTGCAAACATTACATCAAATCATTCAAACAACGATTTCCATGACTGCTTGACTGGTGATACACTTCCAAACACTAAATCACACGGTATATCAATCTTTTGAAAATTAAATGTGACATTCGGAACATCAATTTTAGGTTTTGGTTTAACTTCATTTTTGATCGGGGGAAACTCTACAAGAAACTTATCAAGTTCAAATTCAAACTCTGTAACATCATCTTTCAAAACCTTTGTTTCATTTTTCAAAATGTTTTCCATCTTTTTCTCCTCGACATTTGATTTTGATTTCACAACCCATGACTGATTTTCAAAAACTTTTGTTTTCGGATAAATCTTTGAAGTCTTTTGAGACTTTGAAGATTCTCCTATCTCAAATGTCGATTTCGACTTATCTTCCGACTTCAACGATTCACCCCTCTTCAAGATGCGGATTGGTGAAATCATTGGTTTTTTACCCTTTTTGTCAACGGGTGACTTAGGTCGAGGTTTTTGAACAACCTGTTTTACGATAGGTTTTTCAAAAACTTTCTTGCATTGTTTTTCCATGTGTCCGATTTCATTGCAGCGATAGCAAACTCTTTTGTCATACTCGACAAAAGTTGGCTGGAACGACTCTTCTTTTAATTTCTTTGCCGCATTGAAATCGTCAACGGCCTTTTGGCTAAAAAATGTATTCTTTTTCATCATCCACACTTGGTCCAACAACAAAGATATCACTCATTTTATCTTTTGGCTTTACAACCTTCTTAGCCATCTTTTTCTCAAAACCAATTCCTTTGTTTTTAAAGTTGTTACCATTTTTCTTGTTACCATTTCCTTCCCACTCCTTTTTGTCCGAGTTGTTGGAACATGACATAACAAATGACTTTTTCGGTTTTGAAAAGAATTCTTTGTTGTTTACCACATCAATGTCAATTTCAATCAATTTGAAAACTTTGTCAACATTTTTAATCTTTGCATTCTGAAGCGGATACTCGAAATCAGAGTAAAGCTTGTCAGTTCCAATCATAGTGTAAGCCACCATGATCGAATCATCATTCGCACTCTTTTCTGATTTTGGTATGAAGCGATCTAAAAAGTTACCCTCGTCTTCAGAATCAGTAACAGATTTCTCAGAATGAGATTTCATAACTTCAACCTCAGAGTTATCACTCTTTTCATCTAACACCTGATCGACAACAGTCTTGATGACCTGTGACTCGTTGTCTGTGTCGGATGCAGAGAATGTAACATCAATGCTCTCTGGCAATTCATCCTCAATAGTTTTCAACTTAAGGTTCAAAGCAGCTTCCACCCCATCTGGATACTTTTGAGTATAATGATTCCACATTGGGGGTGGAACACTGTTAAAGACCGGTGCAGAATTGGGCTGTTGTGGAACAATTTGTTCAAGAACATTGGACGATGCAACATAGCTCATCAATTTTTTATCGATTCGCTCATTTTCAATTTTAGTCAATTCTAATTCTTTCTTTAATGATGCGATAGTGTCAAGATGAAAATTAACTTCCACTTGTTTATCAAAAAGTGTTGCTTTTGCTTGTTTTGTGGCTTTATCATTTTCGACACTTTCCTTTTTAATCATTTTAACTGATCTGGCTAGTGTATCATATGCCTCTTTGACTTGTCCTAGATCAAATTTTAACATGTCAGCATGTTGTTTCAATTCCTGAAACTTAGTGTCTTTTTCAAGACACTCCATGCACGATTTTGAACACTTTTGACATGGGGTTTCAGAGATTGAATCCTCTTTATCAATAACCTCTGCTTCATGAGAAATTTTTACTTCCTGTTTACCGACATCTTTTGACTCTGACTCAGACACTTTCTCAGATTTGACCTCCTCAATTCCTGACTCCTGATCCGACTCCTTTTGAACTGACTCGGTACCGACAGACTCTGGTTTCACAAGTTCTGTGTCTACCTCTTTCAGTTTAGCCATGAGAGCCCTGTCAGCAATTTCCTTCAAAGTATCTTCGGTCATTTCTTTGGTCACATCAATCATTTCTTCGACATATTCTTTCTTTTCTTCATATCTTGGACACACTCCAGTCGTCGGTTCTTCAAAGAAACCTGCAAAAGATTCAAAAATTTTAGGAGGCATGATAGATCTCAAAGAACTGGTAAGTACCTCCTGCTCAGATTGATAGTAATGAACTTCTGCATTTAATTCCTCCATGTCAGCCACATTATCCACAGAAACATCTTCAACAACCACTTCAGGTTCAACAACACTTTCGGTCACTTCAACTATCTCAGCCATCATAGCCTGTCCATCACTTCCAGGGATGTATTTATCCCAGCTGAATCCCTCAGCAACTTTCTCGTCATCCTGGTTCACAATGAGAGCTTTCTCTGGTTTGTTCTCGATTTGTGGTCTTTGAACTACAGGTTGCTGATTTGGTCGGTGATAAATTGCCTGTCTGTAATAATCATTCATGAATGGGTTCTGATGATTATTCACTTCTCTATTTGGGCATTCCCTTTTGAAGTGGCCTCTCTCTTTGCACTTGAAGCAGGTTACTTTAGACTTGTCAAAACCTAGCTTCTGATCAGGTCCAGAAAGGCTGTTTCTGCCAGAGATTTCCATAAAGCGCTGTGCTCTCCTCACAAGACTAGCCATGCCCCATTTAATATCTATTAACTCAAGCTCCTCCGGGTCAATCTGATCGTAATCTTCTTTGGTCATGTTCGGATTCCCGATCTTACCCGCTACCAGAGACTCATACGACTCTAACACGGAAGCCAACAATGCAATATGCTGTTTCGCAGCTGATTCAGTGAATTCATTCCCATTCTTGATATTTACTGCGATGTTGCATTGAATCCCAGAAACATACGCCTGATTGTTTGAATTAGATGAGCTTTGAGGTGAAGTCTGTTCATTAGCTTTGACGTTTGGCTCGTAGCTGGCAAATGGTGAAGGCTTGTTTGTTTGTGGAGTATTTGATGAAGCACTTGATGATGTGTCAGCACTGAAACCAGTTTGTATCTTTGGGCTCTGATTTGTTGTAACTGGAGTACTGCCTCTGTAGTACAAAGATACATCTTGTTGAACATTCATTGAGTTCATCTTTTTAATTTTTAGCAACTCCAACTCTTGAGCTTCAATCTTTTCTATGAATCCACTAAGATTCAGATTCCCAAAATCTGAATTGTTTTTCAACATCATCAGATACGTGCCCCACTCTTCATATGGTAATGCATCAGACAACTTATCAATCAATTCTTCATCGTTCTTCACAATGTCTAATCTTTTCATCTCAAGTACTAAATGGCAATATCTATCGATCAGTTGCTTTGTTGTTTCACCCTTCATGTCGGTAAAAATATCAAACTCCTTCTTTAATAAAGCCTTCTTATTCTTGATCATTGACTCACTACCTTGAAACTTCAATTTCAATGCATTCCACATAGATTGAGCATTGTCTTCATGTTGTAATAACACTAAAATGTCCTCTTTGATAGCCTGCTGAAGAATACTAATCATCTTTTTCTCGGCTTTGAAATCATTATGTTCTGACTCTGTCAGACTTCCAATAACCTTTGCTTGACCTCTCCCATCAACCGGTGGAACATACTTCGCTTCTATCTTCATCCAGCTTTCAAAGTGGTTAGCCTGAACCCAGTTCTTAAATCTGCCTGACCATCCTGAGTATTCATCTATGTTCATAAGCTTGGGAGGTTTTTACATCGTTCCCAATTCATTCTCCATGTTGACGTTTTGCATAAGACTACCTGAGGTTTTTCCTGCTGCCATACCACTGCCGGCGAAGAAGTTGTAGAAATCTTGGTTTTCCATTTTTAGAGATCTGTTTACCGAAAAATGTTTAACTTTTGAAAAACAAGTGACTTTACTAAAATATGTTCTACACAAACTGAACTTCAGACGAAATATCACGAACGAAATGGACTTTAACCCTCAAACCATGATTTTTAATGCTGAAAATGTTTTTCGAGCGAAATCAGTATGAAACTTTGGAGCGGAATCACAACCTTAGTGATTCTTAGGAGCGGAATCACAAGTTTAGCAATCTCAGGAGCGGAATCACAGATTCAGGCTAAAATTTTGATTTCGCTCCAAATGCTCGAGCGGAATTAGACTTTTTCAGGTGAAAAACCTAATTTCGCTCAGAATACGAGCGGAATCAACCAAAAGCTGATTCGAGCGGAATCAGGTTTCGAGCCATTTTTTTACCAATTTTAAGCCCAATTTTAAGCTGATACTCTCAAGGGTTTGTTAAAACTCACTTTTACACACTATGTCAAAAACTCAGTCCATTTTGTCCGGGGAAATGTCCAGAAATCCAAAAAATGTAGTAAAAAGGCTTTGATTCAGGTATTTTAGCTCATAACCTGCTCTGATACCAATTGTAGGATCGATACTGGCGATCAAGTGAGTCAATCAGAACCAAAATACCACTATTTATGTGGCGGAAACACACAAACAGTTTGAATCAAAGAGAATGGAGTAGAAAACAGAAGAATATCACTTTAAACAATGTTTCTCATTAATAGATCTCAGAAAAATCCGGCAGCATAACAGTTACAACTTCAAGGATCAGTACCAAATGAGAAACCAAACACTACTATATATAGGGGCCCTAATTCCGCTCCAAATGACAAAGTGTCATTAGGAGCGGAATCACAACATAATAACATAACATTTACATAAGAGCCCCTATACATTACATACTTGACATAATTGACCCCTAGACCCTATACAAGCTTGACTAAGACTAAGACGTAGGCTTTAGACATTCATGCACCAACAAGAATTATCAATACTTGCTCACACAAGTAAGATCTTTAGAGCAGTTTGCAAAAAATGTTTGTTAGCAAATCTCAGAGAGAGCAGATGAAACTCTGAGAAAAGACTACATTAAAAGCATTATGGCAACCAAGAAGTACAAAGGAGAAAAACACATGTACAAAGAGTGGACCATTCTTGAGCTTGAAAAAGAAGCAGTCAGGATTCAAGATATGATCAAGAATAAGGTCAAACACACTCCTCCAGATTGGGAAAAATTCAAAAAGAATGTACCTGATAAAAAGGTAGAGCTGAGGAGAATGAAAGAGGAATTGGTTGCTGTTGATTATGGGTCCAAAAATCAAGTGATGAGATGGAAAGAAGATAAAGTCAGGGCTACCTGCAAAAGCTTGGAGAAATTAAGAAAAACAGATCCTACTGCTCCACAAAAGCCTGACTATCCTGAAGCAGAGGTTTCAAAAAGACCATCAAAGCTGCAAATCAGGAGATCCACTGCTCCAGCTGGTGCAGCCATCTATAAAAGAAGGCAACAAAAACAGTTGGGTACTGAAACAGTGGATGAATTAATGGCAGGAGATGAGTTTGTAAAAGAAGGTATTAAAGAAATGATAGCTGAAACTCTTGGCCTGAATCAACCTGCAAACACTGCTCAAACAGTAATGAATAGGCCTGCATCTCCAAACACCTCTTCCAATAAAAATCTCCCAAGAAACCCACCAGGCTCAAAAGTACTAAAGTGGGAAACTGACAAACAGACCCATGTATTGACTATGTTCAAGTCTAGTGGAGAAGTGAGGAAAATAACAAGGGAACAAGCACTTGGCCTGAGTCTTGAAGATATGCAGGATCTCCTTGATCTTCCACTTGGTAGGGATGAAGATGACACAGATGCCCTAGACTTTGAGTTACAACTTAAAGGTCAGATAAGGGAACTGTTGTTGAGGCAATAAAGTTCCACAATAATGAAGGGTTTTGGCATTATCTGTTCCAGGGGGAGATTGTTGGGATTGAAACCTACCAAAGGAACAGATAATTAAAGCCAAAACTGGATCAGATTAATGGATCCAGAATAAGCAGATGTTATGCATACAAGTCTCTCCCCTTGAAAGTGGTTTCAACATCTGCTGACCTCTTATCTACTGATCGTACAACTGCTGACCTATAAACTGCTGATCAAGTAAAAGACTGATGGAAGACCAAAGCTCTGCTGTTCAATCTACTGCCTTGAGTCAAGCTCTGCTGATCATGACAAGTACTGCTGGGTTCACATCAGTGGAAGGATGCAGCAGTAGTTTAGATGTCTTAATGGAATGAAATATAATAGCAGTAGTTAGAATAGCAGAGGTTGTATAGATCAGAGGTTAGAGTTTGTTAGGAGGTTAGATGTCACTTTCATGGTGACATCAACTTAGATGCTTTAGTGGTTTGCTCGTGCCTAAAAATAGAACAGTGCTCTGTACTGTTCTATTAGCTCTTTGAAAAATCTTCTTCCTGCATGAACAAACACTGTGAGCTCAGGCTGAGGGGGAGTTTGTGTTCATACATTGCATTGTAATCATTATTGAAATAAATTCAATCTTTCGGTTCTTTGTGGAAAATGTTTGATTAAAGCAATTCTCTCGTTTGATTGTGTGCAAAGTGTAGGATCGTTTTGTGACCCAAACGAGTCATTCAGAAGAGATTTGTCAGATTCAGATGCGGAAAATAAGAAACTGACGATGAAACAGCTTGTTTAACGCTTTAATCCTCTAATGTATTGATATAACAACGTTTACAAACGAAAGGAAAACCGGCAGCACCTCGGTATCTCTTTCTGGCAATTGTTCCAAATGAAAAGACAACTCACCTATTTATACTAAACAGGTTTCGCTTGAAGACTACTTGAAACAATCCAAGCGAAATCCTTAAATGGATCATTCAAGCGAAACATACAAATATGACATTTTCAAGCGAAAGCCTTGTATGTTTTTTTGTCTTTATGTGTGATGATGTCATTGATGATGTCATCATGACATCATATTCGAACAACTTCGCAATAAACCCGAGACTCGATATAAGACTAAGTCGACAGATGACTGCACCAACAGACTCCCCCTCAGATGTTGACGAGTCTTAAGTGTCGAGTCTTCAACGTCTTCAGTCTTTATCAGTCTTTTCAAACTCATTGAAGTGTCTGACGCTGTAAGAATCCTCAAATCATCTCTCTTTCTCTTTTTATCACCAGCAAACTTCCCACGAACAATCTTTACTTGAATGTCTTCAGACTCCCCCTTTCGCTATGCTGGGATCGCAGTCTAGCTTGTTAAAATCACATAAACCTCAGGTATCGGAACCTGGCACTCTATCTTCAGGTTCAAGATTGAAACCTGGCTACACCTGCACATTCTTAACCCAGAAGTAAATTTCACAAATTTAACATTTCAACAAATTTACTATCTTCTAATCACTCGAACACACAATCTCAAAATGATTTAATCATTAGTAATATTTGATGAACCACATAAATGAATATCAATTTTCATTTCAAACATCTTAAAACAAACTTTCTTTCCCAAACCTGTTCGTCATGATCAGCACTTGGAATTTTGAAAATCAGCTCTCCAACACCAGTTGTCGAAAATCTTTTTGAATTTTTCAAAATTTATGCTAAAACACACTAAAATCTTTTTGGGTTTTTTAGAATGAAATGAAATACAGTAAAGAAATATTTACAGACACTATTTTTGTGAGTTCGTGCAAGAGGATCATATCAGTTTTTGACAAGTCACAAGTACCGTTGAGCTTAGTTACACATTAAGAATTAAACAATTCACTTAGATTGCCGATATACTGATCCACTTAAATTTTCACACAAATTTCAACTGATTCAGGATATGAGTTAGGTGTTTTAAGGACTTAAACTTATTCATGTGTCCCACCTCTTGAATATACTCCCGTATCCAGATCCCAATATCCAGTCTTACAGGTGAGTATACCACATATGATATCTGTCAGGGGAATAAATTATAGTACGAGGGCCGTGAGAGCTCAGGTCGATCTTTCGATACGCAGAGAGATGACGGCTTCGACTTTCGGTGTGTCCCCTTTAGAGAATCTTTTGATTATAACAGCAATGACTATCAATTTTATTGTTTCATCAATTTGATGAGGGCTGCGCTATATTTCAAGCAAGCGGAAAGTATTCTCCGGGGACTAGGTCAGAAATTCCTTTCAGCAGAAGTCCCGGGATAATACCCCAGATATCACTGAGCATAAAGACCTAGTATCTCAGAAAGAGGGACCTTTCAAACGAGATTTCAGGGGTTACCTATATATCCAAGTAGTGTTCCCCACAAATAAGAAAGTTTGAATTTAAGTTTATATCCCGAAAAAGCTTACTAAATGTGTAAAAACCTATCGGCATATCATCAGTGGGACTGTTTAACGCTATTTAAACAATACAATTCTTTAGCATACTGTGACTGTCTACTGATGTACTATCATTTCCTCTTCTAGACACAAAAACTCATTTTTCATTTTATCATGTTTTTGTCCTTTTCAAATTTTCTAATGTTTTTGGATTTTCTGAAAATTTTCTACTCCCCCTAAAATGCAAACACATTTTAGGAAATTTGAAAACTACTAGACTCTTGACCCACTTGAAACATAAAATGAACTATAAAAAACTTGACAACTGACATCGAATTGCATCAAATCGCCATCCACTTGGCATAAACAATCAGAACTCCCCCTTTCACAAAACTATTTTCTCATAATGATTTCAAAACACTTAAGTTTGTTTTAATCAGAATGATTTTGCCGGAAAATAAGTTTTGTTGGTTTTACCACTAGTAAAGTTAAGGGTTTGGTTCATCATTTTGTCCATTCAATCTCTTGTATCAGGATTACATCAAGTTCAAACTAATGACCTTGAGTAATCACTTTGTCAGAATCAACCTCTCACCACTTGTAAGAATGTCCAAAACATATAACCACATGTAGGAATAAAACATCTACACAAACCATTTTACCAATCAAGATGCCGATTCCTGCTTCTCACTTACCAACCTGGAAGCTCCGGCAATTCACACTTATCCTGTAACAATTTAAACATTTTTAAAATTCAATCACAAAAACAATTATCAAGAAAGATGCCGATTCCTGATCCACGATTACAAACTTGGGATCTCCGACATAGTCCTAAGACTTCAAGGGAAACAAACTTCCATCCAAGTCTTCTCAGACTTGATGGCTTTCAGTTCTTGCGCAGTAGGGTTGTATGTTGCCTTTTTAGTTGCATAAAAATCTTTAACCCCCTTAACTTTCCCATTCAACATTTTTCCAAAAAAATTCTTAACACTTCCATTGAATGTTTTCTCGACATCAAACTTACTTTTCTCTGTGTAAAACTGATTCGAGATATCAACCTTACCAACTTTCTGTTTAATTTCTTCAAATTTCAGTGATGGAAACTCATCATCATTCACTGAAATTTTCACCTCACCTTGTGGCTCTTCTGGTTTTGTGGAACCAGATTCATCGCCGACATTCACATCAACTTTCTTAACAACCCACACTTGGTTGTCATTCTCTTTCTTTTTATAAAAATTCCTTTTAGAACACTCACCAACCTCATAAGTTGAATTTTCAAAAATTTTAAGTCTGTCGGTTGGTGGTTCAACATCAACAACCTTTTCTTTCAATTTCTGAGAAACTCCCTGTTTTGTTTTGGCATTTTTCTGGCAGTTCCATGCAATGTGACCAGTTTCATTGCACTTGTAACAGGTACGAGTCTCTCTTTGATAAAACAATTCAGTTCCATTCTTCTTCTTTTCAGCAAGAAACTCTTGATTTGACTGTCTCCAGAATGGTTTCTTCTGTTCCTCTTCTGCACTTCCACCTGACACAAATTCTGTTTTTGTTTTAAAATTTTTCAAATTTTTATGATATTCTGGTGGAACAAAACCTAAACCTTTCTTTTTGTAGCTACGATTTTGGTTAGGTTTCTTTTGAAAACCAGAACCAAAATTGTAACCCTTTTTCTTGTTTAGACGTTGTTGAACTCTTGAAGTGTACTTTTTAGGTTTTTCAGTAAGATTTAAATCTTTTATTTTAGAAATATTAATTTCTGTCATTTTGAAAACCTTTTTGATCATGTCAAAACGAACACTTCTTATTGGAAATTCTTTGTCATAATATAATTTGTCCGAATCATTTAAAGTGTATGCAACTTCAAATGTTTCATTTTCCAAATTTGCTTTTGATAACAAAAATTCTTTACTATAAGACCGTTTAACCGACGACTTTGGACTGTTGACTGACGAATTTGACCCTCCAGACTCAGACTTTGACTCAGAATCCTCCTCAGTATCCAACACCTGATCGACCACCTTTTTAATTAACTCAGACTCATGATCAGTATCAGACGAGGTAAACGTGACATCAATGTTATCTAGTAAAACGTCAGTTGTGTCGGTTTTAAGCTGTATATTGACTGCTTTTTCAAGTTGCTCCTCGTTTGGTTTTCTAGGAGAATACCCTTCCTAAATTGGAGGCGGACACTTGTTATAGCTAACAGTCGGTTTCTTACCACTATCTTTCTTCTTTGGCTTCTCATCTTGAAAGCTTCCATACCTGCAACAGTTGGGTAAATACGATCAATGAGATAATCAGAACTAGAATAACTTTGTAACAAACGTCTAATTCTCTCATTCTCAATCTTTTCTGTTTCCAACTCTTGCTTCCATTTAGCACTCTCTTCGATGTAAAAGTTTATAGCTTTTTGCTTTGTCATCATTACAACATTCATCATCGTAAGTGCTTGTTCTCTTTCTGAATTTGTCTTTTGAAGACCAGTTACTGTTTTGTTTAAGACATCATAAGATTCTTTCACATAATTGAGATTGAACAGTAACTGCTCCTTCTTCTTCTCATATTCAGCAATGATGTCATCTTTTGCAGCACATTCCTTGCATGCTTCCAAACACTTCGTGCAAGGCTTGACAACTTCAACAATCTTTTCAACTTTGATTGTTTTCACCACTTCAACCATCTTTTCTTCTTCTTTCACCTTCTCAGTTTCAATCATCTCCTCAACAACACCTTCAACATTCTCTTTCTGAACAACATCTTCAGATTTCTTTAGTTGTTGTTCTTTAGCAGCTCGTTTCTCCTTCAGTTTCTCCATGCGATCTGCAAAATAGAAATGAAAACTTTCAGGAGAAAGATGAGATTTTGCAACATTTATATGTTTCTCTTCCTCATCATCACTGCTACTATCAACTGGTGACTGATCAAACTGTACAGATTTTTCAGAATCAGCATCTGATACACCAGAATCAGACGGTGTTTGATCAAATACAACTTCTTTTTCTGAAGTAACATCATTTTGCACACACTCTCATCTGCACTTAGTGAATCTTCATCATCACTTTCTGAGCTTTCTTCAGATGTAACAGACTGTTCCTTCACACTTTTCACTGTCTCACCAATAGATTTCATCCATGTGGTAAACATGTCTGGTTCTCTGACAATTTTAGCAATGAAAGCTTTAAAATTCCCATTCTCATCTGCAAACATATTCCAGCTGAAGCCTTCAGGTAGCCTCTCATCATCTTGATCGACTATGCATGCTTTGTTATCAGGAGAGATATAATTGTTCCAGTCAAAATCCACCGCACACGCTCTTTTTGAATCCTCGATTCTTCTACCATGAGCCGTCTGTGAGTCTGGTGATTGACCAACTTGCTGATAAATGGCTTTCCGGTAGTAATCATCTTTTCCAAACGGATTCTGAGCTCTATTAGCTTCCCTGTTCTTGCATTCCCGTTTGAAATGGCCTTTCTCCCTGCATCGAAAACAAGTAACTTTAGATTTATCAAAACCTAAAGTAGATACATGAGCATCAAGAAAGTCATTTCTCCCGGTAATCGTTTTGAACTTTTCAGCACGTCTAAGAACACTAGCAAGACACCATTTGATGTCCATCAGTTCCATCTCTTCGGCGTCTATCTGATCGTAATCCTCTTTGGTGAGCATAGGATTTCCGATCCGACCTGCAACTAGACCTTCATACGATAACAACACAGAACCAAGTAGAGCCATGTGGTCTTTAGTAGTGTCTTCTGAAAAACTTTGACCTTCTGGAAGATTTAGAGCGATGTTGCACTGAATCACATAACCATTTCCTGTTTTTGTGCTTTGAGACTGAAAGCTTTCTGATGAACTCTTTGGATTGACACTTGGATATAATGAGAAACCACTGCTGCTTTTGTTTGAACTTTGATCAATCTTTTCTGTAGAATCCCAGGCACTATACGCAGTCTGGATTTTCGGACTTCTCTCAGCTTCTGGAACCGGAATACTACCTTTGTAGTACATCTTTACATCCTGTTGACCACTCGGACTATTCATCCTGGCAATCTTTTGCTGTTCCAAATCTTGACCTTCAATCTTTTCGATAAACTCGCCAATTGATAACCTATCATAAACCCCTGTGTTTTTCAGAATCATCAAATAAGTTTCCCACTATTTTTGTGGTAACGCATCAGCTAATTTGTCTACCCATTCTTCAGAATCCTTTTTTATACTAAGCATTGACATAGATCGCACAAGGTGACAGTATCTTTCAATCAGCTTCTTTGTGTCTTCACCCGGTAGACTGCTGAACAGATCAAACTCTTTCTTTAACAATGCCTTCTTGCTTTTAATCATTTTCTCGCTACCCTCAAATTTGACTTTAAGTGCATCCCAGATTGACTTTGCAGTTTTGTCATGCTGTAGCAGAATGAAAATGTCTTCTTTGATAGCTTGTTGAAGCGGACTGATCATCATCTTTTCAGCTCTATACATATCACGTTCTTCATTACTAAATTCATGTATTTTTTTTATCAACTTGCAAATCAGTCTGTGGCAAAACATATTTCTTCAATATACATTCCCAAGACCTAAGATGGTTAGCCTGAACCCAGTTCTCGAATCTGTCTTTCCACCCGTAGTATTCTTCGATACTCATCAATTTCGGGGGCTTTTGGGTGGTTCCCGTCTCGTTTTCCAAATTCATGTGCTGAGTAATAGTAGATGGACCAGACGGTGTTGCAAATGCATTGTAGAACTCGGTATCCATGACTTGGAATCGAAGAATTTCTCAAACAAGCTTTCAAACAAACTAGTTCACCTCGTAAAAATATACCTGAAACGAACAAACAAATAATCATTTTAAAAACTTATCAATTAACAGAATAAAACTGATACTCGAACAGGTGATAATTCTGTGCGGACTGAAAGTTGACACACTGTGCGAACAGCTATGACCCGGATCAAAATCAAACGACCTGACCCTTTGAAACCTTTGAACATCAACCCGTATAGACTGAAACTAACTTTCAAGCGAATTGATGACTTTCAACCAAATAAAACTTTTTCACTCGACCTGACCCCACCAAACGACCATTTCGTGCGCGTGTAACAAATTTGACGCGACCTTATGAACAATCTGTTTGAACCTTCAAAAACTTGTTTACATGAACTGAGAAACAAACAATTAAAATATATCACTTATATTCCTTGGGCCACTCAAAGATATCACTTTTGTTGGGCTTGGTATCAATTAATAGGTGTGAAAAAGTGAACTATCACATGTAAACCTGACAAACTAACATGCAACTTTGACTAAACTGGCTGACACTAATCAAAGCTCACGGATTACACAAGAAGTCTGATAACATGGACTTCCACATTTTATCTTTCAACACATGGTTCGATTAACTGAACAAATATGTGGTATACTTTGATTAGACCTCAAATGTTTGAGCCGTTCATTTGACCGTTCAACTTTAATATATAGTAATCCTTGGGCTGACACAAATCCACTTAGTCGACAAACTCTATTTAATGATCACATGCACCACTAATTATCCTTTGAATGGGCCTCAAACACTTTATAGATCTTGGGTCGAGAACTTTGAACAATAATCACAATCACATGAGTTGTATCAGAAGTTGAACCCAAATGCCGACAATGTGTCACATAAAGACTTTAATGAACCGACAATCCTGATCAACCCTAAATGCTCATTGGACCTCAAAACCACTAATCCGAATGTTCACATGCAAACCAATTCTATAAATCTCAAGACTTTGTAACTTGACTTAATAGCCGACAACTTTGATATTAATCTACTTTGATTGGACCGTTCACATATCTAGACTTATCCAAGACACATGATATCATTTACCAACTATCTGACAATCCTTATTTAATGTGTCACATAGATCGATGAACTTTCTAATCGGTGTGTTGATTTCAAGCGAGACTCACGAGCAAAAACCGACACGTATTTCAAGCGAAAGCCGGTGTTTCGCTTCAACAACTACCAAAATTTTTCAAGCGAAAGCCATGTTCAAGTGAACTCAGCACGCGTTTCAAGCGAAAGCCAGCATGATGTCAGCAAAGAACGAACAACTTTCAAGCGAGCAGATGATTTTAACCCGTTTTTAAGTCGATTTTCGATCTGAAACTTTACAGGATTTGTTAATACATGTTTACGCATACTATATGAAAATTTGAGCCGATTTTATCCGTGAAAAATTTTAAATTTCGAAAAAGAATGGTGTAGAAACAGAATTAGTGATGAAAACGAGCTGTTTTTGCGAAATCTCTTCCTCCTGAGCTCTGATACCACTTGTAGGATCGTTTTGTGACCCAAACGAGTCGTTCAGAAGAGATTTATCAGATTCAGATGCGGAAAATAAGAAACTGACGAAGAAACAGCTTGTTTAATGCTTTAATCCTCTAATGTATTGATATAACAACGTTTACAAACGAAAGGAAAACCGGCAGCACCTTGGTATCTCTTTCTGGCAATTGTTCCAAATGAAAAGACAACTCACCTATTTATACTAAACAGGTTTCGCTTGAAGCCTACTTGAAACAATCCAAGCAAAACCCTTAAATGGATCATTCAAGCGAAACATACAAATACGACATTTTCAAGCGAAAGCCCTCTATGTTGTTTTGTCTTCATGTGTGATGATGTCATCTTGATGATGTCATCATGACATCATATTTGAACAACTTCGCAATGAACCCGAGACTCGATATAAGACTAAGTCGACAGATGACTGCACCAACACAAAGTTTGTTTACATCTTAATTCCGCTGCACAACTCATCCATCTTCATCTTAATTCAAATGTAAAAACACAATCAAAACCAAACTCAGATCCTAACAACTTCTCTTCTCAAATTTCTCAAACATTTTCTAGGCAAAGTGAAGATATCTATAATTCTAACATTCTCTTGATATATTTTTGCGTTTGAGCAACATTATTGGTTCCAATTTTATTAAGAAATCAGTGGTAAAAAGTTGCAAACCAGGTGTTTGACAAAATGTCTCAAAGACAATTACAAAACAGTTTTTAGTTTAAACTTTCATGTGGAATTGTGTTTTACAAAAGAATAAAAAAAACATATTTTGTGTGTGTTTTCTTGTCCATTGCGTTTTACAAAATAATGAAAAACAACGTTTTTCCATTGCGTTTGACAAAAGAATGAAAAAACACCTCTTTGTGTGTTTTTTGTCCATTGCGTTTTACAAAATAATGAAAAAAACACAGTTTTTTGTCCATTGTGTTTTACAAAAGAATGAAAAACACATTTTTATGTGTTTTTTGTCTATTGCGTTTTAGAAAAAAAAAACACTTTCTTTTGTATTTTTAACCGATTGCATTTTAGGATAAACACTTTCTTTTGTGTTTTTAGCTGATTGCGTTTTAGAATAAACACTTTCTTTTGTGTTTTTTTTGTCAATTGCGTTTTAGAAAAAAAAAACTTTTTTTTGTGTTTTTGTCTATTGCGTTTTAGGAAAGACACATTTTAATGTGTTTTTTTGGTCCAATGCGATATAGAAAAACACATTTTGAAGTGTTTTTAATCCATTGTGTTTTAGGTAAAACATATTTTTATGTGTTTTAGTTCATTGCGCTTTAGAAAAAAATAGTTTCTTTTATGTTTTTTGTCTATTACGTTTTAGGAAAATCACATTTTTATGTGTTTTTTTTTGTCCAATACGTTTTAAAAAAACACATTTTGAAGTTTTTTTAGTCCATTACATTTTAGAAAAAAAAAAACATTTTCTTTTGTGTTTTTTGTATATCGCGTTTTAGGAAAAACACATTTTATGTGTTTTTGGTCCGTTGCGTTTTAGAAAAACACATTTTGAAGTGTTTTTAGTCCATTGCATTTTAGGTAAAACACATTTTATGTCTTTTTTATCCATTGCGTTTTAGAAAAAAAAAACACTTTCTTTTTTGTTTTTAGTCAATTGCGTTTTAGTAGGAACACTTTCTTTTGTGTTTTTAGTTCATTGTGTTTTAGAAAAAAAAAATTCTTTTGTGTTTTTTGTCCATTGCGTTTTACGCATTTGGGTTATTGGAAACTTTTTTTTTCAAACGTATAACAATAGTGCTCGTTTTAAAGATAAAAACGCTCGTTTTTATGGTGCAATTTTTTTAAAAAAATAATGTCGTATGAAAAAGTTATTAACGTTTTAAAAATGGAGGGAATTGGAGGAGAGATAAACTATTGAATTGGATGGACTAGAATACCCTTATAATAACCCACACGCCTCCTTTTTTGTTCAATCTCACCCATTTAATCTTAGCCCTTGATTATTTAATACATAATCAAGCTTACTTCCTATCCTTCCTACATAAAACATACTTCCTATTATATCCTAACCCTCCTTTTAAAAACCTGATATGTCAAAAACCCAAACAATTGTCCTTCACATAGAAACAAAAATCTAAATCAAAGTGTGTGCATTTATGTGTAAAATATGTATATATTATTTAAAATACCATATTAAATGGCCAAATTAGCTTAATTATAAACAATTGGTGACGTGTCGGATTGTGTGCATTTTTATTATATTTTTTAGTACCTTTTACCCTTTTATCAAGCTTTAAATTTGTAATCCACGATATAAAACTATCACTCTCTACAACACGCTAGGGCAAGTGCACCCATTTTTAGCGTAGTATAGTGATGGTAAGATACCCAGGTCGTCCAAGTACACAAGAACTTTTAATACCGGAATATCATCGACGTCTAATCTAACCAGATTTTTGAGAAAAGATTTTTGAATAAGTAAAATAAAGAAACAAAATAAACAAATAAAACAGATAGACAAGATAGAATCACTTGGATCCAACTCGTCATTTATGTATCATTTGATGATTTCCGTGCATTGAGTTTTTTAAGAGACTATCTTAGTTAAAGTGGCATGTCCATCTTTTGGAGGCAACGCTACCCTTAGCCATATTGGTCTGAGTCAGCAGGGATACAGTCCCGCAAGGCCGGATAATTGAAAGATAATAAAGGAAGTTATTAATGCAAATAGTGACATGTCCTTCTTTTTTAGGCAACGCTACCCTCGGCTATATTGGTTTGAGTCAGTAGGGATACAGTCCAGCAAGGCCAATTTAAAGTTTTAATAATAGTTTATTTATAAGAGATTACAAGCCGTTCTTACTTTCCCTAATTTGATGCTATCTGCCTCAAGGGAAGTCCTAATAAGCTTGAATCAAGTCCTCGCAGGATCTATACACTGAATGAGGAAAGATTTACCCAACCACCATTCTAACCCCCTTCCAGGCAGTTAACGTGCTTTATATAGACCGTAAAGACACGAATGAGTGAATCAACAAAAATATGAAGACATGGTTGAATAAAGTTCACTTTCAATATAAAAAAACTAGTTATTAAAGTCATTAATACTAACCCAAATAAAAAAGTTACCAAAGCTAGGAAATCAAAAGTAATACATAAATAACTTGTCTTCAACAAGTGATGTAAGAGACTGGCCAAGCATGACCTTTGTTTGACAAAAACTCTTACTATCGATCTTGGATCCTGAGACTACTACACACACTCTAAGGATGGATGATGGATGAAAGTGGAGGATGATGGTGGTGGTGTGGTGGCAGGTGTGAGAGAAGTGGTTTGCCAAGGGATGAGTTGCAAGTGAGCCAATCACCTCCTTTTATAGTTGAAAATAGTAGCTTCACACGGCCCCGTGCCTGGTGGGCACGACCCCGTGTCCTTCTCCTTCTCTGTCTTCATTTAATCCTTTTGTCAGCCCATTTGCACACACGGCCCCGTGTGTCAACGGCACGACCCCATGGCCCATGTACTTGTTGTACGAACCCAGATTTGTAAATCTGATAGTTTGACCACGACTCGTGTCTAGGAGACACGGCCCCGTGTCCCTTGTCGTTATCTGTTTGTCTTTTTCTTCTATGAGTCTTGAGTGGGGCATGGCTCCATGCCCGGCTGGCACGACCCTGTGCTTAGGTTCTGTTTTGTTGTTTTTATCTTTGGGGTGAAGCTTGAAAGGTCGGTATAGTGTATCAACTTCCTTTCTTTGTATTTATGTCGGTTTTCGTTGTTAATTTGTTCCTTTTGTCCGTTTAAGCTCTTTCAATCCTGAAAATCAAAAGTAAACAATGAAACACACCTTTTCCAACATTAGTACTAAAAATGGTTGTTTTTATACCTTATTTGATATGATTTATATGTTGCATTTTGTGCATGTCAAATGCCCCCACACTGGAATCTTTGCTTATCCTCAAGCAAAACACTTTAATATTTGCTTAAACTCCTAAATGGAATGGGCAGAAGAGAAGTTTTTGGGTCTTGTTTGTAGAGTGTCGGGAATCCAAGTTCTTTATTTATTCGTGTTTTTATTTTATTTACAATCCTATTCGACATGATTTATTTGGAACTTTTTAAGAAAAATAAATATTTACAAGCATAACATATATTTTAAAATTTCATTAAACTATATATACATTCACATACCTCGCAAGTGGTCACTCAACACTCGGCTGAAAATGTATAAGTGAAACGCTTAGTCCCGGTACAGAACTTACTCTTACCATAAGCTTGACAATCAATCAAACCTCCTCCTTTTTAACTTAGGGGGAGGTTCATTTGAGAAGAAAATTAAATTAAGAAGAAAAAGAACAAATGGTACAATTGTAAAACATAAATAGTTTTTCTCTCATTTCATTTATTATTATCTATGACTAATTAATTAGTCATAAAGACTATCATCCTCCACACTAATTTTTTTGCCTACACACATCAAAATTTATCCTACACGTTTTAAAATTTATCCTACACATATTGAAATTTATCTTACACAGCTCGTAATTCATCCTACACACCTCATAATTCATCCCGCACATTAAATTAATTTTTTTTTTCTTCTTTGAAAAAATTATATTTTTTTCAAAAAACAAGTTACAAATTTAATGTAGTTAGCTATTAAAAAGGAGATTACCAATTAATGATCTATCTAAGTTTACCAGTATACCCTTACACTAATATTAAATACAAAAATTAAATGAAGTAAAATGAAGGATTCTTATTGGTTGAAATTACTTTTCTTTATTCTTACAAAAAAATTCTTCTTATTTGAACTCTCCACTTTTAACTTAATCCTTGTAAATATTAAGAGAACTTTGAAAGGGTTTGTTTTTTATTAAGGGTATGTTAGTTTTATTTAAAAGTGGCTAAAGGCGTAAAAAGTCAGTTTTCTTTTAAAAATAATTTTATTTGTGACTTTATGAATTGACTAAGTGCTTATAAGCAATAGATTTCCTTATTTATTGCAAGCAACTAGGAATATATATATATAGGATAATGCTACATAGAAAACCCTTTATTTTGAGAAAACCTTGGAAACCCAATGCATGGTCCACATTTATCCACGTGTGCATAGAAAAAATCATCTTACATTTGTAGAGAAGGGCATAATTGTATTTTTACTTCTAACTTACTTTACCCTAGAAGATTACTTGCTACCTTTGATTTGACAACCATAATTATACAACTCACTTCCCAGTGTACTTTCAAAACCTCCATCTTTATCTTTTACCTTATAATAAAGACATTTGAGTAGAATCCATGAACTTCATCTCCGGAACATATATTCCTTCCACCATTAATGTCCATGGAGACTCCACCAACAACGCATGAGTTAATGTCACCAGATCGTCTGATCCCAAACATGATGAAGCTTGTTCTTGGTGTTATAGAGAGAGAAAGCTAATGTTTTGGAGAGAGAAACAACAATTTTCATCTTGTTCATCTTGGGTGTGTTCATGCTTATTTCGAAGCTGATTTTCGGGTGTGTTCATGCTTCATATCACGTTGTCATCTTCATCTCGGTTGTGCTCATTCTTGTTGAAAGCTGATTTCTAGAGTCAGAAACAACAATCTTCATCATGTTTATCAAGAACACCAAGAACAAGAACACACAGAGAGAAGCAAGTTTGAAGATCTTCATCGTGTTCATCGCATGGTTCTAGATTCGGTAAGTGTTTTAGAGAGAGAAACAACAATCTCTTGAGTATTTTATTTTTAAAAATCATTTCACACTTGATGTTTTTGTTAAAATGGTTGTTAATAGGTTTTTGTGTAATGGTTGTTTTAGAGATGAAACATGGTTTTTTTTGTTAAAATGGTTCTTAAAAAGGGTAAATGTTTATGTAATTTGCAGGTTTTTATTTTTGTGTTAAAAAGTTATGCTTGGTTTGGTTGCTTGTTTGGGCTTTTGATCTAAATAGTAACTGTTTTTTGTTGTTTTGGTTGCTTTGTTTGGGGCTTTTGATCTGAATAGTAACTGTTTTTGTGATATTATTTGAGAAAAAAGATTTTCTGGCTTTGAATGTGTTAATATTTATGTCTGGTTAACAACTTAACGGTTATCTTATCTTTTTGTTATTAGGATGGTGATGGATACAAGGGAAATAAGATCCAATTCTCGGGACCATTGGTTTCGTCAAACGTGGATCAGATGCTCAAGGATCATGACCATGTTTATGTTACAGCACAACACAACTAACACGTGTTATAGTTTGAACTTCTCGGACATGCATGTGTTACATGTGACATCAAACCCATGTACAACGTAACACGTGTTACGTGTGACATGAAAACACATTTTTATAACTTCCCTGGCATACGCACACCCACATGTTTACAAACCGTTTCAAGACCGACCCAAACAATAAAGCAATGGTAGTCGCTGAAAAACTAAGGCAGCAAAGGTAGCCGCTGAAAAGCTAAGGCAGACTCTCAAAGGAAGCTCCACCATTTTCTTAGTGCTGTGTATTTTCGTTTACTAGTAATATGTAATGTGAGACTCTTATTGTTTTGTCTAGTACATGATGTTAAAATGGTATGGACTTAAAACATTTTGTGTTTGAGTCGCCCGTGTTTGTACTTCTACTGTTACTAAGTTACTATTGGAGTTTATGCATCCATTCTAAAGTCTTAACACACGTTATAATAGAGGCTTAACACACGTTATAGTAGGTATACTCTGCTGTTATTAAGTTACTATTGGAGTTTATGCATCCATTCTGAAAGTCTTAACACACGTTATAATAGAGGCTTGACACACGTTATATCAGTTATACGGTTATGGGTATAGTAAACGGCCCACCATTTTTCTTAATGCTATGTATTTTCGTTTACTAGTAATATGTAATGTGAGACTCTTATTGTTTTGTCTAGTACATGATGTTAAAACGGTATGGACTTAACACATTTTAGAAGTCTTAACACACGTTATAAAAGAGGCTTAACACACGTTATATCAGGTATACTATGTTGTTATTAAGTTACTATTGGAGTTTATGCGTCCATTCTGCAAGTCTTAACACACGTTATAATAGAGGCTTAACACACGTTATACATGTCAGGCGCGTAACACATGTTATAGTATGTATATACAAATCATGGTGTTTTGGAAACCACTAGCTTATACATGACACCATGTTGGGTTAAACCAAGATTATAATAGAGGCTTAACACATGTTATCCCAGGTATACGGTGTTACAATATTAACTTGTATGTTCCATATTAACTTGTACACGTGTTACGATCAGTATATGCACATCATGGTGTTTTGCAAACCACTTTCATATACATGAATACAAGTCGGGGTATAATGGATGCTTACATGTTATCATATGTATACAAGTGGGGTTACAACAAGATTACGATATTAACTAAGCTCACCATTAAACTCATCGCCCACGTCGACTGTTTTCACCCTTGTCACATGTTAAGCAATTACATGTTCCGAACAGACAAATTGTAACACATGTTAGATCAGTATATACACATCATGGTGTTTTGTAAACCACTAGCTTATACATGAATACATGTCAGGTTGCAAAAAGATTATAACAGAGGCTTAACACATGTTATACATTCCAAAATGTGCAAAACAAATGACCCGTTTCATATTATATATTCCAAAATTACCGGTACATGTGTTACCATAAATGGCTCGTTTCATATTACACGTTACATACTAACTTGTACATTTATTACTTATATAAGTTTTACGCTCAGTATCCACATTATCAGATATTTTAAACATAAAAAAAATAGATATTACTTGTTTTTTTAATTAACAAAAGGTTAACACGCGTTATATATCATTCTAACAGGGGCTTAACACATGTTATACATGAACACATGTCAGGTTACATCATGGTGTTCTGTTACAACATGAACCACTAACACATGTTATAAATGAACGAAGAGTTCTTTCCCAAAGGATGTGACTTATTCAATGTCCCCGCATTAACGTTGCCTACATCCATCCAGCTTGTCAATTGAATATCTTTTATGGATCTGTTTCTGTAAATCAACACACGTTATATATCATTCTAACAGGTGCTTAACACATGTTATGGGTCTGTCTCTGTAAATAAAGCAACCCAATAAAAAAACACTTATTGTTCCGATCAAAAGCCCAAACCAGCAACCAAACTAACAAAAAAAACAATTATTGTTAAGATCAAAAGCCCCAAACAAGCAACCAAACCAACAAAAAAACCCGTTCAAAATCTCATCCTAAAGTTTTGGATTTATTTAAAATACATGAACATTAACCATTACTAGAACACTTTCAGCCCACAAAACATATTAACAACCATTTCAACAAAAAATCAATTGTGAAATGATATTTCAAGAACACTTACAGGATCTAGAACCGTCCGATGAACACGAAGAAGGTCTTCAAACCTTCTTCTCTCACACACACTTGAACATTTAACTCTCTCTCTCTCTGAAACGGCGGCGTTTCATCCACGTAAACTCTGGTGAGTGTGTGTGGAATTAAACCGAGAGGAGAGAGAAGGCCGAAGAAGAAGTCTAGTGAGTTTCGCTAGAGAAGGTGGTCGCTGGTGGTGGTTGTTTATTGAGGAGAGAGAGGGCCGGAGAAGAAATCCGATGAGTTTCGCCGGAGGAGGTGATTGCTGGTGGTGGTTGTTTGTTTCTCTTGGAGAAGGTGGTTGCTGGTGGTGGTTGTTTCTCCTGTTTGTTTGTCTTCAAGATTCGGGAAGAAGAAATGGGAAAGAGAAAGAGGAAAGAGAACGAGGAAAAAGAAAGAGGTAAGAGAAAGAGAAGCTTTTATGGTGATTTGATGGTACTTCCAAATTCAAAAGTCACGTTTTGTGTTTTCCAAAGTCAATAAAGTTGTTTTTTCATTACCCATATTGCGCTTAACTTGTACTAGCATGGACTATTATATTGTTTTTAAAGGCAAGAATCCTCTAAACAAATGAGGGCCATTGATCAACTTGGATGAAACAAAATCAATGGATGAGGTTGGTTTTCCAAGGTTTTCTAAAAGAGATGGGGTTTTCCATATAACCCAACCCTATATATATAGGGGACCGCTAAAATGAGAACCACCTCGAGTTGTAAGAACCGTGAGAACTACACCGTACGAGGCGAGGTGGACCAAATTTTTTTTCATAAACGTAGATGCGTGTATTATAAACACATTTGTAAAAAAAATTCAAAAAAAATTGTTGTGTGTGTAGTTTTGAGCACCACAAGTTTGTGTTTACGGGTACCGTAAATTTAACCAGTACGGTACCCGTAAACACAAACTTGTGGTGCTCAAAACTACACACACGACATTTTTTTTTAATTTTTTTTACAAATGTGTTTATAATACACGCATCTACGTTTATGAAAAAAATTTTGGTCCACCTCGCCCCCGGATCAAGTAGTTCTCACGGTTCTTACAACTCGAGGTGGTTTTCATTTTAGCGGGCACTTATATATATATATATATATATATATAGGGAGATGATCATGAGAAAACTACATCTAAATGAGAAAACTAGAAAACTAACTAAAAAAGCCTAAAAAAAGGCAAAAAAACATACCAAAATTTTTTTTTACAATTTTTTTTATAAAAAAATCGCTACTTTTTATAAATAAAAAAATATTTCAAAACAAAAAAAAAATTATTGTACTGCACATGTGCATTATATGTGATTATATGTGTACTACACATGTGCACTATATCCCTAATAATGCACATGTGTAATACAACAAAAAGAGAATTTTTTTACTTTTTTTTTTTTGAAATTTTTTTTCCATGTATAAAAACTAGCGATATTTTATAAAAAAATGAAAAAAAAAATTTGGTATGTTTTTTTAGGCTTTTTTAGTTAGTTTTTGGTTTTCTCATTTAAACTAGTTTTCTCATGATCCATCCCCTATATATATATATATATATATATATATATATATATAATTCTTTTTGAATCAAGTCACATGCTTTTGCGTTTTTTCAAAAGAACCAATTTTTATTAAAATAAAGGTGTAAAAATAAAAGTAAGGTTTTTGGGTGATGGTGTGTTATGGGTTTTGAAATTAAAAGGTTTTACGCTCAAAGGGGTTGACTAGGGGGAGTTTTTAAAAATATAAAATAAGGTTGAAATGAAAAAGGGGTTAAAAATCCTAATGCCTCAATCATATACTTACTTGGGTTAGTCGCTAAGGACCGGAAATGTATTGTCTTGTCAAGTTCTAGATTCGTAGGAACCGTACCGGCTATTCACACAAGAAATGAACGATCAGCATTTAGTAAAGATATGATAATGGATGCTCGTTAAAGGCTCAAAACTCACAATTTTATTGGAAAAGGGTAAAAAGTGAAAGTATATATACAATCAAATTTTAAAATATTATCATGCCTTTTTATGAATTTTTCTTATATGGTTCCTTTTTTATCACAACACTATCAGTTGTAAATCTGTAAAAACTTAAAATTTTTAGAACTTGCTCTTCTAACTTAAACTATTAACAAGACAAAAAAAAACTAAAAAAATTGAAAAAGATTTGGGGTTTTTAGCGGTTCCAAGTCGAGTTTTGAGTAAGGCTCGGTTTTAGGACAATATTCAAGTTATTCAAGTCTCCCCCCCCACACATAAATTACACATTGTCCTCAATATGTCCAAAATTGGTTAGATTGATTAAATGTGTAAGACATGTGTTAAAAATAACAAAATTTTCAGAAAATAGGCACTTGACACGATCCCGTGTATAGGAGCCACGACCCCATGTCAAAAGTGGCAGCAACGAATTTTTCCAGGAGATAAAAACGAGGGTGTGCCCATGGGACACTACCCCGTGTCAAGGTTCTAGAATAAAAAATGTTACAGCAGACTTGGGGCACGGGGGTGTGCTTACCTCACACGACCCCGTGCTGAACTTACTGATTTGAAGATTTCTGGTCGGGAGTCGTCTGCTTTCATGCATGGGGTGCTGGTTCAACGTCCTTTAGCCTTCTCACCATCCTTCTGAGTGTATTCTATTCCTACGAAGAGAAAAAACTTAAAATAAAAGCATTAACTAAAAGAAGATATGAAGGGTCCTTGGCTAGACCCAAAGTCGGTCAAATGTTACCCGAGCGAGATGACTCGCATCCCGAGATGCACCGACTGAGAGCGTAGTTGAGGCTCGAGTCTATTTCTTTGAGGTATTTGACCGGGTTCTCCTCTGCACGTTTTCCTACTTCAAACTTCATCTCCTTGTCACCTACCCTCAATGTTAACTTCCCATGGCCCGTGCGGTGGCAAGGAATGGCCTTCCTAGTATGAGTGGGATTTCAGTGTCTTCTTTTATTTCTAAGATTATAAAGTCGGCCGGGAAAACAAATTCCCCGACCTTGACCAATAGGCTTTCTATGACACCTTGAGGGTATTATACCGACCTATCCGCAAGTTGGATGCTCATCTTTGTAGGATGTGGCTTCCTTAGTCTGAGTCGGTTGAACATACAGGCGGGCATTAGGTTAATGCTAGCCCCACGGTCGGCAAGTGCGTTGCTTACCAGTGATCCTCCAATGGAGCAAGGAATAGTGAAGCTTCCGGGATCAATCTTCTTTTGTGGGAGTTTATTGAGGAGTGCCGCCGATCATTTTTCACTCAAGTTGACTTGTTGGATTGATTCAATCTTCCTTTTGTGTGTTAGAAAGTCTTTCAAAAACTTGGAATATTTTGGCATTTGTGTGAGGACTTCCACAATAAGGAGATTGATGTGAAGTTGTTTAAGTAGGCTTACAAACTTGGTGAATTGCTCGTTGGTATTTCGCCGTAGTAAACAACCGGGGTAGGGGACTGGTGGTGGTTTGGCCGGTTCGTTGTTTTGGGGTTGAGTATTTTCTTGGTTTTTGGCGATGGGTGTGTTGGTTGTTTGTGTAGTGTTTTGAGGTGGTGATGGTTCATCATCGGGTCCTACCTTCTGGTTTCTTAAGTTGATAACATTTACTTGGGCTTTTGGGTTTGGTTCTGTATTACTAGGCAAGGCTCCTTGGGGTCTTTCGGAGAAATTTTGGATGAGTTGGCTTACTTGTTTTTCAATAGTCTGCATGTTAGCCCGTTGGTTCATAAGTTCGGCCTCGGTTTGTAGGAACCTCCCCGCATACCTTTTTTTTCGGATTCTGAGAAAAGACGAGTGATTAGATCCTCAAGTCTTTCTCTTCCTCCTTGTTGTGGTTGGAAGCCTTGTTGGTCATTTTGGGGTTTTTGTTGAAAGTTAGATCGTTGATATTTATTTTGTTGAATATTACCCCCCGATTCCCTCCAACTAAAGTTGGGGTGATTTCGCCACTCGGGAGTGAAAGAGTTACTTGGAGCTCCCGATGGTCGTGGACGGTTATTAAGGTAATTTAGCACTTCCGTTTGATTATCTATATCCTTCATACAACTCCAGTTTTCATGGGGGGCGCCACATCCACAAGCCATAATCGAAGTCGTTTTATTTAATTCAAGTTTCTTTATTTTTAAAGTTAAGGCTTCGATTTGGGCTTGCAAAGAAGTGGTTTCATCCACTTTATGTGTGCCCGAGGCTATGGATTTTGAACCCCTAGGAGTGTGCCATTGAAAACTGTTTTGAGAAATTTCTTCAATTTGATTATAATTTCCTCGGGGCGTTGATTCCCAAGGAGTCCCCAGGAGTTGGAATCCTGAACAAGACTTCATAACTTCATGGGATCTTAGAATACACTGACCAATTTCTTCTTTTTTGATGGACAGGCCTGAAAGATTTGTCTATACCTACTTTATGTGTAATAATATCTTTAGAAATACCTTTCATATCTTCATGTGTTAGTGCATATTCCATGTGTCCGTCACTGTGCGAATAGGCTAGATAGAGCGTGTGTTGAATACTGTATAGATGAGAGTTAGAAAAATGGTTTTGTCATGAAAAGTTCCCTTCATATGAAGGAACCCTTCGCCAAGAAGGGACACTAGTCCACTCCCACGAATAGAAGCTCGTCCATTCGCACGAAGCCTCACTCGCATAGAGATGTTTGCCTATAAATAGGCATTATGAGTGAGAGCTGAGTTGGCATTTTGGAGTTCCTAGAGGGGAAATGCGGGAGAAATTTTCTCCAGCTTGTAAATGATGTAAACTCTTTCAGTATGAAAGAAGCTTTCGACTATTCTGCTTCTACTCCATTCTTAGTAATAATATTCTACTGAATTAGTTCTATCCCGTCCAAACTTCCGTCTAATCACGCTAGATCCTAGACTCTCAATTGGTATCAGAGCTACGGTTCTGATTGAATCGATCTAACAGTTGATTGAATCACCTATGCTCATGAATTATGGGTTTTTAGGGGGGTTTAGACGTAAAACATCAAATTGAAGGTCAATTCATGGATGGAATTTGAAATTGAAGACATCATTACATTCAGAATTGATTTTCGTCCATATCGGTGAAATATCATCATGGAATTCGCAGAAATAAAGATTTTGGATCGAAAAATGTGATCATTAGTGTTCGAACAAAAGAAACCCATTCGCGCGAATAGAACCTCATTCGCACGAAGAGACTTTCCCATACGCGTGAAGAGAAAAATTCAGTTTGGTTGGAAAAAATTCATTAGCATGAAGAGATTTTTATTCGTTCCAAAATTATCTCATTCGCACGAATGGACCTACTCCATTCGCACGAGTGAGCCAAATGCCTAAAAAAGGCATTTTTTATCGCGGTGATGAGACGAGTGTCCAGAAAAAATTTGGTGATTGAATTTCTTTTCGAGATTTTAACGACAAATACGGGCTGTTCGGGGACACACTGTCAGGTGCTTCAGAGAATATATTTGATGATGCGATCACAGATTAGTGAAGATAATGGGGTAGTCATTGATACCTATGTAGAATGTTTATCAATTGGTATAGTGACTATTAATGGGTCAACAAGAAAAATCCGTAGTTGATGAAAAACGCACTTTTGTGGACCAAAATGACAAATTTTCCGCATAGTGGAGTTTTTCATTGAAAATAGGGGACTGAATTTGCCAAGTTTGAGGGGGAAATTCAGTGATATGTTTTAGAGAAGTCAGAATTTGCAAAAATGAGGGAGAATAAAAATTTCATAGAATATATTCAAATTCTAGCATTTTTGAAATTCGTGACATGCAACAGTATTCAGGTGGTTTTTGACTTCAGATTGTCCAGGGATGCATAGGATCTGATTTCGTTAGTTTATGATCATAGGAAGTTCAGATTCTACATATCATGGTCAGATTGATGTCTTAGGGTTTGAGTCACAGGTCTTCGTCAAGCCGGTTAGCAGGATTAGCGTCAGGAGATACAATTGTATTGTCGATACTTAAAAGATATCATAGCTTTGTGATAGTCTAAAGTGTTAGAATGGTTAATATTCAAGCATAGGAATTTTTTTTCGGACTAACCATCGGGGAATGATGACGTTTGTTGATTAAGTTGCCGCTGGAACTAATAGAGAAGACTATACATCTGTTTTTGTGACTGAAGAGGAAGAATGTGAATCTGATCATGGAAGAATGTTTATGAGATCTGAATGCATTACCAAATGATTTGTTATCCAATGAAGATATGCTGATTGTAGAGATTACCGTTTATACTGATCAATTATTCAGGAGTATGCTTAAAGATGATTACGAAAAACATGATTTCAGTTTTTTGTGGGTATTCATAGACTTGAAGTTTACTGGTGTGGTCATTCAAAGTTTCTATCAATTTCCGGTTGGGTTTTTGAAGATTAAGAGTTGGAGCTGAAGTGGTAAATTAGAAAACCGAACGCAGATGTGGTAAAAGTCGAAACAGAGAGATTACATTGTGTTATTTCATGTTGGTGATTATTCGTGAAGATTGCAGTACAGCAAATAAGAGGAGGTTGAGAACCGTGCAAACTAAGACCTGAAGATTCATTTCAGGGGGAATTTCTTTTTAATGAATATAATGCAAGCCTGAATCATCAATCAAGGGGGAATCAATTGAAGATATCAAGATACCTGATTGAAGAAGTAGAATATTCAAATATGGCTCTCGTTTTCAAAGTTCAAACTTCGACAGTGACGTATAAGGGGAAATTTTTAGTGCTATTCCGTGTGTCCGTCACTGTGCGAATATGCAAGATAGAGCTTGTGTTGAATAATGTATAGATGAGAGTTAGAAAAATGGTTTTATCATGAAATGTTCCCTTCATATGAAGGAACCCTTCGCACGAAGGGACACTAGTCCACTCGCACGAATGGAAGCTAGTCCATTGATTGTTTCATTCAAATAGAAAGAGATTACAGGATCCTGGAAACAATAGGACAGAGCTTTGCTTCTGATTGCAAAAGTTATCTAAACTAGACCCAACACCCCTATATACAGGGAGTGCCCATCCGCCCAAAACACATACTGCCCATCTGTCCGGATGGGTTATGTCCATCCATCCAAATGGGCTCCATCCGTCCGGATGGATTTTACATGCATAAACACCTATGTTTCAGGACGGATAACATACAAAAAATACAATAAACATTACAAAGATATAAAACAAGATAAACTAAGACTCAATACAAGATGGAAGCTACAGACATGGTGCATTCACATTCACACACTGATGATAGGTTGATGGAATAGCCTTCATCTCATGTATCCAAGGGCTGCCAAGAATTACATTGCAACAAGATAAACTATCAATAACACAAATTTTTTGGATAGAATTAACTCCATCTATGTATATTGGAAGTTTGATGTCCCCCAGCGTGTTCTTAGTTTCACCACTGAACCCGACAAGGAATGCGGATCTCGGTATTATCTCAGATTCTAGGATGTTCATCTTCTTGAGTACATCAAGCTGAACAATGTTCACGGAGCTTCCTCCATCTATGAGAATCCTGCAAACAAAATGATTAGCAATGAACAATGTAATAACCAAACCGTCATGATGAGGATCCCAGATATTGACACAACCATCTTCGTCAAATGATATAATCCATTGAACCGTCAACGTGGAGGTTCTGATAGGTCTGTCACCATTCTCTAACTTGGTTTCCTTAGCATGTCTTTTAGCTGCTGAGAAGGAAGTACCACAGATATCGGATCCTCCAGAAATGAAATTGATCTCTTGAGCATCTGGTGGAGGTGGAGCGACTCTTTCTAGTGTGTTCTTAGGATCCTAGATCCTTGATTTCTTTCTGCCTAGCAGTTTTTTAGCTGACCTTTGCTGAGGTAGTAGCCTATCTCCCTTCTTAATGCAACACATTCATTAGTCAGATGGCCGAAATCTTCGTGGTATGCACACCATTTGGATTTGTCTTTGAAGGAAGTTGACTTTTCATTCTTCTTTGGCCATCTTGCTTTTTCACCTAAATTATGCATGGCAAGCATTAGTCCACTAGTGTCAACGGAGAAATAATATTAAGATATCTTAAGATACTCTTCTTCATCCTCATCTTGTTCCACTGCGTGGACATTTTGGTTATCTGTTCTCGAGTAGGGTTTGGATCTATTATTCTTGAAGGAGGATCCTTGCTTCTTATCATAATGATCATATTTTGTGGAAGCATTGAGTCTATCTTGGATCCTTTTATCGTCTTCCAACCTGATGAACCTCAAGGCTCTATTACTGACTCTATCTATGTTTCTGCATGGAGTCATCACGAGATCATCATAAAATGGAGAATCCTTTTAAAACCCCATATTGAATGCTTCTTCAGTAGTTGCAATATCAAGGTTTGGGATTTCCAAGGATTCTCTCCCAAACTTAGTGACATAATCCCTAAGGGACTCGTCATGAGCTTGGATAATCCTATATAAATCACTAGTTAATCTCTTAAAGGTTCTACTACAAGAAAATTGATTATTAAAAAGATTAAATAAGTGTGAAAATGGTGTAATAGAATAAGGAGGAAGACTTAGCAGCCACTTTAGTGCAGATCCTATAAGTGTGGATCCAAAACCCTTGCATAAGTAAGCTTCTTTGAGTCTATTAGGGATGGGGTTTATCTCCATCCTTTCCCTGTATTGGGCTCATGCTCCTCGGGATTAGTTGTACTGTCATTCAACTTCATATTAGGAGTTTGAAAGCGTTTGAGTATCTCTGCATCGCAAATTGGAGGAGCAAAGCGAGATATTCTTTGGCTTTCCTCTGGAATTTCAGGAATAGGTTTGACTACTCCTGGGATAGTAGATATGATATCCTTAAGTTTCTGAAGTTCCCTGGCCATGGCTTGATTGATTCCTCTATCCTGCATATAGCCATATTTAGTATCTAAGGATATATTATTGAAACTGTTACCACCTCGTTGGGTTGAAGGTGGTGTCCCAGAAGAGAATCTAGGATAAGACATCTCTGCCGTCATGGCAAGGCCAAAAGAAGCAATGGTCTACATGGGGATGAAGTCTCCTTCATGGATTTTCAGTAGTTCTCAGAAGTTGTCTTCCCGAGGATCCTTGATCCTGAAAGACATTGGATCTAGGAAAGGTCTGTGATGAAGATCTTGTTTGATGATCTATGGATCCTTGAGGTCGAGCTGATGATCCTTGTTGATGGAAGTAGGATCTTTGAGGCTGGAACATCTCCACATATCCTTCTGGGCGGAAGGAGGATCCTTGAGGTTGAGACACCCCCATAGATCCTTGATGTAGGATAAAGGATCCTTGGGGTTGAGAGGAGGATACTTTGGACTGTTGAGTTATTGATGCTGGAATGGCAAAATCTAGTACCCTAGGCATTAGTGGAGACTGATCCTTTACTGGCTTCTTTTTGCTTCTTGATGTTTTCGATCTCGTGAAGGATCTTTTGGTTAGTCTTGTTCTGTTACTCCATGTAGATTTTCATCTGCGAATACAAAACATAAATACCGTTGTCAGTATTAATAAAAGAGGAAGTAGCAGACGGCTTAGATCATTGGAAAACAGAAGTTGTCTTCTGCTGAGCAGTTTCATTATTCTTCTGGAATTGTGTGGGGGTGGGAGGGGGGGGGGGTAGGAGGCAACGATATGGAGCTTTGTGACAGATTTGTCGTTGGCATGGAAGTTCAAACAAATTTTCCTTGAGAGGCTATAGGGTTATGGTATTGATGAAAATAGGCTGAAAACTGATGGAAATTTTTAGAATTGAAGCACCACTTGCCCCATGGTGGGCGCCAAATTGTTTAGCTCAAAATCACTCTAAGGATAGTGTAACAAAATTTGTTTATATGGTAGAGTGCTTGTACGAATGCAATGATAATAGAACTCAAAATGTAAATGATATACAATGATTTATACGAGGAAAAGCCCTTGATCACTAGTAGATCGTCTGCATAAAAACCATGGGTGGTGAAAACTATCAACCACCAAGTATATTAACTTGGAAAGTTCAATACAACTTCGGAAGTTGATAAGTTGGTACAATGTTTTGTGTTTGCCAAGAGTGATGTGAGCTCTGTGTTTCTACTCTAGTGCGTGTGTATGCAAATGAATTAATGAACAACTTGATCAACCCCTTTGAATATAATAATAACAACTTAATGCGATATTGTCACTAGACCTACGTCTTCGTCCATAACCGTTTGAGAAATAAGCAGGTGCTAGCTTCCAACAACTTCCTAGCGATATTCCAGCTTGGACACGGTCTACCACGTAGCTTACCTGCACATAAACATAAGAAAATATCGAGAAAATCATTAGAAACCATAATAAACATTAAGGATCCTTATCATCTAAGGTCCCGTACTACACATTAAGGATAATTTATCTAGAAGGTGCCTTAGAATATGAGATCCAAAATAGTTGAGACTTAGGCCTTAACACTCATCATCCCCCCCTTTTAAAGATATTTGTCTGTATTGTGTTAGATACACTCTCAACATTTTGCATGCTATGAGTTTTCTGATTGTTTGTATCAGTTTCCTTGGTTTTACTGAATTTCTCTTTCAACTCATCTCAAATCTCTTTTGCACTATCAGTGTGTATAAGTTCTGCATAGATCTCTTTGCTAGACCTCTAGCAATTATAATAAGTGATTTGGCATCTATCTCAAACTTTTTGAAATCAAGCATAGAGTAATCTTCCGGTTTCTTTGGCTCATTTACACCAGGATTTTTGACACAAGGTGTCATTGGAATGTATGGTCCGTACACTACTGACCTCTAATATCCCGTGATTTGTTGACCAAGCATCTGTGGTTTTTATCACAACCAGAGATAATGGAATCATAGTTTTTGAGAGTCATTCTCTTTTGATCTTTTTAGAAGAAGAACAAAGTATTGTGTTATACTGATTATGAAATAAAGTTTAAACGTGGCCAAGATCTAATACAAATTGTTAGGATCCGAGTTTGATATTTGCAAACTAATATTGATTATCACAATACAATTCATATATAGAGAGATATTGTTATAAACTGTTTTCTAATAATTCATATAGTCAAAAGTTTATAGTGATGATTTTACAATCTCCCCCTTAGCCGATCACTTACTAGAGCTATTCGTACAAAAGAGAATGTGTGTGTGAAGTGATGAATAGATTACTAACATGTGTGATCTATTTATACAAGTACTAAAGTTCTGTTCGTGATGTGCTGATCTCACCCTGATAGTGACATCTAACATTCCTAACAAAAAAGATTCTCAGATATTTGCAAACATCTGAGCAAATCTTATCATCTGATCTAGGCTATACTAAACAACTGATAAAGTCAGCACTGTTACATTAAGAAAACATGGTCTAAGTTATCCTCTGTTGTAGTCGTCCAAACATCTAATTGGCCTAATAGATGTTTGGTCTTCCCCCATCAGACCTTTGGCTTGTTCAGGGCTTTGATCTTCAATAGAGGCTAGCTTTCAACAGATGTTGGTACCCTTAAACAACGGTTCCAAGTCTTCGTCAGATGTTAGGCATGCTCTTGAATAGATGTCCTGAATAGGTATTTAAGAATCACTATCTTTGGGGAGAGATTGGTTCATCAACTGTTTATTTCTTGATCTAAGGATCATGTCTTGGCTTTTGGATATCATTTGTTATTCTGTAGGTTCAACACAATGACTCAAGAGGAGGAAAAGGTTGACCCCGACGTGGTGTCAGAAAGAGACATGAGATAGAAGAGTCAATTGTTATTGAAATGACTATTGGTAAAAAAAATGCTATAAAGGATTGTTATATAGAATTGGAAGGTCTTAAGTTTCCTGTGAGGTTAATTATTATGACCTTTGAAGGGTTGAACTTTGTGTTGGTGTGACACCCCGCAAAAACGTTTAACTACACTAGTTGATTCAGTGTCTGTGCACTAAAATTCGGGACGACATTTCCTTCAACTTGGGGATAATTTGACAATTCGCACTTATAACCTCGTATCATTTCTTTTACATTTCATCGTATGATGTAACTATACGTGAGTAATAGAAAGTGCTCAAATATTCGTTGTTTATAAAGGTCTACATTATTTGTTAATCAAATCAATGCTGTTATGAGTTAGTAGAATTAGTGTTGATATTATGTATTCTAACACCTAAAAGCCATTGCACACATACCTAAGCCGCAGTCCCCTAATTAATTGAATAATAATGGGCGCCTTTAAATCCTGGCCACACACCTATGTGTGCTCACACACACTAACCGCACACCCCTTTTGAAGCCCAAACATCAGCCCAAATGTATCATGGTGGACCGCACACTAGAACATGCGTCCTTTTTGCGTGAGTATAAGTGCCCTACACCTGCCAAAACCCTAAATCATTTCCCCAATCATTACTGCAGCCTTTTCATTGCCACAAGCATTCTTCCCCCCTTTTCAAGAAACATTCCTTTTTTACCCTTTTTAAGGATTTGGCATTTATCTTGAAGATATGACATTCCTTTTGAAGATCTCTTCTCCCACTTAAGGATATCTCTTCTACCCTTACACACGCTAGTTTCATCAATCCAGGTTAGTGCCAATCTCTGTGTTACGACTTATATTCTCCTCGTGTGGGTGTTCTGAGGATATTGTTTTAGATCATGAGACATATGTTATGTGTAATAGAGGTTTTGATAATTTCTTTGTATGACCATGATTTGGAAAGATTCATAACATGATCGATGAACTAGGGTTTTTTGTGTGTTGCAGGGTGCCAATGATTTCATGTGAAATGTTTTGATGATGATGTGTGTGTAGATATCCGTGACTTGTGTGATGGGGTTTAAGTGATTTTGGATGGAAAAATGTTCATAGATCTTAATGGATGGGTTGGGTAATGTTGATAATGATGTGAGTGAATGAGTTGTTTGATATGGATCCATGTTCCTGAATCAGATCTGCCTGATGAATTTTAGATGATTGTTAATAAAGGTTCCTTGTGATAATAAAATTTCAGATCTGATTAGGTGTGAATATGAGAGTTGCATATATATGATTTTGAACGATGAATGTACACACTAGACTGCATAGAGTACACCTTCATGATGCACACCGCACACTACAAGACAACACACTCAGGTGATGTACAAACCTTAGTTGCTCATCGTAAAAGCAGTTTATGCAAAGCCGCACACTTCTGAATGTACAATCTTTGGTACACAATGTACAAGTGCATGAAGCATAGTCGCACACTACCAATTGTATAAGTCGCTAATGCACGATGTACAACGCCTCCTATGCATGACCGCCCACTTGTCAGGTGGTCGCGCACTCACAGGTGTGCCGTACACTTGACAAGTGGGCCGCACACCAACGTTTATTTGGGCAGCAAATCAGTTGGGCCACACACTGAAACGTGTACCTGTTGGGTTGCCTGTATACTGTTTATTCCTATATGGCCCACATGTCTGTGTATGTGATGTATGATGATTATAACTTGTATGCTATTTGCTAGAATACATATATGAATATGTCGTATACTTGCATACTAATCTGATTAATCTCGATGACCATAATAGGACGTTGTATGACCGACTTAGAACAAGTAAATAACCTGCTGAGCAAAACAAAGGTGAGTTCACACACTTTACAAAAAAGCATGTATTCCCGGTGGTTGGGAATGGAATGGACAACACTTTCCCTGGATTGGGAATGTGATACGTGGTCGAAAACCGGTGCTCGTAATTGTTTAATTTGATCTTTTTACACAAGTTTTAATTTCGAATGGCCTACTTTTGATTAGATACTTGTTTTGCAAGTCTAGCAGAGTTTAAGGAGCTTTTCGGGAGCTTTACGGGTCACCGGAGTGAAAAACGAGCCATTGGGACGTGAAACGGGTCAACCGGACTCAAGAAATGGAAAAAAACACTGGGCACCGTCGCCGACGGTATGTGTAAAGCTCCGTCGCCAGAAATTCCCGTAGGCAGCAACTTAGGTCGTCGGCCATTTTTAAACCAGCATGCACCGTCACCGACGGGGCATCAAGCAGTCGGCGATGGCTCCCCTATGTTGCAATCGCGATATTTTTTACTTTTTGGGTTTTGAACGATCCACAAGACATCTTGGTCATCAATTACGGGAGTTACACTTTGGAGAGTTTTGAATCCTTACTTTGGAGCCTATTCTCATCACTTTTCATCACCAATTTCACCTACCATCATCTCTATCACCCGAATCAACATCCAAATCATCACCATTATCCATTCCATAACCCTAATTCTAATCATCTTTCAATCCATCATCACCAATCATCCACAACCCTAACCATTCCTCCATTCATCCATCTTCAAGCTTCAAGATGACCCAATTCACGTCTCAAGCATCCGTTGATCGTGCCTTTTTCACCATTAGCGGCTAAATTCTTGGAGGTTTCACCCCTGTGTAGGTTTTTGTAAGTTCTTAGGGTTTAAACATTGTATTTGAGATTCGATTTGTGACAAGTTGTGATTTGATTTCGAAAATTATGATAATTGTCTTGCATTGGTATTGTATTCGTTAATTGTCGAGTGAAGATTAAATTTGACTTTGCGAAATGTTTATGTGCAATTATGCCTTATCTAGGTTAGAGTTTACATGTTCTTGATAACGAAGTGCATTGTGGTCCGTCACTCACGACGTTGATAGCTCTTGGCCACTAAGCCTCGTAACACTAAATTTGTTAATCATATTTGCAATTGAATCGAATCTAAAACATGTAGAAACCCTAGGACTTCAATCACCGAACCGGGTGTGAACCTTGTTTTCTTTATATTGTTCAAACAACCAATTTCATTTCTTGCAATTTGTTAATCATTAGTTGTTAATCAATTAAATCAATTCTTCTAGTTTAAATTCACATCTTTCAACAAAACAAAAATACAAAAATATATCATAGCAAGCTTCATAAAAGTGACAATTTCTACAAATCATTCAAAGTCCATTCGCAAACCACATACTCTTCGTGGTTAGACCCCTTGCTACCACTAGCTATCGTTAAGGGTAATTTAGGACTATAAATATTATCTTTGACCGGAGCGCGACACTCCGATCAAATTTTGGCGCCGTTGCCGGGGAGTGCGTGCGCTTTGTGTTTGGATTATTGTTTGAATTTCGTGATGATCTGTTTAAGTTGTTTAATTTCTTTTTGCAGTTTGTCTTTTTCCTTGTTACCCGGGTGTGTTACTTGTGCAAGTTACAGGTAGTGTATGCATACGCGAAACTCCGGGAAGACTTCACCGTTAGTCTACGAACCGGAAATCGAAAGAGTTGCAAGAAGGAATTTAGCAAGCCGATTGGAAGCAAAACTTTCTTCTAATAAAACCAATCAAACACCACAACTCACACCATCCATTGAAACCGATTCAATGGCGAACCAAAACTCAAACCAAAACCTCAACCAAAACCAAAACTCGAACCAATTTCAATACCGAGGCAATTTCAATCCCACCCAAAACGTTCAACCTATGTCTCAAGAGCAACCGGGTGGTAATAACAACAATGGACCACCCACACCACCTTTCCAAAACCAAAATCCCAACAACACACAAAGAACACCCCAACAACAAAACCTTCATCGACAAACTTCCTTACCTATCAACCTTGATGACTGGAATATCAATTCCGACCGTCGAGGTAATCGAGATTGTGGCAATCCCGCGAACGAAGACCCATTCTTCAACGTAGACGATTTGAGGAACGCCATCCCCGATGAAGAACCGTATAGTGTTCCTGGTTATCAATCTCCGGAACATGTGAGTGTTCATACGGAATATTCGGATGATTGGGGGTATTATGATGATAGGGCTAATGATGACGAAGATTGGGGGTATGTGAATCAAGGTAACGTCTACAATGCAAGAAGGTTTGAATATGATGCGTTTGGCTACCAAAATGCCAACTATGTGGGGAATGATGACTACGGGTATGGGAATAGAAGAAATGACGGTTACGAAAACAACCGCCAACCACGGAACAACAACCAAAGGAACCGGAACGATGGGTTTTACAATAACAACAACAATGCTAACCCTAACCGGATTCCTCGTTTCGTAGGAGGTGGCCATCAAGGGGGTAACCAAGGTGGAAACCGAAGAGGTGATAGGGGAGGTGATAGAAGGGACAATCGAAGACCGGTCGATCAAGAAGTTAACGGTCCGCATCGTCGTCAACAACCTCCACGGGGAGTGAATGACCGTTTCTGACCAGTAGTTACCGATAATGACTCTCCAATAGTGTGCGAAAGGAGAATGTTTGATTGCAAACCCCACTACATCAACATACTTCCCCACTTCAATGGGAGGTCTAATGATGAGCCGTACATGCATTTGGCGGAGTTTTCTTCCATTTGCAACACTATCGGGGGACATAACTTTGCATTGGAGGAGGTCAAACTTCGATTGTTCCAGTTTTCGCTAAAAGACAAGGCGAAACAATGGTTTCTTACACTTTCGGCAAATAGTAATCGAACATGGGGTGAAATGCAACAAGTTTTTCTTGATGAATACTATTCGATGGCGAAGACCGATGACGCTAGAGACGAAATTAGATCTTTCCGCCAACTATCAAGCGAACCGTTACACGAAGCATTTACGAGGTACAAAGAGTTGATTCAGAAATGCCCACATCACCAAATAGAGAACTGGGAATTGGTGAAGTGTTTTGTACGGGGTTTGGATGATATGACATGGAATCGTCTTAAGTCAACGAGCAACGGGACTTTATTGAGCAATCATGAAGATGATGATTGGGAGTTCCTCAAGCGGATGAGTAAGCGGTCGAAAGAAAAGGAATCGGCCGATAGAGCCAAGAAACATCCTGTTTCCCGGTCACTTCCCGACCTTGATTCTAAGGATCGAATTTCTACCTTACAACGGGAAATGGCTCGTATGAAGAAGAAGGAGGTGAATGCGGTACAATTCGCGGTGTGTGAAGAGTGTGGAGATATTGGCCATAGAACTGAGCAATGCCCAATGGGGCCGAGTGATTACACCGAGGAGGTAAACCAAGTGTATGGGGATCGAAAGCAATATGACATGAACTCTAACACCTACCATCCGGGTTTGAGAAATCACCCTAACTTCCAGTATGGTAATGCCTCGAATCAAATGAACCTGAATTTTCAATCAGGAAATCAAGGTGGATCCTCGTATAACAATCACAAAGGTGGTAACCAAGGGGGTTACCAAAGGAATTACAATCAAGGGGGTAACCAAGGGTATCAAAGCCGTGAAAGAAACTATCAACGGGGTTACAACCAAAGTGGAAATGGGGGTGGTGCATCAAACTCCCAAGGTGATGATTCGATTAATTCGAAATTTGATGCTATCATGAATGCTGTGAGTACTCTTACTAATTCACACCAAGAATTCAAAGCCGAAGTGAGGAAAGAGTTTGAAGTGAGGGATAAATCTCAAAAGGCATTAGAGAAGCAAGTGGGGCAACTTACTCAAGAGATGGCTCAAATTCGCGAAAGTGGAGGAGGACTTCCAAGTTATACCACGGTGAACCCTAAGCATCAAGGGTCGACCTCAAAGAACACACGTGAGGTACCAATTAATAAAATTACTTTACATAGTGGTCGAGTCATAGATAATGGTGTTGAGCCACCACCACCCAAGTTTGTTGAAGGGGTGGTGGAAGATGCAAGTGATGATGAAGGAAATAACGGTCAAACGGGTAAAAATAAAAATGATTTAAAAATTAATAAAAATACTCCCGTTGTGACCGTTCCCATCCCAAAGGCTAAGGAAAAGGGTGTGGAGGTTAATACCGCCCCTTATCCCGAAGCTTTGTTGGGACCATATAAGAAAGTGGTAAATAAACGAGGCCCACAACCAGAAGAGATGTGTGAAATTTTTAAACAAGTCAAAATCAATTTACCACTCTTAGATGCAATCAAGCAAGTACCTTCATATGCTAAATACTTGAAAGATTTATGCACCCAAAAACGGACTCACAAGTTTCCTAAGAAACTTGATTTAACTGAAAATGTGAGTTCCATTCTTTCGGGTTCACTTCCACCAAAACTTCAAGATCCGGGGGCGCCCATTATTTCAATACAAGTCGGAGAATTTAAAATAACTCGGGCACTTTTGGATCTTGGGGCAAGTGTGAGTATCTTGCCAGGTAGTTTATATGACCAATATGATTTTGGTCCACTTCAAGTGTCGAACACCACCATGGTGTTAGCCGACTTAACCCCTAAACTACCCCGTGGGATAGTCACGGATGTAATAGTCAAGGTCGAGGACTTTTACTTTTCGGTGGACTTTCTTGTATTAGATTATGTTTCCTTGGACCGAACCAAGCAACCAACGGTGATCCTCGGTCGACCATTTTTGGCAACATTGAATGCCCAAATTAATTGCAAATCGGGCACAGTCGACATGACTTTTGGTAACCGTCGGTTGCGGTTGAATGTCTTTTCGGGATTGACGGATCCTCTAGTCGGCGATGAATGGTATATGGCAGACATTGTTAATGAGTGTATACCTCTATGCGACATTAGTGTCGAAGAGGAAAACACAATAGAGGAATGTTTCATGTTTGACAGGTTACAAGGAGAGACAAATCAGAGCATGGATGAGGAAGCGAAAAAGTTAGAGGTCATGGCAGCAAGGGAAGGAAGGCCCACTTGGACACATCAAGTGGAAAGTCTTCCGGAAAGCATAGACACAAAGATGAAGCCTTCATTGGAAGAGCCTCCAGTGTTAGAATTGAAGGTGCTACCCAAGCATCTTAAGTATGCTTATGTGGGTGAAGGTAGCATGCTCCCGGTTATCATTGCATCTAACTTGACCGGGGAGCAAGAAGAGAAATTGATGAAAGTATTGGTCACTCATAGATCCGCTATCGGGTGGACCATTGCGGATTTGAAGGGAATTAGTCCCTCAGTGGTGATGCATAAGATTATCACGGAAGATGGCATGAGTCCTTCTCGCGACACACAACGGAGACTAAATCCGAACATGCGAGAAGTGGTCAAAAAGGAGGTATTGAAATGGCTAGATGCGGGTATTATATACCCTATCTCGGATAGCCAATGGGTAAGCCCGACACAAATAGTTCCCAAGAAAGCGGGCATTCAAGTCGTCACAAATGACGCAGGTGAAGAGGTCGCCACTCGGCCGGTAACCGGGTGGCGTATTTGTATTGACTATAGGAAGTTAAATGCTGCAACTTCCAAAGATCATTTCCCTTTACCATTTATTGACCAAATTGTTGAGAAATTGTCCGGACAAAAATTTTATTGTTTTCTGGATGGTTATTCCGGATACAATCAAATTGCTATACATCCGGAAGCAAGTAAAGACTACTTTTACTTGTCCATACGGTACCTTCGCATTTAGGCGAATGCCCTTTGGACTTTGTAATGCCCCCGTCACCTTCCAAAGGTGTATGACGAGTATCTTTTCAGATATGGTGGGGGAGTCTTTGGAAATCTTCATGGATGATTTCTCAATATTTGGGTCATCATTTGATACATGCCTTGACCAACTCGAAAAAGTTTTAAAAAGATGTGTTGAGAAAAATCTAGTTTTGAGTTGGGAAAAGAGCCATTTTATGGTTCAAGAAGGGACTGTGTTGGGGCATGTCGTCTCGAGTCGTGGGATTGAGGTGTATAGAGCAAAAGTGCAAGTCATATCTACTTTGCCTTATCCCACAAGTGTTAAGGGTATTAGGTCATTCTTGGGATATGCGGGGTTTTATAGGCGGTTTATAAAAAAGCTTTAGTGATATAACAAAACCCCTATGAAATTTGTTGTTAAACGATAAAACTTTTGATTTCGATAAAAATTGCCAAAATGCATTTAACGTGTTAAAGAAAAAGTTGGTTGAGGCCCCAATCTTGCAATCACTGAATTGGTCTTTACCATTCGAAATTATGTGTGATGCAAGTGATTATGCGGTGGGGGACGTATTGGGTCAACGGGTAGACAAGTAACTCGTTGCCATTTACTACGCAAGTAAGACTCTCTCGGATGCACAATTAAATTATACAACTACCGAGAAAGAGCTACTTGCGGTGGTATATGCGTTGGATAAATTTCGTGCTTATATATGGGGTACTAAGGTCATTGTATATTCTGACCATTCTGCAGTTAGGTATCTCATGGAAAAGAAGGATGCAAAGCCGAGGTTAATCCGATGGGTTCTCTTGCTACAAGAGTTTTACTTGGAAATTTGGGACAAGAAAGGAAGTGAGAATGTGGTTGCGGACCACTTGTCCCGGTTGGTTGTGGAGGAGGATTCTTCCCATGAAGAGATTAATGAGAACTTCCCAGATGAGAAAATTTTAAAAGTTTCAATATTACCATGGTATGTTAATATTGTTAATTATTTGGTTACAGGTGACTTGCCGGCTCATTGGGATGGAAGGAAGAGGTTGCACTTCCTATCTCAAATCAAGTACTACACGTTGGAAGAACCAGACTTATTCAAGTTTTGTCCGGATCAAGTCGTTCGAAGATGCATACCCGATGAGGAGATTCCTAGCGTCTTGATCACTTGCATTCATTTGCTTGTGGGGGGCATTTTAGTGGTCACAAAACTGGGCACAAAGTGCTCAATAGCGGTCTTTATTGGCCGACTATTTTTAAGGATGCTTTTAATTTCGCTAAGAACTGTGTAGAGTGTCAAAAGTTAGGGGGTATTTCTAAAAGGGATGAAATGCCCATGCAGCCAATCCTCATTGTAGATATTTTTGATGTGTGGGGGATCGATTTCATGGGCCCATTCCCTAATTCGCATGGCAACTTACACATCTTGGTGGCGGTTGATTATGTATCTAAGTGGGTCGAAGCAATTGCCACCAAGACGAATGACCATACCGTTGTTTGCAATTTTGTACAAACAAACATAATTTCGAGATTTGGGATTCCCCGAGTGATCATTAGTGATGGGGGATCTCACTTTAAGAATTTTAATTTTGGCAAACTCTTGAAACGGTATGGTGTTGACCATCGAATCGCTACCCCTTACCACCCATAAACAAGCGGTCAAGTAGAGGTTTCCAATAGGCAAATAAAAGAAATTTTGCAAAAAAACCGTTCGAGCCGACCGAAAGGATTGGTCGACGAAGTTGAATGATGCTTTGTGGGCTTATAGAACGGCTCATAAAACACCTATTGGAACTACACCTTATCGCTTAGTTTATGGGCGAAATTGCCATTTACCGGTTGAACTTGTGCATCGTGCTTGGTGGGCTATCAAAGAGGTTAACATGAAATATGACGATGCAGGAAAAGAGCGGAAGTTAAAGCTTTGCCAATTGGAGGACCTTAGGGAAGAAGCGTATGAATGCACCTCGAAATACAAGGATGATATGAAGAGGGCACATGACGCGAAGTTGAAGCCGGAGGAGTTTGAAGTGGGTCAAAAGGTTTGGCTTTACAATTCAAGGCTTAAATAATTTCCCAGTAAGCTCAAGAGCAAATGGATGGGCCCGTACATGATTACACGGGTCGGAAAGCTTGAAGATGTTACAATCAAGGACCCGAATGATGGGTCGAAGCAAACGGTTAATGGGCATCACCTTAAACCGTTCCTTGATGGTAACAATGAGAAAAAGGATGAGAATGTGGAGTTGGTGAACTTTGTGGTAAGTGTACCAACTTATGAGGTCAACTGAAAGGACCGGTAATGAGTTTTGTAAAGTTATGTACAATCTATTTAATTGTTTGAGCATTTTTGTGTTTAATCGTTCTCGTTTTGTACTAACCCTTGTGATTGTGTGAAGTCCGGACATTCCGAACGGGTCTTGAAGACAAAAGGTATGCTTTTAGACTTATTCATGTGTATTAGGGATAATACACGACTTTTCGGGGGGTGGTAGGGGCCGTTAACGGTTCTCGTATTTTCAAAATTTTAACTTATAAAAAAAAAGTAAAAAAAAAAAGATTTTTAAGATTTTTTTAGGATTTTTAAATGTATATAGTATTTTGAGAAAAAGTTCATAAATTTCCTCCTATTTTTCATAAAAAAAACAAAAAAAAAAATAATCGAAAAATAAAAAAATTGAAGTTCTGCACTCCGTCGCCGACGGTGACCCTGACCGTCGCCTACGGTGCCCCAAAAGTGTCCGTAGCCCAAATTGGTCCGTAGGCAGCGAGTTTAGCCGTCGCCTGAATCCCCAATCTTCACGCACCGTCGTCGACGACCAAATGGTCCGTCGCCGACGGCTCCTCTAAATCCAGCCGACGCAATTTTTGGTTAAATGCCTAGTTCGAACCCAAGACTCTTTAAACCCGTTAAAACTCAAACAAAATTAATTGTAACCACACATTTGCCCCAATAACTTCCCCAACACCTCCCAAACATCTAGAAACCTTCATTATTCAGTTACAGATGTTACCCTATCTCTCCTCCATCTTCATCTTCCCCAAAATCCACTCTAGAACCCTAAAGCTTCAATCACTCATAACTCTTTCAATTCTCAGCCAAATCCAGAGATTCTTGAGCCTATTTTGTGTGATTTTTCGAGAGGAACAAAACCCCCATCACGGTTTTCATTAATTCTTGCTCGTTTGTAAGATTTCTGGGCATGATTTCTAGGGTTTTTGAAGAGTGTTCATCAAATCTCTTGCTTTGCACTTTTTCTTAGTTCTTCTTGTTTGTATACACCAAAGGTATGGAATTTCACTTAATTTATGCATGATTTTCATATGGATTGTTGATTTCTTCCAAAATTTTAAGCTTTGTTTAATAGTAGGTTGTTTATCATAATGTATGATGTTTTAGCATAAATTTAAGAAAGATTACTTGATTTGGGTGGGATTTGAGCATGCTCTAGTCTTAGTGATGTGATTACACTAGTTAGTTGCATGATTGAGCATAGTGGTGATGTTGAATATTGTTGAAACCATGAAACTTTGAGAAATTTTGTGAATAAACATGTTTAACTGATATGTAGATGATAAGATGTGCGACTTTGGATGTTTAAAAAGGCGATTTTACATCTGGTTATTGATTGAAATTCAACATTGCATATTATGTTCAAAGTTTGAGATTGTTTGAAGATTTGGGTATACTAATTGTTGTCTTGTCTTTTGATTGTAGCAATGATTGGAGGGAGAAAGAAAGCAAAAACCTTCGGGCAAGGTTCGTCTTCGGGAACCGGTTCAGGCTCGGGGCAATATCAAAAACGTTGGGAATAGTTAAGTAATGTAGAAGAAGGTGATGGGAAACTCTATAGACAAGATTGGGATTGGGAGGAGGCCAAGAATAGTCGATCGGCCTGAGTTTGGAAGGACGAAAAACTGAAGGCTCTTTCCAGGTACCGAAACAAGAAATTAGAGGCGAAGATGTGGAAAATGAAGATGGTCACGGGTGTTTCAAAGCATGTACCCGAGAGGATAGTATGTGAGCGTACGGTGAATGTCGAAGAATTTCGAAAAATCGGCATAGTTCAAAGGTTTGAAAATATTGGGTGGGAACGAGTACTCGATTGGTGCGAGGATATCACCACCCGGGTGTATTTGGATGCGGTTTGTGAATGGTTGTCTACTCTACGGTTTGAACATTCTGATGGGCCAGCTCCTACGTAGCAGTTGATCGGCAATATTGGCAAGAATCAAATGATTAAGTCATTTGAGCACATGAATGCCATCGCGACATTTGATTCGCTTGGGGTTGAAGCCTATGATTACTATGACTACGACCATTTTCTGGCTAACAAGGCAAACACGGCTGATCCGAATCAAATGCTAGCATTGGTATTGCCAGGTTCTAGGGGTGCTGGGGAATCTAGAAATGATTTGTCTTTGGAGGGCAGAATATTACAAGGCATTTCATTGGAGAATGTTATGGTGCGGTTTGGGGACCGCGGGGCAATGAAGGCACCCGACTGTCGGGTTCTACGTTCGTTGCTGTATGGGACGCCAAGGCTATCATGGCGCCAAATTGTGATGATCAATATGTGGGATACAAGGGAATCATTCAAATGGAAGATGATCCCTTATGTGAGATTGATTAGCGCAATGATTTTGCAGCAAAATGCATTGCCTCAGGAGTCGTTGTGGGTGTCTAAACCCATCGATCAGTTCAAATTCACCTCCATGAGGCGACATTGGAAGATAACGGTTAAGGCTTTTGGTCATCTTCACACAGTCGAGGATGAACAAGGGAACAATTACTGATACACTGAACCGAGAGAGGGTGATGAAGAGGAAGATGAAGATGAGGAGATGGTTGATATGGAGGATGAGACGGAGCCTCCCGGTCCGCGGGGACCAAGACAGAGATACAGGAGGAAACATCGGGAAATTTCTGCCGATGTAGCAAACTTTGTGAATCAAAGACCGGGGCCGACGTACCGGAGTTGGAACCGCGGGCAACAAGCGGTTTATGATAACGTCTCAGCATGTATAGGTGAGGGAAGAGACCATGAGGAAAGAAGGAAAGGTTGGGAAGAAACGCACGGGGCGTACACGCAAGAACAGTGGGCTTTCCAAGCATCCTTTCGCGAGAGGATGGAGAAACAAATGGAGGAACAACAATTGCAACAAGCGCTACAAAGGTCACAAATGGAACGCTTGATACAGTTGCAAGAGGAAGATAGGGCCCGAAGACGGGCATGGGAGGAAGAAGAGGCAAGGCGTCAAAATGAACAAAGAGAATTGGAACAACGCCGATGGAGAGCTTTATGTGTCTCGAACCAAATGGCTATTAATAATGCCAAGGTGCTCCATGATCAGGAGCGACATCAAAGAGACTATGAAGCCGGTCTCCCTTATGCCGAACACTCGGGGTGGACCGATTACCCCAACCTCCCCCATCCACGAGGCCTATCCGATCCAACCCCTCACTGGCCTAAGACAGTAGGCTCCAGCTTCATCCCGATTCCCTACCAACCACCACCTCAAGGAGAGCAGAGTCCACTCGATAGCTATAGGGAGATGTTTGAGGCCCTCACTGGTTATCAATACCAGCCAAACCCGCCAGTTAACCCCAACGAGCGATATCAGCGGTAAAGGCAAGGTATGTTTTGTGTTGTTGTTGTTGTATATTTTGTTTACGTTATTTCTATTTCGTTATTTATTTATTTCTGCCTAGTTAAATGAACGTTGTGGGTGTGTTCCCTATATAACCCTCACGAGACCTCTCGTCCTCTCAAGCTATTAGGGGGTTTAAAAGGGCTTGTTGCATAAGCTAAATGCAACCGTGATTCCTACGAAAGTGAGTTAGTTTTGTTATTGTTGTAAATTAATTTTCCACATAAATCAAAGTGAAATAACGTATGGCTTGGTAATGTTTTCATAAAAGTGGTAGAACTAGGTAACTAACAAATTTTGATGGTTGTGAGAAGCATGCTTCTACACAAGGGTTAAGATTTGTAGGTACATTATGTTCGTGGGACGACCACTTTCTTGAAGAGAAGAATAGCACACGAGGAATGAGCTCAAAAAAAATCAGGTGCATACGTTTGTTTTTACTTTTGATTTTTAGTTAGCAAATAAGTGGATTGTAATTTGTATATTATTCTTCCGGGGTGAAATTTTGGGAAGTTAGTCGTGTCACATCCCTTGTGTGCTTTAAAAACTCTAGTTCCTACACATTGAGGACAATGTTTACCTTAAGTGTGGGGATAGGGGAGTAGTAAAAGTTTTAGATTTTTGACCCGTTCATTTAAACACTACACATTGAGGACAATGTTTATCTCAAGTGTGGGGATGGGGGAAAATTTCAAAAAATTTTCAAAAATATATTGTTTCAAAAGCGATCTTAAAAGCACAAGAAACCAAGTCAACGAGGGATGTCACAACCCATTTGGTCTTTTGTCATGGTTAAGTTCAAATTAATAGCATGACGGGTATTTAGCGGGTGGTTATTTGGGAATAATCCGCCTAAGAAACTAGTAGTTTATGCATGTCACTTACCATACCCTTTTAGATATGTGAGGTTTTGAGCCACTTTTATATCATAGATTACATACCTATGTTTCTTTGTTTGAGTGGACCATTAGTCATGTATTGTAGAACTTGCAACTTTTGATACATTTGAGACCATAGACTGAATACACCACGAGAATGATTAAGGCATTAGGTAAACCTTTTCCATTTTACACCATTTTTATATCCTTACCCAAAAATTATCCCCTAGTAGCCAATTTTGAGCCTAATCCTTTCGTTTGATCACCCTATAGCCCATAACCTTAAACCTTTTTCTTTTAAACCCGCGTGATGGAAATTCGATTATAGGAGTCGTATTTGTATAGTTGTATTTGATTGTTTGCATATAAAAAAAATTGTTATGGAAAAGAATTGAAAAAGCATTGAGAAAAACACAAAAAGAAGTGTTAGTAGTTGTTGAATAAAAGGCGAAAGTTATTGCCCCATAGTTGATGTTTATATTTCGTTTTGTTTAGTTTAGTGGTTTGTAATAAAAATCAAATTTTCATCACCTTAGCCACTTTAAATATCCTATTTCCTACCCTTAGCCGAGCCCCGTTACAACCCTTATAAAGACCTTATGACTTGTGCTTAGTATTCGTGATCGGTGGTGGAGAATGATTGAGTTGCAAGCCTATGCGGGTACATGTTCTAATCGGCTTTGAGTGATCATTCTTTGAAGTGCTAAGACATTATAAACATTAGCCAATTTACAAGCCGAGATCAGAGAACATTGTGAGGGATATGTATGAATTGTTGGTTTTGTGGGCAGGTTAATCTTGGATAACCATTGTTATAGGTGATTATTCACTTAACCGTTAAATATGTTGAAAATTGTAAAAAGTTTGAACTTTAGCATGACACTAGACCTTAACCTTCGTCTCGGGAATGGGGAGTGTATTCTTTGTTCGACCCACATGAAAGTGAAAAACAGATTTGCTTGAGGGCAAGCAAAAGACAAGTGTGGGGATGTGATACGTGGTCGAAAACCGGTGCTCGTAATTGATTAATTTGATGTTTTTTACACAAATTTTAATTTTGAATGGCCTACTTTTGATTAGATACTTGTTTTGCAGGTCTAGCAGAGTTTAAGGAGCTTTTCGGGAGCTTTACGGGTCACCGGAGTGAAAAACGAGCCACTGGGACGCGAAACGGGTCAACCGGACTCAAGAAATGGAAAAAACAGAAAGTCAAGTTTCCGGGCACCGTCGCCGACGGTATGTGTAAAGCTCCGTCGCCAGAAATGCCCGTAGGCAGCAACTTAGGTCGTCGGCCATTTTTAAACCAGCATGCACCGTCGCCGACGGGGCATCAAGCCGTCGGCGACGGCTCCCCTATGTTGCAATCGCGATATTTTTGACTTTTTGGGTTTTAAACGATCCACAAGACATCTTGGTCATCAATTACGGGAGTTACACTTTGGAGAGTTTTGAATCCTTACTTTGGAGCCTATTCTCATCACTTTTCATCACCAATTTCACCTACCATCATCTCTATCACCCGAATCAATATGCAAATCGTCACCATTATCCATTCCATAACCCTAATTCTAATCACCTTTGAATCCATCATCACCAATCATCCACAACCCTAACCATTCCTCCATTCATCCATCTTTAAGCTTCAAGATGACCCAATTCACGTCTCAAGCATCCATTGATTGTGCCTTTTTCACCATGAGCGGCTAAATTCTTGGAGGTTTCACCCCGGTGTAGGTTTTTGTAAGTTCTTAGGGTTTAAACATTGTATTTGAGATTCGATTTGTGACAAGTTGTGATTTGATTTCGAAACTTATGATAATTGTCTTGCATTGGTATTGTATTCGTGAATTGTCGAGTGAAGATTAAATTTGACTTTGCGAAATGTTTATGTGCAATTATGCCTTATATAGGTTAGAGTTTACATGTTCTTGGTAACAAAGTGCATTGTGGTCCATCGCTCATGACATTGATAGCTCTTGGCACCTAAGCCTCGTAACACTAAATTTGTTAATCATATTTGCAATTGAATCGAATCTAAAACATGTAGAAACCCTAGGACTTCAATCACCAAACCGGGTGTGAACCTTGTTTTCTTTATATTGTTCAAAAACCAATTTCATTTCTTGCAATTTGTTAATCATTAGTTATTAATCAATTAAATCAATTCTTCTGGTTTAAATTCACATCTTTCAACAAAACAAAAATACAAAAATATATCATAGCAAGCTTCATAAAAGTGACAATTTCTACAAATCATTTAAAGTTCGTTCGCAAACCACATACTCTTCGGGGTTCGACCCCTTGCTACCACTAGCTATCGTTAAGGGTAATTTGGGACTATAAATATTATCTTTGACCGGAGCTCGACACTCCGATCAGATTGCCTAGTATTTCTGGATTAGAATACTATTAAATGCTATTTATATTTCATGACTTAGCGTACTAAACGAAACTCTATCATGGAAGTCCCCACTTTCTATACCGATTAATCGCCTTGCCTGGCGAACGGGATATTAGTTGATAGCGCTATTAGGTTTCACTAACCTAACACCGTGCTGAGGAGGACGAGCGTGAACTAGTATGCCTTGGCAACCGTCAATGATGATAGATTGATAAATGGGGCAAAATCACGATTATAGTCGAAGTGTTCGGTATTACGAAGTTTAGTAGCTTATAGATGGGGTAGCTCCCCATGGCGTGATTATAAATGAGTAATTTAACGACATAAGTTTTTGGGAAATAAAACTGGATTAACCATGAACTCGCCAACTTTATGTTGACACCCTACTGCATGCTTTGCAAGTAATCAGTGATATCTCGGGAGCTTGCAGCGGGGAGTGTAGTGCTTGCATTGACCTTTGATCAGGTTCTTATTAATACTTATGGACTTTTAAACTATTGTTGGAATTATTAAACTTATGCTTCTGCTGTTAACCTTAAACGTTGTTTCTGAACTTTGAACTTTGTACTTTAGTCACTAATCGTATTGGTAATGATGTGTTTACTTTATTATATTTATTGTTTAATACGATTGGTGGCATGATCCTGGTCACTCGCACGCCTAGAGGTAGTACTCCGCATGTGGAAATCGAGGGTGTGACATATTGGTATCAGATCCATTAGTTATAGTGAACTCGGTTTAAAAAGAAAAGTCTTTTTGGGAAAAACTAGACTATAACCTGTTCTGTACTAAGCGACTCGTAGTGACACTACACTTCAAGTGCAAGGCTCAACACTCTAGACTACATAGCTCGTGCATGTGTTTACTTGTTACTTACTTTGTACATATTTGATGATATACGTAATGGTATGCTTAGTATATAAGATTTAGCTATGTGATACGTACTTGTGTGTCACGGTCAAACTTCTTTCTATATTTTTCTCACAACACTACGACGTCATTCTCATTCTATGTTTTGTGAACGTGAAGACAATGAGCGGACGCGGAAGAGGCAATGTTAACATGACTCAGGACCAGCTGACGGCCCTAATAAACTCCCGGGTTGCGGAGGCTTTGGCAGCCCACCGCGGAGGTAAACCTACCATTCTAGGATGTCTAGATCCAGTTCTCATGTCATCTTATCACTCTTAACCTTATTAGCTTTACTTTACACGACAGGTCAGCCTGCACCCACTCAACCTCGAGTTTGCACTTTCAAAGCTTTCATGGATTGCAAACCTCACTCCTTCAATGGCAACAAAGGAGCAGTAGGCCTTCTGCACTGGATCGAGAAGGACAAATCAGTATTTGAGATGTGTGAATGCCCAACTAACAATCGGGTGAAGTTTGCTACTGGTATTCTCGAGGGAAATGTGCTTTCTTGGTGGAACGCAGGTTCAGATGCTCAGATTGGCGGATGCCAATGCCACTTCCTGGAACAACTTCAAGGATTTGATCAAGGAAGAGTACTGCCATAGGGATGGCATTCACAAGCTTGAAATGGAGTACTACGACTTAAAGATGGTGGGATCCGAGATCGAGGTGTATAATAAAAGGCCCAATGACTTGGCTGCTCTATGTCCCAACCTATCACAGCCTGCTTACAAAAGAATTGAGCTTTATCTCAAGGGCTTAGTTACCGGAATCCAGAGTCTGATAACTTTAGCTAATCTTCCCACAATTCAGCAAGTAGTTAAACAGGGCAAGCTGCCCAAGCGAATCAGTGCTACTACTGCGACCTCTGGTGATAACAAGCGCAAATGGGATGGTAACCAGGGCAAAGATTCCAAAATGACACAAGCTCCAGCGCAGCAGAGGAAATTCGAAGGCAACAAGATGCCCAACCAGCAAGCCCAAACCAACCAAAACCTGGGCGGTTATCTAGGAAATAGGCTGAAGTGCAACAAGTGTAATCGAAACCACCTTGGGCCATGTGTGAAGGGCCAGTGTCAACGGTGCAATAAGTTGGGGCATGAGGCTAAGGATTGAAGGAGCCCGTACCTAGCAAAGCAAAACCAGCCACAACCGCTTTGCGCACGACTCCCCGACAACGACACCATTTTGATGACTGTCGAACGGGTCATGCAAAAACCTATTTAACCTAAGTAGCTAGGGTAAGCATGGTATCGAATCCAGAGGAGTCTGGTGGAATGCGTTATGAATTTAGTGTTGATTAACTACTTGCAAAAATTTAAACTTTGTTGTTGGAGAGTTTGATTAAACTACAAATTACTAAAACGAAGTTGTAAACAATTGGAGGAAAAGTGATTCCTCCAAGTTTCAGATTCAAAGTAGATTCAAGTAATTAGTTTTAATTGAGAAAATCACATGGACATGATTCAGATAGTTGATTAGCTGATTGTGATAAATGAGGACTAAGTACTTTGATTGATTAACAATGAAAGGTTATCACACGATTATCAATTGAAGATTACCAAACCTAGTCTCTGTATAATATATCCCAATTACTAGAACTCTCGGGAATTGAAAGAATCAAAACTAGGTTTTAAATATAATCAATTGTTTACAATTAAACAAATAAATCCCTAAGAAAAAAGCATCGAATGCTTAGATTGCTAGTCTCAACTACAAATAAAAACTCAAAACAATACCACCTAGAAGAATCCTCCACTCAGAGGAACCATAAAAGGTTTACCGCTCCTTGTGGATCAACAATCTTCGTTTGTTTGAGAAACACTTGAAACCATCTTTAAACTAATTAATATCATGAGAATAATGATATTATAATGTGATGAATATGCGAAAAAGGTGTGCTTCTTTTCTCAAAAATTGTCCAATATGTCTGCGTAGATGATGATGATGATGTGTGTGATGATGATTTTTGAAACAAAGCTTTCAATAAATAAATGTTTTGTGTGTTCCCCAAAATTCCTTCTGCATGTGTGCGCCAAGATGTATGTGTATGTTGTGAGTTGAATTTTTCACCAACCATTCGCCACTCCTCAAAAGTCTCCAATATCTCTGCTGCCATCAAAGAGGATGATGAATGATGTTAAAAAAAATCTATTCCAATATTCACGTGAAGCCTGCTTTTTTTTTGTTCAATCTTTTTTTGAACGATTTTTTTATGATGCCATCTATTATTCCAACCCAAGTCCCAAAGTCTATTGTATACGTCCAAGTCCAAGCTGCCTTCGTCCCTTTTGTCTCAAGGCATACGTGTGTGGGCCCCAATATTTTCCAATGAGTGTCCATGTACCAAGTTTTAGGGTTTAAAACCCATTAGATTCTGTTCACAAATAATCACATGAGCTGCTTTTATTTCTAACCTGAGACTACGTTTATAAAACGTAAGTTATGGTATGAACCTTCTGTTTGTTTTGTCTCTGCCCAACCGTAAGCTAAGCCCCAGGAACCGTAGCATATGTTACAGCTTCTAATCTCACATGTAACAATTTTTCAACTTTTAATTAATGACCAAATGGACCATGGACTTCATTCCTTCTCATTCCTTGTTCCTTTGAGCTATCTTTTGATCCGAACAAGTTCCCGTTTACGTGATATCTCTTTAATAATCATCCGTGCTTGTTCCGTTTCATCACTAAGCTCTCTAACTTTGCCGTATTACGCGTTTTACCTGTAAAACCACAAACCTTCGTAGTTAACACATTCGAGGCGTATAATTACGTAAAAGTATTAAAACACGTAATAAAATACACTTTAAGGCACGTGTTTCAAACTCTACATCACATCCCCACACTTAACATTGATTTTCCTCAAGCAACCATTACAAACATTACTCACCTTATTAACAAATCACCATTAAATCCCTTACCAAATTAGCAATTTATAGTCCCAAGTCATACTAGTCCCATAGACTGACACAATCGAGGTTGACAATCTGACAAGTAGTTGATGCATAATTAAAACATTTAAGACTTGCCTAACTAAAACTAACATGCTTATGATACTACACACATGCCACACGCCCCTCACAATAATCACTCCTCTCGGTTTTTTTAAGACTAGTGTGTAATGTGCTAGTGTATATTTTACTCAAAACCAAATATCATAAGTTTGTATAGCAATCACACCTCCATTGTATCAAATAACGTAACACATATCAAAAGGACTTTTGGGTTTTGGGTTATGGGTAAAGGTAAGGAAATATTTTTGGCTTTTTGTATTTTTATGGCGAACACAACCGAATATACCAAACCAAGACAACTTTATTCACGATAACTACTAACACGTGGGTTATTTTCGACCCATTTGTATAACACGAACATAATAATGATTTTTGTTTTTGTTTTTCTTTCTTTTCTCTTTTTCTATTTTTTTTTCTTTTCATAACATACTTCGAAACGCACTTGTTATTCATGGTTGGTACTTCAAATGGGTCAACTAAGGTATAACAAATGAAAGGTATAAAGCTCAACATGGTTAACTAAGGTGGGTAAAATCAACAATCAACATATAACACAATGAATGGATCCTAATGCCTTTATCATCTATGTGCATACGCTAAACCATAGTCTCGACACGCATCAAACCACACAAGTTCTAACATAAAGCAACATATGGCCTACTCTCATTAAATAAACATTTATAGCAATTTAAACTAACAAACCTAGTAGGCTCAAGTATCTCATAGAACGAAAGGAATATGGGTTGCCGACATGTAGCATGTGTAATTCCTAAAGCATGTTACCCCTAGTTAGGCATCTCTTCTCAACTATTTTCTAAAACCTGTCAGAAATACTCTCATGAAACTTAAAGGGACAACCATGACTAGGGATCTAATTTAGTTTAATACCAGTAGGAACCCTTTAGCAATTGAAAATGTTGGTTTTCATGTAGTTTAAGCATACTTAAGACAAAACATTTTCAAAGTTTTTCGATTTTAGCCCAGTTTCAACCCTTCAAGCCTTTGAAATCGTCAATCTTACCAACCCTTTCTCGAGTTACCGCATCTCCACACTTGGGATATATTGTCCCCAATGTATAGTGCAATTTATAATCTAAACTCGAGAGATACCACCCACAAACCATGTACAGCTAATGAACTAATCGACTCGGCACATAAAACCACTCCTAACACAAAGACTCACACCACTAATTTCACAAATAAAATAAAAGACAAAATAGAGAGACACATTGACCTGATCAGTAAATCAGCAAGTGTCGGTGATGATGTAGCTGCTGTGATCAGACAGGGGCATAAACATCTCTTGGATTCTCTAATATCTCATCGGGGATGTTGCCAAACATCCCCCCACTTGAATCATTGCATCCGCAGGAATTAAACGTAGTACCCTGCCAAAACAGAACCAACACCAAAACAAAAGAACAAATACAATACTCTACATCCTCGGGCTGCCTCCCGAGAGCACTAAGTTTATAGGTCTTCATCCAGACCGTACCTGATGTGCTCAGTGTGGTTCAGATGACCGCTTGCCTCCCTACTTCTCCACGTACAGCTCCATCCAGTTTGGTGGGTGGTTTGAAGTTTCACGCCAGTTGGGGTCAAATGCAGCTTCCTTGACACTTCTAATACCATCGTCGGGTGGTTTTCTTGCATTCACTTTCTCTTTCACTTCCACTTTCTTCACCTGATGTCCACTCGTCTCTAACCTGCCCTTGGTCACACTTGAAACATATTCTTTAGTAGCAACTGTGTGACAAGAATCATCAACAAGATCATAAGAAATAGTTTTTAAAAACAGGTTAAAGTACAACTTACGATTCTTGTAACTCATAGTGACCATTCCGCCTCTACAGTCGATATGTGCATTAGCGGTATACAGAAATGGGCGACCAAAAACCACATGTGGCTGCTTGTATGTGTTCGATGGGTCATAGTTGATCACCATGAAATCCACCGAGTAGTAAAACTCACCTAGTTGGATGACCACATCCTTCACAACCCCCCGGGGTTGCTTCCAACTTACATCTTCGAACATCGCCATGCTATCACATGCTTGTGAAGGACCAAAATCGTACTGGTCATACAATCTACCGGGCAGTACACTCGTCCCTACTCCATAATCCAACAATGCCTTGTGGATTTTGAACTTGCCAACTCGTATGGAACAACCGGTTCCCCTAAATCAATTTCATTTCCTTCTGCAGCTGCTTCGTGTAAACTTGCAATCACATGAGAAGCAGATAGATCATTATCATAATATTTAATTTTAGAAACAGGATTTACCCCACTGATCAGCGTGTTCCGTGCAATCGTGGGGTTTGTTTAAGTATCACTTGGCAGCTTCCCCTGTTGCTGCTTCAATGCTGCTACCTCACTAGCCAACTGCCTCATTTGAGTAGTCAACGATTGGATAGCCTTGTCCCGAATCTCATCTTTCTGTCTTCTAGCTTCATCCAATTGACTTATCTTTTGTATCTCCTGTTACATGGCTTTCAGCATTTCCATAACTTCGTTATTGCCCTGTTGGTAGCTTTTTGGATACCCAAAATTGTTCCCCCCTTGATAGTTGTTATGATTACGGGGCTGAAACGATTGGTTGCTACCTTGGAATCCCGAATACCTATTTCCATTCCCTTGCAACATTTGCACCTCATCATACATACCCAAAATGCTAGGGCACTGATCAGCTATGTGCCCTAGATCTCCACAATGCCCACACATAGGCATCTGTGCACCCGCTTCTGGAACATTCTCTACCACTCTCACTGTCGCATGCATACCTCTCCTCGATGGTTGCACTTTCCTCTTTGACGTACTTTCCATTTTATCCAGGTAGTCCCAGTCGACATTCTCGTAGTTTGTACCAAATGTGCCATTTGATATCAAACTGAGATCACGTGCATCCTCCAGTGTTAGACTCTCATGGAAAGCATTCAACAACTCCCAAATTTGTATGCCATGGTGTGGGCAATTTTTAAGAAACATCTTAAACCGGCTGAATGCTTCATGAGATAATTCACCGATTTGTTGTTGAAAATTTCTGATATCTAGCATCTTTAGTCCTTTGAGGCGTGTAGAACTCGTCCAAGAATAGTTGTTGTATCTTAGGCCAAGTAAAGATAGAAGCTGAAGGCAACATATGAAACCACTGATGTGCCTTATCTTCTAATGTGAATTGGAATAGTACCAATTTCACGTCATCCGATGTGAAGCCTTGACCCCCGATTGTATTGCACCGAGCATCATACGCGGCAATATGCAGATACGGTTCTTCAGTTGCCAAACCGTGATATTTTGGTAAACTCTGAATAGATTGGGCTCGAACTTCAAATGACCTACCATGTAGTTGAGGTATAACCACTGGTGAAGGAGTATTAGCGATTGTAGGCTTGAAGTGGCTCTCGACCCCCCGTACCGGTCCGCGATCATATCGTCTTGGAATACCCTTGAAGTTGTTGACCGGTGGAATTAGATTTCTTGGGAGTGCCTTTTGTAGGATCGTTGTGCGACCTAAATGAGTCGATCAGAAGAGTTTATATCCGAATCTAAGGCGGAATTCAGAGAAACGGACTTGTATACATCTTGATTCAATTTAAATGTCTCTATTATTGATATAACAGCAATTTACGACCTGGAGACAATTTGGCAGCACTTCGGTACCAAATCAGAAAAGTTACAAATGAAGATCAAGACCTAGGTATATATTGGAGAGTGATTTCGCTTGAAATGGCCAAGGGTGATTTCAAGCGAAATTAACATTGTTAATTTCGTGTGAAATAGCCTTTGCCTATTTCAAGCGAAATTAACCTTTTAACATGTTTTCTCGTTTTGCGTGCCCTGATCTATCATTCTAAATGCAATACTTGATGCAAGACGAAGTCAACAGACATAGTGCACTAACAGACTCCCCCTTGGATGTTGACGAAGTCTTTAGCGTCTAATCTTCAGCATGACACATCTTCAGTCTTGATCAATCTTCAAACACTTTCCGAATTGTCTAACATGGTAAGCATCCATCAATCTTTATCCACTTTTTCCCAGGCTCCCCCTTTCTTCAAGCTTCCGTGCTTTAGGGATCGACACCTTGCTTTCTGGTTACAAGCTCCCCCTTGGATTGAGCTCGCTTTCAGACTCCCCCTTAGACTCGGCTATCGGGATCGTAATCTGGTACAATATCTGCAATTTCTCAAACATTTATAAGAAACAACATTTTGAACATCCAGGATTAAATGACCTGGCTCTTTTATCATATAAAAAATTTACAATGAAAGCAATTTCAATTTTCCAGGAATCGTAACCTGGCTTTATTCAACAGATTTTAACAATATAAGCATCCAAATCCCTCACAGTTAATCATCCAAGTCCAAATTAATGACCTTGGAGATATCACAAACTGTTTTTGATTTTTGAATTAGAATTTCAAGTTACAAATTAATGAACTTTTTTTATTTTCAGAAACACAGTCAGCATACTTAGATTTTGAAACTCAGCACTTAGACATCGGTTGTCGAAAATAAAGCAGAATCAAAATCTTTTTCTATTTTTCTGAAATGTAAAACAGTAAAGAAATATTCACAAATATTTTTACATACAATATTTTTGATTGAGTTTGCGTCAGAGGATCATATCAGTTTTTGACAAGTCACGAGTACCGTTGAGCTTAGTTACACATTAAGAATTAAACAATTCACTTAGATTGTCGATATACTGATCCACTTAAATTTTCACACAAATTTCAACTTATTCAGGATACGAATTAGGTTAATTAAGAACTAAAACTCATTCATGTGTTCCACCTCTTGAATATACTCTTGTATTTAGATCCCAATATTCAGTCTTACAGGTGAGTATACCTAGATGATATCTGTAAAGGGTTAAATGCGAGACCGTGAGAGCTCAGGTCAGAACTTCCGTTCAGCAAAGAGATGACGGTTCGACTTTAGGTGCGTTCCCTTTAGAGAATCTTTTCTTCAACAGCACATGATTAGCATTTTGCAATGCTTCATCATTTTTTATGCTGAGGGTAGTGTTATATTTCAAGCAAGCAGAAAGTATTATACGGGGACTAGGCCATTGCTTCAGCATTATCAGAAGTCTCGGAATAATACCCCAGATATCACTAAGCATAAAGACCTAGTATCTCAAAAAGAGGGGTCATTCAAACAAGATTTCAGGGGTTACCTATATATCCTAGTAGTGTTCCCCACAAAACAAGCAAGTTTGAATTTATGTTTATATCCCGAAAAAGTTTACTAAATGTATAAAAACTGTAGGACCGTATTTGACAGTCAAGTGAGTCAATCTGAGCTAGAACCTACTGTTTATGCAGCGGAAATACACAAACATCATGAATCAAAGTAGAAATTAAGTAGAAATGAGTAGAAACAGATGTAGATCACTTTAATACGGTTTTCTCATTAATTCTTCTCAAAACAAACGAGCAACAGTTCGGCTACAAGTGATATGAACGCATACCAAATGAGAAAACAAACTACCTATATATAACCTACAGATTTCGCTTGAACATGTTTCAAGCGAAATCTTAACATATGATTTCCCTTGAACATGTTTCAAGCGAAATCTTAACATGATAAGCTTAAACTTTCATCAACACCCCTGAACTATACAAACTTGACATATTTAGACCCCTAGACTAAGACGTAGGCTTTAGACATCGTGTATCAACAAACTCCCCCTTGGATACAGCCAGAGTCTTCAGTCTTGGTCTTCAAACATTACAGGTACTTGAATTTCTCTTCATGAGGCTTAGGCTTCTTCAGTAACATTTTTCTAAGCTTCTCATTCTTGTCTACTCTCTTCTTTTCTTCAGCAGCTTGTCTTTGAGCAAGCGTCTCACGCAAATATCTATCTTTTTCTTCTTGAGCTTTACGAACCTTCTCAGCTTTCAATTTGACTTTCTCTTCAAGCTTCCACCATTTAGAGTTCCATTTGTTATCTGCATTTATGCCTTTCTGAACACAAATAGAAACAACTCTTTGAAATTGCATTGCCTGCTCTCTGTCTTCAGCTTCACAACGAATCTTGTGAATGAATAGACATTCTATATCTTTTGCAGAACAATTGACGAGCCACATCGGATCAAATACACGGATCTCTCTAATTTCACTTCCATCTTGATAAGTAATCATCGCTTCAGCTGATCTACAACTATACACCCAATCCATGAATCCTTTATAAAAATCTTGTTCCATTTGTGGCATTGGTATAGTCTTCATGGTTCGCGGCTTCTTGATATGTAAAATTGTTTCTTCAAGCCCAGTATCAGGATTCACTCTTCTTTCTTTCTTGGGATAATGTGGTTGCCAGTGCTTGAAATTCTTTACAGCTTCAAACTTTATACACCGCCACATTTTACGATCGTTCTTTCTTACTGGATAATCTAACATTTTGACTTGAGCCAATTCATCAACATCCCACCAAGGCAATGACATAATATCATGTAACTTTTCAAAATATTGCATGCCGCATTCTCTTCTAATCACATAAGCATTCACTTGAGGTAGAAAACCCCAGCTTATGATATCACCCATTGAAACACTTCTATCTTTCTGGTAAAACTTCAACGGCCTCTTGAACTTTCTTTCATTTAACTGTCTAAACCATTTATTATGATCTTCTTTCTGAGTATCCTTTTTCGTGCCATCAACATTTACTTCTTTGCGAATTTCTTCAACTTTACGCCTCAATTCTTCTCTATTTTCTTGCGTGAAGAACTCCATAAGCGTTGGTAATCCAGAGGTATCAACATTAACATTCTCCTCATCAGTAACATCTTCAACTTCAACATGATCATAAAGATCAGCATCTTCTACATATTTGTATTTGTATTCAACTTTCTGATTCACATCAAAAGCATTCAACTCTTCTATAAGCTCAGGCTGAACTTCACTTTCTTTCACATTGAACATCTTTAAAACATCATCTAATGTGTACGTGTGTCTGATTTCCCCTTCTTCAACTTCAGGTTCAATAAGCAAAATTGGCTGTTCTATAGAATCAGTATTTTGATTACCAGCAGGCTCCCCCTTTCGATCAGCTCCTTCTGTTTCTTCATTAATTTCATCATTCATCAAGTCATCTGCAGTTTGATTTTTAGATCTTTCAGAAATCATGAAACCAGATGCACCTTGGTCATCATCATCATCATCATCATTTGAACTACTAGCAGAATATATTTTCTCATCATCATCATCTGCCTCATCATCATCCTCTTCTTCATCTTCCTCTTCAATATCTTCTTCAAGTACACCAGCAATAGAAGATAAAGGAATAGGCTGTTCATACTCAAATTCAGGATTACTTACTAATACAAGAGCTCTAGAAGAACCTTCAATGCCTTTGCCTTTGTCTTTCATTCGTGCATCAATATCAGCTTGCACTTGTGCTTTCTCTTCATAACGAGCAATTTCATCATACTTTTGCTCTAATGACATACCAACAACACTCTCTAAGACCTTCTTCAACATGTAAATTTCATGTTCACTTCGAGATTTAATATCTTTCAATTCTTTATTCTTCAATTCATAATACTTGAGATGCTCATCTCTACTTTTCTTTTCTTCAAGTAATTCTGCAATCTGAACTTTCAAGATATCAATCTCTGCTTTATCAGCTTCAATTTTCTTTAGCAAAGACTTGTTTTCAGCTGCAATTGTTTTGTTTTCAGCAATCACTCTTTCAATCTTTTCATCCACATATTTGATTTGTTCATCTGTTGCAAAATCAAAAACTCCAACGTCTTCAAGATTAACTTTATCCGGAATATCACCAAAAGTTTTATAACCAGAAGATCCAGGTGTGGTTTGAATGATAGGTTGTGAAGATGATGGTGTTTGTAAAATTGATTGTGAAGTAGGAATAAATTGTTCTTGTGGTATTGAAAGATGTGGTGGTGACGTTTGATTTGGTGACAAAGTTTGATGTTGTGGTAAAGTTTGATTTTGTGGTGAAGTTTGATGTGGTAGTGAAATTTGATGTGATGGTGATTGAGAAGTAATATGTTCGGGTGGAGGTGATTTATGTTTACTGGTTTCCTTGACCGGTTTCCCTTTTATCAAGATCTTCAATTGTTTTGCCTTCTTCGGAGTAACTTTAAGTTTCCTTGCCACTTTTTTCTTTTTGGCTCCAGAAGATGATTTTTGTACTTCTTCTTGTGAAGGAACATATTCTTCATCTTGATCTTTTTCTTTTCTCTTTCTTTTATTCAACTGTCTTTCTGTAATAATATCTTCTTGAATTCTTTTCAAACTTTCAATTTCATTAAACTCAGCTTCAGAAGAACTTGTAGAACTTGTATCAACCTCATCACCTTCTATATCATCAACTGCTTTATTTTGTTCAGGATCAGGTTCAATAATCTCTTGCAAATATTGAGTAGTTCTAGGAGAAAAACGAACATCACTTTCAACATTTACTTCAGTTTCTGCTAGAGCCTCTGCTTCAACTTCAGTTACAACTTCAGCTTCTTTCTCAGATTCATCAACCAACAATGATTTTGCAACTTTCTTACGACGCTTCTTAGGTTGTGAAGACGAACCCTCTTCAACTTGCACTTTTGGAGTTGTTTTCTTACTCCTCTTCTTTTGTTCTTTCACAAACCATTCATTTCTTGATGTTTTGAAGTCTTGAAGAATCTCTAACTCTTCAGCATATCCGGCTTCTTTTCTTTCTTCTTCATTTCTCCAGTGTTCATGATTTATCGGATCTGGATCTTGATAATCTGGATTACTAATAAAACCAAAAAATTCAACAGTCTTCTTTGGTTCAGGATGATTAGGATAATATCTTGCTAACTGCGCCACCGAATCATTATCCATGTGAGAAAGACCCAATAAGTCATTGTTCACATCCCGGACAATTCCTGGATAAACATGATCAATCATTATTTGAATAAACCTTGGATATACCCAACTCTTCCTGTTTGATGTCACTTCATCCACTAGATAATGAAACACAATATGAGAAAAATTGTATTTTTTATTCAAAACAAGAGCAATCACCATGTTCATGTGGTAATCACGCATAGCATCGTGACTTCCTTTTTGATGACTCATAGCTATCAACACTGAATGAATTAAGAACTTTAAAGGCTTTGAAAATTTTGACTTCAAAACATTTGCAGCATTTAAGGCTCCAATATAACCCATCCTCAACAAACAACCTTTAACCATTCTTTCCGGAAACTTTGTTGGAGAAGTTTCTGTATCAGGAAATTCCAGAATTTCACGAACATATGCTTCAGTGATAAGAATTTGTTTCTTTTCTTCATTTATCTTGAAAAGTGAAGTGATTGTCTTGCTCTTTTCATCATACACAGCATGCTTCCAAAAACGTTTGATGTGAGTTCTGAAAACCAACCGCCTGTCTGTCAAGGCTTTCTGTAATGGCAATCTCCTCATGAACTCGAGAATACTACTGAATTTCTTCAATTTTGAACTTCTTGTCTCATCAAGATCACAGCAGCTATTGTGAAGTGGCTTAAACAAAGTACTCGAAGGCTGCACACAACAATACGCAACACATTAAACACTCTAAAAATTTTCAAGTCTACTCATCATATCAGGCGAAAACTTCAATTCTGATTAACAATCAACAGATCAACAAACATTTGTTCAAGCGAAATTTTATCTCAACAATTCGCTTGAATGGCAACTGATCATCAAACATTTAATTTCAAGTGAAATTAAATCTTAAAATTTCGCTTGAACTTGTAACAAAAACAGCTCAAATTTTTTTTTCAAGAACATATGATCAAATTGATCACATAATCTTGTTCTACGTTCAAAACCGAGCAACCTGATATCATTTTCACCCATTTTGATTCACAAAACTGTTCTAGATCTAAGACAGAAGATCTGTTCAAACGTTAACCTCATACAAACTCAGATCTGGAACAATTAAACACTCAAACACTTATCTAAACATGATTCCGACGAAACTCATACCTAAATCGTTCATTTTGGACATTATAACAACCCTAAATCTACCTGTTCTATCAAGAATATCACCGACAAACATAAACAGATGAAAGATAGACTAAACAAAGAAATCACTTACATTCACCATGTTTATGGTTGAACTTGCCAACTAGAAACACAAGATTTTAAGAAAATCGGACAGAGTAACAACAAGAAATCAAGGATCTGAAGTTTTCGCTTGAAAATGCCTTCAGCAGGTTTGAAGTAAAAAACGTAACAAAATAGGCTCAAGCGAAATTTTTAGATCTATTTATATCACGAAAGATTTCCCTTGAATTTCAAGCTAAATCTTTAAACAAGCAAAGTGTTACCTTATGAAGCGAAAACTTATTTTTCAAATGAAATTGTTATTTTAAATTTTCAACTTTTTCAATTTTACAATTTTTACCAACACACCCAGTCAACCAAGTCCAAGTTAATGACCTTAGTCAACTGACTAGCCTGCCAAGTCCAAATCAATGACCCTGGCTGATCAGATTTATTAAGATGCTGAATTTTAAAAAAAAAAATTAGTTCAAATTAATGAACGTTTGAACATTTTGATCTTTCAACCACATTTTAACAGTCAAACACTGTACCAATCATTTTACTGCATCACCAGCTTACCCATCCCTCATCATACACTGACATGATCTGCACTAAGCTTTGATCTTCCGATTCCCAACATCAGTTGTCGAAAATAAAATGAGAAACTAAAATCTTTTTTACTTTTTAACTGGATAAACTGAAACTATGTACACACAATCTTTTTGTGAGCGTGTTAAGAAATCATATCAGCTGCCGACGAGATACAAGTACCGTTAAGCTGTTATTTCATTTTAAGCATTTAAACAATTCACATAGATTGCCGATATACTGATCCTCTTAAATTCTCACAAAACTTTCAATCTGTTCAGGATACAGAATTAGTGTTTTAGGACTTAAACATCTACATGTGTCCCACCTCAGTATATACTCCCGTATCCAGACCCCAGTATTCAGTCTTACAGGTGAATATACCTAGATGATATCTGTAATGGGTTAATTGCGAGGGCCGTGAGAGCTCAGGTCGATCTTTCGATACGCAGAGAGATGACGGCTTCGACTTTTTGTGGGTCCCCTTTGGGGATCTTCTTTTCAACAGCACATGATTAACCATTTTGCAATGTGTTATCATTTTTTATGCTGAGGGGAGGCTTATATTTCAAAGCAGCGTAAAGTATTCTCCGGGGACTAGGCCATTGCTTCCGCAAAATCAGAAGTCCCGGGATAATACCCCAGATATCACTAAGCATAAAGACCTAGTATCTCAGAATACGGGACCCTTCAAACAGGATTTCAGGGGTTACCTATATATCCTGGAGGTGTTCCCCACGTAGATGCAAGTAAATTTTATGTTTATATCCCAAACTAATCTACTAATTTTGTGAAAACCTATCGGCACATCTTTAGCGAGACTGTTTAAATTGCATTTTATACAATCCAATTCTTTAGCGTACTGCACCTGTCTAGCAGATGTACTATCATTTCCCTTTTATACACAAACTCATTTTTACTTTTTCAAATGTTTTTGGTTTTTGTAGATTTTATCATGTTTTTTGTATTTTTCTGCAAACTTTCTCCCCCTAAAAAGAAAAACATATTTTTGTGTTTTTGTTTTTATCGAAAAGCAGAAAATAAACTGTACAAACAAATTTGACAACACGATATGGTTCACGTCAGATCGCCGCCCAACTCGGCTTCACATTCAATAACCCTCCCAGATTGCAGATTTTTCATCCCGTTCAATTTCAAAAGATAATAAAATCTCTTTTTGTCAAATGATTTAGTATAGAAATCCGCTTTCTGATCATCGGTGTGCACATGTTCAATCCGAATTAATTTTTTCTCGTGACAATCACGAATAAAATGGTGACGAATCTCAATGTGTTTCGTTTTCGAATGGTGAACCGGATTTTTAGTGATGTTAATGGCCGCTTCATTGTCCACATAGATCGGAGTATCTAAGAATTGCAAACCGAAGTCTCGCATCTGCTGTTGAATCCAAAGGATCTGTGAACAACAGCTGGAGGCTGACACGTATTCAGCCTCGCAAGTAGAGAGCGCTACTGCGGTTTGTTTCTTACACTGCCAAGTGACGAGTCGAGTTCCGAAGAACTGACACCCAGCAGTGGTGGACTTTGCATTTTGCTTGCAGCTCCCAAAATCAGAATCAGCAAAACCAGATAAAATAAAGTCACCCGAGCGAGGATACCACAAGCCGATGCTTGGGAAGCCTTTCAAATACCGTAAGATACGTTTCACAATGGTCAGGTGTGACTGCTTTGGATTTGACTGATATCTGGCACAGAGACACGTCGGGTACATGATATCCGGACGGGAAGCTGTGAGATACATTAGAGAACCAATGATAGATCGGTACAATGTCTCGTCCATCTTTACACCATTCTCGTCTGGACATATCCCATGATTCTGTGCAAGAGGGGTTGATGCAGGACTGCAATCTGTCATGTCGAACTTGTCAAGCACGTCCTTCACATACTTTGATTGATGAATGAAGATTCCATCGGGCATTTGTTCCACCTGTAGCCCAAGGAAGAACTTCATCTCCCCCATTGAGCTCATCTCAAACTTTTTCTTCATCACCTTTTCAAATTATTTGCACATATCATCGTTGGTGGATCCAAAAATGATATCGTCAACATATATTTGCACGATCAACAAGTGGCCTGCGTCTTCCTTGGTGAACAAAGTGCTATCTACTGTGCCTCTTGTGAACCCGTTGTCCAACAAGTATGTCGAAAGCGTCTCATACCAGGCTCTCGGGGCCTGGTGAAGACCGTACAATGCTTTGTCCAGTAGAAACACCTTGTTTTTGTGTTGTGGGTCTGTAAACCCCGGTGGTTGCCCCACATACACTTCTTCTCTGATTGTTCCGTAAAGGAAGGCAGATTTTACGTCAAGTTGATAGACTTTAAAATCTTTCCATGACGCGAAGGCTAGAAAAATCCGAATTGCCTCAAGTCTGGCAACCGGTGCGTAAACTTCATCATAATCTATTCCTTCCTGTTGACTGAAGCCTTGAAACACAAGTCGCGCTTTGTTCCTCACCACGACACCTCTGTCATGACGTTTGCATTTAAACACCCATTTTGTTTTGATCAACTTTTGATTCTCAGGTAGATCAACAAGTCTCCAGACGCCCAGCTTTTCAAACTGTTGCAGTTCCTCATGCATTGCATTCACCCAGCTATCCTCAGTCAATGCCTCTTTGTAGGTTCTGGGCTCTATCTGCGAAATAAAGCATTTTAATGAGACTTCTTTCTGCATATCAGCAATAGATGAATAGAAACATGTAAAAGCTTGATCTATTTGATGTCGGGTTTTGACACCACTTTGTAGGTCGCCAATAATCTGTTCTGAGGGATGATAAGACAACGTTCGTGGGATAGCATTATCAGGCACATTCACTTCCGATTCCAAGCTTGATATGTCAAGATCAACGGTTTGAACCTCAGCTTCCGTTGGATCCTCATCAAAAGACGGAGCGGGTTCCGCTTCTGAGTCATCAGATTCAACAAATGATGGAACTGGTTCCTCTGGTGGTTCATGTGCTGTTCCACTTGGGCCTGCTTCATCATCGTGAGTACCCACGGTGGGTTGAGAAAATTCTATCGGACTAGATACTTGCTCTTCTGACACAGTTTGCTGATATAGATACATAAGAACTAGTTCCTCCTCACTCGGCTCGACCGGCAAATGAAACGACTCCCAGAGCTTATCATAGTCAAACAGGAATCTTTGTCCAGGAAGTTGTGGTGATGAAGTGTGCTTCTGACAATCCACGTGTTGAACTTGAATCACCTTACTCAAGCATGGTACGAACACCCTCTTGAGTGGACTAGCGTAACCTACAAGAAACCTTCATTAGCTTTAGCGCCAAATTTACCATTTTCGTCAATAAAAGTGCAAGGAGACCCGAATGGCTCCAAAAACTCAAGATTCGGCTTATAACGGTGCAGCAGCTCAAAGCAAGTCTTTTTATACTTCTTGACAGTGAGAACTCTATTTAAAGTGTAACAGGCTGCTGATACGGCTTCACTCCAGAAAAAGATTGGTAACTTGGAATCGGCTAACATCGTACGGGCTGTTTCAATCAGGGTTCGATTCTTTCGTTCGGCTACGCCGTTTTGTTGTGGTGTGTACGGGGCACTGAATTCATGAAGAATTCCCTTCTCGTTGCAGAATTCGTACATCTTGTTGTTCTTGAATTCCGTTCCGTTGTCACTCCGAATCCTCCGAATTGGCAGCTTATACACCGTTTCCATTTTCTTGAAGAGTACCATCAAAGAGTCAAAAGTTTGATCTTTTCGTTCCAAGCACACTACCCAAGAAAATCTCGTAAAATCATCAGTCACCACCAAGCAATATAAATCTCCACTGATGCTCTTTACATTGACAGGCCCGAAGAGATCCATGTGCAATCTCTCAAGAGGTAACCTGATTGTATTCATCATCTTCAATGGATGTGACTTCCGAGTCTGCTTTCCTTTCTTACATGCTACACAATCATCATTTAAGTGAAAATTATTCAAATTTACACCATCAACTAAATCATTATGTACCAAAAAGTTCATTTTGCGAACATGAATGTGGCCCATCTTACGATGCCACATTATTGAATCTTTTTCTATCGCTTTAGTCTTTGATACAAAACACTATTTCTGATGAGTTGTTGGTGTTGCGATGTTCATATCAAGATAATAAAGGTCATACTCCCGTGGAGCACGCAACAGCACCATCTCATCAGGGATTTTAAACCCTGGTTTCAAAACCACACATTCAGTTTTTGTAAAATGTACACTAAAATCTTTATCACAGATTTGTGAAATACTGAGTAAATTGTTTGTTAACTCTATTATGTAGTTCACTTTGTCGAATGAAATCACGCCATTTGACAGCGTTCCTTGACCAACGATCCTTCCACCTTGGTTACCGGCAAATCCAACATAGCTTCCATTTACAGATTTGACATCATATAACAAAGCAAGCGTCCCAGTCATATGTCGTGAAGCGCCACTATCCCTGATCCATTTTGACAATATAGACTTGGGCAGCCCCTGCAAACATCATAACACATTTATTCAAACAATGAACTCCATGACTTTTTGACTTCTGAAACACTCCCAAACACTACATCACACTTCTCATCAGTTTTAGGAAAATCAAATGTGACATTCGGAACATCAGTTTTAACTTTTGGTTTTACTTCATTTTTGATTGGTGGAAATTCTGACTCAAAATCTGCAAGAAACTTGTCAAGTTCAAACTCAAATTTATGATTATCATTAACACCCACCTTTGATTCATAAAATTCCTTTACCCCTTTGACTTTTCTGTCAACCATTTTTCCGAAAATATTTTGAATAGTGGGATTAAAAGCTTTTGAATCAAACTTTAACTCATTCTCCATTTTCTTTACCTCAACTGATTGTGATTTAGTTTCAAAAACTTTTGTTTCATTTTTCAAAATGTTTTCCATCTTTTTCTCCTCGACCGATGGTTTTAACTTTGCAACCCAAGATTGATTTTCAAAAATTTTCGTTTTTTAATAAATCTTTGAAGTCTTTTGAGACTTTGAAGATTCGCCAATCTCAAATGTCGATTTCGGCTTATCTTCCGACTTCAACGATTCACCCCTCTTCAAAATGCGGATTTGTGAAACCATTGGTTTTTTATCCTTTTTGTCAATTGATGACTTAGGTTGAGGTTTTTGAACAACAGGTTTAATGACAGGTTTTTCGAAAACTTTCTTGCATTGTTTTGCCATGTGTCCGATTTCATTGCAGCAATAACAAATTCTTTTGTCATATTCAACAAAAGTTGATTTGATTGATTCTTCTTTCAATTTCTTTGCTGCATTGAAATCGTCAACTGCCTTTTGACTAAAAATGTAATCTTTCTCATCATGCACACTTGGACCAACAACAAAAACATCATTCATTTTATCTTTTGGCTTGACAACATTCTTAGCCATTTTTTTCTCAAAACCAATTCCTTTGTTTTTAAAGTTGTTACCATTTTTCTTGTTACCATTACCTTCCCATTCCTTTTTCCCAAAGTTGTTGACATGTGTTGTAACAAATGACTTTTTAGATTTTGAAAATAATTCTTTGTTATTAACCTCATCAATGTTCCTTTCAACCAATTTGAAAACTTTCTCAACATTCTCAATTTTCACATTCTGAAGAGGATACTCGAAATCGGAGTAAAGTTTGTCTGTTCCAACCATAGTGTATACTACCATAATCGGATCATCATTCGCACTCTTATCCGATTTTGGTATGAACCGTTCCAAGAAATCACCCTCATCTTCACATTCAGAACTGGAACTTTCCAAATGTGTTTTCACAGTTTCAAAATTTGAGTTATCACTCTCTTCATCTAACACTTTGTCAACCACGGTCTTTATAACCTGTGCCTCATTGTCAGTGTCGGACGGAGAGAATGTAACATCAATGCTCTCAGGTAATTCATTCTCAATTGTTTTCAACTTGAGATTCAATGCAGCTTCCACCCCATCTGGATATTTCTGAGTGTAATGATTCCACATTGGGGGTGGAACACTGTTAAAGACCGGTTCAGCATTGAGCTGTTGTGGAACAATTTGCTCAAGGACATATGACGATGCAACATAGCTCATCAATTTCTTATCAATTCGCTCATTTTCAATTTTAGTCAATTCCAATTCTTTCTTTAATGATGCAATTGTGTCAATATGAAAATTAACTTCCACTTGTTTGTCAAAAAGTGTTGCTTTTGCAAGTTTTGTGGCTTTATCATTTTCAACACTTTCATCTTTAATCATTTTAACTGATCTGACTAGAGTATCATATGCTTCTTTGACTTGTCCTAGATCAAATTTTAACATTTCAGTATATTCTTTCAATTCCTGAAACTTAGTGTCTTTTTCAAGACACTCCATGCACGGTTGTAAACACTTTTGACATGGTGTTTCAGATATTGAATCCACTTTTTCAACAACTTCTGCTTCATGAGCAGTTTTCACTTCCTGTTTACCGACATTTTCAGACTCTGACTTAGACAGTTTGACTGATTCGTTTCCCTGAACTCCAGATTCCTCTCGTTTGACAGACTCACTACTGACAGACTTAGACTCCTCAGATTCTGAGTCTACCTCTCTCAGTTTCGCCATGAGAGCCTTGTCAGCAATTTCTTTCAATGTGTCTTCGGTCATTTCCTTTGTCGCATCGATCATTTCTTCAACAAATTCTTTATTCTCATCATATCTTGGACACAATCCGGTCCTTGGTTCTTTAAAGAAACCTGCAAAAGATTCAAAAATTTTAGGAGGCATGATAGATCTCAACGAACTAGCTAATACTTCCTGCTCAGATTGAGATTGATGAACTTCAGCAGTTATTTCTTCAAAATTGTACACATCTTCAGTAGAAACCTCTTCAACAACCATAGAAACCTTTTCAGCCACTATTTCTGGCTCAGACACCGTCTCAGAAATTTCAACAACTTCAGCCATCATTGCCTGTCCATCACTACCAGGGATATAATTATCCCAGCTGAAACCTGCAGCTACCTTCTCATCGTCTTGATTCACGATCATTGCTTTTTCCGGTTTATTTTCAATTTGTGGTCTTTGAACAGTAGGTTGTTGATTTGGTCGGTGATAGATTGCTTGCTTGTAGTAGTCGTTGGTGAACGGGTTTTGATGATTTTTCACTTCACGATTCGGACATTCTCTCTTGAAATGACCACGTTCTTTACACTTGAAACACGTAACTTTCGATTTATCGAACCCTAACTTCTGATCAGGACCTGAGAGACTGTTTCTGCCTGTGATCTCCATAAACCGTTGTGCTCTTCTAACCAAACTTGCCATGCCCCATTTTATATCAATCAGTTCAAGCTCCTCCGGGTCGATCTGGTCATAATCTTCTTTGGTCATATCAGGATTACCAATCCTACCCGCCACTAATCCTTCATAAGCTTCTAGAACGGAAGCAAGTAATGCAATGTGATGTTTCGCGGCAGTTTCAATAATTTCATTTCCATTCTTAATATTCACCGCGATGTTGCAATGCACCCCAGAAACATAAGCCTGATTATTTGAACTTGTAGAGCTTTGAGGTGAAGACTGCTCTTGAGCTTTGAAGTTTGGATCATAGTTCACAAATGGTGAAGGCTTGTTTGATGGTGGAGTGTTTGTAGAACCACTCAAATTTATATCAGCACTAAAACCCGTCTGTATCTTTGGACTTTGATTTGTTGCTCCAGGAATACTTCCTTTGTAAGACAGAGATATGTCTTGCTGCACATTTGCTGAATTCATTTGTTTAATCTTTGTTAGTTCCAATTCATGTGCCTCAATTTTCTCAATGAAACCACTCAAATTCATACTAGCAAAATTTGTATTGTTCTTTAACACCATCAGATACGTTCCCCATTCATCATAAGGTAATGCGTCTGCTAATTTGTCGATCCACTCTTCGTTTGTCTTGGTTATCTTCAATCTTCCCATCTCCAAAACCAAATGGCAGTATCGTTCAATCAATTGCTTCGTGGTTTCTCCTTTCATTCCCGTAAAAATGTCAAACTGCTTGTTTATCAATGCCTTTTTGCTTTTCATCATCTCTCCACTTCCTTCAAACTTTAACAACAATTTATCCCAAAGGGATTTTGAATTGTCTTCGTGATGTAACAGTACCAAGATGTCCTCCTTAATTGCATGTTGAAGGATGCTCATCATTTTCTTTTCAGCCTTAAAGTCAGCTTGTTCCGTTTGGGTCAAACTTCCAATCATTTTCGGATGACCCATAGCATTAACAGGAGGTACATATTTATCATCAATCTTCAACCAGCTCTCAAAATGATTAGCTTGAACCCACGTTTTAAATCTTCCTACCCAACTCGAATATTCGTCGATGTTCATGAGTTTAGGAGGCTTTTGCATTGTTCCCAATTCGTTCTCCATGTTGACGTTTTGTATAACACTACTCGAAGTTTGTCCTGCTACCATACCACTGCCCGAGAAGAAGTTATAAAACTCTTGATTTTCCATTTTTAGAAATTTACCAAATAGATTTTAAGTTTTTCAAACACACACTTTTCACAAAATTAGACAATCGAACAAAATCACGAACACTATGGACTTTTCAAGCGAAATTTCTGAAATACTCAAGCGAAAACTCTGATATACTCAAGAGAAATCTCTGAAGCACTTCAAGCGAAACCAACAGTTCAAGTAAAATCCTATTTCGCTTCAAACAGCCAATAATCTTTTCAAGCTAAAACAAGTTTTTCAAGCGAAATCAACAATTTCGCTTCAAAAAAACTATATCAGATTATTTCAAGCGAAAACCACAATTTCGCTTCAAAACATTTCAAGCTAAATCAGATAAACTCAAGCGAAAACCACAATTTCGCTTCAAAACATTTCAAGCTAAATTAGATAAACTCAAGCGAAAACCACAATTTCGCTTCAAAAATACCAACTTTCAAGCTAAATCAAAAAGCTCGTTCAAGCGAAAACTGATTTTCAGATCATTTTATCTGTTTTAGTCTGAATTTTAAGCTAATACTCTCAAGGATTTGTTAAAACTCACTTTTACACGATATACTTAAATCTCAGTCCATTTTGTCCGTGTCAAAGGTCTGAAACTCAAAAAGTGTAAGAAAACGGCTTTGATTCGAGTCAACTAGCTCACAACTGGCTCTGATACCAATTGTAGGACCGTATTTGACAGTCAGGTGAGTCAATCTGAGCTAGAACCTACTGTTTATGCAACGGAAATACACAAACAGCATGAATCAAAGTAGAAATTAAGTAGAAATGAGTAGAAACAGATGTAGATCACTTTAATACGATTTTCTCATTAATTCTTCTCAAAACAAACGAGCAGCAGTTCGGCTACAAGTGATATGAACGCATACCAAATGAGAAAACAAACTACCTATATATAACCTACAGATTTCGCTTGAACATGTTTCAAGCGAAATCTTAACATGATAAGCTTAAACTTTCATCAAGACCCCTGAACTATACAAACTTGACATATTTAGACCCCTAGACTAAGACGTAGGCTTTAGACATCGTGTATTAACAAAAACCTATCGGCATATCATCAGTGAGACTGTTTAACGCTATATAATCATTACATTTCTTTAGCATACTGTAACTGTCTACTGATGTACTATCATTTCCTCTTTTTACAAAAACTCATTTTTGAATTTTATCATGTTTTTGGCTTTTTCAAATTTTCAAATGTTTTTGGATTTTCTGACACAATAATACTCCCCCTAAAATGCAAAATCATTTAAAAAATTTGACAACATGATACTGATAGCTTTGTCTCGCCATCCATTTTCTGCTTCTCATGCCCTGATTTGCAGAAAAATATAACGTACCCCATGATTTACAACACATTGATATTTTACAGTTTGAAAACCGTTTTTCAATTTTGTGAAATTAATCATGTTTGTTCTGTTGTTAGGGTTTCGGCTTATTCAAGTAACATATTTTTGAAATTTTTGAATTTTTGACAAATTTAAAAACAAACATATTTTTGGTTTTTCAAAATTTTCAATTTTTAGGGTTTTTGAAATATTGTTTATTTATGTACAGAAATCAAACAAACTCCCTGTTTCAACCAACACAGGGTTCAGCAGCCTCCTCTTTCCGTTGTGCCAGGCTGCTCCGAATTCCATTTTCACAATCTTCAGTTTTCTTGAACACCTGCACATTCAACTAATTCAATCACTTGAACAAGTTAGCCCAGGTCTGTTGGACCTTAGGCATTTCAACAAAATATACTTCATTCAACTTCAGAAAATCTTTGTCATTTTGTACAAAGACTTTGTCAATTTTGACTTCAACTTTTTCGTCGTTTACCGAAGCAATTTCTTTCTTAGCAGACCATGTTTGACCTTTAGGAGTACCTCGTTTGTAAAAATGTGAATCTTTTTGAACATTTTGATTTTGAACAACAGTTGGTTTCAAAAACTCATTGGGTGTGTGATAATTCCAGGTCTGTCTTGAATCGAACCTATGCGGGTTTGATTTCCAAGTTTGATTCGAAGCAAACTTGTTTGTGTTGTACCTCCAAGTTTGTTTTGAAACAAATCTGGTTGACCTATGTTTCACATCTTCAGATTTCTGTTTTTCCACATTATCAGACTTCTTTTTCTCAACATCAACATGTTTCAGATTTGGACACTTGCGAGCAAGATGACCAATTTGATCACATTTAAAACATGTTCTCTTTGAGACATCTTTGACCTGTGGTTGTTGCTTTTTCTTTTGAGCATAGAACTCTTCATTAGACTGACGCCTAAATTGAAGTTCTTTCTCTTCTTCAGAACTTGTTCCATGAACAAAATTCATCTTTGCCTGAAAATTCGGCGTTTCATTTTTCTTCCAATTCTGTTTCTTTTTATAACCCAACCCAGCCTTCATGTTTTTCTTCTTGTAACCAGGTTTATTATAAAAAGTTTTATTACCTTTTCCAACAAATTTTGAAATTTCATACTTTTCAATCTCTACCATTTTGAAAACTTTATCAATCTTTTATGAAATCACATTCTGAATTGGGAATACAACATCTAAAAATAATTTGTCCGATCCAAACATGGTATAAACCAATCCTTTTGAATCATCATTCAAAATTTTCTCAGATTTTGAGTTTTTCATATATCCATCATGAAAATTACCTTCATTTTCATCCTGTGATTCAGATTTACTTTTTTCAACCGACTCTTCTTTCAACACACTTTCAACGACCTTACCTACCACATCTGAATCACTAGAATCATTAGATTCGGAATAGGTTACATCAATGTTATCTGGCAATTGATCAACCATGTTGAAAGCTTTTTCGACTTTTTTATCATCATAAAATACAAACTTTTCCGGTGGTGGAACTTGATGAAACTCTGAGCCAATGCCTTTCTTGTTTTGCTCAGACTCACCATCTCCCGGTTTTATATTGAAAATACGTTCAAGCACATATGATGACGCGTGATAACTTTTTAACTTGTTATTATCCTGTTCTAAATCAGCAATCTGACGTTTTAGCTTAGCAACATCTTCAATATAAGAATTTACAACTTGTTGCTTTATTTCATAATTTTGCTTAAACGTATTAGTTGTTTCAGAACAGTAATCCAATCTGGATTTAACAAATTTCATTTCACTTTTCACCTTTTCATATGACTCTTTAGTAATGTGATAAGCCAATTTTATTGAATCATATTCATTTTTCTTTTCTTGACAATCATTTTCTTTTTGAGAACATTCTTCTTTCATTTTCAAAACATTTTCTTTCAAAATTTCATTTTCTTTTTCTAACTTTTTACATTTTTCTGAAATCTTTTCATCATTATCTTTCAAAACTTTTTCATTTTCAAACATTTCTTTATATTTATTTTTAAAAACGTTTTCAATTTTTGTGAACTCAAGATCTCTTGTTCTGAATTTTTCGTCTTTTTCAGTACAAGCACTGCACGTTTCCATGCATTTCTTGCACTGTTGAACAGTTTCATTTAAGACTTCAAAGTCAGAATTTACCTCAGTGATTGGTACCTCGGTATTTGCTTCCATCTGCTTTTGATCAATATCAACACTATTATTAGCAGCATCATTCAAAATCTCATCCTTCACTTCAATCGAACTTTCAACCTTCTCCTCAGCTTTTTCAACCTACTGTTCTTCAATAACAGTTTCTTTTTCAACAACCTTTTCTTCTACTTTTTCTTCCTCAGCAATCTTCACATTTTCAACTTTTACAGCTTCAACTTTCACATCTTCAGCCACTTTCTTCAACTCTTCAACCATACACTCAACATTCTTCTTCATTCTTTCCTCATCTCTCTTCCTTAGACTTGAAATCATAACATGTCTTATTTCTTTTTCAAGTCTTTTTGTATATGTTTTATCTTTTCCAACATTTGTATAATATTCGACAGATCGAGGAATTATGAAGAGAACATCATCAAAAATTATGTTCTTCTTGGGAAGGACCGGTTCACCTTGTCTGTTAACATAGCACTCTCTCTTTTTATCCCATCTTTTATTGCACACTGCACTTTCATACTCTTCTTGCATTTCATCCATTCTATTCCAAACAATGTTTCTTTCTCTGTACGTTTTCTCACTCAGAATCTCTTCTCTGGTTTTCTCTTTAACCTCAGCAACAAAAACATAATGGTTGCTCTTTGATGAACTTCTGCCATGAGCTGTAACTCGATTATCCAAACGATCTTCTTCTGGAAGAATCTGACTCCAATCATATCCTTCATCATCATGAATAACTGCACAAGCTCTTGATTTTTCTCTGAGATTATTTTCAATCATCTTCGGCTCTTCTTTGCTACGGTGATAAATCGCCTTTCGGTAGTAATCATCATTGAAAGGATGTTCATTTCCACCAACTGCAGAATTATTGCATTCTCTCTTGAAATGACCTTTTTGCTTACATTTGAAGCAGGTCACTTTGGACTTGTCAAATCCAAGTTTTGTTGATGAACCACCAAGTGACTGTTTCCCAGTAATTTCCATATATCTTTGAGCTCTGCGGATGCAACTAGCTAAACACCAGCGAATATCTATGAGTTCCATTTCTTCCGGATCAATCTGGTCGTAGTCTTCTTTGGTCAATTTGGAATTTCCAATTTTGTCAGCTACTAGACCTTCATATGATTCCAGAACAGATGCAAGAAACCTCATTTGCTGTTTAGCCGCATTAATACTCATTGCCAGAGATTTTTTCAACTTGAGAGCAATGTTGCACAGTATTTCCTCTGATTCTTCAGGACTAACTTTTGACAAAGATGAATGATAACCCGGATCGTAATTTGATGAGCTTTTCTCTGGCTCTTTTGTCCTCTCACCACTGAATGCTGTCTTTGGTGATTCTCCAACTTTCACCGAAGGTAAGTTACCTTTGTAATAGAGACCAACATTCTGTTGATGTGAAGAGCTGCTCATCTTGTTTTGTTTCTGCAATTCAAGCTCATGAGTTTCAATCTTTTCTATTAACATATCAAGATAAATTGTTTCATACAAAGCATCATTTTTCAATATAAACACAAACGTTTGCCACTGATCAGCTCGTGGTAATGCTTCTATGATTTTATCAATTATTTCTTCTCTCGTTTTCTCAATCTTAAATCTTTCTAGTTCAATTTTTTGATGACAAAAATGTTCAATCATTTGTCGAACTGATTCACCGTTAAGACTATCAAACAAATCAAATTATTTCTTTAACAAAGCAATTTTATTCTTTTTGATTTGTTTACCCCCCTCAGCTTTAACCCTTAAAGCTTCCCAAACAGATTTTGAAGATCCATCATGTTGTAATAAGGCAAACATGTCCTTTCTGATTGATGACTGGATCAAGGCAAACATTCTCTATTCGGCTGCAAATTCGGATTTATCTTCTTTGGATAAGTTCTTGAGTGGAAGATTTTCTCCTTTATCATCTTTTGGTCTTTCATATCCGAACTCAAGACAGAACCAGCTTTCATGTGCGTAAGCTTTTGGCCAGCTAATGAAACCTTCTTTCCACCACGTATAGTCTTCAATACTTTCAAGAGTTGGTGGTTTTGAATGTGTTCCGTAAAAATTATCATGTTTAATGTTTTCATTGATTGCTGTTGTTATGGTTTTGGGTGTAACAGTTGTAGTTTCGGATGATTCGGACGTGAGTGCATTGTAGAACGTATTGTAGAAATCTTCAGCCATGATGAGAATTTCTTGAATTTCCTAGAGACAAGCAAGCAAACACAATCAGTCTAAACAATATCAAACAACTTGAAACAAACTGACACTCTTTTGATGTGAAATGATCTTGATGCAAAATGTCCACTTTCAAACGAAATAATGCTCCTCAAACGAAATAAGATCTTCAAACGGAATCACTTTGGTGCGGAATACTCTTTTAAGCGATATAACCACTTTCAAACGAAATATGTGATTTCGTGTGAACCACTTCAAACGGAATTACAATCTGGTGCAAAATACTGCTTTCAAAGGAAATCACTCAAGCGAAGTACCAGTTTCAAGCGAACTAAAGGTCTGATTCCGTGTGAAATACCGCTGACGTCATCCAATCCGAGAACATTTTCAAACGAAATTACCAATTTTACCAAGTTTGAGATCGATTTTATGTCCAAATCTTTCAAGGATCCATTAAAACACTGTTCCGCATGTAATGTGTGAAATTCAATCCATTTTGTCCGTAAAATTTTGTTAATTTTGAAAAAGAAGGTGTAGAAGTCAGAAATCAAGCTGAAATCTATAAGAACTCTTCCTCCTGTGCTCTGATACCACTTGTAGGATCGTTGTGCGACCTAAATGAGTCGATCAGAAGAGTTTGTATCCGAATCTAAGGAGAAATTCAGAGAAATGGACTTGTAAACAGCTTGATTCAATTTAAATGTCTCTATTTTTTATATAACAACAATTTACGACCTCGAGACAATTTGGCAGCACTTCGGTACCAAATCAGAAAAGTTACAAATGAAGATCAAGACCTAGGTATATATAGGAGAGTGATTTCGCTTGAAATGGCCAAGGGTGATTTCAAGCGAAATTAACATTGTTAGTTTCGTGTGAAATAGCCTTTGCCTATTTCAAGCGAAATTAACCTTTTAACATGTTTTCTCGTTTTGCGTGCCCTGATCTATCATTCTAAATACAATACTAGATGCAAGACGAAGTCAACAGACATAGTGCACTAACACCTTTGTTGACCCGAAAATTGATTCACCGATGGTGGTAATGGAATGTCGATTGGTCTTCCATAAATCGGCCATTGGTTAACCGGGTTGGGTTGATGAACATGTTGTTGATACCTAGACGTGCCTGGTTGCACTCTTTCTAGAAAACCATATCCGGTGTTATACCTTTCATAACCTCCGGCATTCACCACCTGCCTATTACCTTGAGTACCACCATACATCTCGTATTCATCGTAACCTTCAACGAACTCCCCTGAGCTACTCCCTTGATCAAACATGGGGAACTGTTATTGCGGAGCTGAGTGGTAATGTGAAGGTTGGGTCGGTAAGGGAATTGAGGTGGATGAGATAACGGGTTATGTTTGGTTTGGTGGAATCGGGTTCTCATCCGCAACAATCCTCACATATGGTGAAGAATGTTGGATATTAAAGGTTGGGGAGAAGACTGGGTAATGGGATGATGTTGGCTTAGTCGAGAATGGTGGTGGAGGCATTGGTGGAAGAACAGTGGTGGAAAGTGGAATAGTGTTGGTTGGTTGGTTGGGTGGATTGTGGCGGTGGCGTTGGCAGTTGAGATGGTATGGTGGTGTTAGGTGATGGTTGAGTAGGCGTTGGTGTGAATTGGGGTGGTGAAGTGGTTTACTCTTCTGGATTTGCTGAGCTCTCCATTGGCTTGAGAGTTGGTGTTGGTGATTGCACAATTTTATTTTCTCTAATCAAAACTCGAGTATGCCGAACTGTCCTCTCGATCTCTGGGTCAAATACTAGTGGTGAAGACTTCCCGGATTTTCGAGTATGATGCATACACGTCCACAATCACCTGCACAAGCACAAACAAGAAAAACCGAGCATAATACTTAACAAGAAAGACAGAAATAAACAATATTTTTGGGTTTTTTAATTATTTTTCTAAACTTAAAACAAGACGCTTAGCGCACGACTCCCCGGCAACGACGCCATTTTGATGATTGTCGAACGGGTCATGCAAAAACCTATTTAACCTAAGTAGCTAAGGTAAGTAGGGTATCGAATCCAGAGGAGTCTGGTGGAAAACGTTATGAATTAAGTGTTGATTAACTACTTGCAAAAATGTAAACTTTGGTTGTTTGAGAGTTTGATTAAACTACGAATTTCTAAAACCAAGTTGTAAACAATTGGAGGAAAAGTGATTCCTCCAAGTTTTAGATTCAAAGTAGATTCAAGTAATTAGTTTTAATTGAGAAAATCACATAGACATGATTCAGATAGTTGATTAGCTGATTGTTGTTGTGTGTAAAATGCAACATATAAATTACAACAAATGAGGCATAAAACTAACCCTTTTTAGTGCTAATGTTGGAAAAAGTGTGCTTTTGTCTTCCTTTTGTATTTTCAGGATTAAATGAGCGTAAATGAACAAAAGAAGCAAATATGCAGCAAAATCTAACATAATTACAAGAAAATGAATAAACGTGGCATGCCCGACCCCTCGACAGCATCTTCCCAAGAAAAAACAAGAAGACAGAAGGCTGACCACGACCCCGTGCCCAACGGACACGGGGGCATGGCCAGATGTCTGCAGAAAGGACAAAGCTATAGAAGCTTCTATTCCCGACACGGGGGCGTGCCCAGCTCGACACGGGGCGTGGTCAACACTAAGATTCGCAGAATCCAAGTAAATCTTGATAGTACAGATACGCTTCTGCACACGGGGCCGTGCCCAGCGGACACGGGGCGTGTGGAGCTAATGCAGACAAACTACAATTAATGAAGAAAGAGAAAGTGGATGGACACGGGGTCATGCTCAATGGACACGGGGCCGTGTCCGGGCTTCTGTGCAAGCTATAAATAGAGGTGCTTGGTTCACTTCAAAGGCATCCCTTGACAAACCACCTCACTCCCACTTCACCCACACTGCACCACCATCACAACACCCACATCCACCACCATCATCCATCTTCCATCATAGAGTATGTGTAGTAGTCTTGGGATCCAAGATTGATAGTAAGAGTTCTTGACAATCAAAGGCCATGTTTGCCTAAGTCTCTTACATCACTTGGTAAAGACAAGCATTTAGTGTAATACTTTTGTTTTTTAATCTTTTCGCACTTTTTATTTGGTTTTGTATTAATGACTTTAATAACTAGTTTCTTATGTTGAAGGTGAAATTTCCTTAGCATTTGTCCGTGGTGTCTTGGCATTATTTTACTGTCTATATAAAATAAAATATTTACACCATTCATATCTCTACGGTCTATATAGAGATATGTTGGCTACCTGGTCGGGGGTTAAGGGAATGGTTTGGTAAGGTTCTTGCCTTGTTCAGTGTATAAATCCTACAAGGACCTGGGTCAGGCTTACTAGGACCTCCTTCAATACCCACTGGTATTGGATGGCGGGGGTGCGAATGGCTTGATCCCCTCATATGTAAACTACTATTAATACATTAACCCGGCTACTTGGGATTGTATCCCTGCTGACTCAAACCACTTAGCAGAGGGTAACGTCACCTTCAAAAGAGGGGCCTACCACATTACACATTAGTAACTTAATTAATTATCTTTCAATATTCTGACCCTTTAGGATTGTATCCTTGCTGACTCAAACTATTGGGTTGAGGGTAACGTCACCTTCAAAAGAGGGGCCTACTACTATAACAAAGATAATCTCTTAAAAAGTGAAAAAGTGCGGAAATCATCAAAGGTTACACTAAAGGCGAGTCAGATCCAAGTGATTCATCTTGTCTATCTGTTTTTATTTTATTTTATTTTTCAGCATTTTTAGTTTTTATTTTCATGTTTAAAACTTTTTCTAAACTTTTGATTTGATTAGACGTTGAGGATAAACCGGTACTAAAAGCTTTTGTGTCCTTGGACGACCTCGGTATCTTGCCAACGCTATACTACGCTCATGATGGGTGCACTTGCCCATATGTGTGTTTAGTGTTAGTAAAATATCATGTTTTATAAATTTAAAACTTGACTAAAGTGTTAAAAAGGGCTTAAAATATAACTAAAAATATATTCACACCGACACACATCAATTGTGATAACCGAGGACTAAGTACTTTGATTGATTACCAACGAAAGGTTATCACACGATTATCAATGGAAGATTACCAAACCCAGTCTCTATCTAATATATCCCAATTGCTAGAACTCTCGGAAATTGAAAGAATCAAAACTAGGTTTTAAATAAAATCAATTGTTTACAATCAAACAAATAAATCCCTAAGCAAAAAGCATCGAATGCTTAGATTGCTAGTCTCAATTACAAATAAAAACTCAAAACAATAATCCACTTACAAGAATCCTCCACTCGGAGGAAACCATAAAAGGTTTAGCCGCTCATTGTCGATAAACGATCTTCGTATGCTTGAGAAACACTTGAGACCATCTTTAAACTAATTAATATCATGAGAATAATGATTTTATAATGTGATGAATATGCGAAAGAGGTGTGCTTCTTTTCTCAAAAATCATCCAATATGTCTGCGTAGATGATGATGATGATGTGTGGTGATGATTTTTGAAACAAAGCTTTCAAAAAATAAATGTTTTGTGTGTTCCCCAAAAATTCCTTCTGCATGTGTGCGCCAAGATGTTCGCGTATCTTGTGAGTTGAATTTTTCACCAACCAGCTGCCACTCCTAGAAAGTCTCTGATATCTCTGCTACCATCTAAGACGATGATGAATGATGATAAAAAAACCTATTCCAATATTCACGTGAAGCCTGTGTTTTTTTTCAATCTTTTTTTGAACGATTTTTTTGTGATGCCATCGATTATTCCAACGCAAGTCCCAAAGTCTGTTGTATACATCCAAGTCCAAGCCGCATTCATCCTTTTTGACTCAAGGCATACGTGTGTGGGCCCCAATATTATCCAATGAGGGTCCATGTACCAAGTTTTAGGGTTTTAAAACCCATTAGATTCCGTCCACAAATAATCACATGCGCTGCTTTTATTTCTAATCGTAGACTACGTTTATAAAACGTAAGTTATGGTATGAACCTTCTGTTTGTTTTGTATTTGCCCAACCGTAGCATACACTACAGCTTCTAATCTCACATCTAACCATTTTGCAACTTTCAGTTAATGATCAAATGGCCCCTGGACTTCATTCCTTCTCATTCCTTGTTCCTTTGAGCTATCTTTTGATGCGAACAAGTTCCCGTTTACATGATATCTCTTTAATAATCATCCCTGCTTGTTTCGTTTCATCACTAAGCTCTCTAACTTTGATGTATTACGCGTTTTACCTGTAAAACCACAAACCTTCGTAGTTAATACATTCGAGGCGTATAATCACGTAAAACGCATAAAAACACGTAATAAAATACACTTTAAGGCGCGTGTTTCACACTCTCCATCCGTAACGATCATTTTGTTTCCGTACCTTTTAATTCTGGAGCCGATGCTAGTTATGTATCCATACCTATTAGTAAGATGCTTAAGTATACACCAACTCCTTTAAACTCTAAACACGTCATCGAATTATCCAATGGTAGAAACATCGAGGCCACTCATGTCATCAACGATTGTAAACTTGTGTTATCTGGTCAGACGTTAATTATCAATTTCTTTCTCATCATTCTTGGAAGCTTCGAAGTTGTTATCGAGATGGATTGGTTATCCCATCATCGAGCGGAAATACTCTGTCAAGAGAAAATTGTCCGCATCCCTCGTTCTGTTGGCGAACCTCTTATCATTAAAGGAGAAAAGAGTGGTGCTGTTATAGGCATCATCTTATTCTTAAAAGCCCAGAAATGCTTACAAAAGGGCCATACCGCTATCCTAGCTCTGGTCACTGACACTCAAGTGAAAGAAAAGAAGATTGAAGATATTCCCATCCTACATGGTTTTCCCGAGGTATTCCTGAAGAATTAGCTGGTTTTCCACCTCACTGTAAAGTTGAATTTCAAATCGAGCTAATTCCGAGAGTGGCTACTGTAGCTCGTGCGCCTTACAGACTAGCCCTAGCCGAATTGGAAGAATTATCTACGCAACTACAGGAACTATTAGAGAAGGGATTTATCCGTCCTAGCTCATCACCCTATGGAGCCCATACTTTTCATCAAAAAGAAAGAAGGTATGTTTCGCATGTGCATAGACTATTATTAACTGAACAAAGTAACCGTGAAGAACCGTTACCCACTCCCACGCTTCGACGATCTATTCGACCAGCTGCAAGGGTCGCGTATCTATTCCAAGATTGATCTCAGATCAGGCTATCATCAGCTAAGAGTCCGAGACAAGGACATCTCAAAAACAACATTCAGAACTCGTTACGACCATTACGAATTCATTTTTATACCATTTGGAACGACAAACACACCTGCGGTTTTCATGGATCTCATGAACCGAGTGTGCAAACCTTACCTTGATAAATTCATAATCGTATTCATCGACGACATTCTGATCTACTCGAAGAGTCGAGATGAACACGAGCAACACCTATGTCCTATTCTGGAACTTCTACAAAACGAACAACTTTACGCCAAGTTCTCAAAATGTGACTTTTGGCTTCGTGAAGTCCATTTCCTTGGATACGTGGTCAATGAAGCTTGTATTCACGTTGATCCTGCTAAGATTGACTCAATCAAGAACTGGCCTACACCTAAAATTCCAACTAAAATTCTCCAATTCTTGGGTTTGGCGGGTTACTATTGAAGATTGATCAAAGGTTTCTCAAAGATCGCACATCCCCTTACAACTTTAACCCAAGAGTGTATCACCTACAAGTGGGGTGATGCTCATGAGTCTACATTTCAGAAGCTAAAGGAAGAACTCTGTAGTGCTCCTATTCTTTCATTAACTGAAGGTACCGATGACTTCATTGTGTACTGTGATGCGTCTATTCAAGGACTCGGTTGCGTGTTGATGCAACGCGAGAAGGTTTTTGCTTATGCCTCTCGGCAACTCAAAATTCACGAGAAGAACTACACTACACACAACTTAGAGGTGGGAGTCGTAGTCTTCGCACTTAAGATATGGAGACATTACTTATACGATACCAAGTGCAAGATTTACACCAATCACAAGAGTCTCCAACACATACTTGATCAAAAGGAGTTGAGCATGCGGCAACGCCGATGGGTCGAGCTTCTAAACAACTACGAGTGCACGATTAAATACCATCTGCGTAAGGTAAACATCGTAGCCAATGCCCTCAGTTGAAAGAAAACCAAACCTGAGCGTGTCCGTGTGCTTCAGTTTACCATTCATTCGAATCTTCCTAACCAAATCCGAAACGCGCAAATGAAAGCACCGAGCGAGGAAAATCTTCTAGCTGAGTCCATGCGGGGTATCGAAAAGCAACTCGAAATCAAGGATGACGACATCCACTACTTCATGGAACATATATGGGTTCCATCCTATGGAAACCTCCGAGAGCTTGTGATGGATGAAGCACACAAGTCTCGCTACTTGATACACTTCGGTTCTGACAAGATGTATCACGGCCTCAAGGCCTTGTCTTGGTACCTAACATGAAAGTGATCATAGCAAGGTACGTTAGCAAATGCTTGACCTGTGCTAGGGACACGACCGAATACCAAAAGCTGTCAGGACTATTGCAACAACCGGAAATACCAACATGGAAATGGGAACATATTTCCATGGACTTTGTCACCGGATTACCTAGATCCCAAAGCGAGAATGAAACCATTTGGGTGATCGTAGATCGCTTAACCAAATCTGCACACTTTCTCGCGATCAAAGAAACCGACAAGTTTTTGAAACTTGCAAGCATCTACTTGAAAGATGTAGTTGCTAGGCACGGGGTGCCAACTTCTATTATCTCTGATCATGACCCACGTTTTGCATCCGATTTGTGGAAGGCTATGCATAAATCCTTTGGCTCATGTGTTGGTGCACTACATCTGTCGACTTCGTCTTGTATCGAGTCTTAGATTAGATAGAATAAGATCAGGGCTCGTAGAACGAGAAAATGTAATAGAGTTAGTGAGATTTCGCTTGAACATAGTTTAAGTTGAAGGTTTCTCTTGAAGCAGCTCAAGCGAAATCAACATGTTTAGATTTCGCTTGAGATCATTCCAAGCGAAATCCTGATGTCTATATATAGGAGGTCATGGTCAAGCGAAATCAGAAGTATCATTTGTATAATTCCATACCGAGGTGCTGCCGGTGTGAGAACTGATTGTAATTGCTTTCATATCAATACAAATCAGTGTTAAAGTGAAGATTCAGCTGTTTTATAGTCAGATACTTTGTTATATCCGAGAGCCAGATTTGTTTACTACTTGGATGAGATCTATTGGAGAGAATGTGAAAAGTGAAGATGAAAAGTCTGTGTCAACAGATGAAGAGTCAGATAGTACTGATAAACTTTCAGAAAGATCTGGAGAAATTTCAGAAAATGCGGATGAAAGTCTACAAAGTTCTGATGAGAGTGTTCAAAATGTTACTATTTCAGAAAAAGAAGTTGTATTTGATCAAACTTCGTCTGATTCTGGTGTATCAGATGCTGATTCTGGAAAATCTGTAGAATTTGATCAAACATCAGTTGATAGCAGCAGTGATGATGAGGAAGAAAAATATGTTGATGTTGCCAAATCTAATCTTTCTCCTGAAAGTTTTCATTTCTATTTTGCAGATCGAGTAGAGAAACTAAAGGAGAAAAGAGCTGCTAAAGAACAACAAACTGAATCTGATGGTGATGTTCAAAATGTGGAAAGTGTTGATAAGAAGATTACTGAGGTTGAAAAAGAAGAAGAAAAGGTGATTGAAGTAGAAAAAGTGATTGAGGTAGTTAAAACAATCGAAGTTGAGAAGATTGTTGAAGTTGTAAAGCCTTGCGAGAAGTGTTTGGAAGCATGCAAGGAATGTGCAGCAAAAGACGAGACAATTGCTGAATATGAGAAGAAGAAGAAGGAGTTGTTGCTGTTCAATCTTAACTATGTGAAAGAATCTTATGATGTCTTGAACAAAACAGTAACTGGTCTCCAAAAGACAAATTCAGAAAGAGAACAAGCTCTTACGATGATGAATGCTGTGATGATGACAAAGCAGAAAGCAATTAATTTTTACATCGAAGAAAGTGCTAAATGGAAGCAAGAGTTGGAGACAGAAAAAATTGAGAATGAGAGAATTAGACGTTTATTACAAAGTTATTCTAGTTCTGATTATCTCATTGATCGTATTTACCCAACTGTTGCAGGTATGGAAACTTTTCAAGACGATAAGCCAAAGAAGGAAAAGAAAGATAGTGGTAAGAAACCGACTGTTAGCTATAACAAGTGCCCGCCTCCAATTTGGGAAGGGTATTCTCCTAGAAAACCGAACGAGGAGCAACTTGAAAAAGCAGTCAATATAAAGCTAAAAACCGATACAACTGACGTTTTACCAGATAACATTGATGTCACATTTACCTCATCCGATACTGATCATGAGTCTGAATTAATCAAAAAGGTGGTCGATCAGGTGTTAGACACTGAGGAGGAGTCAGAGTCAAAGTCTGAGTCTGGGTGTTCAAGTTCGTCGGTCAACAGTTCACAGTCGTCGGTTAAACGGTCTTATAGTAAAGAATTTTTGTTATCGAAAGCAAATTTGGATGATGAAACATTTGAAGTTGCATACACTTTAAATGATTCGGACAAATTATACTCTGACAAAGAGTTTCCAATAAAAAGTGTTCGTTTTGACATGATCAAAAAGGTTTTCAAAATGACAGAAATTAATATTTCTGAAATAAAAGATTTAAATCTTACTAAAAAACTTAAAAAGTACACTTCAAGAGTTCAACAACGTCTAAACAAGAAAAAGGGTTACAATTTGGGTTCTGGTTTTCAAAAGAAACCTAACCAAAATCGTAGCTACAAAAAGAAAGGTCTTGGTTTTATTCTACCAGAAACTTATAAAAATTTGAAAAATTCTAAAACAAAAACAGAATTTGTGTCAGGTGGAAGTGCCGAAGAGGAACAGAAGAAACCATTCTGGAGACAATCAAATCAAGAGTTTCTTGCTGAAAAGAAGAAGAATGGAACTGAATTGTTTTATCAAAGAGAGACTCGTACCTGTTACAAGTGCAATGAAACTGGTCACATTGCATGGAATTGCCAGAAAAATGCCAAAACAAAACAGGGAGTTTCTCAGAAATTGAAAGAAAAGGTTGTTGATGTTGAACCACCAACCGACAGACTTGAAATTTTTGAAAATTCAACTTATGAGGTTGGTGAGTGTTCTAAAAAGAATTTTTATAAAAAGAAAGAGAATGACAACCAAGTGTGGGTCGTTAAGAAAATTGATGCGAATGATGGCAATGAATCTGGTTCCACAAAACCAGAAGAGCAACAGGTTGAGGTGAAAATTTCAGTGAATGATGATGAGTTTCCATCACTGAAATTTGAAGAAGTTAAACAGAAAGTTGGTAAGGTTGATATCTCGAATCAGTTTTACACAGAGAAAACTAAGTTTGATGTCGAGAAAACATTCAATGGAAGTGTTAAGAAAATTTTTGGGAAAATGTTGAATGGGAAAGTTAAGGGGGTTAAAGAATTTTATGCAAATAAAAAGGCAACTTACAACCCTACTGTGCAAGAACTGAAAGCCATCAAGTCTGAGAAGACTTGGATGGAAGTATGTTTTCCATGATAGTCTAAGGACTATGCCGGAGATCCCAAGTTTATATCGTGGATCAGGAATCGGCATTTTTTCTAATGTTTGAAGTTTTTGTTTGAAAGTTTTTGATAGTATTTGGATGATTACAGGTTGTATGACTACGCCGGAGCTTCCAGGTTGGTAAGTGCGAAGCAGGAATCGGCATTCTGATTGGTAAAATGGTGATGTAGACGTAATATTCCTACAAGTGATATTGTGTTCTACATGTGGTAATTTTTACAATTGATATAGATGGTGCATACTTGCAAGTGGTAAATCAAGGACATTAATTTGTACTTGATCTGCTACAAGTGGTTAAGAATAGACAATGTGATGAACCACACCCCGAATCTACAAATGATTATATCATAAAAACTTATTTTCCAGAAAAATCATTTTGATTAAAACAAACTTAAGTGTTTTGAAATCTAAATGAGAAAATAGTTTTGTGATAGGGGGAAGTTCTGATTGTTTATGCCGAGTGAATGGCGATTTGATGCGATTCGATATTAGTTGTCACTTTATTGTACAGTTTATTTTCAAATTTCCTAAAATGTGTTTGCATTTTAGGGGGAGTAAATTTTAAAAAAAATCCAAAAACATTTGAAAATTTGAAAAAGACAAAAACATGATAAAATTCAAAAATGAGTTTTTGTTGCATATAGAGGAAATGATAGTACATCAGTGGACTATCACAACATGCTAAAGAAATGTAAAGAAAAAATGTGATAAACAATCTTACTGTGGATATGTCAGTAGGTTTTTGCACATTTAGTAGATTGTGACGAGATATAAACCTAAAATTCAAACTTGCTTGTTCTGTGGGTTAACACAAACTTGGATATATAGGTAACCCCTGAAATCTTGTTTGAAAGGTCCCTTATTCTGAGATACTAGGTCTTTATGCTCAGTGATATCTGGGGTATTATCCCGGGACTTCTGATTTTGCGGAAGCAATGGCCTAGTCCCCGGAGAATACTTTCTGCTTGCTTGAAATATAGCATCACCCTCAGCTAAAAATGATGAAACATTGAAAAATGTTAATCATGGCTGTTGTAATTCAAAAGATCCTCTAAAGGGGACACACCTAAAAGTCAACTAGGCTCTCTGCTGAACGGAAGTTCTGACCTGAGCTATCACGGTTGCATAATTTATTCCCCTGACAGATATCATCTGTGGTATACTCACCTGTAAGACTGAATATTGGGATCTGGATACGAGAGTATATTCAAGTAGTGGGATACACGAATAAGTTCAAGAGCTTAAAACATTAATATCGTATCTCGGATCAGTTGAACTTTGTGTGAAAATTTAAGTGGACAAACATACTGACAATCTAGGTAAATTGTTTAGAACTTAATATGAAATGAAGCTTAACGGTGTTAGTGATCTGTGTCAGAAACTGATATGATTCTCTTGCACAAACTCACAAAAAATATTGTTTGTAAATATTTCTTTATTGCATTCCTTTACAATCAAAAATTACAAAAAGATTTTAGTGTGTTTTAGCATAAATTTTTGAAAAAGTCAAAAAGATTTTCGACAACTGATATTGGAAAGCTGATTGTCAAAGTTTCAAGTGCTAAACATGATGACTTGGTTGTGAGGGGGAGTATGTCTTAATCAGCAAATTTGTTTTTGACAATCAACAAGTGGTTCATCATAAAGAAAGTAGTTAGAGGGAGAGTTGTTGTTGGTGCACATGTTTTTCAAAGAGAATTAGTGTTGGTGCACTTAATTTGTTAAAGTCATAAAACTTATTTCTGGGTTAAGAATGTGCAGGAAGTGCCAGGTTTCAGATTCTGAAGACAAAGAAAGCCAGACTAAGATCCTAAAATAGATGTTGCTGAAGAACAAATGAATACCAGCAAATCGTGAGGGGGAGTCTGATAGAGCAAGGTGAATCTGGAGAAGAAGATAGAGAGAGAAAAGCCCAGAGACTGATCAAGAATGAAGATGTGAAGACATAGCATTGGTGTGACTCGATAGTCGACTCGTCAACATCTGAGGGGGAGTCTGTTGGTGCACTACATCTGTCGACTTCGTCTTGTATCGAGTCTTAGATTAGATAGAATAAGATCAGGGCTCGTAGAACGAGAAAATGTAATAGAGTTAGTGAGATTTCGCTTGAACATAGTTTAAGTTGAAGGTTTCGCTTGAAGCAGCTCAAGCGAAATCAACATGTTTAGATTTCGCTTGAGATCATTCCAAGCGAAATCCTGATGTCTATATATAGGAGGTCATGGTCAAGCGAAATCAGAAGTATCATTTGTATAATTCCATACCGAGGTGCTGCCGGTGTGAGAACTGATTGTAATTGCTTTCATATCAATACAAATCAGTGTTAAAGTGAAGATTCAGCTGTTTTATAGTCAGATACTTGTTTTCCGCACCTGTATTTGATGGAATTCCTCTGAACCGACTCGTTTAGGTCGACAACACGATCCTTACATCATGTTTAGACATGAGCACCGCTTATCACCCACAAACGGATGGTCAAACGGAACATACCATCCAAACCCTCGAAGACATGCTGCGAGCATGTGTCATCGAGTTTGGTAACGACTGGGAACGATACTTACCTCTTGTAGAGTTTTCTTATAACAACAGTTACCACACTAGCATCCAGGATGCTCCGTTCGAAGCATTATACAGATCGAAATGTCGTTCACCTTTATGTTGGGCTAAACTTGGTGATAGGAAAATCACTGGCTCGGAACTCGTACTCGACACCATGGAAAAGATTGCCCAAATAAGACAACGAATGGGGGCAGCTTGAGACTGTTAGAAAAGCCATGCTGATAAGCGTAGGAAACCTTTGGAGTTCCAAGTTGGGGACCAAGTTTTGCTAATAGTCTCACCTTGGAAAGGTGTGGTCCGTTTTGACAAATGGGGCAAGCTTAATCCACGTTATGTCAAACCTTTCGAAATCATCTAGAAGATCGGTACAGTGGCATCTAGACTGAACCCGCCTGAAGAGCTCAGTACGGTACACAAAGTTTTTCACGTGTCAAATATGAAGAAGTGTCTGTCATATGAAACTCTTATTTTTCCTTTTAAGGAACTCACAATTGATGATCAGCTTTGCTTCGTTGAGGAACCGGTTGAGGTCATGGACCGAGAAATCAAAACCCTTAAGTGTAGCAAGGTACTTATAATTCGAGTTTTTTGGAACTCACGTCGTGGCCCAGAATTTACTTGGGAACGGGAAGACCAGATGATGCACAAGTATCCCCAGTTGTTTAGGAGCAATACTTCTAGCACTGAAGCTACTACCGAATTTATGGACGAAATTCCAAACCAACAGGGGGATGATGTGACTCCCTGTGAAAACGTTTAACTACACTAGCTGATTCAGTGACTGCGCACTAAATTTTGTGACAAAATTTCCTTCAACCTGGGCATAATGTGACAATTCGCACTTATAACCTCGTGTCATTTCTATTACGTTTCATCATACGATGTAACTATACATGAATAATAGAAAGTGCTCAAATATTCGTTTTTAATAAAGGTCTATATTATGTGTTAATCAAATCAATGATGTTATGAGTTAGTAGAATTAATGTTGATATTATGTATTCTAAAACCCAAAACCCGTCGCACATATACCTGAGCTGCACACCCCTAATTAATTGAATAATAATGGGCGCCTTTAAATCCTGGCCGCACACCTATGTGTGCTCACACATACTAACTATACGCCCCTTTTAAAGCCCAAACATCAGCCCAAATGTATCATGGTGGACCGCACACTAGAACATGCAGCCTTTTGCGTGGGTATAAATGCCCCAGACCTGCCAAAACCCTAAATCATTTCCTTAATCATTCTGCAGCCTTTTCATTGCTACAAACATTCTTTTCCCTTCCCAAAAAAAACATTCCTTCTTCACCCTTTTTAAGGATTTAGCATTTATCTTGAAGATTTGACATTCCTTTTGAAGATGTCTTCTCCCTCTTAAGGATCTCTCTTTTATTCTTATACACGCTAGTTTCATCAATCCGAGTTAGTGCCAATCTCTGTGTTACGATTTATATTCTCCTCGTGTGGGTGTTCTGAGGATATTGTTTTAGATCATGAGACATATGTTGTGTGTGTAACAGAGGTTTTGATAATTTCTTTGTATGAACATGATTTGGAAAGATTCATAACATTGTAGATGAACTAGGGTTTTTTGTGTGTTGCAAGGTGCCAATGATTTCATGTGAAATGTTTTGATGATGATGTTTGTAGATATCCGTGACTTGTCTGATGGGGTTTAAGTGATTTTGGATGGAAAAATGTTCATAGATCTTAATGGATGGGTTGAGTAATGTTGATGATGATGTGATTGACTGAGTTGTTTGATATGAATCCATATTGTTGAATCTAGATCTACTTGATGATTGTTAATATGGGTTCCTTGTGATAATAAAATTTCAGATCTGATTAGGTGTGAATATGAGTGTTGCATAAATATGATTTTGTACGATGAATGTGATGAACTGTGTGATTTGAATCATGTCGCACACATCTGAAATGTACACACTAGACTGCATAGAGTACACCTTCATGATGACACCGCACACTACAGGACCGCACACTCAGGTGATGTACAAACCTTAGTTGCTCATCGTACAAGCAGTTTATGCAAAGCCGCACACCGTTGGCCACACACTACTGACTGTACAATCTTTGGTACACAATGTACAAGTGCATGAAGCATAGTCGCACACTACCAATTATACAAGTCGCTAATGCATGATGTACAACGCCTCCTATGCATGACCGCACACTTGTGAGGTGGCCACACACTCCCAGGTGTGTCGCACACTTGACAAGTGGGCCGCACACCAACGTTTATTCGGGCAGCAAATCAGTTGGGCCGCACACTAAAACGTGTGCCTGTTGGGTTGTATGTTTTCATTCGATAAGCTGTTATTATAAATTCCTATATGGCCCACATGTCTGTGTATGTGATGTATGATGATTATAACTTGTATGCTATTTGCTAGAATACGTATATGAATACGTGAAATACTTGCATACGAATCTGATTAATCTCGATAACCATTATAAGACGTGGTTGACCGACTTAGAACAAGTAGATAATCTGCCAAGCAAAACAAAGGTGAGTTCACACACTTTCCAAAAACCATGTATTCCCGGTGGTTGGGAACAGAACAGACAACACTTTCCCTGGATTGGAATTGCCTAGTATTCCTGGATTGGAATACTGTTAAATGCTATTTATATTTCATAACTTGGCGTACTAAACAAAACTCTATTACGGAAGTCCCCACTTTCTATACTGATTAATCGTTTGGCCTGGCGAACGGGATATTAGTTGATAGCGCTATTAGGTTTCACTAACCTCACACCATGCCGAGGAGGATGGGCGTGAACTAGTATGCCTTGGCAACCGTCAATGATGATAGACATTGACAAACGAGGCAAAACAACGATTACAGTCGTAGTGTTTGGTATTACAGAGTTTAGTAGCTTACAGATGGGGTAGCTCCCAATGGCATGATTATAAATGAGTAATTTAACAACATAACTTTTTGGGAAATAAAACTGGATAAACCGAGAATTTGCCAGCTTTAGGTTGACTTCCTACTGCATGCTTTGTAGGTACTCAGTGATAGCTCGAAGCTTACAGCGTGGAGTGTAGTGGTTGCATTGACCTTTTGTCTAAAGGCATACTTGTGTGGGCCCCAATATTATCCAATGAGTGTCCATGTACCAAGTTTTAGGGTTTTAAAACCCATTAGATTCCGTCCACAAATAATCACATGTGCTGCTTTTATTTCTAATCGTAGACTAAGTTTATAAAACGTAAGTTATGGTATGAACCTTCTGTTTGTTTTGTCTCTGCCCAACCGTAACCTAAGCCCCAAGAACCGTAGCATATGCTACAGCTTCTAATCTTACATGTAACCATTTTGCAACTTTTAGTTAATGACCAAATGGCCCCTGGACTTGATTCCTTCTCATTCCTTGTTCCTTTGAGCTATCTTTTGATCCGAACAAGTTCCCGTTTACGTGATATCTCTTTAGTAATCATCCGTGCTTGTTTCGTTTCATCACTAAGCTCTCTAACTTTGACGTACTACGCGTTTTACCTGTAAAACCACAAACCTTTGTAGTTAACACATTCGAGGTGTATAATCACGTAAAACGCATAAAAACACGTAATAAAATACACTTTAAGGCACGTGTTTCAAACTCTCCATCAGTAAGTTCCTACTTGACGATCATTTTGTTTCCGTACCTTTTAATTCTGGAGCCGATGCTAGTTATGTATCCATACCTATTAGTAAGATGCTTAAGTATACACCAACTCCTTTAAACTCTAAACACGTCGTCGAATTATCCAATGGTAGAGACATCGAGGCCACTCATGTCATCAACGGTTGTAAACTTGTGTTATCTGGTCAGACGTTTATTATCAATCTCTTTCCCATCGTTCTTGGAAGCTTCGACGTTGTTATCGATATGGATTAGTTATCCTATCATCGAGCGGAAATACTCTGTCAAGAGAAAATTGTCCGCATCCCTCGTTCTGTTGGCGAACCTCTTATCATTAAAGGCGAAAAGAGTGGTGCTGTTATAGGCATCATCTCATTCTTAAAAGCCCAGAAATGCTTACGAAAGGGCCGTACGGCTAATCCTAGCTCTAGTCACTGACACCCAAGTGAAAGAAAAGAAGATTGAAGATATTCCCATCATACACGGTTTTCCTGAGGTATTTCCTGAAGAATTACCTGGTCTTCCACCTCACCGTTAAGTTGAATTTCAAATCAAGCTAACTCCTGGAGCGGCACCTATATCTCGTGCGCCTTACAGACTAGCCTTAGCCGAATTAGAAGAATTATCTACGCAACTACAGGAACTATTAGAGAAGGGATTTATCCCTCCTAGCTCATCACCCTATGGAGCCCATACCTTTCATCAAAAAGAAAGATGGTACGTTTCGCATGTGCATCGACTCTCATGAACTGAACAAAGTAACTGTGAAGAACCGTTACCCACTCCCACGCATCGACGATCTATTCGACCAGCTGCAAGGGTCAAGTTTCTATTCCAAGATTGATCTTAGATCAGGCTATCATCAGCTGAGAGTCTGAGATGAGGACATCTCAAAAACAATATTCAGAACTCGTTACGGCCATTACCAATTCGTTTTTATGCCATTTGGAACGACAAACACACCTGCGATTTTCATGGATGTCATGAACCGAGTGACATCCTGATCTACTCGAAGAGTCGAGATGAACACGAGCAACACCTACATCTTATTCTGGAACTTCTACGAAACGAACAACTTTACGCCAAGTTCTCGAAATGTGACTTTTGGCTTCGCGAAATCCATTTCCTTGGACACGTGGTCAATGAAGCTGGGATTCACGTTGATCCAGCTAAGATTGACTTTATCAAGAACTGGCCTACACCTAAAAATCTAACTGAAATTCTCTAATTCTTGGGTTTGGCGGGTTACTATTGAAGATTCATCAAAGGTTTCTCAAAGATCGCACATCCCCTTACAACTCTAACCCAAAAGTGTATCACCTACAAGTGGGGTGATGCTCAGGAGTCTTCATTTTAGAAGCTAAAGGAGGAACTCTATAGTGCTCCTATTCTTTCATTAACTGAAGGCATCGATGACTTCATTGTGTACTGTGATGCGTCTATTCAAGGACTCAGTTGCGTGTTAATATAACGCGAGAAGGTTTTCACTTATGCCTCTCGGCAACTCAGAATTCATGAGAAGAACTACACTACACACGACTTAGAGCTGGGATCCGTAGTCTTCGCACTTAAGATATGGAGACATTACTTATACGATACCAAGTGCACGATTTACACCGATCACAAGAGTCTCCAGCACATACATGATCAAAAGGAGTTGAACATGTGGCAACGCCGATAGGTCGAGCTTCTAAACAACTACGACTGCACGATCAAATACCATCTGGGTAAGGTAAACATCGTAACCGATGCCCTCAGCCGAAAGAAAACCAAACCTAAGCATGTCCGTGCGCTTCAGTTTACCATTCATTCGAATCTTCCTAACCAAATCCGAAACGCGCAAATTAAAGCATTGAGGGAGGAAAATCTTCTTGCTGAGTCCATGCGGGGTATGGAAAAGCAACTCGAACTCAAGGACGACGACATCCACTACTTCATGGAACATATATGGGTTCCATCCTATGGAAACCTCTGAGAGCTTGTGATGGATGAAGCACACAAGTCTCGCTACTTGATACACCTCGATTCTGACAAGATGTATCACGGCCTCAAGGCCTTGTATTGGTGCCTAACATGAAAGCGATCATAGCAAGGTACGTTAGCAAATGCTTGACATGTGCTAGGGACACAATCGAATACCAAAATATGTTAGGACTATTGCAACAACCGGAAATACCAACATGGAAATGGGAACATATTTCCATGGACTTTGTCACTGGATTACCTAGATCCCAAAGCAGGAACAACACCATTTGGGTGATCGTAGATCGCTTAACCAAATCTGCAGACTTTCTCGCGATCAAAGAAAACGACAAGTTTTCGAAACTTGCAAGCATCTACTTGAAAGAAGTAGTTGCTAGGCACGGGGTGCCAACTTCTATTATCTCTGATCGTGACCCACGTTTTGCATCCGATTTGTGGAAGGCTATGCACAAATCCTTTGGCTCACGTTTAGACATGAGCACCGCTTAACACCCGCAAACAGATGGTCAAATGGAACGTACCATCCAAACCCTCGAAGACATGCTGCGAGCATGTATCATCGAGTTTGGTAACGGCTGGGAACGACACTTACCTCTTGTAGAGTTTTCTTATAATAGTAGTTACCACACTAGCATCTAGGATGCTTCGTTCGAAGCATTATACAGATGGAAATGTCGATCACCTTTATGTTGGCCTAAAGTTGGCGATAGCCAAATCACTGGCCCGGAACTCGTACTCGACACCATGGAAAAGATTGCCCAGATAAGACAACGAATGGCGGCAGATTGAGACTATCAGAAAAGCCATACTGATAAACGTAGGAAATCTTTGGAGTTCCAAGTTGGGGACCAAGTTTTGCTAATAGTCTCACCTTGGAAAGGTGTGGTCCATTTTGACGAAAGGGGCAAGCTTAATCCATGTTATGTCGAAACTTTCGAAATCATCCAGAAGATTGGTACAGTGGCATCTAGACTGAACCTACCTGAAGAGCTCAGTGCGGTACACAACGTTTTTCACGTGTCAAATCTGAAGAAGTGTCTGTCAGTTGAAACTCTCATTGTTCCTTTTAAGGAACTCACAATTGATGATCAGCTTTGCTTCGTTGAGGAAACGGTTGAGGTCATGGACTGAGAAATCAAAACCCTCAAGTGCAGCAAGGTACTTATAGTTCGAGTTTGTTGGAACTCACAAGTATCCCCAATTGTTTTGGGAAGACCAGATGATGCACAAGTATCCCCAATTGTTTTGGAGTAATACTTCTAGCACTGAAGCTACTACTGAATTTCTGGACGAAATTCCAAACCAACAGGGGGAGGATGTGACACCCTGTGAAAACGTTTGTTAGGATCTGAGTTTGCTAGATTGTGTTTGTTTAATAAGAATGAAGATGAAACAGAGATGAATTGCAGCGGAATAAGTGAAATAAACTTTTAACACACAATCAATGGAAGAATAAGTTTAAGCAAACATGTTTATCATTGAACCGAATGATTGTATTTATTACAAAGATCAATTACAATTCATGCGTGCACAAATCTCCCCCTCAGCCTGAGGTCACTTGATTGTTCGTACTGAATGACTTGGTGAAGAAGAGCTAATGGAACAGTACAGAGTAATGTTCTATTTATAGTACAGAACAACCATTGAGCATCTTCGGCTGACGTCACCATGAAAGTGACATCTAACCTCCTAACAACCTACAACCACTGATCTATACAACCACTGATGCTAAACTACTGATTTACATAACACAATACAAAACAAAGATAAACCACTGATTCTTCATTCCACTTTTATAGCTCCAGCAGTGCTTTGATCTTTCAGTAGTACTTGATATACATCAGTAGATTGAGCTTCATTACTTTAACTTCATCAGTCTTTTGGATCAGCAGCAGTTGTGAAGAGCAGTACTTTGAGTTGTTAGATGTTAGAGCCACTGTCAAGGGGAAAGATATGTACAAACAACTGCTTATGAAGGATCCACTATTCTGAACCAGTTTTGGCTTTATCAACTGCTCCTTTGTAGGGTTCAATCCCAACAATCTCCCCCTTGAACAGATGATGCCAAAACACTTCATTATTTCAGATCTTTATTGCCTCATCAAGAATTCCCTAACTTGCCCTTTGAATTGTAATTCAAAGTTCATGGAATCCTCATCTTCCTCATCCCTGCACAGTTGAAGCTCAAGGAGATCTTGCAAATCTTCTACACTCGGGCCAAGTGCATTTTCCTTTGATATATGCTTAACTTCACCACTGGACTTGAGCAGAGTTAATACATGGGACTTTTGATCAGACTTCCACTTTAGTATTTTTGAGTCCAGTGGGTTTCTTGGGAGAGTTTTTATTTTTGATGAGTTTGGTGATGGAGGCCTGGTTATGACCAGTGTTGTAAAAGTCGCTAGGCGGTCCCTAGTTGGCCGACTGGGAAGTTGGGAGTAATCGTAGTACTCGGAGAGTACTCGGGGAGTACGCGGACATGGTAAATATAAAGAAAATTAATTGTTATATATTATTTATCAGTTAAAATAAGCATAATTCATGTCAACTGAGTATAATTTAAAATGAAACATGTTTAAAGTTCAAATATTCTGAATACAAGTCTGACTAGTCTGAGTACAAGGCCGAGTAGTCCGAGTACAAGGCCGAGTAGGCCGATTTTGACCGAGTTTGACTGATTAAAAGTCAACAAACCACGTTGACCGCCTAGACCGACTAGGCCGACTACGTCCGACTAGGCGCCGACTAGGCCGACTAGGCACCGAGTAATCTCGAGGCCGACTAATTGAGACCGCCTAGGAGGAAGTCGCCTCGGAGGGGGTCCGAGGACCGAGTACTCACCGAGTACTCGGCCGAGTAATCCGACTTTTACAACACTGGTTATGACTGCTTTGGCAGGGTCTTGAGATTTTGCTAAGTCTGGATTTTCAGCAATCATTGTCTGAAGGACCATCTTCATAATATATTCTTCTTATGCCCTGTCTGCTTCTTCATCCATCTGCTTTTGCTTCCTTCTTTGATAAACGATAGCAGCAGGTGGAGCAGTAAATCTTTTAATTGGCAAGGCCTGTTTGACTAGAACCTCTGCTTCTGGATAATCTGGCTTTTTGGGAGCAGTGGGATCTTTCTTTCTTAATTCTTCCAACCTTTTGTAGGTTTCTAACACTTTCACCTCTGTCCACCTTGTAACCTGATTCCTTGAGCCATAGTTAGCAGTTATAAGCTCTTCTTTCATTCTTTTCAGCTTCAAGGCCCTTTCAGGAACATTCTTTTTATATTTGGACCAAACTGGAGGAGTTTGTTTTGTTTTGTCATCAAGCATCTTTTGGATTCTTGCTATTTCTTCCTTGAGCTCACTTATGGTCCATTCATTGAATTAATACTTTTCTGCCTTATATTTCTTATATTTCTTATATTCCATGATGTGCTCAATGTAGTCTTGTTTTAAACTTTCATCATCCTTTTCTGACAACTTCTGACAAAGGTCTTTTGAAAACTGCTATAAAGTTCTGACTTTGGTGAGCAGATATTGCAAATTCCTCTGAATTTCATTATCAGATTTTCCCTTTGTGTCTCTTTGTGTTATATCCTCTGCTTGTTTAGCCTTCAGTTGAAGATACTCTTCTATGTTTCTTGGCAAAGGATAACCCTGAAGAGATGGGAGATACCTCTTTTCAGGATCATCTTCAGAGTAGAAGGATTTGATCTCCTCCCTAACTGCTGGAAGATCCAATGGATATTGTACTCCCACGGGAACTAAGGCTGTATTTGGATCAGGGGCTTGAACTGAAGAGATGGGAATAGGATTTTACACAGTGGATAGGATAAAAGGTTGTGAAGATATTGGAAGTGGAGAAGGTTCAATGTCATCTTCAAGTACAACATTTGTTATCCTTCTTCTTTTGTGTTTTGGAGTGGTTGGTGGTTTATTTGTAAGTTGAGTGGTGGTGTTTAAAATGAAGGGTGACTGACTAGCAGTTGTTGAAACAACTGGTGTCTCAACCACTATTGTCACTACAACTGTTGATGTATCAACTGTTGTCTTCTGCTTTTTGGCAGGTGGTTTTTGTGATGGTGGTGTTGTTTTTGGTATCGCAGTGGATTTAGTGATGGTTGATGGAATGGTGAGGGCAGTGGTTGACACAACATTTGTTGAAACCACTGAAGTATCAACAACTGTTGATACAACAGGTGTCTCAGCATCTATTGATTTGGAGGTTTGATGTGAGAAACTTTGGGATATTTTAGTAGCATGTTTAGTGGTTTTGGAAGGTGTGGTTTTGGGTTAACTGACCTTTCTGGTTATCTTTCTTCTATATGAAGTACCCTGTTCTTCCTTTTCCATCATAACTTTCTTTTCCTTTTCAAATCTTTTTGACCCTTTACTTCCGTTGTCTCTTTCTTGTTTGCTTTTTGATCAGCAAATGCATTGAGTGTCACATCAACCTTTTTAGAACCATCTGGCCTTGGAATTTCTACCACAGGTTTAGACAATTGATCTGGTGGTAGATATAAGCCTTCTTTTCCTTTCTTTCCTTTCTCCCCCTTTTTGGCATCATCTGGATTTTCAACATAGACAATGGTAGGAGGAGAAGTGCCAGTGGTTTGCAGCAGATGAGCTTTGATGGCCTTTTGTGACAACTCGAATTTCCGACATTCTTTATTCGCATTAAATGCACGTTGACTTTGACTATATGGTTGTGTTATGATAAAACCTAGTGTGTTTGCTTGATTATGTGTTTGATTGTATAACATGTCGTGAAACATAAACTGTAACATAAGATAGAACCCGACGAAACACAAGTGTGTTTCGCCATAACCATTCCCGACGAAACAGGATATGTTTCGCCGTATACGACTCGACGAAACAAACTGTTTCGCCGAGCCCAGATCTGCCGAAGCCCAGCTTGGGCCCAGAACGTTATTCTGTGTATTTTTTTACGTAAAACATCATCATTTTACACTTTCTATCAACACAACCGAAACCCTAGAGCTCTCTCACTGTGACGGCGAACTAGAACCCACCGGAAACCCTTGTGCGATAAAACCATCATCTCGGTTAGTAAATCTATGTGTCTTGATTGATCTTTCATCAGTGTACGGGTTTATGTGTCATGTGATTCTGCCTTGATGATGTATATCTGAAACTGATACATGTTAAATATTAGGGTTCTTGTTATAATGATGATGATATGGATTTCGATATGAATATTGTAGTCGGATATAGATGGTTTTATGCGAAACTTAATATGATTGAATACTCGGTTCTGGATGTTGTTATTATGATCTGATTCTGAATGCAAGTTAGCATCTTGATAGGGTTTGATGATGTGATGTTGTAATCGATATGTTGTATACGTAAGCTAGGGTTCATGCTAGACGTTAAAGTGGTTCGATGATTATGCTATGATGATGTTACAATGATTCTGTGTTGAATGATTACTGCATGATTGATAATATTGATGTCGGCTGCTAACATGATTAGGGTTTCTGTGTATTTCGTAACTGCTGTAACTGTGTCTACGAATCAGACATTCGACGAAACAGGAACCTCGGCGAAACAGAATGTGTTTCGCCAAGAGTCGTCGACGAATTGGAATCCTGTTTCGCCAAGCAAAGCCACGACGAAACAGAGTGTGTTTCGTCACTATATGTGTTTCGTCAATTTGTGTTTCGCCATTATGTGTGTTTCGCCGAACAGAATCTGCACAGTAACTTGGGTTAATTCTGTTAAGTGTTAACTGGAATATTTAACTGCTGTTAAGTGTAACCATCTTGTATATGATTGTGATTACGTGTTACATGTTTATACGTGCACAACTTGAACGCAAACTGATTTCACATACGTGCATACTTTAGGACGTGATTGATTACTTGCGAGCATACACTTAGCATACCGAGCAAACCAAGGTGAGTTCACACAGCCAAGGCATGGGATTCCCAGGATGGGAATGGGTTGGATTATTTATTCGTTCAGTTTATGGAACTTAGATATATGATTCCCGGGAGAGGAAGGATTATGGATAAGAACAGACTAGACTGGTTATACTAATTTAAACGATCTTCGCACACACGCCAAGGGTCGGCCGCGATATTATGACAATCTTCGCACACATGCCTAAGAAGGGCCGCGAACTATATACTCTAATCTTCGCAAACATGCCAGGAAGGGCCGCGATACTACTATACCTAGTCTAGCAAACATGGGAAATCCCCACTATACTTCGCAAACATGCCTAGAGGGCCGCGATACGATACATACGATACATGATTACTAAATGAACATACGAACTACATTATGAACACTATAACTAAACAAACTCACTGTGAACTCGCTCAACTAGTTGTTGACTCTCTGTTACATGCCTTGCAGGACCTTAGGTACTTATGGAGCTTGCACGGGAGGCACGGTCGTTGTGGGCACAGTTTGTGGATGTTATGAACAACATTTAAACATTTAAATTGTTACTTATGATTGGGTTTATTTATGCTTCCGCTAAACGTTGAATTTATACATATGTTTTGAACACCTTTCATATTGGTTTGATTGCTTTACATTTAATACTTACTATGTTCAATATGATTGGTGGCTTGATCCTGGTCAGTCACGCCTCCAAGCGGTGATACTCCGCGTGTGGATTTTGGGGGTGTGACAGATTGGTATCAGATCCATTGGTTATAGAGAACTCGGTTTTAATAAGGGAAAAACGTTTTTATTGAAACCAGACTATAACCAGTACAGTGCTCAACGATCCACAACGACACCTCGCTCCACGTGCAAGACTCAACATCCTAGGTAATAAGGTTTATGTTTATTGCCTACTTGCTAGAATTACATAGAACTTTGCTCGTGGTATGCTTAGATTACGTTGATTACTATTCGTTACTGCCTGAGAACGCTTATATGCTCACACTCTTCTGTCATCGCACGATTCGCGATCCTCTCTGACTTATGCTATCTTTACTATGAAGATCATGTCTGGACGTATCAACATGACACAAGCCCAATTGACGGCTCTCATCGCTGAACAAGTTACTGCGGCAGTTGCAGCCGCACAAGCAGGAGGTATACCCTGCAGTTGAAACTCACACTAGGGTCCTTAGAATCCTACATTCTTAAACCAACTCTTGTGCTAAAATTCTTGTTTATTCTTACGCACACGACAGGTCAACCACCTGTTTGCACTTTCAAAACGTTCATGGACTGTCGTCCCAGTACTTTCAGCGGCACGGAGGGAGCAGTCGGACTCCTCCACTGGTTTGAAAAGATTGAAACTGTATTCGAGATGTGTGAATGCCCTGAGGCATGCAGGGTGAAGTATGCCACCGGTACCCTAGAGGGTTTAGCTCTCACATGGTGGAAAGCTCAGGTGCAAATGCTGGGGTTGGTTGCTGCTAACGCTACCCCATGGAACAACTTTAAGGAAATGATCAAAGAAGAATATTGCAGCAGGGATGATATTCATAAGCTGGAGGTCGAGTTTTTCAATCTCAAGATGAAGGGGTCAGAGATTGAGGCATACACCAAAAGATCTAATGAACTTGCTCTATTGTGTCCTACGATGGTGGACCCTCCAATCAAGCGAATCGAACTGTTCCTCAAGGGTCTAGTACCAGAGATCCAGAGTCACGTAACTTCAGCAAACCTCGCCACTTATCAACAGGTTGTACAGCTGGCTCACCGTCTCACGGATCAGGCGGTGGAGCAGAACAAGTTGCCTGAACGCATCAGCACTACTACCGCTACTACTCCGGTCACTCCTGCTACTCCCAGTGACAACAAGCGGAAATGGGATGGGGATTCCAGCAAAGGTTCAGCTATAGTTCAATCTCAGGCTCAGCAACGCAAGACTAATGACTACCAGAGCCCAAGTCAGCAAACTTCTGGTGGGCAGAGACAGAGTGGTTATCGGGGAAATCATCCACTGTGTAACAGGTGCTACAAACATCACAGTGGTCAGTGTCGCAAGGCCTACTGTCAGAGATGTCTCAAAAACGGGCACGAAGCTAAAGATTGCAGGAGTTCACGACCTGCGAATCAGAACCAGCAACAACAACCACCTGCTCCACGAAATCAGCCACAGCAGCAGCAGCATGGAAATAGGGGATGCTACCAGTGTGGGGCTGAAGGTCATTACAAGCGGGATTGCCCCCAGTTAAACCAGAACCAGAACAATAACAACAACAATAATCAGGGCAACGGGAACAACAACAACGGTGGGAACAATAACAACAATGGTGCTAGAGGCCGTATGTTTGTGATCGGTCAGGGTGATGCCAGGAATGATCCCAACGTGGTTATGGGTAAGTTTCTTCTTGACGACTTTTATGTTACTGTACTATTTGATTCTGGTGCGGATACAAGTTACATGTCTCTGAAAGCTAGTGAAATGTTAAAACGTGCACCAACTCCCTTAAACACCAAACATGTTGTAGAGTTAGCTAACGCTAAAAGTCTAGAGGCCACACACATAGTTAAAGGGTGTAATCTTATCCTCGCTGGTCAGACTTTCTCCATTGATCTCATTCCTATACCCTTGGGTAGCTTTGACGTCGTCATTGGTATGGATTGGTTATCTCAACAACAAGCGGAGATTTTATGCAAAGAAAAAGTTATTCGTATTCCTCGGTCGGGCAAGGAACCTCTCGAAGTGCAAGGCGACAAGAGTGGTGTCGTGAGTGGCATCATTTCCTTCTTGAAGGCTCAGAAGTGTCTGCGCAAGGGTCACACAGCTGTTCTAGCTCTCGTCACTGATACATCGAAGAAAGAGAAAAAGATTGAAGATATTCCTGTAGTACGTGATTTTCCTCAAGTGTTTCCTGAGGAATTACCTGGGTTACCGCCTCATCGTCAAGTCGAGTTCCAGATCGAGCTCGCTCCAGGAGCAGCGCCCATAGCTCGAGCACCTTATCGTCTAGCTCCAACTGAATTAGAAGAACTGTCAAAGCAGCTACAAGAACTCTTGGAAAAGGGTTTTATACGTCCTAGCTCTTCGCCCTGGGGAGCTCCAGTGTTATTCGTAAAGAAGAAAGACGGTACGTTCAGGATGTGTATAGACTACCGTGAACTCAACAAGGTGACGATCAAGAATCGTTATCCTCTTCCGCGCATAGATGATCTATTCGACCAGCTGCAAGGGTCGAGCTACTACTCCAAAATAGACTTAAGGTCAGGATACCACCAGCTGAGAGTCCGGGATGAGGACGTCTCCAAAACAGCGTTCAGAACACGCTACGGCCACTACGAGTTTATGGTCATGCCATTTGGGCTAACGAACGCGCCTGCCGTATTTATGGATCTTATGAACAGGGTGTGCAAACCCTATCTCGACATGTTCGTCATTGTTTTCATCGACGACATCCTGATTTATTCGAAAAGTCAGGAGGAACACGAGAAGCACCTACGACTTATACTGGAACTTCTACGAACGGAACAGCTATACGCTAAGTTTTCTAAATGTGACTTCTGGCTTCGTGAAGTACACTTTTTAGGCCACGTGGTGAACAAGGATGGGACTCATGTAGATCCATCCAAGGTAGATTCGATTAAAAATTGGCCTGCGCCTCGTACACCAACAGAAATACGCCAATTCTTGGGTTTGGCGGGTTATTACAGAAGGTTCATCAAAGATTTCTCAAAGATTGCTCAACCGCTTACACTACTGACACAGAAAGGTGTTGTTTACCGTTGGGGTAATGCACAGGAAACAGCGTTCCAACACTTAAAGGATAGACTCTGTAGCGCACCTATCCTCTCACTGCCTGAAGGCACGGATGATTTTGTAGTCTACTGCGATGCATCTATCCAGGGTCTTGGATGTGTGTTGATGCAACGGGATAAAGTTATTGCTTATGCTTCGCGCCAACTTAAGGTTCACGAGCGGAATTACACTACGCACGATTTAGAGCTGGGAGCGGTTGTTTTTGCACTTAAGATATGGCGACACTACTTGTACGGCACTAAATGTGCTATCTACACTGACCACAGGAGCCTCGAACATATATTCAAACAGAAGGAACTGAATATGCGATAGCGACGATGGGTCGAACTGCTAAACGACTACGAATGCTCAATCAGGTACCATCCAGGCAAAGCCAATGTTGTGGCTGACGCCCTCAGTCGAAAAGACACTGCGCCTAAGCGCGTGCGAGCTTTACAACTCACCATACAGTCTAACCTTCCTTCTCAGATACGAGATGCTCAGACAGAAGCATTGAAACCAGATAATGTCAGGGCTGAAGCCCTGCGCGGCTCAAGACAACGTTTAGAACAAAAGGAAGATGGTGCTTACTACGTCACAGGACGCATTTGGGTCCAATTTTATGGCAACTTACGCGAGCTGGTAATGGATGAAGCTCACAAGTCTCGCTACTCGGTACACCCTGGTTCGGATAAAATGTACCACGATATTAAGATTACATACTGGTGGCCTAGCATGAAGGCCCACATAGCCACATACGTTAGCAAATGCTTGACTTGTGCGAGAGTCAAGGCAGAATATCAGAAACCGTCAGGACCACTCCAACAACCTGAGATACCACAATGGAAATGGGAGCAAATTTCCATGGATTTTGTTACTGGCTTACCTAGATCTCAACGCGGAAATGATACTATTTGGGTGATCGTGGATCGACTCATAAAGTCTGCTCACTTCTTGGCCATCAAAGAAACAGACATGTTCTCTACACTAGCAGACATCTACTTGAAAGAAGTGGTCTCCAGGCACGGTGTGCCAACCTCTATCATCTCTGATCGTGACGCGCGTTTCACTTCAGAACTGTGGCAAGCAATGCATAAATCTTTTGGCTCTCGATTAGACATGAGCACAGCTTATCACCCTCAGACAGATGGGCAGTCTGAGCGCACTATTCAAACTCTAGAAGACATGCTTCGGGCGTGCGTAATAGACTTTGGCAATGGTTGGGAAAGACATTTGCCACTTGTGGAATTTTCATACAATAACAGCTACCACACAAGCATCAAAGCTGCTCCATTCGAGGCATTGTACGGGCGTAAATGCCGATCACCTCTTTGTTGGGCAGAGGTGGGGGAAAGTCAGATCACAGGTCCAGAAATGGTAGTTGATACTACTGAAAAGATTGCACAAATACGACAACGCATGGCGGCAGCTCGTGACCGTCAGAAAGCATACGCTGATTTAGACAGGAAACTACTCGAATTCCAAGTTGGGGATCGAGCGCTACTTAAAGTTTCACCCTGGAAGGGTGTGGTTCGTGTTGGCAAGCGCGGCAAACTAAATCCACGATATGTTGGACCTTTCGAAGTTATTGAGAAAATAGGCAAAGTGGCCTACAGACTGAACTTACCACCTGAACTCAGTGCAGTTCACAACGTCTTTCACGTGTCGAATCTGAAGAAGTGGACGTCAGATGAGACCCACATAGTTCCCTTAAAGGAACTCACTATCGACGAGCGGTTGCACTTCGTCGAGGAACCTGTTGAAATCACGGACCGGGATGTTAAGGTCCTCAAGAACACGAGAATCCCTCTTGTACGAGTTCGTTGGAACTCCCGCCGCGGCCCAGAGTTCACCTGGGAGCGCGAAGATCAAATGGAACTCAAATATCCCCAGTTATTCGGAACCAATGCAACTACTACTGAGGCTGAAGCTACCAATGCAGAATTTCGGGACGAAATTCCAAATCAACGGGGGGATAATGTGACATCCCAGGAAAACCAGTAATCTTCGCAAACATGCTCGGGGAGCCGCGATACAATACAGGTAAACAACGTCACACCATTAGCTTTCCTCAGTAACCGCATGCTAAATTTCGGGACGAAATTTCTTTCAAGTTGGGGATAATGTGACAACTCGAATTTCCGACATTCTTTATTCGCATTAAATGCACGTTGACTTTGACTATATGGTTGTGTTATGATAAAACCTAGTGTGTTTGCTTGATTATGTGTTTGATTGTATAACATGTCGTGAAACATAAACTGTAACATAAGATAGAACCCGACGAAACACAAGTGTGTTTCGCCATAACCATTCCCGACGAAACAGGATATGTTTCGCCGTATACGACTCGACGAAACAAACTGTTTCGCCGAGCCCAGATCTGCCGAAGCCCAGCTTGGGCCCAGAACGTTATTCTGTGTATTTTTTTACGTAAAACATCATCATTTTACACTTTCTATCAACACAACCGAAACCCTAGAGCTCTCTCACTGTGACGGCGAACTAGAACCCACCGGAAACCCTTGTGCGATAAAACCATCATCTCGGTTAGTAAATCTATGTGTCTTGATTGATCTTTCATCAGTGTACGGGTTTATGTGTCATGTGATTCTGCCTTGATGATGTATATCTGAAACTGATACATGTTAAATATTAGGGTTCTTGTTATAATGATGATGATATGGATTTCGATATGAATATTGTAGTCGGATATAGATGGTTTTATGCGAAACTTAATATGATTGAATACTCGGTTCTGGATGTTGTTATTATGATCTGATTCTGAATGCAAGTTAGCATCTTGATAGGGTTTGATGATGTGATGTTGTAATCGATATGTTGTATACGTAAGCTAGGGTTCATGCTAGACGTTAAAGTGGTTCGATGATTATGCTATGATGATGTTACAATGATTCTGTGTTGAATGATTACTGCATGATTGATAATATTGATGTCGGCTGCTAACATGATTAGGGTTTCTGTGTATTTCGTAACTGCTGTAACTGTGTCTACGAATCAGACATTCGACGAAACAGGAACCTCGGCGAAACAGAATGTGTTTCGCCAAGAGTCGTCGACGAATTGGAATCCTGTTTCGCCAAGCAAAGCCACGACGAAACAGAGTGTGTTTCGTCACTATATGTGTTTCGTCAATTTGTGTTTCGCCATTATGTGTGTTTCGCCGAACAGAATCTGCACAGTAACTTGGGTTAATTCTGTTAAGTGTTAACTGGAATATTTAACTGCTGTTAAGTGTAACCATCTTGTATATGATTGTGATTACGTGTTACATGTTTATACGTGCACAACTTGAACGCAAACTGATTTCACATACGTGCATACTTTAGGACGTGATTGATTACTTGCGAGCATACACTTAGCATACCGAGCAAACCAAGGTGAGTTCACACAGCCAAGGCATGGGATTCCCAGGATGGGAATGGGTTGGATTATTTATTCGTTCAGTTTATGGAACTTAGATATATGATTCCCGGGAGAGGAAGGATTATGGATAAGAACAGACTAGACTGGTTATACTAATTTAAACGATCTTCGCACACACGCCAAGGGTCGGCCGCGATATTATGACAATCTTCGCACACATGCCTAAGAAGGGCCGCGAACTATATACTCTAATCTTCGCAAACATGCCAGGAAGGGCCGCGATACTACTATACCTAGTCTAGCAAACATGGGAAATCCCCACTATACTTCGCAAACATGCCTAGAGGGCCGCGATACGATACATACGATACATGATTACTAAATGAACATACGAACTACATTATGAACACTATAACTAAACAAACTCACTGTGAACTCGCTCAACTAGTTGTTGACTCTCTGTTACATGCCTTGCAGGACCTTAGGTACTTATGGAGCTTGCACGGGAGGCACGGTCGTTGTGGGCACAGTTTGTGGATGTTATGAACAACATTTAAACATTTAAATTGTTACTTATGATTGGGTTTATTTATGCTTCCGCTAAACGTTGAATTTATACATATGTTTTGAACACCTTTCATATTGGTTTGATTGCTTTACATTTAATACTTACTATGTTCAATATGATTGGTGGCTTGATCCTGGTCAGTCACGCCTCCAAGCGGTGATACTCCGCGTGTGGATTTTGGGGGTGTGACACCTTTATATCAGCTTGAGTATCTTTATACCTAGCTTCCATCATGTTTCTGAACATCTGAAGTTGAATTTCATGCTGGTTATCAGCATATTGCCTTTGCTAATGAAGCATAGGTTGAAACAAGTGCCATAGCTCAGTGGGGGATGGAGCAGATGATGCAACAGAGGATGAAGTCTTTTGAGATTGTAACAACTATTGTAGCATATTTTTTAATTCTGTCACAGATGTTTCAATCTTATCAACTCTCTTCGTCAATTCTCTATATTTTAAACCATCACCCAACTTAATAGGATCATCTGATTTCCCACCAGAAGTGATTGTATTAGCAGTTGATCCAGGAAAAGTTTCCCAAAAATCATCCACTGATGCCCCTTTGTCTTGGTACTGGGGACTTCTCTCTTCAGCAGTGGTTACAAAAGTAAACACACCAGTAGGTATTGGATACAAACTAGTGGTCACTTTGGTTCCCAATGAAGAAATTACCTTCAAGGGAGTCTGTGTAATGAAACTACTTGCCAGGTGTAGATCAGTGGATTCAACACCTGTAGTAGCTGCTCCACTTGAACTACCACCAAGAGTTACATGTAACTCATGGGGTGTAACCTCCTCAGCTGTTGACGGGTTAGCAAGGGTAGAGGAATCAGACTCAGTCACTTGTTGAAGTATATTCTCATTGATAGGTTGTTGAGAAGAACTGACTTGTGTCTGATCCATATCCAATGCATTCAACAGAGGTATAATGGATGGTGGAATTTCTGCAGTGAGGATTAGGGTTGAAAGAGAATTTGCCCCGGGAGTAGGGCTATGGAAGATGGATTCAAGTGGATCCAGAGCTTCATAATTTGGTGTCCCTGTGTATACAACCTGATCCTTTTGTGAGGATGCAGGAGGAGTTTTAGGCTTAGGTTGAGATCTTTCTTCCATCTGCTGTGAGGAAGTAGCAACAGTGGTTATTGGTGACTTTTGTGTTGTCACAAGAATAACTTCTGGGATCTCATCTTCCAGAAGATCCTTTTTGGATGGTTTGGGGGGCTTTTGGGATTTTTTTCTTGATGGTTTTTGGTGTGAGTTTCACAGCAGTGGGTCTGCTGCTGTGATCACCAGGAGCAGTAGGCTCAATAGCAGAAACCTGAGGAGCAGATGTTGTTTCAGCCAAATTTTGCTCAGGTTCCTCTTTTTGTGTTTGAGAAGGTTTTGACAGCCTGGTAAAAGTTTCAGAAGAAAGGCTGTTTATTTGAAAAGGATTCCCTTTGATAAGCACATGTGCACTATCTTGTGGAATTTTCTTTTGTAAATAAAAGCTTAAGAATCTTGGAAATAACAAAAATGGTTTTTTTATTTTCTTTTATATTATGAACATTTTTAACCATGTCATTGAAAATCTCTTGGGGGTAATTAAAGTTAACTTCTGCCATGATAGCATACCCCAAGTATTGGATTTTCAGTGGTATTTCATTAAAGGTTGTTGTTTTATTTGAAACACACATGAGAAGGGTATGAAATAAAAATCTCATGGGAGGTGGAAAACTTCCCTTTTGTAAAGTATCTTTTTTCATTTCGTCTTCATACCCTCTCTCAATTAAGTCAGTTTGGTATTCAGCCTTTGGGAAAGAACTTTTACCTGTAAGATCATTTATTTCAAAAACCTCAGAAATTGTTTGTGGTGTGACATCCACTTGTATTCCCCCTACGGTTGAAGTAATAGCCTAAGGCTTTTTATGTTGAACTTCAGTTTTTGCATTTTTCCAGAAATCACGTAGGGTTTCTATGTAGATGGGTGCATTGCAAGTCAACAAAGTTTTGTACTTTGATGAAGAAAGAGCATCTATGTTGGAGTGGAAATCAGTGTTTTTGCTTGTTTTCTCAAGCGTACACAAGTAATTATGAGGACTTTTGAGTGCGAGAGCCATGGTGATTCATGAATTTGAGAAGAAAAGAAAATGGATGGAAGAAGATGGAAACCGTTTTTGAAAGGAATTTTGAATTCGATTCGACAGTGAAAACCCTGTTTGGGGTTTTGATCAGGGTTTTATAAAGTGAAAAAGTGAATGCTGATGTGGCAGCGGTTTCAAAGATCTGACGGCTAAGTACTGACCACGTGACAACCTCTGATGAATAATGGATGACAGTTGTTTAGGAAACCACTGATGGGCAATATCAGTGGTTTGAAGTGGTGAAAATGAAAACAGTGGCTGACTTTTAACTATCAGTGAATAACCATCAGTGGGTTAAAACACTGAAGTTTGACAACAGTGATTAACAAGGACAATGAAGGAATAGAGGTTGACTTTCAGCAGTGGATGATATCAATAGATCAGATGTTTGAACCAACACAGTGGTTGTAACAGACTTTTAAGGATTAATGAAAAATTTAATTTTTAACTATTTTTAAGGATGGATTTTTGATTTTTCTGAAAACATTTTAATGCTTTATTCATAGAAAAACAGGATTTTGCCTGTTATTCCATGTTAAGCATGCCAATCCTAGAGATCAAGCTTTCAAAGGTGGATGTGTCTAATGCTTTTGTTAGCACATCTGCCAGCTGATCTTTAGTTGGAACATGGTGCAGAGAAATCAAACCTTTTTTCGTAGCAATCCCTCACAAAATGATGTCTGATGTCAATGTGTTTGGTGGTTGAATGTGAAACTGGATTCTAATGATATTTTCTGCTGCATGACTATCCAACATGAGTGGTGTTTTCAAAGCAGTGATACCAAAATATAGCAACTGATTTTGAAGCCATAACAGTTGGGCTATGCAGCTTGCAGCAGCAATATATTCTGCCTTAGCAGTGGATGTTGAAATAGCTGCTTGCTTTTTGCTTTGCCAAGACACCAAGCAATTTCCTAGGAATTGGCACCCTCCTGAAGTGGACTTCCTTGTGGTGTTACATCCAGCAAAGTCACTGTCTGAGAAACCTAAAAGCTTGAAATTTCCATCAGCTGGATACCAGATACCAAGTGTGGGAGCACCTTTTAGGTATCTGAATATCCTTTTTACAGCAATAAGGTTTGACTTTCTAGGGGCTGATTGGGATCTTGCACAAACACATCTTGCAAACATGATGTCTCGCCTAGATGCAATTAGGTACAATAAAGACCCAATCATGCTTCTATAAAGAGTTTGATCAATCAAATCATCCTTTTCGTCAGAAATGACTATCTTGTTGGTTGCTATGGGTGTACTACATGGATTGCAATCATTCATATCAAATTAGGTTAAAAGTTCTTTTGCATATTTGCTTTGATGAATGAAAGTGCCATTTTGCAGTTGCTTTACTTGGAGACCATGAAAGCACTGTAGTTCACCCATTGCACTCATCTCAAACTCAGCTGTCATGAGTTATCTGAACTCTTCACACATTTTAGGACACGTGCTTCCAAAAATGATGTCATCCACATAAATCTAGACAATCATCAAATTTTTCCCTCTCCATTTTAAAAACAATGTTTTATCAATTTTACCTCTTGTGAAACCAATAGAGAGAAGAAAGGTGGAAAGAGTTTCATATCAGGCTCTAGATTTTTGTTTCAAGCCATACAAAGCTTTATTTAGCTTGTAGACATGATTTGGATAAAATGGATCCTCAAAGCTAGGAGGTTGACAAACATATACCTCATCTTGAATCTTACCATAGAGGAAAGCACATTTGATATCCATTTGAAACACCTTTATATTGTGGTTGACAGCAAAGGCCACGAACAGTCTGATAGCTTCTAATCTTGCTACAGGGGTAAAAGTTTCATCATAGTCAATGCCCTCTTCTTGTTTGTAACCTTGAACCACAAGCCTAGCTTTATTCTTGACAACAATGACCCTTTCATCAGTTTTATTTTTGAAGACCCACTTTGTGCCAATAGGACTCACATTCTCTGGCAGTGGTACAAGTTCCCATACTTGTTGTCTTTTAAACTGTTGGAACTCTTCCTGCATGGCTTCTACCCAAATGTTGTCTTTTAGTGCCTCTTGGTACTTGCTGGTTGATGAAGTGATAGAAAGCCAGCAAAATGACAGATGTTTTGGGATTGGCTTCTTGTGAGCACCCCTTCACTGATGTTGCCAATGATTTGGTCTGGTGGATGAGACTTCAAGAAGATTAATTCTCCTTTATATGGAACAATGGCATTTAAGGGTTAGGGCTGCAGATGTGAACCATCTGAGCTAACCACTATTGGTGACTTTGATGATCCAACAGGGTCTTGAAATGGAGGTGGAGGAATAGGAGGAACTGGTGTGAAAACATGTTGGTTTTTATCCACTGTTTGAGGATTTTATCAACAGTTTTTGATGATGTGGAAGCAGGGGTTTTAGGGCTACTTTGGTCAACAACTGTTGAGGTAGCAGTGGTTGAGCTTTAACAGCTGTTTTGAACATCTGCTGCTCTGGCAATGGATGTAAACTTCTGTTGTGGAATGATGATTTCATATCCATTGTTTGATGGAGGTGGTTGAGATGGACCTGCACTGTTAGTCTTGACAGAAACCTTTTCAAAAGTAAATTTATCAAGATCAAATAACTCAGCAACGTCTGCAGGGATTTTCATTGAAGAAAGTTCATTGAACTTTACATTCAAAGTCTCTTCCACTGTCTTAGTCCTAGTGTTGAACACTTTGTAGGCCTTAGTAGTGGTTGAGTATCCCAAATGATAACCACAATAAACTTTGGCTGCAAATTTTGAAATGGAATCTTTTAAGTTCAAAAACAAGCATGGGCAGCCAAAGACTTTGAAGTATGAGATCAATGGTTTGATTTTATACAGAATTTAATAGGCAGTTTTTTTTATGCCTGGGGTTTATCAAAACTATGTTCTGGACATAGCAGGCAGTGTTTACAGCCTCTGCCCAGAAAGTTAATGGCAAACCTGAATCAGCAAGCATGGTCCTGGCAGCCTCAATCAGTGTTTTATTCTTTCTTTCAACAACCCTATTTTGTTCAGGTGTCCTTGGAATGCTGTACTGCCTTACAATTCCTTTTGACACACAAAACTCATCCAACTCCCTATTTTTGAATTTTGTGCCATTTTCACTCCTAAAGACTTTTACTGGAAGGTCAAATTGCTTTTCAACCTGTTTGACAAAGTCTTGCAATATGCTTGCAGTCTCATCTTTAGAATGTAAGAAATAAGTCCATGTAAACCTAGAAAAGGCATCTACAATTACCAAACAATATCTTTTCTTTGTAAGACTCATGACTTTTACTTGGCCAAGCAGATCCATGTGCAGCATTTGCAAGCACTTGGTTGTTTTGGACTCTTCAATGGACTTAAAAGAGCTTTTATATTGTTTTCCTTTTTAAACAGGAAACACAATGCTTAGGACAGGTGAACAATTTTTGTGGAAGACCTCTTACAAGGCCCTGTTTTGACAAATCAGTGATTGTGTTGAGATTTGTGTGCCCCAATCTTCTGTGCCAAAGTTCTGTCTCTTTGTTAGAGGCAGCTGAGAACAGACAGGAATCAGTCCTAGGGTTCACTTTTGACAAATCAACTACATAAACATTGCCACTCCTTTGAGCAACAAGTTGGGTTTTTCCATTTTTTATTATTTCTTCAATATTTTTAACCATTTCTGGTCCAACAATCCTACAACACTCCTTAGTAAGGAATGACCCATAACCTTTGTCACTCATTTGTGAAACACTAAGGAAGTTGAATTTTAGATTGTCTGTCAGATTTACATTTTCAAACTTAACTTTACCAGACTGAACTGTACCATAACCCATCACCTTCCCTTTACTATTATTACGAAAGGATATATTACCCCCTCCATGAGTTTTGAATTTTTTGAGTAGGGCTCTACATCCAGTCATGTGCCTGGAGCCTCCACTATCTACATACCAAAGACTATCTAAGCATGTAGAAGCTCCCTGCACATCAAGTAAATAATTAGTTCAGGAGGGTATCCAAAGCCAATAAGGCTTTGGTTGGGGTCTCAGCAGTTTCTATGTTAAGTTCAGGAAGATGGACAGTGGTTAGATCAGGGAATTGAGCAACTTTTGAAACTTGTTTCTCTGACCACTGTTGGGGGCCATTTCCTATCAACTGTTGATATCCAAAGGGATGCCTGGTCACTTTTGGTTTAAAAGGCTTTTTGTAAACCTCATAAACATGTGGGACCGTTGGGTATGGTGGTTGGCCTTTACCTCTTTGGTATTGGTTAGCAGGGGGTGTATCTGTCACTTGAACCTCTCTTTTAACCGAGTTTTGTTTCAGCTGTTTGGACAGGCACAAAAGATGGTTGTTTCTTGACTTGTGAACTTGATGAACTCATGAATGTTTTTAAAGTGTACTCTTCCTTTTTGACATCAAAGGTTTTAAGATACACACACTCCTGAGTGAGATGGTTTGTTTTACCACAGATGGTGCAGCTTTTTGAAGGCACAATGAAACTTGTTTTGTTAATGTCATAAGCTTTTAAATGAAAACAATCTTTTGTCAAATGATTTTTCTTCTCATAAAAGTCACAAAACAAGTTTTTAATCTTTTCTCTTTTCTTCTTCTTTTCAGACTCCTTTGCAACAGAGTTTTGAACCACTGTTGGGATGTCCTTAAGAGGAATGACCTTGACGTTTAGAGCTTTGACATCATCCACAGTGGTGAAATCCATGGGTTTAAAATTTTCAAGGAGGTCACACTCATCAGACCATGTGGGTTTGAAATGGTATTTCTCAATCTCCTCAAAAGTTGAGGAGTCCACTGATCTTTCAAGAGTGATTTTGTTGCCATTTTTATCAGTTATTTTAATTTCTTGACCATCCTTGTTGGTGGGTATGATTTCAACAGTGGTTTGAACAGATTCATTTGTAGCAGTGTTTTCAACTTGGTCATGTTTTCTAAACCTACACCAAATTTTACATTGCTTTTGATCTGTTTTTCAAACATAACTTCATAACCTTTGCAGGATTCCATCCATTTTTCACATGTGATTTGGGTGGATTCCAACTCCTTTTTACAGGCCTGATATTTTTCTATCATGTCATGAAGTTGGGCATTGGTTATGCTATACTCATGTTTGAGGCTGCAAATCTCATTTTCTTTTTCTAACAATTTGATTTTAAATTCTTTTACTGATTTTTCAAATTGTATTTCATCATTCAACACTTTATCTCTAAGGTTTTCATTCACCTCCTTAATGTTTGCAAATGCTATGATGCATTTGTCTGAACAAAGGTTTTAAGAACCAGGGGTGATACCTTAGTTTCAGCCATCATGGCACAATCACAGACATGTTCACTTTCTTCTGCCTTTTTCTCCTCACTTTCTTCTTGTTTCTTCTTTTCTTCTGCAGCACACCAGGGGTCAGACAGTGGTTCTATCAGAGGTTAAGAATTTTCTCCCAACAGTTGTTCACCCTCCCAAAAGTTGTTCACCAACAACAGTTGTAACCACTACTTCAGCAATTGTATCCACTGTTTTCTCATTTAATTGTCCTTCTTCAGTTTCCAGCCCTTCTTGAATAGACTCTAATGCTACAAAACAGAAATCATCACTAGAATCATCATTTTTAGCATATAGAGCAAAGTTTTCATCACCTAATTCATCAGGCAAGCTACTCCAATCAACAAAGCCTTGGGTAAAAAAGCTTTGCTGATCTGTTTGAGCAGATGTTTGGGTAGCTTGTTGAGGTGCAACTTGTTGCACCTGAACCTGAGGAGCTGGGGCCTGGACATACTGTATCTGAGGGACAGTGGTTTGGACATAGTGTACTGGAACAGGGGTTGCAGGGTGTGCATAGTGAGTAGTGTTTACATTAGCAGCAGGGGCATATTGGGAATACTGCACAGTGGTTTGGTTATTTTGTGGTCTTGAGCTAGGATGTGTGATAATAGGACCATTTGTTTGACTTCTACATTCTCTAGCAAAATGACCTAACCTATTGCACTTGTAGCATTTTATCTTTGATTTATCCATCCCTACTTTCAAGTTCCCATGAAACCCTGGAAATTTTCTCCCTGTCCTTTTGTAAAACTTGCTGGTTCTAACACTCAGCAGTGCAAGTTGGTGCAATATGTCCATTTCCTCTAACTTAGTTGGATCAAAATGCTGAAGATCATTGAGTTCAAAAGAGAGATTGTCAGAAATCTAGTTTTCACTACTAGCTTTAAAAGCATAGTTGTTTAAGTAAGAATCAGAGTTGTTAAAACCTCCACCAGTAGTTATGTCAATGTAATGATCATAACTCTAATCCTTACTACTACCAGATTCCTCTTGACCCAGAAGTGTTGTGCTACCAAATGTGTAGTCATCAGCAACCTTCCCTGACTCTTGTAACTTCTTTTTCTGGTTCAACTCCTTTTCATAGGTAAGGAGTCTACTATGAAGTTGAGTCAGTGTTAACTCTTTGAACCCAACTAAATTTCTGGTTACAAAAGCAATTGTGTCCCATTTTTCAGGAAGTGACCTTAAAAACCTGCTGTTTAGAGTTGATTTAGTAAATTCCGTGTTAACAAGTTTTAGTTCACTTATGAGACAGCTAAAACGTTCAAACTGTTGTGTTAATGATTCACCCTTGACATGACAAAAGGTTTCATACTATTGATTCAAAACCTCTCTATTGTTTTCAATTACTTCTTCAGTACCACCAAACTGTTCCTTAAGTGCATCCCATAATTCCTTGGCATCGTTACAGTGTAGCAGCTTAGCATAAATTTCATTTGGGAGTGCAGATGCAACGATGCTAAATGCCTTGGCATCCAGTTCAATTTTCTGAAAGTCCTGGTCAGAATAGTTTTCAATTTTCTTAGGTACCATGACTTTTAGATCCTCAGAACTCGGCACCATTGGAACATGTGGTCCAAAGACAACCGATCGCTAACACCCTATGTTTTGTTGAGCTAAGATGTGACCCATCCTACGCTGCCAGATGTTGTATTCAGATCTGACCAACATAGGTGGTTTAAAGAGTGATCCAGTGTTAAATGTGTTGTCCTGTGATTGTGACGCCATTCTGGTTGTTTTACATGTACTGCATAATTAACTTTTATACGTGATTATACCTTACTCTGTTTTTTCAACTAAAAAGGAACTGTAGGACCGATTTGACCGATCTAGTGAGTCAATCAGAACCAAAATACTACTATTTATGTGGCGGAATCACACAAACAGTTTGAATCAGAGAGAATGGAGTAGAAATAGACAGAATATCACTTTAAACATTGTTTCTCATTAATATTTCTCAGAAAAATCCGGCAGCATAACGGTTACAACTTCAAGGATCTGTTGCAAATGAGAAACAAACAACACCTATATATAGGCTTGCTAGTTCGCTTGAATATGACATGTTCATTTCAAGCGAACACGCATCTTGCTAGTTCGCTTGAACATGACCAATGTCATTTCAAGCGACCAGACACGAAATATAACATAAATTTACAATTCAGCCCCCTATACTATACAGACTTGACATATCAGACCCCTAGACTTAAGACATAGGCTTTAGACATCGTGTACTAACAAACTCCCCCTTGGATACAGCCGGAGTCTTTAGTCTTGGTCTTCACAGGGACTTGAACTTTTCTTCTCTTGGCTTAGGCTTCTTTAGCAGTAACTTCCTAAGCTTCTCATTCTCATCAACTCTTTTCTTCTGCTCAGCAGCTTGTCTCTATGAAAATGTCTCACGCATATATCTATCTTTTTCTTCACGAGCTTTGCGTTCTTTCTCAACTTTCAGCTTTTCTTTTTTCTCGAGCGACCACCATTTTGAGTTCCATTTGTTATCAGCATTAATTCCCTTCTGAAAACAAATAAAGACCACTTTCTGAAACTGCATCGCTTGTTCACGGTCTTCAGACTGAAAATGGATCTTGTTTATGAATAAACATTCTATGTCTTTGGCCGAGCAATTTACTAACCACATCGGGTCCTAAACATATATCTCTCTTATCTCCCTTCCAGCTCGATAAGTAATAACAGCCTCAGTCGATCTACAACTGTATACCCATCCCAGAAAGCCTTTATAGAAATCCTGCTGCATTTTTGGCATAGGAATATTCTTCATCACTTTAGGCTTTTTCACATTCAAGATCGTCTCTTCATTCCCTGTTTCAGGATTTACTCTTCTTATGTTCTTCGGATAATGTGGTTTCCAGTGTCGGAAATTCTTCAATGATTCAAACTTTATGTATCCCCACATTGCGATATCATTTTTCCGTACAGGATACTCTAAAGTTCTCACTTTCGATAATTCTTCGACATCCCAACATGGTAAAGACATCACATCATACAGAAGTTCAAAATACTGTACACCAAACTCTCTTCTAACCGCGTAAGCATTAACATGAGGTAGGAAACCCCAGCTAATGATATCACCAAGTGAAATACTTCGATCTCTCTGATAATACTTCAACGGCCTTTTGTACTTTCTTTCATGACTATCTTTAAACCACTTATGTCGTTCTTCCTTCTGCAAGTCTTTATGAATACCATCGAAATTCTTGTCTTTCAAAGTTTCAGAGACTTTTCTTCTTAACTCATCCCTGTTTTCTTCAGTAAAGAACTCCATCAGTGTAGGAAACTGAGAAGTATCTTCATTTACACTCTCGTCATCAGTACAATCTTCAACCTCAACCATGTCATACATATCAGCATCCTCTACATACTTGTACTCATACTTTGGTTGATGGTTGATGTCAAACGCATTCAATTCATCTTCAAAATCAAATTTGAAGTCTGGATCCACCATACGTGTCATTTCTTTAATATCATCCAATGTATACGTATGTATGTGCTCACCTTCCTCCAAATCAGTTTCTAATCTCAAAATTAAATTTTTAACTTGTTCAACATTTTGATTATCACCATGCTCCCCCTTTCCGTCAGCTCCCTCTGTTTCTTCATTCACACTATCATTCAAATAATCATCAACAGCCCTTTCACTTGACGGTTCAGTCACTTTGATTCCTATACCACCCTGATTATCATCATCGTCATTGTCATTATCAGAACCATGACTACTAGCAGAGAAAACTTTTTCATCATTGTCATCCTCTTCATCATCATTATCCTCATCATCATCATCATCTTCATCATCATCATCATCATCAACAACATTTTCATCAACATCACGAGCATGTTCTAATAAAACTTCATCATCAAAAACAACAGGAACCCTAGAAAGAGGAACAGGCTTCTCATAAACTGATTCAGGAACAGTTGCTAGAACAATTGCTCTTTCTTCAGAAGCGCCTTCTAAACCTTTGCCTTTTTCTTTCATTTGAGCATCTATCTCTTCCTGTTTCTGAGCTCTGACCTCCTCCCGTACAACCTTATCAAATCTCTGCTCTATAGGCATACCAACCACACTCTCTAATACTTTTTTCAACATATAATTTTCATGTTCATTTCGAGCCTTGATTGCTTCCAACTCTTTATTCTTCAACTTGAAGTATTCATTTTGTTGATCTTTTTGAGTTTTCTCTTCTAACAACTCAGCAATCTGGACTTTCATAATATCTATCTCTGCTTCATCAGATTCTACTTTCTTTAGTAGTGCCTTGTTGTCAGATTCTAATCTTTTTACACGTATTTCAAGAATCTTTTCACGATCAGCCAATTTCTTTCTTTCAGCTGCAACTATTTTGTTTTCATTCATCACAGCATCAACTTTATTTTCCACATTCTTCAGTTGAACATTATTCACAAAATCAAAGTCTCCAATTTCATCAAGCCCCATACTCATATTCGGAGGAATTGGTGGAAAACCTTTGGATCCCGAAGAACCAGGTGTGGTGTGAATGATAGGTTGTGAGGGTGGTGGTGTTTGGAAAATTTGTTGTGAAGTAAGCCCAGGTTGTTCTTGACGTGGTGGTGAGAGATGTAGTGGAGAAAGATGTGGTGGTGGTGATTGATGGATTGGTGGTGTGGATTGTCTAGGTGGAGTTGGTTGTTTTGGAGGTGATTTGTGTGGTGATTTAGGTAGTGATGGATCATGTGGTGGTGATGGTGGTTGTGATGGTTGTTTTGTCTTTGGTGTACTTTTCGGCACCCCGATAATCAACTTTCGTTTAGCTGCCTTTGGAGAAACCATCTTCTTTTTCACATGAACTTTCTTCTTTTTACTAGACGTTGTAGGTGTTTGCACTTCTTCCTGAGAAGGAACATAATCATCATCTTTCTGTCTTTCCTCTCGTCTCTTTCTTTTCAGCTGATTTTCTTTCTCAATTTCAGCTTGAATTCTTTTAGCACGTTCAACCTCATCTACTTTGTCTTCTGAAGAACTTGTAGTGCTTTTATCTACGTCATCACTACCTTCATTATCACCCATCTTCTCTCTATCCAATTCATCCCCAATATCTTTCAATATCTGTTCAGTATTAGGAGAAACTGAATCTTGTTCTTTTTCTGCAACTCCTTCAGTTTCAGCTTCAATTTCTACATCGGCTTCTTCTTCAGACTCATCAACTAACAAAGTCTTTGCCGCTTTCTTTTGTTTCTTCTTAGGCTGTGAAGAAGAACCTTCATCTTTCTGAACCTTAGGAGTAGCTTTCCTGGTTCTCTTTTTCTGTTCCTTCACAAACCATTCATTACGGGTTGTCTTGAATTCTTGAAGAGCTTCTAACTCATCAGCATAACCAGCTTCCTTCATTTCCTCTTCATTTCTCCAGTTTTGGTGATTAACCAGATTTGGATCCTGATAATTTCTGTCTTTTATAGCACCAAAGAATTCAACTTGACCTTTTGGCTCAGGATGATTTGAATGATATCGTATCAATGCCTTAACTGAATCATTATCCATGTGGGAGAGAACCATAAGATCATTTTTTTCATCTCGTACAATTCCTGGATAAGCGTGATCGATCATCATTTGAATAAATCTTGGATATAACCAAGTCTTTCTCTTCGACGTCACTTCATCTACCAGATAATGAAACACGATGTGCGAAAAATTATACTTTTTGTTTAGCACTAGAGCAACAACCATATTCATGTGATAGTCACGCATTGCATCATAACTTCCTTTTTGGTGACTAAGAGCTTGTAATACAGAATGAATCAAAAACTTGAAAGGCTTTGTAAACTTCGACTTTAGATAATTTGCACTGTTCAAAGCTCCTGTGTAGCCCATTCTCAACAAACAACCTTTCACCATTCTTTCCGGAAATTTCGTTGGAGAATCCTCTTCATCTGGAAAATTCAATACTTCACGCAAATAAGCTTCCGAGATAATAATTGATTTCTTCTCATTATCTATCTTGACAAGCGAATTGATAACTTTGCTTTCTGCATCGTATGTTGCATGCTTCCAGAAACGTTTAACATGAGATTTAAAAACCAAGCGTTTGTCTGTCAAGGCTTTCTGAATAGGCACTCTTCTTATAAACTCCAGTATGCTTCTAAATTCCGACAGTTTTGGAGCCATTGCTTCATCTAGTTCACAACAAACGTTATGTTGTGCATTGAATAACAACTTCGAAGGCTGAAAACAACATGAAACACACAAATGAGATTACTTAAAAAATTTCATTCAAACATATCATTCAAGCGAATACAGATAATTCAGATCAGTTCAAGCGATCACATGAAACATCATCTCAAGCGAACATACAAGAATTATTACTTCAAGCGGTCATACAAGAATTAGACATTTCAAGCGAACACAAAAAAAAATGATTATTTCAAGCGGACTAAAGACAAGCCCTGTCGCTTGAAACTGTCAAAAATCTCCAAAAAATTTCTCAGACAAATGATTAAATTGATCACATGGATTAGTTCTATGTTTGATTCCGAGTCCAATGATACCATTTATATCAAATTTGACCCATTCAACAACCCTAGATCTAAGTTCAAAGATCTGCATTTGCGTTAATCACATAAAAATCTTAGATCTAAGCAAATCAACAAACTAAAACTGTTCTACACTCAAATCCGACAACAACCATGTGTTTTTTCTTTCATTAAACATCAATATTAAATCCTAACTCTACGATTTTCAAACACAGTTATTACGCCGACACCCAAAAACATAAGATCTGGTCCAAATCAGTACAAACACTTACATTCACCATGTTTGTAGTTGAGTAAGCCAACTAAAAACACAAGATTTAGGTGAATTTGGGCAGAGTAACGGCACAAAATCGATGAAATTGAGTGATCACTTGAAATCGCCTCTTTATCACTTTGAAGCGGACAGAAAAAAATGAACATTTCAAGCGATCATTTGTCCTATTTATATATACAGCCTGCCCGCTTGAAAGTGCACATGCAATTTCAAGCGGTCAATCACTCAAACGAGAAGCACCTTTTGAAGCGGACAAAGTGATTTCAAGCAAACAAGCACTTTAATCTTTTTAACTTTTTGATTTTTCTGAATTTTACCGACACACCCAGTCAACCAAGTCCAAGTTAATGACCCTGATCAACTGTTTAGCCTGCCAAGTCCAAGTTAATGACCCTGGCTGACCAAATTATGAAGAATGCTGACTTTTTGAAACTGAAAACAATTCAAATTAATGAACTGTTAAACTTTTTGAACTTTCAAACACTTTTCCAATCTTTCAAACATGTACCAGTCACTTTCCAGAATCTCCTGCTTACCCAAACCTCATGAAAACAGACATGATCTGCACAAGACTTTGATCATCAGTTCCCTAACGTCCATTGTCGAAAAATAAGATGAAAGATAAAATCTTTTTGGTTTAGAAACATGTAAGCAGAAATATGTACACACAATCTTTTTTCGAGCGAGTTAGGGGATCATATCAGCATTTGACAAGACCCAAGCACCGTTAAGCTTCTATTTCATACCAAGCCTTAAACAATTCGCGTAGATTGCCGATATACTGATCCTCTTAAATTTTCACAGAACTTTCAATCTATTCGGGATACGGAATTAATGTTTTAAGACTTAAACCTCTACATGTGTCCCATCTCAGTATGTACTCCCGTATCCAGATCCCAATATTTAGTCTTACAGGTGAGTATACCTAGATGATATCTGTAATGGGGTGAAATGCGAGGGCCGTGAGAGCTCATGTCGATACTTCCGTATACACAGAGAGATGACGGCTTCGACTTTTCGGTGGGTCTCCTTTGGGGATCTTCTTTACAACAGCACGTGATTTGGCATTTTGTAATGTTTAATCATTTTTTATGCCGAGGGGAGGCTTTACAAGTAAAGCAATGTGTAAAGTATTATCTGGGGACTAGGTCAGTATTTCCGTACAGCAGAAGTCCCGGGATAATACCCCAGATATCACTAAATATAAAGACCTAGTATCTCAGAAAGAGGGACCTTTCAAACAAGATTTCGGGGTTACCCATTATCCTGGAGATATTCCCCACGTAAAAGCAAGTAATTTTTATGTTTATATCCCAAACAGACCTACTAATTTTGTAAAAACCTATCGGCACATCATCAGCAAGACTGCTTAATGCATTTTAAACATTACATTTCTTTAGCGTACTGATTCTGTCTAGCTGATGTACTATCATTTCCCCTTTATACACAAACTCATTTTTACTTTTTCAAATGTTTTTGGTTTTTGTAATTTTATCATGTTTTTGTATTTTTCTGCAAACTTTCTCCCCCTAAAAAGAAAAACATATTTTATGTTTTTGTTTTTATCGAAAAGCAGAAAACAAACTGTACAAACAAAAATTGACAACATGACGTAGTTCACATCAGATCGCCGCCCTCCTCGGCTTCACATTCTTCAACCCTCCCAGAAAACAGATTTTTCATCCCATTCAATTTTAAAAGATAATAAAATCTCTTTTTATCAAACGGTTTTGTATAGAAATCAGCCTTCTGATCATCGGTGTGTATATGTTCAATACGTATCAACTTCTTCTCGTGACAATCATGGATGAAGTGATGACGAATCTCTATATGTTTGGTTTTAGAATGGTGAACCGGGTTTTTAGTTATATTAATGGCTGCTTCATTGTCCACGAAAATCGGTGTATCCAAGAATTGCAAACCAAAGTCGCGCATTTGCTGCTGGATTCAAAGGATCTGAGAACAACAGCTGGAGGCTGAAACGTATTCAGCCTCACAAGTAGAAAGCTCTGTTAGTGCACTATGTCTATTGACTTCGTCTTGTATCATGTAATAAGATTATCAGTGCATAAGATAATTTAGCTTGAACGTGGTGATTTACCTTGAAAGTGTCACATGTCATTTCAAGGGAAATCATGATTTAGCTTGAAAGTGTCACATGTCATTTCAAGGGAAATCATGATTTAGCTTGAAAGTAGCATGTGTCATTTCAAGCTAAATCAACACCACTATATATACCATTCAAGCTAAATCATGATTTAGCTTGAAGAAGACTTTTGCACATTTGACTTTTTTAGAGCTCTAGTTCTAGAGAGAGAAACTAGAGAGAGAAAGTCTCTAAGTGATTCAAGTGATTGTACAATTTCAGATCTTATATAGAATCACGTTTATATTACATCTTGTGTGTTTTGATCTCGATAGTTCACGGATTCCGCACGTAGAACTTTCGTTACGCAATCGTATCGGAGTCAAACTGGTCCTAACAAGTGGTATCAGAGCAGGAGCTCGATTGCTTTGATCAAACAACAAGATTCGTACCAGATTACAACGTTTTCAGATCTGAATTGCACCTTTTCTTCTTCATCTACTCATTCTTTCACGTTTTATACGGTTTCTTGACAAATTGAACGGGATTTCATGGTCCGAATCAGCTGATTTTCTAGTATGTTGTGCGAAAATAGTTGATAAACAATCCTACCAAGTTTCAGATTCAAATTCCTTGTCGTTTAGGAGATTTTCAAGTTTTTCTGTCCGATTTCGTAACATACAGCTAGATTTCGCTTGAAATTCAAGCAAAACCCTATCAGACAGATTTCGCTTGAGAATTATAATGGATTTCGCTTGAATTGTCTGAAGATTTCGCTTGAAACATCAGTCTAAGATTTCGCTTGAAACAGCATTAGATCAGATTTCGCTTCAAATCATCAGTGTGGGATTTCGCTTGAACAGAACAGTTGATTTCGCTTCAGAACTGATTACTTGGGATTTCGCTTGAACAGAATAGTACTGATTTCGCTTCAAGTAGTTAACAGTTGATTTCGCTTCAAGAGACCAATAGTTGATTTCGCTTCAAGAGGCAAACAGTTGATTTCGCTTCAACTGTTCAACAAGTGATTTTGATTAAAATTTTCTATTTCGCTTGAAAAGTGAAATTTTGTGTCGAGATTATTTCACGTCAACAGTGTATCAGTCTGTTTCAGGATATTATTGTGTATACTGATTGTTTGTTTGTTTGTTTGCAGGTGATTCAAGGTTATTCAAGAATTTTTAAATCATGGCTAAAATGTTTGATGAACAGGAAAACGAGAATCTTAAAGATTTAAACGATTGGATTTCTGATTCTTGGTTTGATCAGAAGAAAAGGAAGGACGTTTGGATTAAAAGATCCAAAAATTTCTTATGCATGAAACATGAATCTTTGGAAAAGTTGGAGAGACGTTTTGATGAATTGATTGATAAGATAGAAAGATATGAGATAAAGTTTTCAACTACTGAAAAAATCTTAAAATTTGCTAATGCATTACCTCTAGAATGGGATGAATTTTTGAATGAACTAAAAAGGAATGAAAAATTCTCACAGTTTTCATTTAGAGAATTCATCAATATGCTTAGATCACATATGTTTGATAAAGAAAAAAGAAAAGAAGAGTTGATGAGTGAAATGAAAAAGGATTTAGAAAAGATAAATTTGGAAGTGATCATCGAAATGAGAAAAAGATTCTCTGTGTGTCTTGCAGCAAAAAGGGTTATGAAATACGATATTAAGAGAGGTTGTTATATTGATGAAAATATGAATCCTCTTGATTTTGTTAAAATTTTTTGTGCAGGAACATACAGGATGGAAACAAAGAAAGAAGCCGATGCTGAAAAGATGAATGAAAAATGTTCAAAATGTGAAAAATCTGAAGCAGACAATGCCAAATTCTTGAGTGATGCGGAGAATTTGACATTGGAAAACAAAGCTTTGAAAGATGGGAAGAAAACTGATGATGAACAGATTCTGGAATTGCGCTTGAACTGCGAAAAATTGAGATCTGAAAATGACAAACTTTTGAAGAATGTTGAGAGTTTGTCATCAGAAAATAAAAATTTTAAACAATTAGAAAATGATTTCAAAAGTCAGATAAAGATTTTAGAAGATGAGAGAGATATTTTTGGTAAAAATAATCTCGAAAAACAATGTGCGATAAATTCTCATCTTGATAAAATCATTCGACTTGAGCATGAAGCCGAAGGTAATAGAAAGAAAATTTCTGATTTAGAAAACAAGTTGAAAAGTTTTGTGACTTCTGCATCATATGTGTGTCCAAAACCAATCAACGTTGTTCCAATAAGTGACAATGTCACAAATTTTGACAAAGTTAAAGTCAAAATTGAAGATTGTGATGAAATATCTGATGATGAAAAGGAAAAGAAAAGAAAAATATTTTTAGATTTACAAGAAAAATTTAAAAATACTGTTTTGCAATCTACTGAAACAGGTGAATGTTCTAAACAAAAACCTGTTAAGAAGAGTGTAGAACAGAAACAAAAAGTTAAAAATTTGAAAAATTCTAAAATTGAAAATAACAGCTCATCAGATAAATCATCCAATCATTATCAAAAATCACAAAAATTTAAAAATGAAAACTCACAAAATGATGGTAATAAGTGGTGCAGGTTTGACCACAGTGCTCAAAAGACAAATCAAGCATTGAGGAGGAGAAATGACTATAACCAAGCCAAACAATGTTATGATCTGAAGGTTTGAACTGATAGAAGTGGATGGTACGATAACAGAGTGTGCTACACCTGTGGTGTGAGAGGACACATTGCTGTTAACTGCCAGAATTGGAATTTTGAAACACGAAGATGCTATAATTGCCATATTAGAGGACATATTGTCAGAGATTGCCCAAGAAGATCGATGGGAAGATTGAGGGTTGAATCTCAGAGAACGGTAAAGAAACCAGTCACTGTCAAGCCCAAATAACAGAAAGTGGAAGATAAGAAAGTAAAGCTTTCACAGGGACAGAGAGACAGACTGAGGAAGAAGGCGAGAGAATACTTGGAGAAGATTTTGTCTTCGGATTCACCAGTTGGTTCGAATAAAAGTTCTGATGAATCGATTCACTCGACGGCAAAGTCAAGCAAATTGAAATCTTCAGATACAAATCTGAGGACAAACAAATGGAAAAAGAAAGTTATTGGCGATGAATCTGGCTCATCAAAGTCAGACAAGCCAAGTTCGGGCAATGAATCTGATTCCACAAAATCAGATGAGCCACAAGTTGAGGTAAAGAAGGAAGAGACAGTTCCATTAATGAATGATGAGAACTTTCCACCATTACAAGCCGCAAACCTAAAATCAAAAGGTGTTGATGCTGGAAAAATGTTTAATAGCAATGTTAAACATATTTTTAGTAAGATGGCTGATGGAAAGGTAAAAGGAGTGAAAGAGTTTTATGAAGAAAAGAGAAAAGCTCAAAATACGCCTAAGGCTGGTCAGGCTTGGGTGTCAAAATCTGTTGGTTGAATTCCTGACTTGCCGGAGCTTCCAGGATGGTAAGTGTGAAGCAGGTATCGGCATCATTCTTGAGAAATTCACAGGATGGTAACTGTGATATTTCGTCTTACATGTGGTAAATCAGGGACATTAAGTTGTACTTGATTTCCTACAAGTGTTTGTGTTGATAGTATCCTAATAATGTTAAATTTTTTTAAAATGGTTAAAAGAGATCAAGGTGATGTGATGACCCCGAACCTATAAGTGATGGGTAAACAAACTAATTTTTCCGGAAAAACCATTCTGATTAAAACAAACTTAAGTGTTTTGAAATCATTATGGGAAAATAGTTTGTTGTAAGGGGGAGTGTTGATCGAATACGCCGAAACCCTCACGGCTGAACAAACATGATTACTTTCATCAGATTGAAAAACGGTTTTCAAACTGTAAAATCAATGTGTTGTAAATCATGGGGGTATGTTAGATTTTCTGCAAATCAGTACACTTGAAGCAGAAAATGGATGGCGAGACAAAGCTATCAGTGTTGGTTGTCAAATTTTCTTTATATGATTTTGCATTTTAGGGGGAGTAATGTTGTTAGAAAATACAAAAACATTTGAAAATTTGAAAAAGACAAAAACATGATAAAATTCAAAAATTTGAGTTTTTGCGTAAAAGAGGAAATGATAGTACATCAGTAAACGGTTACAGTACGCTAAAGAATTGGAAAGTTTAAATGTGTTAAACGATCTCACCGTGGATGTGTCGGTAGGTTTTTATACATTTAGTAAACTTTTTCGGGATATAAACCTAAATTCAAACACTTGCTTATTTCATGGGGAACACTACTTGGATATATAGGTAACCCCTGAAATCTCGTTTGAAAGGTCTCTTAATCTGATATACTAGGTCTTTATACTCAATGATGTCTGGGGTATTATTCCGGGACTTCTGCTGAACGGTAGTTCTGACCTAGTCCTTGGATAATACTTGCTGCAATGCTTGAAACATAGCATTAAACCCTCAGCATGCTGATGAAACAATAAAATTGATAGTCGCTGCTGTTGTAAGCAAAAAGATCCTCTAAAGGGGACATATCGTAAAGTCGAAGCTGATATCTCTCTGCGTATACGGAAGTATCGACCTGAGATCCCTCGGCCCTCGCATACCTAATTTATGTACAGATATCATTGTAGTATACTCACCTGTAAGACTGATTATTGGGATTCTGGATACGGGAGTATATTCAAGAGGTGGGACACATGAATGAGTTTAAGTTCCTAAAATATCTAATTCGTATCCTGAATCAGTTGAAATTTGTGTGAAAATTTAAGTGGATCAGTATATCGACAATCTAAGTGAATTGTTTAATGCATAATGTGATTTTAAGCTCAACGGTACTTGTGACTTGTCGGTAACTGATATGATCCTCTAACGCATACTCAAACAAAATATTGTCTGTAAATATGTTTGTACATATTTCGTTATTGTTTTATATTTTCAGAAAATACAAAAAGATTTTGATTCTGCTTTATTTTCGACAACTGATGTCTGAGTGCTGAGTTTCAAAATCTAAGTAAGCTGATTGTGTTTCTGAAAAATAAAACAAGTTCATTAATTTGAGACTTGAATTTTTTATAAAAAAAATTTAAAAACAGTTTGTGATATCTCCAAGGTCATTAGCTTGAACTTGGATGATTAACTGTGAGGGAGTTGGATTCTTTAATACTGCTAAATCTATACTGTTTGTTGATAGGGGGAGTGGATTAGAGAGATTGATTGAAAATTCAAAATGCTATTACTCATAAATGTTTGAGAAATTGCAGATGATAGTCCAGACTACGATCCCAGAAGCAAAGTCTAAGGGGGAGTCTGAAGACAAGTTTGAAACAAAGAAAAGCTTGTAGATGGAAAGCTAGGTGTCGATCCCAAAGCACGGAAACTTGATGAAAGGGGGAGCCTGAAGCTGATAGAAGAAGAGAGTGATGGATGCGTACAATGTTACAATCTAAGTGAGGATACAGAATGATCAAGACTGAAGAAGGTGTCCTAACAGAGAATAGTCACTGAAGACTTCGTCAATATCCAAGGGGGAGTCTGTTAGTGCACTATGTCTATTGACTTCGTCTTGTATCATGTAATAGGATTATCAGTGCATAAGATAATTTAGCTTGAACGTGGTGATTTACCTTGAAAGTGTCGCATGTCATTTCAAGGGAAATCATGATTTAGCTTGAAAGTGTCACATGTCATTTCAAGGGAAATCATGATTTAGCTTGAAAGTAGCATGTGTCATTTCAAGCTAAATCAACACCACTATATATACCATTCAAGCTAAATCATGATTTAGCTTGAAGAAGACATTTGCACATTTGACTTTTGGAGAGCTCTAGTTCTAGAGAGAGAAACTAGAGAGAGAAAGTCTCTAAGTGATTCAAGTGATTGTACAATTTCAGATCTTATATAGAATCACGTTTATATTACATCTTGTGTGTTTTGATCTCGATAGTTCACGGATTCCGCACGTAGAACTTTCGTTACGCAATCGTATCGGAGTCAAACCGGTCCTAACAAGCGCCACAGAGGTTTGTTTCTTGCACTGCCAGGTAACGAGTCGAGTTCCGAAGAACTGACACCCAGCAGTGGTGGACTTAGCGTTCTGCTTGCAGCTTCCAAAATCAGAATCCGTGAAACCTGTTAGAGAAAAGTCACCCGAGCGAGGATACCACAAGCCGATGCTTGGGCAGCCTTTCAAATACCGTAATATCCTTTTGACAATTGTTAGGTGTGACTGCTTCGGACTCGACTGATATCTAGCGCAAAGACATGTCGGGTACATGATGTCCGGTCGGGAAGCAGTGAGATACATTAAGGATCTGATGATTGACCGGTACAAAGTCTCCTCCACCTTGACGCCACTATCGTCAGGACAAATACCATGATTCTGTGCAAGGGGGGTTGCTGCTGGACTGCATTGAGCCATATCAAACTTTTCAAGTACGTCCTTCACGTATTTTGTTTGGTGAATGAAGATTCCATCGGGCATCTGTTCTACCTGCAGCCCGAGGAAAAACTTCATCTCCCCCATCGAACTCATTTTGAATATTTTTTTCTTTACCAACTCAAATTTTTTACACAATTCGTCGTTAGTCGAACCAAAAATGATATCGTCAACGTAGATCTGCACAATTAGGATATGACCTGCAACTTCCTTTGTGAACAATGTGCTATCGACTGTCCCTCTGGTGAACCCGTTGGCCAGCAGATGTTGGGAAAGCGTCTCGTACCAGGCTCTCGGGGCCTGGTGTAAACCGTAGAGCGCCTTATCCAGCAGATAGACCTTGTTCTTGTGTTGTGGATCAGTAAACCCCGGTGGTTGTCCCACATACACCTCTTCTTTAATCTTTCCGTACAGGAAGGCAGATTTAACATCCAGCTGGTACACTTTGAAATCTTTCCATGACGCAAACGCCAGGAAGATCCGAATAGCCTCAAGTCGAGCAACAGGCGCATAAACCTCATCATAGTCGATGCCTTCTTGCTGACTGAATCCTTGTACCACTAATCGTGCTTTGTTCCGAACCACGACTCCTCTATCGTCTCTCTTACACTTAAAAACCCACTTTGTTTTAATCAATTTTTGATTCTCAGGGAGGTCTACTAGTCTCCACACTCCCAACTTTTCGAATTGTTGCAGCTCCTCCTGCATTGCATTCACCCAGCTATCTTCAGTCAACGCTTCTTTATATGTTATGGGTTCAATCTGCGAGATAAAACATTTAAGTGAGAAATCTTCCTATAAATGTGCAACAGATGAATAAAAACATGTAAGTGCTCGGTTGATTTGATCTCTTGTTTTAACACCACTTTGCAGGTCACCGATGATTTGCTCTGAAGGATGATAAGACAAGGCTCGAGGCATGACGGTGTCAGGCACATCAACTTCCGATTACAAGCTCGTTATGTCTAGATCACCGGTGTGATCCTCAGCTTCCGTTGTAATAACGTTTGGTTCCTCGTCAAAAGTAGGAACGGATTCCTCTTCTGAGTCGTCAGAGTTGTCAAACGTTTGAGCTGATTCCTCTGGTGGTTCGTGAGCTGTTCCACTTGGACCGGCTTCGTTATCATTTGTGCCTCCTGTAGGAATGCTTATATCCACTTCAGGTTGTGAAACTACCAAAGGCCTTGGCACTTGATCTTGTGAACTAGATTGTTGATGTTGGTATAGTAGAATAAGTTCTTCAATAGTTGGCTCGGTCGGAAGATGAAACGACTCCCAGAGTTTATCATAATCGAACAAGAATCTTTGTCTGGGAAGTTGTGGTGATGCGGTGTGCTTCTGACAATCCACATGCAGAACTTGTATTACTTTTCCCAGGCAAGGTACGAACACCCTTTTTAATGGGCTCGCGTAACCTACAAAGAAACCATTATCTGACTTAGCACTGAATTTACCATTTTCATCAATAAAAGTACACGGAGATCCAAATGGCTCCAGAAACTCTAGATTTGGCTTGTAACGGTGTAGCAACTCAAAACTTGTTTTCTTGTACTTCTTGACGGTGAGCACACGGTTCAAAGTGTAACAAGCTGCAGCCACTGCTTCGCTCCAGAAGAAAATTGGTAACTTGGAATCGGCTAACATCGTTCGAGCAGTTTCTATAAGGGTTTGATTCTTTCTTTCAGCAACGCCATTCTGTTGTGGAGTATATGGCGCGCTGAATTCATGAAGAATCCCTTTTTCATTGCAAAACTCGAGCATTTTGTTATTCTTGAATTATGTTCCGTTATCACTACGAATTCTTCGGATAGGTAGCTTATAAAGCGTCTCCATCTTTTTTAACAGAACCATCAGCGACTCAAATGTCTGATCTTTTCTTTCCAAGCACACAACCCATGAAAATATTTTATAATCATCATTGACTACCAAGCAGTACAAATCACCACTGATGCTTTTTACATTGACTGGCCCGAAGAAATCCATGTGGAGTCTCTCAAGCGATACTCTGATCGAGTTTAGCAGCTTCTGTGGGTGTGACTTCCGAGTCTGCTTTCCCTTCTTACAAGCTATACAATCATCAGACAAATGAATATTCTTTAAATTTACACCTTCTATAAATCATTATGCACCATAAAATTCATTTTTCTAACATGTATGTGGCCCATCTTTCGATGCCACATAATAGACTCTTTTTCTGTTGCTTTCGTTTTCGACACAAAACATTGTTTTTGATGATTTGTTGGCATTGCGACACTCATATCAAGAATATACAAGTCATTTTCCCGTGGAGCGCGCAACAACACCATATCATCAGGGATTTTAAACCCAGGTTTTAAAACCAGACATTTGTTTTTCGTGAAATGTACAGTAAACGATTTATCACAGATTTGAGAAATACTAAGCAAATTATTTTACAATTCTATGATGTAATTCACTTTCTCAAACGAAATGATCCCATTCGTCAGGGTTCCTTGGCCCACAATTCTGCCACCCTGGTTTCCTGCAAATCCCACGTAACCTCCGTTGATTGATTTTACAACGTAGAGCAATGCTAGCATCCCTGTCATATGTCTTGAGGCCCCGCTGTCCATTATCCATTTTGAAATTATAGACTTGGGCAGCCCCTGCAAACAGTAAATCAACTCATTCAAAACAATGAAGCCCATGACTTCTTAACTTGTGGAACACTACCAAACACTATATCACACTTTTCATCAATCTTTGGAAAGTTAAATGTGACATTCGGAACATCAGTTTTTACTTTTGATTTGACTTCATTTTTTATTGGTGGAAACTCTGCAAGAAACTTATCAAGCTCAAACTCAAATTCTACTACATCATTTTTCAAATCTTTTGTTTCATTTTTCAAAATGTTTTCCATCTTTTTCTCCTCGACCGATTGTTTTGATTTCACAACCCATGATTGATTTTCAAAAAATTTTGTTTTCGGATAAATCTTTGAAGTCTTGTGAGAATTTGAAGATTCGCCAATCTCAAATGTCGATTTCGCCTTATCTTCCGTCTTCAAAGATTCACCTCTTTTCAAGATACGGATTGGTGAAATCATTGGTTTTTTACCCTTTTTGTCAACTGATGACTTAGGTCGAGGTTTTTGAACAATAGGTTTTATGACAGGTTTCTCAAAAACTTTCTTGCATTGTTTTGCCATGTGTCCGATCTCATTGCAGCGGTAACAAACTCTTTTGTCATACTCGACAAAAGTTGACTTGAATGATTCCTCTTTCAGTTTCTTTGCTGCATTGAAATCGTCAACGGCTTTCTGACTAAAGATATATTCTTTCTCATCATCCACACTCGGTCCAACAACAAAGATATCATTCATTTTATCTTTAGGCTTCACAACCTTCTTAGCCATCTTTTTCTCAAAACCAATTCCTTTGTTTTTAAAGTTGTTACCATTTTTCCTGTTATTATTCCCTTCCGACTCCTTTTTGCCTGAGTTGTTGGAAAGTGACGTAACAAATGATTTTTTTCGGTTTCGAAAAGAATTCTTTGTTGTTAACTTCAGCAATATCAATTTCAACAAGTTTGAAAACCTTTTCAACATTTTCCATCTTAATGTTCTGAAGTGGATACTCGAAATCAGAGTAAAGCTTGTCAGTTCCAATCATAGTGTAAACCACCATAATCGGATCATCATTCTTACTCTTGTCTGATTTCGGTATGAAACGATCTAAAAAGTTACCCTCGTCTTCAGAATCAGTAACAGACTTCTCAGAATGAGATTTCATAACTTCAACCTTAGAGTTATCACTCTCTTCATCTAACACCTGATCGACAACAGTCTTGATGATCTGTGACTCGTTGTCTGTGTCAGATGCAGAGAATGTAACATCAATGCTCTCTGGCAACTCTTCCTCAATTGTCCTTAGCTTGAGGTTCAATGCAGCTTCCACCCCATCTGGATACTTTTGAGTATAATGATTCCACATTGGGGGTGGAACACTGTTAAAGACCGGTGCAGCATTGGGTTGTTGTGGAACAATTTGTTCAAGAACATAGGACGATGCAACATAGCTCATCAATTTCTTATCGATTCGCTCATTTTCAATTTTAGTCAATTCTAATTCTTTCTTTAATGATGCGATTGTGTCAAGATGAAAATTAACTTCCACTTGTTTATCAAAAAGTGTTGCTTTTGCTAGTTTTGTGGCTTTATCATTTTCGACACTTTCTTTTTTAATCATTTTAACTGATCTGGCTAGTGTATCATATGCTTCTTTGACTTGTCCTAGATCAAATTTTAATGTGTCAGCATGTTGTTTCAATTCCTGAAACTTAGTGTCTTTTTCAAGACACTCCATGCACGGTTTTAAACACTTTTGGCATGGGGTTTCAGACATTGAATCCACTTTCTCAACAACCTCTGCTTCATGAGCAGTTTTCACTTTCTGTTTACCGACATCTTTGAACTCTGACTCAGACACTTTCTCAGATTTGGTCTCCTAAATTCCCGACTCCTTATCCGACTCCTTTTGAACTGACTCGTTACCGACAGACTCGTGTTTTACAAGTTCTGTGTCTACCTCTTTCAGTTTCGCCATGAGAGCCTTGTCAGCAATTTCTTTCAAAGTATCTTTGGTCATTTCCTTTGTGACATCAATCAACTCCTCGACAGACTCTTTCTTCTCCTCATATCTTGGACACAATCTAGTCGTCGGTTCTTCAAAGAAACCTGCAAAAGATTCAAAAAATTTAGGAGGCATGATAGATCTCAAAGAACTGGCTAATATCTCATGCTCAGATTGATAGTAATGAACTTCTGCATCTAACTCCTCAATGTCAGCCACATTATCCACAGAAACATTTTCAACAACCACTTCAGATTCAACAACACTTTTGGTCACTTCAACTATCTCAGCCATCATAGCCTGTCCATCACTTCCAGGGATGTATTTATCCCAGCTGAATCCCTCAGCAACTTTCTCGTCATCCTGGTTTACAATAAGAGCTTTCTCGGGTTTGTTCTCGATTTGTGGTCTTTGAACTACAGGTTGCTGATTTGGTCGGTGATAGATTGCCTGCTTATATTAATCATTCGTAAACGGGTTTTGATGATTATTTACTTCACGCTTCGAACACTCTCTTTTAAAATGGCCTCTTTCTTTGCACTTGAAACAGGTTACCTTGGACTTGTCAAATCCTAACTTCTGATCAGGTCCAGAAAGACTGTTTCTGCCTATAATTTCCATAAAGTGTTGTGCTCTCCTCACCAGACTAGCCATTCCCCACTTAATATCTATCAACTCAAGCTCCTCCGGATCTATCTGATCGTAATCTTCTTTGGTCATGTCCGGATTTTCGATCTTACCCGCTACCAGAGACTCGTACGACTCTAACACAAAAGCCAACAATGCAATATGCTGTTTCGCAGCTGATTCAGTGAACTCATTCCCATTCTTAATATTGACTGCGATGTTGCATTGGATCCCAGAAACATACGCCTGATTGTTTGAGCTGGTCGAGCTTTTAGGTGATGTCTGTTCAGAAGCATTGAAGTTTGGATCAACACTAACAAACGGTGAAGGCTTGTTTGTTTTTGGAGTATTTGATGAAGCACTTGATGTTGTGTCAGCACTAAAACCAGTTTGTATCTTTGGACTCTGGTTTGTTGTAACTGGAGTACTGCCTCTGTAGTACAAAGATACATCTTGTTGAACATTCATTGAGTTCATCTTTTTAATTTTTAGCAACTCCAACTCTTGAGCTTCAGTCTTTTCTATGAATCTACTAAGATTCAGATTCCCAAAATCTGAATTGTTTTTCAACATCATCAGCTAAGTGCCCCACTCTTCATATGGTAATGCATCAGACAACTTATCAATCAATTCTTCATTGTTCTTTTCAATGTCTAATCTCTTCATCTCAAGTACTAAATGGCAATATCTTTCGATCAGTTGCTTTGTAGTTTCACCCTTCATGGTGGTAAAAATATCAAACTCCTTCTTTAATAAAGCCTTCTTGTGCTTGATCATTGACACACTACCTTGAAACTTCAATTTCAATGCATTCCACATAGATTGAGTATTGTCTTCATGTTGCAACAACACTAAAATATCCTCTTTGATAGCTTGCCGAAGGATACTAATCATCTTTTTCTCGGCTTTGAAATCATTCTGTTCTGACTCTGTCATACTTCCAATAACCTTTGCAAAACCTCTCCCATCAACCGGTCGAACATACTTTACTTCTATCTTCATCCAGCATTCAAAGTGGTTAGCCTGAACCCTGTTCTTAAATCTGCCTGACCACCCTGAGTATTCATCTATGTTCATAAGCTTGGGAGGCTTTTGCATTGTTCCTAACTCATTTTCCATGTTGACGTTTTGCATAAGACTACCCGAGGTTTGTCCTGCTGCCACACCACTGCCGGCGAAAAAGTTGTAGAAATCTTGGTTTTCCATTTTTAGTGATTTGATTACCGAAAAATGTTTAACTTTTGAAAAACTTGTCACTTTTCTGAAAATACTTTCTACACAAACTGAATTTCTAACGAAATATCACAAACGAAATGGACTTTAAAAAAACAGATTTTCAAGCGACCACACTTTCAAGCGAGAGCACTTTCAAGCGAACTCGGTATTTCAAGCGAACTTAAAATACACTCAAGCGAACAACCCTTCTCAAGCGAGCTAACTAGTTCGCTTGAAACTGCTTTCAACTATTCAAGCGAACAAAGAACTTTTCAAGCGAACTAACCTAATTTGCTTCAAAATATCAATTTTTCAAGCGAACAAAACAAGTTCGTTCAAGCGATCAGAGGTTTTCATGCCATTTTTATCTGTTTTACTTCGAATTTTAAGCTGATACTCTCAAGGGTTTGTTAAAACTCACTTTTACACACAATACTCAAAACTCAGTCCATTTTGTCCGTTCAAATGTCCAGAAATTCAAAATGTATAAGTAAAAGACTCTGATTCAGGTATATTAGCTCATAACTGGCTCTGATACCAATTGTAGGACCGATTTGACCGATCTAGTGAGTCAATCAGAACCAAAATACTACTATTTATGTGGCGGAATCACACAAACAGTTTGAATCAGAGAGAATGGAGTAGAAATAGACAGAATATCACTTTAAACATTGTTTCTCATTAATATTTCTCAGAAAAATCCGGCAGCATAACGGTTATAACTTCAACGATCTGTTGCAAATGAGAAACAAACAACACCTATATATAGGCTTGCTTGTTCGCTTGAATATGACATGTTCATTTCAAGCGAACACGCATCTTGCTAGTTCGCTTGAACATAACCAATGTCATTTCAAGCGACCAGACATGAAATATAACATAAATTTACAATTCAGCCCCCTATACTATACAGACTTGACATATCAGACCCCTAGACTTAAGACATAGGCTTTAGACATCGTGTACTAACACGAACAATCGAAAGTATCAACGAAATTGAGCTGAACTTTTACGTCAAAATGATTGTTAGATCAAATTTGACTGTCCTCGCTTTGATACTAATTGTTAGGACCTGATTTTGCTAGATTATGTTTGTTTAATAAGAATGAAGATGAAACAGAGATGAATTGCAGCAGAATAAGTGAAATAAACTTTTAACTCACAATCAATGGAAGAATAAGTTTAAGCAAAGATGTTTATCATTGAATCGAATGATTGTATTTATTACAAATATCAATTACAATGCATGCATGCACAAATCTCCCCCTCAGCCTGAGCTCACTTGATTGTTCGTACTGAATGACTTGGTGAAGAAGAGCTAATGGAACAGTACAGAGTACTGTTCTATTTATAGTACAGAACAACCACTGAGCATCTTCGGCTGACGTCACCATGAAAGTGACATCTAACCTCCTAACAAACTACAACCACGGATCTATACAGCCACTGATGCTAAACTACTGATTTACATAAAACAATACAAAACAAAGCTAAACCACTGATTCTTCATTCCACTGTTATAGCTCCAGCAGTGCTTTGATCTTTCAGCAGCACTTGATATACATCAGTAGATTGAGCTTTATTACTTTAACTTCATCAGTCTTTTGGATCAGCAGCAGTTGTGAAGGGCAGTACTTTAAGTTTTCAGATGTTAGAACCACTGTCAAGGGGAAAGATATGTACAAACAACTGCTTATGAAGGATCCACTGTTTTGAACCAGTTTTGGCTTTATCAATTGTTCCTTTGTAGGGTTCAATCCCAACAATGTTTAACTACACTAGCTGATTCAGTGACTGCGCACTAAATTTCGTGACGAAATTTCCTTCAACCTAGGGATAATGTGACAATTCGCACTTATAACCTCGTATCATTTCTTTTATGTTTCACCGTACGATGTAACTATACATGAGTAATAGAAAGTGCTCAAATATTCGTTGTTAATAAAGGTCTACATTATGTGTTAATCAAATCAATGCTCTTATGAGTTAGTAGAATTAATGTTGATATTATGTATTCTAAAACCCAAAACCCGTCGCACATATACCTGAGTCGTACACCCCTAATTAATTGAATAATAATGGGCGCCTTTAAATCCTGGCCACACACCTATGTGTGCTCACACATACTAACTATACGCCCCTTTTGAAGCCCAAACATCAGCCCAAATGTATCATGGTGGACCGCACACTAGAACATGCGACCTTTTGTGTGGGTATAAGAGCCCCAGACTTGCCAAAACCCTAAATCATTTCCTTAATCATTACTGCAGCCTTTTCATTGCTACAAACATTCTTTCCCTTCCCAAAAAACATTCCTTCTTCACACTTTTTAAGGATTTAGCATTTATCTTGAAGATTTGACATTCCTTTTGAAGATATCTTCTCCCTCTTAAGGATCTCTCTTTTATTCTTACACACGCTAGTTTCATCAATCCGGGTTAGTGCTAATCTCTGTGTTACGATTTGTATTCTCCTCGTGTGGGTGTTCCGAGGATATTGTTTTAGATCATGAGACAAGTTGTGTGTGTAATAGAGGTTTTGATAATTTCTTTGTATGAACATGATTTGGAAAGATTCATAACATTGTAGATGAACTAGGGTTTTTTGTGTGTTGCAAGGTGCTAATGATTTCATCTGAAATGTTTTGATGATGATGTGTGTGTAGATATCCGTGACTTGTCTGATGGGGTTTAAGTGATTTTGGATGGAAAAATGTTCATAGATCTTAATGGATGGGCTGATTAATGTTGATGACGATGTGATTGACTGAGTTGTTTGATATGGATCCATGTTGTTGAATCTAGATCTGCTTGATGAATGTTAGATGATTGTTAACAAGGGTTCCTTGTGATAATAAAATTTCAGATCTGATTAGGTGTGAATATGAGTGTTGCATAAATATGATTTTGTACGATGAATGTGATGAACTGTGTGATTTGAATCATGTCGCACACATATGAAATGTACACACTAGACTGCATAGAGTACACCTTCATGATGCACACTGCACATTACAGGACCGCACACTCAGGTGATGTACAAACCTTAGTTACTCATCGTACAAGCAGTTTATGCAAACCCGCAAACTGTTGGCCGCACACTTCTGACTGTACAATCTTTGGTACACAATGTACAAGTGCATGAAGCATAGTCGTACACTACCAATTGTACAAGTCGCTAATGCACGATGTACAACACCTCCTATGCATGACCGCACACTTGTCAGGTGGCTGCACACTCCCAGGAGTGTTCCACACTTGACAACTGGGCCGCACACCAATGTTTATTCGGGCAGCAAATCAGTTTGGCCACACACTGAAACGTGTGACTGTTGGGTTATCTTTTTTCATTCGATAAGCTGTTATTATAAATTCCTATATGGCCCACATGTCTGTGTATGTGATGTATGATGATTATAAATTGCATGCTATTTGCTAGAATACGTATATGAATACGTGAAACACTTGCATACGAATCTGATTAATCTCGATAACCATAATAGGACGTGGTTGACCGACTTAGAACAAGTGAATAATCTGCCAAGAAAAACAAAGGTGAGTTTACAAACTTTACAAAAAGCATGTATTCCCAGTGGTTGGGAACGGAACGGACAACACTTTCCCTGGATTGGGATTGCCTAATATTTCTGGATTGGAATACTGTTAAATGCTATTTATATTTCATGACTTAGCGTACTAAACGAAACTCTATTACGGAAGTCCCCACTTTCTATACTGATTAATCGTTTGGCCTGGCGAACGAGATATTAGTTGATAGCGCTATTAGGTTTCACTAACCTCACACCGTGCCGAGGAGGACGGGCGTGAACTAGTATGCCTTGGCAACCGTCAATGATGATAGACATTGACAAATGGGGTAAAACAATGATTACAGTCGTAGTGTTTGGTATTACGGAGTTTAATAGCTTACAGATGGGGTAGCTCCCCATGGTATGATTATAAATGAGTAATTTAACAACATAACTTTTTGGGAAATAAAACTGGATAAACCGTCAATTTGCCAACTTTACGTTGACACCCTACTGCATGCTTTGTAGGTACTCAGTGATACCTCGAAGCTTACAGCGGGGAGTGTAGTGGTTGCATTGACCTTTGATTGGGTTCTTATTAATACCTATGGACTTTTAAACTATTGTTAGAATTGTTAAACTTATGCTTTCGATGTTAACCTTAAACATTGTTTTTGAACTTTGAACTTTGGACTTTAGTCACTAATCGTATTGGTAGTGATGTATTTACTTAATTATATTTATTGTTCAATATGATTGGTGGCATTATCCTGGTCACTCGCACGCCTCGCGGTAGTACTCCGCATGTGGAAATCGAGGGTGTGACAGTTGGGAATGGACTGGTTAGCCATTCATGAAGCTAACATTATCTGTTAGGAGAAGTTGATTTGACTAGGATGAGAGTCAAATCACGATACATGGTGTTGAATATAATTTCCATGGCTAAGGCCAATGTTTTAAAAAAGGCCTCAGGGTCGAGTACTCGCCAAGTAATCGCTACAAGTTAGGTTGTTATGGTGATTTTCTTCCACTCCTCCTCATTACTTGGAATTAATTAAACGCAATCAACCTAAACCAGAATCGGATCTAGTTGGTCAACTCAGGCTGAGTTTGACTTAAAAACAGACTAAACATAATTGCAATGTCAATCATATTAAAGAATGAATATCATTTTTCAAGTAATCAACATCAATTTTTGAAATAATTTACTATTTGAACATAAGTATTTTTTTGTTATATTGATATCCAAGTATTTTGTTATAAACAGGAAAAATTACAAGTTTTGTCCTTTATCTTGATACCAGATTTCAGGCGGTGTCCTTTTCAACGAATTTTGACAAGTTTTTCCCTTCATAGGGATTTTTCTTGCACGTTTTGTCCTTTAAACCTAACCTAGTTAGATTTTCTTGTTAAATCTTGTCATGTGCAAGTCACATGAGAGTAGTTTAGTCTTTGTACATATAAAGGACAATTTTTGTAAATACTGATATATGTATAAATATATACATATATTTATGTATATATGTATGTATAAAGGCCCCACCACCACCACCATCACCATCATCCACCCCATCACCACAACTCTCTATCACAGCCGTAACCCACCTCTATCAAGAACAATTCTGTTCCATAACCAAATCAGTGAACAATCTGTACATTATAATGAGTAATTAAATGAAATCGTAAACCTAATCACTAAACATCAATTAAATTAAGTAATTTTTCTATAATAACGACTAATGAAACGTTACTGTAAACGAAATAAAAAACCTAATCACTGAACATAAATCAAATTAAACAACCTATACTATATAATGACTACTGAAATGCTTTTTTTCTAAATGAAATCGGCAACCTAATTACAGAAGACAACAGTCTAGTTAAACAATATGTGCATTATAATGACTAGTGAAATGAAATCCGAAACTTAACCACCGAACATCAATCTATTAAACAATCTGTACATTACAATGACTAAGAAAAAGCTGTGAATCAAGTTAAACAATCTGAACATGAATCAAATCAAACCTAATCACCACAAACATACAAACCCTAAAATCAAAACCTTTATCTTCTACTCAAAACCAAAACCTGCAACACATACACAAAATCATAACCTGCATACACAAAATCAAAGGATTGAAACACCACTAGAAGACCTCCAACTGGAGGATTCCGGCTACAAATTCATCGCCAATGCCTCAGCGACGCTCTAGAAGCGTAAGCAGATTCTCACGGAGGATTCCGACGACAATTTTGAACTGGAGATAAGTCCGGCGTGGTGGTGTTGCTGGTTCTACTCAGAAGCTTGGGAGGTGGTGCGGTGGAGGGGGTAGAGGGTGGTGGTTCTTTGTGGTGGTTGGTGGTTATTTTGGTGGGTGGTCAAATGTATTGAGAAGGGGTAGAGAAATAGGGAGAGAAGTAGAGAGAGAGATGGGTGAGGGTTTATGTACATATAATTATATGTATAACTTATATTAATTTCTTAAATTTGTTTTGGTTTATTGTTAATTAGAATATATATATATATATATAGGGGATGGTTCAAATGAAAACCACTTTTATTGTGAAAACTCGAAAACTAACTAAAAAAAGCCTAAAAAACACACAAAAAAAAATTTTTTTTTCAATTTTTTTTATAAATTTTGCTGGTTTTTATATATGAAAAAAAAATTCAAAAAAAAAATTTTTTTTTTGGGTTGTACTGCACATGTGTAGTACACTAATACGGAAAGCCTAAACCACTTAACCCACCCCCCACCGACACCCCCCAAAAACCTAAATTCACCCTCCCACCAAAAGCCTAACCCCCCACCCCCCAAAAACCTAAACCCCCCCCACCCCCCACCATCCCGAAAACCTAAAACTAAACCCTAAACATAAACCCGAAAAAAACCTAAACCCCCCACCCCCACCCCCCAAAAACCTAAACCCCCCTCCCCCCCACACCCAAAAACCTAATCCTAATCATAAACCTCCAAAAAAACTAACCCTAAAAGCTAAACTAGACTTAAAAAGCTAATTTTAAGCATGTAATGCAATTGTAGTACATGTTATATTGCACATGTGCACTACTATAATAATAATATTGAAAACAAGACGACATCATAAATCTTTTTTTATGTAATAAAAAATATGCTCGAATATACTTGAATGAAAGATACAAAAATTTGTGATCTTATGGTGCCATTTTTGTTTTAAAATGATAACGTATGGAGAAATGAGAAATGTTTGAAAAGTTACATATTTTTTTTTCCAATTTTACCCCTCCTTCATTAAAAGTCTCCCCCCTTCTTTTTAGTGGTTTTTAATTAGTTTTCGAGTTTTCACAATAACTAGTGGTTTTCATTTAAACATTCCCATATATATATATATATATATATATAGGGCCGCTAGAATGAGAACCACCACGAGTTATGAGAACCGCGAGAACCAAGTGCCACGGAGGGCCGTTGACCACGAAATTTTTTTTACACCTAGATCCGTATATTTTAAGACCGGGTGTAAATTTTGGGTTCAAACGGCGCGCCCGAGGGGGTAGTTTTTTACGCCCAAAGTTTGGGTTTTTTTAATTTTTTTAATTTTTCTTTTTTTTTAACCAAACTTTGGGCGTAAAAAACTACCCCCTCGGGCGCGCCGTTTGAACCCAAAATTTACACCCGGTCTTAAAATATATGGATCTAGGTGTAAAAAAAATTTCGTGGTCAACGGCCCTCCGTGGCACTTGGTTCTCGCGGTTCTCATAACTCGTGGTGGTTCTCATTCTAGCGGCTCCCTATATATATATATATATATATATATATATATGTGTGTGGTGGGGGGGGGTAAAAAGACTAAATTACCCTTGTGTGATCTGAATTAACAAAAAAATCTAACTGGGTTAGGGCTAAAGGACAAGACGTACAAGGATTTTGCCTATAAATGGGCAAAATTTGTCAAAATTCGTTGAAAATGACACCTCCTAAAAGAGGGTATCAAGATAAAGGACAAAACGTGTAATTTTTCTTTATAACTATTAGTAATCTTATGATATCTGACATATATATAATTTCTCGGAAACTAGTTTCTTTATAATTTAACATGTGTGGGTACTCCCCGAGTATCATTCGCCTAGGCTGAGTACTCTTAATTCCCTAGTCAACCGATCAGGAAGCGCCTAGCTACTTCTCCAACCATGGTTAAGGTTGAAAGGTACATGAGGCATGGGTGTGGAGTGTACCTTGCGTATGTTAGGGAGGATAATCCCGAAGGGATTGAAATCTGTACCCCTAATGTACACTTTCCATATGTTTTATCTGAGATTGTCCTCTACAAAATGGTGTGCGTTTAAATGCTTGCAAATATGTTGATTAAGTGGTATTTAGAAGTAAAAAAATGTGTGTAAAAGTTATATATCGGTTTGTTAAAGTTGTGCATGAGTGTAGTGTAGTATACTCATACACCAGCCGTAATAGTTGTTAAAGTTATGTGTTAATGTGTTAAATTTGTACATCGGAATCTTAAACTCTTCAAACTCCATCTCTTTTTTTAATGACAAATGTTACATCTAGTCTACTTACACTAACAATTCTAAACTACACATTTGTCCATCTTTGAAATCGAGACATCTCCTCTAATAGACATGTGCCTCTACCAAGAATATTAGCACCATATTGCCTCAAACGTTATCTCCTACAAAGCTTTTAATATGATCTTTAATTTAAAAACATGCTTTCTTGCTTAGCCTTTTATCTTGATGACTTGTAGGAAATTCTCAGGGTTCAAATGTTTTCTCTTTAAAATTGATCTCAACACTCCTTAATTATAGAACTTATAAGCATTATTGTCAAAGACTAATCGTCAAGATAATCGCACTTTTGATCGTATATCACCGGACTCTCCAGATCTAAGGTTTACTTAACCCTTAATTTAAATTTATAGAAATACAATCATTTTTATCAAATCTCATGTTACATTTAACTTGTTATCACATTCATTTTAGACCAACAAACTAGTTGTCACGTTCATTTTAGACCAACAAACTAGTTGACACGTTAGCTTTGAAGATTTGTAGTATTATAACTTAAGAATGTCCCATTTAGGAATTCCAGGAAATCTAGATGCTGCATACATTTTTTTTTAACGGCAAATTTCTTTTATTCCTGTTGTCTGTGGGACTTGAACCCAAGACCTCCCTCTCCCAAGTGTTTAAATGTTTTGCCTTTGCCAATGGACCACCACCACATTGGTAGATGTTGCATACCTATTTTAGTTTTCCCGATTTCTAGAAATTGAGTGCTATTTAAATGTGAGAGCTACATACAAATATATACCATAAATTTTCAAGTCTGGTTTAATATCGATTATTGTACTTTTATATTACTCGAGTCTGGTTTAATATCTTTATATTAAAATAACTAATTTTAAACTATAATGATGTAAATAGGTAAAATTAAAATAAGAGTAAATTGCCAAAATCGCCGGTTTGGGCATATTTGTCTTTTTCATCAAAAACAACTTTTTTGTACTATATTACCCTTCACTTTTGAGCTATTTGTCATTTTCATCTAAATGTCTAACTTTTTTTTTGTCAAAATCGTCCCTGAGGTTTGCGTTTTTTTGTTATTTTCATCCAATATCTGCCAGAAATAGTAACCCAAAGTAGACGTTTGGATGAAAATGATAAAAAAAATCCCCAAAGTAAAGGACAATATGGTACAAAAGTTGTTTTGAATGAAACTGATAAACAGTCTCAAAAAAGACGATTTTGGCAATTTACTCTTAAAATAAATATAGTATAGAGTTAGACGATTTTGGCAATTTACCCATGACATTATAGCCTAGTGGTATCTTGGGGGTGTGATAAGACTTTTGGCCATTAGGTCATGGATTCGATTCCTATAAAAGGGGTTTTCCTAGATTTATTGGGTTTCCTCCTGAATTGGTGTATAGGCATTATTGCCTAGTGGAGATGGATATGATTGGATGGTTCTGCTGGTGGCACGATGATACTCCAGTAGTCCGTCAGTGATCCAAAATTTGCTGTTAAAAAAAAAGTATAGAGTTAGAACAACTCCTAGCTTCGCGCAACAAATTTTACTATGTTAATGCTTTTTCGTCCATAAGAAAAAGATCCAAAATATATAAACTATAAGAAAGAGACAACAAAATAAAATAAAAACAAAAGGAGAGTGGTATGATTGATCGAAGGAAATAATTGAAGCCAATAATGAGTTGGTGATATATATAGTTTCTTAATAAATGCATTATAAATCTTTTCATATAATTAAATATTAAGATAATTATCTCTGAATCAACTAAAGAAATTAAACTGTTACAAAACAAATAAGTATAAATTTGTATAGAGGTTTTATCAGTATTTTTTAGGCATATGACTAAACCTGAAGAGAATTTTTTACTGGAAAAGTAAGAAGGCATGGTGCAATTGACGAAACCTAATATTTTTCTTGTTGCGTATCCACATAGCAAAGTGTTATGTCATAATTATATAATCATCAGAATGCTGTCAATCATAATGTAGTGTTACGTGACCATGAGAGAGCCAGACCACATGAGTCTCACGGTCACGGAACACTAGGCCGCGATGCGACAAGTAGGCTGTGGGCCTGGTGATCGGGATGTCGCGTCCCGGTCAATGATAATATTTATCAGCCCGAATTACCCTTAACTTTGAGTTAGTGGTAATACGAGGTCGAACCACGAAAAGTTTGTGGCTTGTCTAAGACTTGATTGATTATTAAGGTTTTGTCACGAATTTATGAAGCTTGTTATGTTGATTAAAGGTTTTTGTTTGTTTTGAAAATTGTGTCGGAGTTAACCGACGAATTTGTTACTACGTTATTTAACTACTAAAAACTTGAACACGTGTGATTGCACGAAAATTTGGTTGTTTGATTAAAACGATAATTGGAAAACAAGGTTCACACCCGGTTCGATAATCTTAAGGCCTAGGGCTTCTACACGATTTAAGTTGATTTAGTTGAATTAGTCGATTAACGGATTTAGTGTCACGTGGCTTAGGTGCCAAAGGCTATTAACGTTACAACAAACGGACCGAGGTGCACTTCTTTACCAAGAACATGTAAATCCTACTTAAGATATAAGGCATAATTGCACATACCGTTTCGCAAAGTCAAATTTTATAATCACTCGACAATTTACGAATTCGTAACAAATGCAAGACAATTACCCAAAGTTTAAAATACTTAAACATAACTTGTTACAAAATCAAACTAAACACGAATGCATAAACCCTAGAAAAATGTTACAAAAATCTACACCGAGGTGAAACCCGAGAAGACTTGTCGCTCATGGTGAACGGAACGTGATCAACGGATGCTTGAAGCTCGAACACGAACATCTTGAAGCTTTGATGATGGTTATGATGAAGGTTAGAGTTGATGATTGGGGCTGATGGTGGATTGATTGGTGAGCTGATGGTGATGATTAATGATTAGGGTTAGGATGGATTGATGGTTGATGATTGTGGATGATGAGGATCAATCGATTGGATTGAAGATGGTGTTGGTGATGTACTTGGCTCCGAGAATAGTGTTCAAACTTACCAAATGCATAACCTCTTTGTAATGCCCCAAAATTGGGTTTGAAACCCATTCAAAACAACAAAACAAAGCAATGTTTCAACAATCTTGAGGGTGTCGCCGACAGCCCTTGGGTTTTCTGCTGACGCCTTAATACGCTGTCTACGCGAGTTTTTGACTGATGCATGGCGTCGCCGACGGCCTAGGAGGGTGTCGGCTACGCAACCTGTATGCCCACTTTCTTGTTTTGCTTGTTTTGCCTACCCGGTTGATCCCAATCACTTCCCGATGCTCATAAAGCTCCTGAATATCTCCTTAAACTCTGTTAGACATGCAAAACACAATTCGAATTAAAGTAGGCCATTCGAAACCAAAATTTACGTAAAACATAAACTTAATACGATAAAGTAACGGGTTTTCAACCACGTATCACATCCCCACACATGTCTTTTGCTAAGTAAATTTGTTTTTCACTTTCGCATGGGTCGAACAGAAGATACATTTCCCATTTTCAAAACTCAAGCTAAGGTCTAATGTCATGCCCGTTTCACAATTTTTTTACAATTTATGGATTATTTAACGATTAAACAGATTTCCGATTTTTAACACATAAAATGGTTACCCAAGAGTAACCCCTCTTGAAACCAATACGTCATGCATATCCTTCACAATGTTCTCTTCGCTTGGTAATAATGATGCATGAGCAATTTTCAAGTGAACACTCAAACCGACTAGAACACGTACCCGCATAGGCTTGCAATTCAATCATTCTCCACCCCAAAATTAAATATTTTATCCTTTTTAAGAAGAATTTGAAAGGATTTTCTTAGAGCTGCAAGATGTCCTATAAAATTAGAAGCATAATTTAATATTACAAGAAAACTTTGAACTTCTTTTTTATCAGTCAGTTTATTTGGGAAGGTCGTTATGTCGCAACCCCCGGCCCCTAATTCTTGGGAACGGGTGGTCGCGGACCAGAATCAGTGGTATCGGTGTTTATCAGTTTGGCAGCGGAATTTACATCAGGACCGTAGTTAGGAAATAGTTTATCAGAGTAAAGTACCACATTTTTATAATAATAAATACATGGGAAATTCCCAAGTTTCCATTACAAACATGTTTTTAGGGATAAACCCTAATTTATTGAAATAAAACATCTTCTTTATTTAGGTAACGTTTATAGCCACTTTTTCCAAGCCTTCAGTGCTGTCTAGCTGGCTTCTAATTGGCTTTCACATTTTGTTACCTGAAACGCGTTTCAAAACATTTTATCAGCAAGAAATACTGGCGAGTGAATCCCAGTTTAGTCTAGACAGGTTTTATCATTTTACAGAATTGAGGGCAATCCAGCAATTACATTTGTTCACATCTACTTTAATTACCACCCACGGCACTGTCAATCCTGACTTGTGGTAATGTTACTACTCACATTGTAGTAACAAATTTCGTATACAAAACCCCAACATACCGATGATAATTGTAGAATTACAGATACTCAATCACTGTTAATTATAATGTAAAACAATTGAGGTTTTGTAAAAACAGTTTACAAAAAGGTTTCACAAAAAGGAGATTACACCTTGCTATTTTAGGTATTTCCCTTGTGACTTCCTGGTTATAATCTATTAATTAAACAATGCACACACGTTAGTATAATAACCCAATTTACATTAGTTATACCATTCCCGAGACAGAACTCCAACGACTACGTCAGGCAGAGCCTTGACAGGCGTTACAGAGCACTAAATCAATCGGGCAGCATATCTAATACGTAACTGGTGGTTATAATACTTACATCGAGGAAGAGCTTCACTATTTTAGTGGGTATTATACCCGATAGTATTTCTAATATTAGATAATTTTGAGAGAGAATCACGAGAATTGAAAAAAATCAACTGAAGCCGTGATCCCTTATTTATAGCGTCTGGTCGACACCTTGTCGCGCCCCGCGAAAGAATCAACAAAGGCCTTCGCGGCCTGCGAGCGACCTAGGGTAGGTCCTAGCTCTGTTGAGTCGGACCCCTAGCCTTCACACGAATCACGACACGTAGCATTAGCTGATGCGGCCTAGTAGCTATCGCAGCCCGCGACAGAAATTACTCCCTTGTCTGTGTCGCGCCCCGCGAGAAACCATAAAATGTTATTTTTATTTGATTTTTGTAAAAATTAAGGTATTTGGTGTCACACCCCAAAAACGTCGCAACGGAATATAAAACGTAGTGGAAACGGAAGTTGGTGCCCATTAATATCTTGCTGAACGATGCATCGTAATGTTGGATGTTTCAACTTAATTAAAACATAGATTTTAAAACATAAAGTCTTAAAGTTCGTCCCAACCGCACCATAGTTAAGTTATTTTGATCCATATGGATCTTATTACATTGGTCCCAAATAGTTTTAAAAGTTTGTCCATGATATTTCAAATTACACATGCATCAATAACCACAAGATACGCCATAATTCCCGAAGCCGAACTCAAGTACCTGAAGAACACGTTAAAATCAAGTGTCAACACAAAGGAAGGTGAGTTCACATATTCAAATTTAATCAATTTGATCCTAAGGAAAAGCTTTCTAATTATGTGTTTAATATAAAATATCCATATAATTTAAGAAAGTCCATTTATTTCCTCAATAAAATCCTTGGGTCATCCGTCGTAAATTGAAAACTCGACAATAGGGCACTTTCCCAAGTTTTGTATATTAAATTTATAGCGTCAACGTTCAGACTCGCATGTTAGCTAGACAATACGAACTATATATTTTACCATGTAGGGATAATCAAGGCTAGACTATAAACAGAACATCAATTCGTCGTTTAACTTGACACGGGGCGACCAGTCACGATGGGGTTGTCAACCCGATAGATCTACGAACAATTCATCGCGTGCAATACTTAAATGATTAAACGACATCATTGGCGCATGGTCCATATCGAGACCATCTATGATGCCTGCCTCACGTACAATATATATATATATCCTACTAATATGACAAATTTAATATAATTGGTTGTACGGAATTTACTGAAATCACTGGGACTAAGCAAACCCGTCCCAACAACTCGGTCGGTTTTTCCTTTGAAATACCGTACCATCCCAGTTTCTCCTCGAAATATATATTTATCAAAGACGTTATATCTCGAAAACGTATAACTTATCAAAACTCCATATATTTTCAATGAAAATATATGATTTATATTAAAATGTATGTTTTAATTCAAAAACAATATTAAACCCTTTTAGGTGTGTTCTTTTCCCCAAAACATATACAAAACAGTAAAAAGAGTGGGTTTAGTGACACTCACCTTTGGGTGCGTATTTTTAAATAGCGCAATCCCACAATTTGATTTCTACACGTCCTATTATATGTAGGAACGATTTTTAAATCAATATATCACAAAAATCCTAAGTTTCTCCGTTTCTTGGAATTGTCACATAACTTTGGGAGTTTCTCGAAAAGTTACCGTTTTTGATTATGTTGGTATGTTAATATATATATATATATATATATATATATATATATATATATATATATATATATATATATAGGGAGGGGCTCATGCGAGAACCACCCTTATTGTGAGAACCTTGAGAACCAATGTGAACACAACCTAAAATAGCTAAAAAAACCTAACCCCCACCCCCCCACCCCCAAAAAACCTAAACCCCCCCACCCCCCCCCCCCCCAAAAAAAAAAACCTACCCCCCCCCCCAAGCTAAATGCTAAAAAAAACCTAACCCACCCCCCCTCCCCCAAAAAAAAAGCTAAACCCCCCCCCCCCAAGCTAAAATGCTAAAAACTAAACCCCCAAAAAACCTAAAAAAATCTAAAAAAAATCTAAATTTTTTTTTTTGAATTTTTTATGTTAAAATCGCTACTTTTCGAAGCAAAAAAAAAAATAAAAAAAAAATTTTTTTTTTGGCTTCGAAAAGTAGCGATTTTTTTATAAAAAATATTAAAAAATTCAAAAAAAAAATTTTTGTGTGATTTTTAGCTATTTTTAGGCATTTTTGGTGTGTTCACATTGGTTCTCGCGGTTCTCACAATAAGAGGTGGTTCTCGCATGATCTTCTCCCTATATATATATATATATATATATATATATATGAGTCCATATATATATTTTTAAGAATTTGTGACTTGAACGATTTTATTGGTGACCGTTATCATGTAAATCCATTAACACTCCCGTTTATACGTAATATATCTACGATTTGCGCGTCGTAATATATATACATAAACGTTCACATAAATCATCATCGAAACACACGTAATCTCGTTAACTTATTCAATTTGTCATTTTTAAGGCAAGCATACATAAAATAACTTATATGTATCAAATTTCATGCTCGACAAACAAGTTACACGTTTAACGCGATTTTACCGTTTCTAACACATAAAACACACAAGTGTACACGCATAGTCTAAATTTCCCACTATCATGTTAACACTTAACATATTATCACATTCACATGTTTAAATAACATAACACATTTTAACACATAAGGTTCACCCAAAATAACCCATACTAGTGTTTATTGAAAAACGCGTATTTTAGCGATTCGGTAACGTTTTTGAGCGCCGGAAGTCACGTATGACCAACCAAACACCAAGTAAAATTAAAATTAGTTAAAATACTTATTTTTAAACCAAAATTATCAGTTACTGATCTAAATCAGTTTCATATAAATTGTTCGAAAACCCGATTTTTGACCGTTTTAACGCATAGTTTTGCGTTAAATGTTACTATAATCATCTCAACTCAGAATGACTTGATATTTTAACACAATACATGTTATTTACTGATTAAAATAGTGGTTATAATCAGATTAGTGCAGTTTTTGTGTAGACCATATAAATCATGCGATTTCACGTATTTTACAACCCCTAATGCACCAAGTACAACATGCAAGGATAGTAAACATTATCACAAGTTTATATATCATTTAAACACTTCAAAATAATCTTATTTTAGTGTTTATATCCTGATCAAAATTTATTTTTATCAAATCTTATTCAAATCATCATTTCATGATCATATTCCAACATGCATGTTCTAGTAAATGCATCTAATGCATACATAACATGTTTTAATCATCTTGCATGAAATTGAATGCATCTAGACCTTCATTTAACTCATGTTTCAAATATTCAAACATTTCATACTTCACATCATCATTATCAAATCATTTATTCATAAATGCAAGACATATGCATATATTCTTACACATCAACAATTATCAATATAAAAAATGTTCATGCATGCATATAGACACACATAAATCATATAATCAAAATCAATTAACATCAAAACTCAATCTCTAATCCATACACCTTCTCATTTTCGGCCATGTTAATACACACACAACTTCCATTTTAAATTTTATATAAAACCCATTTGTTTTAGATTTCAAGTTTGTGATTAAATTCAAGAACATGAGAAACTTCCATCATCATCGAGAATCAAAAACAAGGTTTTTAAAATAAATTTTATACCTTCATGTTCTTGAATGATTTTTAGTAATATTTGATGATTTGGGGCTTGATTGTTGTTTGAAACACCTTGAAATCACTTCTAAACCACCATATGGACTTGTAAACACCTTGTAATGAGTTTGAATCCTTTAAAACAAGGTTGGAAAGTTGAAAAAAATGGCTGAATATAGGGGTGTTTGGCTAGCTTATGTTTGAGAGAGAAAGAGAGTAAATTTTGAAATGTTTACTTGGATTATGTGAGATTTTGCAAGATATGTGAAGATTCTAAAGGGAGCATAATCATCACCCACAAATCCTTCATCCAATAGGTGAAAGAGAGAGGAGAGAGAGAGAGATACATGGTTGCCATCTATCACAATACACACATACTCACACGCATATATACATATATATATGATTTGTTGGCCAAAAACTGGTATTTTACTGGATACCGGGTATTTTATCTAGCGTTTTAATCTCGTTTTAGTGCGTTTTAAATTATTTTTATTATTCTATAAAAATAATCTCACTAAAATTTGACTGAAATATTTACCAGTTGCCTTGACCGGCTGCTTTGGCAGTATTTTGTCAGATACGCGCGGTATCGCACGGTACGCGCTCAAACTCGAAAAATAGAGTTTCTTAGCATTTTAATTTATTTTTCCTCACGATTATGATTAAAATTACTATTCTAATCATAACAGACTACCTTTTTAGGATTTTAACACTGATCGGGTGGTCACCGACATTCGTTTCGCATTTTAATCGTTACGTAATAAGCGTTAATTTTATCGTTGCCAACATAATTTTTACCAATGTTTGGGTTCACCAACACATTAAATATCACATATAATTATCAAATTCAGTCAAATACAACCTTTTTATTTATTCATGACACGTGTTACATTTGTACGGTTCGGCCTGAAAAGCCAGGTGTCACAGTCTCCCCCTGTTTAGGAAATTTCATCCCCGAAATTTTACTCTACATGTCTTATTTTCGCACTTGGTGGAAATAGTAAGAACAGTCTTATTGAATATGGTCTTGTAGTTTCTGCGAGGAACTTTGATTCTTACGAAGAATCCTTGTTCAACATTATATAATCTCATTTCCTAATTTCTCGTCTCAACGCTCTCTACCTTCTCCAAGGTTCAACATTTACGAGTACTTAATCAGAAAGGGTAAAGTCACTATTCCACCATTTCAGGTTCGACGTATGTGCATTCTGTGACAACCCTCATAATTACAGGTATCCGTACAATTAATTAATAATAATTAAGTGCTTAATGACTGTGCTGAAGTTACTTAATTGCTTTCTGATTACTGCGTCATACTTACATGTGCATCACATATTACAAAAATGTCACATCATTATCACAGACAAACTTTATTGACATACTTGATGCACAAAGCACAGTTAGCACAATTAACGGATAGAATGGGAATATGTTGACGGGGTTCAGCAAATAGACAGACAGTGTTTTGAGACCTAGTATGGGCCAGGGACAAGGTACTACACTAGTATGGTGTGTAGGGAAGTGAGGACCTTAAAACTGTGTCACTAGGTGATAGTTTGAGTGCCGGAAAGTGCCTAAAACTCACTTTAAGTGCAGAATTCTGCATTTTTCAGCAAAATTCAGCTTTTTAACATACTAGTATTATGCAGAAAATTGACTAAATGGTCCTGAATGCTTTCCTAAGTGTTGGGAATTAAAAGTGCTACATAAAGTTACATAAAAGACACTATACGGTACAACTTAGCACTTTAACGAACCGGTATCTAACCGAACAACCGAACATTACCCGAAACACCAAAATTTTGCCAGATACATTGTTTTATTATTTTTGAGCTAGTTATGGTCCCCAAATACTTCAACACACTATATACCATATCATAAAAAATAATACACTAGATATTACACTCAACACCCTAACCATTTACCTACTTACCCACAAAAATTACAATTACCCCCCCCCCCTCATGCCATTTATGGTCCAAAGAGAAGGACCCCACCAAGATTTTATTTCAATATTTTATTAGATTGTTGCTTGTTCACTTGGACATGATATTGAGGGAAAGAGATTATAAGTATGGAGCATAGATTACAAAGATCATTCCATATCATTTCATATCTTACAAACTTCACTCCACATCCCTCAAACTCTCTCTCCCCCTCTCGGCTCACCTTAGAACCGCCACCACCACCACCTTGCCACCACCATCATTCCATTTTTAAGCTTAATTCAAGTGTAAGAAGGTGATCCATGGAGCTTGAAGCTTGAAGAACTTGAAGAACCTTCATCCTTAGCTTTCATCCACCATATTTCATCATCTTTTTCTAGTGATCTTCCCTAGCCTTTGAGCTAGTTGTAAGCCTCTTCCTACTAATTTTTACTTCTTATTTTGATTGTTAAAAAGATGTACATTGTTATGAAGAACAAGAACTCTAAAAGACTTAAACTAGAATCATGAATATGAAACTTAAAAATAATGAAATCTTGTTAAAATAATGTTGTTAAATACATTCATGGCACTTGATCGTTGATTTCTTGATAATATGATGTTGATCATCATATGGAACTTGTTAAAGTATGATTAAAAACATGGTTTAACAAGTTAGAAGGTGATTATGGGTTTACATGAAATAATCATCTTCTAGATTGAACATGAACTTGAAAATAAAATTATTTCTTGAAAAATAGTAAATAAAGTGAGCTAGTAATTTTGTAAATCTAAGATTTATGAATAAAAATTTCCAAGAAAGTCAAGTTCAAAATATGATTTTAGTAAGAACTCGATTCTTACATAAATATACATTATTTTTGGTGATGAAATAAGTGTAAGAACACTTTATTTACAAGAAAAGTTCTAAAGTATAATTTTTGTAGAATATGTCTACAAGTTGTAAACGTCTATAATTTTTAAGAAGGAAGTTTATTAGGAAGCAAACACACTTTAAGGGATAACTAAGTCTACTAAACGTGTTACCAAGTTACTACGAGTTTTGTGAAAAGTTCATGTTCATGTTGTTATATATATGGTATAATTTTTGCACTTGGGAATTGTAGTTTGATTATTGATTGATTGGGATGATTTTTGAAAAAGAAAATGATATGCTTTAGTAGCATGGACACCTCCGTTTTTAGGGGAAACTATGACGAAATTTCCTAAAAATATAAACACTTAGAAAATATTTTCTAGACAAGTGTTTACTAGCGTATCTTAAACTACGTTTTTCAAACATAAACCTCGCCATAATTTTTGTAACAAAAATACAAAGTATCGGAGGTTGTGTTTATAAATAAAAAGGGGTAAGCATATATATTTAGAATATATATACATATCAAGACACTTGTGTGATTATTTGCATACTCGGTGAAATGGTTATATTATATAACTAAACAAAATACCGTGAAATTTATTATCCAAAAACAATACCGTCACTTATAAATTTTTGGGTATATATTATTTTTGGATAAGGAGAAATATATGATTTTTTGGGAAAAAAAATATATTTTTGGGACTATACATTATTTTGGACAAAATGAGTTTACAAGTATATTTTCTTAAGTGAGACTTAGAAATATATTATTTCGGAAATTACAAATACAACGATACAAATACATGTATAAGACACCCCATCCTTGGGAAGGAAATACGAAAGTTAAATACTTGAGAAGTATTATTACAGAAATATTGATTAAACAATTATTCCAAAACTAAATATAATTTAAGTTGAAATATTAAATATTTTGACAAATAATTATAACTCGGAATAATATAAACGTAACTCAAAACATTAATACTAAGCAAAGGCACGGCCCGTTCGTCTAATAGACATTAGTACACTGTAGGTAGTCGTGTTTGCTGACAGAGTTTGGGTTGCGAGCTGAGGACGAAATACAGTGAGTTCGTGTCCCCCTTTTCTTTTACTGTTTTCAGTTTTATACATCGGGGGTGGAATAGATGTTACAATTATTACAGACACTTTCATACATGGTATGGTTAGCCTAAGGAGGGTTTACTACTAGATCATGTGAAGGGTGGGCACAACACTTAAGGCCATTAATCCTCGTTGTAGGACCAAGGGACATGAGCGAAAGATCTATTTGGGTGTAGCGAGCCCACACCCATGAGGCCGGGGCGGCCCATAGTGGTGACTATGTCTTCATCCCGGAGATAAATTTGCTAGGTTTGAGTCTTCCTGCGCCATTTCACACATACCATTGGCTTTGCAACTCATTGGTGATCTCTTTTTCCTTATTGCTACATACCAGGGACATTTATACATACAAGACATATTTTAAAGGTTTGTACATACTCACATACACATGAACTCGCTCAACTTTTTGTTGATATTTTTAAACTACATGTATTTCAGGAAATTAGTGGATCTGGAAGGGTATGCATGTGTCGTCAAGCTGCGTCTGAATAAAAAGATGTTATCCATGGTTGTCGAGTTTAGAGGGTGTGTCCTAATCCTGGACGGGATACATTATTCTAAACTCTGGTTTTATTTAAGTACTTTTGTCGAGTCTTTGTGAACTCGTTTAAACACGTCATGAGTTGTAACTTAATTTGGTATTGATGTTTTCAAACAATGGTATTGTGGTGGTTTCTAAACTTTATTAATGGATAAACATCTTGTAGGACCGGTTTTGACACCGTTCGATTGCGTAACGGACGTTCGACGTGCGGAATCCGTGAACGTACGTGACCGAACACACAATAACGTACTAGAAACGTGATTTACTAGAAGAATAAACGTGTATGGTACAAGAATCACGTGTAGAGAGCTTTCTCTCTCTAGACTTTCTCTCTCTAGAATTACAAATGAACAAGTCTTCCCCTAGATTCTCCAAAAGCCCCTAAATCTCTAAAGTTCTCAAGTCTTTTTAAAATCATGACATAACCTCCTATTTATATGGTCAAGGGCAACTTTAATGAAACTTCATTAATTACAAGATTGCCACCTTGCCTTTTTCTCTAAATATTAGACTTTAACGACTCGGTTTGTTCATTTCCTCACTACGGCTCGGATTGACGAAGGCGATAGACATAAAATGCATCAACAATCTCCCCCTTGGATATTGCCGCAGTCAATCCTTAGTCAAACTCGTAGTGACTTGTCTTTCTCTCTCTCTTGATTCTTCTTTAACTTCTTCAGCAAACATAGACTCCCTCTTGCTCGAACAGAAACCCGGTGGATCTGTTTTCAGCTTTCAGTAGTCTCTTCAGGCTCCCCCATTCGTCAAGCTTCCGTGCTTTTGGGATCGACACCTGGCTTTTCATATTTTCTGGCTCCCCCTTTCGTTAAGCTTTCGTGCTTTTGGGATCGACGCCTTGCTTTTCGTAGCCAAAGAATCAAAACCTACACATCTCAACCTTTCATAAAATAAAAAAATTTGACTCTAAAAGAATTCATTCAACATTTTCAAACATATAACACACAATATTGTGATTCAAATTAATGAATCATCTAAACATTTGAGGATTATCTTCCAACTTCTCATCATCTTAACCAAACCAATTGTTCATCTTGTTTAGCCTTTGAGATTTTGAATATCAGCTTTTCAACATCAGTTGTCGAAAATCTTTTTGAATTTTTCAAAAATTAGGCTAAAACACACTAAAATCTTTTTGAATTTTTGTAATAAAGGAAATGTAATGCAGAAAAGAAATATGTACAAACATATTTTTGTGAGTTTGCGAAAGAGGATCATATCAGTTTTTGAGACACATCACAAGCACCGTTAAGCTTTTAAACGTTTTAAGTTCTAAACGATTCACATTGATTGACGATATAATTGTCCTCTTAAGCTCAATCTAAAAACTTTCGAAATGCTTACCGATACGTTAAGGTATATTAATTTTGCACTAAATTCTTATGGACCCCACGATCTCAGCATATCCCCTCATCATGCAATACACTGACTCAAATAATGCCTTTAAACTTTATCAACTGTGATTTGTGTGAAAACAACGTAGAATGTTTAAACATTAACAATCAGGTCGATACTTCCGTATACGCAGAGAAAGTCCAATGTTTAAACAAAATAAGAAATTAAAACAAGTTGAAGTTGTTTAGGCTTTAACCACCAGGTCGATACTCCCGTATACGCAGAGGAGGTCCAAAGCTTAAACGAAACACCAAAGAAAATAAAGCAGAACGTTTAGGCAACAACATCCAGGTCGATACTCACGTATACGCAGAGGATGTCCGATGCTTAAACAAAATAAAGAAATAAAACAAGTTTAAATCTTTGCAAAATAAAATGCACAATCACAGTGAATTTTCAGCAAAGTAGTGAAAGTTCACAAACTTAACCAGTTTTATGCTTTTTGGCATTCAGCGATTACTGAGTAGGTACACAATCACGAAGGACAAAACTAAGTACTATGCTTTCAACCATGTTTCCCACTAGAACTAGGCTTTTTGATTTAAGTTTGTATCGTTATCGCAAATCTACTAGTCTAGCTGAGCCTATCGTCACATCTTTTGTGAGACCGTTTATCACATTATATCTTTCCATTTTGTTGGTGCACTACATCTGTCGACTTCGTCTTGTATCGAGTCTTAGTTTTAGATTGTTAGATCAGGGCATGTTTTACGAGAAAATAGGATGGCATATAGGTTTAAACTGACAGGTCCGCTTATATGGACATAGGAGGTCCGCTTATGTGTCAGGTCCGCTTATATGGACATAGGAGGTCCGCTTATGTGTCAGGTCCGCTTATATGTCACTAGGAGGTCCGCTTATGTGTCAGGTCCGCTTATACGGACATGTCCGTATATGCGAACCTACCAACACTATAAATACCCATAAGCGGATCTCATTTGTAACTTTGTCAAATTCCATACCGAGGTGCTGCCGGTGTGAAGATCGAGCTGTAAGCATTGTCAAATCAATAACATCAATAGATTAAGTGAATTGCAAGCTGTCTCTACCTTCGTTTCTTGTTATTCCGCACCTGAAACGTAGTTGAACGCCTCTGAACGACTCAATCGGGTCGAAACACGATCCTACAAGTGGTATCAGAGCTTGGGAGGAGGTTTTCTACAGAGAATAGCTGGAATTCATCATCATTTCTTACTTCTACACCTTCTTTCTTCATCAGAACGAGATTTAACGGTCGGAATCCGCTCAAAATTTCACAGGTTGTAGGTAATTGATCATAGTTAAACCCTTGAAAATTTGACATTGAAATTCAAAGAAAAAATGGGTCAAATTAGTCTCCGAATATGGTCCGCTTTTTCGAACATGTAGTAGGTCCGCTCTTGTGTACATCAGGAGGTCCGCTTCAGTGTCATTTAATTTGATAGGTCCGCTCCAAAGTGCATCAGGTCCGCTCCAAATTGCATGTAGGTCCGCATCAAAGAACAATCTGGTCCGCTTCAAAGAACAATCTGGTCCGCTTATTTGACAAATCATCAAGTCCGCTTATAAGAACATTCAGATCCGCTTCATAGATCCGCTTATTTGGTCATCATTAGATCCGCTTCATAGATCCGCTTTTCTGATCAATCAAGTCTGCTTCATAGATCCGCTTTTAGTGACAATATCAGTAGTTCCGCTTATTTGGTCATCATTAGATCCGCTTCATAGATCCGCTTTTCTGATCAATCAAGTCCGCTTCATAGATCCGCTTTTAGTGACAATATCAGTAGTTCCGCTTATTCGGTCATCATTAGATCTGCTTTTCTGAACATCTTGGTTCAGCTTATTAGTCAGTTCATTGGTTTCGCTCTTTTGGTCCAATCATACTCGGTTAAATCTTCGACACATTGTCAGTACATCGGGAATATGAGATAATGTGATTTAAATCGGTTGCATGTGATTGCTGATATCAAAGTATTCTTTTAAGATTGTTGTCGGCACATGTTATTATAAATTGGTTTGCATGCAAAAGATAAAAGTGTCGATTTAGTGGATTTGAGGTCCAATGGGATTTAAATAGTGATTAACATTGTTGGCAAAGGTTGTAAAGTCAATTGTTGTCAGATGTCGGCCACACTAGTTGAATTAAATGGGATTTAGTGGATTTGAGGTCCAATAAAAGTGGGTTGAATTAAACTAAAGTGACTGTGAGTTGGTTAAATGATGTGGTCGGCCCAATCATAGTTGTTTTTTAAAAGGCCCAATCACAATCACTGGGATTTAACGTGAATCAAAATTGGTGATTAATTGGTTTGTCTAAATTGAAAGGTCCAATCAAAGAGTGTTGTCAGTTTTGGTCATGTGATTATTTCGGCTCATATGACTTTGTTTTTTTTTAAAGGTCAAATAAATCGGTGTGTCAAAGGTTTAAGGTTCACGGTTTGATTATTCAAAGGTCCAGTTTATTTGAACCTTGTCAAGTCATTGGAAAAGGTCGTTTGAGTTTGATCCGGGTCATATCAATTCGCACAGTGTGTCAATCCTTAGTCCGCACGGAATATTCATCAGTTCGAGTGATTCAGTTCGCACAGAGTATCAGTTTGATTCAGTTGCTTTGATAAGTTTTTAAAAAAAAAAAACTGATTGTGTTTTGTTTGTTTGTGTACATCAGGTGATACAGGTGTGAAACATGGATACCGAATTTTACAACGCATTTGCAACACCGTCTGGTCCATCTACTATTGCTCAGAACATGAATTTGGAAAACGAGACGGGAACTACCCAAAAGCCCCCGAAATTGATGAGTATCGAAGAATACTATGGGTGGAAAGATAGATTCGAGAACTGGGTTCAAGCTAATCATCTTAGGTCATGGGAATGTATTTTGAAGAAATATGTTTTGCCACAGACTGATTTGAAAGTTAATAAAAAAATACATGAATTTAGTAATGAAGAACGTGATATGTATAGATCTGAAAAGATGATGATTAGTCTACTTCAGCAAGCTATCAAAGAAGACATTTTCATACTGCTTCAGCATGACAAAACTTCAAAGTCAATCTGGGATGCACTTAAAGTCAAATTTGAGGGTAGTGAGAAAATGATTAAAAGCAAGAAGGCACTGTTAAAGAAAGAGTTTGATCTGTTCAGCAGTCTACCAGGTGAAGACACAAAGAAGCTGATTGAAAGATACTGTCACCTTGTGCGATCTATGTCAATGCTTAGTATAGAAAAGGAGTCTGAAGAGTGGGTAGACAAATTAGCTGATGCGTTACCACAAAAAGAGTGGGGAACTTATTTGATGATTCTGAAAAACACAGGAGTTTATGATGGGTTATCAATTGGTGAGTTTATCGAAAAGATTGAGGGTCAGGATCTGGAACAACAGAAGATCGCGAGGATGAACAGTTCAAGTGGTCAACAAGATGTAAAAATGTATTATAAAGGGAGTGTTCCGGTTCCAGAAGCTGAGAGAAGTCCGAAAATCCAGACTGCTTTTAGTGCTGGAAATTCAACGGAAAATGTTGATCAAAGTTCAAACAAAAGCAGCAGTGGTTTCTCATTATATCCGAGTGTCAATCCAAAGAGTTCATCAGAAAACTTTCAGTCTCAGAGCACAAAGACAGGAAATGGATATGTGATTCAGTGTAACATAGCTCTAAATCTTCCAGAAGGTCAAAGTTTTTCAGAAGACACTGCTAAAGACCACATGGCTCTACTTGGTTCTGTCTTGTTATCTTATGAAGGTCTAGTTGCAGGTCGGATCGGAAATCCTATGCTCACAAAGGAAGATTACGATCAGATAGACGCCGAAGAGATGGAACTGATGGATATCAAATGGTGTCTTGCTAGTGTTCTTAGACGTGTTGAAAAGTTTAAGACGATTACCGGGAGAAATGACTTTCTTGATGCTTGTGTATCTACTTTAGGTTTTGATAAATCTAAAGTTACTTGTTTTCGTTGCAGGGAGAAAGGCCATTTCAAGCGGGAGTGCAAGAACAGGGAAGCTAGTGGAGCTCAGAATCCGTTCGGAAAAGACGATTACTACCGGAAAGCCATTTATCAGCAAGTTGGTCAGTCACAAGACTCACAAACGGCTCATGGTAGAAAGATTGAGGATTCAAAGAGAGGATGTTTGGTAGATTTCAACTGGAACAATTATATCTCTCCTGATAGCAAAGCATGCATAGTCGATCAAGATGATGAGAGACTACCTGAAGGTTTCAGCTGGGATATGTTTGTTGATGAAAAGGGTGATTTCAAAGCTTTCATTGCAAAGATTGTTAGAGAACCAGACATGTTCACCACATGGATGAAATCTATTGGTGAGACAGTGAAAAGTGTGAAGGAACAGTCTGTTACATCTGAAGAAAGCTCAGAAAGTGCTGATGAAGATTCACTAAGTGCAGATGAGAGTGTGCAAAATGATGTTACTTCGGAAAAAGAAGTTGTATTTGATCAAACACCGTCTGATTCTGGTGTATCAGATGCTGATTCTGAAAAATCTGTACAGTTTGATCAGTCACCAGTTGATAGTAGCAGTGATGATGAGGAAGAGAAATATATCAATATTGCTAAATCTCATCTTTCTCCTGAAATTTTTCATTTCTATTTTGCAGATCGCATGGAAAAACGAGCTGCTAAAGAACAACAAATAAAGAAATCTGAAGATGTTGTTAAGAACGAGAATGTTGAAGTTGTTGTTGAGGAGATGGTTGAAACTGAGCAAGTGAAGGAAGAAGAGAAGGTGGTTGAAGAAGAAAAGGTGGTTGAAGTGGTGAAGACAATCGAGATTGAGAAGATTGTTGAAGTGGTAAAGTCTTGCGAAAAGTGTTTGGAAGCTTGCAAGGAATGTACTGCAAAAGATGACATAATTGCTGAGTATGAGAAGAAGAAGGAGCAGTTACTGTTCAATCTTAACTATGTGAAAGAATCTTATGATGTCTTGAACAAAACAGTAACTGGTCTCCAAAAGACAAATTCAGAACGAGAACAAGCACTTACGATGATGAATGCTGTAATGATGACAAAGCAAAAAGCTATCAACTTTTACATCGAAGAGAGTGCTAAGTGGAAGCAAGAGTTGGAAACAGAGAAGATTGAGAATGAGAGAATTAGACGTTTATTACAAAGTTATTCTAGTTCTGATTATCTCATTGATCGTATTTACCCAACTGTTGCAGGTATGGAAGTTTTTCAAGATGAGAAGCCAAAGAAGAAAGATAGTGGTAAGAAACCGACTGTTAGATATAACAAGTGTCCGCCTCCAATTTGGGAAGGGTACTCTCCTAGAAAACCAAACGAGGAGCAACTTGAAAAAGCAGTCAATATAAAGCTAAAAACTGACACAACTGATGAATTACCAGATAACATTGATGTCACGTTTACCTCGTCCGATACAGATCATGAGTCTGAGTTAATCAAAAAGGTGGTCGATCAGGTGTTGGATACTGAGGAGGAGTCTGAGTCAAAGTCTGAGTCTGGAGGGTCAAATTCGTCAGTCAACAGTCCAAAGTCGTCGGTTAAATGGTCTTATAGTAAAGAATTTTTGTTATCGAAAGCAAATTTAGATGATGAAACATTTGAAGTTGCATACACTTTAAATGATTCGGACAAATTATACTCTGACAAAGAGTTTCCAATAAGAAGTGTTCGTTTTGACATGATCAAAAAGGTTTTCAAAATGACAGAAATTAATATTTCTGAAATAAAAGATTTAAATCTTACTGAAAAACCTAAAAAGTACACTTCAAGAGTTCAACAACGTCAAAACAAGAAAAAGGGTTACAATTTTGGTTCTGGTTTTCAAAAGAAATCAAACCAAAATCGTAGCTACAAAAAGAAAGGTCTTGGTTTTGTTCTACCAGAAAATCATAAAAATTTGAAAAATTCTAAAACAAAAACAGAATTTGTGTCAGGTGGAAGTGCCGAAGAGGAACAGAAGAAACCATTCTGGAGACAGTCAAATCAAGAGTTTCTTGCTGAAAAGAAGAAGAATGGAACTGAATTGTTTTATCAAAGAGAGACTCGTACCTGTTACAAGTGCAATGAAATTGGTCACATTGCATGGAACTGTCAGAAAAATGCCAAAACAAAACAGGGAGTTTCTCAGAAATTGAAAGAAAAGGTTGTTGATGTTGAACCACCAACCGACAGACTTAAAATTTTTGAAAATTCAACTTATGAGGTTGGTGAGTGTTCTAAAAAAAATTTTTATAAAAAGAAAGAGAATGACAACCAAGTGTGGGTTGTTAAGAAAGTTGATGTGAATGTCGGCGATGAATTTGGTTCCACAAAGCCAGAAGAGCCACAGGTTGAGATGAAAATTTCAGTGAATGATGATGAGTTTCCATCACTGAAATTTGAAGAAGTTAAACAAAAAGTTGGCAAAGTTGAGATCTCAGATCAGTTTTATTCTGAGAAAACTGAATTTGATGTTGAGAAAACATTCAATAGAAGTGTTAAGAAAATTTTTGGGAAAATGTTGAATGGGAAAGTTAAGGGGGTTAAAGATTTTTATGCAACTAAAAAGGCAACTTACAACCCTACTGAGCAAGAATTGAAAGCCATCAAGTCTGAGAAGACTTGGATGGAAGTTTGTTTCCCTTGAAGTCTTAGGACTTTGCCGGAGATCCCAAGTTTATATCGTGGATCAGGAATCGGCATCTTTCTATTGTTTTAAAAAGTTTTGTTTTGAAAAGATTTGATAAATGTTTGAATTGTATAGGAGAAAGGACTACGCCGGAGCTTCCAGGTTGGTAAGTGTGAAGCAGGAATCGGCATTTTGATTGGTAAAATGATTTGTGTAGAGGTTTATTCCTACATAGGTTTGTATGTTGTGAATATTTTTACAAGAGGTACAGAGGCTGCATACTTGCAAGTGGTAAATCAGGGACATTAAGTTGTACTTGATCTACTACAAGTGGTTAAAAGTAGACAATGTGATGAGCCATACCCCTAACCTACAAATGGTTTAAAACCAACAAAATTTATTTTCCGGAAAAATCATTCTGATTAAAACAAACTTAAGTGTTTTGAAATCATTATGCGAAAATAGTTTTGTGTAAGGGGGAGTTCTGATTGTTTATGCCAAGTGGGTGGCGATTTGAAGCGATTCGATATCGGTTGTCAAGTTTTTTGTACAGTTTATTTTCATTTTTTCTTTAATGTGTTTGCATTTTAGGGGGAGTAGAAATCTCTGAAAATCCAAAAACATTAGAAAATTTGAAAAACGCAAAAACATGATAAAATCAAAAATGAGTTTTAGTGTCAAAGAAGAGGAAATGATAGTACATCAGTAGACAGTCACAGTATGCTAAAGAAATGTAATGATTAAATAGCGTTAAACGGTCTCACTGATGATATGCCGATAGGTTTTTACACATTTAGTAAACTTTTTCGGGATATAAACATAAATTTAAACTTGCTTATTTTGTGGGGAACACTACTTGGATATATAGGTAACCCCTGAAATCTCGTTTGAAAGGTCCCTCTTTCTGAGATACTAGGTCTTTATGCTCAGTGATATCTGGGGTATTATCCCGGGACTTCTGATTTTGCGGAAGCAATGGCCTAGTCCCCGGAGAATACTTTCCGCATGCTTGAAATATAGCGCAGCCCTCAGCAAATTGATGAAACAATAAAATTGATAGTCATTGCTGTTGTAATGCAAAAGATCCTCTAAAGGGGACACACCGAAAGTCGAAGCCGTCATCTCTCTACGTATCGAAAGATCGACCTGAGCTCTCACGGCCCTCGTACTATAATTTATTCCCCTGACAGATATCATCTGTGGTATACTCACCTGTAAGACTGAATATTGGGATCTGGATACGGGAGTATATTCAAGAGGTGGGACACATGAATGAGTTTAAGTTCTTAAAACACCTAACTCATATCCTGAATCAGTTGAAATTTGTGTGAAAATTTAAGTGGATTAGTATATTGGCAATCTAAGTGAATTGTTTAATTCTTAATGTGTAACTAAGCTCAACGGTACTTGTGACTTGTCAAAATCTGATATGATCCTCTTACACAAAACTCACAAAAATATTGTCTGTAAATATTTCTTTACTGCATTTCTTTACATTCAAAAATTCAAAAAGATTTTCAGTGTGTTTTAGCATAAACTTTTGAAAAAGTCAAAAAGATTTTCGACAACTGATGTTGGAAAGCTGATTGTCAAAATTCTGAGTGCTAAACATGATGACATTGTTGTGAGGGGGAGTGTGTTTTAAAATGTCAAAATGTATTTTCTAAATCAACAAGTGGCTCATCATGAGTTTGTGATATGAGGGAGAGTGATTGTTGATGCATATGTTTATGAGAGGGAGTCATCTGATTATATCAGAATGTTCGTGCATTTAAATTGTTAAATTTAGAAATTCATTTCTGGGTTAAGAATGTGCAGGTCTAGCCAAGTTTCGATTTTGGAAATTGAAGACTGTATAGAGTGCCAGGTTTAAGATTCTGAAGACAAAGAAAGCCAGACATTGATCCTGAAGCAGATATTGCTGAAGAACAAAGGAATGCCAGCAAATCGTTAGGGGGAGTCTGAAGATTTTCAAGTTAAAGAGAGTCTGTTGAAGAAGATAGAGAGAAAAAGCCCAGAGACTGATCAAGACTGAAGATGTGAAGATACAACATTGTCGTGACTCGATAGTCGACTCGTCAACATCTGAGGGGGAGTCTGTTGGTGCACTACATCTGTCGACTTCGTCTTGTATCGAGTCTTAGTTTTAGATTGTTAGATCAGGGCATGTTTTACGAGAAAATAGGATGGCATATAGGTTTAAACTGACAGGTCCGCTTATATGGACATAGGAGGTCCGCTTATGTGTCAGGTCCGCTTATACCGAGGTGCTGCCGGTGTGAAGATCGAGCTGTAAGCATTGTCAAATCAATAACATCAATAGATTAAGTGAATTGCAAGCTGTCTCTACCTTCGTTTCTTGTTATTCCGCACCTGAAACGTAGTTGAACGCCTCTGAACGACTCAATCGGGTCGAAACACGATCCTACACATTTCTTTAGCATGCTGTGATAGTCCACTGATTTTCTATCATTTCCTCTTGTTTCAGCAAAAACTCATTTTTAAATTTTTCAATGTTTTTGACATTTTCAAATTTTCAAATGTTTTTGGATTTTCTAAAAATTCTTACTCCCCCTAAAATGCAAAACACATTTTAGGAAATTTGAAAACAAACTGTACAAGCAACTTGACAACTGATATCGAATCGCTTCAATTCGCCATCCACTTGGCATAAACAATCAGAACTCCCCCTGACAACAATCTATTTTCCCATTATGATTTCAAAACACTTAAGTTTGTTTTAATCAAAATGGTTTTTCTGGAAAAATTAGTTTGTTTACCAACCACTTGTAGGTTCGGGGTCATCACATCATCTTGTTCCTTTCAACCACTTGTAAAGATTTAACATTTCCGATTTAAACAACACAATCACATGTAGAAAATCAAGTACAACTTAATGTCCCTGATTTACCACTTGTAAGTCGAAAAATCACCAGAGTGAAATTTCTCAAGAAAGATGCCGATTCATGTTCCACGCTTACCAACCTGGGAACTCCGGCAAGTCAGGTTTTTTATTTAAAGAGATTCACCCAAGCCTGACGGTCCTTGGGTGATTTCGAATTCTTGTTTAACAATGTTGGAAAATTTGCATCATCCATTGTTAAACCTGAATTCTCCTTTTTTACCTCAACACATGGCTCTTCTGGCTTTACCTCACCAGATTCATCGCCTGAACATGACTTCTTTGACTTTGACGAATCAAGATCATTGTCAACAACTGGCTCCTTTGTTTCCGGGGAAACAAATTCATCACCAGGAAGTGAAAACTTCACTTTCTTTGTTTTGTTAATCCTTTGATTAACAACTTTGTCTTTCTTCAAAATTCCTTTCTCTTCTGTCCTCATATTTGTATCTGATAAATTCGTTTTGCTTGAATTGTCATTCTTTGGAGAGCAAGACGATTTATCAGAACTTTTATCTGATGTTCTTGTTGTATCCGAGGACAAAATCCTTTCAAGATACTCTCGAGCTTTCTTTCTTTTCTTTCTCAGTCGGTCTTTTTGCCCTTGTGAAAGTTTCACTTTCGGTTCTTTCACTTCTTGTTGTTTCTGTGCTCTGGGCTTTTCATCGACTTTAACTGGTTTTTTCTTCTCTATTTTCTGAGATTCAGCCCTCGATCTTTCCATTGATCTCATTGGGCAATCTCTTGCAATATGTCCTTTGATTTGACAGTTATAGCATCTTCTCGTCTCAAACCTCCAACTTTGGCAGTTAACAGCAATGTGTCCTCTAAAACCACAGTTGTAACACACTCTGTTATCGTACCAATCACCACTTTCACACCAAATACTCAAATCATAACACTGATTTGATTTGTAGTACTCATGACTTCTTCTATAAGCTTGATATGACGCTTGAGCACTGTGGTCAAACCTGCACCACTTATTACCAACTTTTTGTGAGTTTAAATTTTCAACTTTTTGTGGTTTTTTATAACGATTGGATGACTGAACTGATGAGCTTTTATTGTTGTTTTGAAAATTTTTTGGATTTTTAACTTTTTGTTTCTGTTCTACATCCTTCTTAACAGGTTTTTGCTTAGAACATTCACCTGTTTCAGTAGATTGCAAAACAGTATTTTTAAATTTTTCTTGTAAATCTAAAAATAATTTTTCTTTAGCTTGTTTTTCATTTTTATCAACAGCTCCTTCATTACAATCTTCAACTTTGACATTGTCAAAGTTTGTGACATTGTCACTTATTGGAACAGAATTGATCGGTTCTAGACACACATATGGTGCAGAAGTCACAAAACCGTTCAATTTATTTTCTAATTCAGCAATTTTATTCCGATTACTTTCAGCTTCTTTTTCAAGCTGAATGATTTTAGCAAGATGAGAATTTATTGCAATTTGTTTTTCAAGATTATCATTACCAAAAATATCTTTCTCATCTTCTAAAATCTTTATTTGACTTTTAAAGTCTTTTTCAATTTTTAATTTTTCATTTTCAAAACTTTTTTCTTTTTCTTTCAAAATTTTGTTTTCCAATGTCAAACTGTCCAAATCCTTTAACAGTTTGACATTGTCTGATTCAAATTTATCACATTTTGAACACTTCTTTGTCATCTTTCCAGCTTCAGCTTTCTTCTCAACTTTGATAGCTGAAATGTCTTTAACCTGCTCTTCTTCCTCTTGAACAATTTTCTTAGATTCGAATTTTTCATCAACAGACTTCATTTTTCCAATCTTTTGGAGTTCAAGCTCTTTAGCTTCAATCTCTTCAATGAACAAGCTTAAATTCACGTCTAAATATATCTTCCTCAAATCTAACAAATACGTTCCCCACATATCACCCGGTAAAACATTTGCCAACTTGTCAACCCAATGCTCATTAGTCTTGGTTATCTTCAATCTCTCCATCTCCAAAACTAAATGGCAATATCGTTCAATCAATTCTTTTGTAGACTCTCCCTTGATACTCGTAAAACTATCAAATTTCTTCTTTGCAATATCTGCTGGACTCTGAACACGATACGACTCACAATCCATGTTTCGTTATCTAAAAAAATTTTCAACAATAAATTTTCGAATCACAAACTGAAATTAATTCAATCCCAGTGTCAATCCACTGAATCAGATAGATATCCGATTTAGTGACAACAATCCGGTAACAATGAGTCGAGTGAAAATTTGTTCGTTTGTGTATCCGAAACTTGTCAAATCTCCTCAGATCACCTACAAACAAACAAACAATCAGTTTTAAAATGAACGGAATATGTAAACGTGTGTGTTTGTGAAATCAATCTAAGACTCGTTGTCAAAGATTCGCGAATTCGATTCAATGTTGTTCAAGTGAAATCACTAAACGAATAAACTTGATTGAATCGAAATGGATTCAATTGGTCTTTCACTGATTGAACCGTAAACTTTTAGACTTGATTTAATGGATTTAAAAACAAATCTAACCAATATGAATCACAATTTGATTTTTTTTTTAAAAAAAACATCCGACAACTCTATTTCATACCAAACATCATTGGGCCGCACAATCCACTAAAACGACACATCACAAACAATTACAGTTCATGAATCCTTGATCTAATATATTCAATTAATGCCGACCGACAACCTTTTATGAATTCTGAATACTCAATTCAATTTAAAATTTTACGTGAATTGTTACTGACAACAACAGTTATTATATTTGAACGTGATTGGGCCTTTATTATTTGTTGGGCTGACACCGATTGATATACAAATCTAATTGGACCCCTGATAACACTCGATACCCACTATCTCATGTCAAGAATTAATGTCTCATTGTTTTTTATTGGACCGATTTCCTTTGTTCACCTGCAAGATTTAATTTTGATTTTAAAATAGAATGAACCGAGACACTTATGTGAACAGAATTATCACGTGAACTGCTGAATTATCAATTAATAAATCTGATGACTTATCGTCAAACACTTTCAAACCGAATAACGCATATTCACTTAACACATCTGATAAAGTCGACTTAAATGATCAAACCGATGCAACCTGACACAATTCACATGTTCTCCTTTCCCAATAACTGACAACCTCGTAAAATGTTTTACACTTTTCAAAATTCACCGTTTCAAACGGTCATGTTATGTTTCAAACAATAAGGTGATTGTTCAAACTGTCAGGTGCTTGATTTCAAACGGTCAAGTGATTGATTTCAAACGGACATGCCAATTTTTCAAACAATCAGGTCTATTTTCAAACGGTCAGGTGCTTTCAAACTGTCATGTGCTTGATTTCAAACGATAGTTCAAACGGGACCCTATCTCAAACGATTGTTTCAAACGGAACCCTCTAATCTCAAACGGAACCCTTTAACTCAAACGTCAGTTTCAAACGGGAGGGTCACTTTCAAACGATAGTTCAAACGGGAGGGTCACTTTCAAACGGGAGGGTCACTTTCAAACGATGTCGGACCTAAAAACTCGAATATCTCCTAAACGGCTTGGAATTTCGATCTGAAACTTGGTAGGGTTTTAGATCAGATGTTTTCGCACCACATATCAAAAAATCAGACAAATTGGACCGTGAAAACAAGTTCAATTTGACTAAAAACCGTGAAAAATGTAAGAAATAGGTAGAAGATAAAGAAATAGATGAAATCGGATCTGAATCGGCTGAAATCTGGTACGAAAACGATGTGTTTGATCAAGCAATCGAGCTCCTAGCTCTGATACCACTTGTAGGACCGGTTTTGACACCGTTCAATTGCGTAACGGACGTTCGACGTGCGGAATCCGTGAACGTACGTGACCGAACACACAATAACGTACTAGAAACGTGATTTACTAGAAGAATAAACGTGTATGGTACAAGAATCACGTGTAGAGAGCTTTCTCTCTCTAGACTTTCTCTCTCTAGAATTACAAATGAACAAGTCTTCCCCTAGATTCTCCAAAAGCCCCTAAATCTCTAAAGTTCTCAAGTCTTTTTAAAATCATGACATAACCTCCTATTTATATGGTCAAGGGCAACTTTAATGAAACTTCATTAATTACAAGATTGCCACCTTGCCTTTTTCTCTAAATATTAGACTTTAACGACTCGGTTTGTTCATTTCCTCACTACGGCTCGGATTGACGAAGGCGATAGACATAAAATGCATCAACAATCTCGTGTTTTTATCATATAGCATTGTTATGATTGTTGCTATGGTATTAAGAAGTCACACCAAATAACCACGCTTCCGCAAAAGTCAGGGTGTGACAGCTTGGTATCAGAGCCTCGGTCATCGGGAACTAGGATTCTTTCTCGAGTCTAGACTATGATCATCAGGGCTCTCACGAAAACATTTTTACATTGCATACATAAAATGTCCAGATCCAGGGAACAAACATTTTTATAAATAAAAAGGCACAAACACACATTTCAAAAATTATGTTTATAGTACAGTCTTAGAGACCAGGGAGTCAGTCTTAGAGACTGGGGAAATCTGGTCCTAGAGACCAGGGACTCAGTCTTAGAGACTGGGGAAATCTGGTCCTAGAGACCAGGGAGTCAGTCTTAGAGATTGGGGAAATTTGGTCTTAGAGACCAGGGAGTCAGTCTTAGAGACTGGGAGGTTTGGTCTTAGAGACCAGGGAGTTAGTCTTAGAGACTGGGAGGTTTGGTCTTAGAGACCAGGGAGTTAGTCTTAGAGACTGGGAAAGTTTGGTCTTAGAGACCGGGGAGTTAGTCTGAGAGACTGGGTGGGATAGTCTGGGAAGGCTAGGATGATTACTTGCTTATATTGCTATTTGCTTACATGCTTATCTGATATATGTGCATAATGTTGTGGTTGTGTTACAGACCATGTCATCTTCCTCCAAGAGTGGAGTGTCAGACACCATAGACCCGATAGCTATAGTATCAGATGACGAGATCCTTCCAGAGGACGAGGTTTACACTTCAGATACTACGAGCAGTGACGACGATGACTTCCAGCCAATCACCTTACCGGATTTCGGAGACGATTTACCTTTAGCTGATGGTTTTCTTGACGGGGATCTACCTCTTGCTCAGATCCCTGCACCAATCCCTCTAGCTGCTTTTCTTGTTGATGATCTACCTCTCGACGATATGTTAGACGATGACGTCGATCTCTTCTTCGAGGGTCCCCCTGAGGATTACCAGGATGGCGGGGCTCCGATTGATGATGATGTCGCTATTCCACTTGCTGATATTCTAGTTGTTGACCTTGTTGCCCCTGTTGATGATATTCCTGTTGCCGATGCCATTGTTTTGCCACCTGTCGAGGTTCCTGTGTTATCTGACCAGTATGGTCACGTCTCATTTGAGTCTGTGTCGTCTTCTACTCTTCATGCACTGGGATTACAGCGATATCCCTCAGACACTGATTCCGACACTTCTATGTTAGCAGCTCCTGGTTCGCCACACGATCTCGAGTTTGATCCTGAGTTTGATGATGAGATGGATCCTATCGTTCCACAGCTAGGTTTTGGGTTCATCCTTGACTTCCCACACAATTTCGATCCAGACCATGAGATGGAGTTTATCCCTGAGGAGCAGCCTGTTGAGGCCCCTGTTATTCCTGATGATCAGTTCCTTGATATACCCGCTGATTATCAGCTTGCTCCCGCCGACCCAGAGCCTGAGTTAGCACCAGAGCCTATTCTTGTTCACGACCTTCCACCTGTGCATGACCTTATCCCTGCTGATGTTCCAGTGGTTGTACCACCATTACCCGACCCGGTCCCTGTGTTTGATGACCTTGCTCTATTTGCCACCCACGTGGATCCTAGATATGCTCACACCCGCAATGGGTGGATTGAGGAGGACGACTATCCTCCTTTTGTCAGACCAGTTACTCCTCCTTTTGCACCTGTCCAGGCACCCGTTGATGTCCCACAGTTTCACCCTCACGTGTCAGACGTTCATCGCATGGATTTACCCGTCACTTTTCTTCAGGACATTCCTCCTCCCCGTCCAGGGGAAGGACCTTCAGGTCAGCAGCACACTCACATTCCTTTTATGGCATGATCCGATCAGTTCATGCCACAGTTTCCTCACCCTGCTTCTTCTTCAGCACCCACGGGCGAGCCATTTATGTGGTCTTCGCCCAACGTCATGCCTTTATCTGATCCGTACCATCCCTTTCATGTTGGGTATTCGACGGATGATCTGCTTTTATCCCTGCAGCTCCAGCAGGATATGTTGAGTCGTAGAGTCATTGAGATAGAGAGGATCCATCATCCTCCACCTAGTACTGGTCCGTCACAGTTTGCTTTTCCACCTGCTCCACTATTTCCTTATCCGGATTTTGATATCCAATTTCTGACGATGGAGTAGCAGATTGCTTGTTTGTTGCAGCTTGTTCACACGCTCCAGGAGGAGTTAGCGCGTATGCGCCGTCTGCTTTTCATTCCTCCACCTCCTCCTCCCCCACCATCAGCTTAGGGGTTTTAGGTCTCCTGCAGATAGGCTACTTTTGGTGAGAATACGGCTATTGAGCCATGATTGTGAAGACTTTTGAAGACCACACTTTTGATATTTGACTTTTGGTTGTTGTAGATTGTTAGACGATTCAGACAAGGGTGATGTGACCCTTAGTCTCTTTTGACGTATGATACAATTGTAAAACTGTACTGGTGGTCTTGTTATATGCAAAGCTCAATCGCAACCTTCTCATTACATGCATTGTTGATTTATTTGTTTGTGATTACGACATAGGATGTGATGTGCTATTGTATTGATGGATGTTATTACATACGCATATTACTTACTTACTATACTTACTATGACCTGACCAATACGATCTTCTTTTAAAAGATGCCTCCACGACGAGACACACGTTTGCCCACTACTGAGGCGGAGTTACAGGAGCGAATTACCGCAGCAATAGCACAGTATGAGGCCTCTCGCGCGGAAACTAGCGGGAATACCTCAAGAAACAACAACCCACCCAATGGTAATGCCCAAGTCGCTTGAGACACATTACGTTACATTTGGATATTTCTTACACATCCGCTAATGCTTTCTGTAAATAATGTCGCCTGTACAGGCTGTACCTACAAACAATTTCTGGATTGTAAGCCCTTAAATTACGACGGCACTGGGGGTGCTGTTGCTTTCGTCAGATGGACGGAAAAGACGGATTCTGTTTTAAGGATGAGCAAGTGTGCTCCTGAACATCAAGTTACGTACATCTCAGGGCTCTTTCTTGATGGTGCTTTATCCTGGTGGAATCTTCAAGTCTAGACTCTGGGGGAGGCGGCAGCGTATGCATTGACATGGACTGAGCTGAAGGAGCTCATGAGGAAGAAATACTGTTCACGGGCCAAAATAAAGAAGCTGGAAACTGAATTCTGGCACCTCAAAATGGACAACCCAAAAATTGCGAAATGTGTACAAAGGTTCCACGACTTATCACGCATTGTGCCGTATATGGTTGATCCTGAATTTAAACACATTGAACGTTTCATCTGGGGATTGGCACCCCGGATCATGAGTATGGTAACAACGTCTAAGTCGCCGACAATTACTGAAGCCATTGATCTCAGCGTGTCACTAACTGAGGAAGCTATCCGGTTGAACAAGTTTTCAATCTCTGAACCAAAGAAAAAGGAGACACACGTTGAACCATTAAGTGAGAACAAGAGGAAGTTCTTAAACTTCAAAAAGGGTACCAGTAGTGTCAGCAAGAGAGAAAAGGGAAGCGCACCAGCCAAGGCCAAAACCAGTGCCGAAAACCAAGGAAGAGGGTACATGATGTATGCCAATATTATCACCCCGGCCCGTGCAGACTCAGGAAATGTGAGTCTTGTGGGAAGACTGGCCACTCAAAAGAAACATGCTGGGTTGGTACTGGTGCTGGTCGTGGTGGTCAGCGAGGTTATGGAAATGGGAATGGAAACCGCCAACAGGGAGGAAATGGCGGGAATGGAAATTGTGGAGATGCTAGGAATCAAGCTGGTAACCGGGGAGCGAACATCAATCGAGGCGGTAATGGTAATGGGAATGGTCGAGGACCAGGATGTTTCAATTGTGGAGACATGGGGCACTTCAAGAGGGAATGCCCAAAGCTCAACCAAGCACAAGGAAGAGTGTTCAATATCGGTGCGAGGGAAGCACGCCAAGATCCCAATGTAGTTACTGGTATGTTCCCTATTAATCAACACTTTGCATCTGTTCTATTTAACACTGGTGCCGACTATAGTTTTGTATCGCTAGAATTTTAAAGTATGCTTGGGTTAACTGCTAGTAAGTTAGATATTCCGTACTCAATTTAACTGGCTAATGGAAAGCTAGTTGAAACGAATGAAGTCCTCAGAGGATGTGTGATCGAGCTGGGAGAGCACGAGTTTACACTGGATCTACTGCCAGTCGAGTTGGGAAGCTTCGATGTGGTAGTAGGAATGGATTGGTTGTCAAGCAACAGAGCCGAAATTGTATGTCACGAGAAGACCATTCGCATCCAAATGGCGAATGGAGAAGCGCGATACGCCCCTGAGGATCATCAGCTGTTTAAAAGCTCGAAAGTGTTTGAAGAAGGGATGTGTTGCCTTCTTGGCACACATCGTGGATAAAGAAGCCATTGAGCCAAAACTAGAAGACATCCCCGTAGTGAAAGAGTATCCTGGAGTCTTTCCAGAAGACTTGCCAGGATTGCCGCCACAAAGACAAGTTGAGTTTCACATTGACTTAGTTCCAGGCGTCGCGCCTGTAGCTAAGGCACCCTATCGACTAGCGCCTTCAGAAATGCAGGAGTTGTCGACACAACTTCAGGAGTTGTTAGACAAGGGATTTATCAGACCAAGCTTCTTGCCTTGGGGAGCTCCAGTTTTGTTCGTTAAGAAGAAAGATGGTAGTTTCCGTATGTGTATCGACTACCGCGAGCTTAACAAGTTGACTATCAAGAATAGATATCCTTTGCCAAGGATTGATGACTTGTTCGATCAATTACAAGGTTCAAGTTTTTACTCCAAGATCGAACTTCGATCAGGTTATCACCAGTTGCGTATACAAGAGGAGAGTATTCCGAAGACTGCCTTCAGAACTCGTTATGGTCATTACGAGTTCCTGGTTATGCCGTTTGGTCTGACAAACACACCAGCTGTATTCATGGACTTGATGAACAGAGTCTGCAAGCCGTACCTCGATAAGTTTGTGATCGTGTTCATTGACGACATTTTGATCTACTCGAAGACGAAGGAAGAACACGAGCAACATCTAAGAGCTATCTTAGAGCTGCTCATGAAGGAGAAACTATACGCGAAGTTCTCAAAGTGCGAATTTTGGTTACCCGAGGTTTAGTTCCTTGGTCACGTGGTTAATGGAAATGGAATCCATGTGGATCCTAAAAAGATTGAAGCAATCAAGAATTGGGAGACTCCGAAGACGCCAACCGAGATCTGCCAGTTTCTAGGTTTGGCAGGATATTATCGCAGATTTATTGAGGATTTCTCAAAAATCGCTCAACCTTTGACCTCCCTCACCAAGAAAGACAAGAAGTACGAATGGGGAGACAAGCAAGAAGAAGCATTTCAGTTATTGAAAAACAAGCTTTGCGATGCACCAATCTTATCCTTACCCGAAGGTACTAACGACTTCGTGGTATATTGCGACGCCTCGCGTCAGGGTTTAGGCTGCGTGCTGATGCAGCGACAAAAGGTTATAGCCTATGTTTCGCGCCAGCTGAAGGTTCACGAGAAGAACTACACCACGCATGACTTGGAGTTAGGCGCAATGGTGTTTGCATTAAAAATCTGGCGACATTACTTGTACGGCACGCGATGCACAATCTTCACTAATCACAAGAGCCGGCAACATATATTTGATCAGAAAGAGCTTAACATGAGGCAGAGACGATGGGTAGAGTTATTGAACGACTATGATTGTGAGATCAAGTATCACCCAGGGAAGGCGAATGTAGTCGCCGATGCCTTAAGTCGGAAAGAAAGTATCAAGCCCATAAGGGTTAGGGCTTTAGAAATGATTGTTCAGACAAACTTCACGTTGCGCATTCGTGCTGCGCAGAGGGAAGCTCTTAAAAGGGAAAATCTTGAAAATGAATATCTCCGTGGGATGGAGAAACAATTGGTACCAAAGGAGGATGGAACATTGTGTTTCTTGGGAAGAATTTGGGTTCCTTTCTTTGGTGGTCTGAGAGATGTTATTTTTGATGTGGCTCACAGGTCACGGTACTCGATCCATCCAGGGTCGGATAAGATGTACCAAGATTTAAAGGATTTCTATTGGTGGCCGAGAAGGAAAGGCGACGTTGCGATTTATGTTGGAAAATGTTTAACTTGTGCCAAGGTAAAGGCCGAGTACCAGAAACCTTCGGGTCTTCTGCAACAACCTGAAATACCCCAATGGAAATGGGAACAAATTTCAATGGACTTTATAACAAAATTACCAAGGACGCCGAAGGGCCACGATACGATTTGGGTAATTGTAGACCGTTTAACGAAATATGCACACTTTTTGGCAATCAAAGAAAAAGACAACACAAGCAAGCTAGCTGAGCTATACCTGAGAGAGATTGTTGCACGTCATGGAGTGCCTCTCTCAATTATCTCTGATAGAGATGGAAGATTCGTGTCGAGGATTTGGCAATCCTTCCAAGAAGCTTTTGGTTCTCAGTTGAATTTGAGTACTGCATTTCACCCGCAGACAGACGGATATAGCGAACGAACGATTCAAACATTAGAAGACATGTTGCGAGCTTGCGTAATGGATTTGGGTGGTAGTTGGGACACTCACTTGCCCTTGGTCGAATTCTCATACAACAAAAGCTATCATACGAGTATACAAGCCGCACTGTTTGAAGTTCTCTATGGATGTAAGTGTCGATCCCCGCTATGCTGGGCAGACACGGGTGATAGACAGCTGGTTGGTCCGGAATTGGTTCAGGAAACGAAAGACAAGATTTTCCAGATCTGAGAGCGCATCAAAGCGGCTCGTTATCGTCAAAAGAGTTATGCGGACCTGAGAAGGAAACCACTGGAGTTTGAGGTAGGAGATATGGTTTTGTTGAAACTTTCACCCTGGAAGGGTGTGGCACGCTTTGGGAAGCGTGGGAAGCTGAACCCGAGATACATTGGTCCATTTAAAATCCTGAAAAGGATTGGTTTGGTAGCATACAAGTTGGATCTACCCGCAGAACTAAATGGCGTTCATGATACATTTCATGTATCTAACCTGAAAAAGAGTCCAACTCAAGAGACAGTGGTCATTCCTGCCGATGAAGTCCACATTGACGACACACTCCACTTTATCGAAGAACCCGTTGAGGTTACTGATTGGAAGGTTAACAAGACGCGATGGAGTAGTGTCAAACTCGTCAAGGTTCGTTGGAACGTGCGACACGGCCCGGAGTTCACTTGGGAACGCGAGGATCGCATGAAGGCAAAATTCCCACATTTGTTTCCCAAGAACCCTGCAATTAGAAGCAAAACTTAAATTTCGGGACGAAATTTTCTTAACTGGGGGAGAATGTGACAACCCTCATAATTACATGTATCCGTACAATTAATTAATAATAATTAAGTGCATAATGACTGTGCTGAAGTTACTTAACTGCTTTCTGATTACTGCATCATACTTACATGTGCATCACATAATACAAAATGTCACATCATTATCAAAGACAAACTTTATTGACATAATTGATGTACAAAGCACAGTAAGCACAGTTAACGGATAGAATGGGAATATGCTGACGGGGTTCAGCAAATAGACAGACAGTGTTTTGAGACCCAGTATGGGCCAGGAATAAGGTACTACACTAGTATGGTGTGTAGGGAAGTGAGGACCATAAAACTGTGTCACTAGGTGATAGTTTGAGTGACGGAAAGTGCCTAAAACTCACTTTAAGTGCAGAATTCTGCATTTTTCAACAAAATTCAGCTTTTTAACATACTAGTATTATGCAGAAAATTGACTAAATGGTCCTGAATGCTTTCCTAAGTGTTGGGAATTAAAAGTGCTACATAAAGTTACATAAAAGACACTATACGGTACAACTTAGCACTTTAACGAACCGGTATCTAACTGAACAACTGGACATTACCCGGAACACCAAAATTTTGCTAGATACATTGTTTTATTATTTTTGAGCTAGTTATGGTCCCCGAATACCCCAACACACTATATAACATATCATACAAATAATACACTAGATATTACACTCAACACCCTAATCATTTACCTACTTACCCACAAAAATTACAATTACCCCCCCCCCCCCCTCATGCCATTTACGGTCCAAAGAGAAGGACCCCACCAAGATTTTATTTCAATATTTTATTACATTGTTGCTTGTTCACTTGGAGATGATATTGAGGGAAAGAGATTATAAGTATGGAGCATAGATTACAAAGATCATTCCATATCATTTCATATCTTACAAACTTCACTCCACATCCCTCAAACTCTCTCTCCCCCTCTCGGCTCACCTTAGAACTGCCACCACCACCACCACCACCTTGCCACCACCATCATTCCATTTTTAAGCTTAATTCAAGTGCAAGAAGGTGATCCATGGAGCTTGAAGCTTGAAGAACTTGAAGAACCTTCATCCTTAGCTTTCATCCACCATATTTCATCATCTTTTTCTAGTGATCTTCCCTAGCCTTTGAGCTAGTTGTAAGCCTCTTGCTACTAATTTTTACTTCTTATTTTGATTGTTAAAAAGGTGTACATTGTTATGAAGAACAAGAACTCTAAAAGACTTAAACTAGAATCATGAATATGAAACTTAAAAATAATGAAATCTTGTTAAAATAATGTTGTTAAATAGCTGAATTTTGTTGAAAATAATGAAACTTGAAGGTTTGTCTATGACTTTTGTGTTTGGATTAGTATTTCTAGAATAATAGACTTGCAATGTTTGTTTGTTTATTATGGTGTGTGAATGTTTGTTTGTAAATTGTTGATTAATGTTATGATCATATTCTAAACCGTACGTTCTTGGTGTCGCCGACAATCGAGATATCACGGGAGGGATTAGGGTTGGATATTAGTCAATTGGTTATCGGGTAACAACCTTGCGTTTTCATAATCCGAGTACTTAGTTCCCTTTTATCACGAACAAACAATCATACATGAATAATGTCTATGTGATTCTTTCTAGTGAATTTAAACACAATTGTCTAAAGCAAACCAGAAGTTTAGGATGGTCGTTTCTCCTAATCTGTTTTACAACCAACCTTTGATTTGAAGTTATTTAGTTAATTTTAGTTTAAAAACCAAACAATCCAAATTATTGATCTTTACTTTCTGCACATTAGGTTAATTTTTGTTAAAGTGCAAATCTATAAAATCAACACATTTTCCACATACTCCGTGAGTTCGATACCCATTTACCACTATCTATATTTGTTATTTGGATTAAATTTGCGTGTACTACGACAGCACGTCAAATTTTGGCGTCGTTTCCGGGGAGTTGTGCGCAACATGTGTCAGTTTGTTAGTTTTGCTTTGTTATTTTCGGGTTTACACTGGTGTGTTTAGTGTGCATGTTCTACAGGTGCATGCATACTAGAGGCTCTCACAAGTCGTCACCATTGTCATTTGATCCGGAGATCGAAAGAACGTTAAGGCAAAACCGTGTGTTAGTAAGAGAAAACAGAATCATTGGTTCACCTACTTCACCCATCACACCACGAAACATCATACAAGAATCTCAAATACCACCCACAACGGGTCAAACGACCTCATCATTCATACCTACTTCCACACAACCATCACCAAACACCACTATACCTAATACCACTACAATTCCTACTCCACCTCATGATACTACACCATCCAACACCACATAACCGATTACTACTCAAGTCGAACCCAATCTTACTTTTAGCCCTTCTACCACAATTCCACCATTTTCCCATTTATTTCCCCCAACTACGGGTCAATCATCCTCTAACTACCCAATACCACCAAACTCAAAAACTGTCCATGCTACCTCAACATTTAGACCATCAAACCAATCGGGTTTTCAATACTCATCCCTTCCATTTGGGCAATATTTGGGTATTCAAGGGGATGGATATGATGATAGTTATGAAGATGAGTTTAGGGGGTATGAAGAGGAAGGTTTCCACTATGGGGGTGATGGAGGATACCTGGGACTTCAAGAAGGAATGGGTCAACAAAGTCAACCGATTCAACAATTTCAAGACACGGGTAGACTACCGGTTGGGGTGCAACACATTAGACCGCAAGGGCCACAATTGCAACGCCCTACACCGCTACAACAAGTGCGCCCTCAAAATACACAACCGCAATTTCAAAGACCGATTCAACAACAACCACCAATTCATCAATATCAATACCAACCACCCTTTGCACCTCAAGGGCCTATGCACATGGGTCAACCAAGAGCACCATTGGGTGCACCTCAAATACATCATCGGGAGGTTGTACGGGGAATTGAAGCTCACTTCCGGCCTATTATCACTAACAATCCTTCGCTGGTAGTGATTCCTCATCATGCGGATGGAAGAACTTTTGAAGTTAGAACAACCGCTCTACAAAGTCTACCAAAGTTCAAGGGATTAGCAACAAAAGAACCTTATTTTCATTTGGAGACATATGACTCCATTTGCAACACTATTGGAGGCCAAGGTTTTTCTTCGGATGATGTCAAGCTAGTTCTCTTCCAATTTTCTTTGGAAGACAAGGCAAAGAGATGGTTTCACACTTTACCCTCCGCATCGATCTTTACATGGGCCGATATGCAACAAATATTCTTAGATGAATATTACACCTCTCAGAAGACTAATGATGCAAGAAGAGGTTTGAGGAGCTTCCAACAACAATCGGGGGAGATGTTTCATGAAGCCTTTGAAAGATTTAATATGATGTTACGGAATTGCCCTCATCATGGGATTCAATTATGGGAGTTGTTGAACGCATTTCACGAAGGGTTGAGTTCAGAGGATGCACGGGATTTAATGTCGATCACTAATGGTACATTCGGTACGAATTATGAAAATGTCGATTGGGCATTTTTAGAACAAATGGCGGTGAATTCCAAGAGGAAGGCTCAATCTTCAAGAAGGGCAAGGCATGTGATTCAAAGGCCCCAAGTGCATGGAGTAGAGAGTGGTAATGTACAAACTACGAACCAAGTGTACAACGTGTGCACTAATTGCAACGAAATAGGCCACACGGTGGAAGTTTGTGTAGTGGGAGTGGTTGATGAGCAAGTAGAGGAGGTGAATGAAATTCAAGGAGGGGTGGTAGAAATTTCAATTTGAACTCCAACACATACCACCCCGGGTTACGAAATCATCCTAATTTCCGTTACGGGAACGCGGCGAACCAAGCTAACCCAAACTTTCAAGGAGCTCAAGGTAACTTTGTACCTCGCCAACAATACAATCAAGGCAACTATAGGGGTGGAAACAACTATGGGTACCAAGGGCAATTTCAACAAACGGGTCAAAGTGGTTCGGGTCAACCTTCGTCAAGCGGGAATGAAGTCATGGATATGCTTCGGGCTATGCAGCAAGATATGTAGAAACGGAATCAACTCGATGAAGTTCAAATGCAAAAGGATGAGGTTCGTGACAAGAGCATCCAATCACTAACAACCCAAATGGGTCAATTGGCAACCGATGTGGCGGAATTGAAGAAAAGTAAAGGTCAACTTCCTAGCGACACCAAGGTAAATCCTTCACACGGTTCGTCACGAGGTAATGTTAATGTTCATCATGTTAGTGTTTTAAGAAGTGGCAAAGAATTTAAAGCCAATTTGTCACCCGAATTGGTTGAGGGGGTAGTTGAGGATGTCACGGGTAACGAAAGTGACGATGATGAAGTTTCACCGGTTAAACCTATAGAATAAAATGTTAACAACCCGGGTTTGGGTGAAAATGAAAAAAGTGAAAAAGTTGAGGGTGAACCGAGTCAAGTCCCGTTTCCATCGGCTTTACTTGACCCGGGTAGGAAAAATTTTATTGCACCAAGAGGTCCCCAAAAAGAGGAATTGTGGGACATGTTTAAACAAGTGAAAATTAATCTTCCATTACTTGATGCGATAAAACAAGTACCCGCCTATGCAAAAATTTTAAAAGAATTATGTACACAAAAGAGGCAACAAAAGAAGAAAATGCCTAAGCGGGTAGATTTAATCGGGCAAGTGAGTGCAGTTTTAAATGGGGAGCTTCCTCCTAAGCTCCAAGATCCGGGCACACCATTAATTAACATTCAAGTTGGTAATTTTCAAATGGCGAAGGCGTTACTAGATCTTAGAGCCGGGGTGAGCATTTTACCGGGGGGCTTATATGACCAATACGATTTTGGTCCGTTAGCTAGGGTGGAGACAACGGTTGTTTTGGCTGATTTGTCTCATAAGTTACCCCGGGGGATGGATCAAAATGTGATTGTTAAAATTGATGAGTTTTATTACCCGGATGACTTTTTAGTCTTGGACTACTCGTCCGCGGACCCAAAACAACAACAAAACGTAATTTTGGGTTGGCTATTTTTGAGCACCGCGCATGCCGTGATCGATTGTAGGTTTGGTACAGTCGATATGACTTTTGGGAATAGAAAAATGTGCTTAAATGTTTTTTACTAACAATTCTAATGCTAATGGTGTTGATGAGTGTTTCATGGCAGATTTAGTTGACGGATGCAACCCGCATGAGTATGAGGAGGATGGTATGGATGTTTGTTTGTGTGATTTTTCTGAACAGGTACATGCTTATGCACTCCGGGTTGAAGAGGAAAAACAGGATGCTATGGCCTTAAAAGAAGGTCGACCGCCATGGACTCACCAATTCGAAGGCTTACCGGTGGAGATTAGTTCGGGTACAAAACCATCATTAGAAGAACCACCGAAGTTGGAACTCAAAGACTTACCGAACCATTTGAAGTATGTTTTCTTAGGGGATAATGACACCCTACCGGTCATTATTGCCTCTAATCTAGAGTTGGCACAAGAGCAAGCATTGTTGGAAGTTTTGAAAGAAAACAAGAAGGAGCTCCACAACAAGGTGGGAGTAGTAGCGGTGCATTCGCTTTTGGAGAATGGAATGACATGATGTCTTCCATTTTTGGGCCTCCGCAGCCACGCTATTACTAGTCAGGTCGTGTTCTTCCCTTGTATATTTTGTGAATACTTGCTAGCTTGTTTTGTTTATGGTTGGGTAGTTGGGTGGTGTTGAGTTGTTGATGTTATGTTTGAGTTGGTGGAAGTTGGCGGTGTGATGTCTTAAAAGAAGAAAAGTAAAAAAAAATATATAAAATTAAAAATCCAAAAAGAAATTTGTGGTTTGAGTGTTGAGCTTTTGGGTGATGTGAAAGAGGTTTAGTGATCAAATCCTCCGAAAACCATACATTGGGGTCAATGTATCCCAAGTGTGGGGATGGGGGAAAATTTTTGAAGATTTTGAAAAAAAATAAATTAAATCAAGCAAAACAATGTGAGAATTTGAACACCCTAGATTATCCCCAATTGATGCACCGGCAACCCTTGATACCCCTTTTATTCTTGGTGAGAGTTGAAGCCACACATGTAAATAAATAATACTTATCTTTGATGAGAGTGGCTATGGGTGGGGGTGCATTAGAACTTGTGCCTTGATACGGTTTGAGTCCTTAGTTGGATATGAATGCGAAAAGGATAAGGGCATTTAGGTAGCCTTGTCTTTAGCGTGTGTGAGTGTGGGATTTGGGGGGTTGGACCTCATAAATTATATATATGAGCATGGTTGCGAGAGGGGTGGGGGGTTGGACATTTAGTTGCCCAATTTTGTGCCTAAAAGCCTATCGTTTGTTTCCCCCTAGCTAGTGACCTAAAAATTTACCCAACTTGACCCGGTCTTATAGTGTTAGTAGTAGTAGTTTTAGTAGTATGATGTAGATATGTTTGATGCTTAATTGTATGTTTGTTTGTTTGTTAAAAAAAGTGAAAAAAAAGCAATGAAAAATGAAAAAGAAGTGATGTTTAGTTATCTTGTATATAGTAGTTTAGTTTGGTAGTTGTTTGTTTATATTTTGTGTAATAAAAGACCGGGTAAAGTTTTCGCTACTTCATATATATTCCATTTCCTACCCATACACCTAGCCACGTTTCAACCTTGAAAGTCCCTTTGATTTGCATTCATGTTTGGCATTTGTTAGGAGAAGGATCGATTTAGGTACAAGCCTATAGTTGTGCAACCGCCCGTTAGCCTTTGTGTGTCTAGTTCATATTGCTAGTGCTTACTTGTTACCGAAAGGAGAGACATAGCGAGGGGTGCGTAATTTTGGGTGATAAGAAGGGGTTAGTAAAAGGACTACATGTTTATTCTTGGTTAACATTGATCGCTTGTTTTGAAAACGGTTCGATGAGTTGCTTGGGACAAGCAACGGTTAAGTGTGGGGATGTGACGGGTGGTCCATAGGACAACCCTTAATGATGTTAAAAGACGAATTTATCCTTCACTTAATCGCGTAATTATCTTGAATTAGATGACTACGGTTGCTTATGTTTCGGGTACAGTTCGGGAGCTAAAAAGGGATAAAACGCAGCCTTGGACGGTTTGGAGATGAACGGGTCGTGCGTGGAACGAAAGAAGAAACAGAACACAAACTGTTTGTATATATTTGTTTGTGTAAACAAATATATACAAACAATATTTTTGTGAGTTTGTGTAAACAAATATATACAAACAATAGGTGCACTGCACAACCTTTCCTTCAACAGCCAAAAAGCTTCCTCCTGCTTTTCCGTTCAATCAAACTTCCTTCAGTAACTCCAAAATCGACTTCAAATGTTGCTCATGATCTTCTTTGGTTCGTGAATAGATAAGTATGTCGTTGATGAATACTATCACGAATTTATCCAAATAGGGTTTGCATACCCTGTTCATGAGATCCATGAACACAGCTGGAGCATTAGTTAAGCCAAAAGGCATGACTAAAACTCGTAATGGCCATATTGTGTTCAAAAAGCAGTCTTCGGAATATCCTCACCAGCCACCTTCAACTGATAATATTCTGAACGCAGGTCAATCTTCGAGTGGTAACTAGATCCGATTAGTTGATCAAACAAATTGTTAATCCTCGGTAAAAAGGGTACCGATTCTTGATAGTCAACTTGTTCAGCTTTCTGTAGTCAGTACACATCCTGAAGGATCCATCCTTCTTCTTTACGAACAAAACAGGTGCACCCCAAGGTGAAAAGCTTGGTCGAATGAAATTTTTGTCTGGCAGCTCTTGAAGCTGATTTGACGTTTCTTTCATTTCTAACGTTGCTAATCTATTGGGAGTTTTTGCAATTGGTGCAGCACCGGGTACTAGATCAATTCTAAACTCGATCTGTCTCGCAGGGGGCAATCTAGGTAAGTCTTTAGGAAAACTTCTGGATAATTGCGAACAATAGGAATCTCTTCGATCTTCCTACATTCGGCTTTCGTATCCACCACGCTAGCTAAGAACACAGGATAGCCTTTTCGCAACAGCTTGAACATCTACGTAACATTGACGTCACTCAACACCCTGCACTTGACTCGATCGGTCTCCGTGAACAACTACCGCTTTACCACCATCAAGACGAGGTATCCTCACTTGCTTCTCCGAGCAATAATCCCAGCTTTGTTCTTAGATAGCCAATCTATTCCCACATCTACATCAAAGATTCCCAGCTCCACTGGAAATAAATCGATACTAAAACTAGGATCACCTAACTAAATACTACAACCACGAACAACTTCGCTAGTCTCTATCAGTTTACCATTCGCTAGTTCTATCTTGTACTTTTACTTAGCTTACTTGTTGTAGAACACAGAAACGGTTTAAAGTTTTTCAAAACAAAACTTAAGTCGGCCTTAGTTATTAAAAGTACTAATGCAGAATGGTTGATGATTAGGAACATACCGGTAACAATTGCAGGATCGTCATGTGCCTTCCCAGCATTAATCTTGAAAGCTCTACCCTTGGCATTCTGACCCTTCGCTTTCGGACAATCTCTCTTGAAATGTCCTTGCTCACCGCACTGGAAGCATCCTGTCGCAACCCCCGCCCCCTATATATCCCGGGAACGGGCGGCCGCGAGACCAGTTTTGGTGGTATCGATGTTTATCATTTTGGCAGTGGAAATTACATCAGGACCGTATTTAGGAAATATTTTATCAGAGTCAATACCACCCTTTTATAATATTGAACATACTGGGATAAAACCCAAGTTTTCATTACAAACTGATTTATAGAGATAATCTCTATTTTAATGAATACAACATCTTCTTTTATTTAGGTAACTTTTATAGCCACTTTTCCAAGCCATCTGTGTTGTCCAGCTGGCTTCTAGTTGGCTTTCACATTTTGTTACCTGAAACGCGTTTAAAAACATTTTGTCAGTGGGAAATACTGGTGAGTGAATCCCAGTTTAATCAAGAAGAGTTTTATCAATTTTCACTATATTGAGAGCGATTACAATGGTTACATCTACACAATTACTCATTCAGTACTGTCAATCCTGACTGGTGGGTCACATTACCCATTGGCTAACTCTTTTTCCAATGGTAACATGTTCCACATTTTGTATACAAAACCCCCAACATACCAGCAGTAATTGAAGAATTGCAAAGACTCAATCACTGTTTAATCACATTGTAAAATATAAAAGGTTTTGTAAAACAATTTACAAAAAGGAGATTACTCACATTGTTGTCTTAGGTTTCCTTTAAGGGTTTCCTGGTAATTATCTATAATTTACACAAATTCACACGCGTTAGTATAATAACCCAATATTTACATTAGTAATACTCTCCCTGAGACGACATTCCAATGACTACGTCGGGCAGAACCACGACAGCCATTACGGAACCCTGGATCAATCGGGGAGCGTATCTAATACGTAACCTGGGTTATGATACTTACAACGGAGCAGAACTTCGTTAATTAGGGGGGTATTATACCTGAGAAGTATGCATATATTATAGAAATTCGAGAGAGAAATTGAGAATGAGCGAGTTTGAATGAACTGCCGATGCCTTCTTTATATAGGGCCTGAATTCGAGTTCCTCGCGGCCCGCGTAAGATGAGACCAAGGGCTACGCGGCCCGCATAGTAGACTGGGTAGGCCCTAGCCTGGCCCAGTCATCGCACTAGCTTCAACACGAGTCCGACACGTGGCGGCACCGGGTGCGGTCTGGTGTCCAGGTGTTCGCGCCCCGCGTAGGTGGTAGCCAAAGGATACGAGCCCCGCGAGAGACCATAAAAATATGTTTTATTTAATTTTCATAAAAATAAAGGTAATCAGGGCCCGTTTTCGCATATGGGGTGTATTACAGGACATATTGGGACATTTTAAAATATATTAGGGATGTTGAAAATTATTTTGGGAGGGTTGTTATATCCTCCCCACCTTGTTTTAGAGCTCGTCCTCGAGATCTACTGGAACAAGTGTGGATATTTCTTTTGCATTTCCGATTCGAGTTCCTATGTGTATTCTGGTCCTCTTTTGGAGTCCCACTTCACTTTGACTAGAACTAATCTCTTGTGCTTGAGGTTCTTAACTTTCCTGTCTTCAATCTGTAGAGGCCTCTCTACAAATTTTAACTGCTCATTTACCTCTATATCCTTAAGAGGTACTATAAATGATTCATCAGCTAAGCATTTCTTGAGATTAGATACATTAAATACATCATGTATTCCTGCCATTTCCTTTGGCAGTTGTAACTGATAGGCTACAGGTCCTATTCTTCTAATAATCTCCAAAGGTCCAACATACCTGGGACTTAGCTTTCCCCTTTTGATGAATCTTACTACTCCTTTCCAAGGAGAGACTTTTAATAACACTTTATCTCCTACTTGAAATTCCAATGGCTTTCGTCTGTTATCTGCATAACTTTTTTGTCGATCACGGGCTGCTTTCAGTCGTTCTTTGACTTGGATGATCTTGTCTGTTGTTTCTTGTACTATCTCAGGTCCATATAGTTGCTTTTCTCCAATTTCTGCCCAACAGACTGGCATTCGGCACTTTCTTCCAAAAAGTGCTTCGAATGGTGCAGCATTGATACTTGTGTGATAACTGTTATTATAAGAAAATTCTATCAATGGTAAATGATCATCCCAGTTACCTCCGAAATCAATTACACAAGCTCTAAGCATGTTTTCCAGTGTCTAAATTGTCCTTTCACTTTGTTCGTCCGTTTGAGGATGATAAGCTGTGCTTAGATTTAACTTGTGTTGGTGCACTGAATGTCTATTGACTTCGTCTGCATTAAGTCTTAGGTCAAGATAAATCAAGATTGGAGCTTGAAAGTCAAGATTAGGGTTTAATATTGTAATTTCGCTTATGTGTACATAGGTTAGGATAGGATTTCGCTTATATGTACATATTGTAGGTGCTTTCACTTATAGGTCATCGAGGTTTCGCTTATGTGACACTAGGGGGGTTTCGCTTATGTGGTTACATGGGGTTTCGCTCATATGACATGCCATATGAGCAAAATCAGCTAGCCTATATATACCTCATGTGTGACTTCAGTTGTGGACGTTGGAGCGGAACCTAGTCATGCTTGTGGTGTCGAAACTCTGTCAAATTGTAATCAGAAAGCATCAATAGAGAAGGATTTAAAAGAGAAAAGTTGTTGTTACTTTGTATACACTGATTCCGCCTTTGTACACAAAGATGAACTGCCTTGACTGACTTTTCATGGTCGCAAACCGGTCCAACAAGTGGTATCAGAGCTCAGGCCGAGGAGTTCATACTACTACATCTTGATTCTACACGATTCTCTTATTTCTACTCACTTTCTCTTATACTTTTTCGATTTGAATGGGTTCCTACGGTTGAAACGGTCTGATTTTTGAGTATAACGTGTAAAATACAGTAATAACAAACCCTAGAAAGATTCAGTTTAAAACACGACTTAAAAATGGTAAAAATCAGTTAAAAACTGGGTTTCGCTTTTACGGTAATCAAAGGGTTTCGCTCCAAGGGCCATTAAAATTTGATTTCGCTCATTTGAACATTGCTATTTCGCTCATAGAGACAAAATCGGATTTCGTTCATAGGGTTTCGCTGATAAGGACACTGATTTCGCTTATAAGTAAATTTCTGATTTCGCTTTTTGTGACAAGTTGTTGATTTCGCTTTTGTGTCATCACATTTAATTTTGATTGAACGTGAATATAATTTTGTTGGAATATTTGTTGTCAGCATTAGTGATTTTGAGGCCCAATGAGATGTAAGTTGTGAATCACTATTGTCGGCTGTTGTGAATTTGTGGTTCAAATTAATATCAGTATCTTCTAAATCAAACGACCCAATGATAAATAGCCCACTATAATAGTTTGGTCCAATCAGTAATTGTACACATTTAAAACAACTCATTAATTGTTTGATTTCATCGAGTTGTGTTAAAAGTGTTGTCAGCCCATTTATTTGTCCAAGTATTTTGCACCTCCAATACAAGTTAAGGCCTAATACTTAGTTGTTTGTTTGTTTGCAGGAGATTTGAGGTGTTTTACAAGGCACAAATACCAAGAAATCAAAATGTTTGACGAAAAGGAAAACAAGAATCTTGAAAATTTAAATGATTGGCCTTGTGAATCTTGGTGTGGGAGATTAAGTGATAAGGATGTTTATGTTAAAAGATTTGAAAATTTGTTGTGTATGAAGAATGAATCATTGGAGAAGTTGGAAAAACGGTTTAACGAGTTAATTTACAAGTAAGAAAGACATGGCATATATTTTTCAAAGGATGAACAAATTTCAAAATTTGTTGATGCTTTACCTTTGGAATGGGATAAATTCGTGATTAAACAAAAATGGAATTCTAGTTTATCATACTATTATTTAAGAAGTTTTATCAATACAATTACAAGTCATAAGAGTGATGAAGATTCAAGAAAAAGGAAATTATTGGATGAAATAAAAGAAGAATCAAGAAAGATAGATTTGGATGTAATCATTGAAATGAGAAAACGAATCACTGTGTGTCTTATAGCAAAAAATGATATGAGATATGATATTAAGAGGGGTTGTTATATTGATGAAAATATGAATCCTCTTGATTTTGTTAAAATTTTCTGTGTAGGAACATACAAGATGGAAACAAAGAAAGAAGTTAAAGTTGAAAAGATGAATGAAAAATGCTCAAAATGTGATAAACTTGAAGCAGACAATGCCAAATTCTTGAGTGATGCGGAGAATCTGACATTGGAAAACAAAGCTTTGAAAGATGGGAAGAAAGCTGATGATGAACAGATTCTGGAGTTGCGCTTGAACTACGAGAAATTGAGATCTGAAAATGACAAACTTTTGAAGAATGTTGAGAGTTTGTCATCAGAAAACAAAAATTTTAAAAAATTAGAAAATGATTTCAAAAGTCAGTTAAATATTTTAGAAGATGAGAGAGATGTTTTTGGTAAAAATAATCTCGAAAAACAATGTGCAATAAATTCTCATCTTGATAAAATCATTCAACTTGAGCATGAAGCCGAAGGTAATAGAAAGAAAATTGCTGATTTAGAAAACAAGTTGAAAAGTTTTGTGACTTCTGCACCATATGTGTGTCCAAAACCAATCAACGTTGTTCCAATAAGTGACAATGTCACAAATTTTGACAAAGTCAAAATTGAAGATTGCGATGACAAGGCTGATGATGAAATAGAAAAAGAAAAGAAAAGAAAAATATTTTTAGAATTACAAGAAAAATTTCAAAATACGGTTTTGCAGTCTACTGAAATAGGTGAATGCTCTAAGCAAAAACCTATTAAGAAGATTGTAGAACAGAAACAAACAGTTAAAAATTTGAAAAATTCTAAAATTGAAAATAAAAGCTCATCAGATAAGTCATCCAATCATTATCAAAAATCACAAAAATTTAAAAATGAAAACTCACAAAATGTTGGTAATAAGTGGTGCAGGTTTGACCACAGTGCTCAAAAGTCAAATCCAGCATTGAAGAGGAGAAATGACTATAACCAAGCCAAACAATGTTATGATCTGAAGGTTTGGACTGATAGAAGTGGATGGTACGATAACAGAGTGTGCTACACCTGTGGTGTAAGAGGACACATTGCTGTCAACTGCCAGAATTGGAATTATGAAACAAGAAGATGCTATAATTGTCATATCAGAGGACATATTGCCAGAGATTGCTCGAGGAGATCGATGGGAAGATCGAGGGTTGAATCTCAAAGAATGGCAAAGAAACCAGTCAACGTCAAGCCCCATGAACAGAAGGTTCTAAAACCTAAAGTTCAAGATCAGATAATTCAAGAAAAGAAAGTTAAACTTTCACAGGGGCAGAAAGACAGACTGCGAAAGAAAAGGAAGAAGGCGAGAGAGTATCTGGAGAAGATTTTGTCCTCGGGTTCACCGAACAGATTAAATAAAAGTTCTGATGAATCAACTCACTCGACTGCAAAGCCAAGCAAATTGAATTCTTCAGATGCAAATCTGAGGTCAAAAGAGAAAAAGGAGAAAAAGAAAGTTGTCGGCGATGAATCTGGCTCATCAAAGTCAGACAAGCCACCATCAGGCAATGAATCTGACAGGGCAAAGTCAGACAAGCCATGTGCAGGCAATGATTCTGGTTCGTCAAAGCCAGAAGAGCCCGTTGTTGAGGTAGAATCTGAGAATTCAGGTTTAACAATGGATGATGCAAATTTTCCATCATTGTTGAACAAGAATTCAAAATCACCCAAGGCTGGTCAGGCTTGGGTGAATCTTTTCAAATAGAAAAACCTGACTTGCCGGAGTTCCCAGGTTGGTAAGCGTGGAACATGAATCGGCACATTTCTTGAGAAATTTCACTCTGGTGATTTTTGGCCTTACATGTGGTAAATCAGGGACATTAAGTTGTACTTGATTTTCTACAAGTGTTTGTGTTGAAAGAATCTTGAACTGTTAAATCTTTCAAAATGGTTAAAGGAGAACAAAGTGATGAAGTAATCCCCTAACCAACAAATGGTTTGTTAATTCAACAAAACTAATTTTCCAAAAGAAACATTTGATTAAAACAAACTTAAGTGTTTTGAAATCACAATGGGAAAATAGTTTGTTGTCAGGGGGAGTTCTGATTGTTTATGCCAAGTGGATGGCGAATTGAAGTAATCCGATATCGGTTGTCAGTTTGTTTTCAATTTTTCCTTGAAAATCAAAATTGAAACATATTTTGATTTTAGGGGGAGAAAATTTTTGAAAAAAAAAATAGAAAATTTGAAAATGCCAAAAACATTGAAAAAGAAAAAATGAGTTTTGTTGTGAAAAAGAGGAAATGATAGTAAATCAGTGAACTATCACAGCATGCTAAAGATATGAAATGTCAAATGTGATAAACAGTCTCACTAATGATGTGTCGATAGGTTTTCACACATTTAGTAGATTTATTCGGGATATAAACCTAAAATTTCAAACTTGTGAAATTCGTGGGGAACACTACTTGGATATATAGGTAACCCCTGAAATCTCGTTTGAAAGGTCTTGTATTCTGATATACTAGGTTTTTATACTCAATGATGTCTGGGGTATTATTCCGGGACTTCTGCTGAATGGAAGTTCTGACCTAGTCCTTGGATAATACTTTCCACAAATGCTTGAAACATAGCATAAACCCTCAGCTTGTAGATGAAATAATAAAATTGATAGTCGCTGCTGTTGTAGCTAAAAAATCCTCTAAAGGGGACATACTGTAAAGTCGAAGCTGATATCTCTCTGCGCATACGGAAGTATCGACCTGAGATCCCTCGGCCCTCGCATTACCTAATTTATATACAGATATCATTGTAGTATACTCACCTGTAAGACTGAATATTAGGATTCTGGATACGGGAGTATATTCAAGAGGTGGGACACATGAATGAGCTAAGTTCATAAGACATCTAAATCGTATCCTGAGTAAATTGAAATTTGTGTGAGGATTTAAGATGGATCAGTATATCGACAATCAAGGTGAATCGTTTAGAACTTAAAATGATTAAAGCTTAACGGTGCTAGTGATTGGTCTCATAAACTGATATGATCCTCTTACACAAACTCACAAAAATATTGTTTGTATATATTTGTTTACTGCATTTCTTTAAAATCAAGAACCCAAAAATATTGTGTTTTAGCTTAATTTTTATAAAACAAAATTCAAAAAGATTTTCGACAACTGATGTTGAAGAGTTGATTTTCAAAATTCCAAGTGCTAAACTTGATGAACTAGAGGGTTGGGAGAATATGTTGAAAACTTTGAATGTCATATACAATTATTTTGAAAGATTGTGTGTTTAGTTAATCAAGGTCATTCATTTGAACTTGATGTAACTAGTATGTTTGTTGAAAAAAATGATGTCTACCAGTAAGTTTCTTAAATACAATTGTTATAAATTTGTGAAACTTATGTTGAGGTAGAGGAAGTGCAGGTTAACAGGTTTTTGGACTTCATCATTCCCACTGAAGCTAAATGTCAAAGCTTGAACCAGATCAAGACCTCAGATTCTAGCATATTGAGAGGGGGAGTCTGTGAAAGGGGGAGTCTGGATCAACGATCAAAGGGAAGTCTGAAGATGAAGACAGGACAAGATTGTGAATCATGAGAAGATTGATGGATGCTTACAATGTTACAATCTAAATGAGAAGGCAAAATGACCAAGACTGAAGACTCGGAGCTGAAGACTTCGTCAACATCCAAGGGGGAGTCTGTTGGTGCACTGAATGTCTGTTGACTTCGTCTGCATTAAGTCTTAGGTCAAGATAAATCGAGATTGGAGCTCGAAAGTCAAGATTAGGGTTTAATATTGTAATTTAGCTTATGTGTACATAGGTTAGGATAGGATTTCGCTTATATGTACATATTGTAGGTGATTTCACTTATAGGTCATAGAGGTTTCGCTTATGTGACACTAGGGGGTTTCGCTTATGTGGTTACATGGGGTTTCGCTCATATGACATGCCATATGAGCGAAATCAGCTAGCCTATATATACCTCATGTGTGACTTCAGTTGTGGACGTTGGAGCGGAACCTAGTCATGCTTGTGGTGTCGAAACTCTGTCAAATTGTAATCAGAAAGCATCAATAGAGAAGGATTTGAAAGAGAAAAGCTGTTGTTGCTTTGTATACACTGATTCCACCTTTGTACACAAAGATGAACTGCGTTGACTGACTTTTCAGGGTCGCAAACCGGTCCAACAACTTGGTTCCCATTGCTTTTTGGAAACTTGTCCAAAAATGAGAGGTAAAACGACTATCTCTGTCAGAAACAATTGATAGAGGAATTCCGTGTAAAGAAACTATTTCATTTACATATAATTTAGCTAATTGTTCCATACTAAAAGTTTCCTTCATTGGTAGGAAATGAGATGACTTGGTTAGTCTGTCTACAATCACCCAGATTGTATCATTACATTTTCTTGTTTTGGGTAATTTAGTAACAAAATCCATTGTTATCAATTCCCATTTCCAAACTGGCATTTCTAACTATTGCAATAAACCTGAAGGTTTCTGATGTTCAGCTTTGACTTGTGAACAAGTTAAACACTTTGCAACATATGCTGCTATATCCTTTTTCATTCCTATCCACCAAAAATTATTTCTTAAGTCCTGATACATCTTATCACTTCCAGGATGCATCGTATACTTAGACTTATGGGTTTCTTCTAATATACAGTGGCGTAGGTTTCCTAATTTAGGTATCCATATCCTTTTTCTCATGGAATCTCCAAATTCCATCTGTTCCTTGTTCTAATTCCTTAATCATTCATTTCAATTTTTCAATATCATCCTTGATTACTGATTCTTGTGCATTTCTAATCTGATCATTTAAATCTACTTGCAGATTTAATTTAAGAGAACATACATTTTTTGGCTTTTCATGATACTTTCGACTTAAAGCATTAGCTACTACGTTTGCCTTTCCTGCATGGTACTGAATATTACAATCAGAATTACTAAGCATCTCCATCCAGCGTCTTTGTCTCATATTCAATTCTTTTTTCCCAAAAACATATCTTAAACTCTTATGGTTAGTGAAAATGGTAAACTTACTACCGTAAAGGTAATGTCCCCAAATTTTAAGGGCAAAAATTATGGCTCCTAATTCTAGATCATGGGTCGAATAATTCTCTTCATGATTCTTAAGTTGTCTAGATGCATAAGCTATAACCTTTTGACGTTGCATCAATACACATCCATAACCTAACTTAAAAGCATCACAATAGACTATAAAGTCTTTAGTTCCCTCTGGTAACGCTAGTATGGGTGCATTGGTTAGTCTTTCCTTAAGAATTCTAAATGCTTTATCTTGTCTTAATCCCCATTCAAACTTAACGGATTTACAGGTTAGCTTAGTTAAGGGAATGGCTATTCTAGAAAAATTTCGAATAAATCTTCTATAATAACCGGCCAGTCCTAAGAAACTTCTAACCTCAGATGGTGACTCAGGTGTTTTCCATTTAGTAATCGCTTCGATCTTGGTGGGATCCACATGAATTCCTTCATGATTGAATAGATGTCCAAGAAATTGTGCCTGTTCTAACCAAAACTCACACTTCAAAAATTTAGCATAAAGCTTTTCTTTCCTTGATAAACTTAGAAGGGTGTGCAAATGCTTTGCATGTTCTTCTTTACTCTTAGAGTAAATGAGAATATCATCTATAAAGACAATTACGAATTTATCCAAATACGGCTTACATATTCAGTTCATCATGTCCATAAATGCAGCTGGGGCATTGGTTAAACCAAATGGCATGACAGTAAATTCATAATGGCCACACCTTGTTCTAAAAGAGGTCTTAGGAACGTCCTCTTCCTGTACTTTTAATTATTGATATCCTGATCTTAAATCGATTTTAGAGAAAAATCGAGCTCCTTGTAACTGATCGAACAGATCATCGATTCTTGGTAATGGATACCGATTCTTAATCGTGACCTTGTTCAATTCACGGTAGTCAATGCACATACGAATTGTTCCGTCCTTCTTTTTAACGAATAGGATTGGCGCTCCCCATGGCGATGAACTTGGCTATATGAATCCTTTCTCCAACAATTCGTCTAACTGTTTCTTCCGTTCCTGCATTTCTGCGGGTGCCAAATGGTAAGGTGCTTTGGCAATTGGTGTTGTCCCTGGTATCAAATGGATTATGAATTCAACTTCTTGGTCTAGAGTTTGTCCTGGTAATTCTTCTGAAAATACATCTGCAAACTGGGATACTACTGGAATATCCTTCAATTCTTTCCCTTTAGTGTTAGTGATTATAGAAATCAAATACACTAATGATCCTTTTCTTATATAACTTGAAGTTTTCATTACAGAGATGAATTTTGTGGACCTAGAGGGTTTATTTCCTTTAATTGTGATCTTTTCACCCCTTGGTGAATTTACTTGAATTGACTTTTGATCACATAAAATACTGGCTTTATTGGCTATTAACCAATCCATTCCTAACACGATATCAAATCCTGCCAGATTCATTGGGTAAAGGTTTATAATAAACTTTTGGTTTAAATTTTCTATTATTGCTCCCTGCAAGATTTTAGAAATCTTAATGGTTTCCCCATTTGCTGCCTCTACTAGACATTCTTGTGGGAGTTTAGTTAATGGTTGTTTGAGAAGTTTGCAAAATGAAGTATTTATAAAACTTTGGTTTGCACCAGAGTCAAATAATACTTTAGCAAAAACATCATTAACTAAAAACATATCGGCTATCACATCCGGGACCATCTTTGCTTTTTCTGCAGTTAGAACAAATGCTCTAGCATTTTTAGTGTTCTTGGTGTTCGTAGCTGGAGCTAATTTTGGACAGTTTGGGTTGATGTGGCCTTGTTCTCCGCAGTTGTAGCTTATCCTGTTGTTATGTTTCTTCCTACAGTCTTCCTCCTTATGACCATATATTTTGCAGAAGTTATAGTATATGGAGCATCTTCCAGAATGTTTCCTTTTGCAATACTTGCAATAGGGGTGCAGAAGTCGAACCTATATTTCTTCCACGGTTAGAATTTGTAGAACGAAATTCTTGGGTATTCTTCTGGGTTAGGTTCCTCCTCTGATCCTCTTCTTGTGTACGGACTAATTCATCTGTCAAGGTGTTTGCTAGTTCTACGGCTTCCTCTATGGTTTGAGGTCTAGCTGCCTTGACTAGATGCCTAATCTCCCCAATTAATCCCTAGATGTAATGGGAGATTAATACTGGTTCAGGTGATGCAAGGGTTGGTACTATTCGAGCATATTCAAAGAATAATGTAGTATAACCCTTACTATCTACCCTAGTCATCCTAAGATTTTGGAATTTATTTGCTATCTATTCCTTTTCATTAGGAGGGCAGAATTTCCTTTCTACCATGTTTTTTAAATTCCTCCCATTCTATATTATAAACCCTATCACTTCCCCTAGACTGGAGGATAGTGTTCCACCATTCTAAGGCTGAAATCTTAAACAGATTAGAAGCAAACATTATTTTATCCTCTTCCGCGCACTTGCTTATTCTTAAGACTGCTTCAGTCTTTTCTATCTAGCGTAGAACTACAACAGCCCCTTCATTTCCCGAGAATTCTATTGGTTTACAAGACCAGAATTCTTTATAAGAACAACCATAAGGCATGTTCTTCTTCTTTTGGGAATGGGCGCTTGAAGTATAGGTCCATTTTTCATGCTGTTTTCTGGTTCGGAGGGTCGTTTACTATCACGGTTACTTTTATTATCAGCTTCCCTAACCGTTTGAATAATATATGGCATCGCATCTATTATTCCTTGTGCCACTATGTGTTGGATGGCACTGTTGTCCACTTGGTTTCCATTATTGTTGTTGTTTGGATTTTCGTTACCCGGGTTATTGTTACTCTGGTTATCGTTATTCTGGTTTTCCGGGTTATTATCCGGATTCTCTTGATTCACTTGGTCGGCCATCTGAATTTTAAACATTTACCACATATTAATATCACAAGATAATATCTTAATACGATCAATCACATGACACGCATTTTGATCAAAAACGTCGAACATTGCGACTTACTCTTTTTTATATAGTATACATCTAATACAAACCAGAACTGAAATTTAAAATTATAATACTACTATGCATCATTAACCGCGAAGTGGTCTAAACTACGATAGATTTATTATTATTATTATAAATATAATTATTTTCCATACACACATATTATATATATTATTATATTATTATTATTATTACTACCTCCACCATCACCTTCACTGATATGGATTCATCCAGAAATCCATATGACGCTCGTCGTACTTCCAGACGAGTCGTTCTCCTACTTGCCTCATCCTCTCGCTACTTTCTAAAATTTCTTCTCCGAAAGTTCGGAGCTCTTGCACATTTTCTACACTCATTGGGGGTGCAGGTGCTGGTACTGGATCTGGGTACTGTGGCATGGGTTCTTCCTGAGGATACGGATTCTCTAAGATTTCCATAATGTATTCATCATTATCATAGTAGGGATCTAGATGGTCCAGACCTGGGTAAGCTGCTAGGTTTGGCATGGGTAGGCCTGTTAAATGGTAGCGTTGCACATAATCCCTATGATCATCGAACCACGGATCGTAGTCCGGGTCTAAGGGATTGGGTGCTGGTACCCTAGGTATCTCCTCTGGATTAAAATCATGCATTTCGACTTGATTTTCTAGGTTGTTTTCAATCTCCATTGGCTGGGTGGGAAACAAGGGTAATGGTTACGGGGCTTCTAGTTGTTCCAGGTTTGGGTCGGCAGCTGTGGATGCTAAAATATGGAAGTTTGCTAAACTCCTATTAAGCATGTCTTTGGTATGGGCATCTGTTTCTCTTTTAGCGGCTGCTAGCACTCGTTGCTCTTGTAACTTTTTCATTCTCTTCCTACGCTCGTGTGCTCCCTTACTGAACCATCCTCTCTTTTTCCGAGGGAATGGCTCTTCAGACTGAGCCTTAAACACGAATATCCCGTCTTCATTTTCAGAAGAATACCCCGAGAGGGTAGGCTGTGAAGAGGTGCCTTCGCTTCTAGGTGAGCCGGACAACTGACGATACGCGTCGGATGGTCCTTGATCACTCATACTGTAAGCTAAGAAATAGTCAAATAACACATAATAATAAAATACAAATATGCACGTATTTCTGTAATTTATTTCCTAACACTTTAAATAATATCTAGGTGTTAGCAGAACACTTTTGTTGCTGAATCAGTGGCTTAGCTCTGATACCACCTTCTGTCGCAACCCCCGCCCCTATCTATCCCGGGAATGGGCGGCCGCGAGACCAGTTTTGGTGGTATCGATGTTTATCATTTTGGCAGCGGAAATTACATCAGAACCGTAGTTGGGAAATATTTTATCAGAGTCAATACCACACTTTTATAGTATTGAACGTATTGGGATAAAACCCAAGTTTTCATTACAAACTGATTTATAGAGATAATCTCTATTTTATTGAATAAAACATCTTCTTTTATTTAGGTAACTTTTATAGCCACTTTTCCAGGCCTTCAGTGCTGTCCAGCTGGCTTCTAGTTGGATTTCACATTTTGTTACCTGAAACGCGTTTAAAAACATTTTGTCAGTGGGAAATACTGGTGAGTGAATCCCAGTTTAATCAAGAAGAGTTTTATCAATTTTCACAGTATTGAGAGCGATTACAATGTTTACCTCTACACAATTACTCATTCAGTACTGTCAATCCTGACTGGTGGGTCGTATTACCCATTGGCTAACTCTTTGTCCAATGGTAACATGTTCCACATTTTGCATACAAAACCCCAACATACCGGCAGTAATTGAATAATTACAAAGACTCAATCACTGCTTAATCACATTGTAAAATATAAAAGGTTTTGTAAAACAGTTTACAAAAAGGGGATTACTCACATTGCTATCTTAGGTTTCCTTTAAGGGTTTCCTGGTGATTATCTATAATTTACACAAATGCACACGCATTAGTATAATAACCCAAAATTTACATTAGTAATACTCTCCCCGAGACGGCATTCCAATGACTACGTCGGGCAGAACCACGACAACCATTACGGAACCCTGTATCAATCGGGCAGCGTGTCTAATACGTAACCGGGGTTATGATACTTACAAAGGAGCAGAACTTCGTTAATTAGGGGTGTATTATACCCGTAAATTATGCCTATATTATAGAAATTCGAGAGAGAAAGTCAGAATGAGCGAGTTTGAATGAACTGCCGATGCTTTCTTTATATTGGGCGTGAATTCGAGTTCCTCGCGGCCCGCGTAAGATGAGACCAGGGGTACGCGGCCCGCGTAGTAGGCTGGGTAGGCCCTAGCCTTGCCCAGTCATCGCACTAGCTTCAACACGAGTCCGACACTTGGCGGCACCGGGTGCGGTCTGGTGTCAAGGTGTTCGCGGCCCGCGTAGGTGGTAGCTAAAGGCTACGCGCCCCGCGAGAGACCATAAAAATCTGTTTTAATTTAATTTTTATAAAAATAAAGGTAATCATGGCCCGTTTTCGTATATGGGGTGTATTTTAGGATATATTGGGACATTTTAAAATATATTAGGGATGTCGAAAATTATTTTGGGAGGGTTGTTATACATCCCTCTAGTTTTGCTTCCTCCGAAGTACTTTTAGCATGGCACTTGCGGGTAGCATGTCCAGTTCGACCACATCTGGCGCACTTTCCTTGCTTATCATCATGAGTCTTCCTTTCAGAATCACTCCTGCCATCCCTTGCATTATCCTTTCCCAACCCACTAGAGTTAGCCACATACGCTTTTCCCCAAACTGCGTTTCTTATCACGTTTCTCATCGGTATCCTATCTCAAACTCTCAGTCTTTCACTTTCGCGAATCCCCAGATCTAGGCTCGGAATGCTGAATTATTTGAATGGTCGACCTGTTGTGACGGCCTGACATCACGCATACCGTTGCCACATCATTGCATAGGGCTCCAGTAAACGATCTTGGGTTACAACCCTGGATTGTTTTGCGTGTACATCTATGCAATGTTCACAAGGTTAATGAAAAATTAGGATTACGCTCCAATTATATCATAACACAGGAACTACTAAAACTTTCCGATCATTATATTACCTGAAGGGTTCTCGATCTGTGTCCCACCAAGACCATGCCCGTGAGCACCACATCCATTATTCTGGTTAGCATCGCGTTGATCCATGGCAGTATTAACGTGTTGGGCTATGAGTTGTGCCAAATCTTCTGGGGTGGTAGGTAGTCCAGAACCCGGTCTCTCTCTTTTGGCGGCATTTCGTTGTTTCTATTATTACAACATAATATCAACATAAGAGGATAAAAAAAATTCAATCATTAAATGCTAGTGGACCAAACATTTCGCACGTATAATATCCACATATTAATGAGAACAATTTTTAAACCAAAATGTAACCCATTCGATATTTATAATAGAAATTACAAAGCTTGTTTTTTGTACAAAAACTAATCAAAATTTGGCGTGTCTACATCAACACCCGCAACAAGCCTATATGAAATTTCCTCCTAAATATCTGAAAATTTGGCATGCAAGCCGTAAATAGGGTTCATCAAATGGGACATACAAAACAAACAACTGGAACAACCAACAACTACTGCTTCAAACCCAGGAAGTCCAACATCTTCCTAACAAGCTCCTCTAGCTCAACTATCCGCCAGTGCATCTAATCCCTAATACTGTCATCCAAGTCCTTAAACTCATCATACCAGTCCATCTGTCCTTCTAAGTTCTTCACTTGACCTTCTTCATCTCCAAGTCTCCGTGTAATGTGGTGAATTAATGATCACAGTGAGAGCAATTGACCCAAATCCCCTTCTGCTTCTTCAAAGCGGACGCTGTCTCAGTTCTCGAGGTCAATGCGATTTCTCCAACGGGTCGAGTCCTCTTCCTATGACGAGTATAGACTAAAAGAGGTATAGCAAAACACGTGACTCGAATAGCGGAATAGACGATTCTGTATCAACGGGCGAAGAAATCTCAAGTGTAGGCTTGACAGTATTAGTGAGCAGGACTACTAATGGCTCTATAGGCCGAGACGTGACATATTGTAACCGTACAAAGTAAGTGTGTGTTCAAATGAAAAATAACACTTAAGGCCCAAATAAACGAATAATCACGTATGCACATAAACACGCAATGGTTTTCATACATGATAAAATCTCCATGTTTATTTAAAAATTTTGGCTTCGCGAATTTTGGACTTAAATCTCAAAATTCTTCGGTTGAAGTCTAGAGTTTTCCCCGAAAACATCTAGTTCGCTAACAACCATTGGCTCTGATACCAACTTCTGTCACCCCCCAAAAACGTCGCAGCGGAATATAAAACGTAGTGGTGACGGAAGTTGGTGCCCATTAATATCTTGCTGAACGATGCATCGTAATGTTGGACCTTTCAACTTAATTAAAACATAGATTTTAAAACATAAAGTCTTAAAGTTCGTCACAACCGCACCATAGTTAAGTTGTTTTGATCCTTATGGATCTTATTACATTGGTCCCAAATAGTTTTAAAAGTTTGTCCACGACATTTTCAAATTACACATGCATCAATAACCACAAGATACGCCATAATTCCCGAAGCCAAACTCAAGTACCTGAAGAACATGTTGAAATCAAGTGTCAACACAAAGGAAGGTGAGATCACATATTCAAATTTAATCAATTTGATCCTAAGGAAAAGCTTTCTAATTATGTGTTTAATATAAAACATCCATATAATTTAAGAAAGTCCATTTATTTCCTCAATAAAATCCTTGGGTCATCCGCCGTAAATTGAAAACTCGACAATAGGGCATTTTCCCAAGTTTTGTATATTAAATTTATAGCATCAACGTTCAGACTCGCATGTTAGCTAGACAATACGAACTATATATTTTACCATGTAGGGATAATTAAGGCTAGACTATAAACAGAATTTCAATTCAACGTTTAACTTGACACGGGGCGATCGGTCACCACGGGGTTGTCAACCCGATAGATCTACCAACAATTCATCGCGTGCAATACTTAAATGATTAAACGAGATCATTGGCGCATGGTCCATATCGAGACCATATATGATGCCTGCCTAACGTACAATATATATATCCTACTAATATGACAAATTTAATATAATTGGTTGTACGAAATTTACTGAAATCCCTGGGACCAAGCAAACACGTCCCAACAACTCGGTCAGTTTTTCCTCTGAAATACCGTACCATCTCATTTTCTCCTCGAAACATATATTTATCAAAAACGTTTTATCTCGAAAACGTATAATTTATCAAAACTCCACATATTTTCAATGAAAATATATGATTTATATTAAAATGTATGTTTTAATTCAAAAACATTATTAAACCCTTTTAGGCGTGTTCTTTCCCCCAAAACATATACAAAACAGTAAAAACAGGGGGTTTAGTGACACTCACCTTTGGGTGCGTATTTTTAAATAGCGCAATCCCACAATTTGATTTCTACACGTCCTATTTTATGTAGGAACGATTTTTAAATCAATATATCACAAAAATCCTAAGTTTCTTCATTTCTTGGAATTGTCACATAACTTTGGGATTTTCTCAAAAAGTTATCGTTTTCGATTATGTTGGCACGTTAATATATATATATAAATATATATATATATGAGTCCATATATATATATTTTCAAGATTTTGGAACTTGAACGATTTTATTGGTGACCGTTGTCATGTAAATCCATTAACACTCCCGTTTATACGTAATATATCTACGATTTGCGCGTCGTAATATATATACATAAACGTTCACATAAATCATCATCGAAACACACGTAATCTCATTAACTTATTAAATTTGTCATTTTTAAGTCAAGCATACATAAAATAACTTATATGTATCAAATTTCATGCTCGACAAACAAGTTACACGTTTAACGCGATTTTACCGTTTCTACCACATAAAATGCACAAGTGTACACGCATAGTCTAAATTTCCCACTATCATGTTAACACTTAACATATTATCACATTCACATGTTTAAATCAAATAACAGATTTTAACACATAAGGTTCACCCAAAAATAACCCATACTAGTGTTTATTGAAAAACGCGTATATTAGCGATTCGGTAACGTTTTTGAGCGCCGGAAGTCACGTATGACCAACCAAACACCAAGTAAACTTAAAATTAGTTAAAATACTTATTTTTAAACCAAAAATATCACTTTACTTACTGATCTAAATCAGTTTCATATAAATCGTTCGAAAAGCCAATTTTTGACCGTTTTAACGTATAGTTTTGCGTTAAACATTACTATAATCATCCCCACTCGGAATGACTTGATATTTTAACACCATACATGTTATTTACTGATTAAAATAGTGGTTATAATCAGATTAGTGAAGTTTTTGTGTAGACCATATAAATCATGCGATTTCATGTATTTTACAACCCCTAATGCACCAAGTACAACATGCAAGGCTAGTAAACATTATCACAAGTTTATATATCATTTAAACACTTCAAAATAATCTTATTTTAGTGTTTATATCCTGATCAAAATTTATCAAATCATCATTTCATGATCATATTCCAACATGCATGTTCTAGTAAATGTATCTAATGCATACATAACATGTTTTAATCATCTTGCTTGAACTTGAATGCATCTAGACCTTCATTTAACTCATGTTTCAAATATTCAAACATTTCATACTTCACATCATCATTATCAAAACATTTATTCATAAATGCAAGACATATGCATATATTCTTACACATCAACAATTATCAATATCAAAAATTTTCATGCATGCATATACGCACACATAAATCATATAATCAAAATCAATTAACATCAAAACTCAATCTCTAATCTATACACCTTATCATTTTCAGCCATGTTAATACACACACAAGTTCCATTTTAAATTTTATATAAAACCCATTTGTTTTAGATTTCAAGTTTGTGATTAAATTCAAGAACAAGAGAAACTTCCATCATCATCAAGATCATCAAGAATCAAAAACAAGGTTTTTAAAATAAATTTTATACCTTCAAGTTCTTGAATGATTTTTAGTAAAATTTGATGATTTGGGGCTTGATTGTTGCTTGAAACACCTTGAAATCACTTCTAAACCACCATATGGACTCTTAAACACCTTGTAATGAGTTTGAATCCTTTGAAACAAGGTTGGAAAGTTGAAAAATGGCTGAATATAGGGGTGTTCGGCCAGCTTATTTTTGAGAGAGAAAGAGAGTAAATTTTGAAATGTTTACTTGGATTATGTGAGATTTTGCAAGATATGTGAAGATTCACAAGGGAGCATAATCATCACCCACCTATCCTTCATCCAATAGGTGAAAGAGAGAGGAGAGAGAGAGAGAGAGAGATACATGGCTGCCATCTATCACCATACACACATACTCACACGCATATATACATATATATATGATTTGTTGGCCAAAAACTCAAAAAATAGAGTTTCTTAGCGTTTTAATTTATTTTTCCTCATGATTATAATTAAAATAACTATTCTAATCATAACATACTATTTTTTAGGATTTTAACACTGATCGGGTGGTCACCGACGTTCGTTTCGCATTTTAGTCGTTACGCGATAAGCGTTAATTTTATCGTTGCCAACATAATTTTTACCAATATTTGGGTTCACCAACACATTAAATATCACATATAATTATCAAATTCAGTAAAATACAACCTTTTTATTTATTCATGACACGTGTTACATTTGTACGGTACGGCCTGAAAAGCAGGGTGTCACATTTGGGGTCCACTTTTCGTATACAAGGTGTATTTTAGGACGTATAGGGGTGTTATAAGGGTTTTAGGAGAGTTTTTATATCCTCCCCACCTTGTTTTAGAACTCATCCTCGAGGTCTACTGGAACAGGTGTGGATATTTCCTCTGCATTTCTGATTCGAGCTCCCAAGTATATTCTGGTCCTCTCTTAGAATCCCATCTTACTTTGACTAGAATCATTCTCTTGTGTTTAAGATGCTTGATTTTCCCGTCTTAAATCTGTAGGGGTCTCTCTACAAATTTAAGTTTCTCATTTACCTCTATGTCCTTAAGAGGTACCACTAATGATTCATCTGCTAAGCATTTCTTAAGATTACATACATGAAATACATCATGTATCCCTGCCATTTCCACTGGCAGTCGTAGTTGATATGCTACTGGTCCTATTCTTCTAATAATCTCAAAAGGTTCAACGTACCTGGGGCTTAGCTTTCCCTTTTTTATGAATCTAATTACTCATTTCCATGGAGAAACTTTTAATAATACCTTATCTCATACTTGAAACTCCAATGGCTTTTGCCTGTTATCAGCATAACTCTTTTGACGATCGCGTGTTGTTTTTAGTCTTTCCTTGACTTGAATAATCTTGTCCATTGTTTCCTGTACTATTTCTGGTCCAAACAATTGCTTTTCTCCAATTTCTGCCTAACAGACTGGAGTTCGACACTTTCATCCATAAAGTGCTTCGAATGGTGCAGCATTGATACCGGTATGATGGCTGTTATTATAAGAAAATTCTATTAATGGTAAATGGTCGTCCCAATTTCCTCTGAAATAAATTACACAAGCTCTAAGCATATCTTCCATTGTTTAAATTATTCTTTCACTTTGGCCATCCGTTTGTGGATGATAAGTTGTGCTTAGATTTAACTTGGTTCCCATTGCTTTTTGGAAACTTGTCCAAAAATGAGAAGTAAAACGGCTATCTCTATCAGAAACAATAGATAAAGGAATTCCATGTAATGAAACTATTTCATTTACATACAACTTGGTTAATTGTTCCATACTGAAAGTTTCCTTCATCGGTAAGAAATGAGCAGACCTGGTTAACCTATCTACAATCACCCAGATTGTATCATTACCTTTTCGTGTCTTGGGTAATTTAGTAACAAAGTCCATTGTTATTAATTCCTAATTCCATATTGGCATTTCTAACTGCTGCAATAATCCTAAGGGTTTCTGATGTTCAGCTTTAACCTGTGAACAGGTTAGACATTTGGCAACATAAGCTGCTATATCCTTTTTCATTCCTATCCACCAAAAATTCTTTCTTAAGTCTAGATACATTTTATCACTTCCCGAATGTATCATATACTTAGACTTATGGGCTTCTTCTAATATTTGATGGCATAGATTTCCTCGTTTAGGTATCCAAATTCTTTTCTTATGGAATCTCCAAATTTCATCTGTTCCTTGTTCTAATTCTTTAATCATTCCTTTCAATTTTTCAGTATCGTCCTTGATTACTAATTCTTTTATGGTTCTAATTTGTTCGTTTAAATCTATCTGCAAAATTAATTTAAGAGCACGCACACTTTTTGGCTTTTCTTGATATTTTCGACTTAAACCATCAGCTACTACATTAGCCTTTCCTTCATGATACTGGATACTACAATTATAATCACTAAGGATTTCCATCCAACGTCTTTCTCTCATATTTAACTCTTTTTGCCCCAAAACATATCTTAAACTCTTGTGATCAGTAAAAATGGTAAACTTACTACCATAAAGGTAATGTCTCCAAATTTTAAGGGCAAAAATTATGGCCCCTAACTCTAAATCATGGGTTGTATAGTTTTCTTCGTGATTCTTAGGTTGTCTAGAGGCATAGGCTATAAACTTTTGACATTGCATCAATACACATCCATAACCTATTTTAGACGCATCACAATAGACTACAAAGTCTTCAGTTCCTTCTGGTAATGCGAGTGTGGGTGCGTTGGTTAATCGTTGCTTAAGAATTCTAAAGGCTTCTTCCTGTTTTGATCCCCATTCAAACTTAACAGATTTACAGGTCAGTTTTGTTAAGAGAATGGCTATCCTAGAAAAATCTCTGATAAATCGTCTATAATAACTGGCTAGTCCTAGAAAACTTCTCACATCCGTTGGTGATTCAGGGACTTTCCACTTAGTAATTGCCTCAATCTTTGTGGGATCCACATGAATTCCTTCATGATTAACTAAATGTCAAAGAAATTGCACTTCTTCTAACCAAAATTCGCATTTCGAAAATTTAGCATAAAGCTTTTCTTTTCTCAGCAAATTTAGGAGTGCATGCAGATGAGCTGCATGTTCCTTTTTACTCTTAGAGTAAATGAGAATATCATCTATAAAAACAATTATGAATTTATCCAGATATGGCTTACATATTATGTTCATCATGTTCATAAATGCGGCTGTGGCATTGGTTAGACCAAATGGCATAACGGTAAATTCATAATGGCCATACCTTGTTCTGAAGGCAGTTTTAGGAATGTCCTCTTCCTGTACTTTCAGTTGATGATATCCTGAGAGTAAATCGATCTTAGAAAAGAATCGAGCTCCTCGCAGTTGATCAAACAGATCATCGATTCTCGGTAGTGGGTACCGATTTTTAATCGTGACCTTGTTTAATTCTCGGTAATCAATGCACATACGCATTGACCTGTCTTTCTTCTTGACGAATAAGATCGGTGCTCCCCATGGCGATGAACTTGGCTGTATGAATCATTTTTCCAAAAGTTCATCCAATTGTTTCTTTAGCTCTTGCATCTCTGCTGGTGCCAAACGGTAAGGTGCCTTAGCAATCGGTGCTGTTTCTGGTAGCAGGTGAATTCTGAATTCAACTTCCCTATCTGGCGGTAGTCCTGGTAATTCTTCTGGGAAAACATCTAATAATTGAGATACTATGGGAATATCTTTCAATTCTTTTCCTTTAGTGTTAATGATTATGGAAATTATATACACTAGGGATCCTTTCCTTGCATCACTGGCCTCTTTCATCACAGAGATGAATTTCGTGGATCGAGATGACTTATCTCCTTTAATTGTGATATTTTCACCCTCTAGTGAATTTACTTGGATTGACTTTTGATCACATAGAATACTGGCTTTATTGGCTACTAACCAATCCATTCCTAATACGATATCAAATCCAACCGGATTCATTGGGTATAGATTAGCAATAAAATTATGGTTTGAAAATTCTATTCTTGCTTCCTGCAAGATTTCAGTGATCTTAATGGATTCTCTATTTGCTGTCTCTACTAGATATTTTTGTCGAAGTTTAGTTAATGGTTGATTGAGAAGTTTGCAAAATGAAGTATTAATAAAACTTTGGTTCACACCAGAGTCAAATAATACTTTAGCAAAAACATCATTAACTAAAAACGTACCGGTAATCACATCCGGAATCATCTTTGCTTCTTTGGCTATCAGAACAAATGCTCTAGCATTCTTATTAGTCTTGTTGTTCATGGCTAGAGCTAGTTTCGGATAGTTTGGCTTAATATGCCCTTTTTCTCCACAATTGAAGCACACGCCATTACTTGGTTTCTTCCTACAGTCTTCTTCCTTGTGTCCTGGTATCTTGCAGAAATTGCAGTATGTGGAGCATCTTCCTGAATGCTTCTTCTTGCAGGCCTTACAGTAAGGTGCAGAAGTAGAACCTACGTTCTTTCCACGGTTGGAATTTCCATAACGAAATTCTTAGGTAAGTTTCTGAGCTAGGTTCTTCCTCTGGTTTTCTTCTTGTGTACGTACTAGTTCATCTATCAAGGTATTTGATAGTTCTACAGCTTCTTCTATGGTTTATGGTCTAGCTGCCTTGACTACGTGTCTAATCTCACTAATTAATCCCCAGATGTAACGGGAGATTAATACTGGTTCTGGTGAAGCTAGGGTTGGCACAATTCTAGCATATTCGAATAATACAGTAGTGTAACCCTTACAGTCATTTTAAGGTTTAAGAACTTATTAGCTATTTGTTCTTTTTCACTGGGAGGACAAAATTTTCTTTCAACCATATTCTTAAACTCAATCCATTCCATATTATAGACTCTGTCACTTCCCTTGGACTGGAGAATAGTGTTCCACCATTCTAGAGCTGCGTTCTTAAAAAGATTGGAAGCAAACATGATTTTATCTTTCTCTGCACACTTGCTTATTTTTAAGACGACCTCTGTCTTTTTGATCCAGCGTAGAGCTACAATGGCTCCTTCATTGCCCGAGAATTCTGTAGGTTTGTAGGACCAGAATTCTTTATAAGAACAACCATAAGACATGGTTCTTCTTCTTTTTGGAATAGGCAATTGAAGTAATGGTCCATTGTTTACGCTGTGATTGGGTTCATTAGGTGGTCGTTTACTTCCAGTATTACTTTTATTATTTTCTGCTTCCTTAACCGTTTTGATAATATATGGCATATCATCTATAATTCCTTGTGCCACTATGTGTTGGATGGCACTATTATCTATCTGGTTGCCGTTATTATCGTTATTCTTGTTTTCTTGATTCACTTTGTTGTCTATCTGGATTATAAACAATTATCAAGTATTAATATCACAGAGCAATGTTTAATGCGAACAATCACATAAACAAACATATTGATCAAAATCGTCGTGCATTGCGACATTTACTCTATTTTATAGATATCTATATCTATTACAAACCACAACTTGAATTTAAAATACACTACTAGTATGCATCAGTAACTATTAAACAATCTATTTTAATTGATTTTGATTATTATTTTATTATTATTATATTTTTTTTAAACTACTCACATATATATGTATATATATTTATATTATTATTATTATTATTATTATTATTATTACTACTACTACTACTACTAGTGGGGGTTCATCCAATACTACATATTATGATCATCATACTTCCAAATGAGCCTCTCCCCTATTTGCCTTATTCTTTCACCTTCATCTAATAACTCCTCACCAAAAGTGCGGAGTTCCAGCACATTTTCGGTACTCATGGGTGGTGCGGGTGCTGGTGTTGGTGTTGGTGTTGGTGTTGGGTCAGGGAACTGGGGCATCGGTTCTTCGTATGGGTATAGGTTCTCTAGGATTTCTCAAAAATACTGGTCATTATCCCAATATGGATCTAGAGGGTCAAGGTTAGGATAGGGTGCTACTGGGTTTGGTATGAGCTCCTCCTGTGGGTAGAGTTCTCGATAATCCCTATGATCATCCTCCCATGGGTCGTATGCTAGAGGATTTGGTGCTGGAAATCTAGGGATTTCGTTTGGGTCGAAGGCAGGTAAGGGAATCTAGTTTCCTAGGTTAGGTTCTATTTCCATGGGTTGAGTTGGGAACAAGGGTAGTGGTTATGGTGCAATGATTTGTTCTAAGTTTGGGTCTGCAGTAGTGGTAGCTAGTATGTGGAAATTGGCCAATCGTCTATTGACTATGTCTTCAGTCTGGGCATTTATCTCCCTATTTGCAGCTGCTAAAGCCCTTTGCTGGTACAATTTCCTCATTCTTTTCCTACGTTCGTGAGCTCCCCGACTGAACCATCCTCTCTTTTTGGTAGGGAATGGCACTTCAGATTGCGCTTTGAATATGAAAATCCCCTCTTTTGTGTCAGCTGAATACCCCGAGGGGGTAGGCTAGGAAGAAGTTCCTTCATCTCTAAGAGAACTAGACAATTGACGATAGGCGTCCGATGGTCCTTGATCACTCATACTGTAAACTAACAGATTGTCAAATAACACAAAATGATATTATACACGTATGCACATAGTCACATAAATTATTTCCTAACAGAATTGACAATTTCAATGTCAGCAGAACACTTTTGTGGCTGAAATCAGTGGTTGTAGCTCTGATACCACTCTCTTTTGCAACCCCCGACCCCTAATTCTTGGGAACGGGCGATCGTGAACCAGTATCAGTGGTATCAGTGTTTATCAGTTTGGCAGCGGAATTTACATCAGGACCGTAGCTAGGAAATAGTTTATCAGAGTAAAATACCACATTTTTATAATAATAAATACATGGGAAATTCCCAAGTTTCCATTACAAACCTATTTTTAGGGATAAACTCTAATATATTGAAATAAAACATCTTCTTTATTTAGGTAACGTTTATAGCCAATTTTCCAAGCCTTTAGTGCTATCCAGCTGGCTTCTAATGTCACACCCTGACTTTTGCGGAAGCGTGATTATGGTGTGACTTCTTTAATATCATTGCAATCAATCATAACAACAACTATATGATAAAGCCATAGATTTGTCATCCATTAAATAAGTTTAAAACATAACAACATTATTCTAAAATGTAGACTTCAAATTCAAGTTTTACAAACCATACAATTTGTTTATGAGTTTACTAAGGACTCGTCAAAAGAGATTAATTAGAACCAAGGTTGGAAAGACGTGTCTCGTCCAGGAATAAGACACATTGACCAAACCCAAAGACCATGGATGACATCTTTATTCCTATCGCAGCATAAAAACTTCCAACGCCAGCCAGATCCACTTATTAATTCCCTGAAATACATGTAGTTTGAAAACATCAACAAAAGTTGAGCGAGTTCATGAGTTCGTTTGTGTATATGTATAAGCCTTTGAAAACGTTGTAAGTATGTATGTAAGTTTGTAAATCCCAGTATGAAAGCAACAAGGAAAAAGAGATCACCAATGGTTTGCAAGGCCATTGATATGTGTAAAGTGATGCAGGAAAACTCAAACCTAGCAGATTTGTCAGTAAGACATAGTCACCACATGGTCCACTCAACGGACTCAGGGGTAGGGCACGCTACACTCAAATAGATCTATCACTCATGTCCCTCGGTCCTACAATGATGATTAATGGCCTTAAGTGTCATACCCACCACTCACATGATCTAGCAGTAACCCTCCTTAACTAACCATACCATGTATAAAACGTTTGTAATAATTGTAACATGTATTTCACCCCCGAAGTATAAAACTGAAAACAATTAAAAGAAAAGGGGGATATGAACACACAGTATTGCGTCTTCGGTACTCGTAACTCAAATCTCCTCAGCAAACACGGCTACCTACAATGTTCTAACGTCTATTAGACGAACGGGTCATGCCTTGTCTTAGTATTTACGTTTTTGAGTTACGTTTACTTCATGTCTTCAATATTATTCCAAGTTATAATTATTTGTTAAAATAATGATTATTTTAACTTTAAATTACATTTAATTTTGGAATAATTGTTAAACAGTATTTTCGTAATAATACTTCTCAAGTATTTCCTTCCCTAGGATGGGGTATCTTATACATGTATATCCGTATTCTTGTATTGGTATATCTTGCCATGTGTTGGCGTCGTATTCCGGTGTGTACGCATTTCCTTAAAAGAATATCCAATATATTCCCAAAACAATATATTTTCAAGTCTTACTTAGAAAATATATATAACCTTATTTTGTCCAAAAATACTGTATTTCCAGAAAATATATATTTTTCCCAAAAATCATATATCTTCCGAATATCCCAAGAAAATATATTTTTACTTCCAAAAAATAATATATTTTCTTTTTGTCGAAAATATGATATACTTTGTAATAATAATAAAAATTATATTTTCATTTCTTTCGTATCCAAAATAATATTTACCAAAAATGTATTCATAACATATTTTTCCGGAATATTTTGTAAGTTACGTTCTATCATTCGGTTCCACAATACTATGTGTGTAACTTATATATTTATTCCTTGCGATTTTTGGTAATATTCTGGATTGTAAGTTCTTGGTATTTTGTCAAGTTATATTACTTTAAATCCTAAAATAATATAGTTAATACACAAAGTATACAAATAATCACACCCATGTGTCTTCTAAATATATACCTTTCAAATACATATTTAGTTATTTTTATTTACAAAAATCAACCTCCAATATTTGTATTTTTGTAACAAAAATTATGGTAAAGTTTATATCAAAAGCTCATGATCAAAATACACTTGTAACATTTGTTTGGAAATATTTTTCTAAATGTTTATATTTTTAGAAAATTTTTGCCATAGTTTCCATTAAAAAAGGAGGTGTCCATGCTTGCAAAGCATATCATTTTCTTTTAAAATCATCACAAACAATCAACAATTTATTCAACACTCACCAAGTGCCAAAATTATACAATTTATATAACGACATGAACTTGAACTTTTATAAAAACTTGTAGTAACCTACGATGTTGCTAAGTAAGCCTTGTTACCCTTAAAAATATGGTTATTTGTTTGTAAATCTTATTCGTGTAAAATTTTGTCTTTTACAACTTGTATGATGATTTTTTTTTTCAAAAATCAATCTTCTTGTATTTTTCTTGTTACATACACTTTACTAGCTTTGTTTTCACCCTCAAAACACGATTAGTTTCTTTAAAAATTATGATTTGGTAAATCTTGCAAATGAACTTGGTTATTTGAGGAAACTATGTTTAAAATAACTTTTGTACAAGACTTCTAACATGTTTCATACTTCATTATACCCAAAATCATTCTTACTTTCAAGTTCATGTGAAACATAGAGTATGATCATCTTGGTCGTTCACAAGATCATCACCTTAACTTACTAGATCATGTGTTTAATCACAATCTAGTAGGTTTCATCTTACATCATAAACACAAATAACCAATCATCAAGAAGCAAAACAACACTAAACAATATGTATTCTTATGGTTTTTAAGCTTTATGTGAAGGTTCATCTTCATGTTCATTAATGTTCTTTAGTGTTCTTCATAATAATCAACATGAATGTTTATTTTAACCACTAATATAATATGAACAATGGAGTGTATGAAGTTCTTACAACTAGCTCAAGGCTAGGGATGATTCAAGTGAAGATAACAAGTGGATAAAAGCAAACGGTGAAGGTCCTTCAACTTTCGAAAGCTCCAAGCTTCCTAACTTAGCTCCTTACACCTTAGAACAAGCTTGGAATCATTGTAGGATGGATGAAAATGGTGGTGGTGTGGGTGCTTGTTTGGGCCGAGAGCATGGAGGGGGAGAGAGAGGAAGAAGGTGTTGATTAGAATGAGGGTGATCATCTTCTTATAACCATCTAATACATTTTCCAATGGGTCTTATGTCTTGTAAGTACACAATAATATCTTTCACTAAATCAAAATGAATAAAAGAAAGATTTAGGAAATCTTGTAAGATCATGGGGTGGGGCCACCCTCATAACCGTCCATATGGATGGGGGGGGGGGGTCTTGGTTGATTTTGAATGATAAGTTATGTGATTAGTTGAAGTTCTAAGTATAATAATTTAATGTGTATGCATACATGGTGTTTTATAGTGTGTTAGGGCGTACGGGTATCATAACTAGCTCAGAAACATTAAAACAATGCTTCTAGTATAATTTCGGTGTTTCAGGTAATGTCCGGTTGTTCGGTTAGATACCGGTTCGTTAAAGTGTCAAACTATTCCGTTTAGTGATCTTTAAGTACCCTTTTGTGACACTTTTAATTCCCGACACTTAGGAAAGCATTCAGGACCATTTAGTCATATTTTTTCATGTAATTAGCTTGTTAAAATGCTGAATTTTGCTGAAATATGCAGAATTCTGCACTTTAAGTGGGTTTTAGGCACTTTCCGACACTTTAACTATCACTTAGTAAAGTAGTTTTGTGGTCCTTACTTCCCTACACACTATACTAGTGTAGAACTTGGTTTCTGACTTATACTGGGTCTCAAAACGCTGTCTGTCTATGTACTGTGTGACAACTCGAAATTTAGAACCTTTCGTTGTATGCTTGAACGTTAAGTGACTAACTGGTTTGATGATTTAATGAATGATATATGTGAACTTATATGATTATGTGTTATGCTATATGTATGCTTGTGTGTATGTATGCGAGTATGTATATGAACCGAGAACCGAGAACCCGACTCGAGACCATGTGGTCTCGAGTGAACGATGCAACATGTGGGTCGGTTGGGCCACACACCCCTTAGCCCATTCAAAGACCCATTAGGGTGCACAAGTGAAACAAGTATATAATCCTCATGATAGTCACACTTGGCATGTTTGGGCAAACAACACTCATACTCCTCTAATACACACACTCTTCACTCTCCCTCACTAAAACCCTAAACCATCACATTTCTTCTCCTCTTTCTCGGATTCGACCGGCAACACAAGAGCTCTCGGATTCAAGCTTAAGTTCTCACCTTTGAAACTCATCAACCGGTTAGTGTTTATGATGCTTGTTGGTTAGTGTTTATGATACTTGTGGGTTAGTGATTCTTGTTATATATTTCGGATGATGATGATAATGTGTGATGTTTGGCGGATGATAATGAATAATGAAGTTAACTTGATAATATGTTGCCTTATGCATGATGAACATACACCACTTGAATAATCGATACTAGGATTGTTGTTGTTCATCTATGATGTTGGTATTTTAATGCTAGATAAAGTAATGATTACTAAGAAAACATGACTTGATTTCGGACATATTGTATGATGGGTTAATGACATCTTGTGTTTAAATGTGGTCTAAACCATTAGTTGTTAATGCTCATGAAATCGGATTGCATACCCCTAGGTTACAAATCAAATGCTTGTTAAATGGCTGCTTATATGTGGAAATCGGATTGGTTGTTGAACGTTTTGATTGTTGTTTCAAGTTATGAACATGATGAACTATTGGATATTATGATGAACATGATGAACATATGAAGAACAACTTGAATGTGATATGAACATGCTTGAATATTTGAATTCTGCTATGTTTGATCCAATTTGGTAAGTTGTTAGACAAATAAACATGTTTAAGTGGATAGTACATCATGTTGCATGAAATCAGAATGTTATTGGATAGTACACTGTACCGAATCAGCCTATGTCCAGTCGAAACCTTCGGTTGCGACTCGAAACCACTGCATGACGAGTCGAGACCCCCGGTTGCGACACAGATTGCGAGTCGCAAACACCTGGTTGCGACTCGAAACCACACTTGATCAGCACAAACCGTATGACTCGAAACCACAGTTACGAGTCCGGTTGCGACTCGAGACCAAAACAGCACGAGCCGAGACCATGATTGCGACTCAGGTTGCGAGTCGCAAACGCCTAGTTGCGACTCGAGACTATACACAGATACACGCTGTTTGGGCTTGCACCTCATTTCGGACTTAAGTGATTGGGCCGGACTCTTGGGCCTGATGCACAGACTTTATGTGTTGATGATTGAATGTGGATATTGTTGAACTGCCATGATCAAACGTGTATGCCATGAAGGATACTTGAATGCATTATGCTAGGAACATACGTGTACTGATTGAATACGAACCTGATTGATATGATACAACTATGATAGGACGTGAGTAGCCACGATATTGCTTGATTGACTTTTCTGTGTATCTACCGAGCAAACCAAGGTGAGTTCACACCCTCTACAAAGCATGGGATTCCCAGGGGTCGGGAATTGGGGTTAAGGAACATGGGTTCCTCGTCCTCCTTGGGTAGGACAGCAAAGGTTCAGGAATGTAATTCCTCGTCCTCACGGACAGATAACTCGTACTAGACCAAAACTCTATCACGAAGTCCCTCATTTTTATATCGACTTAATCGCCGGGCCAATGGCGAGCGGGTCATTAGTTAGATAGCGCTATTTAGGTCTGACAAACCTCACACCGTGCCGCAGAGGACGGGCGTGAACTAATGGATCTGGGGCACGTCAATGATGATAGACATTGACAGTTTCAGGGCACATAAACATGACTACAGTCAGCAGTCGATATGGTAACGAGTCTAGTAGATACATGGGGTAGCCCCCACGGCCGAAATGCCAGATAACTAACACGGGGTAGCCCCCACGGCTGGATTGCCAGAGTAACCGGGAATAAACAAGACACGTTTTTAACTATGGGGTAACCCCCACGGCAGGATGCCAGATAAAGGAAACTGTTTTCGAAACAACTTAAAACGAACACCCGACCGTGAACTCACTCAACTTGTTGTTGACTCGTTACTACATGCTTTGCAGGTCCCTAGGTTCTTAACTGGAGCTTGCATGGAGGAGGATCGTTGTGGGACATGGACGGCTGTGTGCCATGTTAAACTTTGAAACAATTAAACTTATGCTTTGATTTAAGACTTATGCTTCCGCTTGCAACTTAACTATGTTTTGTTTGAACACCAATTGTATTGATTGGATTTTTATAATTACTTATGTGCTTGTTCAATATGATTGGTGGCTGGATCCTGGTCAGTCACGCCTCCAAGCGGTGGTACTCCGCAGGTGGAATTTGGGGGTGTGACAGATTGGTATCAGAGCCATTGGTTATAGAGAACTTGGTTTTAATAAAGGGGAAAACGGTTTTATTAAAACCAGACTATAACCTGTACAGTGCACAACGGTCCACAACGACGCTTCACTCCACATGCAAGGCTCGACATTCTAGGTAATATGGTCTGTGTATATTGCCTACTTGTTAGTTATATAGTGCATTGCTCATGGTATGCTTGGTTAGTATAACTACTGTTGCTTGAACACGTACGTGCTTACCCTATCCTATCATCGCACTTTCGCGAACCCCTCTCACTCACGTTCTTCTTGATGTGAAGATCATGTCTGGACGCGTTAACCTAACACAAGCCCAGTTGACGGCTCTGATCAACGAACGAGTTGCCGTAGCACTCGCAGCTGCACACGCAGGAGGTATATCCTGCAGTCCAAACTCATTCTAGGATCTTTAGGATCCTACTCTCGTGAACCAACCTTTGTGTTAAACTCTGTCTTTTCTTTCACCTACGATAGGTCATCATGTTCAGCCACCCGTGTGCACTTTTAAGACTTTCATGGACTGCCGACCAACTACTTTTAGCGGCACTGAAGGAGCAGTAGGTATCCTACACTGGTTTGAGAAACTAGAATCTGTGTTCGAAATGTGTGAATGCCCTGAGGCGCGCAGGGTGAAGTATGCTACTGGTACTCTCGAGGGTTTAGCCCTCACCTGGTGGAACGCTCAGGTTCAGATGCTAGGGTTGGTTGCTGCCAACGCCACCCGATGGGAGAATTTTAAGGAAATGATCAAGGAAGAATACTGCAGTCATGATGAGATTCACAAACTGGAAGTGGAGTTCTTCAACCTCAATGTTGGACCGTTGTATGACCCTAAAACGTCAGTCAAGGCAGTTCATCTGAGTTTACAGAGGCGGAATCAAAGTAAACTAAGTCATAACAGCTTTAATCCTTTTAATCTTTCTTTTCTGATTGATTTAAGTGCTTGTACAAGGTTTTCTGATACAAATCCGTCAGCACTTCGTCACACATACAATGACCTAGTCCTTTCCCTTCAAGGAACTAACCACCTATATATAGAGTGTGAGATTTCGCTTGAGACTATCTGAAGCGAAATCATGTGTTGTGATTTCGCTTCAAGCAAATCCAATCCCTTTCAAGCGAAATCCCATGAATACAACATAAAAACCCTAACTTAAACCCTAATACATGACCATTCAAACAATCCTAGACACAAGACTTGATAATGACGTAATCAGCAGACATTTAGTGCACCAACAGACTCCCCCTTGGATGTTGATGAAGTCTTTGGCTTCAAGTCTTTGTCTTTAACAATCTCCAACCATTGTAAAAACTCTCATCAATCTTTATCTTCAAGCTTTAAACTTTAAACTTCAATCTTCCCTTTGACTTTTGATCCAGACTCCCCCTTTCACAGACTCCCCCTCTCAATATGCTAGAATCTGAGATATCTGGTTCAAGCTTTGTCAATTAGCTTCCGTGGAAAATAATGAAGTCCAAACCTGTTTCTCAACAAACAAACATAACCATTCTATCTTCTTCAACAATCAAACACAAACTCAATCAGCTTTAACAATCCACTCAAGTATTCAGGTCCAAATTAATGACCCTGATTACTCAATTAATCTACCAAGTCCAATTTAATGACCTTGGTTGATCTTTTGACGAATCAAACTGATTTTAAACAACATTTTCAAACTTTTTTCTGAAAATAACAAGTATCAAGTTAATGAACTTGTTTTTATCTTTCAAACAATTCAAACTTCTTCAAAGTAAGCTCTCCTCATTCTTCAGCTCAGAATCTCCTGCATCTGCTTCAAACATCTGAGAATCCAACAATCAACTCTCCACTTTGGTTTGTCTAAAATAGAGCAGAAATAAAATCTTTTTGGATTTTATCAAAGTGTTCTAAACTAAAAATGAAATACAGAAAACTTAAATTTGCAGAAATTAAACAAAGTAAACTATTTACAAACATATTTTTGCGAGCGTGTCAGGGAATCATATCAGCTTTTTAGACAAATCACAAGTACCGTTAAGCTACATTTCATACTCAGATTTAAACAATTTACCTCGATTGTCGATATACTGATCCATCCTAAATTCCCATACAAATTTCAACTTACTCAGGATACGATTTAGATGAATTAAGAACTTAGATCATTCATGTGTCCCACCTCTTGAATATACTCCCGTATCCAGAATCTCAATAATCAGTCTTACAGATGAGAATACTACAATGATATCTGTATATAATTTAGGTATGCGAGGGCCGAGGGATCTCAGATCGATACTTCCGTATACGCAGAGAGATATCAGCTTCGACTTTCAGGTGTGTCCCCTTTAGAGGATCTTTTTGCTTACAACAGCAGCATATATCAATTTTATTGTTTCAGCATGCTGAGGGTTTAATGCTGTGTTTCAAGCATTGCAGCAAGTATTAGCCAGGGACTAGGTCAGAACTACCGTTCAGCAGAAGTCCCGGAATAATACCCCAGACATCATAGAGTATAAAGACCTAGTATATCAGATTAAGAGACCTTTCAAACGAGATTTCAGGGGTTACCTATATATCCAAGTAGTGTTCCCCACGAATTCACAAGTTTGAATTTAGGTTTATATCCCGAATAAATCTACTAAATGTGTGAAAACCTATCGACACATCATCAGTAAGATTGTTTAACTCTTTTAAACATTCCAAATCTTTAGCATACCGTGATCGTCTAGCCGATGTACTATCATTTTCCCCATATACACAAGCTCTTTTTCAGATTTTATCATGTTTTTGTATTTTTGCATTTTTTTACTGTTTTTGTATTTTCAGAAAATAAACTATGTACAAACATCTACTCCCCCTAAATACCAAAACAAGTAAAAATGCGACAAACCATTGCAGATTGTTTCTCGTCTTCATCCGCAACAGTACCCTCATCAACGCCAATAATGCCATCCGACACCGACAGAAGCTTCATACCGCTCAGTTTTAACAGATATTTAAACCGATTTTTATCAAAAGCTTTGGTATGTAAATCAGCTTTCTGTTCGTCTGTGTGGATTTTCTCAATTCGTATCAACTTTTTCTCAAAGCAATCACGAATAAAGTGATGACGAATTTCTATGTGTTTCGTTTTAGCGTGATGTACTGGATTTTTAGTTATATTTATTGCGGCCTCATTATCAACAAAAAGAGGTGTGTTAAGAAACTGCAAACCGTAGTCGCGCATCTGTTGCTGTATCCACAAGATCTGAGAGCAGCAACTGCTAGCAGAAACATACTCCGCTTCACATGTAGATAACGCCACAGACGTTTGTTTCTTACACTGCCAGGTAACCAATCTAGGACCAAAGAACTGGCATCCTGCAGTTGTTGATTTTGAATTGACTTTGCAGCATCCGAAATCCGAATCGGAATACCCTTCGAGCGTAAAATCACCTTTCCTAGGATACCACAACCCCAATGAAGGAGTTCCTTTCAGGTAGCGCAATATCCTTTTCACAATAATCATATGTGATGCTCTCGGGTTAGACTGAAATCTTGCTGCGACGCACGTTGGGTACATAATATCAGGATGTGAAGCAGTTAGGTACATTAAAGAACCTATCATGGATCGATAAAACGTTTCATCAGCCCTGTCTCCGGTGAGATCTGGGTGAATCCCATGATTTGTTGCAAGTGGGGTAGCAGCTGGAGTAGAACTTGACATCCCAAATTTCTCTAGAATATCATGAACATACTTTGACTGATGAATGAAAATTCCCTCAGGAAGTTGTTCAACTTGTAATCCCAGAAAGAATTTCATTTCCCCCATTGAAGACATTTCAAACTTCTGCTTCATCACTGATTCAAAATCTTTGCATAGATTTTCATTCGTCGACCCAAAGATTATATCGTCCACATAAATCTGTACTATCAGCAAATGACCATCAACGACTTTCGTGAAGAGAGTGGCATCCACTGTTCCACGTATGAACTGATTAGCGAGTAGGTGTTGAGACAAAGTCTCGTGCCAGGCTCTCGGTGCCTGATGTAGACCATACAACGCTTTGTCCAATAAGTAGACCTTGTTTTTGTGGATTGGGTCAGTAAAGCCCGGCGGCTGACCAACATAAACCTCCTCTTTAACCTTCCCGTAAAGAAACGCCGATTTAACATCCAACTGATATACTTTGAAATTCTTCCAAGACGCAAATGCAAGAAAAATTCTGATTGCCTCTAGTCGTGCTACAGGAGCATAGACTTCGGTAAAATCAATTCCCTCCTGTTGACTAAATCCCTGAACAACGAGTCGAGCTTTGTTCCTTACGACAACTCCTCTATCGTCCCTCTTTTGTTGAACCTTCACAGCTTCAGTCCTAGGCTTCACATATGTACACTTTCGTGCAATATGACCAACTTGTTCACATCTAAAACAAGTACGAGTATCAGCTACTCGACTCGTGCCTTCAGACTGAGCCTGTGAAGCTCTTTTCTCAAAGAACTCTTCATTCGATTTTGAAAAGATTTCATTTTTCTCATCAGAAAGTAACCGTGAACCATTCACAAACACCTTCTTTTCAGTAAACCTCTTGTTTTGAAAATTTTTCTTCCGATAACTATTACCACCCCGATAATCACCCGACCAATTGTTTCGATTGTTATTGTAAAAACGTGGTGAATAAACAGTTTTCTTGTTATAAACCCTGTCTTTCTTTCGACTCAGATTATTCACTGCTGACAACTCGACTTCAACGAGTTTGAAAACATTTGTCAATTTGTTCATGTTAACATTCTCTATTGGAAACTCTGAATCCGAAAACAACTTATCCGAACCCATCATCTTGTACATGACAAGGTTTGATTCTTCATCTAAGTTGTTCTTGGACTTTTGTTTCGGAATGTATTTATCAAAAAAACACCCATCCTCCTCAGAAGTGTCACAATCCGGTTTAAGCACTTTGTCTACCACACTTTTCACCACATCATTTTGGACACCCTCTTCATTTGAAGATGTAAACGTGACATCAATGTTTTCAGGAAGTTTAACTTCACTTTCTTCCTTAATTTCCACCAAACTAGACTGCCTTTTCGTGTAGTTGTCTAAAATTGGCGGTGGAACTTTGTGAAAACCTATACCCGTTCCATCAGAAAACACATCCTCGCCATCTTTGTTTTTCCCTATAGGTTTAGGAACAATATGCTGCAAAACAAAGCTTGCCGATTTATAGCTGTTAAGCTTCAACTGGATTCGTTCATTCTCAATTTCAGCTTCTTGAACTTTAAGTTTCAATTTAGCAATTTGATCCAGTTGTTCATTAATCGATTCTTCTTTTAATCTCAAAACAGCTCTTAGATGTTCATTTTCTTTAAAAGTTTTTCCATTACGATCATCACTATCTTTGACAATGTTTTTCAATTTTTCAAACTTTTCAGAAATCTGACGGTTTTCAAGAATTAACTTTTCATTTTCAGATTTTAGTTTCTCATGTTCCTTTTTATCATTTTCAATTTGAGCCGTTAATTCTTTGTTCCGTTCAGTTGAAGCTCTTACACTTTTGTCACGATCGAGAATCTGATTTTCAACATTTCTAACCTTTGTTGTCAGATTCTGAATTTTCTCATTGTTAAGATACGTGACAGTGCTACAAAAATTGCATTGTTTGGTGCAATTTTTGCAGTCAGCATTTCCATCAAACTTGTTACCTGACGCATTTGTTGACACACTTTGACTGACCGATCCCTTTGACTCAGTGACAGAATTAGGATCTACCTCAAGTGCTTTTGCAGCTAGCACTTTGTCAGCCATCACTCCCAGGTTCTCAGCTATCAACTCTTGCGTAGTATCAATTATGCCTGTATCAACCTGCTTTTCTTTCTTCTCTTTCTCCTCTTTCTCTTCTTTCTCCTTTCTCTCTTTCTCTTTCGCTTCTTCAATCATCTTTGATGTTGGTGTTCCCCACCACTTGTGCTGCCAATATTCATCTTCTTCTTGATACTCCTTGATGATGGCTTCAATATCAATCGTTTTGTCATCAATTGCAATGTTGCCATATCTATCAAGATAGCACTCTCTATCTGGATCCCATCTGTTTGCTCTTCTAGCTTCCAGAAAGATACCAGAAAGTCTAATAATCTTTGTTTCAGCAGTCATCTTCCGGTATTTATATTTCTGTTCTTCAGTACGATCATCTTTCCATGGCTTAGGTTCATCATTGCTTGCCATGAATGCGTAACCAACCGCATCTTCTTCCGGTAGAACTTCCTTACTCCAATCATACCCTTCATCATCATAAATCACAGCAAGAGCCCTTGATTTGTCTCTGTTATCTTCAGACTGCTTCAATCTAGGCGGCTCGGATTTATTCTGATGGTAGATTGCCTTTTTGTAATAATCATCTCGAAAAGGATTCTCTGATTCATCAGCATAAGCGTTTCGGCATTCTCTCTTAAAATGACCCTTCTGCTTACACTTGAAGCAAGTCACCTTCGATTTATTGAACCCCAACTTAGTAGACGGACCACCGATCGTTTTTCTCCCTGTAATCTCCATGAAGCGTTGTGCACGTCGAACTGCACTTGCCATTGCCCAACGAATATCGATCAGCTCCATTTCTTCAGGGTCTATCTGATCGTAGTCTTCTTTCGTCAGATTTGTATTCCCGATTTTTCCAGCTACCAATCCTTCGTAGGATTCCAAAACAGACGCTAGAAAGACCATTTGTTGCTTGGCCGACTCTGCATCAAAATTCTGTGCGTTCTTCAGATCTATAGCGATATTGCAAGAAAACTTCGCATCAGAATGATTTGCAGAAGACGTAGATCCACTGTGATAACCACTATGACTTCCACTGCTTTGACCACTTTGACTTTCTTTGCCGACTGTCGACACATTTTCAGCAGAAAATGCAGTCTTTGGAGAAGTAGCTTTTGGCATCATGCTCTTTGGATAGTATAGATCCAGATTTTGTTGATAAGATGAATGATTAACTTTGTACGTCTTCTTCAATTCCAGTTCATGACTTTCCAGTTTCTCAATCACCAAATCTGGTTTCAACAAATCAGAAGGAATAGTGTTTTTAAGCATGAGAACATAATATCTCCACTCCATCTCGTCTGGCAATGCATCGAACAACTTGTCTACTTGCTCCTCATCAGAATATTTGATATCATGTCTTGCTAATTCCAACTTCAGATGACCAAACCTTTCAATCATTTTACACACCGATTCATTTTTAAGACAACCAAACATATCAAACTCTTTCCTAAGAAGTTTCCTTTTATTTTTTACAATCTCTTTGCTTCCAAGACACTTCTTTTCAAGTTTTTCCCATAAGTCTTTAGAATTGGAGTATTCTATCAGTGAAATGATGTCTTCACGCACCGATTGAAATAATAATGCCACACATTTTTGCTCAGCCACAAAATTGTCAATCTCTTCAGTTGATCTTAATGCTTCACCATTTTTCTTTCCTTGTTCAAAACCATTCTTCATACTCTTCCAGCTAGGAAAAGCAAATGCCATTAACCAGTCTTCGAACTTTGTTGCCCACCTGCTATAATCTTCTATAGCCATCAGCTTAGGAGGTTTGTTAAACGTTCCAAATGCGCTTTCGGACTCCCAAGCTTCCTTCTTTCTTTCTTTCGGTGGACTTTTGTTTGCATCACTTGAAGACGTTTCGTTGTTTCCTGAACTACCTGTGAATGCGTACATGTCACTGAAAGGATTCATGAAAATATCATCCATTTTGATCGTACCTGCAAGATTATCAAACACTTAGAAAAATTTTTAGGTTTTGAAAAATTAACAGTTCAAGCGAAATACTTGAAGTAAACAGCCTTCAAGCGAAATCAGATAACACACTAATTCAAGCGAAATCAACTGTTTCGCTTCAACAAATCAGACCTCCAAGCGAAATATCACAAAATCAGATAAAACAACTTCAAGCGAAATCTAAGATAACAATTTCGCTTCAACAGTTCAAGCGAAAACCACTATTTCGCTTCAACCAAATCAGAAACTACAAGCGAAATCTACTATTTCGCTTCAGGAATTTTTTAAGCGAACCAGTCCAAACAGTATATCTGAAGCGAAATCAACCAATAAATTCGAACACCTTTCAAGCGAAATCTTGTTTTTGGTCAATTTTAATATGTTTTAAGCTGAATTTTAGTCCGAAACTTTGTAGGCTTTGTTAATACTCAGTTTTACACGATATACTCGAAAATTAGACCATTTTGACCGTTGAAAATAGTTCAGATCTGAAAAATGTAAAAAGAAGTGAGTAGAAAGAAGATAATCCGCTGCTATGGTATGAACTCCTCGTCCTGAGCTCTGATACCACTTGTTGGACCGTTGTATGACCCTAAAACGTCAGTCAAGGCAGTTCATCTGAGTTTACAGAGGCGGAATCAAAGTAAACTAAGTCATAACAGCTTTAATCCTTTTAATCTTTCTTTTCTGATTGATTTAAGTGCTTGTACAAGGTTTTCTGATACAAATCCGTCAGCACTTCGTCACACATACAATGACCTAGTCCTTTCCCTTCAAGGAACTAACCACCTATATATAGAGTGTGAGATTTCGCTTGAGACTATCTGAAGCGAAATCATGTGTTGTGATTTCGCTTCAAGCAAATCCAATCCCTTTCAAGCGAAATCCCATGAATACAACATAAAAACCCTAACTTAAACCCTAATACATGACCATTCAAACAATCCTAGACACAAGACTTGATAATGACGTAATCGGCAGACATTTAGTGCACCAACACTCAAGATGACGGGGTCGGAAATTGAAGCTTATGTGAAAAGGTCGAACGAACTGGCAATTCTGTGTCCTACTATGGTGGACCCTCCCATCAAACGCATCGAACTATTTCTTCAGGGCTTAGTGCCAGAAATCCAAAGTCATGTGACTTCAGCGAACCTCGCCACCTACCAGCAAGCCGTTCAGTTGGCTCACCGTCTCACGGATCAGGCGGTGGAGCAGAACAAGTTACCAAAACGCATAGGTGCTGCAACTACTTCTGGTACCTCTAGTGACAACAAACGGAAATGGGATGGAACTTCAAGTAAGGGTTCGACTTCTGTTCAGACCCAGTCTCAGCAGAGAAAGACTGAGGACTACAAGAGCCCTAATCAGCAATCGTCTGGTGGTCAAAGTCATGGTGGGTACAAAGGAAATCACCCCAAATGCAATCACTGCAGCCTGCACCACAGCGGGCCATGCACCAGGGGCAACTGTCATCGGTGCAACAAGCCTGGTCACGCTGCAAAGGATTGCAGGAGCTTATACCCCGTCAATCAGAATCATCAGCAAGCTCAACAGAACCAGCGCCAGCAGCAGCAGCAAGGTGATAACAAAGGGTGCTTTCAGTGTGGAGCTGAGGGCCACTTCAAGAGGGATTGTCCCCAACTGAACAAGAACCAGAACAACAGCAACAATAACAACAATCAGGGGAATGGTAACAATGGGAACAACAACAACAATGGCGCCAGGGGGCGGATGTTTGTGATCGGCCAAGGTGAAGCAAGGAATGACCCCAATGTTGTGGCGGGTAAGTTCCTTTTCGACGACTTTTATGTTTCAGTTTTATTTGATTCGGGTGCCGATACTAGCTACATGTCACTAGAAGTTAGTCGAATGCTTAAGCGTATTCCAACACCTTTGAACAACAAGCACACCGTAGAGCTAGCAAATGGTAAGAGTTTAGAAGCCACACACGTAGTCAAGGGTTGTAAACTCATCCTCGCTGACCGGACCTTCTCTATCAACCTCATTCCTATTGTCTTGGGTAGTTTCGACGTTGTCATTGGGATGGATTGGTTATCCCAACACCGAGCAGAGATTCTTTGCAACGAGAAGGTTGTCCGTATTCCAGGTCCCGGTGGTGAACCTCTCATGATTCATGGTGACAAGAGGAGTGCTGTTGAGAACGTCATTTCTCTCCTTAAGGCCCAAAAGTGCTTGCGAAAGGGCCACACTGCCATTTTGGCTCTCATTACTGACACCACGGAGAAAGAGAAGAAGATAGAAGTTTTTCCAGTTGTACGCGATTATCCAGAGGTATTTCCTGAGGAATTACCTGGTCTTCCGCCTCATCGCCAAGTCGAGTTTCAGATTGAACTAGCTCCTGGAGCTGCGCCTATAGCTCGTGCACCTTATCGATTGGCTCCATCAGAGTTGAAAGAACTCTCCACGCAACTACAAGAGCTCCTGGATAAGGGTTTTATTCGTCCTAGCTCATCGCCCTGGGGAGCTCCAGTGCTATTCGTGAAGAAGAAAGACGGTACCTTCAGGATGTGCATCGACTACCGAGAACTCAACAAGGTGACGGTGAAGAATCGTTATCCTCTACCGCGCATCGACGACTTGTTCGACCAGTTGCAAGGGTCGAGCTACTACTCGAAGATTGATTTGAGATCGGGTTATCACCAGCTGAGAGTCCGGGAAGAGGACGTCTCCAAAACAGCTTTCAGAACTCGATACGGGCACTATGAGTTTTTGGTCATGCCTTTTGGGATGACAAACGCACCTGCGGTTTTCATGGACTTGATGAACCGAGTGTGCAAGCCTTACCTGGACAAGTTCGTTATAGTTTTCATCGATGACATCCTGATCTATTCTAAGAGTCGGGAGGAACACGAGCAGCATCTGCGACTTATTCTGGAACTCCTTCGAACAGAACAGCTTTATGCAAAGTTCTCGAAATGCGACTTCTGGCTTTGGGAAGTCCATTTCCTAGGCCACGTGGTGAACAAGGATGGGATTCATGTTGATCCATCCAAGATAGACTCGATTAAGAACTGGCCTGCACCTCGTACACCAAAGGAAATTCGCCAATTCTTGGGTTTGGCGGGATACTACCGGAGATTCATTAAGGATTTTTCTAAGATTGCACAGCCTCTCACCTCACTGACGCAGAAAGGCGTTGTTTATCGCTGGGGAAACGCACAGGAATCGGCATTTCAGCACCTAAAGGATAGACTTTGTAGCGCACCTATCCTTTCATTGCCAGAGGGCACAGACGACTTTGTGGTTTACTATGACGCATCAATTCAAGGTCTTGGTTGCGTGTTGATGCAACGAGATAAAGTTATAGCCTACGCCTCACGCCAACTCAAAGTGCACGAAAAGAACTACACTACGCACGACTTAGAGCTGGGAGCTGTTGTTTTTGCACTTAAGTTATGGCGGCATTACCTGTATGGTACCAAGTGCGCCATCTACACTGACCACAGGAGCCTCGAGCATATCTTCAAACAGAAGGAACTGAATATGCGACAACGACGATGGGTCGAGCTGCTGAATGACTACGAGTGCTCAATCAGGTATCACCCGGGCAAGGCCAATGTGGTGGCTGACGCCCTCAGTCGGAAGGACACTGCGCCTAAGCGCGTGCGATCTTTACAACTCACGATCCACTCAAGTCTCCCTTCCCAGATACGAGCAGCTCAGATAGAAGCACTGAAACCAGAAAACGTCAGGGCTGAAGCCCTACGCGGATCAAGGCAACGATTAGAACAAAAGGAAGACAGTGCTTACTACGTAACGGGACGCATTTGGGTCCCACTCTATGGCAATCTACGAGAGCTTGTGATGGACGAAGCACACAAGTCTCGCTACTCGGTACATCCTGGATCGGATAAAATGTACCACGACATCAAAACTACGTACTGGTGGCCTAGCATGAAGGCCCACATAGCAACTTACGTCAGCAAGTGTTTGACTTGTGCGAGAGTCAAGTCCGAATACCAGAAACCCTCAGGCCTGCTCCAACAACCAGAGATACCTCAGTGGAAATGGGAGCAAATTTCCATGGATTTTGTTACTGGCCTACATAGATCCCAGCGCGGGAACGATACTATTTGGGTGATCGTGGATCGACTCACAAAATCTGCACACTTCTTGGCTATCAAGGAAACGGATAAGTTCTCCACTCTTGCAGAAATATACCTCAAGGAAGTCGTTTCGAGGCACGGGGTGCCCACCTCTATTATCTCGGATCGAGATGCACGTTTTACTTCAGAGCTGTGGCAAGCAATGCACAAATCCTTCGGCTCACGATTAGACATGAGCACAGCGTACCATCCTCAGACGGACGGGCAGTCCGAGCGCACTATTCAAACCTTAGAAGACATGCTTCGTGCATGTGTGATCGACTTTGGCAACCGCTGGGAAAAGCATCTGCCACTTGTGGAATTCTCGTACAATAACAGCTACCACACCAGCATTAAAGCTGCTCCGTTTGAGGCATTGTACGGACGTAAATGCCGGTCTCCTCTTTGCTGGGCAGAGGTGGGAGATAGTCAGATCACTGGTCCAGAATATGTGGTAGATACAACCGAGCAAATCGCCCAGATACGAAAACGCATGACGGCGGCTCGCGAACGTCAAAAAGTTTACGCCGACATGGGCAGGAAACCGCTTGAGCTCCAGGTTGGGGAGCGGGTACTACTCAAAGTTTCACCCTGGAAGGGTGTGGTTCGTTTTGGTAAACGCGGTAAACTCAACCCACGATACGTTGGACCTTTCGAGGTCATTGAGAAAATAGGCAGGGTGGCCTACAGACTCAACTTACCAGCCGAACTCGGTGCAGTTCACAACGTTTTTCACGTGTCGAATCTGAAGAAGTGTCCGTCAGATGAGACCCACGTAGTTCCTCTGAAGGAACTCACTATCGACGAACATTTATGATTCGTCGAGGAACCAGTCGAAATCACGGACCGGGATGTTAAGGTCCTCAAGAGCACCAGAATACCTCTCGTTCGAGTTCGTTGGAACTCACGTCGCGGCCCAGAGTTCACCTGGGAGCGCGAAGATCAGATGAAACAAAAGTATCCCCAACTGTTCGCAAACAGTACACCCACTACTGAGGCCGAAGCTACGGAATTTCGGGACGAAATTCCAGATCAACGGGGGGTGGATGTGACACCCCAGGAAAACCGGGAAAACCATACAACTTAACTAGCTTCCTCAGTGAGTGCCTACCAAATTTCGGGACGAAATTTCTTTCAACTTGGGGATGATGTGACAACTCGAAATTTAGAACCTTTCGTTGTATGCTTGAACGTTAAGTGACTAACTGGTTTGATGATTTAATGAATGATATATGTGAACTTATATGATTATGTGTTATGCTATATGTATGCTTGTGTGTATGTATGCGAGTATGTATATGAACCGAGAACCGAGAACCCGACTCGAGACCATGTGGTCTCGAGTGAACGATGCAACATGTGGGCCGGTTGGGCCACACACCCCTTAGCCCATTCAAAGACCCATTAGGGTGCACAAGTGAAACAAGTATATAATCCTCATGATAGTCACACTTGGCATGTTTGGGCAAACAACACTCATACTCCTCTAATACACACACTCTTCACTCTCCCTCACTAAAACCCTAAACCATCACATTTCTTCTCCTCTTTCTCGGATTCGACCGGCAACACAAGAGCTCTCGGATTCAAGCTTAAGTTCTCACCTTTGAAACTCATCAACCGGTTAGTGTTTATGATGCTTGTTGGTTAGTGTTTATGATACTTGTGGGTTAGTGATTCTTGTTATATATTTCGGATGATGATGATAATGTGTGATGTTTGGCGGATGATAATGAATAATGAAGTTAACTTGATAATATGTTGCCTTATGCATGATGAACATACACCACTTGAATAATCGATACTAGGATTGTTGTTGTTCATCTATGATGTTGGTATTTTAATGCTAGATAAAGTAATGATTACTAAGAAAACATGACTTGATTTCGGACATATTGTATGATGGGTTAATGACATCTTGTGTTTAAATGTGGTCTAAACCATTAGTTGTTAATGCTCATGAAATCGGATTGCATACCCCTAGGTTACAAATCAAATGCTTGTTAAATGGCTGCTTATATGTGGAAATCGGATTGGTTGTTGAACGTTTTGATTGTTGTTTCAAGTTACGAACATGATGAACTATTGGATATTATGATGAACATGATGAACATATGAAGAACAACTTGAATGTGATATGAACATGCTTGAATATTTGAAATCTGCTATGTTTGATCCAATTTGGTAAGTTGTTAGACAAATAAACATGTTTAAGTGGATAGTACATCATGTTGCATGAAATCAGAATGTTATTGGATAGTACACTGTACCGAATCAGCCTATGTCCAGTCGAAACCTTCGGTTGCGACTCGAAACCACTGCATGACGAGTCGAGACCCCCGGTTGCGACACAGATTGCGAGTCGCAAACACCTGGTTGCGACTCGAAACCACACTTGATCAGCACAAACCGTATGACTCGAAACCACAGTTACGAGTCCGGTTGCGACTCGAGACCAAAACAGCACGAGCCGAGACCATGATTGCGACTCAGGTTGCGAGTCGCAAACGCCTAGTTGCGACTCGAGACTATACACAGATACACGCTGTTTGGGCTTGCACCTCATTTCGGACTTAAGTGATTGGGCCGGACTCTTGGGCCTGATGCACAGACTTTATGTGTTGATGATTGAATGTGGATATTGTTGAACTGCCATGATCAAACGTGTATGCCATGAACGATACTTGAATGCATTATGCTAGGAACATACGTGTACTGATTGAATACGAACCTGATTGATATGATACAACTATGATAGGACGTGAGTAGCCACGATATTGCTTGATTGACTTTTCTGTGTATCTACCGAGCAAACCAAGGTGAGTTCACACCCTCTACAAAGCATGGGATTCCCAGGGGTCGGGAATTGGGGTTAAGGAACATGGGTTCCTCGTCCTCCTTGGGTAGGACAGCAAAGGTTCAGGAATGTAATTCCTCGTCCTCACGGACAGATAACTCGTACTAGACCAAAACTCTATCACGAAGTCCCTCATTTTTATATCGACTTAATCGCCGGGCCAATGGCGAGCGGGTCATTAGTTAGATAGCGCTATTTAGGTCTGACAAACCTCACACCGTGCCGCAGAGGACGGGCGTGAACTAATGGATCTGGGGCACGTCAATGATGATAGACATTGACAGTTTCAGGGCACATAAACATGACTACAGTCAGCAGTCGATATGGTAACGAGTCTAGTAGATACATGGGGTAGCCCCCACGGCCGAAATGCCAGATAACTAACATGGGGTAGCCCCCACGGCTGGATTGCCAGAGTAACCGGGAATAAACAAGACACGTTTTTAACTATGGGGTAACCCCCACGGCAGGATGCCAGATAAAGGAAACTGTTTTCGAAACAACTTAAAACGAACACCCGACCGTGAACTCACTCAACTTGTTGTTGACTCGTTACTACATGCTTTGCAGGTCCCTAGGTTCTTAACTGGAGCTTGCATGGAGGAGGATCGTTGTGGGACATGGACGGCTGTGTGCCATGTTAAACTTTGAAACAATTAAACTTATGCTTTGATTTAAGACTTATGCTTCCGCTTGCAACTTAACTATGTTTTGTTTGAACACCAATTGTAATGATTGGATTTTTATAATTACTTATGTGCTTGTTCAATATGATTGGTGGCTGGATCCTGGTCAGTCACGCCTCCAAGCGGTGGTACTCCGCAGGTGGAATTTGGGGGTGTGACATACTGAACCCCGTCAGCATATTTTGTTTTATCCGTTAACTGTGCTAATTGTGCTTTGTGCATCATGTATGTCAATATGGGTTGCATGTAATGATGATGTGACATTATGAAATATGTGATGCACATGTAAGTATGATGCAGTAATCAGAAAGTGATTCAAGTCATAAAATGTAAATCAACACAGTCATTAAGCACTAATCATCATTTAATAATTGTACGGATGCATGCAAATTTGGCAGTTGTCACATTCTCCCCCTGTTAAGAAAATTTCGTCCTCGAAATTTATACTACCTTATCTCCTTAGGGTTACATTATGCGTACATGTATGTGGATAATATTGAGGTAGGAAATCACAAAACCGAATCAAACCTTATTCACATTAGGTGAATCCAAGAATATATTACAACAACATGAATCCAATGGTCAAAAGGTATGCGCTTTTAGCATTTGATGTCAAAGGACACGAGATGTATAGATGTAGAATCTAGTGTAACTTAGTTAACAGGGGTGCAACAAAGGAGTTTCGACCGATGGATTCTCAAACAATCGTTCACAATATGCAAACGAGTTTTCACAAACCATAGTATCCGCTATATGAATTCAAAATTAACAACTCAAATGTGAAAGTAACATGAAAATGATCTGTCAACTTTCGAATAAATGAATGGTAAGGTTTAGTGTGTTGACATTCTTGAATTGTGAAAATACACCGAATGAAATACAAGCGAATCTGGTGTCTTATTGTCTTGATTCATAGTTGCACCAGGAATGTTTAAATGACAAGTCAAATAAAAGTATATGTAGTTTTGTGTGAAAAGATTGACCATGATTAGCACAAGCTACAATTTGTAATGACACCACAAGGTGTCGTAATTGACATATTTCAACAATAGCGGTGACCGAACAAGTCCACCGTGCTTGGAATCAAAGGAAAGTGTATTGAAACAATTCTGAAAATTTAATTTAAACAACGTCATGGGGTTTTCAATCGAATTTGGAACATCAAAGAACTACTGTTTCTGATTGAAGATGGAAAATAATAAACACTACGAGGTATTCAATTTGTAACGAAAGAATCGTTAGGAGGTACACCGTGATATGAAATGAATCTAGGTACCATTGTCTCAACACACAACTATGTTGAGACCGCTTTAATAGTGATAAACAAAACGGATTTAGAACAATTAAATAGACAATTAAATCCGTGTATAGGGTGCATAACTAAATTAGCGCAAGCTTCAATTATGTGAAAGTATCACCGCAAGGTATCGAAACCAATCAAACGATTTAGTGGAGTCGTAGACCAACCAAATCTACTACGACTCGAAATGAAAGAATCTTTGCAAAAATATTTGAATATGATGCTCCCAATACATCATATGACGTCTTAAACTGAATACGCGAAATGGATACGTTCAAGCAATTGAACTTGGTTCTAGCGTAATCCGACAATAAACGTATGTATCAACAAGGGAATCTCAGCATGGTTACGAAGATGAACTATGAATGTAACCTGAAAGAAAGGAAGTTTCAAGAAAGTGTGTTGTCTTGATAACAAAAGAGCAATTACAATAATGCAGGTCATTCGAATCACAAATCAGTAATTAGGTTTAGCAAATTAATATTTGAATTTCAATAAAGCGTTTGTTCGAAACAAAACCACATGCGTAGAAAATGCTGCATGTGTGACATATAAGTTTCCGAGTACTGAAACAATGAGTATTTGCTAAAATGAAGAAATGACCAAGTATCGAAGCAAATGTGTGTTCGCTCTCAGTGAAGAAAATTGGCGCGATGCAACTACCATTAAGAGGGAGTAGAGATGCAAACATCTACTCGTTAGAAGCAAATGTGGAGATTTCAACAAAAGAAGTTTGAGTACTTTCTGTTTGGTTAACTGATATAGCATATATGTCAGGATAATGGGGGTTTGCTTGAGTTAACAGGTGTGGTTCCTATATGAAAACCTTTATGAGTTTTGACCTGGGTCCCCAAAGGCCCTAAGTTTATGTTTTCTAGATTCTCAATGTTTCGTATTCTGTGTAAAACTGTTTTGTGTATTGTGTAGGAAACACCATTTGTGTACCTTTAAAACAAGTTATTGTCCCACAATTTCCTGGTATACTTTCTTCCTGAATTCACAGATAACGATACTCGATCATCGATCAGTCGTGAAATAGTAGTTGGATCCTCACAGTTAGTTAAATAAGAAATTCGTTAATCCTTAGCAAGAGTCACCGACTCTTATTGGTTAGCTCGTTCGGCTCCTGATAGTTTGATGTTCGTACGAAAGCTATCGTCCTTTCTCTTGATGAGCAGAACTGGGGTTACTTAAAACAGGAACTTGGTCTGTTAACTTCCTTCTCTATCAACTACTGAAGCTACACTGACAATCCTTGCATCTCTGAAGGTGTAAGTCGCTAAGGTGCATTGACTGCAGGCGCGACGCCTGGAATTAAATCGATGCGAAATTTGACTTGTCGTTGAGGAGATAATTCTGGCAAGTCTTCGGGGAAGACTTTAGGATATTTCCTTATCACAGGAATATCTTCGAGTTTTGGTTCTTCGGCTCCCTTGTCCACGACATGAGCCAAGAGAACAACACATCCTATTCGTAACTACTTTCGTGCCTTCAAGCAATTGGTAATTTGTAGAGGCGTATCTTGCTTCATGAGTTATGACCGTTTCTTCGTTCACCATCGGGATGCGGATATCAATCTCTGCTCGATTGTTCGACAACCAATCCATCCTAATTACCTCATCGAAGCTTCCCAACTCAACTGGCAGTAGATCAAGCGCAAATTCACGCTCTCCGGGTTCTATCTTGCTGATTCCAATTACTTCGTTGACTTCCACTAGCTTCCCATTAGCTAGTTCTATCGAGTACGGGTTATCTAACTTACTTGCTACTAAATCAAGTATACTCTCAAACTATAGAGATGCGAAGCTAAAATTTGCAACAGTATCTAGCAGCACAGATGCATAATGTTGACTAATATGGGACGTACCGATATCCACGCTTGAATTCCTGGTGTACTCCCCTAGCTCTGCTACTGAGCTTTTATCCTTGTGCCTGATTGTTCTTAGGGAAATATTTTCTGAAATGCTTTTTGCTTCCACAGTTAAAACAACCTTGAGCACGCTTCTGTTTGTCACTCGTCCTGCCTCGATAGTTGTCATTGTCGTTGTTTCCTTCGTGATTCTCGCTACCATCTTGGCCTCCATTTCTACGTTTAGTATCTTGCCTACAAGTTTCCTTGGGATGCCCTCTCTTGCCACAGTTACCACATTTTCCATATTTATATCGCCCGACATGATAACGTAGACAATTGTCGCACTTAGGTACGATACCCATGTAGTCTTTTCCCTTTTTGGCCTTCTTCTTGCTACTCTCCTGAGTAACCTTCTTGAAATTTGCGAGCTTTCTCTTGTTATCTCCAGATGACTCTACATGAGTCTCCTTTTTCTCTTCCGAAGTGGAAAATTTTCCTAGTCTAACCGCTTCTTCAGTGAGCGCCACGCTTATGTTGATAGCCTCGGTGATTGTTAGAGGTTTAGACGTTGTCACCAGGCTTAGAATCTGTGGTGCCAATCCCCCGATGAAGCGTTCGATCTTACTAGATTCTGGTTTCACCAAACGCGAAGCAACTTGTGATAAATCGTCAAATCCCTGTACATACTCAGTTATCTTTGGACCTTCCATTTTCAAGTTCCATAGTTCAGTCTCCAACTTCTGGACTTCTGCCCTAGAGCAATATCTTTTACGCATCAGTTCTTTCAGTTCGTCCCACGTCAAAGCATACGCAGCAGTCCCGCCCATTGTCTGGACCTGAAGGTTCCACCATGACAGAGCCCCATCTAGAAATAGTCCGGCTGTGTACGTGACCTGATGTTCTGGGGCGCATTTACTTGATCGCAAAACATACTCCGTCTTCTTAACCCAATGCACAAAAGCTAAGGCACCCCCAGTGCCGTCAAATTCTCGAGGTTTGTGGTTCAAGAACTACTCGTAGGTGCAGCCGTTGGGTGGGTTATTTCCTAGGGTACCTCCACCGCGTTCGGAGCGAAGGGCCTCGTGCTGTGCAATGGCCTGTGAGATGCGCTCTTGTAGTTCTGCCGCTGTCGTCAGAAGAGGGTTGTTGGTATCGACGTTCTCTTATATTGACATCTTCTAAGAAGAAGATTGGTTAGGTCAGGTCTTATTTGTTCATGGAGTGTATATAGTGTTTAGCGGTCTTACGTACATACACATAATAGATTATCATATCAACCAATCAAGCAATAGCATAATCATAGCATAACCAAGTAATTCGGGAATTATGTTTAATGAGAGCATAGCAAGCAAGAACGTAGCATTATAATTATAGCACACACATATAGATCAACAACGTGCTTAACGAAGACATAGCGACCGAGCTTTCATTGGTTATTGGCCACAAAGTATTGTCGCATGTTTAATGATGATTGGGCTCTCATTATTTTCCGACCACAATTGCACTGTCTTATAAAATGTATCACATCAAAAGGGACACATGGTCACCCTACCCTTGTCCAATAAGTATATCAGTGTATCAAAATTACGTAGTCAGAAGTGGTCTTCAAAAGTTTCCACAATCTCAGCTTATCATTAGTGTCTTTACCCAACTGTAATGCATTCCGCATAAATCCAAAAGTCAACTATACTGGTATTTGAGGTGAAGGAGTGAAGAAAAGTAAACTGCTAACATGTGTGAACTCCTACTCGAGCTTGTATATACGTCGAAGTAATTAACTGGTCTGCTGCTCGATAGTAAAGAAACGAGCACCAAAAACCTGGGAAAGGTGGAATAGCAGCATGTGAGAGTGCAAAAGAAATCTTTGATAAATGTGGAGGACCAAAGTATACTGGTAATAGACAGGGTGGAGGACGTGGTGTCAGCTCAAGCTTCAAAACTCTGCGGCTCGTATCCTCAAACTGTAGCTGATGTTACAGGAGCACTCATCCCGTGTGTAGCCTCCATAATGTGAGGGATGGTAAGGGTCTAAAATCAGCATAGTGTATTATAGGAACCATCAAAATGGCTCGCCCAACGATGTAGAGGTGAAAGTAGCAAATGGTGCGGCCTGTGAGGTCGGGGAAAATGTTGCTGTCGCAAAAGGATCGTCATGCAGGTGCCAACCTGGAGTATCTTTCCAGGGTGCGGGTATGTCCTGAAAGAAAGCGATAGGCATGCCGGTGCAATGGACGTCGGTCTCCATAGGAGCAATATCAGCGGGTGCAGGTGCAGGAACAAATGTCCCAACAAAAGAGAAGATCATCAGGTGCAGGTACTGGGTCAGGTATAAGGGGTGCAATGTCTGTTAAACCAAAAGAAATAGGGTCATGATCAAGAAAGGGCTCAGGATCATCAGGTGCATCATCAAGCTGACCCAAAAGGAACAGGAGCTGGCTCTGGGTCGAGTAAAAGTGTGGCATCTCAAGCAGGTGATAGTGCAGCAGTCATAGCGGTAACCTAACCTTCTGTAAGGCTGCAGATGTCACAGATTCAAAGGAGTCTGAAATCGAGTGTATACTAGAATATGAGGATAGCTTGATAACAGGGGTCTCAGAAGTGAAATTTGTAATAACGTTCTCGTCTAACTTTCCATCATCATGGGCGTCATCGGGTGGAACATCAATAAACATGTCAACGTCATCATCTACTATTCGTCGAGTAGCCAACCTTCGGAAGGAATGTCCACAGAAGGTGCATCGTCGAGGATCGGAGCCATGGTGTGCTCACCATTGGGATGACCAGTGATGAAGTGGTCATGGACTAAAACAAGAGTGACAGAAGGATTCTTGTCAGAGAAACCATCAGCAAGGGTAAAGCATCACCAAATCTGGTAGCGCGGACTGTTGGGAGTCGTCCTCATCCTTGGTTAGCATATCAGTATCACTCTCAGTGTCTGACGTAAATATCTCCGGTGCAGATGCAATCTCATTATCTGTCGCGGTGGCCATAGGGTCGTCAACATCTGTTAACTTGCTTTTTGAGTAAAGTGACAGGTGTGCCGGTACATATAATCATAGCATGTATATCCATAGTAGTTACTATCACTTAGTGTATTGCAAGCTAAGAAAATTCATCATGCAATCATGTATTCACATTATTCTTCATGAAACTTTCTATCCTTCCTAGTCTACTAGACTAAACCAACCAGTCTCCCAGACTAACTAACCCAGTCTCCCAGACTGATCCGCCCATTCTCTCAGACTGAAACACTCAGCCTCTCAGACTGAACCACCTAGCCTCTCAGACTAAATCACCTAGCCTCTCAGACTAAACCACCCAGTCTCTCAGACTGAAACACCTAGCCTCTCATACTAAACCACCTAGTCTCTCAGACTAAAACACCCAGTCTCTCAGACTGCCCCAACTAGTCTCTCAGACTAACTCCCCAGTCTCTCAGACTGAATTACCCAGTCTCTCAGACTGAACTATGAACGAATTCTTTGAAATGTGTTTTTTGTCTTTTGTTTGTAAAAATGTTTGTTTCCTGGATCTGGGCATTTCGTGTATGCAATGAAAACATGTATGTAAAAACGTTTTTGTGAGAGCCCTAATAATCGTAGTCTAGACTCGAGAAAGAATCCTAGTTCGCTACGATCGAAGCTCTGATACCAAGCTGTCACACCCAGACTTTTGTGGAAGTGTGATTATGGTGTGACTTCTTTAATAACATTGCATTCAATCATAACAACAATTATATGATAAAGCCATAGATTTGTAATCCATTAAATATGTTTAAAACATAACAACAATATTCTAAAATGTAGACTTCAAATTCAAGTTTTACAAACCGTACAATTTGTTTATGAGTTTACTAAGGACTCGTCAAAAGAGATTAATTAGAACCAAGGTTGGAAAGACGTGTCTCGTCCAGGAATAAGACACACTGACCAAACCCAAAGACCATGGATGACATCTTTATTCCTATTGCAACATAAAAACTTCCAACGCCAGCCAGATCCACTTATTAATTCCCTGAAATACATGTAGTTTGAAAACATCAACAAAAGTTGAGCGAGTTCATGAGTTCGTTTGTGTATATGTATAAGCCTTTGAAAACGTTGTAAGTATGTATGTAAGTTTTTAAATCCCAGTAAGAAAGCAACAAGGAAAAAGAGAACACCAATGGTTTGCAAGGCCATTGATATGTGTGAAGTGATGCAGGAAAACTCAAACCTAACAGATTTGTCAGTAAGACATAGTCACCACATGGTCCACTAAACGGACTCAGGGGTGGGGCTCGCTACACCCAAATAGATCTATCACTCATGTCCCTCGGTCCTACAACGATGATTAATGACCTTAAGTGTCATACCCACTACTCACATGATCTAGCAGTAACCCTCCTTAACTAACCATACCATGTATAAAACGTTTGTAATAATTGTAACATGTATTTCACCCCCGAAGTATAAAACTGAAAACAGTTAAAAGAAAAGGGGGACATGAACTCACAGTATTGCGTCTTCGGTACTCGTAACTCAAATCTCCTCAGCAAACACGGCTACCTACAATGTTCTAACGTCTATTAGACGAACGGGTCGTGCCTTGTCTTAGTATTTACGTTTTTTAGTTACGTTTAGTTCATGTCTTCAATATTATTCCAAGTTATAATTATTTGTTAAAATAATGATTATTTTAACTTTAAATTACATTTAATTTTGGAATAATTGTTAAACAGTATTTTCGTAATAATACTTCTCAAGTATTTCCTTCCTAATGATGGGGTATCTTATACATGTATATCCGTATTCTTGTATTGGTATATCTTGCCATGTGTTGGCGTCGTATTCCGGTGTGTACGCATTTCCTTAAAAGAATATCCAATATATTCCCAAAACAATATATTTTCAAGTCTTACTTATAAAATATATATAATCTTATTTTGTCCAAAAATACTGTATTTCTAGAAAATATATATTTTCCCCAAAAATCATATATCTTCCGAATATCCCAAGAAAATATATTTTTACTTCCAAAAAATCATATATTTTCTCTTTGTCGAAAATATGATATACTTTGTAATAATAACAAAAATCATATTTTCATTTCTTTCGTATCCAAAATAATATTTACCAAAAATGTATTCATAACGTATTTTTCCGGAATATTTTGTAAGTTACGTTCTATCATTCGGTTCCACAATACTATGTGTGTAACTTATATATTTATTCCTTGCGATTTTTGGTAATATTCTGGATTGTAAGTTTTTGGTATTTTGTCAAGTTATATTACTTTAAATACTAAAATAATACAGTTAATACACAAAGTACACAATAAATCACACCCATGTGTCATCTAAATATATACATTTCAAATACATATTTAGTTATTTTTATTTACAAAAATCAACCTCCAACATTTGTATTTTTGTAACAAAAATTATGGCAAAGTTTATATCGAAAGCTCATGATCAAAATACACTTGTAACATTTGTTTGGAAATATTTTTCTAAGTGTTTATATTTTTAGAAAATTTTTGCCATAGTTTCCCTTAAAAAATGGAGGTGTCCATGCTTTCAAAGCATATCATTTTCTTTTAAGATCATCACAAACAATCAACAATTTATTCAACACTCACCAAGTGCCAAAATTATACAATTTATATAACGACATGAACTTGAACTTTTATAAAAACTTGTAGTAACCTACGATGTTGCTAAGTAAGCCTTGTTACCCTTACAAATATGGTTATTTGTTTGTAAATCTTATTCATGTAAAATTTTGTCTTTTATAACTTGTATGATGATTTTTTTTTTCAAAAATCAATCTTCTTGTATTTTTCTTGTTACATACACTTTACTAGCTTTGTTTTCACCCTCAAAACATGATTAGTTTCTTTAAAAATTATGATTAGGTAAATCTTGCAAATGAACTTGGTTATTTGAGGTAACTATGTTTAAAATAACTTTTGTACAAGACTTCTAACATGTTTCATACTTCATTATACCCAAAATCATTCTTACTTTCAAGTTCATGTGAAACATAGAGTATGATCATCTTGGTCTTTCACAAGATCATCACCTTAACTTACTAGATCGTGTGTTTAGTCACAATCTAGTAGGTTTCATGTAACATCATAAACACAAATAACCAATCATCAAGAAGCAAAATAACACTAAACAATATGTATTCTTATGGTTTTTAAGCTTTATGTGAAGGTTCATCTTCATGTTCATTAATGTTCTTTAGTGTTCTTCATAATAATCAACATGTATCTTCTTTTAACCACTAATATAAGATGAACAATGGAGTGTATGAAGTTCTTACCACTAGCTCAAGGCTAGGGATGATTCAAGTGAAGATAACAAGTGGATAAAAGCAAACGGTGAAGGTCCTTCAACTTCCGAAAGCTCCAAGCTTCCTAACTTAGCTCCTTACACCTTAGAACAAGCTTGGAATCATTGTAGGATGGATGAAAATGGTGGTGGTGTGGGTGCTTGTTTGGGCCGAGAGCATGGAGGGGGAGAGAGAGGAAGAAGGTGTTGATTAGAATGAGGGTGATCATCTTCTTATAACTATCTAATGCATTGTCTAATGGGTCTTATGTCTTGTAAGTACACAACAATATCTTTCACTAAATCAAAATGAATCAAAGAAAAAGATTTAGGAAATCTTGTAAGATCATGGGGTGGGGCCACCCTCATAACCGTCCATATGGATGGGGGGTCTTGGTTGATTTTGAATGATAAGTTATGTGATTAGTTGAAGTTCTAAGTATAGTAGTTAATGTGTATGCATACATGGTGTTATATTGTGTGTTAGGGCGTTTGGGGATCATAACTAGCTCAGAAACATTAAAACAATGCTTCTAGTATAATTTCGGTGTTTCAGGTAATGTCCGGTTGTTCGGTTAGATACCGGTTCATTAAAGTGTCAAACTATTCCGTTTAGTGATCTTTAAGTACCCTTTTGTGACACTTTTCATTCCCGACACTTAGGAAAGCATTCAGGACCATAATTTGTGCTTTAATGACTGTGCATGATTAAATTAACAAGACGAATGATTTCCTGATTTCTGTCATATACATACAAAGGCATTTCATGTTGCAAGATTGTTTATCATTATTGCATGCAACACAATATGGTTCAATTAGTGCACGAAACAAAGTTAGCACAGTTATCTGACAAACTAGAAGTACTGACAGGAGTTCAGAACTCAGACAGACGTGATGTTAAGACACAGAATGAGCCCGAAACCATGAGTTACACTAGTATAGTGTGTAGGAAAGTAGGGATCAAAAAACTTCATTCCTAGTGATAGTTTAAGTGCCAGAAAGTGCCTAAAACTCACACAAACTGCAGAATTCTGCATTTTTTCGCAAAAATAAGCATTTTAATAACAATATATAATGCAGAATTTTGGTTTAATGGTCCAGAATACCTTCCCAAGTGTCGGGAATCAAAATTGTCATTAAAGGGAACATAAAGCACACTAAACTGCGTAATTTAGCACCTTAACGAACCGGTAACCAACCGAATAACCGGACACTACCCGAAACACCAAATTTTCACTAGAAGCACTGTTTTAACATTTCCGAGCTAGTTATGGTGACCGAACATCATAACACACCCTAAAACATTATAACACATATAACACTAACTATTACCCTTGAAAACTAACCAAGATCTTTAACTTAACATTACAACCTAACTAGCAACCCCCCCCCCCAATTCACGGTTCAACATGGGGACCCCACTCCATGATTTTCTTGCAATTGTTTATTTGATATGTCTAAAGCTTTAGAAACACAAGAACCACTAGATTATGTGTTGTTAGAAGATCATTACTTATAACCACAAGACTTAACATCTAAATCATTTCACCATCTTCAAGCTTCACCCCTTTCTCTCCTCCCTCTTCTTAGTTACGGCACACCACCACCATCCTACTCCAACCATTTTCAAGTCTCCCTCATACAATCTAAGGTGATCCTAAGGTGCAAGAAGCAAAGTTAAGAAGCTTGGAGGCATTGGAACTTGAAGGACCTTCATCAAGAGATTTTATCCACCTTGTTCATCTTCATCTTGATTTCTTCCCTAGCCTTTGTGCTAGTAGTAAGCCTCTTACAACTTGATTTTACTTCTAATATTGGTGGTTAAAAGATTATGTAAGTGGTTAATCATAAGAAACTCAATGAAACAAGAAGATGATCATTCACATAAAGCTTAATAACATAAGAAACTAAGTTATTTTAGTGTATGTTTGATACTTGATTGTTGATTTCTTGTGTTTATGATGTTAATCATCATAAGAAGCTTGCTAGATTGTGATTAAACACATGATCTAGCAAGTATGAGGATGACTCTTGTGACATTAGTAATGATCATCCTTTATGTGGATCATGAACTTGAAAATGAAGTTTTTTTTTTGTGTATGATGATGATGATTGATACATGTTATAAGTTTTGTAAATGGATGATTTCAAAAACAATCTTCTCAAGAAACCAAAGTTATTTACAAGATTTACATAATCATGATTTTTAAAGAAACTAATCATGTTTTAAGTGTTAAATCAAAGCTAGAAAGATGTTGATAACAAGAAGAATACAAGAAGAATTATTTTTAGAAAATCTCCATGTAAGTTGGGAAAGACTAAATTTTACAAGGATGAGATTTATAAACAAATAACCATGTTTTTAGGGGTAACTAAACTTACTTAACAACATGTTAAGTTACTAGAAACTTTTACAAATTTTCAAGTTCATGATGTAGCGTAAATTGCATGATTTTGGCTCATGGTAAGTCTTGATTGAATTATTGATGATTGATGATGATTTTAAAAGAAAATGATATGCTTTTAAAGCATGGAAACCTCCATTTTTAAGGGAAAACTATGGCAAAAATTTTGTAGAAATTAAAAACTTAAAAAAAATATTTTTAAACAAGTGTTTACAAATAAATTTTGATCATGGTTTTCATTGAAAAACTTGCCATAAATTTTGTTACAAAAATTACAAATATTGGAGGTTGATTTTTGATAAATAAAAGTGACTAAGTATATATTTAGGAAAATATATTTAGATGTTACAAATTGTGTGCTACTTGTATATTATGTGTATTAGATATATTATTTTAGGAACTTGAAAATAATATAACACATCAAAATACCAAAGTTGTAATACAAAATATTATCAAAATTACAAGAAAATAAATATACAAATTATACCCGAATATTGGACAAACGGTATTTTGGAAACCAAAGAAATGGAAAAATATGGATTTTTACAAGTATTACAAAGTATATCATATTTTGTCAAATAGAAAATATATCATTTTTTTAGTAAAGAAAAATATATTGTAAGGTCCGCGTTTGCGTCTAATAAAAGACGACTAAAGGACACTAGAAATATAAAAAATTTCTAAAAAGTGTCCAACTTTTCGGAATTTGAAACGAAGATATCAATAACGCATGTGCATTAATTTAACAAAATTTGGGCATGACCCGTCCATAAAACGAGCATACCCCTGTTTTAAACATAATCAGAATAGATACAATTCTATGATTCATTCGACAAAATACTACTAAGAACCAATAAAACAAATTTTGGACCAAAAACATTTGAACAAGCTAGCGGAAGCGTTTGGTATGACATAACATGAACACGCGCTCGCTCCGATTCTCCAAGTCGCCTGAATTGAGGATTTACCTACATTCACAACAAAGCTTTAAAAAGTTAGTCATTATATTTATTTGCTTATAAAACCGTCATTTTAGTTCCATTCGTGTATGTACTTTCATTTCTCTCACGCATTCTATTACCCAATTAAATGGGTATGACATGTATTTTCATACAACTAACCCGTCAGTAGATGATGACGACCTAACATAAAATGTTGTATAAACTAAAACGTCCATAGCATATTCTAACCGCATAAGTTACTTCAACCCGATTATCCTTTCAACATTCAACCGTTTCATTATTATATCAACACTTCGAAAGTCCGACATTCATAACCCTGCACTTTCAAACATACTCAATAATAACTTGGTTAGCAAATCCGTAATCTCAACATATTCAATTACTACATCTTTGTAAAAAGGACGTCAACCATTTAAATGCATCTAATTAACTTACATTCCAAACCCAAGGGCATTATTAGTAACGCTAATTCTCAAATGCATCCAAATCATGCATTCGCACATACTTGCACACATACATACTTACAATCATACACATCTACATACCTAATATACATTCAATCATACCTACAATCATGTATTCATACCTACGTGTTCCGTATGCATTCTTGTATACCATTTACATGTAATACATGTCCAACTTCATTACATACATCTATCATACTCTTATATAAATTACATGAGGCTTAGACTTGGGTTTACAACTTATAATCGTCAAGGAAACACTCGAAATCATGTTTGGGAGGCCCATCGTAGTCCACGGATAATATACTGAAGCCTACGATGCATAAATCACATAAGTAATATTTTTGACAGATCCTTCACCCGGCCGTGTCAGCTCACCACCCGGCCGTGTCAACTCTGCACTTTTCCTAGCCATTAATTCTTACCGAAACGGACATAACTCTCATTTTTCATCCGTTTTGCGTCACGTTTCTTCCTACATGATTGTAAATTAATATTCTATCATGTGAACTTGAAATACAACATCCGAGTTAAGGAATTTCTTAACTTATACGTATTCGGCTTGTTATTCATCTACGAACTATTCGACCCGTTCGTGCATTTATCAAAATAATCTATTGATTTGACCTCAACTTCATATAAACTTAATAATTAAAACATTATATTACTTAAACAAACTAAGAAGTGATTACGGAAATCACTTACCTCGAGTGCCCGTCTCGTACATGCTTCCTCATATCCTTTCCGTTTGCCTTCCATGTTTTTCCATCTTAACATGATCCTATACTTTCATACCATCATGGTTACTACTTCATTAGTATAAGCGCACATTCTAACATTACATTCATTTCACATTCGTAACCTATTTTAGCTTTACTCGTCACTTTCCAGCAACACAAAGTATGAACTAGAATCGTATCTTTTCATTTCCTACTCATATAGTAAAACACATATTCAACCACAAGATCATATATGCCCTCAATCATAAACAATTCCTTCCGTACTAGTCAACTCATAAGTCACGATTAACAATATCATTCAAAATTAACTAATTTAACACTATCCTTGAACCCGACATCATCCCTACTAGTAATCCACATACTTGTTCTCTTAAGCATTTCATCGAACACTTGGCGGGTTTCACATTTAAAGCATATTGTACAACATATAAAGCATGACATTTTACTAGTTGAACTCACTTATTTTCAATAATCATCTAAGTTTACATGATTCTTTCATTCTACATCAATTCACTTATCATTCATGTATTATAATCAAGATCATACATCAAAACTTCACATACATAATCCTACTTGATCATTCTACTTGTGTTAACTTCTCACCCAATGGGTTTTTGCTATAACTCAATCAAAATGCTAAAATCAAACATGATTCCTATCATATCTTGCATTCATAACTTCAAATCACACTCATGTTTGCATAATTTCAAGATTAGATGAAAAACCCTTTTCCTAAAATTCACCAAATCAAAGAATTCGACTTACCACTTTACTGAACAAGGTTAGATGTTTGCAAATTGGGGTTCATGCATCCGATTTTCATTGAGATTCCTACTGAATTTGATGAAGTTTGTGAAACTAGGGTTTCACCTTGCGCTCTGCCTTTGTTCGATCGCACAAAAACAGACACAACACTGGGTTTTTTTTTTTTTTTATAAATTCCATTACACATTTACACATTAGCCCCCTTGTCTATCAAAGTGTGTTTAAGTTTGTTATTTCCCATACTAACTTGGCCTCTTATCTTTATTTAACTTAGATACACACATATATAAATTTACTATCATTTCCTTACGGTACCGTTTTACAGTACCGTCTTCCGTTATCTAGCATCACAAAATAATATTATTTTATGACATATGAAGTTTGGGGTGTTACAAGTCTACCCCCCTTAAAGAAGGTTTCGTCCCCGAAACCTTGCTCATTTCCACTTAACATTGAATACCTTTCCTTACGGGTTATCACTAACCCTTCTATTTAGCACACTTAGGACACACTTGTAGAATGTATACCATTAGATTTCAAATTCTTGACTCATGTTAGTTCCCTAGTGATGATTATCACTACAAGTTCATTCGCTCGTTTCATTCAAAACGCATATCATGGCATTAATTCACTCATGCCTTATAACAGGGGCTTTATTCAGGAACAAAATATAATCGTACGCATTGACCCTATCTTCTTAAATTAGTAATTTACTTTCATAATCACACAAGGGTCATGGTCTGACCTAGAGCTCTTATTAGTGTCTTTTACTTTATAATGCTAGCTCCTAGCGCATACCATCACTAGCGTTTCATTCATCAAATTTATTCCAATTTTATGCGATTATTAATCGTGCAAACCCAAATCTATGGCTTGTTTCTAACTTCCTACTTAAGCCTATTACATTCATATATTTACTAATCGAAATAAATCGATTTATTTCATACTACTCATACACCATATGCTATCTTTCCTTTTGTTCACTATGAGCCATCCTAAACATTCCATTACTATCATTACTTTCATTTACCTTTAAGCTCATAGGAGGGGTCGATATATTACCATACGCATACTATAATCATTCAAGGACTTATTATTACAACTATAATCACCCTTCTTAAACTTACTTATCCGTACTTAAATCACGAAGACTAAGCATTATTCCCATGGTTACTATTGTTATTTATGCCATGCGTATCTTTTCTACAATGTCTTGTTCAAATGAACATGGCCAACAAGCCGAGCATCAAAGTTAGCATTTCTTAACGATACTTGTCGTCTCTTATATTCTATCAGAATTTCCACAGTTACGATCAGTCAAGTTCAATACCAGCCGACGATCATTACGAACCTTTTGAAACTCACTCCACATTTTGCATTACGGTTTGTATATATACATTCTATTCTAACACATCCATCTCTAGTCGAGTCATAACCTCCTATTAAAGTTACAACCCTTTTTATACATACCTGACAGAAGTAGATTCCAATGATTCGTTATCTTTATCTTACAATGATCATTCCTTCCCGATTGGTGACATTGCGTGTCCATTCATCAAGCCACCTATGAGTACAAAACTAAACATATCAAAACATTAACTACCGAGTTCAAATGGCGATCGCCATCTGACCCGTATGACCCATTTATCCTTTCGACAATTCTTGCATGCAACACATTTGCATAAATATATTCATATATATATATATATGAAAGTTCAAACATAATTTGAATCATATCACTTAAGGAATATTTACTTGTTTGGTCCGTAATTACTTACACATTCGGATATTTTCATTCCTATCATTCTTTTGTTCATTTGCCTTACATTTACTTATATGACTTGTTTGACGCATACATGGTCAAGTTATCGACTTCTTCTTATGTAGACTAGTTCCGTCTTTTATATCTTAAATCTATTTCGTGGATTCGAACACATTATTCATACCTTTCGTACCTTCTATGTTTTGAATCCGTCTCGCGGATTCAAACATTGCATTCACATCTTTCATTCTTTGAATCCGTCTCACAGATTCAAACATTTCATTCATGCCTTTCATTCCTTGAATCCGTCTCGCGGATTCAAGCATTGCATTCATATCTTTCGTTCTTTGAATCCGTCTCGTGGATTCAAACATTTCATTCATATATTGTTAATCCGTACTTTCTTACGGATTCAACATTCTTCATTCTTATCATTCGCACTTTTCACTCTTACGTAGTACTCTCAATCTCACGATAGTCTTACTACCCATTTCACCCATACGCCCACTTGCTACCCAATTCTAACGGACATACCTGTAACAATTATCGCGGTCTCACGAACGTCATACGTTTCTTGTGTACTAGCCAGGCACATAATCCACGTACTAGTTTCGTGCCATCGCATAATTGCCACATTATGTCCGAAGAATTAAGTTTCGGCACGTGTTACATTTTTAAAACTTCTTTACCATGTCGTTATTATATTCATTTAGAATTTTCTTTCACTTGCCTAATTATACCATTTCATACATCCACGCGTTGAGTTTACGTACCAGGGGTTAATTCGTCTTATTACTTGCCTTGATGCTGGTCCTAGACCGCATTCACGGATCATCCCTTCCGAACAATTGTGCTTACCCTTCACATAACCTGCGTGCTCTTGGCCTTATGAATAGCATATTAATAAATGAATAGCATATTCCGTGTATCTTATCCACTAATCGTGGTCACATATATCGTACTAGGCCTTATATAGATTTTATATGAACATTCATTAAGCTTTTGAACAATTTAGAAACTCAAAGTACGAAAACAAGACAAAACAAAAAAAAATCAGCGTATTTGATTTCCGCTAGCCGTCGGCGACGGCTTCACACCGCGTCGGCGACGGGCTTTGTAATTGTGCGTCGGCCACAAAAGTTCGTCGACAGGAAAATAGGCTGTCGGCAAGCATGAGGGCGTCGGCGACGGCAACACAGCCCGTCGGCGACGGCCCTTCCTATTGCTGAAACGCTGAAAAATCGTTTTGGGGTGTTCCGACCATTTAACGGGTCCGTTTTCAGCTACACGGGTCCCGGGACTTCTTATTTTACACGCCTTATCACCCATAACCTACTTGAATCTTAAAACTTATACCGTAACACACTATGCATACTCATATTTAAGCGAATATTTAAAATTTTACCTCATAGGCGATCTCAGAGCGAGCACACTTTTGCACGAGCCATCGGTTTGAGTTCAAGCACTAATACTGTTGCTCAAATCCCTCAAACCTAGGCTCTGATACCAACTTGTAAGGTCCGCGTTTACGTCTAATTAAAGACGACTAAAGGACACTAGAAATATAAAAATTTTCTTAAAAGTGTCCAACTTTTCGGAATTTGAAACGATGATATCAATAACGCATGTGCATTAATTTAACAAAATTTGGGCATGACCCGTCCATAAAACGAGCATACCCCTGTTTTAAACATAATCAGACTAGATACAATTCTACGATTCATTCGACAAAATACTACTAAGAACAAATACAACAAATTTTGGACCAAAAACATTTGAACAAGCTAGCGGCAGCGTTTGGTATGACATAACATGAACACGCGCTCGGTCCGATTCTCCAAGTCGCCTGAATTGAGGATTTACCTACATTCACAACAAGGCTTTAAAAAGTTAGTCATTATATTTATTTGCTTATAAAACCGTCACTTTAGTTCCATTCGTGTATGTACTTTCATTTCTCTCACGCATTCTATTACCCAATTAAATGGGTATGACATGTATTTTCATACAACTAACCCGTTAGTAGATGATGACGACCTAACATAAAATGTTGTATAAACTAAAACGTCCATAGCATATTCTAACCGCATAAGTTACTTCAACCCGATTATCCTTTCAACATTCAACCGTTTCATTATTATATCAACACTTCGAAAGTCCGACATTCATAACCCTGCACTTTCAAACATACTCAATAATAACTTGGTTAGCAAACCCGTAATCTCAACATATTCAATTACTACATCTTCGTAAAAAGGACGTCAACCATTTAAATGCATCTAATTAACTTACATTCCAAACCCAAGGGCATTATTAGTAACACTAATTCTCAAATGCATCCAAATCATGCATTCGCACATACTTGCACACATACATACTTACAATCATACACATCTACATACCTAATATACATTCAATCATACCTACAATCATGTATTCATACCTACGTGTTCCGTATGCATTCTTGTATACCATTTACATGTAATACATGTCCAACTTCATTACCTACATCTATTATACTCTTATATAAATTACATGAGGCTTAGACTTGGGTTTACAACTTATAATCGTCAAGGAAACACTCGAAATCATGTTTGGGAGGCCCATCGTAGTCCACGGATAATATACCTAAGCCTACGATGCATAAATCACATAAGTAATATTTTTGACAGAACCTTCACCCGGCCGTGTCAGATCACCACCCGGCCGTGTCAACTCTGCACTTTTCCTAGCCATTAATTCTTACCGAAACGGACATAACTCTCATTTTTATCCGTTTTGCGTCACATTTCTTCCTACATGATTGTAAATTAATATTCTATCATGTGAACTTGAAATACAACATCCGAGTTAAGGAATTTCTTAACTTATACGTATTCGGCTTGTTATTCATCTACGAACTATTTGACCCGTTCGTGCATTTATCAAAATAATCTATTGATTTGACCTCAACTTCATATGAACTTAATAATTAAAACATTATATTACTTAAACAAACTAAGAAGTGATTACGGAAATCACTTACCTTGAGTGCCCGTCTCGTACATGCTTCCTCATATCCTTTCCGTTTGCCTTCCATGTTTTTCCATCTTAACATGATCCTATACTTTCATACCATCAAGGTTACTACTTCATTAGTATAAGCGCACATTCTAACATTGCATTCATTTCACATTCGTAACCTATTTTAGCTTTACTCGTCACTTTCCGGCAACACAAAGTATGAACTAGAATCGTATCTTTTCATTTCCTACTCATATAGTAAAACACATATTCAACCACAAGATCATATATGCCCTCAATCATAAACAATTCCTTCCGTACTAATCAACTCATAAGTCACGATTAACAATATCATTCAAAATTAACTAATTTAACACTATCCTTGAACCCGACATCATCCCTACTAGTAATCCACATACTTGTTCTCTTAAGCATTTCATCGAACACTTGGCGGATTTCACATTTAAAGCATATTGTACAACACATAAAGCATGACATTTTACTAGTTGAACTCACTTATTTTCAATAATCATCTAAGTTTACATGATTCTTTCATTCTACATAAATTCAGTTATCATTCATGTATTATAATCAAGATCATACATCAAATCTCCACATACATAATCCTACTTTATCATTCTACTTGTGTTAACTTCTCACCCAATGGGATTTTGCTATAACTCAATCAAAATGCTAAAATCAAACATGATTCCTGTTAGTGCATTATGTGTCTATCGCCTCCGTCAATCTAGTCCGTAGCAGAAACAGAAGAATTCTAGCATTTTATTGTAATATGTAGTTAAAAAGGGCAATGTGGCAAATTTGTAAATATGGAGAAATCCTTATAACCTTGTGCCTATAAATAGATCATTTAGGTTTAGAGTTTAAGACTTTTGCTCATTTGGAGGCTTAGGGAGATAATCTTAGAGAGAGAAAGTCTAGAGAGAGAAAGTTATCTCGTGTGATTCTCGGCTTTGTACACGTCATCATAATCAATTGAATCACGTTATTAGTACGTTCTTGTGTGTTCGGTCACGCACGTTCACGGATTCCGCACGTCGAACGTTCGTTACGCAATCGTACGGTGTCAAAACCGATCCTACAAGTGGTATCAGAGTAGGAGCTCGATTGCGCTGAACAAACACATAGATTCGTACCAGATTTCATTGATTTCAGACCTGAATTTCATATATTTCTTCATTTTCTACTCATTTTCCACGTTTTTAACTGTTTTTAGTCAAATTGAACGGGTTTTTACGGTCCAAATCGGCTGAGTTTTTTGATATGTTGTGCGAAAACACTTGATTTACAACCCTACCAAATTTCAGATTCAAACTCCTAGCCGTTTAGGAGAAATTTGAGTTTTTAGGTCCGATTTCGCGTCAAAAACCTGATTCCGCTCGAAAGTTATTCTCTGATTCCGCTCGTAAAGTCATAAAAATCAGATTCCGCTCGTGAGATACATTCTGATTCCGCTCGTAATCAGATAAATTCTGATTCCGCCTGAAACTTATTTTCTGATTCCGCTTGGAAAGATACAAGTTTGGTTCCGCCTGAAAGTTAGCTTCTGATTTCGCTCAAAATTGAAATTGGTGATTCCGCCTGAACGTTATATTCTGATTTCGCTCGAAATCAGAACAAGTCGGAACACAGTTGTTGTGTCGTTACTTTGATTGTATCGGTCTAATCAATTCATTTAAATTGAAACTCATTGAACGGCCACATGACATACTGAATTCACACAGGATGGCCCAATCGGATTTGTTTGAAATATATGTTGTCGACTAGTTTTAATTGAACAATTAATTGGAAATTGATAGTTGTTTTATCGATTAAAGGGATATTGGTCGGTCCAATAGGTGTTAAAAGGGTTGTTGGGTTTTGCAAGTGTTGCATGTGATCCTGATACTATAATCAAGTGACAATTAATTGATGTTGTCGGCAAGTTGATAATTGTTTTGATCTAAAAGGTTTGGTCCAATTGAGTAACAGTTAGTAAAAGTGCGGCCCAATCAAAAAGTTTTGAAAGATTAAAGGTTTTGTCGGCTTTTGCATGTGAGGATCAATCAATTTTGCATGTGCTGAATCCATTTTGTGCATTAAATCCATCGTGACATCAAGATAACTTTTAAAATGTGTTCGGCCCAATCATAAAAATCCTCACTTGACATTTAAGAAGATGGCCCAATCATAATAATCATAACAATACAGTAAAGAAATCGGCCCAATCATAAAAATCAACATTTAAGATCAATCAGTTTTATCAGCCCATTCATTTAGTGATTTCACCCGAACAACATTGGAACGAATCCGCAAATCTTCGACACGAGTCTTAGATTGATTTTGTCAACAAACACTTTTATGTGCTCAGTGTGTTTAAACTGATCATTTGTTTGTTTGTTTGCAGGTGATTTCGAGGTAATTCAAGGATATAAAATTATGGCAAAATCTGAACCTGTTCCTTGGAAAGACAACAGAACTGAAGAACAGAAGTATGGTTACAGAAAGTTGTTAGCTCAGAACAAAATGATCAGAATATCTGGTATCTATCTTGAAGCAAAAAGAGCAAATAGATGGGATCCAGACAGAGAATGTTATCTTGACCCCTATGGAAACATTGCTATTGATCATAACACTCTTGATATGGAAACCATAATCCAAGAGTATAAAGTTGAAGATGATTATTGGCAGAAGAAATGGTGGGGAAGCGGAGAAGATGAAGAGAAAGAAAAAGAAAAAGATGAAACTTCAAAATGTGAAGTTGTTTGTTCAAAATGCAAAAAATTTGAAGCAGAAAATGTTAATCTCTTGAAAGATGTGAAGAATTTGACATTGGAAAACAAAACTTTGAAAGACGACAAGAAAGCTGATGATGAACAGATTTTGGAGTTGCGCTTGAACTGCGAAAAACTAAAATCTGAAAATGACAAACTTTTGAAGAATGTTGAGAGTTTGTCATTAGAAAACAAAAATTTTAAAGAAAAAGAAAAAGATTTTGAAAATGAAAAATTAAAGATTGAAAAAGATTTTCAAAGTCAAATAAAGATTCTTGAAGATGGGAGATCTGTTTTTAGCAGGAATAATATTGAAAAGCAAAAGGTAATAAATTCCCATCGTCAGATGATTATTCGACTTGAAAAAGAAGTTGAATGTGATAGAAAGAAAATCAAATATTTAGAGAATAAATTGAAAAGTTCTGTGACTTCTGCATCATATGTTTGTCCAGAACCGATCAATTCTGTTCCAATAAGTGACAATGTCACAAATTTTGACAAAGTCAAAATTGAAGACTGTGATGATAAATCTGATGATGAAAAAGAAAAAGAAGAAAAAAGAAAAACATTTTTGAAATTAAATGAAATGTTTAAAAATACTGTTTTACATTCTACTGAGAAAGGTGAATGCTCAACACAAAAACATGTAAAGAAGAATGTGGAACAGAAACAAAAAGATAAAAAATCAAAAAATTTTCAAAAAGAAAATAAAAGCTCATCAGATCAATCATCCAATCACAATAAAAAATCACAAAAATTTAAAAATCAAAACTCAAAAATAGTTGATAACCAGTGGTGCAGGTTTGACCACAGTGCTCAAATGCCAAATCAAGGATACAAGAGGAGAAATGATTACCACAAGGCAACTCAATGCTTTGATCTAAGTGTGTGGTATGAAGACGGTGTTTGGTATGAAAGTAGTGAGAGGTATGATAACAGAGTGTGTTACACTTGTGGCTATCAAGGACACATTGTTGTTAACTGCCAAATTCAGAGATTCGAAACAAGAAGGTGCTATGAATGCCACATCAGAGGACATATTGCCAGAGATTGCCCAATGAGATCAAAGGGAAGATCGAGGGCTGATTCTCAGAAATTGGCAAAGAAACCAGTCAATGTCAAGCCCAAAGCACAGAAAGTTCAAGAACCTAAAGTTCACGAACAGAAAGTGAAGCTTTCACAGGGGCAGAAAGACAGACTGAGGAAGAAAAGAAAGAAGGCTAGAGAATACTTGGAGAAAATTTTGTCCTCGGATACAACTGGTAATCCAAGAAAAAGTTCTGATGAATTGCTTTCCTCAACTGAAAAGGCAAGCAAAACGAATTCATCAGATGCAAATATGAGGCCAAAAGAGAAGAAAAAGAAAGTTGTTAGCCACGAATTTGTTTCTTCAGAAACAAAGGAGCAACATATTGGCGATGAATCTGGCTCAATAAAGTCAGACAAGCCATGTTCAGGCAATGATTCTGGTTCGTCAAAACCAGAAGAGCCATCTGTTGAGGTAAAAACTGTCAAACCCAAGGCTGGTCAGGCTTGGGTGAATCTATTCAAGTAAAATCCTGACTTGCCGGAGTTCCCAGGTTGGTAAGTGTGGAACAGGAATCGACATATTTCTTGAGAAATTCACAGGTTGGTAACTGTGATATTTCGAATCACAAAAGACTAATCAAGGACATTAGGTTGTACTTGATTTCTCTTTCCGATGAGTGGATAAAGGTGAACAATGTGATGAAAGAACCCTGAGTTTGTGAAAAGACAAACAAAACTTATTTTCCGGAAAAACCATTTTTGATTAAAACAAACTTAAGTGTTTTGAAATCATAATGGGAAAATAGTTTGTTGTCAGGGGGAGTTCTGATTGTTAAGCCGAGTGAATGGCGAATTGAAGCGATTCGATATTAGTTTGTCACTTTTCTTGTATAGTTTGTTTTCAAATTTTCCTTTGAAAATCAAAATTGAAACATATTTTGATTTTAGGGGGAGAAAAATTTAAAAAAAAATTAAATTAGAAAATTTGAAAATGTCAAAAACATTGAAAAAGCAAAAATGAGTTTTGTTGAGAAAAGAGAAAATGATAGTACATCAGTGGACTATAACAGCATGCTAAAGAAATGAAATGTCAAATGTGATAAACGATCTTACTAATGATGTGACGATAGGCTCAGCTAGACTAGTAGATTTGCGATAACGATACAAACATAAATGAAAAAGCCTAGTTCTAGTGGGAAACATGATTGAAAGCATAGTACTTAGTTTTGTCCTTCGTGATTCTGTACCTACTCAGTAATCGCTGAATGCTAAAAGAGCATAAAAACTGGTTAGTTTGTGAACTTTCACAACTTGCTGAAAAAATCGTTGTGATTGTGCATTTTATTTAGCAAAGATTTAAACTTGTTTTATTTCTTTATTTTGGTTAAGCATTGGACATCCTTTGCGTATACGTGAGTATCGAACTGGATGTTATTGCCTAAACGTTCTGCTTTATTTTCTTTGGTGTTTCGTTTAAGCTTTGGATCACCTCTGCGTATACGGGAGTATCGACCTGGTGGTTAAAGCCTAAACAACTTCAACTTATTTTTATTTTCTTATTTTGTTTAAACATTGGACTTTCTCTGCGTATACGGAAGTATCGACCTGATTGTTAATGTTTAAACATTCTGCTTTGTTTTTGCACATATCACAGTTGATGAAAGTTTAAAGGCATTACTTGAGTTAGTGTATGGCATGATGAGGGGATATACTGAGATCGTGGGGTCCATAAGTACTTAGTGCAAAATTAATATACCTTAACGTATCGGTAAGCATTTTGAAAGTTTTTAGATTGAGCTTAAGAGGACAAATATATCGTCAATCTATGTGAATCGTTTAGAACTTAAAATGATTAAAGCTTAACGGTGCTAGTGATTTGTCTGAAAAACTGATATGATCCTCTTACACAAACTCACAAAAATATTGTTTGTATATATTTCTTTACTGCATTTTTCTAAAATCAAAAACCCAAAAAGATTGTGTTTTAGTATAGATTTTTGAAAATACAAAAAGATTTTCGACAACTGATATTGGAGAGTTGATTTTCAAAATTCCAAGTGCTAAACATGATGAATTGGATTGGGAGAATATGTTGAAAACTTTGAATGTTATATACAAATGTTTTGAAAGATTGTGTGCTTAGTTAATCAAGGTCATTCATTTGAACTTGATGTAACTATACAGATTGATGAATGAATGATTTCTACCAGTAAGTTTCTTAAATCTAAGTGTTATAAATTTGTGAAACTTATGTTGAGGTAGAGGATTTACAGGTTAACCAGGTTTCAAATCCTGAGCATATGCAGAATAGAGCCAGGAATTGATTCTGAATTTGTGAACTTGTGAAAGCCAGACTACGATCCTGACAGCTGAGTCTAAGGGGGAGTCTGAAGACGAGTTCAACGCAAGAGGAAGCGTGAATTCAAAGAGCCAGATAACTATCTTGGAGGAGCTTGTATTTGGAAATCCAGGTGTCGATCCCAAAAGCACGAAAGCTTGACGAAAGGGGGAGCCTGAAGGAAAAAAAGTCTAAGAAGAAGGGGAGCAACGGAAGCTTAAAGACAGATCCACGGGGATTCTGTTCGAGAAAAAGAAAGACAAGATGCTACGAGATTTACTACGACAATATCCAAGGGGCAGTCTGTTAGTGCATTATGTGTCTATCGCCTCCGTCAATCTAGTCCGTAGCAGAAACAGAAGAATTCTAGCATTTTATTGTAATATGTAGTTGAAAAGGGCAAGGTGGCAAATTTGTAAATAAGGAGAAATCCTTATAACCTTGTGCCTATAAATAGATCATTTAGGTTTAGAGTTTAAGACTTTTGCTCATTTGGAGGCTTAGGGAGATAATCTTAAAGAGAGAAAGTCTAGAGAGAGAAAGTTCTCTCGTGTGATTCTCGGCTTTGTACACGTCATCATAATCAATTGAATAACGTTATTAGTACGTTCTTGAGTGTTCAGTCACGCACGTTCACGGATTCCGCACGTCGAACGTTCGTTACGCAATCGTACGGTGTCAAAACCGATCCTACAATTCCTATCATATCTTGCATTCATAACTTCAAATCACACTCATGTTTGCATAATTTCATGATTAGATAAAAAACCCTTTTCCTAAAATTCACCAAATCAAAGAATTCGACTTACCACTTTACTGAACAAGGTTAGATGTTTGCAAATTGGGGTTCATGCATCCGATTTTCATTGAGATTCCTACTGAATTTGATGAAGTTGGTGAAACTAGGGTTTCACCTTGCCCTCTGCCTCTGTTCGATCGCACAAAACCAGACACAACACTGGTTTTTTTTTTTTTTTTTAAATTCCATTACACATCTACACATTAGCCCCCTTGTCTATCAAAGTGTGTTTAAGTTTGTTATTTCCCATACTAACTTGGCCTCTTATCTTTATTTAACTTAGATACACACATATATAAATTTACTATCATTTCCTTACGGTACCGTTTCACTGTATCGTCTTCCGTTATCTAGCATCACAAAATAATATTATTTTATGACATACGAAGTTTGGGGTGTTACATATATATTTTCTTAAACAATTTGAAGATATAATATTTTGAGAGGAGAAAAATATATATTTTCTTAAACAAGTTAAGGGTATATTATCCTTGGGTCAAAATTAGAAATATATATTTTCTAAAGCTAATTTTAAAAATATATATTATTTTTGAGTTTATATAAAAGTATATTTATTATTTCCAAGTAAAGTTTATAGATAATTTGCTATAAAAATTTCCTGAAAATACATATATTTTAAGAATATAAATTGGTGATTTTTAGTTATCTAATAATAATATTCCGGAAAATTAAATATAAGATTAAGTATAAAATACTTAATAAATACAAGAAAATACGTATTCTCATACGTATAAATACACACCGGAATACACCACCCATATTTGGCAAAATATATAAGTATGAAAATACACAAGTACAAGTACACCCATACTTGGGGAAAATACATATGTGGAAATACATAACAAACCAAGTTAAAATATATTGTTTTGACAATATTTCAAATAATGGAATAAATATAATTTAAATTAAAATATTATTAATTTAACTAACAATTATATACTTTGGAATTATATAATGTACATCAAGGATGTAACTCAAAGTATACCAAGAATTCCAAAATAAGTCTTAATAAACAACTAAGACTAAGAGTCGTTACACGACCTAAACGTCTAATAAAAGATGGCACGTGTGTAGGTAGTTGTACGACTCGTAGGAGGACCTTTGAGTACACGAGACAGCATGACGCAAACTTGTGAGTTCATGTCCCCCTTTTTCTCTTAACTGTTTTCGGATTTATAACTCTCGGGGGTAAAATACATGTTACATATGTTTCAATGGTATGATTTGGCTATGAAATGAATTATTAGATCATGTGAGCATAGGCTGAAACTGAAACTAAAATGCCAATAACTCTCATAAGAATCATGGACAAGGGTTAGATCTAACGGGTACGGCCGAGCCCCACTCATGGTCCCTGTTTGACCATTTAGAGTGCTGTTGTGTCCCAGTCGAGGTGATTTGGCAACGGTCAAGGGGATTTGACACAATCAATGTGATTTGATACAGTCAAGGGGATTTAACACAGTCAAGGTGATTTGACACAGTCGAGGGGATTCGACACAGTTGAGGGGATTCGACACTAACAATTATCTACTCGGATTGAGTACTCCCTATGTCGTCACATATATTAATATCCTTGCAAAACATTAATTGATCTGTTCATACACGCTTTTCTTACATGTTTTCAAAGGAGACTCTCAAATATTTACAAGTTCATTGGAATTCATTCAAATCGTTCAAAATTACATGTATTTCAGGAAACAAGATGGATCTTGGGCACTGGTGTTCTTTTCAGAATGTAAATCTCAAGTTTAGATGTCATCCACTTTTGTTGGTTTGTAACTTAATCAGAGGTTGTGTTGTTTGAAACTTAAATGACTGGTGTTTGTAATGTTTTGAATTTCATGAATCGATGAACATCACTTTTATCATATAGTTGTTTATTGTAATCGAATGCAATGAGAACTGATCTAGTCACACGTATACGCTTCCGCAAAAGTCAGGGTGTGACAGTTTGGTATCAGAGCTTTGATTATAATGAACTAGGATTCCTTCTCGATTCTAGACTACAATCACTAGGATTCTCTCACGAAAACATTTTTATGAAAAGGTTTTTCATTGCATTTACGAAAGCGCCAAGATCCATGAATCAAACATTTTTTTTCAAAGGAAAGACAAAGAAAGGACACTAGTAGGGAGGAGAATACCCCAATTACAGTGCCAAAGAAGGTATAGTCTACCTGAGATAGACTTGCCGAAGACAAAATGACCCCCCGAAAGAACAAACGAGAGTTATATGGGACATGTTGCATTTATTTGCTTGTATACACTAAGTAACATTATTATTCATTAATATATATGCATATATGTGTACAGAATAATTATTGACGGGAACGAGATACCTCCGACTTTGAATCCTATTATTATTATTCTTGAATCGTACAATGAGACTATCGACCTCGCTTTATTGCCGAGCTTATGGCTGATGTAGCTACCAAGTGTGCCCCTGAACTTGTTTCTGTAGAAGATGGTTGTTCTACCCTCTCGAATACGAAGGTGCCTTACTACGGTAGTGACAGTGAGGCGGAGGAGGCAACCTTGAATAACAGCCTCATCAGCGGGACGAGGTCCCTGTGGCTTTTACGAAATAAGGTTGATGACAGTCTTGTCCAGACGAGGAAGATGAGGTACTCATCTTGAAGGTGCCCCTCCAACTACTATTACTAGGAATTCTCTTTATTCCTATTATGTCTAAGCATTGTGCCAATTTGCGCGTAACGACGACGGATGTTAGCGCATGGACCACCATAATGGTCCTTTCCATGTTGAAGGTATGAGGACAGTAGTGTCCCCTCTCTAGTTGATCATCTGCTTTGCACGAGGGAAAATTAGGGTGACCATGCAGGACAATTTATTATTACGGGGGCCCACGTAATAACGACTTGTAGTGCATGGAAATCCCGGTGGACTCTGCGGGTCAAGCTAATGATCACCACCCATCCAAAAATTTCTAAGTGTTCAAACCTTCATCTAATGAAACAATACCGAGATAGTTGCTATAACACTCTACAAAGTAGGGCGTCTGTCTTTGCCTACTTTGAGCCTAACACTTCTACCAGTAATATGAGTTGTTTGGGAACTGATATCTAAGCAAGTGAAGATGGCTAACACTCAGAGAAGATTCAGTAACTCTACACTCTCTATCCTGTAAAGCGCCCCATTGTTGAGTAGTGCGTTCAAGCCTTGGAAGAATTCGGTCCTAAGGAAGAAGTCACGTACCTTCACGGCCTCATCTCTGCGTTTTCACTACCACCTCCTATACGTGATAGTAACGCACAACCCCCCATCTTTTGGGAAATATACCCATCCTTGTGAAACTAAAGACCTAAGAAGACCAATGTAGAAGGAAAATAACTACTACTTTCATATTATGGAACTTGTATCACCAAGGTGATGTAACCTTGAGTCCATTTTGTTTTCCTCTTTTAAAAACAACGTGTCAAGTTGTCAAACATATATGAAAGCCCAGTGGTTGTTTTCTTACTTATACATTGTTGACTATATATGTATGTGATGTTAGGTGATTACATGTTTGCTTGTGATGATATATGCCTCATAGATAATTATTTGGTGAATGTTGTCTAACCTACCCGATACTTCTTGCTAAAAGAAAATGCCACCCAGACGAGACACAGACACTACCACGTTACCAAGGACAGAAGCCGAGCTTCAGGAATGCATATCACAGGCTATTGCACAGCACGAGGCCAACCACATGGAACACAGTGGTGGCACTTCCGGAAATAACCCTCCAAATGGCTGTACTTACAAGCAATTTCTGGATTGCAAGCCTCTTAACTTCGATGGCACTGGAGGTGCTGTCGCATTTGTTCGCTGGGTAGAGAAAACCGACTCCGTGCTTGGAGCTTGGAGAGCGAGAATTTTCTATTGATCTCCTACCTGTTGATTTGGGGAGCTATGATGTTGTAGTCGGCATGAATTGAATATCCAAGGATAGAGCTGAAGTGGTTTGTCAGGAGGAAAATCATTCGCATCCCGCTTGCGAATGATGAAACACTTATAACACACAGTCTTCATGCAATTGATTCGAGGGCGCTGGGTCCTATAAGGCGGTGGATTGCGACATCCCATATCGGTCATAGAGGCACAGAAGTGCCTTCGAATAGGGTTGCATAGCCTTCCTTGCTCATGTTGTCGATAAGGAGACCAAGGAGCCAAAGCTAGAAAACATCCCCGTTGGGAAGGAATTTCCAGAAGTCCTTCCCGAAGACTTGCTAGGATTACCCCCTTAGAGATGAGACGAGTCGAATTTCATGTTAACTTGGCTCCAGGCGCCGCTCCTATAGCCAAGGCACCATATCGACTTGCGCCGCCCGAAATATAAAGAGTTATCCACACAACTCTAGGAGTTGTTGGATAAGGGATTCATAAGGCCGAGCTTCTCGCCTTGGGGAACTCCAGTGTGATTTGTCAAGAAAAAGGGTGGTAGCCTCCATATGTGTAACAACTACTGAGAGTTGAATAACCCTTGCCGAGGATTGATGACTTGTTCGACCAATTACAAGGCTCTAGCTACTACCCGAAGATCGACTTGAGGTTGGAATGTCATCAACCGTGAATACAGGAAGAAAGTATCCCTAAAACGGCCTTTAGGACTTGCTATGGACATTACGAGTTCCTTTCCATGTCGTTAGGCTTAACAACTGCACCGACAGTATTCATGGACCTCATGAATCGGGTGTGTAAGCCATACCTGGATAAGTTTGTGATTATATTCATCGTTGACACCCTTATCTACTCACAAACCCAGGAGGAACATGAGCAACACCTGCGAACTACCCTAGAACTCCTGAAGAAGGAACAATTGTATGCAAAGCTGTCGAAATGCGAATTTTGGATTCGCAAGGTGCAATTCCTAACTCATGCGGTAAACGAGAACGAAATTCACGTCGACCCTACTAAGATCGAGGCAATAAAAAATTGGGAAGCCCTATGGACGCCAACTGAGATACGGCAATGACTGGGGTTAACAGGCTATTACAGACGATTCATAGAGAACTTTTCAAATATTGCTCAACCGCTAACAACCCTAACCTAGACGGTACCCATCTTCTCTATACCTGACAATACCCATGGATTCGCGGATTATTGTGACGCTTCTCAACAAGGTCTCGGTTGCGTGTTAATTCAACAAGACAAAGTCATCGCGTACGCGTCACGTCGATTGAAGGATCATGAGAAGAGCTACACCACGTACGACCTTGACCTAGGTGCAGTGAATTGCGCGTTGAATATGTGACGTCATTACTTGTATGGGAAACGCAACACGATCTTTACTAATCACAAGAGTTTGCAGCACATCTTTGATCAGAAGGATTTCAATATGAGACAACGAAGATGGGATGAACTGTTGAATGATTACGATTGTGAGATTAAGTATCACCTGAACAAGGTGAGCATTGTAGCAGACACCTTGAGCCGCACAGAACGCGCAAAGCCTCTAAGGGTGCGAGCCGTAGAGATGACCATACAGACGAATCACGCTACTCGGATTCGTGAAGCTGAACAAGAGGCGCTCAAACCAGAGAACCTACAAGCTGAAGCATTACGTGGAATGGGAGCGCAATCGTTACCTAGGGAAGATGGAACATTGTACTTCCAGAAGTGAATTTGGGTTCCATTCTTCGGCAATCTACGCGCACTTGTTTTTTGGATGAAGCTCATAAGTCAAGGTACTCTATCTAACCTGGATCCGACAGGATGTACCAATGTAACACCCCTATCGCGTAATACAACAACACGCGACGGAAATATTGGGGAGTCACGTTACAAATTGCTCACAAAAACTGGTACTAAATTGTTTCAGTATTATTAACATTGTTTTATAAACAAAGAATACATGTAATTGTCTTTTGATTAAGAAGTCTAAGGCCCGAATGCAATCCTATGCATTGCATGCTTGGACAGTCAAAGTCCTGAAACATATGTGAAAATAAAGTCAGCATAAAAATGCCGGCGAATGCATAGGTTTGGTTAGCCAAATAAATGGCAAAACATTTGATATTGCAATACTTTGACAACTACGAGAGCTTTCAATTGAAAATAAATCTTGAAGCCAAAGAATGGCAAAAGTTTGATATTGCAATACATAATCTTGATTGTGAAAACTCGTGGCAAAAAGTATTGTATATGGCAATATGATTATTACTAAGTAATTTTTATGCCATTTGAATTGGTACATTGTAACCTCGTTGAAATTATTGTAAAACTCGTTAATGTATTATTAGAAAACCAATCAAGGATTAATAATAACAGTTTTGAAATTAATCAAAACTTGTGTGAGTATTATATAAATCCAGTCAATGATTTATAATAATACTTTAGACATCCTTCAAAGAATCTAACATATAAAGATATGGGAGATTTCTTCAAGGATTTGGATAATCGAACATTAAATTAGTTGTACACAAAATCCTATGTGATTCGGATAACGCTACAAGAATAATAAAATAAGAACACTTATATATAGGAAGTACCAGCGGCGTATCCACCATGTTCTTGTTTTATTATACCCGTTTCATTATCTAAATCACAACTACCACATAAACACATAAATTGTTAATCTGTCAATCAACTTGTAAACATGCATTAAAGCACACAATGAATCCAATCAAGGACACCAATATTAGTACTTTAAACGTCCTACAAGAATCAACCTATGAAGATAGCTATAAGGATTCGGTTTCTGTTACATTGTCTACTCACATACGCATTAAAGCACACAATGAATCCAATCAAGGACTCCAATATTAGTACTTTAAACATCCGACAAGAATCAATCTATGAAGGTAGATAGATGCTATAAGGATTTTGGGTTCTGTTACATTGAATCATTGAATCAAAACAATCCTAAATCCTAATGGTGATTCGGGATAACGCTACGAAGGGTAATACAATAAGCACACTTATATATAGGAAGTACCAGTGGCGTATCCACCATATGCTTATTGTACTATCTAGTTTCGTTATCTAAATCACCAACAATCTACACATAAACCAACCATCGTTCTGTAAAGTACTTCTTAAAAATCTCACTATGAAGATAGGAAGATCTAAGACTGCACTTCAAATATCCTATAAGAATCTAACTATGAAGATAGATAGTTCTTTTAAGGAATTGGATAAACATTGTATTTGCATAATCGAAATAATACACATAAAAGCACTTAGTAAACACATATATGCCATACATTTGAAAAACAGATTGGTTACACATATGAATCACCCCAAAACATTTGAAAACGGTAAAAGAGGGGAACTATGTACTTGCCTGGGATTGCGTATCGTTTTTGTTCAAAAGATATAACAAAGCTTAAAAGACCAAGAGTTCAAGTGTTGAAGCGGTTCCTAGCGTAATGGATACTATGTTAGTGAATCGACACCTAAATTGGAAGATCGGGTAGAATGAGGTCTCGTAAACCAAATGAGTATTGGAACTTGTGTGATATGGTTTAACAAATCCTACATTCTAAATCGGAACTTATCCTAAGTGCTTACGACCCATTACGACCCATTAAGGTAGTCTACGCTACTTTAACGCGTCGTTCGCGTGAATGCGCGTTTGAGACGCCTAACTAGTCCTATGACAAGTAATATATGCCTTAACATATCTAATTATGTTATATAATCGGTTTAGATGTCAAAACATGTGTTACATATGCTTAAAATGAAATTATGCGCAAAAGGGCATTTTGGTCATTTTCCTAAGGCATATAAACTACCTATCATACAACTAACTAAACGAAGTGACCATAAGGTAAAACCTCAGAAGGTTATTCCCTATACAACTATGGTCACAAAATATGTTTGGTCAGATCCTAACGATCGACCAAACAGGTCGGGTTTGAAAGTCAAAGCGGTTGTTTAGACCGCTTACCCTATGACCCTATATAAGCACTAGACTAAAAGTGACGAGTTAAACATGTTAAAACATGTTTAACCAAGTTAGAAAACAAATTTGATATCAAAACAAAGTGTTTTGATACCCAAGAATAGCTTCGTTGCAAAATACACATTAATACGTATTTTGACCGAAACTATGACTTGTCACTACGCCAAATCAACGTGGTAATCAGTAGGTATAGTCACAAGGGACTATAACCATCGTGATTACGCTCACGTTGCAAAGTTCAAACAAACATTGTGTTGACCAAAGACTGGTCAAAGCTAAAAGTCAAACACTGTTTGACTTTCATGCTTGAAATACATAAAAAGCATGAAAGAAACTTACAAAAGGTCCAAGCCTTGAAGATTTGAACTCAAAATACTCAGGTATGAAGCTTCACAAGTGAGAGCTTCAACTTAGAGCAGAATTGAGAACAAAATGAGCAAGTTTGGAATGAAATGTGGTACGTTTATATAGATTTTCAAGAATCGTTAAGATCGTTCCTCGAAATTTGAGCTTTGATCTTGGCCATCCATGTGTTGCACATGGTTTTGAATACTATGGGACTTCAAAAACAAGCAAATGGTATAAGAAAACCATGTATGTAAACCAAGGAAAGGTTGTTGTTTGCTGAAAAACCAATTTTGCAGAACTAGGAGTTTCTCATGGGCTGCGAAGGTAGAGGGACTGGGCTTCGCGCCCCTCCTAGGACAGCAGACAGAAAGTTTTGAAATTTGGCAGAACAGGCCCCTGCATGCATAAAAGTTGGTTTTTGACACGTTTAAGCCCCGTTAACCCATTTTAAAGGCTCAATAATGAGGTCAAAGTATAGGGGACATGAAATATGCTTGAAAATATCTTAGATGTCAGTTCTTTTGGTCGTACGGTCATGTTGTTCGGTTAATTACGACGAAACACGAACGGACGCGAAAAACGATCCAAATTACGCGACGAGTGGTATTTTTGCATTCCAGTCACTAAAATAAAATATTTTAATGATTAAAATTTTTTTTGGATGTCCGGATATGTTCAGAAGGTAAGATATGCGCGAAAATACAAACTTATGCACTTTTTGACGCTTTTAGTCCCTATTGATCAAATAAGTGTATTTTCGCATACCGAATCCCTCAAAGCCTATTTCTAAGCTATGTAAAAGATATTTAGGGTATGTTTAGTTTATGATCAAGTTCCAGAATGTTCGTTTCTTTACGAATCAGTAGACTTCCGCAGTTTGACGCAAATAGTCCCTGTGATCGAATAAACTTGTTTTTGACACACCAAAGCTTTCAAAACTTATTTGTGGGTTATATAAAATTTATTATTTAAGGTATGTTAAGCCTATGTCACTATTCTGGAGTGTTAAGCCTATGTCACTATTCTGGAGTGTTTGTCGCATTAAACTGATTACGTTTACGTATCAGTTTGTGTATAACTTTCCAGAAAGCGATTTAAAGCTTGAAATTGAACTTAAAATCAAAACGTGAAATTGTCAAACATAAAGAAGCAAACATTGAGACAAAAAAAATACATTGTTTCTTTGATAAAAGATAATGTCCTACATTGTGTGGTGTTTACGAAGCACAAGTGTCATAGTCGCCCCTACTTTAGGAAATTTCGTCCCGAAATTTATTCGAAGGAGACCGTAGAGTGTAAATGAAACAACTGATGGATAAACAAATTGCTAGATCCCAAAGATGTGGAGAATCATTTGGTGTTGGAAATTCTAGGGGATTCAAAATGTGATTTAGGATATTCAAACTATCTCAAGGTATTCAACCTTTTGAAACTTGTGAATTTTAGAGAAAAAGTCGACCAGTGTTCGTTTTGGTATGGCACAATGTTTTACTAGGCTCTTAGTGTAATTCCTAGAAAACAAAGGGGTGTATATTCGAGCCCTACACATACACGGTTTCTAACATCCCACGAGGTACATCCAATGCACCATGAGCATTTCATGCATAGGAGACGGGTCAACATACCTATGGCATCAAGATCGTCATCTTTAACACCATAATATACTCCCGGTCGGATCAATTTGAGTTAATGAATGTACTCGTCGTTGTCCATTGAAAATGATCACAAAAAATATTAAATAAGCACATAATCACATAATGGTCTAAGATAACATAAAATCACCAAGTGATCTCAACAACGTTCTGAAGAATAACAAAATAAGAACACTTATATATAGGAAGTACCATCGGCGTATCCACCTTGTTCTTATCGCATCATACTCCTCCTGTTACCTTAATCACTCTAGATTTTATGCCACCATACTTAACAAGGCTTACTATGATTCTCATTCGTCGAATCTCATAATTAAGTGTGCACCCATAATTACTCGTTTCGTCGCATGGTCCACATAGCTCCTCTTGTTAAGCGAGGGTAAACAAATAAGAAGGTCGAACTATCGTCTAAACTAAATAAACATCGTTTCAACATAACAACTGTCAAATTGAATCGTATTTCATACTAGCAATGATAGCACTACTTATTTTGCATGCAATCGAACTATCGTCTAAACTAAATAAACATCGTTTCAACATAACATCTGTCAAATTGAATCGTATTTCATACTAGCAATGATAGTAGTACTTATTTTCATGCAACAAATTTAGTAGTAGGTACTTTATTCTAGTACAAATGTTTATATATGTTTCATATTAACCATACAGGTAGAACGTAACATATATTAATCATGCATTGTCATCATAATGTAAGCATATCAGGAAATGTTTTCAAACTATGTGCTAGGTATGCTATGTTAACACACTAAGCAACATGCATTTGAAATTAGTGTACTAAGTATGTTAAATCAACATACGAAGCAAATTGTATTTGTAATCATGTACTATATATTTTAGATAAACAAATCACGTATGTAATGCTATGATCATAAAACAATATTAACTTGTTCATAGTATTTGTATCGATCGTGTTACCAAGTTCGTATGAATGCACTAGAGTGCAATCATGGTACGCTCATTTACAAGATTTAGTTCCTAAAGAACAGAATCCTCAACGTCAGCATGTAGATGTAATTACTCATAGTGTAATCGCATTAGAGTTTGTAATTTGGAAAAAGAATAACAAGGATAAAGATAAAACTTCTTGAAATTTATATTGTCATTACAAACATAGTTGAAATATGTACATTGTTTTCGAAAATAAACAGAAAAGATAGAGGTTCAAGTGATCATAAGTGCTTGATCATTAGCTTGAGCCTCATTGACGTTGAATACTCGTCCAATAGCATTAGCAGGCTTGGGGCAGTTTCGCTTGAAATGATTTAAATCACCACAATTGAAACATGCTCTAGGGCGAGTCTGAGTAGGGGCTACTCGGTTCTGGATACGACAGGTCACAGCTAGATGTCCAAATAGACCACAGATTGTACACTGGCAACAAGGAGAATTTGAGGTGTGATGATAGTTGCAATAATTGCACCGAGGTTGCTTTCCATGATAAAATCCCTTAAACGGTACTGAGTTTAATAGAACAGGTGCAGGAATTGCAAAATTCTTTGAATCCTTGCGTTTCTTAGAATTTTTAGAAGATTCGGCCTTTTTTCCTTTCGAATTTCCATTAGTAGTTTCGGTGTTTTGTTTCTTGTCTCCTTTTCGAAATAGTTTACCTTTTCTAACCTGGGAGTCGGTTAAGATTGCGGCTAATTCCTTAGCCTCTCTAAGCGTTGCAGGCTTGCTGTCAGTGACAATGTCTTGGACAAGATCAGATAGGCCATCAATGTACTTCTCAATGGCCCGATCCAAAGGTGTGACCATAGTGGGGCAAAGTAGGCTTAGCTGTTCAAATCGGTCAGTGTAGGCACGGTTTTCCCCACTATCTTGTTTTAAGTGGTAGAATTCGTTTTCAAGTGCCCTTATTTCGCTTCGTGGGCAGAATTCTTTCTTCATAAGATCTTTAAATTCTTCCCACGTCAGTGCCATTACTACCTCGGCACCTCGGTATCTCATAATACCGTTCCTGTAAGTGAGTGCTCTCCTTTGAAAGACACTCGAGGTGAAATCCACCTTGCGCTCATTGGGACGTTGGACATGGCGGAATGTGTTTTCTATACTCTCGAACCATTGTAGGAGCGCAGTTGCTCCTTCAGACCCAGAAAATTTTGATGGCTTAGCTGAATTGAACGTTTTGAAGTCACACTGAGCATTGTTGTTATTGTTATTTGCCTGGTTTATCTGAGTAATGAGGTTGGGAATCACAGCAGCCATCTGCTGAACGATTATGGCTGCAAGAGCAGCATTCTCAGTTTGATCGCGTCTAGGAGGCATCTTGAAAGTATAGCTATAGTGAAAATCAAACGAGTTAGATTTACCAAATTGTTATGAGTTTGTAACATCATTGTATTGTGAAAACTTTGATCTAGTAAAATCTCATTCATAGGTCTCTTTCTTGTACTTAGAAAATACAGTGTTGTGAATTTTGTTTTGAAATAAGAGTTGTTTGAAAATAAACTTTTGTAACATTTTGGATGAGAGAATACAAACCAAGTTAATGGTTTGCGTTATAATTTCCTTTACTATTTAAAAATTTATTATTTTTAAGATAAAATGTTTTAAATTAATATTTTTAAAATAAATAAACTTTGTGTCTGAAATTTTGAAAATTCTCATCCAAATGGTAAAAATTTGAAATTTTGAAAGGCAGAGGTAGTGTTTCGAAACTGAAATAGGATTTCATAGTGTCGTTAAATGAAATGAAATTCACTTCAATTGTCTCGAATCAAACATATCACCGAAGGTAATATGATGAAATAGTATTGGGAAAGGAAAGTTGTTTCGATTGTCATGAATAGCAAACATATTACCGAGGATAATATGATTGAGTAGTGTTACAAAGGTCGTTTAGGAATCGTTCGACATGGTCAAGATGGATAGGTTTTTATAATGTTTTACGAAGACATGCTTTAGCCTATAAGTGGACACTCACCCTAAGAGTTCCCAGGTAAGAGTGACTGGTCCGAATATGCGGATTTGTACGAACACTCTAGCCTTAGACATAAATCTCGGGGTACAGGCATCCACCCTTCCAGATTGCATGTGTTCACATTATTAAAACCCAATATTTCGAAGAAAAATGTTTGAGGAAAACATTTAAGAAATCTTTTGATACAAACCGTTTGAGATAAAACATGTTGTGAAATATTTTGATGAAAACGTTTGAGAAAACATTTTAAGAAATATTTCAATGAAAATGTTTTGAGGAACACCTTAAGGCATGTAGCCTAAGGTTTAGGGTAAATCTTCTAGGGCTAGATGATTTTTAAATCATAGAGTTGTTGTGGCACGAATAAGGATGAGGATTTAGGAAGGAGTTCCTAAGTCTACTCATGTTTGGGTCCTAGGAAAGTTATAGACTAGATTTAAGGCATGCTAATTGTGACAACTTGTGCTCCGTAATCGATGTATAATATAAAATAATTGTCAATTATCAATAAAACAATGTGCTTTTGTGTTATTATATGTGTTTTGGTGTTATTATGTGTGTATTTGTGTTTGATGATTTTTCGATTTAATTCGATTCCAATTTCAAGCTTTAAATCGCTTTCTGGAAGGTTATACGCAAACTGGTGCGTAAACGCAGTCAGTTTAACGCGAAAAACACTCCGGAATTGTGACATAGGCTTAACATACCTTAAATAACCTCCACATAACTTAGAAATAAGCTTTGGATGGTTTGGTGTGTTGAAATCAAGTTTGTTCGATCACAGGGACTAATTGTGTCAAACTATGAAACTATACCGATTTGTATAGTAACGAACATTCCAGAACATGATCATCAGTTAAACATACCCTAAATATCTTTTACATAGCCTAGAAATGGGCTTTGAGGGGTTCGGTATGCTAAAATAAACTTTATTGATCAATAGGGACTAAAAGCGTCAAAAAGTGCACAAGTTTGCATTTCCGCGCATATCTTACGTTCTGAATATATCCGGACATCCAAAAATTTATGTAATCATTAGAATATTTTATTTTAGTGATTGGCTTGATAAAATTCCATTCGTCGCTTAATTTGGATCGTTTTTGCGTCCGTTACGACTTCCGTCGTAATTAACCGAATAACGCAACCGTACGACCAAACGAACCGACATCCGAGATACTTTTGAGCATGTTTTGAGTTCCCTATACTTTAACATCATTTTAGAGCCTTGAAATGGGGTTAACGGGGTTTAAACGCATCGTAAAAGGCCTTAAACATGTGCAGGGACCATTTCTACCATTTTTCAAACTTTTCTTGAACTGGCACCTAGTGGCGCTGTGCCCCTACCATCTTCCTCTGCCGTGGCGTGACACGAGCACCTCATCTAGGCAGAAACTCCATTTTTGCAACAGCAGGTCCATTTTCAGCACTTAACTTGAAGTTTAGGGGTTATTTTGTAACATTTTCAATACCGTTCTTTTATGCGTTTTTAGCACAAAAGTCAAACTCTGTTTGACTTTCTGCATTGACCAGTTTATGGTCAACACGAAGTTCGTTTGAACTTCGCAACGTGAGCGTAATCACGATGGTTATAGTCCCTCGTGACTATACCTACTGATTACCACGTTGACTAGGCGTAGTGACGAGTCGTAGTTTTGGCCAAAATGCGTATTTATGCGTATTTTGTAACCAAACTACTCTTGGGTATCAAAACCGTTTGTTTTGATATCAAAACCTATTTTCTAACTAAACTAAACATGTCTTAACATGTTTAGCTCGTCACTTTTAGTTTAGTGCTTGTGTAGAGTCGTAAGTCAAGCGGACTAAACACCCGCTTAGACTTTCGAACTCAACTCGTTTGGTCGATCATTAGGATTCGACCAAACATGTTTAGTGACCATAGTTGCATAGGGAATAACCTTCCGAGGTTATACCTTATGGTCACTTAGGTTTAATTAGTTGTATGATAGGTAATTTATATGTGTAGGATCGTTTTGTGATCCAAACGAGTCGTTCAGAAGAGTTTTTCTCAATACGAAAGGCGGAAACATACGTATCGAGTTCAATTCAGCTAGAATATCACTTTAAACTGTCTTTAGATTGATTTGACAAAGTTTTACAGCGAGTAGACACTTCGGCAGCACTTCGGCTCTTTAACCGGAATCTCAGAACAACTTCAAACGAAATCAGGACACTCCTATATATAGGCAGGGTAATTTCTCTTAAACATGACTCAAGCGGAATCAGTTTCACACGGAATTACCATTTCGAGCGAAATCAACAAAATGATTTCGTGTGAAATCACCGGTTCATTTCAAGCGAAATAACATCTGCTAATTCCGTGCGAAATAACCATTTAACCTATTTTTGACATTATTCTCGAACAACGTGCCCTGATCTATCTAAAACAAAGCAAGACTCGATACAAGACGAAGTCGAAAGACGCATGCACCAACAGACTCCCCCTCAAATGTTGACGAGTCTTCAGTGTCGAGTCTTCAATCGCTTTAGTCTTTATCAGTCTGTTTGCACTCTCTGAAGTATCTGACAATGTAACGTATCCTCAATCTTCTCTTCTCTTTCTCCCAGAATTGCAATCTGGCTCTATACTCCTATTTGATCAGGTTTCTTGATTCCTTAAGTTCATTAGCATCATCAGCTTGCATGAACATTAAGTCCAGGATCAGACCCGGCTAACCTGCACGTTCTTAACCCAGAAATAAATTTCACAAATTTAACATTTTCCAAATTTATCTCAGCTTACCAATTGTAGACACAAAAACAACATTATTTGCAAGCATATAATGATTTAACATTTAAAAGCTTCTGATGACCACTTGTAGGTAATCATTCAAAAATAAATGATTTAACAATGTTAATCTCTGATGAACCACTTGCAAAAATTTCTTTCAAACACACATTCCCAAACCTATTCATCATGTTTAACACTTGGAATTTTGAAAATCAGCTTTCCAACATCAGTTGTCAAAAATATTTTTGGATTTTTCAAATTTTATGCTAAAATACACTTAAAATCTTTTTGGATTTTTGTGAACATACAATAACAAAATATATACAGACAATATTTTTGTGAGTTTGTGTAAGAGGATCATATCAGTTTTTGAGACAAATCACTAACACCATTAAGCTTTAAACATTTTAAGTTCTAAACGATTCACTTAGATTGTTAGTATACTGATCCATTTAAATTTTCACACAAAGTTCAACTGTTTCGAGATACGAGATTAATGTTTTAGAAACTAAAACTTATTCATCTGTCCCACCTCAAAATATACTCCCGTATCCAGATCCCAATATTCAGTCTTACAGGTGAGTATACCTAGATGATATCTGTAAAGGGTTAATTGCGAAACCGTGAGAGCTCAGGTTTGAACTTTCATTCAGATGAGAGTTGACGGCTCGACTTTAGGTGTGTTCCCTTTAGAGAATCTGTTCTTCAACAGCACATGATTAGCATTTTGCAATGTTTCATCTTTTTTTATGCTGAGGGCGGCGCTATATTTCAAGCAAATGCAAAAAGTATTATACGGGGACTAGGCCATTGCTTCCGCAAAATCAGAAGTCCCGGAATAATACCCCAGATATCACTGTGTATAAAGACCTAGTATCTCAGAAAGAGGGACCTTTCAAACAAGATTTCGGGGGTTACCCATACATTCGAGAGATGTTCCCCACGATATAAGTAAGTTTGAAATTTAGGTTTATATCTCTTCACAATCTACTAATTGTACAAAAACCTACTGGCACATCATCAGTGAGACCGTTTATCACATATTGACTTTCCAATTCTTTAGCGTGCCGTGAATGTTCACTGATGTACTATCATTTCCTCTTTTTCACAACAAAACTCATTTTTGATTTTATCATGTTTTTGCCTTTTTTTAAATTTTCAAATGTTTTTGGATTTTCTGAAAATTCTTACTCCCCCTAAAATGCAAAAACATTTAAAGAAATTTGAAAACAAACTGTACAAATAAAATGACAACTGATATCGAATCACTTCAAATCGCCATCCACTTGGCATAAACAATCAGAACTCCCCCTTACAACAAACTATTTTCCCATTATGATTTCAAAACACTTAAGTTTGTTTTAATCAAATGGTTTTTCCGGAAAATTAGTTTTGTTGATTTTACCACTTGTAAAGTTGGGGATCAATCCATCACTTTGTTCTATCAACAACTTAAAAAATGTAACAATTTTAAGTTCAAACACCAAATATCACTTGTAGAAAATCAAGTACAAATTAATGTCCCTGATTTACCACTTTAAAGTCGAAATCACTTTCATGAATTTCTCAAGAAAGATGCTGATACCTGCTTCACACTTACCAACGTGGAAGCTCCGGCAAGTCATACTTATCACATATGAAAAACAGACATCCAAGCTTCACCAAACTTGGATGTTTCCTCCTCAACTTCACTTGGGTAATAAGTAGACTTCTTAGTTTCATAAAACTCTTTAACCCCTTTAACCTTCCCATCAATCATCTTCCCAAAAATCCTTTTAACATTTCCATTAAAAACCTTTTCAAAAATCAAATTCCTTCTTTTCAGAATAGAATTGATTCGAGATCTCAACCTTTCCAAGTTTTTGTTTAAAATTTTCAGCCCACAATGGTGGAAAATTAACATCATCCATTGGCGGTACTGATGTTTCCAGTTTTATCTCAACTTGTGGCTCCTCAAATTTTGTGGAATCAGATTCATCGCCAGATTTCACATCTGTTTTCTTAACAACCCACATCTGGTTATCAAGATTCACTCTTCTTTTGTAAAATCTTTTCTTTGAACATTCACCAACTTCATATGTTGAATTTTTTAAAACATTGAATTTTTCAGTTGGTGGTTCATTTTTATCAATAATCTTTTCTTTCAGTTTAGAAACAGCTTCCTGTTTGATGTTGGTTGCTTTAGGACAGTTCCAAGCAATATGACCAACTTCTTGACATCTATAACAGGTTCTTATCTCCTTTCTCTGATAAGCTCCATTATTCTCAAACTTTTGCTTTTCTGCAAAGAACTCTTTGTTTGTTTGCTTCCAGAATGAGCTCTTTTGTTCTTTTGCCGAACTTGTCCCTGAAACAAATACAGTTTTTGTTTTATAAGTTTTCTCATTTTTATGATTTTTTGATGGAATAAAACCTAATCCCTTCTTTTTGTAATTACCGTTATGGTTTGGTTTCTTCTGAAAACCATAACCAGAACTGTAACCCTTTTTCTTGTTTAAACATTGTTGAACTCTTGAGGTGTAAGTATTTGGTTTTTCAGAAAGATTTACATCTTTTATCTCAAAAATATTAATTTCTGTTAGTTTGAAAACCTTTTTGATCATTTCTGGTTTAACACCTCTTATTGGAAATTCCTCATCAGAATATAATTTGTCTGAATCATTCAAAGTATATGCCACTTTGATTGGTTCATCATACAAATTAGATTTTGACAACATGAATTCTTTATTGTAAACCCGTTTAACTGACGACTTTTAACTATCAACTGATGATGGACTTGAACTCCCTGACTCAGACTTTGACTCCAACTCCTCATCTTTATCCAACACCTGATCGACCACCTTTTTTATTAACTCAGACTCATGATCAGTGTCAGACGATGTAAATGTGACGTCAATATTTTCTGGTAACTCGTCCGTTGTTTCAGATTTTAACTCTATATTGACTGCCTTTTTGACTTGCTCCTCATTTGGTTTTCTGGGAGAATAACCTTCCCAGATCGGAGGCGGACACTTGTTATAATTTGCACTTTGTTTCTTACCAGTATCCTTTTCTTCAGGCTTCTTGTCTTGAAATGCTTCAAAACCTGCAACAGTTGGATAAATTCGATCAATCAAATAATCAGAACTAGAATAACTTTGCAACAATCTTCTAATTCTTTCATTTTCAATCTTTTCTGTTTCCAACTCCTGCTTCAGCTTTGCACATTCTTCAATGTAATGATTGATCGCTTTCTGCTTTGTCATCATCACAGCATTCATCATTGTCAATGCTTCTTTTCTTTCAGAATTTGTCTTTTGTAGACCAGTCACCGTTCTGTTTAGTATATCATATGATTATTTCACATAATTGAGATTGAACAATAATGTTTCTTTCATCTTATCTTGCCCACTCAATTTCTCATCCTTTTCTTCACACTGTTTGCACGATTCTGAACACTTTAGACACGGTTTGATTATTTCAACAATCTTTTCCACTTCAATAATCTTTTCAACTTCAACAATCTTTTCAACTTCAACTATTCTTTCAGCAACTTCAACTTCCTTTACAGCAAATTCAACTCCTTCACTCTGTTCAGATTTCTTTTCCTGAACAACATCTTTAATCTTCATCTTTTTCTGTTCCTTTGCTGCTTGTTTCTCCTTCAGCTTTTCCAAACGATCTGAAAAATAAAATTGAAAACTTTCAGAAGATAGATGAGTTTTTGCAATATTAATGTGTTTTTCTTCCTCATCATCACTTTCATCAGTTAACGATTGATCAAACACTGGTGTATGTTCTGAACTATCATCTGAAGAACTAGATTCATCATATTGATTTTTCTCATCACTGGCAAACGTTTTCATCCATTCTGTCATCAAATCTGGCTTTTGAACTATCTGTGCGATTAATGCAACTGTTTTTGAATCAGATGGAATATATTTATCCCAGCTAAAGCCTTCTGCCACTTTTTCATCATCTTGATCAATTATGCCATAATAAGCATTCTTATTTACTTCTACGATCATTTTAGCATGTGCAGTTTGTGGTTCCTTTTGTTGATACGGTTGATGAGCAATTTGTTGATATATGGCTTTTCGATAATAATCATTGCAACCAAACGGATTCTTTGCTTCACTTGCTTCTCGATTAGTACATTCCCTCTTGAAATGACCTTTCTCCCTGCATCGAAAACAAGTAACTTTAGATTTATCAAAACCCAAAGTAGAAACTTTTGCATCCAAGAAATCATCTCTTCCGGTAATCATTTTAAACTTTTCAGCTCTCCTCAACACACTCGCCAAACACCATTTTATATCCATCAACTCCATTTCTTCAGCATCTATCTGATCATAATCCTCTTTCGTCAACATAGGATTTCCGATCCTTCCTGTAACCAATCCTTCATTTGATTCCAATACTGTGACAAGTAATGCCATATGATTTTTGACAACTTCTTCGGAAAAATTTTGACCATTCTGAAGATGCAACGCAATGTTGCAATTTAAGACATGACCATTGTTGCTGTTTGAGCTTTGAAATAGATGACTTGAGCTTGAAACTTTCGGATTAACACTTGGATATGAAGAGAAACCACTGCTGCTACTGTTTGAGCTTTGATTGATTGATTCAGATGAATTTTCTGCATTGAAAGAAGTTTGGATTTTTGGACTTGCTTCGACATTCTGAACATTCCCTTTGAAGTACATTTTCACATCTTGTTGTGAACTCGGATTATTCATTCTTGCAATCTTCTGTTGCTCAAGATCTTGTCCTTCAATCTTTTCGATGAACTGTGAAATTGTCAAACCATCATATTCTCCAGTATTCTTTAATATCATAAATAATGTACCCCATTCTTTTTGAGGTAAAGCATCAGCCAATTTGTCAACCCACTCCTCTCGCTCTTTATTGATACTTAACAACGACATTGAACGCACTAAGTGACAATATCTTTCAATCAACTTCTTTGTATCTTCTCCTGGCAGACTTGTGAATAGATCAAATTCTTTCTTAAGTAATGCCTTTTTGCTCTTAATCATCTTCTCACTTCCCTCAAACTTAATTCGAAGTGCTTCCCAAATAGAACGTGAAGTTTTATCATGTTGAAGCAATATGAAGATATCTTCTTTAATAGCTTGCTGGAGTAAATGATGTGCTAAACAGACTATAAAATATCAACTAAATTAGACTCTCTAAACTAGACACGAAAAGCTTTAAATTTATAACTAAGACCTCTAAACCTAAACCACACAATCGGCAAGTGTACCGATCAATGTAGTATAACCTAGCAAGTCCGAGTATCGAACCCAAAGACTCTATGTATTACGTAAACTAGACTCTAATAGACACTGACTGACGCGACTTAAACTTGTTTGATTGTTTTGGGGGGGGGGGGTTACTGAAAATCTAGGAAATCTATATTAACTAATTAATTAACTAGACTTAGACTAAAACACGAACGAAAACTGAGGTTTGTATTCAGATGAAATTAATGACTACCTAGACTCGAATCCAGTTTGAATGGGAGTGGATTTCTAATGGTATTAAAGTTGTATGGAGCCGGGATCGTAAGATACTAAACCTTAAGGTATTTCAATGCTAAGACTTCCCGACCCTTCTCAGGAAGAAACCTAGGAAACCCTACAAGGCTGTTGTGAACACCGACTGTTAGATTTCCTCTCAGTCCTCTAACGATTCTAAAAGTGCCCTAATACGACTATCTACCTCTCAGCGCGATAATCTAAGGCAATCCTAGGTTCTGACTTGGTTTACTAGACACGGATGCAATTAGAGAACTAAGATCGACTTCTCTCAAAACCTATCTTAGATGTATATTGCACTGCGACCTAATAACTAACTCGAGCCTCTCTGCGACAAGTTAAGCAGAACACTTGATTTTATTAAATTACCGATTATTACTTCTAAGGTTAATTATGCAATTTTCACCCTAAAGGATCAAAAGTTTATTATGTGATATAGACACTCACCAAAACCTAAAACCCTAGCCTGATTCTATTCCGTGATAAATACCGTCACCAAGATTCAAGCGAAGCAATAAACAGTAGTAAACAATTGTCAAGCATGCATGTGCACCAAATCAGAAATTCTAAAACAATTTACTTTCAGAAATCAATCCATACACAAACAATAATAACCATTAAAAATCAAAACTTTAATCAAACATTCATCTTGTCTAGGTAGTTTAAAAGTTTAGCCGAGCATCTTAAATTGTGAAAACAAATCAAAGTAATCGAATAAGGAATTCATCATAACAAGTATCAAACAAGTAATCGACAAACAAAGGATTGGAAAACCCGATTGATCTTCGATTCTTCACTCTCTACTCGTACCGATGATTCCTAGCCTTCAGGATCTTCGATTGCTCCAAAAGAATGCTCCAAACTTGCTCTCAAAGTCTCCCAATTCGTAACTTCCATTTAGATTAGATTTCTTTTGTTTTTATACGAAACCCTAGTCAACAGCAAGTCAGACGTAACTTTCCTACCAGTCGCGTAGCGCGACTGGTCTTGCTTTCACTCTCGCGCTACGCGACTCCTTCAAAAGTCAGCAGTTCAACGTCTTATCAGTAGCGTAGCGCGACTGATATGAATTTCACCCTAGCGCTACGCGAGTGATCATTTTTCCACAGAAGGTTTGCTCAAAATCTCAGCTCCAATTCTCCAAAACTCCTCAAAATAATTCTAACTCTTTTTAGCTCATTCCAATGTACATCCTTTCATCGTCAAGCTCGTTTCCACTCAATTTTCAGCCAATTATCATATGAAAACCTGGAAAACCGAACTTTGATCAATAGTACGTAATTCTAAATAAAACTAAACTAAAAATAACGATAAAATATACAAACTATACACGATAAAAGCATGTATTTTGCAATACATCAAATATCCCCACACTTACTCTTTTTTCGTCCCCGAAAAAGAATTGTGCAACGGAATCAAAGACAAATCATTACTTGGATCAAAGATTATTTATATCTTATTAAAACCAAGACTTGCGTTAGCTGCGATTGCGAATATACTGATCCTCTTAAACCCGAATCCAATCCTATGCCCTTATCATGTGAATTTAATTTAAGTGCGGTCAATCCACCTAGGGTCTCACACTAGAATCTACGGTCCATCTACTCCCACCTCAAGCTTATAGGATTAAAAGAACGATCACTGGACCAATTCCTAACCGTTTTATATCAAAACCAAGAGAGTAAACAATCAATTTTTTTTTCTTTTCCATTTTTTTTCTTGCTTTTTCGTTTTTTTTTTTTCATTCGAATTCGTGAGACTAGACGATGCTTTCCCTAACCCAGCGGTATTCCGACTGTAGAGTCGCTATCCCCAATCACAGATTACATAGGTTTCGGTACTTTTATTCGGCAAATCGATTTCACACATCCCAGAGGTAAACCGGCTGTAGAGTCGCTATCCCCAACTCGGAATACGTAAGCCTGTGTTACTTTCATTTAGTTTCTAGCTCACTTTTATTCTATTTTTTTTTTCTTTTTTTTTCGCATGATCACAAACTCTAATAGTTTTAACTTATAACGGTGCCCCTTATACTCTTATCGGCAGTTTTAATTTCCCATATTTCCCAGGCGAAAACCCACTAGCAGACCGACAATTTAAGGTAGGTATATTAGATCAAAGGGACTTAAAACCAAACCCGGGCCTATCCACATATCCCAAACTAGACGCAAGCTCGATTTATTATCATCTCATATTATTATTATTCAACCCAAGAAACAAATCACCTTTTCTATCATTTTCCGCTTTAATTTGCAAACTTCTTTTTATTCGAAAGACATTTTCTAATTTTTCAATTTTTTTGGATTTTTCAAATTTTTAAATTTTTTTTTTTCATATTTATGACTCAAATATTTACAAGTATCCCATCCCCACACTTAGAGATTGCATTGTCCCTAATGCAAGAACGATAATACGACTCAACAACTACCTACGAAAAGAAACTGCGAACGAAAATAAATAAAATACAACAACAACAAAAAGGGAAACGACTTAGCTGGTTAGGAGAAAAGTCAGTGCCAGCCGTACGAATCTTGAATCCCCCGAACGATCGTATAGCATTCCATTCGCGATCGTTAACTAGTCTGCTTGGGTTTATCAAAAATGGCAAGTCCAGAATCACCCGAATGGCAATTGGGTACGGGTGGTACAATCTAAACCTGCACAATCAAAGCAAAACAAAACCCAACGCAGTACCGACTCTAAAAACTACTCAAAACTACTAATTTAGACTCATGGTACAAAAATAAAAGACTCAAAAATACAAACTCTACAAATTGATATCAACTTCTCACAAACTTACGGAGGATCATGGAAGCGCAGCTCACCCTCCAACATCGCTCTCACTTTACGGGCTGTAGCACTATCCTTCCTAACACTGCCCGCATCGCTCACAACTCTCTCATACTCTCTCGACTCATCATCGGGCGGTTTGAATCTAAACGTATTATCTTCATACCTATCCCCATACTGAGCCTTACTCAGTGTCTCAATCCTAGATTCTAAACTCACCACCCTCTCTTCTAATTCTACCAACTTCCTACCCGGTAGATCCCCACACTTGAGTCCTAGCACCTTCTCTAGACTCGTATCACTCCCATCCTTCCCCTCATCTTTCTCTTCCTTCTCACACTCTCCCACCAACGAAACCGAATGCACTCTATCTCTAGGCCCTCTCGAATCCATAACATTAAACACTACCGCTTCCTCGCCCGCTCTAAGTGTGATAGTGCCTAAAGAGACATCTATTAAAGCTTTAGCGGTGTTTAAAAATGGGCGACCTAAAATTAGCGGTATGTTTTCATCGGCTTCCATGTCGAGTACGACAAAGTCTACCGGAAAAACAAACTTGTCTACTTTAACTAGCAAATTCTCAACTATACCCCTAGGGTACTTAACAGACCGATCGGCTAAAGATAGTGTCATTCGGGTAGGTGCAAGCTCTCCTAGGTCTAGCTTCTCATAAAGAGAAAAGGGCATCAAATTAATACTAGCACCTAGGTCGGCTAAAGCTCTAGTGTTTGTGTTACTACCGAAAAGACAAGGAATAGTGAAAACACCGGGATCGGTAAGCTTTTCGGGAAGCTGATTTGAAACAACGGCCGAACACCCTCCATGCAATGGAACATTCGACAATTCCCCTAATTTCTCCTTATTCCTAAGAAGGTCCTTCAAGAATTTTGCATACTTAGGCATGGACTGGAGTGCCTCTATAAACGGAAGATTAATCTTCAATTGCTTGAAGATATCTAAGAACTGTCCGTATTCCTTTGAATATTTTTGATTCTTAAGACGTGAAGGAAACGGAGCATACGCATGGTTTACATAAGGTGACGGCCTAACAACTACGGGCTCTTTCTCAACTTTCTTCTCAACTTGAGACTCACCTGGCTGTGCGGTACTTGCTGGGCCTAGCCTCTTTTGCACTTTGCCAGGAGCCTCCATCTCTATCACTTCATCTATCACATCACCATCCTCATCAACCTCTCTTTCCTCTACAACTCTCGGGTCTCCTACGGTCTTACCACTACGAGTAGTAATGGCATTTACTTGGGCATTAGGGTTTTGTTGGGTGTTACCCGCAAATTTACCGGGTAATCTCTCCTCTAACTTCTTAGCAATATCACCTACAACCCTAGCAAGGTCCTGGACCGCAGCTTGGTGATTCCTAAGCATGAGATCATGTTCACTAAGTTTATGTTGGGTACTTTGATCTCTAGCAACTAGTTGGCTCATCATAGCCTCCATTCTTTCCATGCTACCCCCTACATCGAAACTTGAACTTTGACCTATTTGACCTTGGCTACTCGACCCCCCATTCTGAACCTGCCCATTCGAACTTCCATTAAAAAGTGAACCTAGACCCCTATTTGGATTTTGAGCTATTTGCAAACTAGGAGGTCCACTTGAGCGAAAATTGCTATTATTATTAAAATTATTATTATTATTATTAGACCGCCAACCCGAACCTACATTATTATTACCCCCAAAATTGCTAGGTTGACCTCTACCGAACCCTCCTCCTAAGTAATCACACTTCTCCTCACCAACTAGTAAAGGGCACGCACTCGTGTCATGACCACCTCGACACAACTCACACTTATCAATCTTAGCTCTAATCTCCTTAAGTTGCCTATCCATATTTTCCAAAACAGAGGCCAAACTAGGGTCCATAGTGACATGGTTCACCCCATGGGCGGGTGCACTAGTAGTGGTATTAGAATTACCACTTTGATACCTCTGTTCGGATCTTGATTGGGATTGAGACTGAGCAAATGCCTCAAAACGCTCTAGACACTCAGGAACTGTAAGTATACCCATCATATGCCCCCCCGCATTCGTATCAAACCTATCCCTAGTTTCTTGGGTGAGTCCATTGTAGAACTTCTCACATAAGGCCCAATCGGAAAGACCGTGTTGGGAGCAACGAGCACAAAGGTTTTGGAACCTTTCCCAAGCAAGGTAGTAAGGCTCGTCGGGCCCCATGCGGAAGGAGTGAATCTCGTCTCTAAGCCGTGAAGCCTTGGCGGGCGGGAAATACTTGTTCAGAAAGGCTTGACGAAGCCCCGCCCAGGTGGTAAAAGTACCGGTCGGTTGTGAGTCCAACCAAGTAGCCGCACGGCCGGCTAAAGAAAATGGGAAAAGCTGTAGGTATGTAGCATCGTTGGGTGCACCGCTAAGGCTAAAAGTAGCTAGCATCCTAGAGAAACGGTTAATGTGGGCCGGGGCGTCCTCATCGTCTCGGCCATGGAATTGGATACTATTAGTGATGGCCTGCATGGCATACGATGGGATTTGCCATGAATTTTCATTAACTATGGGTGGGACGGTGATGGGTGAAGCTAGGCCGGTGAAATTCTGAGTGGCCTGCTGATGGACGGTTTGCCTAGGGTTGGCCATTGGTCCTAAGTTTTCCGGTTCGCTAGAGGTACTAGAGGTGGGAGAATTGGGTGGGGAATCCTTAGGTGAATGGTTTGGGGAAGGTGGTGGGACGGAAAGTGGGAAATCTGGGAAGGAAAAGGATGAAGAACTAACCTCTGGGCCTTCGCCCAGTTGATAAGACGATTGCTTAACTGAAGGTGGTGGTCCGTGCGAGCGCAGATGTGGCATCCACTACTAGCAAAAACCTGAACACAAGAAAAGCAAACACTAGCACGTATTTGTCAATTAAGTCTTTCAAAGCTAATAAACGCAATTGCCAAGAGTCCCCGGCAACGGCGCCAAAAACTTGATGTGCTAAACAGACTATAAAATATCAACTAAATTAGACTCTCTAAACTAGACACGAAAAGCTTTAAATTTATAACTAAGACCTCTAAACCTAAACCACACAATCGGCAAGTGTACCGATCAATGTAGTATAACCTAGCAAGTCCGAGTATCGAACCCAAAGACTCTATGTATTACGTAAACTAGACTCTAATAGACACTGACTGACGCGACTTAAACTTGTTTGATTGTTTTGGGGGGGGGGGTTACTGAAAATCTAGGAAATCTATATTAACTAATTAATTAACTAGACTTAGACTAAAACACGAACGAAAACTGAGGTTTGTATTCAGATGAAATTAATGACTACCTAGACTCGAATCCAGTTTGAATGGGAGTGGATTTCTAATGGTATTAAAGTTGTATGGAGCCGGGATCGTAAGATACTAAACCTTAAGGTATTTCAATGCTAAGACTTCCCGACCCTTCTCAGGAAGAAACCTAGGAAACCCTACAAGGCTGTTGTGAACACCGACTGTTAGATTTCCTCTCAGTCCTCTAACGATTCTAAAAGTGCCCTAATACGACTATCTACCTCTCAGCGCGATAATCTAAGGCAATCCTAGGTTCTGACTTGGTTTACTAGACACGGATGCAATTAGAGAACTAAGATCGACTTCTCTCAAAACCTATCTTAGATGTATATTGCACTGCGACCTAATAACTAACTCGAGCCTCTCTGCGACAAGTTAAGCAGAACACTTGATTTTATTAAATTACCGATTATTACTTCTAAGGTTAATTATGCAATTTTCACCCTAAAGGATCAAAAGTTTATTATGTGATATAGACACTCACCAAAACCTAAAACCCTAGCCTGATTCTATTCCGTGATAAATACCGTCACCAAGATTCAAGCGAAGCAATAAACAGTAGTAAACAATTGTCAAGCATGCATGTGCACCAAATCAGAAATTCTAAAACAATTTACTTTCAGAAATCAATCCATACACAAACAATAATAACCATTAAAAATCAAAACTTTAATCAAACATTCATCTTGTCTAGGTAGTTTAAAAGTTTAGCCGAGCATCTTAAATTGTGAAAACAAATCAAAGTAATCGAATAAGGAATTCATCATAACAAGTATCAAACAAGTAATCGACAAACAAAGGATTGGAAAACCCGATTGATCTTCGATTCTTCACTCTCTACTCGTACCGATGATTCCTAGCCTTCAGGATCTTCGATTGCTCCAAAAGAATGCTCCAAACTTGCTCTCAAAGTCTCCCAATTCGTAACTTCCATTTAGATTAGATTTCTTTTGTTTTTATACGAAACCCTAGTCAACAGCAAGTCAGACGTAACTTTCCTACCAGTCGCGTAGCGCGACTGGTCTTGCTTTCACTCTCGCGCTACGCGACTCCTTCAAAAGTCAGCAGTTCAACGTCTTATCAGTAGCGTAGCGCGACTGATATGAATTTCACCCTAGCGCTACGCGAGTGATCATTTTTCCACAGAAGGTTTGCTCAAAATCTCAGCTCCAATTCTCCAAAACTCCTCAAAATAATTCTAACTCTTTTTAGCTCATTCCAATGTACATCCTTTCATCGTCAAGCTCGTTTCCACTCAATTTTCAGCCAATTATCATATCAAAACCTGGAAAACCGAACTTTGATCAATAGTACGTAATTCTAAATAAAACTAAACTAAAAATAACGATAAAATATACAAACTATACACGATAAAAGCATGTATTTTGCAATACATCAGTAAACTAATCATCATCTTCTCTGCTTTGTACATGTCTCGTTCCTTATCTGTAAATTCAAAAATATTTTTATCAACTCCCAACTCGGTACGTGGTAGCACATACTTTTTTTCAACACACTCCCAAGATCTCAAATGGTTAGCTTGAACCCAGTTTTCAAATCGATCTTTCCAACCATAATACTCCTCAATGCTCATTAGTTTAGGAGGTTTTTGCATTGTTCCGGTTTCATTTTCCATGTTCATGCTTTGAGCAATGGCAGCCGGAGTAGTCGGGGATGTGGCAAATGCGTTGTAGAATTCTTCTTCCATGATTCGGTAACAAGTTTCACAAAAATCAGAAAGCTCAAACGGAATTAAGTTGCACGCGGAATAACCTTTTGGTACAAAATAAGCCTTTTTAAACGGAATCAACACTTTCAAACGAAATCCCAATCTCACACGGAATTACCTGTTCAAACGAAATACCAGCTTCACACGGAATTACCTGATTTCATGTGAAATAAAGCCCTTTCAAACGGAATTAGCAACTTGAAGCGAAATATCTAATTTCGTTTGAAACTACTCAAACGGAATTCCACTCTGGTGCAAAATTAGACAATTTCAAGCGAAATCACTCAAGCGAAATAACAATTTGGAGCGGAATAGCTGATTTCAAACGGAATTAATGTGCTATTTCAAGCGAAATACTGCTGATGTCATCATTCTCGAACTGTTTTTCAAGCGAAATTACAAATTTTACCAGTTTTAGATCGAATTAAGATCCAATTCTTTCAAGGATTCATTAAAACACAATTTCACACAATATGTGAGAAATTTAGCCGATTTTAACCGTGAAAAGTTGTTAATTTTGAAAAAGAAGGTGTAGAAAACAGATTTTGCAGCTGAATTGGTAAGAACTATTCAACCTGAGCTCTGATACCACTTGTAGGATCGTTTTGTGACCCAAACGAGTCATTCAGAAGAGTTTTTCTCAATACGAAAGGCGGAAACAGATTTATCGAGTTCAATTCAGCTAGAATATCACTTTAAACTGTCTTTAAATTGATTTGACAAAGTTTTACAGCGAGTAGACACTTCGGCAGCACTTCGGCTCTTTAACCGGAATCTCAAAACTACTTCAAACGAAATCAGGACACTCCTATATATAGGCAGGGTAATTTCGCTTAAACATGACTCAAGCGGAATCAGTTTCACACGGAATTACCATTTCGAGCGAAATCAACAAAATGATTTCGTGTGAAATCACCGGTTCATTTCAAGTGAAATAACATCTGCTAATTCCATGTGAAATAACCATTTAACCTCTTTTTGACATTATTCTCGAACAACGTGCCCTAATCTATCTAAAACAAAGCAAGACTCGATACAAGACGAAGTCGACAGACGCATGCACCAACAGTATGCCTTAGGTAAATGACCAAAATGCCCTTTTCATGCATAATTGATAATTAAGCATATGTAACACAAACTTTTGTCACTTAATTGATTATGCAACATGTTTAGGCATATAATACTTGTCATAGGACTAGTTAGAGGTCTCGAACGCGCTTTGCACGAACGACGCGTTAAAATAGCGTAAGCTACCTTAATGGGTCACAATGGGTCGAAAGCACTTAGGTTAGGTTCCGATTTAGAGTGTAGGCTTTGTTAAACCATATCACATGAGTTCCAACACTCATTTGGTTTACAAGACCTCATTCTGTCCAATCTTCCGATTTAGGCATCGATTGTTTGACTAGTGATTCGATTACTAGGTGCTGCTTGATTTCTCCGGTTTACTTGAGTTTGTTGAAGTTCTATTGATTGAGGACACTTTGCACTTCATGTGAGTACATAGTTCCCCTATTTTACTGTTTTCAATTGTTTTGGGGTGATTCATATGTATCAAAACGATTTCGATATTTTAACGATGGTTTCAAAAACGATTAAGATGGTTTATACTAAACTAATAATGATTTCAATAATGTGAACGAACCTGTTGGTTGTAGTTACATAACGAATGACATTCATTAATTTTGGCCGAACCGACCAGTATTAGGTTATGGTACCATAGGATCCGACAAATCCCATTATCAGACTGTACCCATGGTTATGTGTGGGTTATGTGGGTAATGACTGAATCTGTGATTGTTAACTTACCCTTTGGTGGTTTGTTAATGCGAGAAGCGAGATAGTCGAGTCACGAAGGTTTGGATATTATTAGCGAGACGACCAAAAGTAGTTTTCACAATTACAACGAGTTAAACGATTTTGGGGCGAATTAAACGATTTGAAACGACTTAAACAAGATAAATGATTTGATTAAACGATTGGTTTTGGGTTGTGATTAAATAATGGGACGGGTGTAGCATGATAAAAGCATGGTAGATACGCCGCTGGTACATCTTATATATAAGTGCTCTTATCATACTACATTTTGTGTCATTATTTAGTTCACTGGAGAAACGATTTTGAAACGATGTCACATAACGATGTTTTCGAGAAGTTATAAACCATACAAGTTTTATTAACGAGTTTTTACGAAATGTTTTACGAGTTGGTTTACTACAATAAATGTTTTGGGGTTAAGAATCATGGCTATGAGATTTTATAAGTTATAACCAACTTGATTTGAGTTGGTTAATTATGTTGCAATACACTTTTCAAAACAAGGTGTGTATTTGTGACTCTTGTAGCCTAATAAAGTATTGCAGCATGTAAACGAGCCATAAGTCCGATACTCCCATAAAACCTATGTACTCGCCAGCATTTCTTTGCTGACTTTGTTTTACATATGTTTCAGGTGTTGTTGCTTGATGTTGATTGCTAGGATGCATGAGTCACAAAGGATCTGGACGAGGCCTTAGTGACATAATAACAGTGATAGTCGATACATAACTTGTTTGTTTCGTGTTAAAACAATGTAAATTACTTAATGAATAAATAAAACGAAACTTTTTGTATTCCATGGTTGTGAAGCAATAATTCTGTTACAACACTCCCCGACGTTTCTGCCACGATTTGTTGTTTTACGTGGTCGGGGTGTGACACTAATAACCTAATTCCCGATAACCAGTGCTCTGATACCAATCTGTAACACCCCAATCATGTAATACAACAACACGCGGCGGAAATATCGGGGAGCCACGTTTCAAATTGCTCACAACTAGTGGTACTAAATTGTTTCAATATTATTAACATTGTTTTATAAACAAAGAATACATGTAATTATCTTTTGATTAAGAAGTCTAAGGCCCGAATGCAGTCCTATACGATGCATGCTTGAACAGTCAAAGTCCTGAAACATATGTGAAAATAAAGTCAGCATAAAAATGTCTCCGAATACATAGGTTTTGTTAGCAAAATAAATGGCAAAACATTTGATATTGCAATACTTTGACAACTACGAGAGCTGTCATTTGAAAATAGATCTTGAAGCCAAAGAATGGAAAAAGTTTGATATTGCAATACATAATCTTGATTGTGAAAACTCGTGGCAAAATGTATTGTATATGGCAATATGATTATTACTAAGTAATTTTATGCCATTTGAATTGGTACATTGCAACCTCGTTGAAATTATTGTAAAACTCGTTAATGTATTATTAGAAAACCAATCAAGGATTAATAATAACAGTTTTGAAATTAATCAAAACTTGTGTGAGTATTATATAAATCAAGTCAATGATTTATAATAATACTTTAGAAATCCCTCAAAGAATCTAACATATAAAGATATGGGTGATTTCTTCAAGGATTTGGATAATCGAACATTAAATCAGTTGTACACAAAATCCTAAAGTGATTCGGATAACGCTACAAGAATAATAAAATAAGAACACTTATATATAGGAAGTACCAGCGGTGTATCCACCATGTTCTTGTTTTATTATACCCGTTTCTTTATCTAAATCACAGATACCACATAAACATATAAATTGTTAATCTGTCAATCAACTTGTAAACACGCATTAAAGCACACAATGAATCTAATCAAGGACTCCAATATTAGTACTTTAAACGTCCTACAAGAATCAACCTATGAAGATAGATAAATGCTATACGGATTCGGTTTCTGTTACATTGTCTACTTACATACGCATTAAAGCACACAATGGATCAAATCAAGGACTCCAATACTAGTACTTTAAACATCCTACAAGAATCAATCCATGAAGATAGATAGATGCTATAAGTATTTTGGGTTCTGTTACATTGAATCATTGAATCAAAACAATCCTAAATCCTAATTGTGATTCGGGATAACACTACGAAGGGTAATACAATAAGCACACTTATATATAGGAAGTACCAGCGGCGTATCCACCATGTGCTTATTGTATTATCTAAATCACCAACAATCTACACATAAACCAACCATCGTTCTGTAAAGTACTTCTTAAAAATCTCACTATGAAGATAGGAAGATCTAAGACTGTACTTCAAATATCCTATAAGAATCTAACTATGAAGATAGATAGTTCTTTTAAGGAATTGGATAAGCATTGTATTTTCATAATTGGAATAATACACATAAAAGCACTTAGTAAACACATATATACCATACATTTGAAAAACAGATTGGTTACACATATGAATCACCCCAAAACATTTGAAAACGATAAAAGAGGGGAACTATGTACTCGCCTGGGATTGCGTATCGTTTTTGTTCAAAATATATATCAAAGCTCAAAAGACCAAGAGTTCAAGTGTTGAAGCAGTTCCTAGCGTAACAGATACTATGTTAGTGAATTGACACCTAAATTGGAAGATTGGGTAGAATGAGGTCTCGTAAACCAAATGAGTATTGGAACTCGTGTGATATGGTTTAACAAAGCCTACATTCTAAATTGGAACCTATCCTAAGTGCTTACGACCCATTACGACCCGTTAAGGTAGTCTACGCTATTTAACGCGTCGTTCGCGCGAATGTGCGTTTGAGACGCCTAACTAGTCCTATGACAAGTATTATATCCCTTAACATATCTAATTATGTTATATAATCAGTTTAAATATCAAAACATGTGTTACATATGCTTAAAATGAAATTATACGCAAAAGGGCATTTTGGTAATTTTCCTAAGGCATATAAACTACCTATCATACAACTAACTAAACGAAGTGACCATAAGGTATAACCTCGGAAGGTTATTCCCTATACAACTATGGTCACAAAATATGTTTGGTCGGATCCTAATGATCGACCAAACAGGTCGGGTTCGAAAGTCTAAGCGGTTGTTTAGACCGCTTACCTTACGACCCTATATAAGCACTAGACTAAAAGTGACGAGTTAAACATGTTAAAACATGTTTAACCATGTTAGGAAACAAGTTTGATATCAAAACAAAGTTTTTTGATACCCAAGAATAGCTTTGTTGCAAAATACGCACTAATACGTATTTTGACCGAAACTATGACTCGTCACTACGCCTAATCAACGTGGTAATCAGTAGGTATAGTCACAAGGGACTATAACCATCGTGATTACGCTCACGTTGCAAAGTTCAAACGAACTTTGTGTTGACCAAAGACTGGTCAAAGCAGAAATTCAAACACTATTTGACTTTCATGCTTGAAATACATAAAAAGCATGAAAGAAACTTACAAAAGGTCCAAGCCTTGAAGATTTGAACTCAAAATACTCAGGTATGAAGCTTCATAAGTGAGAGCTTCAATTTAGAGCAGGATTGAGAACAAAATGAGCAAGTTTGGAATGAAATGTGGTGGGTTTATATAGATTTTCAAGAACCATTAAGATCGTTCCTCGAAATTTGAGCTTTGATCTTGGCCATCCATTTGTTGCACATGGTTTTGAATACTATGGGACTTCAAAAACTAGCAAATGGTATAAGAAAACCATGTATGTAAACCAAGGAAAGGCTGCTATTTGCTGAAAAACCATTTTTGCAGAACTAGGAGTTTCTCGTGGGCCGCGAAGGTAAAGGGACTGGGCTTCGTGCCCCTCCTAGGACAGCAGATAGATAGTTTTGAAATTTGGCAGTACAGGCCCCTGCATGCATAAAAGTTGGTTTTTTACACGTTTAAGCCCCGTTAACCCCTTTTCAAGGCTCAATAATGATGTCAAAGTATAGGGGACATGAAATATTCTTGAAAATATCTCGGATGTCAGTTCGTTTGGTCGTACGGTCACGTTGTTCGGTTAATTACGACAAAACACGAACGGACGCAAAAACGATCCAAATTACGCGACGAGTGGTATTTTTGCATTCCAATCACTAAAATAAAATATTTTAATGATTACAAAAAATTTTGGATGGCCGAATATGTTCAGAACGTAGGATATGCGCGAAAATGAAAACTTATGCACATTTTGATGCTTTTAGTCCCTGTTGATCAAATAAGCGTATTTTCGCATTCCAAACCCCTCAAATCCTATTTCTAAGCTATGTAAAGGATATTTAGGGTATGTTTAGTTTATGATCAAGTTCCGGAATGTTCGTTTCTATACGAATCAGTAGACTTTCATAGTTTGACGTAAATAGTCCCTATGATCGAATAAACTTGTTTTTGACACACCAAAGCCTTCAGAACTTATTTGTGGGTTATATAAAAGTTATTTAAGGTATTTTAAGCCTATGTCACTATTCTGGAGTGTTTGTCGCATTAAACTGATTACTTTTACGTATCAGTTTGCGTATAACTTTCCAGAAAGCGATTTAAAGCTTGAAATTGAACTTAAAATCAAAACGTGAAACTGTCAAACATAAAAAAGCAAACATTGAGACCAAAAAAAAATACATTGTTTCTTTGATAAAAGATATTGTCCTACATTGTGCGGTGTTTTCGGAGCACAAGTGTCACAACCAAGACTTTTATCGGCAGCCCAAGATGAAAGGCGATATTGCTACATATGTGGGTAACTGTATTAATTGTGCCAAAGTTAAGGCGGAGTTCTAGAAACTATCAGGGTTTCTGCAACAATCTGATATTCCCGTGTGGAAGTGGGAACTGATACCGATGGATTTCATTACAAAGCTACCAAGAACCAAAGAGGGCATGATATGATTTGTGTTACTGTCAATCGACTCACAAAATCTGCGCATTTCCTACCGATCAGTGAGAATGGTAGCACGAAGAAGTTTGCAGAGGTATATCTTGGAGAGATTGTGGCACGTCATGGAGTGCCTGTTTCTACCATATCCGACCGGGATGGTCGATTGGTATCAAGAATTTGGCAATCGTTCCAGCAAACATTCGAATCACAGTTGAACCTCAATACTGCATTTCACCCTAAAATGGATGGCCAAAGTGAACGGACGATTCAGCCTTTGGTAGACATGTTACGTGCTTGTGTGACGGACTTCGGTGGAAGATGGGATACTCACTTGCCTTTAGTGGAGTTTTCTTACAATAATAGCTATCACACCAGCATTCAGGCCGCCCCGTTTGAAGCTTTATATGGACGTAAGTGACGGTCCCCATTGTGTTGGGCGGAGACCGGAGATAAACGATTTATTGGCCCCGAGTTGATTCAGGAAACTACAGACAAGATCGTTCAGATACGTGATTGTATTAAGTCAACACGTGACATACAGAAAAGCTATGCCGACATGCGGCGGAGACCGCTGGAATTTGAATATGGAGATATCGTTTTATTGAAAGTCTCGCCTTGGAAAGGGCGTAGCAAGATTTGTAAAAGCGTGGGAAGTTGAACCCACGGTGCATTGGATCTATCGAGATCCTGGAAAGGATCGGAACTGTTGCGTATAAACTAAGGCTTCCAGAAGAACCTAGCAGTGTTCATGACACGTTTCACATGTCTAACCTTAAGAAGAGTCCAACACAAGAAACAATCGTCATTCCCTCAAAACGAGATTCGCATCAACGAGAAACTTCAACTTACTAAAGAACCTGTTAAGGTTACGGACTGGAAGGTCCACAAAACACGGAGGAGTTGTTTTAAACTTGTCAAAGCTCGTTGGAATTCACATCATGGCCCATAATATACTTGGGAATATGAAGGCCAGATCAGGTCTAAGTAACCACATCTATTTCACAACTCCCCTGCAACCAGCAACACAGCTTCAATTTCATCCCGAAATTCTTTTAACGGGGGGAGAATGTGACAACTGGCACTTTTCTATGTATTCCGTACGATAATGAATAGTAATCTGTGCTTTAATGACTATGCATGATTAAATTGACAAGACGAATGATTTCCAGATTTCTGTCATATACATACAAAGGCATTTCATGTTGCAAGATTTTTTATCATTATTGCATGCAACACATTATAGTTCAATTAGTGCACGAAACAAAGTTAGCACAGTTATCTGACAAACTAGAAGTACTGACAGGAGTTCAGTACTCAGACAGACGTGATGTTAAGACACATAATGAGCCTGAAACCAAGAGTTACACTAGTATAGTGTGTAGGAAAGTAGGGATCATAAAACTGCCTTCCTAGTGATAGTTTAAGTGCCGGAAAGTGCCTAAAACTCACACAAACTGCAGAATTCTGCATTTTCAGCAAAAATCAGCATTTTAATAACAATATATAATGCAGTTTAATGGTCCAGAATACCTTCCCAAGTGTCGGGAATCAAAACTGTCATAAAAGGGAACATAAAGCACACTAAACTGCGTAATTTATCACCTTAACGAACCGGTAACCAACCGAACAACCAGACACTACCCGAAACACCAAATTTTCACTAGAAGCACTGTTTTAACATTTCCGAGCTAGTTATGGTCACCGAACATCATAACGCACCATAAAACGTTATCACACATATAACACTAACTATTACCCTTGAAAACTAACCAAAATCTTTAACTTAACATTACAACCTAACTAGCACTCCCCGTCCCCCTAATTCACAGTTCAACATGGGTACCCCACTCCATGATTTTCTTGCAATTGTTTATTTGATATGTCTAAAGCTTTTGAAACACAAGAACCACTAGATTATGTGTTGTTGGAAGATCATTACTTATAACCACAAGACTTAACATCTAAATCATTTCACCATCTTCAAGCTTCATCCCTTTATCTCCTCCATCTTCTTACTTACAGTACACCACCACCATCCTACTCCCACCATTTTCAAGTCTCCCTCATACAATCTAAGGTGATCCTAAGGTGCAAGAAGCAAAGTTAAGAAGCTTGGAGGCATTGGAACTTGAAGGACCTTCATCATGAGCTTTTATCCACCCGGTTCATCATCATCTTCATCTTGATTTCTTCCCTAGCCTTTGTGCTAGTAGTAAGCCTCTTACAACTTGATTTTACTTCTAATATTGGTGGTTAAAAGATTATGTAAGTGGTTAATAATAAGAAACTCAATGAAACAAGAAGATGATCATTCACATAAAGCTTAATAACATAAGAAACTAAGTTGTTTTAGTGTATGTGTGATACTTGATTGTTGATTTCTTGTGTTTATGATGTTAATCATCATAAGAAGGTTGCTAGATTGTGATTAAACACATGATCTAGCAAGTATGAGGATGAATCTTGTGAAATTAGTAATGATCATCCTTTATGTGGATCATGAACTTGAAAATGAAGTTGTTTTTGTGTATGATGATGAATGATACATGTTATAAGTTTTGTAAATGGATGATTTCAAAAATAATCTTCTCAAGAAACCAAAGTTATTTACAAGATTTACATAATCATGATTTTTAAAGAAACTAATCATGTTTTAAGTGTTAAATCAAAGCTAGAAACATGTTGATAACAAGAAGAATACAAGAAGAATTATTTTTAGAAAATCTTCATGTAAGTTGTGAAAGACTAAATTTTACAAGGATGAGATTTATAAACCAATAACCATGTTTTTAGGGGTAACTAAACTTACTTAACAACATGTTAAGTTACTACAAACTTTTACAAAATTTCAAGTTCATGATGTAGCGTAAATTGCATGATTTTGGCTCATGGTAAGCCTTGATTGAATTGATGATGATTGACGATGATTTTAAAAAAAAATTATATGCTTTTAAAGCATCGAAACCTCCATTTTTAAGGGGAAACTATGGAAAAAATTTTGTAGAAATTAAACACTTCGAAAAATATTTTTAAACAAGTGTTTACAAATAAATTTTGAACATGGTTTTCATAGAAAAACTTGCCATAAATAAAGTGACTAAGTATATATTTAAGAAAATATATTTAGATGTCACAAATTGTGTGCTACTTGTATATTATGTGTATTAGATATATTATTTGAGGAACTTGAAAATAATATAACACACCAAAATACCAAAGTTGTAATACAAAATATTACCAAAATTCCAAGAAAATAAATATACAAATTATACACGAATATTGGACAAACGGTATTTTGGAAACCAAAGAATAGGAAAAATATGGATTTTTACAAGTATTACAAAGTATATCATATTTTGTCAAATAGAAAATATATCATTTTTGAGTGAAGAAAAATATATATTTTCTTAAAGAATTTGAAGATATAATATTTTGAGAGGAGAAAAATATATATTTTCTTAAACAAGTTAAGGGTATGATTTGGCTATGAAATGAACTATTAGATCATGTGAGCATAGGCTGAAACTGAAAAGCCAATAACTCTCACAAGAATCATGGACAAGGGTTATATCTAACGGGTACGGCCGAGCCCCTCTTGTTGATGCACAGAATGTCTGATGACTGCATCTTCATCAAGTCTTAAATCAAGAAAGTCAAGAAAGTCAAAATTAGGGTTTTAATGTTAATTTCGCTTTAATGTACATGGTTGTCTAAATGATTTCGCTTTTAGGAACATGGTGATTTCGCTCATGTGGTCTTGACATATAAGCGAAATCAGTTACATGTGATTTCGCTTATATGGCATGCCATTGGAGCGAAATCAGCCTCACTATAAATACCACACATGTGTCATTAGTTGAGGACATTGGAGCGAAATCAGGTCATAGCAATTGTAGCCGAACTCTGTCAAATTGATCTCAGAAAGCTAATAAAGTGAAGGAATTGAATAGGAAAGCTGTTGTTACGTTGCGTATACTGATTCCGCCTTTATACGTGATGATGAACTTACTCAACTGATCGTTTAGGGTCACAACACGGTCCAACAAGTGGTATCAGAGCTTCAGGACGAGGAGTTCATACTACATCAGCTGATTCGACACTATTCTCACATTTCTACTCAATTTTCTCTTTTAGTTTTTCGGATTAAACAAGTTCCTACGGACAAAATGAGTTGAAGTTCAAGTATATGGAGCGAAATCAGGTCATAGCAATTGTAGCCGAACTCTGTCAAATTGATCTCAGAAAGCTAATAAAGTGAAGGAATTGAATAGGAAAGCTGTTGTTACGTTGCGTATACTGATTCCGCCTTTATACGTGATGATGAACTTACTCAACTGATCGTTTAGGGTCACAACACGGTCCAACAAGTGGTATCTGTCTTTTAATCAATCCGTAATAGTATCAGACTTTAAAACATAGTAAAAATCAATCAATTTTATCAAAAACGCGATCGGTTCACGAACAGAATTTTCAAACTCAGATCTGGAACGAATTTGTGGTCGAAATTGAACATATTACATATCATTGTGATCGGAATTAAGAGTAGTACAATCCTTGAAAGTATCAGATTGAAATTTGGATTAAAATTTGGTAAAAATGTGATTCCGCTTTTGTGTACATCGAGAGCTAATCATCTGATTTCGCTCATACGGACTTAGCTGATTTCGCTCATCCGGACACTACTGATTTCGCTCATCCGGACGAGTAGTGATTTCGCTCATACGAACTTAGTGATTTCGCTTATAAGGACAATATGCTATTTCGCTTATAGTGACATTGTTGTGATTTCGCTTATCTGTCACAAATCAGATTTCGCTTTTATGTCACATTGAGTGATTTCGCTTATCAGTCAATCTGATTGATTTCGCTTCAGTGTCAGTGTTTGTTAAAATTTCGAAAATTTGTCTAAGTGTTGGCTGATTATTTGTTGCAGGTACATTCAAGATGGATGACATATTCTTGAACCCGTTTAGTGACATGTACGCATTTGCTGGAAACCCGGGAGATGTTTCATCTACAAGCAATGTGAACGAGAATCCACCGAAAGAAAAGAAAAAGGAAGCTTGGGAATCGGAAAGTACTTTTGGAACGTTCAATAAACCCCCAAAGCTAATGGCTATCGAGGAATACAGTCGTTGGTCCAGAAAGTTTGAAGATTGGATAATGGCATTTGCATTTCCAAGTTGGAAAAGTCTGAAGAACGGTTATGATCAAGGAAACAAGAATGGTGAAGTCTTAACAGCATCTGATGAGATTGAATCATTTGTAGCCGAACAAAAGTGTGTGGCATTGTTATTTCAATCTGTTCGGGAGGATATCATCTCATTGATAGACTATTCAAACGCTAAAGACCTCTGGGCAAAGTTAAAACAGAAATGTTTAGGAAGTACAGAAATAGTGAAAAACAAAAAGAAACTTCTTAGGAAAGAGTTTGATATGTTTGGTTGTCTTAAGAATGAGTCAGTGTGTAAAATGATAGAGAGGTTCGGTCATCTGAAGCTGGAATTAGCAAGACATGATATCAGATATTCTGATGAAGAACTTGTTGACAAACTGTTCGATTCATTACCAGAAGATATGGATTGGAGATATTATGCATTGATGCTGAAGAATACTATTGTTCCTGAAATGTTGAAACCAGATTTGGTGATTGAGAGACTTGAAAGTCATGAACTGGAGTTGAAGAAGACGTACAAAGTTAATCATTCATCTTACCAGCAGAATTTGGATTTGTACTATCCAAAAAGCATGATGCCAAAAGCAACTTCTCCAAAAACTGCGTTTTCTGCTGAAAATGTGTCGACAGCCGGCAAAGAAAGTCAAAGTGGTCAAAGCAGTGGAAGTCGTAGTGGGTATCACAGTGGATCTTCATCTTCTGGAAGTCATTCTGATGCAAAGAATCGTTTTCAATGCAACATCGCGATAGATTTGAAGAATGCTCATAATTTTGATGAGGAATCTGCCAAGCAGCAGATGATCTTCCTAGCATCGGTGTTGGAATCGTATGAAGGATTAGTAGCTGGGAAGATAGGCAACACAAATCTGACGAAAGAAGATTACGATCAGATTGATCCGGAGGAAATGGAACTGATCGATATTCGTTGGGCTATGGCAAGTGCTGTTCGTCGTGCACAAAGATTCATGGAAATCACTGGCAGAAAAACAATTGGTGGTGCTTCTACTAAGTTGGGATTCAATAAATCGAAGGTGACTTGCTTCAAATGTAAGCAGAAGGGTCATTTCAAGCGAGAATGCCGAAACGCTTATGCTGATGAATCGGAGAACCCTTTCGGAGATGATTACTACAAGAAGGCAATTTATCATCAGAATAAATATGAGCCGCCTAGATTGAAGCAGGTTAAAGACAACAAAGAGAAATCTAGAGCTCTTGCAGTGATTTACGATGATGAGGGGTATGATTGAAGTCAAGAGGTTCTACCCGAAGAAGATGCGGTTGGTTACGCATTCATGGCGAAAAATGAACCTATTCCATGGAAAGATGATAGAACTGAAGAGCAAAAGTATAGATACAGAAAAATGATTTCAGAATATAAAATTACTAGACTTTCTAGTATCTATTTGGAAGCAAAGAGAGCCAATAGATGGGATCCAGACAGGGAGTGTTATCTTGATGAGTATGGAAATATTGCAATTGATCACAAAACTCTTGATCTGGAAGTCTTAATCAAGGAAATGAAAGAAAATGATGAGTATTGGCAACACAAATGGTGGGGAACTCCAACAGAGAAAATGAAAGAGGAAGCGAAGAAAGAAAAAGAAGAAAAAGAGATGAAAGAGAAAGAAGAGATCGAAAAATCAAAGAAGATTGATACTGGAGTTATCGATACAACGCAGGAGTTGACTGCAGAGAACCTGGGAAAATGGCTGACAAAGTGCTGGCTGCCAAAGCACTTGAGGTAGATTCTAACTCCGTGTCTGAGTCAAAAGGCCAGGTCAGTTCAAACTCGTCAACAATTGCGTCAAGTAAAAAGATCGAAGGAAATGTTGATTGCAAAAATTGCAACAAAGAGTGCAAATTTTGTAATACTGTCATGTATCTCAACGGTGAGAAAATTAAAGATCTGACAGCAAAGGTCAGAAGCGTTGAGAATCAGATTCTTGGTCGTGACAAAACAGTTAAAGCTTCAACTGAACGGATAAAAGAATTAACTGCTCAAATTGAAACTGATAAAATTGATCATGACAAAATTAAACAAGAAAATGAAAAGTTGATTCTTGAAAACCGTCAAATTTCTGAAAAATTTGAAAAACTGAAAAGCACAATGAAAGATTGTGATGATCGAAATGGTAAAACTTTTAAAGAAAATGAACATTTGAAAGCAGTGCTTAGAGTCAAAGAAGAATCAATCAACCAACAACTGGATGAAATCGCTAAATTGAAACTTAAAGTTCAAGAGGCTGTAATAGAAAACGAGCGAATCCAGTTGAAGCTTAACAGTTACAGCTCCGCAAGCTTTGTTTTGCAACATATCATTCCCAAACCCATCGGGAAAAACAAAGCGGGCGAAGATGTGTATTGTGATGGAACTGGGGTGGGGGTTCATCAAGTTCCACCACCTGTTCTGGCTAACTACACGAAAAAGCAATCTGGTTTGGTTGAAATTGAGGAAGAAAGTGTAGTTAAACTTCCTGAAAACATTGATGTTACTTTTACATCATCTGATGATAGTGTTCAGACAGAGATTGTTAAGAGCACAGCTGAAAGTGTTTTGATGTCTGATTCACCTGAAGATGATGGGTGTTTCTTGGACAAATACATTCAGAAATCAAAGTCCAAAAGCAACTTAAGTGATGAACCGGGTCTTGTGATGTACAAGATGGCTGGATCTGATAAGTTGTATTCGGATTCTGAATTTCCCATTGAGAATGTTAATGTGAAAAAGTTGATAAATGTTTTCAAATTGGTTGAAGTTGAGTTGTCGGAAGTGAACAGTTTGAAACAAACAAAAAGGCAAATGAATTTTGAGAAAGATAAAGCTTACTACAAAAAGCCTGTTGTTCCACCAAGGTTTTATAATAACAATCGAAACAATTGGTCGGGTGGTTATAGGGATGGTAAGAGTTATCAGAAAAAGAGTTTTCAAAACAAAAGGTTTGCTGAAAAGAAGGTGTTTGTGAACAGTTCGAGTTCACTTTCTGATGAGGAAAATGAAATTTTTTCAAAATCAAATAAAGAATTCTTTGAGAAAAGAGCTTCACATTATCGGTCTGAAGGCACAAGTCTAGTTGTGGATACTCGAACATGTTTTAGATGTAATCAAGTTGGTCACATTGCACGGAAGTGTACCAATGTGAAGCCTAAGACTGAAACTGTGAAGATTCAACAAAAGAAAGTTGATGTGAAGGGTAAAGCACCAATCGTTGTTGAGAAAAAGAATGTGAAAAATGACAACATCAAAGTGAAAAATGAACCCGTAATGAAAGTGGTAACTAAAAATGACAAATTTTATAAGCGGGTTGCTTTATCTCAACAGGTTTGGAAACCAAAAACTGAAATGAAAATTTCAACTTCTGAAGTGAAAAAGGCTGAAGAATCAATTTCGGTTGATTATGATGCAAATTTTCCACCTTTGAAGGCTGAAAATTTCAAAATTCAAATTGCTAGAGTCAAGGTTACACCTAAGGCTGATGAGGCCTGGGTGGACACCATGTTCGAATAAGCAGTTTGAATTGCCGGAGCTTCCTTGTTCGCGAAGCATGAATCGGCATCTTTATTATAGTTGGTTAAATTGAAGTGTGTTTTGTGCAGGATCTTCCACAACTGGTATCCAGATGGATTATGGATAGTGGTGCATCTCGACATATGACAGGAAAAACCGCGTTGTTGTATGATGTAAGAAACATTAATGGTGGTTATGTGGGATTTGCTGGTCATGAAGGTGGTCGAATTGTTGGTGAAGGAACGTTATCCAATGGGATTGTGACGTTTGAGAGAGTTAACTACATCACTGAGCTGGAAAACAATCTGCTTAGTATCTCCCAGATCTGTGATAACATGTATACTACTCACTTCACTGATAAAGAATGTTTGATTTTGAAACCAGGTTTTGTTATCCCTGAAGAATGGATTATCATGAGGGCACCTAGAGTGAATGATTTATATGTGTTAGATATGTCTGTAGCAACTACAACTACTGGTCAAGCACATTGTTTCGTGTCTAGAGCAACTGAGAAAGAATCTAGATTGTGGCACCGAAAGATGGGGCATATACATCTTAGAAAAATGAATCATTTGGTGCACAATGATTTGGTATTGGGAGTTAATATCAAAGGTTTTCATCTGGAAGGGGAGTGCATTAGCTGCATCAAAGGCAAGCAGAAGAAAAAATCACACCCTACAAAGCAAGTCAATTCAGTTTCGAGACCGCTGGAAAGACTTCACATGGATTTGTTTGGTCCTGTGAATGTCAAAAGTATTAAAGGAGATTACTATTGTTTGGTCGTTACTGATGATTATTCCAGATTTTCGTGGGTTTCTTTCTTGAAGACGAAAGATGAAACATTTGACAGTTTGATGGGGCTGTTCAGGAAGATTGAGAATTTGTACCAAAGGCGTATCAAGAGAATTCGAAGTGACAATGGTACTGAATTCAAGAACAGCAGGATGGAAGAATTTTGTGATGAAAGAGGTATTTTGCATGAGTTTAGTGCTCCGTACACTCCGCAACAAAATGGAGTCGCAGAACGTAAAAACCGGGCACTAATCGAGACGGCTAGAACTATGCTCGCAGATTCAAAGTTACCAATTAATTTTTGGGCTGAAGCTGTTTCCGCCGCATGCTATACACTCAACAGGGTTCTCACTGTCAAGAAGTTCAACAAAACAAGTTTTGAGCTAATCAATAACCGCAAACCGAATTTGAAGTCTCTAGAACCGTTCGGGTCACCCTGTACAGTTATAGAGCCTTTTGGAAAGTTTGGTCCGAAGTGCATTGAGGGAATATTTGTTGGTTATGCAAATCCGTTGCGACGTGTCTTCGTTCCAAGTGAGAAGCGGATTATTGAAGCTGTAAATGTTGAATGTCAAGGTTATACTATGCCGCCGCAGAATCCTGGTGATTCATGGCGTTATCATTATGACAAACTTTGGGATTCGTTTGACATGAGAGAAGAATCAGAGGATGATGAAGATTTCTTTGATGAGTTGGATATTTTGCGTGAATATGAGTCGCAGTTAAGGTTCCCAGCTGAGTATTCAATGAGACCACGGGAAACTTCAAATGACGATGAAGCAAGTCCAAGTAATGCTGGTGAACATGATGATGTCCAACAAAATGAAGTTGCTCAGGATAATCAGTCGGCTCAGAATGATAATCTAGAAGCTGAAAACATGCCAGTATTTGATCATGGTGATTCAGATTCTGAGGGGGAGCAAATTCAGATTTCAAGTCAAACAAACCAAGTTGGTGAACAAGATGCAGAGCAAAATGTTACTAATCTGGAGGGAAATGCAGATGTTCCGAGTGAAGTGATGCCGCGAACTTTTTCATATCATCCAGAGGAGTTGATCATAGGAGAATTGCAAACAGGCGTTCGCACTCGAAATCAGATTAATAAAGGGCTTACATGTTTTTATACAAAAGTTGCTCCTTTGCAAACTGAATTTTCATTAAGTTGTTTTATCTCGCAGGTTGAGCCAAGAACTTACAAAGAGGCGCTTACTGAAGACTCTTGGGTCAATGCAATGCAGGAGGAACTTAGTCAATTCGAGAAATTGGGAGTGTGGAAGTTAGTTGATTTGCCGAATGGTCAAAGAAAGATTAACACTAAGTGGGTGTTCAAGTGTAAGAGGGACGATAGAGGAGTTGTTGTAAGGAACAAAGCTCGACTCGTTGTTCAGGGATTTAGTCAACAGGAGGGAATTGATTTTACTGAAGTTTATGCTCCTGTAGCACGACTAGAGGCAATCAGAATTTTCCTAGCATTTGCGTCTTGGAAGAACTTTAAAGTTTATCAGTTGGATGTTAAATCGGCATTTCTTTATGGGAAGGTTAAAGAGGAGGTTTATGTCGGTCAGCCGCCGGGCTTTACCGATCCAATCCACAAAAACAAGGTCTACTTATTGGACAAAGCGCTGTATGGTTTACATCAGGCCCCGAGAGCCTGGTACGAGACTTTGTCTCAACACCTACTAGCCAACAAGTTCATTCGTGGAAAAGTGGATGCCACTCTCTTCACTAAAGAGGTCGATGGTCATCTTCTGATAGTTCAAATTTATGTGGACGATATAATCTTTGGGTCGACAAATGAAAATCTATGCAAAGATTTTGAATCAGTGATGAAGCAAAAGTTTGAAATGTCATCAATGGGGGAGATGAAATTCTTTCTGGGTTTACAAGTTGAACAACTTCCTGAGGAAATTTTCATTCATCAGTCAAAGTACGTTCATGATATTCTAGAGAAATTTGGGATGTCAAGTTCTACTCCAGCTGCTACCCCACTTGCAACAAATCATGGGATTCACCCAGATCTCACCGGAGACAGGGCTGATGAAACGTTTTACCGTTCCATGATAGGTTCTTTAATGTACCTAACTGCTTCACGTCCTGATATAATGTACCCAACGTGCCTCGCAGCAAGATTTCAGTCTAACCCGAGAGCATCGCATATGATCATTGTGAAGAGGATATTGCGCTACCTGAAAGGAACTCCTTCATTGGGGTTGTGGTATTCTAGAAAAGGCGATTTTACGCTCGAAGGGTATTCCGATTCGGATTTCGGATGCTGCAAAGTCAATTCAAAATCAACAACTGCAGGATGCCAGTTTTTTGGTCCTAGATTGGTTACCTGGCAGCGTAAGAAACAAACGTCTGTGGCGTTATCTACATGTGAAGCGGAGTATGTTTCTGCTAGCAGTTGCTGCTCTCAGATCTTGTGGATACAGCAACAGATGCGCGACTACGGTTTGCAGTTTCTTAACACACCTATTTTTGTTGATAATGAGGCTGCTATAAATATAACTAAGAATCCCGTACATCACGCTAAAACTAAACACATAGAAATTCGTCATCACTTTATTCGTGATTGTTTTGAGAAAAAGTTGATACGAATTGAGAAAATCCACACTGACGAACAGAAAGCTGATTTACATACCAAAGCTTTTGATAAAAATCGGTTTAAATATTTGTTAAAACTGAATGGTATGAAGCTTCTGTCGGTGTCGGATGGCATAATTGGCGTTGATGAGAGTACTGTTGCGGATGAAGATGAGAAACAATCTACAATGGTTTGTCGAATTTTTACTTGTTTTGGTATTTAGGGGGAGTAGATGTTTGTATATAGTTATATTTTCAGAAAATACAAAAACAGTAAAAAATACAAAAATACAAAAACATGATAAATCAGAAAAAGAGCTTGTGTATATAGGGAAAATGATAGTACATCAGCTAGACGATTACAGTATGCTAAAGATTTGTAAAGTATAAAAGAGTTAAACAGTCTCACTGATGATGTGTCGATAGGTTTTCACACATTTAGTAGATTTATTCGGGATATAAACCTAAAATTCAAACTTGTGAATTTGTGGGGAACACTACTTGGATATATAGGTAACCCCTGAAATCTCGTTTGAAAGGTCTCTTAATCTGATATACTAGGTCTTTATACTCAATGATGTCTGGGGTATTATTCCGGGACTTCTGCTGAACGGTAGTTCTGACCTAGTCCTTGGATAATACTTGCTGCAATGCTTGAAACACAGCATTAAACCCTCAGCATGCTGAAACAATAAAATTGATAAATGTTGCTGTTGTAAGCAAAAAGATCCTCTAAAGGGGACACACCGTAAAGTCGAAGCTGATATCTCTCTGCGTATACGGAAGTATCGACCTGATATCCCTCGGCCCTCGCATACCTAATTTATATACAGATATCATTGTAGTATACTCACCTGTAAGACTGATTATTGGGATTCTGGATACGGGAGTATATTCAAGAAGTGGGACACATGAATGATCTAAGTTCATAATTCATCTAAATCGTATCCTGAGTAAGTTGAAATTTGTGTGGGAATTTAAGATGGATCAGTATATCGACAATCGAGGTGAATTGTTTAAGTCTGAGTATGAAATGTAGCTTAACGGTACTTGTAATTTGTCTGAAAAGCTGATATGATTCCCTGACACGCTCACCAAAAATATGTTTGTAAATAGTTTACTTTGTTTACTTTCTGCAATTTAAGTTTTCTGTATTTCATTTCTTAGTTTAGAACACTTTGATAAAATTCAAAAAGATTTTATTTCTGCTTTATTTTCCGACAAACCAAAGTGGAGAGTTGATTGTTGGATTCTCAAATGTTTGAAGCAGATGCAGGAGATTCTGGACTGAAGAATGAGGAGAGCTTACTTTGATGAAGTTTAATTGTTTGTAAAGTCAAACACAAGTTCATTAATTTGATACTTGTTATTTTCAGAAATTATTTAAAAAAAATGTTTTCAAAATCAGTTTGATTCGTCAAATGATCAACCAGGGTCATTAATTTGGACTTGGTAGATTAATCAAGTGATCAGGGTAGGACCTGAATACTTGAGTGGATTGTTAAAACTGATTAAGTTTGTGTTTTAAATGTTTGAAAGATAGATTTGTAATGTTTATTGGTTGAGTAACAGGTTTGGATTTCATTATTCCCAATGGAAGCTAAATGTCAAAGCTTGAACCAGATTTCTCAGATTCTAGTATATCGAGAGGGGGAGTCTGTGAAAGGGGGAGTCTGGATCATCAGTCAAAGGGAAAATGGAAGTTAGAGATTGTGTTTCTGAAGTTTGAAAAGACAGAGAGTTAGAGAAAAGACTAAGACTGAAGACTCAGGAGTTGAAGATTACGTCAACATCCAAGGGGGAGTCTGTTGATGCACAGAATGTCTGATGACTGCATCTTCATCAAGTCTTAAATCAAGAAAGTCAAGAAAGTCAAAATTAGGGTTTTAATGTTAATTTCGCTTTAATGTACATGGTTGTCTAGATGATTTCGCTTTTAGGAACATGGTGATTTCGCTCATGTGGTCTTGACATATAAGCGAAATCAGTTACATGTGATTTCGCTTATATGGCATGCCATTGGAGCGAAATCAGCCTCACTATAAATACCACACATGTGTCATTAGTTGAGGACATTGGAGCGAAATCAGGTCATAGCAATTGTAGCCGAACTCTGTCAAATTGATCTCAGAAAGCTAATAAAGTGAAGGAATTGAATAGGAAAGCTGTTGTTACGTTGCGTATACTGATTCCGCCTTTATACGTGATGATGAACTTACTCAACTGATCGTTTAGGGTCACAACACGGTCCAACACCACTCATGGTCCCTATGTGACCATTTAGAGTACTGTTGTGTCCCAGTCGAGGTGATTCGGCAATGGTCAAGGGGATTTGACACAATCAAGGAGATTTGATACAATCAAGGGGATTTGACACAGTCAAGGTGATTTGACGCAGTCGAGGGGATTTGACACAGTTGAGGGGATTCGACACTAACAATTATCTACTCGGATTGAGTACTCCCTATGTCGTCACATATATTAATGTCCTTGCAAAACATTAATTGATCTGTTCATAGACGCTTTTCATACCTGTTTTAAAAGGAACTCTCAAATATTTACAAGTTCCAATGAACTCATTCAAATCGCATGAACTCGCTCAACTTTTGTTGATGTTTTCAAAATTACATGTATTTCAGGAAACAAGATGGATCTTGGGCGCTGGTGTTGTTTTCAGAATGTAAATCTCAAGTTTAGATGTCATCCACTTTTGTTGGTTTGTAACTTAATCAGAGGTTGTGTTGTTTGAAACTTAAATGACTGGTGTTTGTAATGTTTTGAATTTCATGAATGGTTGAACATCACTTTTATCATATAGTTGTTTATTATAATCGAATGCAATGAGAACTGATCTAGTCACACGTATACGCTTCCGCAGAAGTCAGGGTGTGACATTTGGTGTCCACTTTAAGTATACGGGGTGTATTTTAGGAGGTATAGGGGTGTTATAAGGGTTTTAGGAGAGTTTTTATACGTTATTTTTTTCACGAATGTGGCTTTGAAGTTCTATCCCTTTACCATCTATCTTCATTCCTAAAAAATCTATGTTTTCTTGTAACAAACTAGTTTTTCTTTCTGATAGAGCTAATCCATGTTTTATACATAAGTTTGTAAGAGTATCAAGATGTTTTAAATGTGATTTGATGTCATCTGATAAGACTAAAATATCATCTATATATACAAAAATAAAGTCATAATTTCTAAATATAATATCCATTTTTCTTTGAAATATTTGAGGAGCATTTTTCAACCAAAAAGGCATTACATGCCACTCGTATTGCCCTTGAGGAGTAGAAAATGTTGTGTATGCGATGCTATCAGGATGCATTTTTATTTGCCAAAATCCACTTTTGCAATCAAACCTTGAAAATATATTTTTGGTTCTAGTCCAATTTATTAAACTTTCTTTATGACGTAAAAAATATCCATAAAAAATAGTATTATCATTTAGTTTTTTATAGTTTATTATCATTCTAGGTTTACCTCTTGCGATCTCAACATGTTTTCTTACCAAGAAGGCAGGAGAGCTGTGTGGGCGATGACTCGCTCTGATCAATTTTAAATCTAGAAGTTCTTTTATCTGAGAACTAACTTCTTTTTGGTCTTCTGGATTTTATCTCATTAATTTTACTCTAATCTCCTTATCTTTATCTTTCATTTCTAATTTTGCTGATATCTGATTTTCCTCCCAAAATTGTAAAGGATTACTTGTATAACATTGTTTTAACTTATTTTTTTATGTTTTCTATATGGTCTTCCAATCTTCTTAGATGTACTTGATAATCTAAGTGTTCTTTTAAGTAATATTCTAAAACTGGTATCCTTTTTTCTCATTTTGGGCTTTGTTTGTGTCCAATATCACCATGTTGGCTTGCGCGTATTGTAATGTTAATTGGAAATTTTCTTTCATATGCATTTTTATGCTTTTAACTACTATCAAGTGGTGACATGGTGTTTTTAGTATTATCTGGTAAGCTACTATGTCAAACGTAATTTTGTTAAATCTTTCTAACATACCATTTCCTAATAATACATCTGATCCAAAATTATAAAAGTAAAATGGTAGACATTTAACCATATATGATCTGATTATTATTATTATTAGATTTTTTATTCCTCTTTTTAGAGGAACTATAGTTTTTGAAAAGCTAACTCCATTACATGGTGTTAAATCCCCATGATATTCATTTGGAAAACAATTTGGCCTGACCGTGTTGAGACCCTAAACAGTCAGTATAAGGCAGTTCATCATTGAATACAGAGGCGGAATCAAAGTAAACAATGTCACGCAGCTATATCCTCTTAATTTCCTCTTTATATACACTTTCTGAGTCAAATACAATGATTTCTGACAAAATTTCTACAGCACTTCGACTCTGATTTCGCTCCAATCGTTAACAAGTGAGATCAGCCAACTCATATGTATAGAGTCTCTGATTCCGCTCCAAACTACTCATACATTACGAGCGGAATGAAGATGTATCTAGGAGCGGAATCAGCAAGGTCATCATGAGCGGAATCACCGAAATCACTTATGAGCGGAATCATCAGATTATGTTTGAGCGAAATGAACTACCAACATCTAGGAGCGGAATTTACAACATATCTGATTTCACTCCAAATGACACAAGTATCATTTGGAGCGGAAATACATCCTAAGACCACTTTTTGTGTTTTCCAACTCCATACAACCTATCTAAACCTAAGACTCACTAAAGACGTAGTCATCTGACATTCAGTGTACCAACAGACTCCCCCTTGGATGTTGACGAAGTCTTCGGCATTGAGTCTTCAGTCTTGGTCTCTTTCCAAATCTGTCTTCTCATTGTAAAAAATCTTTCTTCACACAAGTTCAGAAACTCATCCTAGCTCCATCTTCAAACTCCCCTTTGGCTATTGATCCAGAACTCTAGACTCCCCCTTTCACATACTCCCTCTCTCGGTAAACTAGGATTCTAATTCTGGTTCAAACTTTTGCATTATCATTGCCAAGGGGATTCCTGTTACCTGCATGAACTCTACCCAAATATAAGATATATGATAATAATAGTTTCAATCAAAACTTACCATTCAACTTTCAGTGTTAGAAATCTACTTAAGTATTCAGGTCCAAGTCAATGACCCTGAATACTCAATTTATCTACCAAGTCCAATTTAATGACCTTGGTTGATCTGACACAAATCACACTAACATTTGGTTCAATTTGAATTTATGAAAATTACAAGTTTCAAATTAATGAACTTGCTTTAACTGTTTAACTTCTCAAACTTATCAATATTTAGCTCACGACTCATCCTCCAGTCCAGAAATCTCCTGCATCTGCTTTCAATTTTTCGAACCCGAAGATCAACTCTCCACTTTGGTTTGTCAAAAATAAAGCAGAAATGAAAAATATTTTTGAATTTTGAATAAAGTTTCTAAACTAGAAATGAAATACATAACTAAAATGCAATGAAAGTAAACTATTTACAAACATATTTTGGTGAGCGTGTTAGGGAATCATATCAGCTATTCAACAAATCACAAGTACCGTTAAGCTTCAGTTACATACTCAGAATTAAACAATTCGCTTAGATTGTCGATATACTGATCCACTTTAAATTTCCACACAATTTTCAATCTGTCCAGGATACGGATTTAGTGTTTTAGAGACTTAAACTTATATGTGTGTCCCACCTCTTGAATATACTCCCGTATCCAAATCCCAATATTCAGTCTTACAGGTAATTATAACACAAATGATATCTGTAAGGGGTTAATAAATTATGAAGAATCATGAGAGCTCAGGTCAGAACTACCGTTCAGCAGAGAGATCATGACTCAACTTTTGGGTGTGTCCCCTTTAGAGGATCTTTTTTACAACAGCATTGCTAAGCAATTTTATTGTCTTATCATATATGCTGAGGGTGATGCTATGTTTCAAGCATTGCGGAAAGTATTATTCGAGGACTAGGTCAGAACTTCCATTCAGCAGAAGTCCCGGAATAATACCCCAGATATCACTGAGTATAAAAACCTAGTATATCAGAAAAAGGAATCTTTCAAACGAGATTTCAGGGGTTACCTATATATCCAAGTAGTGTTCCCCACGAAATAAGCATATAAAGATTTAAGTTTATATCCCGAACAAACCTACTAAATGTGCAAAAACCTATCGGCACATCATCAGCGAGACTCTTTAACGCATTTAAACATTCAATTTCTTTAGCATACCGTGACTGTCAAGCCGATGTACTATCATTTTCCCTTTTTACACAAGCTATTTCTGGTTTTCTATTGTTTTTGGATTTTGAAAATATCTCATGTTTTTGTAATTTTTGACATTTTTTATTGTTTTTGTATTTTCTGAAATATTTACCCTATACCTCCCCCTAAATACCAAAACATGTAAAAAATCGACAAACCATTGCAGATTGCTTCTCAACATCATCTACAATGTCTCCTTCATCAACGTCAATGAGCTCCTCCAACACCGATAAAAGCTTCATACCATTCAGTTTTAGCAAATACTGAAAACGTGTTTTGTCAAATGTTTTGGTATGTAAATCAGATTTTTGTTCATCAGTGTGGATTTTCTCAATTCGTATCAACTTCTTCTCGAAACAATCTCGAATGAAGTGATGACGAATCTCAATATGTTTTGTTTTAGCGTGATGAACTGGATTTTTCGTAATGTTAATTGTTGCCTCATTATCAACAAAGATAGGGGTGTTTAAAAATTGCAAACCGTAGTCGCGCATCTGTTGCTGAATCCACAAGATCTGAGAGTAGAAACTGCTAGCAGATACATACTCCGCTTCACATGTAGATAAAGCCACAGAGGTTTGCTTTTTGCATTGCCAGGTGACCAATCCGTTGTCCAAAAAACTGGCACCCTGCTGTTGTTGATTTAGCATTCACTTTGCAGCATCCGAAATCGGAATCGGAATACCCTTCAAGCGTGAAATCGCCTTCTTTTGGATACCACAACCCCAACGATGGAGTTCCTTTTAGGTAGCGTAATATCCTTTTCACAATCAACATATGCGATGCTCTCGGGTTAGATTGAAATCTTGCTGCGAGGCAAGTTGGGTACATGATATCGGGTCCTGAAGCTGTCAAATAAATCAGCGATCCGATCATGGAACGATACATCGTTTCATCTACCTTCTCTCCAGTGAGATCAGGGTTTATCCCATGATTCATTGCTAATGGGGTGGAAGCCGGAGTAGAACCTGACATCCCGAATTTCTCCAAGATATCATGAACGTACTTCGTCTGATGTATGAAAATTCCTTTGGGTAGTTGATCAACCTGCAATCCCAAAAAGAATTTCATCTCACCCATCAATGACATTTCGAATTTCTGCTTCATAACTCGTTCAAAATCTTTGCATAGATCCTCATTTGTTGACCCAAATATGATGTCGTCCATGTAAATTTGAACTATCAGAAGATGACCGTCGACCTCTTTGGTGAAGAGAGTGGCATCCACTTTTCCACGGATGAAACTGTTGGCTAGTAGGTGTTGAGACAATGTCTCGTACCAAGCTCTCGGGGCCTGGTGTTGTCACACCCTGTCTTTTGCGGAAGCGTATGATGTGTGACTAGCTTGTTATCATTGCATTCAATCGTAATAAACAACTACATGATCAAAACGATGTTCATCCATTTATGAAAATTTAAGTATTACAAACACTTGTTATTTAAGTTTTCAAAACACGACCTTTGACAAGGTTACAATTCAACAAAAGTGGATGACATCTAAACTTGTAGTCTACTTCTAGTTACGACACTTGCGCCCAAGATCCATCCTGTCACCTGAAATACATGTAATTTTGGAAAACATCAACATAAAGTTAAGCGAGTTCATGCGTTTTGTATTTCACGTTTTTATACTTTGTATGAAAACATAGTATGTGTCATGTATAATTCAAGTCTTTCTTGAGTACCCCACGTACTCAAGTATAATTCCCGTTTTCTTGAGTACCCCACGTACTCAAGTATCATTCAAGTTTTCTTGTGTACCCCACGTTTTAAATGATTGTTTATACAAGGACATTAAGGCACGTGAGGACATAGGGAGCTTTAGTATATTCTCCTTCAAGGCATGTGAGGACATAGGGAGCATTAGTATTTTCTCCTTTAAGGCATGTGAGGACATAGGAAGCATTAGTGTATTCTTCCTCTAACTATGTCGATTTCCCTCGACTGTGTCGATTAACCTCGACTGTGTCAATTTCCCTTGACTGTGTCGATTACCCTCGACTGTGTCGATTAACCTCGAATGTGTCGATTTCCCTCGACTGGGACACCGAAGCACTCAAGTGGTCACATAAGGACCCTGAGTGGGGCTCGGCCGTACCCGTTAGATCTAACCCTCGTCCCTAATTAAGTATTAATGGCATCTCAATATCTAGTTTAAGCTCACATGATCTAGTATTTTCTAGGCTTTTCTTAAAGCTCATCATATTGCACTCACCACGAGTGCTTCTCGTATTCTTTTGTATTCTCAAATCATATTGCACTCGGTACTCGTTCTCACCAAGAGTGCTTCTCGTATTTTTACCATTTGTAAAAATTGTAATATGTGTAACATGTATTTCACCCCCGAGAGTTATAAAACCAAAAACAGTTAAAGAAAAGGGGGAACATGAACTCACAACTTTGCGTTCCTGTGCGTCGTAAACTTCACCGGATTTTGCTTATAGAGCGTCGTGACCTAAACGTGTTTTATTATCGTTAGTCACTAGACTTGCGTCGCACAAGTACAGTCACTCTCTTTTGTGTATATATTCTTGTGTTAAAAATATTTTATATTTTTAACTAAGTATCTCACTTATATTATCTTTCTCAAAAATTAATATAAGTATCTTGTGTTTTTGCACTTTGTACCCGAATTATGTATCTTGTATGTTGTATGTGTATTTTTTTGTATTTTTACTCGTCACGAGTATCTCCAAGTCATATTATTTTTACTCTAAAAATAATATATACCTATTTCACAAAATAATCACATAATCATACAAGCGATAAATATATATTCTAAATATATATTTAACAAGTTTCATTTATGAAAATCCACCTCCGGTATTTGGTATCTTGTACTAAAAATCATGGCGAAGTTTATATTCTGATAACAAGTTAAAAATATATTTATAAACACTTATCACAAAAATATTACTAAGTGTTATATTTCTTAGAAAAATTTCTACAGAGTTTCCTCTGTAACTGGAGGTGGCCACGCTTACTAGCGTATCATTTTCCTTTAAAACTTCAACCAATCAATTTCCAATCATCATCAAACTAGTCCAACATAAACCTATATCGCAATCACATGAACTTGCAAGTTGTGTAAAAATGTGTAGTAACTCTTCACACATTTAGTAGGTTTTTCCATCTCTAAAAATAAAGTCGGTTTCTTGGAAAACTTCTTTTTAAAGAACATGAAGTTTTACAACTTCTAGTCGGTTTTTACGAAAATTATTTCTTTGTTAAAACTTTTGTTACACAAGTGTCCACACACTTGTTTGTTCACAAAACACTTCTAGTTTATGGAAGATCCGGCCTTAAAACACGATTTCATCATATACTTGGTTCTTCGAAAATACCACTTGTAGATCTTTAGACCTACTAGTTTAGAACTTCATTTCGTAAGAAAAATCGATTTTACACAAGTTCATGTTTAGTGTGTAGTAGAGTTTCATCATTTAACCCTTTTCATTCTTAACATATTCTATGTCATGTTTCATGAACATGACTAATCCGGGTTAGATGATGATCTGAGCTACCACAACATAGATCGGCACTAAATAATCACCACAAAACAAGTCTTACAAGTTTTACACCATTATATTTCTTTTATCCAACAAGTTCATCATTTTTATAAGACTTTAAACTTTGATCTTATATATTCATGACTTTTATCCGACAAATCTCTTATTAACCACTCTAAACAAGAACAAGAGGATGTTTTAGAACACTTACTACTAGCTCGAGGCTAGGGAAGAAACTAGACGAAAAATGGGTGGATAAAAGCAAACGGATGAGGTCCTTCAAGTTCCGAGACCACCAAACCTTCTTATATGGCTCCTTGCACCTTGAGAATGCCTTGAAATGGATGGAACAATGGTGGTGGTGGTGGCTCTATGTTTGGCCGAGATCAAGAGAGCAAGGGAGAGAGAGGAGAGTGAATTTGATGTGTTGTGAAGTGAATATGATGGATTAATGATGTTACTTATAGACAATTCTCAACTTAATTACCCAAAGGTTACTATGTCCCATTGATATTAGACAAGCAAGATTATAATAATCTTGGAAGGACAAAGGATGTCACCATATGGTGGCCGAATTCGGTTGGGGGGGAAGGGTATTTGGTTAGATTTCAACTAAATAGGTAAGTATTAGTTAGGAGGTTTAACCAATTACTAGCGTGTTATAATTTATAACGGGTGTTAGGGTATTCGGGGACCCTAACTGGCTTAGAAAAGGAAAAACAATGTCATTGACATTATTTTTATGTTACTGGTTAAATCCGGTTGTCCGGTTAGACACCGGTTCGTTAAAGTGCTAAATTACACTTTTTTAGTGTCTAATAAGTACCTTTTTGTATCCTTTCAGTTCCCAACACTTGGGGAAGTATTCTGGATAATAAAATGACATTTCTGCCTAATATTCATATGTTTGAATGCTGAATATAGCTGGATTTAAATAAATCCTGCACTTAAAATGCGTTCCGGGTGCTTTTTAGTGCGTATTTTAGCTTTCGGAAGGTCTATATTAAAACCCTTGTATGTATTCTTGGGTTTTAATGCATTCTTGACGTTGGACCTACACCTAGGCTCCAATTCTAATGTCTGACTGCTTTCTGCAGTTCTGTTGACACGATGTGTCTTACCGGTGAGTTTACTAATATTTTTGACGCAACGCTATCATAACGAAATTCTTGTAGCATATATCATGCCTGAATTCACTTGTATGGAATTCAGAAATTTATTTGTCTGGTAAACCAGATCATGTACAGTCATTAAATCACAAATTACTGTTCATCTAGTGTACGGAATGTACGGAAAAGTGACGGTTGTCACAGTCTCCCCCCGTTAAAAGAATTTCGTCCCGAAATTCAAGCGATGCCATTGGTCGCAGGGGAGTTGTGAAACCAATATGGTCACTTAGATTCATGATTTGTCTTCATGTTCCCAAGAAATCTCTAGGTCATGTCGTGAATTCTATCACACTCAAGTAGATCAATCATGTCTTTTCTGTATCTTGCGGACTCTTGGTCCAAAACCTCAACAGGTTTCTATAGTATCACGGAATCTTGGTCCAAAACCTCAACATGTTTCTATAGTATCATGGACTCTTGGTCCAAAACCTCAACAGGTTTCTATAGTAATTCTTGTCGTTTGTCATTGACGTGAATCTTATTTGTGGGAACAACGACCGTTCCTTAAGTCAGACTCCTCTACAGACTAGACACATGAATGTGTCGCGATCACTACTGATCTTTTTCTGGTAGCTTCATCTTGTGAGCAATGGTTCTGATCCCTACACCGGGGATTCTACCTTTTCGTTTTCCAAATCACACTACGCCTTCTCTAGGCGAGGCTCTCATTAAAGCCATACTTCTTATCTCAAATTCTTTCGACTTATGCCGCTCATCGGCGCTATCTTTCTGTATTCTGCGGGTTGTCCTGATACGATCACATATCTGAAGGATATTGCCTCTAGTTTTTCCTGGGCCATCTCGGGCCAGTTGATTGTTTATTTCTCGTCTCCGTTCAACATGACGGGAATTTACTCATTATGTTCCGTCTAAAGCTTTACACGAAGCGGTTTAGACGACGGTGTCATAGATACCGTTGTAGGAAAACTCCACTATGGGCAAGTGAGTGTTCCGACTTTTCATCAAAGTTTATCACACAAGAACATATTGTGTTCATACAGTCTGCATTGTTCAGCAGCTCAGTTCATATTCGAGTTCTTACGATCATCGGTGTGTTGCAACCCTTGTGATCAATAAAGATCGTGCAACGTTTTCTTTCAGGTAATGACATCCAGTTGCGGCGCACAATCACTGTATCTATCTCAAGATCTCTTCTCGTGATTCCTTAATCAATGTGCCGCGTGTGCAATGTCGTGGTCTCGTTGCATCGACATACAATCGAGACTTGTCGAGAGACGTCACATAATTGCAACTCTAGCTCCTTAGCTCTTGGTTGCAGGGTTGGCGTGAATTTCGTTCTTATCCACCATGTATCTTAAAGTTCTCCCTTCGTAAACTCGAAATCCGCTTTTCGTCATCATTGCACATAACTGTGCTTTCTCTAAGAGTTGCAAGGTAAATTGCGGCTGTTGCTCACGACCTTCCTTGGTCGTTGGCCATATAAGAATGTAGTCAATAAGTATATGACTTATCCAGCTATGGCTCACACGTTCGATTCATGAGGTCCATGAATATTGTCGATGCATGTGTTAAGCCAAATGATACGACAAGGATCTCGTAATGCTCGAAGAAAGTCCTAAAGGTCGTTTTAGGGATATTTCCTCTTGTATTCACAGTGGAGGACCTCTTGTCCTCAAGTTGATCTTTGAGTGGTAACTGGAACCTTACGATTGGCTCATTTGTGTCGTCAGTCCTTGGCAAAGGATTCTGATTCTCAATTTTCTGCAGTTTATGTAAAATGGAGACTACTAACTTTCTCCTTGTCTCCTTAACTAAGGATGTTATGTCCTTAATTTCCTCTGTCTAGCAGCTCTTGCCGTTATATCAGAGGTTCATGCTTCGCTGGTGAAGCTAGTCGGTATGGCGTCATTCGTCACTAGTGCTGCTCCTGGCACACGATTTATCCCAAACTCCTCTCGTCGCTACAGAGAGGCGTTCCTGGCAAGTCTTCTGAAAAGGCTACTAGGACTTCTTCCATCACGGGGATGTTCTCAGGCTCTGCAGTCTACTCGGAGGCGTTTCTATGCCTCTTCGACCAATGAGGGATGTCGTAGATCTGCCGCCTTGTGGGGTCTAGCATCCTTGCATCTATTGCAGGAAAGTTAGGTTTCATCATCCGAAAGAGGGATGCGTCTGATTTTCTCATATTGAACGACTTCAGCTCTATACTTGGATTTCTGATCCATGCTGACTATCATCTCATGACTTCGCAAGTCAATGGTAACAGAAGGTTCCGGCCTTCTGAGTCCCTAAATGCAATCCTCAATTGCTTTGACTGTTTAAACTAGCCTCCTATATGCCCATTTCTAAAGAATACGGGGCGTCTATTTTTACTCGAAACTTGGCCAAGCAGTTTCCTACGTTCTTAAGCATGCAAGGTAAAAGTTGATGCCAGTATTAATTAAAAGTAGATGCATAGGGTTGGTTATTAGGGAACGTACCCGTAACCGCATCTGGATCCTGGCGTGCTTCACGAATTTCAATCGTGAAAACCCTTCCTTGCTTGTTTCTTCCTAGGGCAATCTTTCCTAAAGTGCCCTGCTTCACCACATCTGTAGCAACCTGGTATTCTCTTGCTTATTCCATTTGGGTCCTTTGCCCAACAAGCATCCTTGTTGTGCCCTTCTTTTCCACACTTTCCGCACTTAGGCCTCGGACATCGACCTTCATGGTGAAAGTTGCATTTCCCACACCTTGGCTTAGTCCCCGAGTAAACTTTACCTCCGGCCTTATTAGTGGCTCCAATGGTTTTCCTGCCATGTGGCGGGTTCACTTTCTTTCTTTTGTTTGCTTTAGAGCTTCCATAGTTGACTTGGGTGCTCATCTTTAGGTTTGAGGACTTCCTCTTCTTGTTGCTTGACGACTCCACATGAGTCTCTTTCTTGTTATCCTCAGATTCCGAAAATTTTCCCGCACGTAGAGCTTCTTCAGTAAGAGTGACACTCATGTCGATAGCCTCTGCAATGGTTGAGGGCTTTGAGGTAGTAACCATGCTCCTGATCTGAGGTGCAAGTCCCCAAATGAATCGTTCAACCCTTTTAAATTCCGGTTTGACTAAGTAGGGGACGACCCTAGACAAGTCGTGAAATCGTTGGACGTATTCAGGAATCTTCGGTCCATCCATTTTCAAGTTCCAGAACTCCACCTCAATCTTCTGGATTTCAGCCCTAGAACAGTATTTCTTTTCCATCATTTCCTTGAGCTCGTCCCAGCTCAGTGCATAAGCAGCATCTGCACCAAGGGTTTGAACCTGAAGGTTCCACCAGGAGAGAGCGCCATCTATGAATAACCCCGAGATATAGGTAACACTCTGTTGGGGCGAACAGTTACTCATTCTTAGGATGGAGTCAGTCGTTTCTGCCCAACGAACAAATGCAACGGCACCTCTTGTGCCATCAAAATTTAATGGCTTGTAGTCCAGGAATTGTTTATAGGTGCAGCCAGTTGGAGGGTTATTTCTAGTAGTGCCATCGCTGTGCTTAGAGCGGAGGTCTTCATGTCGCGCAATTGCCTGTGAGATGCATTCTTGCAGTTCGGCTTCTGTCCTTGGCAACGTACTGGTGTTTGTGTCTCGCCTGGGCAGCATTCTCTTCTGCCAAGATGGTATGAAGTAGGTTAGACAACATTCCAATTGTCTATGAGATACATAGCACCATAAGCCACCCAATTTCACACGTATATATAACCAGTGTATAAGCGAGGAAACAATTATTGAGCCTTCACATAGGCTTGCCAACTTGGCATATTGTTTGAAATGAACTCGAGGCTACATCGCCTTGGTCATTCAAGTTTCAGTTATTTCCTGCTACATTGGTTTTCTTAGGTCTTTAGCTTTACTGGTGCGTATATTTCCCCTTTGATGGGATTGTTTGTGTAGAGGTGATAGGGAGTGTATCATCGCTGATTCTTTTTTAATGTTATTCCACCTCTCTTGCTTAAATATCGTTTTCTCAAACGTCTCGTATGCAGGTAGAAGTGTCAGTCACGAAGTAGGCTAAGACATGCTTCCTACTTTCTATCGTGCTAAAGCACTGATCTATGTGTTGTCCTACCAGATGAAGGTGAGGACACCTAAATTTTCTATGGTTTTCATTAGCTTGACCCGCAGAGTCCACCAGGATTTCTGTGCACTACAAGTCGTTATTACGTGGGCCCCCGTAATAATAAATTGTCTTGCACAGTTACCCCAATTTTCTCTCGTCCAAGCAGATGATCAATCAAGGAGGGGACACTACTGTCCTTATACCTCTTGTCATGGAAAGGACCTTTGCGATGGTCCACGCGTTAACATTCATTATCGTTACGCGCGTATAGGTACGTTGATTAGATGGAATAGGAATAGAGAGAATTCCTAGTAGTTGGAGGGGCACCTTCATGATGAATACTTCATCTTCCTTTTCTGGTCAAGAATGTCGTCAATCTTGCTTCACATAAGCCGCAGGGATCTCGTCCCGTTGATTGAGAATTCGATCAAGGTTGCCGCCTCTGCCTCGTCATCATCACCGTAGTTAGGCACCTTCACGATCGAGAGGGAAGAGCAGCCATCTCCTACGGAAGCAAGCTCAACATCTTGTTTGGTAATCACTCCCAGCCATGAGCTTTGCAAAGGATGCGAGGTCGGTAGCTTCACCGTGCGAGTCACGTATAGTAATAGGAGTCGGAGTCGAAAGTATCTTATTCACGTCAATAATCATTCCGTACACTTATTTGTATGTATGTATATCAATAACATATATGCTACTTAGCATAATCAAGCATTTTAATGCATTATATCATGTATAACTCTCGATTTTGGGGGGTCATTTTGTTTTTGGCAAGTCTAACTCGTGTAGACTATGCTTTGATTGGCACCTTATTTTAAAGGTATTCCTCACTAATGTCCTTGCCTTGTCACTTTTTGAAAAGTGTCTGACTTGTGGATCTTGGCGCTTTCGTGAATGCAATGAAAACCTTTTTGTAAAATGTTTTTGTGAGAGAACTCTAGTGATTGTAGTCTAGACTCGAGAAAGAATCCTAGTTCACTACAATCGAAGCTCTGATACCAAACTGTCACACCCTGTCTTTTGCGGAAGCGTATGATGTGTGACTAGCTTGTTATCATTGCATTCAATCGTAATAAACAACTACATGATCAAAACGATGTTCATCCATTTATGAAAATTTAAGTATTACAAACACTTGTTATTTAAGTTTTCAAAACACGACCTTTGACAAGGTTACAATTCAACAAAAGTGGATGACATCTAAACTTGTAGTCTACTTCTAGTTACGACACTTGCGCCCAAGATCCATCCTGTCACCTGAAATACATGTAATTTTGGAAAACATCAACATAAAGTTAAGCGAGTTCATGCGTTTTGTATTTCACGTTTTTATACTTTGTATGAAAACATAGTATGTGTCATGTATAATTCAAGTCTTTCTTGAGTACCCCACGTACTCAAGTATAATTCCCGTTTTCTTGAGTACCCCACGTACTCAAGTATCATTCAAGTTTTCTTGTGTACCCCACGTTTTAAATGATTGTTTATACAAGGACATTAAGGCACGTGAGGACATAGGGAGCTTTAGTATATTCTCCTTCAAGGCATGTGAGGACATAGGGAGCATTAGTATTTTCTCCTTTAAGGCATGTGAGGACATAGGAAGCATTAGTGTATTCTTCCTCTAACTATGTCGATTTCCCTCGACTGTGTCGATTAACCTCGACTGTGTCAATTTCCCTTGACTGTGTCGATTACCCTCGACTGTGTCGATTAACCTCGAATGTGTCGATTTCCCTCGACTGGGACACCGAAGCACTCAAGTGGTCACATAAGGACCCTGAGTGGGGCTCGGCCGTACCCGTTAGATCTAACCCTCGTCCCTAATTAAGTATTAATGGCATCTCAATATCTAGTTTAAGCTCACATGATCTAGTATTTTCTAGGCTTTTCTTAAAGCTCATCATATTGCACTCACCACGAGTGCTTCTCGTATTCTTTTGTATTCTCAAATCATATTGCACTCGGTACTCGTTCTCACCAAGAGTGCTTCTCGTATTTTTACCATTTGTAAAAATTGTAATATGTGTAACATGTATTTCACCCCCGAGAGTTATAAAACCAAAAACAGTTAAAGAAAAGGGGGAACATGAACTCACAACTTTGCGTTCCTGTGCGTCGTAAACTTCACCGTATTTTGCTTATAGAGCGTCGTGACCTAAACGTGTTTTATTATCGTTAGTCACTAGACTTGCGTCGCACAAGTACAGTCACTCTCTTTTGTGTATATATTCTTGTGTTAAAAATATTTTATATTTTTAACTAAGTATCTCACTTATATTATCTTTCTCAAAAATTAATATAAGTATCTTGTGTTTTTGCACTTTGCACCCGAATTATGTATCTTGTATGTTGTATGCGTATTTTTTTGTATTTTTACTCGTCACGAGTATCTCCAAGTCATATTATTTTTACTCTAAAAATAATATATACCTATTTCACAAAATAATCACATAATCATACAAGCGATAAATATATATTCTAAATATATATATAACAAGTTTCATTTATGAAAATCCACCTCCGGTATTTGGTATCTTGTACTAAAAATCATGGCGAAGTTTATATTCTGATAACAAGTTAAAAATATTTTTATAAACACTTATCACAAAAATATTACTAAGTGTTATATTTCTTAGAAAAATTTCGCCAGAGTTTCCTCTGTAACTGGAGGTGGCCACGCTTACTAGCGTATCATTTTCCTTTAAAACTTCAACCAATCAATTTCCAATCATCATCAAACTAGTCCAACATAAACCTATATCGCAATCACATGAACTTGCAAGTTGTGTAAAAATGTGTAGTAACTCTTCACACATTTAGTAGGTTTTTCCATCTCTAAAAATAAAGTCGGTTTCTTGGAAAACTTCTTTTTAAAGAACATGAAGTTTTACAACTTTTAGTCGGTTTTTACGAAAATTATTTCTTTGTTAAAACTTTTGTTACACAAGTGTCCACACACTTGTTTGTTCACAAAACACTTCTAGTTTATGGAAGATCCGGCCTTAAAACACGATTTCATCATATACTTGGTTCTTCGAAAATACCACTTGTAGATCTTTAGACCTACTAGTTTAGAACTTCATTTCGTAAGAAAAATCGATTTTACACAAGTTCATGTTTAGTGTGTAGTAGAGTTTCATCATTTAACCCTTTTCATTCTTAACATATTCTATGTCATGTTTCATGAACATGACTAATCCGGGTTAGATGATGATCCGAGCTACCACAACATAGATCGGCACTAAATAATCACCACAAAACAAGTCTTACAAGTTTTACACCATTATATTTCTTTTATCCAACAAGTTCATCATTTTTATAAGACTTTAAACTTTGATCTTATATATTCATGACTTTTATCCGACAAATCTCTTATTAACCACTCTAAACAAGAACAAGAGGATGTTTTAGAACACTTACTACTAGCTCGAGGCTAGGGAAGAAACTAGACGAAAAATGGGTGGATAAAAGCAAACGGATGAGGTCCTTCAAGTTCCGAGACCACCAAACCTTCATATATGGATCCTTGCACCTTGAGAATGCCTTGAAATGGATGGAACAATGGTGGTGGTGGTGGCTCTATGTTTGGCCGAGATCAAGAGAGCAAGGGAGAGAGAGGAGAGTGAATTTGATGTGTTGTGAAGTGAATATGATGGATTAATGATGTTACTTATAGACAATTCTCAACTTAATTACCCAAAGGTTACTATGTCCCATTGATATCAGACAAGCAAGATTATAATAATCTTGGAAGGACAAAGGATGTCACCATATGGTGGCCGAATTCGGTTGGGGGGGAAGGGTATTTGGTTAGATTTCAACTAAATAGGTAAGTATTAGTTAGGAGGTTTAACCAATTACTAGCGTGTTATAATTTATAACGGGTGTTAGGGTATTCGGGGACCCTAACTGGCTTAGAAAAGGAAAAACAATGTCATTGACATTATTTTTATGTTCCTGGTTAAATCCGGTTGTCCGGTTAGACACCTGTTCGTTAAAGTGCTAAATTACACTTTTTTAGTGTCTAATAAGTACCTTTTTGTATCCTTTCAGTTCCCAACACTTGGGGAAGTATTCTGGATAATAAAACGACATTTCTGCCTAATATTCATATGTTTGAATGCTGAATATAGCTGGATTTAAATAAATCCTGCACTTAAAATGCGTTTCGGGTGCTTTTTAGTGCGTATTTTAGCTTTCGGAAGGTCTATATTAAAACCCTTGTATGTATTCTTGGGTTTTAATGCATTCTTGATGTTGGACCTACACCTAGGCTCCAATTCTAATGTCTGACTGCTTTCTGCAGTTCTGTTGACACGATGTGTCTTACCGGTGAGTTTACTAATATTTTTGACGCAACGCTATCATAACGAAATTCTTGTAGCATATATCATGCCTGAATTCACTTGTATGGAATTCAGAAATTTATTTGTCTGGTAAACCAGATCATGTACAGTCATTAAAGCACAAATTACTGTTCATCTAGTGTACGGAATGTACGGAAAAGTGACGGTTGTCACAGGTGTAAACCATACAGCGCTTTGTCTAGCAAATAGGCCTTGTCTTTGTGAAGTGGATCGGTGAAGCCCGGTGGCTGACCGACATATACCTCCTCTTTTACCTTCCCATAAAGAAAAGCCAATTTAACATCTAACTGATATACTTTGAAGTTTTTCCAAGACGCAAATGCTAGGAAGATTCTGATAGCTTCTAGTCTAGCTACAGGAGCATATACTTCAGTGAAATCTATCCCCTCCTGTTGAGTGAAACCCTGGACTACGAGTCGAGCTTTCTTACGAACCACAACTCCTTTATCGTCTCTCTTACACTTGAACACCCACTTGGTGTTTATCTTCCTCTGACCATCTGGCAAATCCACTAACTTCCACACTCCCAACTTTTCGAATTGGCTCAGTTCCTCCTGCATTGCATTGACCCAAGAATCTTCAGTAAGCGCCTCTTTGTAAGTTCTTGGTTCAACCTGCGAGATAAAACAACTTAATGAGAATTCAGTTTGCAAAGGAGCAACTTTTATATAAAAACATGTAAGCCCTTTATCAATCTGTCTTCGAGTGCGGACGCCTGTCTGCAATTCTCCAATGATCAATTCCTCTGGATGATATGAAAGAGTTCGTGGCATTACTTCGCCTGGAACATCTACATCACCTTCTAGATTAATAACATTCTGATTTACACCTTGTTCACTGACTGGGTTTGTTTGACTTGAAATCTGAATTTGCTCCCCCTCAGAATCTGAATCACCACGATCAAATACTGGCATGTTCTCAGATTCTTGATTATCATTCTGTGTTGTTTGATTATCTTGAGCAACTTCATTTTGTTGGACATCATCATGTTCACTAGCATTGCTTGGACCTGCTTCATCGTCATTTGATGCTCTTTGCGGTCTTCTTGAATACTCAGTTGGGAACCTTTTCCAGTGATGACTCACACTCTCGCAAAATATCCAACTCATCAAAGAAATCTTCTTCTTCTTCTCGTTCTTCCATCATGTCAAACGAATCCCACAATTTGTCGTAATGATAACGCCATGAATCTCTAGGATTCTGCGGCGGCATTGTATAACCTTGACATTCAACATTAGGAGCTTCAATAATCTGCTTCAGACTTGGAACGAAGACACGTCGTAATGGACTTGCATAACCTATGAATATCCCTTCAATACTCTTCGGACCAAACTTTCCAAAAGGTTCTAGAACAGTACAGGGTGACCCAAACGGTTCTAAAAACTTCAGATTCGGTTTGCGGTTATTGATCAACTCAAAGCATGTTTTGTTAAATTTCTTGACAGTGAGAACTCTGTTGAGCGTATAGCATGCGGCGGAAACTGCTTCTGCCCAAAAATTTATCGGTAACTTTGAATCAGCAAGCATTGTTCTGGCCGTTTCGATTAGCGTCCTATTTTTGCGTTCTGCGACTCCATTCTGCTGCGGAGTGTACGGAGCACTAAACTCATGCAATATACCTCTTTCATCACAATATTCTTCCATCTTGTTGTTCTTGAACTCAGTACCATTATCACTTCTAATTCTTCTGATACGGCTTTGGTACAGATTTTCAATCTTTCTGAACTTCCATCAAAATGTTAAACGTTTCATCTTTCGATTTCAAGAATGACACCCATGAAAATCTGGAATAATCATCAGTAACCACAAGACAATATAGATCCCCTGTAATACTTTTGACGTTTATTGGACCAAACAAATCCATATGTAGTCTCTCTAACGGTCTGGAAACTGAATTGACTTGCTTTTTAGGGTGTGACTTTTTCTTCTGCTTGCCCTTGATGCAGCTAATGCACTCCCCTTCCAGATGAAAACCTTTGATATTAACACCAAGAACCAAATCATTATGCACCAAGTGATTCATTTTTCTAAGATGTATATGCCCCATCTTCAGGTGCCACAACTTCAATTCTTTTTCCGTTGCTCTAGACACAAAACAATGTGCCTGACCTGTTGTTGTAGTTGCTACACTCATGTCCAACACATATAAATCATTCACTCTAGGTGCCCTCATGATAATCCATTCTTCAGGGATAACAAAACCTGGTTTCAAGATCAAACATTCTTTGTCTGTGAAGTGAGTGGTATACATATTGTCACAAATCTGCGAGATACTTAACAGATTATTCTCCAGCTCAGTAATGTAGTTAACTCTTTCAAATGTAACAATCCCATTGGATAACATTCCTTCACCAATAATTCTACCATCTTCATGTCCAGCAAAACCCACATAACCACCATTGATATTTCTAACATCATACAACAATGCAGTCTTTCCTGTCATATGTCGAGACGCTCCACTATCCATGATCCATCGTGAAATAGCTCTCGGAAGATCCTGCACATATCACAAACAATTCAATAAAGATGCCGATTCATGCTTCACAATCACCAACTAGGAAGCTCCGGCAAGTCCAAAATCTTTAGTGAGATTTTGATGCTACCCAAGCCTCTTTTGACTCAGGTAACTGGACTTTAATGTGAATTTTTGTAGTGTAAAGTGGCGGAAAATTTTTATCATTCATTTTTAAACTTTCCTAAGATCCAACCTCAACCTTTTTGTATAAGAAAAACTCATCTATCTTAAATTGACCGGTTGGTTGATTCTTCTTTTGAACAATCTTCTTCTCTGGTGGAGTAGAAGATTGTTTCTCCAATTTTTCATAATAATCCAAAGGAACATCCATCTTTACCGGTGTGGTAGAAGATGATTGTTTTTCCGACACTGAAACCTTTGGTTTATCAACAACTTTTGGCTTCCATGCTTGTTGAGATGATGCAACCCGTTTATAAAATTTGTCATTTTTAGTTATCACATTCTTAACAGATTCAATTTTGCCTTTTGATTTCTCATTTTTCAAAATTTTCTCAACAACCATTTGAGCTTTGCCTTTTGAATCAACCTTCTTCTTTTGATTCTCAACAACTTCAGTCTTAGGCTTGGAGTTGGTGCAATTTCTTGCAATGTGACCAACTTTGTTGCATCTAAAGAATGTACGAGTATCAACTACCCGACTTGTGCCTTCAGACTGAGGTTGTGAGGCCTTCTTCTCAAAAAATTCTTCATTTGATTTCGAAAAGATTTCATTTTCCTCATCAGAAAGTGAACTTGAACCGTTCACAAACACCTTCTTTTCAGCAAACTTCTTGTTTTGAACATTTCTCTTTTGATAACTTTTACCACCCTTATAACCATCCGACCAATTTTTTCGATTGTTGTTATAAAAACGTGGTGGAACAACAGGTTTCTTGTAGTAAGCTTTATCTTTCACAAAATTCATTTGCCTTTTTGTTTGTTTCAAACTCTTTACTTCAGACAAATCAATTTCAACCATTTTGAACACATTTGTCAATTTTGAAACATTTACATTCTCCAGAGGAAACTCAGAATCCGAATACAACTTATCAAATCCAACCATCTTGTACATCACAAGACCCGGTTCATCACCTAAGTTGTTTTTGGATTTTGGTTTCTGAATGTACTTGTCCAGAAAACATTTTTCATCCTCAGCTGAATCACTATCCAAAACACTTTCAGCCATGCCTTTAACAATCTCAGTTTGAACACAATCTTTAGATGATGATGAAGAAAATGTAACATCAATTGAATCAGGAAGTTTCAATTCATTTTCTTCCTCAAGATTAACCAACCCAGATTGTTTTTTCGAATAATTGTCAAGAACTGGTGGTGGAACTTGATGAAACCGGACCCCAGTTCCATCACAGTATACATCTTCGCCTGCTTTGTCTTTCCCGATGGGTTTGGGAATAATGTGTTGCAAAACAAAGCTTGCAGAGCTGTAACTGTTCAATTTCAAATTGATACGCTCATTCTCAATCTTGGCTTCTTCAAACTGAAGTTTCAATTTAGCAATCTCATCCAATTGTTTGTTGATTAATTCTTCTTTGATTCTCAAAACACATTGCAATTGGCAATTTTCTTTGTATGTTTTACCATTTCTATCATCATTATCTTTAATTGTGCTTTTAAGCTTCTCAAATTTTTCAGTGATCTGACGATTTTCAAGAACTAACTTTTCATTTTCTTTCCTAACCTTTTCTTGATCAATTTTATCAGTTTCAATTTTGTTAGTTAATTCTTTTAGTCGTTCAGTTGAAGCTTTCACCATTTTGTCACGATCAAGGATTTGATCCTCAACACTTCTGACTTTAGCTGTCAGATCCTCAATCTTCTTACCTTTGAGATAAGTGTTTGTACTACAAACCTTGCATTCTTTGATGCAATTTTTGCAGTCAACATCACCACTGACCTTCTTACCTGACTCAGTCGTTGACGCGTTTGAACTGACTTGGCTTTTAGACTCAGAGACGGATTTAGAATCTACCTCTAGCGTCTTAGCTGCCAGCACCTTGTCAGCCATCTTTCCCATGTTTTCAGCATTCAACTCCTGTGTCGTGTCAATGATCCCAATATCAATCTTCTTTGACTTCTCTATCTCTTCTTTCTCCTTCTTCTCTTTCTCTTCATCTTCTCCGCTTCCCCACCATTTCTTCTGCCAATAATCATCTTCAATTTTATACTCTTGGATTATGGTTTCCACATCAAGAGTGTTATGATCAACAACAATGTTTCCATAGGGGTCAAGATAACATTCTCTGTCTGGATCCCATCTCTTTGCTCTTTTTTCCTCAGAAAAAATACCAGATATTCTGATCAATTTGTTCGTAGCTAACAACTTTCTGTGTTTATACTTATGTTCTTCAGTTCTGTTATCTTTCCAAGGAATAGGTTCAGTTTTTGCCATGAAAGCATATCCAACAGCATCCTCTTCAGGTAACAACTCGCTCCAGTCAAAACCTTCATCGTCGTGAATCACCGCAAGAGCTCTATATTTTTCTTTGTTATCTTCAATCTGCTTCATTCTTGGTGGCTCCGATTTGTTCTGATGATATATTGCCTTCTTGTAGTAGTCTTCTCTAAACGGGTTTTCAGACTCATCAGCATATGCGTTTCTGCATTCACGCTTAAAGTGACCTTTCTGTTTGCATTTGAAGCACGTCACCTTAGACTTATCAAAGCCCAACTTGGTAGATGGTCCACCAATTGACTTTCTCCCGGTTATCTCCATGAAACGCTGTGCTCGACGAACTGCACTGGCCATACACCACCTTATGTCGATCAGTTCCATCTCCTCAGGATCTATCTGATCATAATCTTCTTTCGTCAGGTTGGTGTTGCCTATCTTCCCTGCTACAAGACTTTCATAAGATTCTAGCACAGATGCTAGAAAAATCATCTGTTGTTTGGCAGACTCCTCACTGAAGTTCTGAGCGTTCTTTAAGTCTACAGTGATGTTGCATTGAAATAAGTTCTTTGCCTCAGACTGGTTTGAATTTGATGAAGACCCACTGTGATATCCACTGTGATAACCACTGCTTTGACTTTCTTTGCTCGTTGTGGATACATTCTCAGCAGAAAATGCAGTCTTGGGAGACGTACTCTTTGGCATCATGCTCTTTGGATAATACAAATCCAAGTTCTGCTGATATGATGAATGATTGACTTTGTGCGTCTTCTTTAATTCCAATTCATAACTCTCTAATCTTTCAATCAGCAAGTCGACTGTCAACGATTCTGGTGGCTTGATAGTATTCTTTAGCATCAACGCATAATATTGCCAATCCATCTCATCTGGCAATGCATCAAACAATTTGTCGACTAGCTCTTCTTGAGAATAAGAAATTTCATGTCTCGCCAGTTCCAGCTTCAGATGCCCAAACCTCTCAATCATTTTACAAACTGATTCATTCTTTAAACGCCCAAACAAATCAAACTCTTTTCTAAGTAGTTTCTTTTTGTTTTTCACAATTTCTTTGCTTCCTAAACATTTGTTTTTCAACTTATCCCAGAGATCTGTAGCACTAGAGTATTCGATCAAAGATATTATATCTTCTCGAACAGATTGAAACATCAACGCGATGCATTTTTGCTCAGCAACAAACGAATCTATTTCTTCAGTTGTTGTTAAGGTTTCACCATTTTTGCCTCCATCATCGTAACCATTTTTTAGACTCTTCCAGCAAGGAAAAGCAAAGGCCATCAACCAATCCTCAAATTTCTTTGCCCACCAACTGTATTCTTCTATAGCCATCAACTTCGGGGGTTTGTTATAGGTTCCGAAAGCACTTTCAACTTCGGGCGTATTCTCATTGTTGTTACTTGAAGAAGTATCATTTCTACCGTCTCCAGCAAATGCAAATACATCATAAAACGGATTGAAATCATCCATCTTGTACCTGAAACGAAATCAGCAAACACTTAGAAAATTTTCAAAATTTTGAAACACAACTAATTCGAGCGAAATCACTTTCGAACGAAATCAACAGAAACACTATTCAAGCGAAATCAGAAATAGTCTAATTTTGAGCGAAATCTGAATGTAACTTTCGGGCGAAATCAGAATTGATCTGATTTCAAGCGAAATCAGAAAATAACTTTCAATCAGAATCTGATATTTGCTCTTTTGGAGCGAAATTAGAAAATATTGTTCGAGCGGAATCAGACTTGTTCTGATTACGAGCGGAATCAGACTTTTGTTTCGAGCAGAATCTGATTTTTCTGATTACGAGCGAAATCAACAACTAAATTTCGAGCGGAATTAACTTTTTAAGTATTATCTGCGATGAACGTTACGAGCGAAATCAGATTCTTAGGTCTTTTTTACCAATTTTAATTCGAGTTTTAATATGATTCTTTGTAGGCTTTGTTAAAACTATGTTTTACACAATATACTCGAAATTCAGGCCATTCCGACCGTTGGAACTAGTTAGGTTCAGAAAAATATAAGAAGAAGTGAGTAGAAATAAGAAAATCCGGTAGAATCAAGCTGCTATGATTTGAACTCCTTGTCCTCAGCTCTGATACCACTTGTTGGACCGTGTTGAGACCCTAAACAGTCAGTATAAGGCAGTTCATCATTGAATGCACTTTCTGAGTCAAATACAATGATTTCTGACAAAATTTCTGCAGCACTTCGACTCTGATTTTGCTCCAAACGTTAACAAGTGAGATCAACCAACTCATATATATAGAGTCTCTGATTCCGCTCCAAACTACTCATACATTACGAGCGGAATCAAGATGTATCTAGGAGCGGAATCAGCAAGATCATCTTGAGCAGAATCACCGAAATCACTTATGAGCGGAATCATCAAATTATGTTTGAGCGAAATCAACTACCAACATCTAGGAGCGGAATTTACAACATATCTGATTTCGCTCCAAATGACACAAGTATCATTTGGAGCGGAAATACATCCTAAGACCACTTTTTGTGTTTTCCAACTCCATACAACCTATCTAAACCTAAGACTCACTAAAGACGTAGTCATCAGACGTTCAGTGTACCAACAATATACACAATCCTGAGCCATTATCTATATAAGCAGCAAAGTATTCTGCTTTGTAATCTTTATAAGTAATCCATATTGGACTATATATGCTTTTAGGGCTTTTTATTTTGGTATATAAAACATTTTGCAATTGTATGTAATTTTTAATCCATAGGAGTTATTTGATATGGTTTTACATTTTCTAAGAAAGTTAATCCTAATATAATTTCTAATGTATCGTTTTCATCTTCATTACCTATTAATAGTCTTAATGGAATTTTTTCTTCTCCAAACTTTATTATGGTTAGAGAAAAACAATTTAGGGGTTATCTGGTTAGATGACAACATTGGTTTATCTTGTAAATCAAGGCTTAAAGGTCTTGAATCTATTGGGTAAGGTTGGTATTTGTATTTGACAAGATCATTAAATTAGAAAGGAAAATCAATAGTGTCTTTTATATACTAAAGCATTCATAATGATGAGTATTTGACACTGTATAGGATATTAAGGTCTATTTGGTTGTTTAAAGAAATCGTTTCTCTTAAAATATTGTAATAGACTTAAAGTTTTGTCAAAATCTTTATCTTGAATATTATTATAAATTTTAGGATAGATGTTAAATTTCAGTTTTCTATATTGTAAATTTCCTCTTAATATTCCAAGGCATGCTTCTTCTCTATTTTGTATTCTGTTATCCATAACTGCTAATTCTATAGGGTATCTATACCTTCTTTAAAGGTTAATTTTATTATTTTTTGAATAGCTACTACGTGTACCCATCCCAAAGTGTTTCTTATTTATGGTTTTATCTTTTGTAATTTTTCTTAGATATCTTTTTTTAGTTAACAAAGGTATCATAACTTTGTTAGATGTTATGTTGATATCTAAAGCTCTTTCTTGAATATTTAATCCGTAATATAGATGATGATGTCTAGGTTTTATTCCTAGTTTTTGTAAAGTATTTATTTTGAATCCTGAGTAATTTAACAATGACAAATTTTCATGTTGTATATGATTAAGTTTTTCTTATCTATTAATACTTCATGTTTATATTCTCCAAATTGTTAATTTTGGCAATCAATTATATTATCACCTATGTTACTGATGGTAGCTATATCAGATATATTCATCTTCAGATATTGTGTATTCTGTTTTGGTTAAGATAAATATGCTTTCATTTGAATCTTCATTATGAAAATCATTAATTTGTATAAATTCTCCTTCATTCATCATTTTTTCAATATCTTCATCTATTTCAAATATCTTGAGATTTTTATTAAGTTTTTTAGGACATTTACTTGCATAATGTCCTTCTTCATGACAAAGAAAACACATACACTTTCTAGGACTTTGTTTTCTTTTATATGTAGGCTTAAAAGTCTTCTTATATCCTTTTTCTTTTATAAAATTTTCTCTTTCATTTTTTGAAGAATCTTTTTCTAAAATGAGTTCTTTTCTTATATTTTTTTTTATCTTTCCATAATAGTAAGAACTATCACATTCTATCGTTAAAGGCATTTTTTGGTTACTACAACATAAAAATATCTTTCTTTTTAATCCTTTGCTTAATTTAGCTAATATTGCATCGGCCCACACCACTGGCTTAATTTATCTCTAATGTGTGTTATTCTTTTTCGTAAGGTATCTAATGTTCCTGTGTGAGGACCGTTTCGATCTTGATTATGCTCTGGCCGACTCAATTTAGCTTTCCATATTGTGTGGAATCCAATTTGAAAGTAGACATACACAAGATATCAATCATAAACACTAATTTCATTAGCAAAGTTCAAGTACAAAGCCTAAAATCAATTTGGCCGAGCTTCGCTACAAGAATGCCAAAAGTTCTCCAATGCCAACACCCACTCACCTATTTATAGGCAACTCTCTCCGTGTGAGTGGGTGTATGGACGACTGACTAATTCGTGCGAGTGGACTAACTCCCTTCGTGCGAAGGAGGTTTTACATTACATTTCCGACACTCTGACACACTAATTTATACATACATACATGACACGATACACTGACCTATGCAACAAATATCATGTATTAACAATCTCCCCCATGGATGTTGTCGTAGTCTCGATCGGTCTTCATTCTTTTTCAACACTTTAATAACTTTAATATTCTTTGCTTGAATAATTCTTCTAAGAGATTTGACACTTAATCTCAACAATCTCCCCCTTACTTGAGCTTCCTTTTCTTTTGTCATCGTCTTATATAGCCCCCCCTTTCTTTTAGCATCTCCCTCTTTCTTTCAACTTCCTGTTCTATCTCATTATTATTCAAATAAACATTTTAGATTCAAACTTTGTAGTTTTCAAATCAAACATTTATCAATATTTTCAAATTTCAATTTTTTCAAACATTTTTCATCAGCATTGAATACCCTCTCAGATAACCAAGTCCAAGTTAATAACCTTGATCATCCGATTTGTCTACCAAGTCCAAGTTAATGACCTTCGTTGAACATTTTGCGAACAAACAAAAATTTTCTATCAAATTTAAATTTCAAATTAGTGAACTTGTTTCTTCAAAATGAGTTCAACATATTCAGATTTTGAAATTCTGCACCCCAACACCGGCTGTAGAAATAAAGATGAAACAAAATATTTTTGTGTTATTAAAACTTTATGCTAAAACACAACTAAAATCCTTTTGATTTTATCTAAAATGAAATAACTATGTACAAACATATTTACAGACATATTTTTGTGAGTTTGTGTAAGAGGATCATATCAATTTTGAGACACATCACTAATACCCTTGACCTGTTTTTACTTTTAATTTTAAACAAGTTCACCTAGATTTTTAGTATGTTTGTCCACTTAAATTTCTACACAAACTTCAATTGTTTCAAGATACGAGATTAAGTGTTTTAGAACTTACTTAAGAGTGTTTCCCACCTCAGAATATACTCCCGTATCAAGATTCCCGAGATTCAGTCTTACAAGTGAATACACCTAATTGATATATGTCTCTGGGTTAGTGCGAGGCCTTGAGAGCTCAGGTTAGTACCACCATACAGACAAAGAGATGAAGGCTCGACTTATAAGTGATGTGCCATTTTGGAATCTTTTAACTGCAATTGTAATATCTTTCGATACTTTCAATTTTTGTGCAGTTTTCGGGTTTAAAGCGAAAGTGTTCGACAAGTTCTAGGTCATTGCGGACGCAAAATCAGAAGAACTTGTATAATACCCCAGATATCAAATAGTTATAAAGACCTAGTATCTCAGAATCAGACAACCTCTCAAACGAAATTTCGATGTACTAAGACCATATATCCGAGAGATGTTAACCCACTTATTAAGAAGTATTGTTATGTTTATATCTCGAAAACAATTTACTAAATGTGTGAAACCTACTGGCACATCATCAGTGAGACTGTTTAATAACTTTTAGCTTTGCATTTCTCTAGCGTGTTGTGATAGTCCACTGATGTACTATCATTTCCTCTTTTTCTTACACTATAACTCTTTTGTCTTTTTCATGTTTTTGTACATTTTCAAATTTTTAAATGTTTTTGTGTTTTCACTACATTTTCTCCCCCTAAAATTAAAAACATTTTAAAGAAAGACAATGACAAACCAATGCGGTCTACGTCAAATCGCCATCCGTTTTTTCTTCACATTCTATGTTTATCTTTTACCCCTCATGATAATAAAACTTTAATATTTTTTAATTTTAAAAAACATTTTTAATTCTTTTTGATTGTGAGTTCATGTTAGGATCGATTCCGTTACACCGTTGATTGCGTAGATCTCGAATCTTGTGCGAAATCCAAGTACGAGAGTGGATTGAACACAAGCAAACTAATTAACAATGGTTCTATTACTGATTGACAATTACAGAACTGTGAAATCAAAGAAACAGAGTTTCCCCACTCTCGTTCTCAAAGTTACAAATGAACAAGACCTAACATGCTATTTATAGGGAATGTCCATCCTTAGATACATAGGTGCGGATCAGCAATACAAGTGCGGATGGACATTAAAGAGCAGATCAAGTCATAACTACGGACCAAGCTTTTGGTACAGATGAACTGTATATGCCGATGTACTAGTATAGTGCGCACGGACCAGCTTATTGCAAACCCTAATATCATGCATGAGACTTGATTCGTGCGGATGGACTTGTGATTCCATCCATGTGGACCTGCTTGATAACCTTCCAATATGTTTACACACTTTAGAACCTTGTCTTGTATCATCTGCTCAGCTACGATATGTGATTGACGGAAGCGATAGACATATGTACTCACAGACTCCCCCTTGAATATTGCTGAAGTCAATCTATTAGCTCTTTCATTCACTCTGAGTCTTTAACAAACTTTGACATAATATGCACCACATACTCCCCTTTGCTTTAATAGACTCCTCTTGGATTTGCGTCCTGATTCATCAGCTCCCCCTTTCGATGAACTCTCTTTTCAGCTACCCCTTGCTTTGAGCTTTCGGAATCTCAACCTGCCTCATTATCATATCAAAACACTTATAAGAATAACTAGCCATTCTAGGATCGAGAACCTGGCTCTTTGCAAAACTGATTATATGACAATTTAAACCATTTGAGAGAATTTCTAACAATTTTAGAATCAAACACTTGGCTCTCACAAAACTCATTTGACAGTTAAACTTATTTTAGATGTCCAGGATCAGGAACCTAGCTCTTAACACAAATATTTTGACAGTTAAAGCTTTTTATGTCACCCAGGATTTGTAACCTGGCTCTAATACAGGATTAACCATCTGTAAATCCAGGAACAAATTACCTGGCTCTCTCCCCTATCAAATAACTATATAAATTTGACATTCAAAGCATCCAATCTCCACAAACCCTGATTATCTACCAAGTTCAAATCAATAAGCTTGGAGATTTTCACAAACTGTTTTTGAATTTTACATTTCAAAACCTCAAGTTTCAAATTAATGAACTTGTTTATTTTCTAAGACATGTTCAGCATACTTAGATTTTGAAACTCATCTTTCCGACATCAGTTGTTGAAACATAAAGTGAATCAAAATCTTTTTTGTATTTTACAAAGTTTATGCTAAAACACACTCAAAATCTTTTTGTGATTTTTCTTTAATGAAATGCAAAAAAGGAATATTTAGAGATATATTTTTGTTTTGGGTTCGCGTTAGAGGATCATATCAGTTTATGAAAAATCACTAGCCCCGTTGATCTATATAAACTTTAAGTTCTAAACGATTCACTTAGATTGTTAGTATATTGATCCCCTTAAATTTTCACACAAACCTTAATTGATTCAAGATACGAGATTTAGTGTTTTAGAACCTATCATATTCGCGTGTCCCACCTCAGAATATACTCTCGCATAAAAATACCCTAGATTCAATCTTACACGTGAATATACCTAAATGATATCTATCTCTGGGATAGTGCGAGGCATTGAGAGCTCAGGTTAGAACTTTTGTTCAGTCAAAGAGATGAAGGCTCTACTTAAAGGTGTGTTCCACTTAGGAATCTTCTTTACAAATGCACTTGATATATCTTTCGATATTATTTCTATTTTTATGCAGAGGGGAAAGCTTTAATCGCAAAAGCATTATACGAGGTCTAGGACATTGCTGACGTAAATCAGAAGACCAAGTATAATACCCCATATATCAATAAGTATAAAGACCTAATATCTAAGAATCAGGCAATTTCTCAAACGAAATTTCAGAGTACTAAGTCCATATATCCGAGAGATGTTCCCCACGAGATAAGAAAGTTATTGATTTAGGTTTATATCTCGAAATCAATTTACTAAATGTGTAAAAACCTACTGGCATTTCATCAATGTGATCGTTTATCACATTTGACTTTCCATTTCTTTAGCATGTTGTGATTGTCTTACTGATGTACTATCATTTTCTCTTTTTACACAAAACTCTTTTTAATTTTCTCATGTTTTTATCATTTTTCAAATTTTCAAATGTTTTTGTATTTTCAAATTTTTACTCCCCCTAAAATCCAAAACATTTAAAGAAAATTTGGCAACCCAATGTAGACAGCTTCATCTCGTCATCCATTTTCTGCATCACATGCTCTGTTTAGTATAAAGCACGCCCATGATTTACAAAACATTAATATTTAACAGTTTGAAAAACCGTTTTTCCAATTTTGTTTTATCATGTTTGTCCAGCCGTGAGGGTTTCAGTGCATTCCTTCAACATATTTTTTCAAAAAAAATTTATTTTATCAATTTTAAAAACAAATATTTTTATTTTTATTTTTTCTATTTTTTTATTTTGTTTTTGGTTTATGTTTTACTTATTACTAACAAACCAAACTTCCTGTTTTTCATCCACAGGAATCTGCCTCCCATGCCAAGCTACTCCGCTGCTCATGTTGATATTCAGATGACTTCTGGAGCACCTGCACATTCAACTAACTCAATCACTTGAATAATGCAACCCAAGCCTGTTTGACCTTGGGTATTGTGACACAATACAAATCGTTCAGTTTCGGAAAATCTTTGTCATATTTAACAAAAACTTTTTCGTTCTTATTATCAACCTTCTTGGTCGAATCGGTTTTCCGTTTGTCATTCACAGAAGTCTTTTGTTTCTTGGCGACCCAAATTTGTCCGTTTGAAACATTCCTTGATAAAATCTTGAATCACTTTGAACATTTCGTTTTGACAAATCAACTTTTGGTTTCCAGATTTGTTTTCGCTCAAACTTGGATGTTTTTGGTTTCCAAGTTTGTTTTGATTTTGATAAATCAACCTTTTGTTTCCGTATCTATTTCGTCTCAAATTTGGGTGTCTTTGGTTTCCATGTTTGTTTTGATTCAAACTTGATTGACTTCTGTTTCACCACATCTACTTTCTTTTTCTCAACATCAACAGGCTTCAGATTTGGACATTTGCGACCAACATGTCCAATTTGTTGACATTTAAAGCATGTTTTCTTCAAAACATCTTTGGCTTGTTGTTGTTGTTTCTTCTGAGCATAGAACTCTTCATTAGTCTGTCGACTAAATAGGATTTCTTTCTCATCTTCTGAACTTGTTCCATGAACAAAGTTCATCTTTTTCTGAAGATTTCACTTTTCAGGCCGCTTCTTTTGATTTTGTTTCTTTTTATAACCCAGCCCAGCCTTTGTGTTTTTCTTTTTGTAATTAGGTTTGTTATAAAAGGTTTTCCTGCTCGCTTTTCCAGCAAATTTTGCTATTTCAGACTTTTCAATTTCTACCAATTTAAAAACTTTGTCGATCTTATCCGCAATCATATTTTGAATTGGAACTTTAATATCTGAGAATAATTTGTTCGATCTAGTCATGTAATATGCCAATCCTACTGAATCATCGTTCATATTGATGTGTGTGAAGTGTGTATATAAGTTTAAGTATATTTTAAGCCCTTTTAGACTTTCTTTAGCCAAGTTTTAAATTTATAAAACACGATATTTACTAACACTAGACACACATATGGGCAAGTGCACCCATCGTGAGCGTAGTATAGTGTTGGTAAGATACCGAGGTCGTCCAAGGACACAAGAGCTTTTAGTACTGGTTTATCCTCAACGTCTAATCAAATCAAAAGTTTAGAAAATGTTTTTCAACTAAGAAAAATAAAAACTAACTAAAATGCTGAAAATAAAAATAAAAGAAAAACAGATAGACAAGATGAATTACTTGGCTCCGACTCGTGTTTAGTGTAACCTTTAATTATTTCCGCACTTTTGCACTATTTAAGAGATTATCTTAGTTATTGTAGTAGGCCCTCTTTTGGTGGTGACGTTACCCTCAACCCAGTAGTTTGAGTCAGCAAGGATACAATCCTAAAGGGTCGGATTATTGAAAGATAATTAATTAAGTTATTAATGCATAATGTGGTAGGCCCCTCTTTTGAAGGTGACGTTACCCTCGGCTAAGTTGTCTGAGTCAGCAGGGATACAGTCCTAACTAGCCGGGTTAAAGTTTTAATAGTAGTTTAACTTATGAGGGGCTCAAAAGTTTGGACCCCCGCCATCCAATACCGTTAAGTATTGAAGGAGGTCCTACTAAATTTGACCCAGGTCCTTTGCAGGATCTATACACTGAACAATGGCAAGACTCTTACCAAACTGTTCCCTTAACCCCCGACTAGGTAGCCAACATACCTCCATATAGACCGTGGAGATATGAATGATGAAAATCTTTTATTTTATATAGACAGTAAAATAATGCCAAGACACCATGGACAAACGATAAGGAAGAATCACCTTCAACATAAGAAACTAGTTATTAAAGTCATTAATACATAACCAATTAAAAAGTGCGAAAATATTAAAAATAAAAAGTATTACACTAGACACTTTGTCTTCACCAAGTGATGTAAGAGACTTAGGCAAACATGGCCTTGATTGTCAAGAACTCTTACGATCAATCTTGGATCCCGAGACGACTCATACACTCTATGATGGACAATGGATGATGGTGGTGGATGATGGTGTTATGGTGGTGGTGGGTGGTGGGTGAAGTGTGAGAGAGGTGGTGTGCCAAGGGATGGTTTGACCTTGAGCCAAGCACTCCTATTTATAGGCTGAACAGAAGCTCGGGCACGGCCCCGTGTCCAGTGGGCATGGCCCCGTGTCCACATCCTTCTCTTTCTTCATTAATTGCTATTGTCTTTATTAGTTGACCACGGCCCCGTGTCCGCTGGGCACGACCCCGTGTGCAGAAGCATATTTGTACTATCAAGATTTGCCTGGATTCTGCGAATCTTATAGTTGACCACGACCCCGTGTTCGCTGAGCACGGCCCCATGGTGGGCGATGGAAGCTTCTACAACTTTGTCTTTTATGCTGACACTTGGGCACGACCCCGTGCTCACTGAGCACGGGACGTGTTCAGCCTCCAGTCTTCTTGTTTTGCTTGGGAAGATGCTCTCATGGGGTCGGGCATGTCACGTTTGTTCCCTTTCTTGTATTTATGTTAGATTTTGCTGTCTTTTTGCTTCTTTTGTTAATTTGAGCTCATTTAATCCTGAAAATACAAAAGGAAGACAAAAGCACACTTTTTCCAACATTAGTACTAAAAAAGGGTTAGTTTTATGCCACAATTGATGTAATTTATATGTTGCATTTTGCACACATCAAATACCCCCACACTTGAATCTTTGCTTGTCCTCAAGCAAAACTCTTTATAATATGGCTTTACACTCCCAAATGGAATGGGTAGAAAAGAAGGTTTTTGGGCTTGTCATAGAGTGTCGGGATTTCCAAGATTCTTTATTTAGTTTTATTTTTATTTATTTACAATCCTATTAGTCATGATTTATTTAAAACTTTTCATAAGATAGATTACTTATTAGGGCATAACATGCCTCTTTAAAATTCTAATTATATACAAGTTCACATACCTCACGGGGGATCACTCAACACTCGGCCGAAGATGTATTTTAGTGAATCACTCGAGAACGGCATGGAACTTACTCCTACCATATGCTTGCCAAGTAATCAATCCTCCTCCTTTTTAACTATATACCTTTGTAAATATCAAGAGGACTTTTGGGTGAAGGGTTAGGCTTGGGTTAAAGGTAGGTGGTTGGGTTAGTGGTTAGTGATTAGTAGAAAAGGGCGAAAAAGCGTAACAAGCGTCGGTTTTCGAAAGACTTTTTATTTTTGCAATATTTTTATTTTGATGAAGCTTTTATTCAAACAAAGTTATTTTTGATGAACTTGTTTGTTTATTTCTTTTGCTTCATCATCAAAACACATATTTTTTTTTCAAAGTCAAATGAAAAACCGAACTTGTTACTAAAACAAAGGGTTAAAAATAAAAAGGTTTTGGTGGGTGAAAGGGTGTTTGGTTTGGGTTGAGAAACGAAAAGGTTTAGGCTCAAAGGGGTTAACTAGGGGGATTTTGGGTAGGTGGTAAAAAAAGAAAAATAATGGTGTAGAAATAAAAAAGGGTTAGTCCTAATGCCTCCATCATTTACTTACTCGGGTTTAAGTTGGTAAGGACCGGGAATGTATCGTCGTGGCAAGTTCTAGAGTTGTAAGAACCAAGCGGCTATTCACACAAGAAACGAAAATGAGCATTTAATTTAAAGATATGTTTTTGTATGCTCAATAAAGGCTCAAAACTCACTTTTGTGGGAATGGGTTTTTATGTGATCAAGTATATATAATTAAATTTTAACTAAGCTTGTCATGCCTTTTCATAATTCTCTTTCGTTGGTTCTTTTTATCACGACGCTATCGGTTGTAAATTTGTAAAAATATAACCTTTTTAGAATTTTGAAATTCCCAAATTAAACCTAGACAAGTAAAAAAAATGAAAATTTTTGAAAAAATTTGGGGTGATTAGCGGTTCCAATAGAGTTTTGTGTAAGGCTTGTTATTAGGACTTGCAAGATTCAAGGTTTTAGCATCCCCCCACACTTAAATTGCACATTGTCCTCAATGTGTCCCAAAAATAAATTTTTAGGTTGATTGAATGTGTAAAATGGTGTGAAAAAGCAAAAATTTGTGTTACTGGGCGCTGGACACGGCCCCGTGCCTGGTGGGCACGACCCCGTGTTCAAGTGCCAGTAACGAAAACTTACAGAAGGTTAACACGGGGGCGTGTCGGCTGGACACGACCCCGTGTCTGGCAAAAAGTCTACATATTTGAATAGCAGGTCTGGGGTAGTGGGCACGGGGGCGTGTCGAGTGGACACGACCCCGTATAGACAATCTGCAAGGTTGAAAAACAGGTTTCTGGTTCTGGTTTTTCCGTCCCGGCTTTAGTAGCACTACGGTTTAATGCTCTAAGCCTCGTATGTACCTGTTTTAGCAAAAACACTCCACCAAAACATAACAAACATCCTAGATCACCAATGTTCAACATCCCATCCATCACCAAGTTAGAAAAAAAATGCAGAAAATAAAAGAGTTAAAGGAAAGTAAATTGTTTGACACACGGCACGCAGGCCGGAAATTGTTCAAGATAAAAGGTTAACCTGGGGAATCACCAATCAACCGCTTCTTCCTCCGCTCCTCCCGCCTAATCCATGTCCTCTTCCTCATCATCATCATCTCCACCATGCCCGGCAATGTACTCCCGGATATTTCCAATATCATCTTGGATATCGGATATGTTTCTCTCGATCGCCCCAACCCGGTTGTATGTGTTGCTTGCCATATTGTAGGTGTTCCTGGTGCACATGAGGTTTTCCTGCAATAAATCATGTAAACTTTGGAAGTTAGGAAAACCGCCTCCCGAGGAGGACTGGCCTGGATCACCATGGGGCTGGTACTGATGATGTTGTGGAGCGTGGAGGACAAGTGCTTCTTGCGGGTTCCATGCATGCCCTTGCATCATTTGGAAGCTAACCGTCCCGTCTTCAGCCTCATAAATTAGGTTCATTGAGCGGCAGATGTGTATATCTACCCTACCCGACCATGGGCTCCTTCCTAATGACCTAGGTATATTGGTGAAGTGCTTGAAGAGACGGTACACCCATCCCCCAAAGAAGATAGGGGTCGGTGCAGTAGCAAGGCGGTTATGATGCATGTTTCGGAGCATGAGGAATGGAACATCAAGGTGCCTGCGGTTATGGATGCAGTGGAGGACAACTAAATCTCTTAACCCAACGATGCCACCGCTATCATGTCTTTGACTAAGAGAGTAGCCGAGTAGCCTATGGATGTATCGGTAGAGCGGATCCCTCAACTTCGTGCTCTTAGTGCTGCTCGGATTGTAATGCCCTTTACCAATCTGAGCCCACGCGGCTTGGCGATCGTTTTCATCTATCTCTCGCATCCCTCCAGTATTTTCCTCGTTACCTGCATCTTCTTCCGCATACAACCCGACAATCGACCCAAATTGTGCCATAGAGATCGAATACCTAGTTCCGCCACATCGGAATGCTACCCCATCATTGTCGAATGGGTCGAACCTTGAGTTGAACGTGAAGGTGCTATAGAATTCCAAAGTGCATTCGTAGACGGAACGGAGTCGAGTTGTTAAAGCGACACTTAGTGGTCCTGTGACAAGGTTGTTGAAACGGTCGAGTTGGTTCACTAATGCTAACAAATCCGTGCATGCTTGCCTTGGGTATTCCTCCGGCCTTGTTTGAAGTATTTCGTATCTAGCCCTAGCATCGAGCTCATTTACGTTAAACCTTGTGAACTTCCTTGCCATCTGAAAGAATAAACCAAAAATTAGCACGAAACATTAGAATTTTCGGATAAAACCTGCAAACAGTGTGCTGGACACGACCCCGTGTTCAGCGGACACGGCCCCGTGTCCAGGCGTCTGTTACACAAAAATATCATTTTTCGACCCGGTTTTGAAAACTTGAAAATTTTTGGTCCAATAGGTGCAGTTTTCCCCGAAAATGAAACCCCAAGCGCCGTTTTTCCCAAAACAACCCGTTTACCCATTGAATTTTATCTTTTTCGGTTCAAAAACAAGGGTTTGGGGTGTTTGTGAGAAATCGGGCGAATCTATGAACAATACAAGTGGATTTACTTCCTTTAACACTAATCTAACTAAATGCAAACAGATTTAGGCAAAAATTTGAGGTTCGATCCGTATGAACTTCAAGAACCCTAGATTTTTCCCTAAATTTGTTATGGTTTAACTACATGCAAAAGCTAAATCTAACTAATGATAGTGATAGAATCATACCTTGATGTTGTTAAGATGATAGGAGACGTTGAAAATCTGCGGAAAATCGCCTGGAACCAGAGCGTTTTCGGGGAAACGGGGCGTGTGGAATGAAGTAACTGTTATGAAAAAGGGGATATATCCCGACAGTTGCGCGGACACGGCCTCGTGTCGAGCAAAGTTTTTTTGAATTTTTTTTTAGTGCTCGTGTGAGTGCCCTTGTTTCCCATGAACTTTGGTTAGAAAACTTACCGCTTTTGATGTCGTCCCAATCGTTCGTAACTTACCAGGTATGATGTTGATGCTTTCATTCTTCGATTGTTTGAAGCGAGATCTCCTCCTCTTCATCCTTAATGAATCCTTGATAAAGTTTCAGCCGTTGGCCATTGACTTTGAATAGAGGTCCACTCCGAGATTCAATTTCTACTGCACCGTGTGGGAAAATATGGGTGATGGAAAAAGGTCCTGACCACCTAGACTTTAATTTACCAGGAAACATTCGAAGTCGTGAATTAAACAAAAGAACTAGATCTCCCACTCGAAATTCATTAGGTTTAATATGTTTGTCATGCAAGTTTTTCATTCTTTCCTTGTAAATTTCTGAGTTTGAGTATGCATAATTCCTAAGCTCGTCTAATTCATTTAATTGACAAAATCGATGTTTACCAGCAAATTCTAAATCTAAGTTTACATTTTTAATTGCCCAGTAAGCTTTGTGTGCAATTTCTACCGGTAAGTGACAACTTTTTCCATAGACAAGCTTATATGGGGTTGTACCTATTGTTGTTTTATAAGCAGTTCGAAAAGACCATAAAGCATCATCTAATTTATCTGCCCATTCCTTTTTATTTAACCCTACGGTTTTTTCGAGTATTCGTTTTAAACCTCTATTAGTCACTTCGGCTTCTCTGTTTGTTTGAGGGTGATATGCTGTTGAGACCCGGTGATAGACCCCATATCTTGTTAAAAAAATTCAAGTTGATGGTTGCAAAAATGGGTACCTCTATCACTTATTAATGCTTTAGGTGTGCCAAAACGAGAGAATATTTTTTTCAGAAATCTTACCACGATTCTTCCATCGTTTGTTGGAAGTGCCTCGGCCTCGGCCCATTTAGACAAGTAGTCTACTGTCACAAGTATATATTTGTTTCCTTTTGACGGTGGGAAAGGTCCCATAAAGTCGAGTCCCCACACATCAAAAACCTCACAAACAAGAATGCCATTTTGTGGCATTTCGTTTTTGGAAGAAATATTACCTGTTCTTTGGCACGCATCACAAGTCTTGACAAGACTTTGGGCGTCTTTGTAAATGGTTGGCCAATAAAATCCTGAATCAAATACTTTTCGTGCGGTACTCACGGAACCATGATGTCCTCCATATGGACCTTCATAACAATGGCGGAGAATTCTTCGTGCTTCACTACCATGTACGCATCGTCGGATGAGTTGGTCGGCACACATTTTGAAAAGATATGGATCTTCCCAAAAATAGTGTTTCACATTGGCAAAGAATTTTTTTCTTTGATGATGTGGCCAACCCTTAGCGACTATACCGCTAGCTAGGTAGTTAGCATAGTCGGCATACCATGGTTCTTCCTTGTATTCCACCATTTCTAGGGACTCCGTTGGAAATTTTTCGTTGATTTGTTCGTCCCTGGTTGCCTCCAAAGCTGGGTCTTCTAAGCGTGAAAGATGATCTACTGCGGTGTTTTCTGCTCCTCTTTTATCTTTGATTTGAATATCAAATTCTTGGAGGAGTAGAATCCACCGAATCAAACGTGGTTTTGCGTCCTGCTTTTTGAAGAGATATCGAATGGCTGCATGATCTGTATAGACTATAGTTTTAGAAAGAACAAGATAAGAACGAAATTTATCAAAAGCAAATACCACAGCTAGTAATTCTTTTTCAGTTGTTGTGTAATTTTCTTGTGCATCGTTAAGTGTTTTACTAGCATAATAAATTGGGTGAAAATGCTTTTCTTTTCTTTGTCCCAAGACAGCTCCAACTGCAAAGTCACTGGCATCACACATGATTTCGAAAGGAAATTTCCAATCAGGCGCTATCATGATAGGTGCATTGACTAGCATTTCTTTTAAGGTTAGAAATGCTTGATTGCAATCCTTATCAAAGATGAAAGGGGCATCTTTTTCAAGTAATTTTGTTAGAGGCCTTGAAATTTTAGAAAAGTCTTTCATAAACCGCCTATAAAATCCGGCATGCCCTAGGAAACTTCTGATAGCTCTTACGGAGGATGGAGGTGGTAGTCTAGAAATGGTATCTATTTTGGGTCGATCCACCTCCATTCCTTCGCTTGAGATTTTGTGACCGAGTACTATTCCCTCCGTTACCATGAAATGGCATTTTTCCCAATTAAGGGCGAGGTTAGTTTCCTCACATCGGGATAGCATTCGTTCTAGGTTATCGAGGCATTGGTCGTATGAATCCCCAAAGATAGAAAAGTCGTCCATGAAGACTTCCATTGTCTTTTCTATCATGTCATGGAAGATGGCTACCATGCAACGTTGGAATGTTGCGGGGGCATTACATAGACCAAACGGCATGTGTCGATAAGCAAAAGTTCCATAGGGACATGTGAATGTTGTCTTTTCTTGGTCTTCGGGTGCTATCGGGATTTGAATGTAACCTGAAAAACCATCCAAGAAACAATAAAATTTATGACCGGATAATCTTTCTAACATTTGATCAATGAAGGGTAAAGGAAAGTGATCTTTTCTTGTAGCTTCATTTAATCGTCTATAATCTATACATACTCTCCATCCTATGACGGTTCTCGTTGGTATTAGTTCATTCTTTTCATTAGCTATTACCGTCATACCTCCTTTCTTTGGGACTACTTGGACGGGACTTACCCAAGGACTATCGGTGATAGGATAAATAAGTCCGGCGTCAAGTAATTTGATGACTTCGTTTTTAACCACTTCTTGAACATTTGGATTTACTCGACATTGTGATTGTATTACCGATTTGTAGTCATCATTCATTAAAATTTTTTTTTGTACACATGGAAGGACTAATTCCTTTTATGTCTACAAGTTTCCAAGCGATCGCATTTTTATGTTTTTTCAAAAGACTAATTAATTTTTCTTTTTCTAAACTATCTAATTTAGATGAAATAATTACAGGTAATTTACCATCTTTGTCTAGAAAAGCATATTCCAAACCTTTTGGAAGTTCTTTGAGCTCAAGAGGTGGGTCTTTAGGAGACTCCTTAGTTGGTTGCTCATTTTGATCAAGAACTTTAAAAGTTTGTTCTATGGCGACCTCTTCTTCAACAAAGTGGTCAAACTTTTCACTTGTATCGGGTGGTTCATCTTCATCTTCAATTAGGGGGTCATTATTGCCGAATGGATATTTCATTGATCGCTCAAGATCGACACTCTTTTTAAATTCCCCTAATTGAAGAGGTAGATTGTTGAACTTCCGGTTTTTCAAAGCTTCGTGAGTTTTTACAAATGGTCGTCCCAACACTAGAGGAGCATCATCAAGGATGACAAAGTCGGTGGGAACTACCATTTGATTTGTTTGAACCAAGACATCCTCAACTACACCGATTGATTTTATTACCTTCCGATTGGATAGAAAAATAGGTATTTGAAGTGGAGAAAAATCACTAATACTTAATTTTTCGAAAATGTAGTTAGGCATTATGTTAACACAAAGATCTTTATCAATTGTGACATTACAAATAAACGAATTTTGAAAGAAACATGGAACCGGTGTAATGTTAATTTTAAATGGGTCTTCTTTTATTAGCGAGGTTTGATCATTAGTTAAATTAACACTTACCGTTTCGTCAATTTTAGTGTTAGTGTTTAACTCTTTTAAAAACTTAGCATGAGTTGGAACTAAACAATGATTTTCAAAAGAAGGTGACAAGAGATTAATTTCTTCAAAATTAGACTCTTCTTGAATTTTAACGTTGTCGGACTCACCTTTTTCGTTGTTTAACTCATGTGTTGGTTTCTCACTTATTTGTTCTTCCATTTTTACACTTTCAGTTATCTTTTCTTTATCTAATTCTTCCCTCGCGCGGGACTCCTCTTCCCTTGCGTGAGATTCTTTTATATAGCGATCGATAACTCTAAGGTGTTCTAATATCCTATCGGTTACTTCAGTTATTGAAAAAGGATCAGGATTTTCAAAGCTCGAATCCAGTTGTTCGATACTTTGTTCCTCATAATACCCATGTGAAGTAGATGGTTCACACCATTGTTCTTCATTGTAAGCATATGATGGATAAGGGTCGTAATTTTGTTCTTCATAATACTCATGTGAGGTGGGTTGTTCATGCCGTGGTTCCTCATAGTAAGCATACGAAGGTGGTGGCTCATATCTTGGTTCCTCAAAGTATGAGTAAGAAGGCTCATACCTTGGTTCATTAAAATATGAGTATGAGGGAGGAGGTTCATACCTTTGGTCTTCATAGGATGTGTATGAAGTTGATGGCTTGTACCTGGGTTCCTCATAGTAGGTGTATGAATTGGATGGTTGATATGAGTGACAATATTGAACCGAGTGTGGGTTACTACAATTAGTGCAATAATTACTCCTATAATCATCCTCCTCATAGGTGTAGTTGTAACCTCCTGAGTATTGATCCATAAGAATCACTCAGCAGACCACAACCAAGTCTCGAGATCAGAAAACAAAAATAAAAATGGAAACAGAGGCTGGACACGGCCCCATGTACAGAATCTGTATCTGGTAGTTTTAATTAAATTTACTGATTTCGTTTAGCACGGGGCGTGTTCAGTGAGCATGGCCCATGTTCAAGCTACTGTTATTGGGTGTTTTATGAAAAATGTGCAGCACGGCCCCGTGTTCAGTGAGCACGGCCCGTGTTCAGGTTACTGTAAATGCAAAACTAAACTAAAATGCAGAAAAATGTGCACGCGTTTTAAAAAGGTTTTGAAAAACTGATTAGGCCGTTGATTTTAAGCTTTCTTAAAATCCTTTTGTCCCCGGCAACGGCGCCAAAAACTTGATGCGTGTGAAGTGTGTATATAAGTTTAAGTATATTTTAAGCCCTTTTACACTTTCTTTAGCCAAGTTTTAAATTTATAAAACACGATATTTACTAACACTAGACACACATATGGGCAAGTGCACCCATCGTGAGCGTAGTATAGTGTTGGTAAGATACCGAAGTCGTCCAAGGACACAAGAGCTTTTAGTACTGGTTTATCCTCAACGTCTAATCAAATCAAAAGTTTAGAAAAATGTTTTTAAACTAAGAAAAATAAAAACTAACTAAAATGCTGAAAATAAAAATAAAAGAAAAACAGATAGACAAGATAAATCACTTGGCTCCGACTCGTGTTTAGTGTAACCTTTGATTATTTCTGCACTTTTGCACTATTTAAGAGATTATCTTAGTTATTGTAGTAGGCACCTCTTTTGGATGTGACGTTACCCTCAACTCAGTAGTTTGAGTCAGCAAAGATACTGTGACAACTGGCACCAAACCGGTAATTTCCGTACACTTTAACCATTATTTAATAACTACAATTATGTGCTTAATTGTCAGCAATGTCTGAACACATGATTAAAGCAGTGAATTCATGCACGTTGTATACTACAAAATATTGCTTTATGCATAAACGAGAGCGTTGCGTCAAAAATAATAGTAAACTCACCGGTAAGACACACTGTGTCAACGGAACTACAGAAAGCAGTCAGACAATAAAATTGGAGCCTAGGTGTAGGTCCGACAGCAAGAATGCATTAAAACCCAAGAGTACATACAAGGGTTAATATATATATACATTATGGAAGCAAAAATAAGCACTAGAAAGCACCCGAAACGCACTTTAAGTGCAGAAATTTACATAATTCAGCTATAATCAGCATTTTGGCACTGAAATATTATGCAAAAATGTCGTTTTATTATCCAGAATATTTCCCTAAGTATTGGGAATTGAAAGGGTACAAGAAAGGTACTTAAAAGACACTAAAGGATGCAATTTGGCGCTTTAACGAATCAGTACCTAACCGAACAACCGGATTTTTCCCGGAATACCAAAATAATGCTAGAAGCATTGTTTTTATTTTTTCTAAGCCAGTTAGGGTCCCCGAGTACCCTAACACCCGTTGTAAATTACAACACACATGACACTAGTCTTGAACACCTAATTAACATGACTAGATTACCTAACTAAATAGTTAGAAACCAACCCATGAACCCCCCCCCCCCCCAACGATTTCGGTTAGAATGAGGGGACACCCTCTTATATATTTGATTAAAATAATCCCTCTTGTTTCATATCTAGTGAACATAAGATCCTATGGACAATTATGTTGAAGTGAATTATAAATATATCTCTAGGACTATCACATTCATTTAAACCATCACACAAAACTTGATCACCTCTCTCCCCTTTCTTGAACTTTCGGCCGAGATCCAAGGCACCACCACCACCACTTTTCGATTCCGATCAAACCATTCTACATACATTCAAGTGTGAAGGATCACGCACAAGGAAGCCCGGTGCTTTCGGATTGCCAAGGACCTCACTACGTTGCTATTAACCACTCGTTTTTCGCCTAGTTTCTTCCCTAGCCTCGAGCTAGTAGTAAGTGATTCTAAACACCTTCTTGATCTTGTCTAGAGTGGTTAATAAGAGTTTTGTCAGATGAAAATCATGAACACTAAAGATCACCAACTAAAAGTCTTGTAAAATGATGAACTTGATGGATTAAAGGAAAGTGATGGTGTAAAACTTGTTAAACTTGTTTTGTTATGATTATTTAGTGTTGTTTTATGCTAGTAGTAGTTCGGATCGTCATCTAACCCGGCTAGGTCATGTTCATAGAACATGAACTAGTGTATGTTAAAATATGAAAAGGACTAGATGATGAACACTACTACATAATAACATGAACTTGTGTAAAAGTAATTTTTCTTGTAAAACGAAGTTCTAAACTAGTAGATCTAAAGATCTACAAGTGGTTTTTCGGAAGAACCAAATAAAATATATACAAGTCTCATTTTAAGTCGGTCTTTCATGAACTAGAGGTGTTTTTGTGAACAAACAAGTGTGTGGACACTTGTGTAACAAAATTTTTAACAAAGAAATAATTTTCATAAAAACCGACTAGAAGTTGTAAGACTTCATGTTCTTTAAAAAGAAGATTTCCAAGAAACCGACTTTATTTTTAGAGATGGAAAAACCTACTAAATGTGTTGAAGAGTTACTACACATTTTTTTACACAACATGCAAGTTCATGTGATTGCGATATATGATTATGTTGGACTAGTTTGATGATGATTGGGAATTGATTGGTTGAATTTTTAAAAGAAAATGATACGCTAGTAAGCGTGGCCACCTCCAGTTACAGAGGAAACTCTGGCGAAATTTTTCCAGAAAATAACACTTAGAATATTTTTGGTGACAAGAGTTATGAAAATATTTTTGGCTTGTTTTCCAAACAAACTTCGCCATGATTTTTATTGCAAAATTTCCAAATACCGGGGGTGGATTTTCATAAGTAAAACTCGTTAAATATATATTTAGAATATATATTTTCTAATAAATCGCTTGTGTGATTATGTGATTATTTTGGTAGGTATATATTATTTTTAGAATAAAAATAATATGTCTTGGAAATACTCATGAGAAGTATAAACACAAAAATACACATACAACATACAAGATACATAATTCGGGTGCAAAGTGCAAAAACACAAGATACTTGTATTAATTTTTGAGAAAAATAATTTAAGTGAGATACTTAGTTAAAAATATAAAATATTTTTAACACAAGAATATATACACAAAAGAGAGTGACTGTACTTGTGCGACGCAAGTCTAGTGACTAACGTTAAGAAAACGCGTATAGGTTACGACGTTAATTAAGCAAATCCGGTGAAGTTTACGACGTACGGGAACGCAAAGTTGTGAGTTCATGCTCCCCCTTTTCTCTTTAATTGTTTTCAGTTTTTATAACTTCGGGGGTTAAATACACGTACAAAAGTACAATGTTTATAAATGGTATGATATAAATACAAGAAGTACACTTGGTGAGAACGAGAACCAAGTGTGACGAAATATAAGAATACAAGAAGTGCACTTGGTGAGAACAAGAACCAAGTGTGACGAAATATAAGAATATGAGAAGCGCACTTGGTGAGAACGAGAACCAAGTATGAGGCGTTATGAGAAATGATGCGAGAAATCGTGTCACGAATAGGGTGCATAAGCACCATTAATCAACAATATACCTAGACCGCAGAACAAAAGGTTGGATCTAACGGGTGCCGGGCAGCAACACTCTCGGTGAGGGCGAGAATCGAGTAGTGCTTTTGTGTCTCAGAATATACCAATTAAATGCCTAAGGTTTGGTGACTTCCTATGTCGTGTCACATGTTAATGGCTTTGCAACCCATTAACAATCCTGATACTTACAGGAATACTTTATTTACATAAAAGTCATACCATACTAAAAATTGATGAATACTTGAGTACGTGGGGTACTCAAGAAAAGATTGAATTATACTTGAAGTACGTGGGGTACTCAAGAAAATGGGAATTATACTTGAGTACGTGGGGTACTCAAGAAGAAATTGAATTATACATGAGTACGTGGTGTACACATGAAACTGAATTTATATATGAAAACTTGATTTATTCACAAACTATGTTTTCATACAAAGTATACAAACGTGAAATACAAAACTGCATGAATTCACACCAACATTATGTTGACGTTTTTCCAAAACTCACATGTATTTCAGGTAACTAGGATGGATGTGCACGCGGTCTCGCTTATGCTTGTGGATGTCGCTTATGTTTATCTTTAAATAAAGTTGTAAACTTTTTAAGACAATGTTTTATGCGACTTAGCGATGTAAACGCTAAACTTATGTTTTCAAATTATGGTATTTGATGTTTTTACGAGCATATAGCATGTTTACCTTTCGTATGCAATGAGAACCTTTCATGATCACACCTCGTGCTTTCGCTGCAGAAAGGGGTGTGACAGATTGGTATCAGAGCTGCGATTGTAGTGAACCAGGATTCCTTCTCGAGTCTAGTCTACAATCTCTAGGATCCTTTCACGAAAACAATTGTCAAAGAGTTTTCATTGCATAAAACGTCCCGCGACATCCACTGCCTAAAACTGTCTACATGAGTCTAGAGAAGACACTACGAGACTTAGAGTGCACTTGAGTAGCACTTGTCGTTGACTAGAAATTACTTGCAATTATGTGTGATAATTAGCATGTACTAGAAGTAGAATGTCACAAGTATACGTGACTTTACCTGAAAGCGATGGCCCATCTGAAGGAAGAAATACGAGGATGAAACGAACTGTGCGGATTGTGGAAGGAGTTACGTAATTATGGATGCATACATAATTATGGAATTCAGTGCACAGAAATCACAGCAAGTCTTGTCACGTATAGATTCCCTCAGTGCAAGCCTACTAAGTACTCTGCTAGAGTAATAATTGTGTGATGTCACTTATGTGGTATATATACCTGTGAATATATATGATACTACTGTCTAGTGTGACGATATCAAACAAATGTCTAACCCTGTTGTGTTATGTTCTGTCAGAACATGGCACCCAGGAAAGCTGTGAATGCTCGCAATGATGATCAACCTCCTCCTCCCCCACTGCCAAGAACTGCTGAAGAGCTGAACGCTCTACTGGAAGAAAGGATCTCTGTTGCTATCGCCCAATACGAGGCGAACCGTACTCAAGACAGTGGTGGCCCAAGCAACGCTAGACGTAATGGGAACGGAGATTCATCTGGAGGCAACGCAGCTCAAGGTAACCTTAAGACAATGTACTAAGCATGGAGAAATTTATGAACGGTCTTTGTTTCATTATTTCTTCGATTGCTCACATGTGAATTGGTTGAATCAATTCCAGGCTGCACTTTCAAGCAGTTTCTCGACTGCAAGCCGACAAACTATGACGGCACAGGAGGTGCAGTAGCATTTGTATGCTGGACGGAGAAGACTGAAGCTACCATCCGCATGAGCAAGTGTACCGCGGACCAGCAAGTCACTTTTGCCACTGGGTTGTTTATCGATGAAGCTCTGACTTGGTGGAACTTGCAAGCCCAAACTTTGGGTGATGATGCCGCTTATGGCCTAACGTGGGATGAACTGAAAGAAAGAATGAGAGAGAAGTATTGCTCTCGCGCTGAACTCCAAAGGCTGGAAACGGAGTTTTGGCACTTGACTATGGAAGGTGCTGACATTAATGGATATACTCGAAGGTTCCACGATCTGTCTAGAGTGCTTCCCTACATGGTGACTCCGGAATTCAAGCGCGTTGAACGCTACATTTGGGGACTGGCCCCAGAGTTTCATGGCATGGTGACGTCGGCCAAACCACAAACAATCACTGAGGTTGTAACTCTGGCTGTCAGCCTTACTGAAGATTGTGTCCGTATGAAGAAGTTGTCGTTGAACCCAACAGAGAAGACCGAGACACATGCTGAGTCATCCGGTGACAAGAAGAGAAAACATGCAAACCTGAATCAAGCAACTCGTAACAACAAAGGTTTCAACAACAAGAAACGTGACGCTAACCCGTCTCAGGAGGCGAAAACCCATGCAACCAAAGCATACCAAGGCTCCCTACCTAGATGTAAAAAATGTAAGTATCATCATGAAGGAGCTTGTCGCATTCCAAGGTGTGACAAATGTGGCAAATTGGGTCATCAAACGGAAGACTGTTGGGGAAAAGGAAAGAACCGAAATGGGAACGGTGTTGGTAACAAGAATGGTAACGGGAAAGGGCGGAACCAAGGATGCTTCAAGTGTGGAAGCAATGATCATTTCATGAAGGACTGCCCAGAGGGAAACAATGCTCAGGCTAGAGCATTTGTAATTGGAACAAAGAACGCACGCGAGGACCCTAACTTGGTCACCGGTACGTTTCTCATTAACAATCACTTTGCATCCATATTATTTGACACTGGCGCCGATTATAGCTTCATGTCTGTGGAATTTAAACGCATACTTGGAATAGAATCTAGTAGATTAGAAATTCCTTACTCCATAGAACTAGCCAATGGAAAACTCGTTGAATCGGGCGAAGTTGTTAGAGGCTGCACACTAGAACTTGGTGAACGAAGATTTAGCATAGACCTCCTACCTATTCAATTGGGTAGCTTCGATGTAGTAGTCGGGATGGACTGGTTGTCCAAGAACAAAGCTGAAGCTATTTGTCATGAGAAAATCATTCGCATCCCTTTAACGAATGGTGAAACTCTCATCGTGCATGGAGAAAAACGAGACGCACCTCTTCGAATCATCAGTTGCATGAAGGCACGGAAGTGCTTAAGGAAAGGATGTGTTGCCTTCCTAGCACACGTTATAGACAAGAAGGCTGAGGAGCCGAAACTCGAAGACATTCCTGTGGTGAAGGAATTCCCTGATGTTTTTCTCGAAGATCTGCCAGGACTACCTCCGCAACGACAAGTCGAATTTCACATAGACTTGGTTCCAGGAGCCGCTCCTGTAGCCAAGGCTCCCTATCGACTTGCTCCATCCGAAATGCAAGAATTATCTACACAACTCCAGGAGTTGTTGGATAAAGGATTCATAAGGCCAAGCTTCTCACCCTGGGGAGCTCCAGTATTATTCGGAAAGAAGAAGGATGGAACACTGCGGATGTGTATCGATTACAGGGAACTGAACAAGCTCACTATCAAGAATCGGTACCCGCTACCGAGGATGGATGACTTATTTGATCAACTGCAAGGATCAAGCTACTATTCCAAGATCGACCTTCGATCTGGATACCATCAGTTAAGAATCCAAGAAGAAAGCGTACCAAATACTGCATTCAGAACGCGATATGGGCACTACGAATTTCTTGTGATGTCGTTTGGGCTGACAAATGCACCAGCGGTCTTTATAGATCTGATGAACCGCGTATGCAAACCATATCTCGATAAATTCGTGATTGTATTTATCGATGATATCCTGATTTACTCGCGAACGAAAGAAGAGCATGAGCAACATCTCAGAACCATCTTGGAACTATTGAAGAAAGAGAAGCTTTATGCAAAGTTCTCGAAATGCGAATTCTGGATTCGCGAAGTACAATTTCTTGGTCACGTTGTGAATGAGAAGGGCATTCATGTAGACCCGCCCAAGATAGAAGCAATAAAGAATTGGGAAGCTCCCAAGACCCCAACCGAAGTACGACAATTTTTGGGCATAGCGGGCTATTACCGACGTTTCATCGAGAACTTCTCAAAGATAGCTCAACCGCTAACGACCCTTACACAGAAAGACAAGAAATACGACTGGGGTCACAAACAAGAAGAAGCCTTCCAGTTACTTAAAAACAAGCTCTGCGATGCACCAATACTATCATTACCCGAAGGCACTGAAGACTTCGTGGTATACTGCGACGCCTCACGACAAGGCTTGGGTTGCGTGCTCATGCAACGCCAAAAAGTCATCGCTTACGCTTCAAGACAACTGAAGGTTCACGAGAGAAATTACACCACGCACGACTTGGAACTAGGTGTAGTGGTATTCGCCTTGAAGATCTGGCGACACTATTTATATGGTACTCGATGTACAATTTCACAGATCACAAAAGCTTACAACACATATTTGATCAGAAGGAATTGAATATGCGCCAGCGGCGATTGGTCGAGATGCTAAATGATTACGACTGTGAGATCAAGTACCATCCTGGAAAGGCAAACGTTGTAGCAGACGCGTTGAGCCGAAAAAAAAGGTTAAGACCCTAAGGGTTCGAGCATTGGAAATGACCATTCGAACGAACCTCACTGCACGCATTCGAGATACACAACAAGAATCTCTTAAAGGAGAGAACCGTAAAGCTGAATACCTATGGGGTATGCTGAAATACATGGTGCTAAACGAAGAGGGAGCCTTATACTTCAAGAAGCGTATTTAGGTTCCACTCTATGGTGGCATACGAGAAGTCATCCTTAATGAAGCCCACAAATCGAGATGTTCGATCCATCCAGGATCGGACAAGATGTATCAAGACTTGAAAGAGTACTATTGGTGGCCGAGACTCAAAAGTGACGTTGCTGTCTATGTTGGAAAATGCCTAACCTGTGCTAAGGTTAAGGCCGAATATCAGAAACCGTCCGGCCTATTACAACAACCAGAAATCCCCGTGTGGAAGTGGGAGCAAATCTCGATGGACTTCATAACAAAATTACCCAGGACCCCGAGAGGGCACGATATGATATGGGTAATAGTTGATCGATTAACAAAGTCTGCGCTCTTCCTGCCGATCCGTGAAAAAGACAGCACTGGAAAGCTTGCTGAGATATACTTAAGAGAAATTGTGGCATGACATGGAGTGCCAATCTCAATTATTTCAGACAGAGATGGACGCTTTGTCTCAAGAATCTGGCAATCATTTCAGGAAGCCTTTGGATCTCAGTTAGATCTAAGCACGGCATTCCATCCACAAACAGACGGCCAGAGCGAACGGACTATACAAACGTTAGAAGATATGCTTCGCGCATGTGTTATGGATCTAGGCTGCAGCTGGGATACTCATCTACCGTTAATTAAGTTCTCCTACAATAATAGTTATCATACAAGCATAAAAGTCACACCGTTCGAAGCTCTGTATGGCCGCAAGTGTCGATCGCCCTTATGTTGGACAGATGCCAGAGATAAACGTATGGTTGGTCCTGAACTTGTACAAGAGACAACCGACAAGATTGCGTAGATCCGAGAGCGCATTAAGGCGGCTCGAGATCGACAAAAGAGCTACGCTGATCCGAAAAGAAAATCAGTAGAATTCAAGGTGGGAGACAAAGTGTTGTTAAAAGTCTCACCATGGAAAGGCGTAGTCAGATTTGGAAAGCGTGGAAAGCTGAATCCACGATACATCGGACCATTCAGAATATTGAAAAGAATTGGTACCGTGGCATACAAGTTGGAGTTACCGGAAGAACTTAATGGAGTACATGATACGTTTCATGTATCCAACCTGAAGAAGAGTCCAACACAAGAAAACGTGATCATCCCGATGGATGAAGTGCATATTGACGAAGCCCTCCGATTTACAGAACAACCCGTTGAGGTTATCGACTGGAAAGTCAACAAGACTAGGAGGAGCAGTGTGAAACTTGTCAAAGTACGTTGGAGCTCTAAGCACGGACCCGAGTACACATGGGAACGGGAAGACCAGTTCAAAGAAAAGTAACCCCACCTATTCAAGAAGACTCCTGCGAGAGTTAGTTCAGCCTGAATTTCGGGACGAAATTCTTTTAACGGGGGGAAACTGTGACAACTGGCACCAAACCGGTAATTTCCGTACACTTTAACCATTATTTAATGACTGCAATTATGTGCTTAATTGTCAGCAATGTCTGAACACATGATTAAAGCAGTGAATTCATGCACGTTGTATACTACAAAATATTGCTTTATGCATAAACGAGAGCGTTGCGTCAAAAATAATAGTAAACTCACCGGTAAGACACACTGTGCCAACGGAACTGCAGAAAGCAGTCAGACAATAAAATTGGAGCCTAGGTGTAGGTCCGACAGCAAGAATGCATTAAAACCCAAGAGTACATACAAGGGTTAATATATATACATTATGGAAGCAAAAATAAGCACTAGAAAGCACCCGAAACGCACTTTAAGTGCAGAAATTTACATAATTCAGCTATAATCAGCATTTTGGCACTGAAATATTATGCAAAAATGTCGTTTTATTATCCAGAATATTTCCCTAAATTTTGGGAATTGAAAGGGTACAAGAAAGGTACTTAAAAGACACTAAAGGGTGCAATTTGGCGCTTTAACGAATCGGTACCTAACCGAACAACCGGATTTTACCCGGAACACCAAAATAATGCTAGAAGCATTGTTTTTATTTTTTCTAAGCTAGTTAGGGTCCCCGAGTACCCTAACACCCGTTGTAAATTACAACACACATGACACTAGTCTTGAACACCTAATTAACATAACTACATTACCTAACTAAATAGTTAGAAACCAACCCATGAACCCCCCCCCCCCCCAACGATTTCGGTTAGAATGAGGGGACACCCTCTTACATATTTGATTAAAATAATCCCTCTTGTTTCATATCTAGTGAACATAAGATCCTATGGACAATTATGTTGAATTGAATTATAAATATATCTCTAGGACTATCACATTCATTTAAACCATCACACAAAACTTGATCACCTCTCTCCCCTCTCTTGAACTTTCGGCCGAGATCCAAGGCACCACCACCACCACCACTTTTTGATTCCGATCAAACCATTCTACATACATTCAAGTGTGAAGGATCACGCACAAGGAAGCCCGGTGCTTTCGGATTGCCAAGGACCTCACTACGTTGCTATTAACCACTCGTTTTTCACCTAGTTTCTTCCCTAGCCTCGAGCTAATAGTAAGTGATTCTAAACACCTTCTTGATCTTGTCTAGAGTGGTTAATAAGAGTTTTGTCGGATGAAAATCATGAACACTAAAGATCACCAACTAAAAGTCTTGTAAAATGATGAACTTGATAGATAAAAGGAAAGTGATGGTGTAAAACTTGTTATACTTGTTTTGTTATGATTATTTAGTGTTGTTTTATGCTAGTAGTAGTTCGGATCGTCATCTAACCAGGCTAGGTCATTTTCATAGAACATGAAATAGTGTATGTTAAAATATGAAAAGGACTAGATGATGAACACTACTACATAATAACATGAACTTGTGTAAAAGTAATTTTTCTTGTAAAACGAAGTTCTAAACTAGTAGATCTAAAGATCTACAAGTGGTTTTTCGAAAGAACCAAGTAAAATATATACAAGTCTCATTTTAAGTCGGGTCTTTCATGAACTAGAGGTGTTTTTGTGAACAAACAAGTGTGTGGACACTTGTGTAACAAAAGTTTTAACAAAGAAATAATTTTCGTAAAAACCGACTAGAAGTTGTAAGACTTCATGTTCTTTAAAAATAAGATTTCCAAGAAACCGACTTTATTTTTAGAGATGGAAAAACCTACTAAATGTGTTGAAGAGTTACTACACATTTTTTTACACAACATGCAAGGTCATGTGATTGCGATATATGATTATGTTGGACTAGTTTGATGATGATTGGGAATTGATTGGTTGAATTTTTAAAAGAAAATGATACACTAGTAAGTGTGGCCACCTCCAGTTACAGAGGAAACTCTGGCGAAATTTTTCCAGAAAATAACACTTAGAATATTTTTGGTGACAAGTGTTATGAAAATATTTTTGGCTTGTTTTCCAAACAAACTTCGCCGTGATTTTTATTGCAAAAGTTCCAAATACCAGGGGTGGATTTTCATAAGTAAAACTCGTTAAATATATATTTAGAATATATATTTTCTAATAAATCGCTTGTGTGATTATGTGATTATTTTGGTAGGTATATATTATTTTTAGAATAAAAATAATAGGTCATGGAAATACTCATGAGAAGTATAAACACAAAAATACACATACAACATACAAGATACATAATTCGGGTGCAAAGTGCAAAAACACAAGATACTTGTATTAATTTTTGTGAAAAATAATTTAAGTGAGATACTTAGTTAAAAATATAAAATATTTTTAACACAAGAATATATACACAAAAGAGAGTGACTGTACTTGTGAAGTTTACGACGTTAAGAAAACGCGTATAGGTTACGACGTTAATTAAGCAAATCCGGTGAAGTTTACGACGCACGGGAACGCAAAGTTGTGAGTTCATGCTCCCCCTTTTCTCTTTAACTGTTTTCAGTTTTTATAACTTCGTGGGTGAAATACATGTACAAAAGTATAATATTTATAAATGGTATGATATAAATACAAGAAGTACACTTGGTGAGAACGAGAACCAAGTGTGACCAAATATAAGAATACAAGAAGTGCACTTGGTGAGAACGAGAACCAAGTGTGACGAAATATAAGAATATGAGAAGCGCACTTGGTGAGAACGAGAACCAAGTATGAGGCGTTATGAGAAATGATGCGAGAAATCGTGTCACGAATAGGGTACATAAGCACCATTAATCAACAATATACCTAGATCGCAGAACAAAAGGTTAGATCTAATGGGTGCCGGGCAGCCACACTCTCGGTGAGGGCGAGAATCGAGTAGTGCTTTTGTGTCTCAGAATATACCAATTAAATGCCTAAGGTTTGGTGACTTCCTATGTCGTGTCACATGTTAATGGCTTTGCAACCCATTAACAATCTTGATACTTACAGGAATACATTATTTACATAAAAGTCATACCATACTAAAAATTGATGAATACTTGAGTACGTGGGGTACTCAAGAAAAGATTGAATTATACTTGAAGTACGTGGGGTACTCAAGAAAATGGGAATTATACTTGAGTACGTGGGGTACTCAAGAAGAAATTGAATTATACATGAGTACGTGGTGTACACATGAAACTGAATTTATATATGAAAACTTGATTTATTCACAAACTATGTTTTCATACAAAGTATACAAACGTGAAATACAAAACTGCATGAATTCACACCAACATTATGTTGACGTTTTTCCAAAACTCACATGTATTTCAGGTAACTAGGATGGATGTGCGCGCGGTCTCGCTTATGCTTATGCTTGTGGATGTCGCTTATGTTTATCTTTAAATAAAGTTGTAAACTTTTTAAGACAATGTTTTATGCGACTTAGCGATGTAAACGCTAAACTTATGTTTTCAAATTATGGTATTTGATGTTTTTACGAGCATATAGCATGTTTACCTCTCGTATGCAATGAGAACCTTTCATGATCACACCTCGTGCTTCCGCCGCAGAAAGGGGTGTGACAGATACAATCCTAAAGGGTCGGATTATTGAAAGATAATTAATTAAGTTATTAATGCATAATGTGGTAGGCCCCTCTTTTGAAGGTGACGTTACCCTCGGCTAAGTAGTCTGAGTCAGCACGGATACAGTCCTAAGTAGTCGGGTTAAAGTTTTAATAGTAGTTTAACTTATGAGGGGGTCAAAGAGTTTGGACCCCCGCCATCCAATACCGTTAAGTATTGAAGGAGGTCCTACTAAATTTGACCCAGGTCCTCTGCAGGATCTATACACGGAACAATGGCAAGACTCTTACCAAACCGTTCCCTTAACCCCCGACCAGGTAGCCAACATACCTCCATATAGACCGTGGTGATATGAATGGTGAAAATATTTTATTTTATATAGACAGTAAAATAATGCCAAGACACCACGGACAAACGATAAGGAAGAATCACCTTCAACATAAGAAACTAGTTATTAAAGTCAATAATACATAACCAATTAAAAAGTGCGAAAAGATTAAAAATAAAAAGTATTACACTAGACACTTTGTCTTCACCAAGTGATGTAAGAGACTTAGGCAAACATGGCCTTGATTGTCAAGAACTCTTACGATCAATCTTGGATCCCGAGACGACTCACACACTCTATGATGGACAATGGATGATGGTGGTGGATGATGGTGTTATGGTGGTGGTGGGTGGTGGGTGAAGTGTGAGAGAGGTGGTGTGCCAAGGGATGGTTTGAGCTTGAGCCAAGCACTCCTATTTATAGGCTGAACAGAAGCTCGGGCACGGCCCCGTGTCCACATCCTTCTCTTTCTTCATTAATTGCTCTTGTCTATATTAGTTGACCACGGCCCCGTGTCCGCTGGGCATGACCCCGTGTGCAGAAGCATATTTGTACTATCAAGATTTGCCTGGATTCTGTGAATCTTATAGTTGACCACGACCCTGTGTCCGCTGAGCATGGCCCCGTGGTGGGCGATGGAAGCTTCTACAACTTTGTCTTTTATGCCAACACTTGGGCACGCCCCCGTGCTCACTGAGCACGGGGCGTGTTCAGCCTCCTGTCTTCTTGTTTTGCTTGGGAAGATGCTGTCGTGGGGTCGGGCATGTCACGTTTGTTCCCTTTCTTGTATTTATGTTAGATTTTGCTGTCTTTTTGCTTCTTTTGTTATTTTGAGCTCATTTAATCCTGAAAATACAAAAGGAAGACAAAATCACACTTTTTCCAACATTAGTACTAAAAAGGGGTTAGTTTTATGCCACAATTGATGTAATTTATATGTTGCATTTTGCACACATCAATATTTTTCTCAGATTTTGAATTCTTTAGATAATTTTTGTGAAAACATTCCTCATCTTCAACTTGTGATTCGGACTTATATGTTTTTGTAGAATCCTCTTTCAGAACGCTTTCAACAACCTTACCTACCACCTCTGAATCACTAAGATCATCAGATTTGGAGTAAGTCACATTAATGTTGTCAGGTAATTGGTCAACCATGTTCCTTGCTTTTGCCACCTTTTCGTCATCATAGAATGTATAATTATCCTCCAACGGTGGTGACACCTGATGATATTCTGAACCAATACCCTTTTTGTTCTTTTCAGAATCTTAATCATCTGGTGTTATGTTGAAAATACGTTCGAGAATGTACGAAGAAGCATGATTACTTTAAAATTTATTAACAATCTTTTCTTTTTCAGCCAATTCTCGTTTAAGTTCAGAAACTTTATCAATATATTGATTTAAAACCCGTTGTTTTCCTTCATACTTGGCTTCAACAAGTTTTGTTGTTTCTAAACATTTTGAAAGTCTTCCATCCATACTTTTAACTTGACTCTTCAAAGTTTCATAAGCTTCTTTTACATTATGATGTGAAAATTTAATTCCATCATATTCTTTTTGCAATTCTTGAATGATATTATCTTTTTGTGAACATTCGTTGCAGTTTGCTGAACACTTCTGTTTTAAAATCTCATATTCTTTTTCAAAATCTTGACATTTTAGTGTTAGCTTTTCAAGTTTTTGTTTCAAAACTTCTCCATTTTTAAACATTTCTTTACATTTTTCTTTGAAAACAGTTTCAATTTTAGTAAACTCGATATCTCTTGATTTTAAGTTTTCATCTTTCTCAGCACAGACTCTGCATGTTTCCATGCATTTCCTACATTGCACATCATTTTTATGTTCAGATTGTTTACCAATTTCATCGTTATTACCCATTGATTCATCTTTGTTTGACGACTTAGAAGACTCATTTTGAATTTTAACCTCAGTTTTCTCTGACTTCACATCTGCTTTTGCCGTCACTTTCAGCTTCATCATCATCTCTGTCACCTTCTCTACTTTTTCATCAATGGTTGCGTTTTCCTTCCTCTTCATCTCTGTCACCTTCTCTAGACTTGCTTACATCACCTCTTTTATACACTTCTCCAGATTTTCTTCATAATCTTTCTCAGTTTTCCTCCTTGAATAGAACTCTCCTGCAGTTGGAATAACAGCTACCAAAGCATCAAAATCCACTTTCTTGGGATCTACCACAGGATTTCCTTGAGGATATAAGAAGCATTCTCTCTCTTCATCCCGTATATTTGCTTCCTATGCTTCATCAAAGGGATCATATAACTCATTTATTCTCTCATGTGCAATCTGTTCCTGTCTGGTCCATCTTATATTAGCAACCAACACACTTTTCTCCTTTGGAATGTATTTATTCCAATTGAATCCCTAGTCGTCTTGAGTTACCACCAAAGCTTGTTTTCTTTCTTTTGATGAACCTTCACTGATTTGTTTTTTATTCATCTTTGGCGGCTGCTCATTGGTGCGATGGTAGATTGCTTTCTGATAGTAATCCTCATGAAACGAATTCACACTTTCATCTTCTTGCCGGTTTGAGCACTCTCTCTTGAAGTGCCCTTTCTGCTTGCACTTGAAACAAGTAACCTTGGATTTGTCAAATCCCAACTTTGTTTCAGCACCTCCAAGACAAGATCTCCCGGTAATCTCCATAAACCTTTGAGCCCTTCTGATAAACGCTCGCCATCCACCATCTTATATCAATAAGCTCCATCTCTTCTGGATCAATCTGGTCGTAATCTTCCTTTGTCATCTTTGGGTTTCCAATTTTACCCGCTACCAGACTTTCGTACGATTCCAGAATAGATGCTAGGAAGATCATCTGTTGCTTGGCAGCATCTACATTTAAGCTTTGAGAGTTTTTTAGATCTATGGCAATATTACATTGAACCATGTTCGGACTAGACTGGTTTGGAATTGACGATGATTGATTCTTGATATTTGAACTTGAACTACCAAAACCATACTTTGACAAATTGCTTTGTGGTGAATCATTTGAACTGTCAGTACTAAATCAATACCAAAATTAGCATGGTTCTACGATAGTATAGATCTACATTTTGCTGATAGTTTGAACTGGCCATTTTGTTGTGCTTTTGCAATTCCAGCTCATGGCCTTCAAGCTTTTCAATCAGTGTATCCAAAGACATCTCGTCAAATTTTGCATCGTTTTTTCAGTATCATGACAAACATTTGCCAATCATCTACATGAGGTAATGCTTCAATCTAGGGATGAGCATGTGGTACTGGGTACCGGTACCGAACAGGTACCAAACCCTACAGGGTATATTCTGTACCAGTACCGTTACCCACTTTCCCCATATTTCAGTACCGGTATAGTACCGGTATTTACAGGTAAAACACCGGTAAATACCGGTACCGGTACCCACTTTTCCCATTTTTCGGTACCGGTTCGGTACCGAACGGGTACCGTGCTCATCCCTACTTCAATCAGTTTGTCAATTATCTCTTCTCTGTCCTTTTTTATTCCGAATCGTTCTAATTCGATTTTTAGGTGACAGAATCTTTCGATCATTTGTCGGACATTTTCTCCCTTTAAACAACTAAACAAATCAAACTCTTTCTTCAGCAAAGATATCTTATTCTTCTTAATTTCCTTCCCACCTGCTGCTTTAACTTCTAGTGCTTCCCACATCGACGTTTAAGTTTTATCATGTTGCAACAGAAACAGAATATCATGTCGAACAGATTGTTGTAACAGTGTAATCATTTTCTGTTCATCAGAGGCTTGTTTTATATCTCTTTCAACATATTCATTGAGTGGTATTAATTCTCCATTTACTTGTGTTGGTTTTACATATCCCAATTTTAACAAAACCCAACTATCATAAGCATACGCTTTTACTCAACCCTCGAATATATCTTTCCACCAGTTATAATCCTCAATATTCATTATCTTGGTGGTTTCTAATGATTTCCGTACACGTTATCATAATTCAAACTTTCCGAAATAGTACTCGATATGCTCTTCGGTGTGGATGTCATTTCGGATGTGAATGCATTGAAAAATTCATTGTAGAACTCCTCTTCTATGATCTTGATGTGATTGAAACACCTGCAAACAATCAAACAAACACTTAAATGATTTTTAAAACCAAAAAACAAGAACTATTTGATTCACGCGAATGTAGGGTAGTAGATCCGCGAATCTGAGCCTTTTCAGATTTGTGTGTAAATTGAATTCTAGGTTCATGCGGATGGAGTCTATGGGTCCATACGAACTGACTTCTAGGTCCGTGTGAAACTAAGTTCTTGATCCGTAAATACTATGATTCTAGATCCATACGAATCAACTTAGAATAACCCAGATTTGTGCGTGCACATCAGTGTTTTCATGTTGTTCAATTTTGATGATTTTTCCTAAAAATTTCAATGATTTAGTTTGAATTTTGATCTAAAACTTTGTAGGATTGTTTAAAACGTATTTTCGCACAACACATTTAAAAATCAGCCGTTTTTAACCGTGGAAACGTTGTGAATCTGAGTTTAAACTTGCAAATAATGAATAGAAGATGAGTAGAAGAAGAAATGATGAAATTGATGAGATCAACTCTGATTTGCTTGAATTTAGCATGATTCTTGTGTCCTCAATCATTGCAATCAATCTCCTGCTCTGATACCACTTATGAGTTCATGTTAGGATCGAATCCGTTACACCATCGATTGCGTAGATCTCGTATCTTGTCCGGAATCCAAGTACGAGAGTGGATTGAACACAAGCAAACTAATTAATAATGATTTCTATTACTGATTGACAATTATAGAACCGTGAAATCAAACGAACAGAGTTTCCCTACTCTCATTCTCAAAGTTACAAATGAACAAGAGCTAACATGTTATTTATAGGGAATGTCCTGTGACAACCCGCACTAAACCAGGTATCCGTACGACTCAATTAATGATTAATTACTGCTTAATTACTGTGCTTGCTTGAACTAGCTGATGAACTGCTACTTAAATACTGATACATGCACTTACTTGCATCATACTTACTTGCTGTCACTACATTATTTACATACGGCACCTTAGTGACAAACATGATGCACAAAGAGCACAGTAGCACAATACACGGATAACCTATTGAACATGCTGATAAAGCCAGCATCAGGCAAACACTGCCTCCAAGGCCTGCAAGAGCCTGAAATGATTTGCTACACTAGCAGTGAGTGTAGGATACAAGGGTTGTAGAACTGCGTCTCTAGAAATAAGATACACTGATTGGATGTGCCTAAAACGTACTTTAAGTACAAAACACAGCACTTTAATAAATAATCCAGCTTCTAGCTGACTAGTAAAGTGCCAAAATATGAGGAAAATATTACTAGACACTTTCCAAAGTGTTGGGAACAAGACGTGTCACTAAAAATAATATAACGACACTTTAAAGCTTTATTAAGCGCTTTAACGGATTACTATCCAACCGAACAACCGGACTATACCCGGAACATGAAAATATTATTATTTTCACTATTTATATTTTTCTGAGCCAGTTAGGGTCCCTGATTACCCTAACACCCGTTGTAACATACTACACACAAGTAACTAAGTTAAACACATAACACTTAACCTAACTTAGTTTAACATAACTGACTTCCTAACCACCTAGTTATAATCGAACAAGGTACCCCCCCCCCTCTAATCGGCCCTAACTATGGGGGAACACAATAGTACAACCTTGATTACTTAAATCCCCATTGTCTAGTATCTAGACAACATTTCACCCAATGGATAATACCCCCTTAATTTTCCTATAAGAACAAGAGTTTACACAACATAATCATCCTCACCCCAACACCACAAGAACTCTCTCTCTTTCTCTCCTAGAGCTTACGGCCAAGCATCCCCTATCCATCCATCCATTCTTCAAGTTTAGTTCTTGCCATTCCAAGATCATACAAACATCAAGGGTCTCACATTAGGAGTCTTGGTGCACTCGGAGCACGAAGGACCACTTTCTTTGGCTTTTATCCACGCGTTTTTCATCAAGAATCTTCCCTAGCCTTGAGCTAGAGGTATTACACTTAAATCTCATATTTGAGCTTATCTAAAGTGGTTAAAAGGAATTATGTCGGTTAAATCTCGTTAAAATGCAAGATGATGCACAAAAGTTTACTAAAAGTATGAAAAATGGTGGTTAATAGCATATAAGTGGTGTAAAAGTTGTAGTATTTGAAAGTTGTGATTATTTAGACCCGATCTATGTTGTGGTAGCTCGGATCACCGTTTAACCCGGTTTAGTAAGATCATGGATCTTAACATAAGCTTGTTTTGGTTAATACAAAGGTTAAAGGGTGAAACTCTACCACACATGAGACATGAACTTGTGTAAAAATGTTTTAACTTGTATAAAAGTTGTTTTCTTGTTTAACTCGCTAATCGGACACTTATAACACGATTTAATAACATCTAAACCACAAAACAGCAAGCTGAGTCACTGTTTCAGCCGCCTTCATCAGGCTGTAAACGGACTTTAAAAACTCGAAAAACGGAATTTCAAAAGCCTAAATCGTTTCATTTCGAAAAACGAAGAAAATGGCGCTGGAATCGTATTTTTCTGATGTCGGTTACTATATTAAAAACCTGTTTTCGTGACAGCAGCTAAGGCTGTTTGTTACTGCAGTAATTTGGGCTGCGCGTTTTCAATCACAACTTAAAACCTGAACCGAACCAGCCCCTGAAACTTTTATCTAAGATGGTCACGGAAGTATTTGTGATCCTCAAACTGGAATTTCGATAAACGGACATACGAGGAATTTTTGACGAATTTTTCCGTAAACTGTGATCAGAATGTGACAAATCTGATCACAGTTCGGTAAACGATTTTCTATAAATTATTGATAAGAAACTGGACCCCGATATTTTTATACAATCATTTTTGGGTCGCTTAGGACGACCCGTGAAAATTAGGGAATTTTTGAAAAGGGTTAAGTATTTTATTTAGTCGTCCGAAAACAGTCCAGTTTCCACATATTGAAACTGAAACGACAAGGGTAGCGTTTCGCGTGTTAAAACGTAAGGGTTGATTGTTGATGATCATGGGTTGTTTTCAAAAAGAAGATGATGTGCGCATTAGCACGGACACTCCCGTTTTTAGGGGATACTCTGGCGAATTTTTCTAAAAATACCAAGACTTAGAAAAATTATTATTTTTCTAACAAGTATATTTAACCTCATTTCTCGGAATTAAACCTCGCCACGAGTTTTGACATAAATCTTTAAAGTGTTGGTTATGAGACTTCAAAATGTATCTTGTCAATACTTAAAGTCACCACATACATAATACTTGTACAAATCCCCCATCCTTGGGAAGGAGAATAACTACCAAGTATACAGAATGTAAACACGAAATAGTTGCCTAACTATTTCCCAAACACTTAAACCTTAAACCTAAGGCACGGCCGTCCGTCTAATAGAATTAGCACTTGTAGGTCGTCGCACAGCTTTCAGATTTGGAGACACTTGGTAGAGACGCACCGACTGTGAGTTCATGTCCCCCTTTTCTCTAATTGTTTTCAGTTTTCTTAACTGCGGGGGTGAAATACATGTTACTTTGGTTACAAGTACTTTATACATGGTATGATTAATGTAAGGAGGTTTTAGATCATGTGAATGGGTAGTTAGAACACCGAGGGACTTAAGCGGTAGATCTATCTGGGTGTAGCGAGCCCAACCCCTGAGCCCGCATAATGGACCAGGTGGTGACTTTGTACCCATCGCCAAATACGCTAGGTTTGTGTCTTCCTACTTGCATTTCACAACATGCTAATGGCCTTGCAAACCATTGGTGATCACAAGTCCTCTTACACTGCTACATACCAGGAAACTTTTATACTTACAAGTGTTTTACTTACTCACTTGCACATGAACTCGCTCAACATTATTGTTGATTTTTCAACTTACATGTATTTCAGGAAATTAACGAGATCTGGCACGGTATGGCATGTTTTCCGCTGCACTAGTTTCCGAGGTCATCCGGGGTTTAGGGGATGTGTCTCTTTCCTGGACAAGACACAATCCTTAAACCATGTTTATATTATGTTTAAGTTTGTAATGTTTGTTGAACAAGGTTATGGTTTTTAGGGTATGTTCCCGTTAAAAACAATGGTACTGTACTTGGCTTTCAAAACTTAATGGATGATCTTGCATGTTTTTAATTCATATAGCTTTGTTATGGTTAAGCTATGGTATTAAGAAGTCACACCAAAATTAACCACGCTTCCGCAAAGCCAGGGTGTGACAGCTTGGTATCAGAGCTCTGATCATAGCGAACTAGGATTCTTTCTCGAGTCTAGACTATGATCACTAGGGCTCTCACGAAAACATTTTTCTGCATACCACTTAAGTCCAGATCCAAAACTTTTTACAAACAAATGTTGAGCACATTTTATTTATTATAGGCTCAGCTTGGAGGGCTGAGGATCGGTCTGGAGGATCGAGGTGAACAAGGTAGTTGAGCACGTTGGTTTATTATAGGCTCGGTTTGGAGGATCGAGGTGATCGAGGTAGTTGAGCACGTTGGTTTATTATAGGATCGATCTGGAGGATCGAGGCTCGGTCTAGGTGACCGAGGTAGTGGGCTAGCAAGGCTAGGAAGAAAAGGCTCAGCTTGGAGGGCTGAGGATCGATCTGGAGGATCGAGGTTTGGTTTAAGTGAAGGATAGAGCGGTCTTGTAGACTGGATGATATTGGCTAGTAAGACTAGGAGAATTACGTGATACCTTACTTGGTGACTTATATGATTATATGATTGATTATTATTATACGTATATGCGTTTGTGTTACAAACGTCATGCTTATATCAAGTACTAGAAAGATGGACACTACGAATCCCATGGCCATAGTATCAGACGACATAGTTTCATCGAAGCACGAGGTGTACATTTTCGATACTACCGGCACAGACAATGACGACTTTCAGCCCTTTTTGCGCCACCTGAAGTCGTAGCAGAGTCTACTAATGGCCATCTTGTTGGGAATTTGCCCCCCTTGCCGCTTATCCTGTTGATGATATGCCCTCCCAACGTGGCCTCTGACGACGATAACGATCTACTGGAGGAGGACCCATTCGAGGGCAGGGCCTTATTACTGCTGGTATTAGACTACTGCATGCGGACGCTTCTGCAGGGGAAACTCATGCCCATTCCCCTATCCTAGACTCATTTGAGTTTCTGACATCCGCATCTTCGCACATACAGGGAATGCAGCACCACTCACACGACGCCGACCCTGATATGGCATCATCAGCTGCACCGGATCCCGCACACAGTTTTGAGTTTGATCGCGATATTGAGGACAATCCTGTTTTTCCGCCTGGTGTTGATCCAGACCATGACATTGAGTTCATGCACTTAGACCAGCCCTTGGGGGATCCTGTAACCCCTGTGATTGTTGATCCAGCTGATTTTGAGATGGAGTTTTTGATTCGGAGCTAGCCGTGGCCCCTGAGCCAGGCGTTGCTCCTGACCCCGCATTGGAGTATGACCCTGTTCATGCCAATGCACCGGCTGTTGCTCCTTGATTGATCATCTGCTTGGATGAGAGAAAATTTGGGGTAACTGTGCAAGACAATTTATTATTACGGGGGCCCACGTAATAATGATTCGTAGTGCACAGGAATCCTGGTGGACTCTGCAGGTCAAGCTAATGATAACCAATGCAGCAGGAAATAACTTAAACACAAATGACCTAGGCGATGTAGCCTCGAGTTCATTCTATTACAAGCAACAAGCCAAATTGACAAGCCTATGTGAAGGCTCAGGAATTTATTTCCCCACTTATACAGTGAGTATATTTGCGTGTGAAATGGGGTGATTACATGATGGCTTACCCCATAGACAATTGAAACATTGTCCAACCCGCTTCACACTATTTCGACAAAAGGGAATGTCACCCAGACGTGACACAAACACCAGTACGTTGCCAAGGACAGAAGCCGAGTTGCAAGAACGCATCTCACGGATAAATGCACGACATGAAGCCCTCCACTCTAAGTACAACAATGGCACTACTAAAAATAACCCTTCAACTGACTGCACCTATAAACAGTTCCTGAACTGCAAGCCTTTGAACTTTGACGGAACAGGAGGCACCGTTGCATTTGTCCGTTGGTCCGAAAAGACCGACTCCCTTCTAAGAATGAGTAACTGTTCGCCCCAACAGAGTGTTACCTATATCTCGGGGTTATTTCTAGATGGCACACTCTCATAATGGAACCTCCAGGTTCAGACCCTTGGCACAGACGCTGCTTATGCACTGAGCTGGGACGAGCTCAAGGAAACGATTGAGAAGAAATGTTGTTTTAGGACTGGAATTTAGAAGCTTGAGGTGGAGTTCAGGAATTTGAAAATGGACGAACCAGAAATTCCTGAACTTGTCCAGCGATCGCACGACTTATCTAGGGTCGCCCCCCCTACTTAGTCAAACCGGAGTTCAAAAGGATTGAACGATTCATTTGGAGACTTGCACCCCAGATCAGGGGTATGGTTACTACCTCGAAGCCCTCGACCATTGCAGAGGCTAATTTATTTATAACATGAGGTGTTATGTGGATGATTTATTGATAGCATGAGATGTTATGTGTTGATATTGTTAATGCATACGTGCATTTTGGTTGCAATGACCTAACCTACGTGAAACATCTTTTAGGAAATGCCTCCAAAACGGGGTGTACGCATACCCACCAACGAGGTGGAACTTCAGGGAATCATTACTGCAGTCATCGCACAATACGAGGCCCATCACTCCGAGCGCAACGGAGGTACCTCAGGAAATAACCCACCCAACGGCTGCACCTACAAGCAGTTCTTAGACCACAAACCTCGAGAGTTCGACGGCACCGGGGGTGCCTTAGCCTTCGTACGCTGGGTTGAAAAGACAGATTCTGTTTTACGATTGAGAAAATGTGACCACGAACATCAAGTCAAGTATATAACTGGACTATTGGTAGATGAGGCTCTGTCATGGTGGAACCATCAAATACGGACGATGGGCGAGACTGCTGCGCATGCTATGACGTGGGACGAACTGAAAAATATGATGCGTGAAAGATATTGCTCGAGGGCAGAAGTCCAGAAATTGGAAACAGAACTGTGGAACTTGAAAATGAAAGGACCAAAGATAGCAGAGTATGTGCAGAGATTTAACGAATTATCACAAGTTGCCATACTCCTGGGGACACCAGAGTTTAAGAGAATTGAACAGTAGTTCATAAGGGGATTGGCACCTCAGATTCTAAGCCTGGTAACAGCATCAAAACCCTCAACGATCACCGAGGCTATCAACATAAGCATAGCACTCACGGAAGAAGCAGTTAGACAAGGAAAATTTTCCACTGCGGAGGAGAAAAAGGAGACTGCTATAAAGGCATCTGGGGATAACAAGAAGAAGGCCAAAAAGGGAAAAGATTACAAGGGTATCCTACCTAAGTGCGACAATTGTTTACGTTATCATGTCGGGCGATGCAAATATGGAAATTGTGGTAACTGTGGCAAGGTGGGACATGTCAAGGAAACTTGTTGGCAAAATACTGAACTTAGTAATGGGGGCCAAGACGGTAGTGAGAATCACGAAGGGGACAACGACAATGATAATTGTCGAGGCAGAATGAGTGATAAACAGAAGCGTGCTCGAGGATGTTTAAACTGTGGGAGCAAAAAGCATTTCAGAAGATATTGCCCGAAAAGCAATCAGGCGCAAGGATGAAAGCTCCCCATCGGAGCTAGGGAGGCACGCCAGAGATCCAAGCATGGATAGCGGTACGTCCCACATTACTCAATATTATGCGTCTGTATTGCCAACTACTGTTGCAAATTTTACGATTCACAATTCTAGTATTCAAGGACATAATTGGTTTACGTAGTGAGTGAGTAGTTATTCCAGTACCCATTAGAACTAGCTTAGGGGAAGCTAGTGGAAGCCAACGCAGTAACTGGAATCGGCACAATAGAACCCGGAGAGCGTAAGTTTACGCTAGATCTATTGCCAGTTGAGTTTGGAAGCTTCGACGTGATGATTGGGATGGACTGGTTGACGAACAACCATGCGGAGATTGTCATCCGCGCCCCGACAATGAACGAAGGAATGATCGTGACTCATGGAGCAGGATACACTCCTACGGATTATCAGACTAAGAAGACCCAAAAATTCTCGCACAAAGGATGTGTTGCATTCTTGGCTCATGTTATGGAAAAAGAAGCCGAAGAACCGAAACTCAAAGATATCCCTGTGATTGGAAGATACCCCGAAGTCTTCTTCGAAGACTTGCCGGAATCGTCTCCTCAACGATTAGTCGAATCCCGCGTCGATCTAATTCCAGGCACTGCACCCGTAGTCATTGCATCGTAGCGACTTACATTTTCGGAGATGCAAGGATTGACAGAGAAGTTTTAGAAATGGGTAGAGAAGGAAGATAACAGACCAAAATTCCCTTTTGGGGTAACCCCATTTCCACCCGTCAAAAAGAAGGATGATGATTTTCGAACAAACATCAACTACCGGGAGCTGAACAAGCTGACGATCAAGAATAGATATCCTCTGCCAAGGATTGATGATCTATTCGACGAACTGCAAGGTTCAAGCTTTTATTCAAAGATCGACCTTTGATCTGGATACCATCAGTTAAGGATAAGGGGAGAGTATCCCAAAGACAGCCTTCAGAACTCGTTATGGACACTACGAGTTCCTTGTTATGCCGTTTTTTTTTTGACAAACGCACCTGCAGTCATTATGGACTTGATGAATAGAGTTTGTAAGCCGTACTGGGACAAGTTCGTGATCGTGTTTATCGACGACATCTTGATTTATTCAAGAACAACGGCGGAGCACGAGCCACATCTAAGAGCTATTTTGGAGCTGCTAAAGAAAGAACAGTTGTACGCCAAATTCTCTAAGTGCGAGTTTTGGCTACGCGAAGTCCAGTTTCTTGGACATGTGGTTAATGGAAATGGAATCCATGTTGCTCCCACAAAGATCGAGGCGATCAAGAATTGGGAAACGCCAAAGACGCCAACCTAGATTCGACAATTCTTGGGTTTGGCTGGCTACTATCAAAGGTTCATTGAGGATTTTTCAAAAATCGCTCAACCTTTGACGCTCCTCACCCAGAAAGATAAGAAGTTTGATTGGGGAATCAAACAGGATGAAGTGTTTCAGATATTGAAGATTAAGCTTTGTAACGCGCCTATCTTAGCTCTACAGGAAGGTACAGATGATTTTGTGGTATACTGCGACGCATCGCGTCAAGGATTGGGTTGCGTGTTGATGCAACGCCAGAAGGCTATTGCTTACGCATCGCGTCAGTTGAAAGTGCATGAAAAGAACTATACCACACACGATTTGGAGCTCGGCGCAGTGGTTTCGCTTTAAAGATCTGGGGACACTACCTTTATGGTACGGAATGTACAATTTTTACAGATCACAAGAGCCTACAACACATATTCAACCAGAAGGAGTTGAATATGAGGCAAAGACGATGGGTCGAGTTGCTGAACGTTTACGACTGCGAGATAAAGTATCATCCAGGGAAGGCGAATGTGGTCGCCGATGCCCTAAGTCGAAAGGAAAGGATCAAGCCCATAAGGGTTAGGGCTCTAGAAATGATTATACGAACCGATCTTTCCTTACGCATTCGTGCTGCACAAAAGGAAGCTCTCAAGGAGGGAAACCTTGAGGAAGAATATCTCCGTGGAATGGAGAAGCTTTTGGTACCAAACGAGGAAGGAACGTTATGTTTTGAGAAAAGGACTTGGGTTCCTCTGTTTGGTGGATTGAGGGAAGTTATTTTCGACGAAGCGCACAAGTCACGGTACTCTATCCACCCTGGATCGGATAAGATGTACCAGGATCTCAAGGAATATTATTGGTGGCCTAGAATGAAAGGCGATGTTGCTGTTTACATGAGCAAATGTTTAACGTGCGCTAAGGTTAAAGCGGAATACCAGAAGCCTTCAGGGCTACTGCAACAACCTGAGATTCCCAAGTGGAAATGGGAACAAATCTCAATGGATTTTGTTACGAAATTGCCAATAACGCCAAGAGGCCATGATATGATTTGGGTGATAGTTGACCGCCTAACAAAATCCGCACACTTTCTGCCAATCAAAGAGAAAGACAGCACTAGTAAACTGGCAGAAATTTACATGAGAGAGATCGTAGCACGCCATGGAGTACCGCTCTCAATCATCTCTGATAGAGACGGAAGGTTTGTGTCAAGGATATGGCAATCCTTCCAAGAAGCCTTTGGCTCACAGTTGAATCTGAGCACTGCGTTCCATCCGCAAACTGACGGCCAGAGCAAGCGAACGATACAAACTTTGGAAGACATGCTGAGGGCATGTGTTATGGATTTGGGCGGTAGCTGGGATAAACACTTACCTTTGGTCGAATTTTCATACAACAACAGCTACCACACCAGTATTGGTGTCGCGCCATTTGAAGCCCTATACGGACGCAAGTGCCGATCACCCCTATGTTGGTCTGACACAGGTGATAGGCAGCTTGCTGGTCCCGAGATCGTCCAAGAGACGACAGACAAGATTGCGCAAATACTTAAACGTATCGAAGCAGCTCGCCACAGACAAAAGGCATATGCGGATCCAAACCGGAAACATGTGGATTTTCAAGTTGGAGAAATGGTATTATTGAAAGTTTCACCCTGGAAGGGGGTGGCACGCTTTGGGAAGCGTGGGAAGTTAAATCCGCGCTACATTGGTCCTTTCAGAATTCTGGAAAGAATAGGACTAGTAGCATACAAGTTGGACCTACCTGCTGAACTGAATGGTGTTCACGATACATTTCATGTATCCAATCTAAAGAAAAGTCCAACTCAAGTTGACGTTGCCATTCCCATCGACGAGATTCATGTTGACGACACGCTCCACTTTATTGAAAAACCTGCCGAGGTCACGGATTGGAAAGTTAACAAGACCCGCCGAAGCAGTGTCAAGCTCATCAAGGTTCGTTGGAATGCCAGACATGGTCCTGAGTTCACCTGGGAGCGTGAGGACCGGATGAAAGAGAAATACCCCCACCTTTTTCCTAAGAACCCTGCTTCTACAAGTAGAACTTAAATTTCGGGACGAAATTTATTTAACGGGGGGAGAATGTGACAACCCGCACTAAACCAGGTATCCGTACGACTCAATTAATGATTAATTACTGCTTAATTACTGTGCTTGCTTGAACTAGCTGATGAACTGCTACTTAAATACTGATACATGCACTTACTTGCATCATACTTACTTGCTGTCACTACATTATTTACATACGGCACCTTAGTGACAAACATGATGCACAAAGAGCACAGTAGCACAATACACGGATAACCTATTGAACATGCTGATAAAGCCAGCATCAGCTAAACACTGCCTCCAAGGCCTGCAAGAGCCTGAAATGATTTGCTACACTAGCAGTGAGTGTAGGATACAAGGGTTGTAGAACTACGTCTCTAGAAATAAGATACACTGATTGGATGTGCCTAAAACGTACTTTAAGTACAAAACACAGCACTTTAATAAATAATCCAGCTTCTAGCTTACTAGTAAAGTGCCAAAATATGAGGAAAATATTACTAGACACTTTCCAAAGTGTTGGGAACAAGACGTGTCACTAAAAATAATATAACGACACTTTAAAGCTTTATTAAGCGCTTTAACGGATTACTATCCAACCGAACAACCGGACTATACCCGGAACATGAAAATATTATTATTTTCACTATTTATATTTTTCTGAGCCAGTTAGGGTCCCTGATTACCCTAACACCCGTTGTAACATACTACACACAAGTAACTAAGTTAAACACATAACACTTAACCTAACTTAGTTTAACATAACTGACTTCCTAACCACCTAGTTATAATCGAACAAGGTACCCCCCCCCCCCCTCTAATCGGCCCTAACTATGGGGGAACACAATAGTACAACCTTGATTACTTAAATCCCCATTGTCTAGTATCTAGACAACATTTCACCCAATGGATAATACCCCCTTAATTTTCCTATAAGAACAAGAGTTTACACAACATAATCATCCTCACCCCAACACCACAAGAACTCTCTCTCTTTCTCTCCTAGAGCTTACGGCCAAGCATCCCCTATCCATCCATCCATTCTTCAAGTTTAGTTCTTGCCATTCCAAGATCATACAAACATCAAGGGTCTCACATTAGGAGTCTTGGTGCACTCGGAGCACGAAGGACCACTTTCTTTGGCTTTTATCCACGCGTTTTTCATCAAGAATCTTCCCTAGCCTTGAGCTAGAGGTATAACACTTAAATCTCATATTTGAGCTTATCTAAAGTGGTTAAAAGGAATTATGTCGGTTAAATCTCGTTAAAATGCAAGATGATGCACAAAAGTTTACTAAAAGTATGAAAAATGGTGGTTAATAGCATATAAGTGGTGTAAAAGTTGTAGTATTTGAAAGTTGTGATTATTTAGACCCGATCTATGTTGTGGTAGCTCGGATCACCGTTTAACCCGGTTTAGTAAGATCATGGATCTTAACATAAGCTTGTTTTGGTTAATACAAAGGTTAAAGGGTGAAACTCTACCACACATGAGACATGAACTTGTGTAAAAATGTTTTAACTTGTATAAAAGTTGTTTTCTTGTTTAACTCGCTAATCGGACACTTATAACACGATTTAATAACATCTAAACCACAAAACAGCAAGCTGAGTCACTGTTTCAGCCGCCTTCATCAGGCTGTAAACGGACTTTAAAAACTCGAAAAACGGAATTTCAAAAGCCTAAATCGTGTCATTTCGAAAAACGAAGAAAATGGCGCTGGAATCGTATTTTTCTGATGTCGGTTACTATTTTAAAAACCTGTTTTCGTGACAGCAGCTAAGGCTGTTTGTTACTGCAGTAATTTGGGCTGCGCGTTTTCAATCACAACTTAAAACCTGAACCGAACCAGCCCCTGAAACTTTTATCTAAGATGGTCACGGAAGTATTTGTGACCCTCAAACTGGAATTTCGATAAACGGACATACGAGGAATTTTTGACGAATTTTTCCGTAAACTGTGATCAGAATGTGACAAATCTGATCACAGTTCGGTAAACGATTTTCTATAAATTATTGATAAGAAACTGGACCCCGATATTTTTATACAATCATTTTTGGGTCGCTTAGGACGACCCGTGAAAATTAGGGAATTTTTGAAAAGGGTTAAGTATTTTATTTAGTCGTCCGAAAACAGTCCAGTTTCCACATATTGAAACTGAAACGACAAGGGTAGCGTTTCGCGTGTTAAAACGTAAGGGTTGATTGTTGATGATCATGGGTTGTTTTCAAAAAGAAGATGATGTGCGCATTAGCACGGACACTCCCGTTTTTAGGGGATACTCTGGCGAATTTTTCTAAAAATACCAAGACTTAGAAAAATTATTATTTTTCTAACAAGTATATTTAACCTCATTTCTCGGAATTAAACCTCGCCACGAGTTTTGACATAAATCTTTAAAGTGTTGGTTATGAGACTTCAAAATGTATCTTGTCAATACTTAAAGTCACCACATACATAATACTTGTACAAATCCCCCATCCTTGGGAAGGAGAATAACTACCAAGTATACAGAATGTAAACACGAAATAGTTGCCTAACTATTTCCCAAACACTTAAACCTTAAACCTAAGGCACGGCCGTCCGTCTAATAGAATTAGCACTTGTAGGTCGTCGCACAACTTTCAGATTTGGAGACACTTGGTAGAGACGCACCGACTGTGAGTTCATGTCCCCCTTTTCTCTAATTGTTTTCAGTTTTCTTAACTGCGGGGGTGAAATACATGTTACTTTGGTTACAAGTACTTTATACATGGTATGATTAACGTAAGGAGGTTTTAGATCATGTGAATGGGTAGTTAGAACACCGAGGGACTTAAGCGGTAGATCTATCTGGGTGTAGCGAGCCCAACCCCTGAGCCCGCATAATGGACCAGGTGGTGACTTTGTACCCATCGCCAAATACGCTAGGTTTGTGTCTTCCTACTTGCATTTCACAACATGCTAATGGCCTTGCAAACCATTGGTGATCACAAGTCCTCTTACACTGCTACATACCAGGAAACTTTTATACTTACAAGTGTTTTACTTACTCACTTGCACATGAACTCGCTCAACATTATTGTTGATTTTTCAACTTACATGTATTTCAGGAAATTAACGAGATCTGGCACGGTATGGCATGTTTTCCGCTGCACTAGTTTCCGAGGTCATCCGGGGTTTAGGGGATGTGTCTCTTTCCTGGACAAGACACAATCCTTAAACCATGTTTATATTATGTTTAAGTTTGTAATGTTTGTTGAACAAGGTTATGGTTTTTAGGGTATGTTCCCGTTAAAAACAATGGTACTGTACTTGGCTTTCAAAACTTAATGGATGATCTTGCATGTTTTTAATTCATATAGCTTTGTTATGGTTAAGCTATGGTATTAAGAAGTCACACCAAAATTAACCACGCTTCCGCAAAGCCAGGGTGTGACATGTCCATCCTTAGATACATAGGTGCAGATCAGTAATACAAGTGCGGATGGCCATTAAAGTGCGGATCAAGTCATAACTACGGACCAAGCTTTTGGTGTGGATGAACTGTATGTGCGGATGTACTAGTATAGTGCGCACGGACCAGCTTATTGCAAACCCTAATATCACGCATGAGACTTGATTCGTGCGGATGAACTTGTGAGTCCATCCGTGCGGACCTGCTTGATAACCTTCCAATATGTTTACACACTTCAGAACTTTGTCTTGTATCATCTGCTCTGCTACTATAGGTGATTGACGAAAGCGATAGACATATGGACTCACATTGATCAACGTGTTTTGTTTGTTCAACAGTGAGGACTCCGTGTTTTTTTCAATCTCTTTCAAAATCATAATAAATATTTTGATTAAACCCATCATCGCCTTTTTCTAATCATTCAGGCTACTTTTTCTTCATGTGTCAGGATGCTCATCTTTCTACAATCCACTTTGATTAACCTTGAAGCCCTGCACATGCACAAACTCAATTGTTTGAACAATGAAACCCAAGCCTTAACCTTGGGTAAAACTACGGGTTTTGGCTCACAAAAGCTTACATTCTTTGAAACAACTTTATCCACTTTCTCAGTTGAAGAAGTTAGTTTCTTACCATCAGAATTTTCTTTTTTTTAACCACCCATGTTTGACTTTTTGAAAAAAAATTCTTTACATAAAATCTTGAATCTTTTTGTTCGTTTTTTTTTTTTTTGAAGATTCACCAGTTTGTTTTGTTGAAACATTTGTTTTTATTGGTTTCTCTTTGTGGTTAGATTCATTTGTTCTTTTTCAAATTTGTGTTGGTGCAAACATTGGGGATTTCAGTTTGGAATCATCTGATTTCTTCTTCTCAACATAAACAGGTTTAGAAATCTGTTGTGGACATCGTCTAGCGATGTGTCCAACTTGACTACATCTGAAGCATGTTTTTCTTGTAGATTCTATAACATGTTCACGTTGTTACTTTTGTGCAAAGAATTCCTCATTAGTTTGTCTACTAAACTGAGATTCTTTGTCACTTTTGGAACTTGTTCCATGAACAAAGTTCATCTTCTTCACAAAATTTGATTTTTGAAACTTCTTTTTATGATTTTTCTTACTATAAACCCAACCGAGCTCTCTCATTTCTATAATTTTTCTTTTGAAAGTAAGAGTTCTTCGGTTTGGAATAGTAAGATTTGTCTTTCTTGAAGTTTAAATATCTTGCAGTGCTTGCAAGATTCTCAATTTCAGAAACTTCGATTTCCACCAGCTTAAAAACTTTTTCGATCTTCTTCAAATTCACATTTTGGATCGGAAATTTCTCATCCGAATATAATTTGTCAGATCCGTTCATTTTATACATCATAAAGTTTTGGTCATCATTCAAATTAGTACCAGATTTTGGAATGTAATTTTTATGAAAACTTTCTTCATCTTCCAAATGTGACTTTGAACTTTCATTTTTGGTGGAATTACTTTCATTTTCACCTTCAAAAATGTTTTAACCACATTTCTTACTAACTCTGACTCACAATCCTCATCAGATTTAGTATAGGTCACGTCTATATCATCTGGCAACTGATCAGATTGGTTTGTTTCAACTGATTTTAGCATAAGGTTCAGCGACTTTTCCACCCCCTCCGGCTTTTTCCGGCAGTAACCTTCCCTCATGGGAGGTGCAACATGATGATACCCTAACCCTTTGTTCCCGTTCCCATCAACTTCCTCCCTTGATTCATCCTTTTCCGTCTGTTTTGGGAAGATGTGATCTAGCACATATGAAGAAGTTGAGTAACAAAATTTCTTGTTAACCCTTTCCGTTTCAATTCTTACTTAAGCTCTACGATTTTGTCAATGTGAATGTTAATTGCTTTTTGCTTATCCATCATAGTAGCTTTAAGCAATTTAATTGTAGCATCATTTTCACGGCTAAGATCAACAAATTGATTAGTTGTTTTACTCATCTTGTCATATGCTTCTTTCATTTTTTTTAAAAATCATATGCCAAATGATCATTATGTTTTTTCAATTCTTGAACTTGTTTATCTTTTTCAAAACATGCAGTGCACTTTTCCATGCATTTTTGTTTTAAAAGTTCATCTTTTTCTGCTAGTTCAGTGCATTTCTGTTTTAAAAATTCATTTTTTAGCAATTTCTGTGCATTTTTGTTTTAAAAAACTCATCTTTTTCATTGCAAGACTTGCACGGTTCTGTGCATTTCTTGCACTGAAACTCAGTTTTCTCTTTGACCTTTTCATTTTTCTCACTCTCAACTTTTTCACTCTCATCTTCTACAGCAACTGACTCATTCTTTTCATCATTTGATTCAATTATCTTTTTTTTGTCACCGCCTTTTTGTCTTCCTCTTCGGACTGAACCATCATTACTTTATCTACTATGTTAGCTAGATTCTCTTCATTCATCACTCTCGACACTTTGATGAGTTCTTCTACAATTTATATCTTTTCTTCTTCTCTTTGCAAACCACTAGATCCTGAGCTGCCGGTGAAGAAACCTACAAAAACATTATACAATTCAGGAGACATCATTGATATTAATCCTTCTTGTAACATTTCTTCAGAAGAAGAATAAACTCTATCAGAATTTTCGAGAGTTTCATCGAAACAAATTTCTCCTTCATCTTCAACTTCTTCTCCAATTGTTTGTTCAAGCTCTTTGATTATTTCAGCAAGCATCGCAAATCCTTCACTTTTTGAAATATATTTATCCCAGTTAAACCCTTCATCTTCTTGAGTTACTACCAAATCCTTTTTCCTTTCTTTAGACGAACCATCTTCGATTTGAGGCCTTGTCATGTTTGGCTATAACAATGTTTTGTGATATATTGTCTTTTTATAGTAATCATCGTGAAAAAGATTAACATTGCCCTGAACTTATTGATTTGGGTATTCTCTTTTAAAATGTCCTTGCTCTTTACATTTAAAACAAGTAACTTTCGATTTGTCGAACCCAATTTCGAATCAGGACCAGCCATACAATATCTTCCTATGATTTCCATGAATCTCTGTACCCGTCTAAGAATACTTGCCAAGCTCCATTTAATATCCATCGGCTCTAACTCCTCTTGATCTATCTGGTCATAATCTTCTCTTGTTATACCAGAATTGTCGATTTTCCCCGCAACTAGACTGTCGTATAACTCTAGAACTGATGCTAGAAACACCATATGTTGTTTTGTCGTAGATTCATTGGATCCCTGAGTATTCTGCAGATTAACAGCTATATCGCAGTGTAGGACATAAGGACTTGATTTGTTTTTATTCGAGTAAGTGTTAGAGCCTTGTGATGATTGTGGACTTAGAGTTGAAGAGTTTTGTTCGAAGCTTGAAAATGTCGAGAATCCACTGCTATTGTTTGAATTGTTATGAGAAAATCCTAACGAGTTATCTACATTGTATGCTGTCTGGATCTTCAGACACTGTATATTTGATAAGCTGCTACCTTTGTAGTACAAATTCACCTCCTATTGTACATTAGTACTTTCCTTTTTAGCCATCTTACGCAATTCTAACTCATGGTTCTCCAACTTTTCGATAAACATGCTAAGAGAGAAGTCTGCATATTCTCTGCTATTCTTTAGAATCATTAGATATGTCGACCAATCACCGTCCTGCGGTAACACGTCAGCCAACTTATCTACTAATTCCTCTTTGTCCTTTTCGATTCCCCGCCTCTTCATTTCAGCCACAAGAAAACAGTATCGTTCGATTATCTTTTTTAAGGATTCACCTTTTAAAATATATCGAACTCTTTTCTAATCAGCGCCTTTTTGTTCTTCGGCATCTGCTTACTGCCTTCATATTTATATTTTAGCGCATTCCATATTGAGTATGATGTTCCTTTGTGCTGTAAGAGTGTGAGAATATCATCTTTTACTGATTGTTGAAAGAAATTTATCATTTTCTTTTCATTGATAAAAGTACTATTTTTCAACTAGGTCAAATTGTGTTATCATTTTCTTTTGACCATCATCTGCAACTAGTTCCGAATACTCATCTATGATCGAATACCAACATTCCATGTGTTCACTTGAATCTAATTTGTAAACCGTTCATCCCGACTATTAAACTCATCTACCCTCATCAACTTTGGCGGTTTAGTTGATGTTCCAAGTTCATTTTCTAAACTCCAACTTTGAGCCACCCAAATAGGAGCCATCATGTCAAAATCTCGAACTTCGTGCAAAAGAACCTGAAAATAAGTCAAACAATCACTTCGTGCGAATGAATAAGAACTTGTACGGACAGGATTTCACTCGTGCGAGTGGAAGTTTTTCAAAAACAATTGACTTTTCTCTTCGAGCGAATGGAAATAATCTCTTCATGCGAGTGGGATCCTTTTTGCGCAACTAGTTCAATTGTACGAGTTTCAAGTTACGTATTTTTGCATATTTTGATAAATTTTTTATTATTCTAATTGTATTTCAGGCCAAATTTTTCAATGGTGTATCAAAAACAGGTTTTACACAATCTGTGAAAAATTTAGATAATTTCGTCTGTAGATTCAATCAGAAAATGACCAAAAAGTAGAATAAGTAGAAGTGAGAAGTGTAGAAAGTCTTCAAATTGCTGAAATCGTGTGTCTTGAGTCTCTAAAGTCGGCCTCCTCGCTCTGATACCACTTGTGAGGACCTTTTCAATCTTGATTATGCTCCAACCGACTCAATTTAGCACTCCATATTGTGCGGAATCCAATTGGAAAGTAGACATACACAAGATATCAATCATAAATACTAATTTCATTAGAAAAGTTCAAGTACAAAGCCTGAAATCAGTTTGGCAGAGCTTCGCTACAAGAATGCCAAAAGTTCTCCAATGTCAGCACCGACTCACCTATTTATAGGCAACTCTCTCCATGCGAGTGGATGTTTGGACGACTGACTAATTCGTGCGAGTGGACTAACTCCCTTCGTACGAAGGACTCCTTCATGCGAAGGAGGTTTTAGATTACATTTCCGACACTCTGACACGCTAATCTATACATACATACATACATGACACGATACACTGACGTAGGCAACAGACATCATCTATCAACATTTTGGGTTATAAGTACTTATTAGTTTTTGTCCCCAATGATCAGGTATTTTTGCAAAAAAAAAAAAACAAGGGTAAATAATTACCTGTATCAGGTACTTGATTATAGATATGATAATAATAATAATAATAATAATAATAATAATAATAATAATAATAATAATCTTGAAAAACACAGATATACATATCGATTTCGCAAATATCACATAATTGTAATCATAGTAAAGCTGTTAAATATTTTTGTATAGTTGTTGGGTCTCTTATTATATTACCTTCCCCACAAAACTCTAATCTAAAAGCCTCAACGGCTCTTGTTATTATATTGGCCATATCTTCATCTGAATTAAATATATATTGTTTTGCATCAGGGCTTATATTTTGCAAATATCTTAAAGCGCTATTTAAGATAGTTCTTCTAAATATACTTTTATTGTTTCAATATCCATTTTATTAACATAAACTGCTATTCTAAAAGCGGTTTCCCATTTATCAATCGCTTCTTCAGTATTATTTACACATTCTAAATCTAAATATATTCTGAAAGGATTTATTGGTTCATTTTTTCATTGCAGGATAAGGCCTGTAGTTATCTTTCGGTCTCATCGTTGATTTTATAGCGGCATATCCTAGAGTTGGTCTTTGAAATTCATGTGTTATTGGTACTCTTTTGTCGATACTTGTTCTAGCTGTATCATTTATATTAAAATTTTCTTGAGTTTTAATATTAATAAAATTATCATTTAATTCCATATCTCCTATTTTTGTTATTAAATTTTCTACTTGAGAATCATCTAACTTAGGAATTATATTATTTTCACTTTAAGTATCCGAATTCATTTTTAATTATTCTTATAACCTTTAGGTATCTTCATATTTTGCAAAAACTGAATCAAAGGGTCTTGTAATTTAGTTATTGTTTCTTTATCTCTCTTACTAGGATAGTAAGATTCTAGTAATTCCATAATTTAATCTAATCTAAATAATATTTTATCTCCATAAATATAATTAAAAGTTTGGTTTTCATTAAGAAGAACTATATTGTCAATCAATATCATCATATGTAAAGTCAGAACTTGTCCATTCATAGTTACTAAATTAAAATCTTCATCAGAAATATAATCATCGTTAAAATCAGTATTTGTACTTAAAACTTCGTTTTCAATTAAATTAGTCTGGTTATTTAGCTTGATCATTCTAATTTCATTATCTATCAATTTTATGTTTAAGTAAATTAAGTTATCAAAATCGGTTTCTAGTAAATGTTGGCGTAGTTCTAGAGCCCCCGCAAAAGAAATATTGGTGGCCCTGATACCATTTAGGGTGGTAGTAGCCAAAAATATTTTGTCGATTCAAAATCGTTACTTACAAAATTGATAGATAATGAAATTAGAATGATCAAGCTGAATATAATATATATATATATATATATTATAACAACCCTCCAAGATATTTTTCGACACCCCTAATATATTTAAAATGTCCTATGTGTCTTAACATATACCCCCTATGCGAAAACCGAGCCCGAAATACCCTATATAATTAAATATTAAATAAAAACAAGAAAATGGGGTCGCTCGTGGGCCGCGAAGGCTTTGCCTTCGGGCTACGCGGGGCGCGATAGCTCAACCACCAGGCCGAACCCGGTGTTGCCACGTGGCACAACGCGTGTGAAGGCTAGTGGTCTGACTCGACCAAGCTAGGCCCTACTACCGTTACGTCGCGGGCCGCAAAGCCCTTAGAGGACTTCTACGCGGGCCGCGAGGAACTCGAATTCAGCTCCTATAAATTGGGAGCATCGGCCTCAGTCCCAACTCGCACCACAATTTATTTCTCTCTCGAATTTCATAAGTGTATAAGCTATTCTCGGGAATTATACCCCCTAAATAACGAAGTTCCGCCTCGTTGTAAGTATCATAACCCCCGGTTACGTATTAGATACGCTGCCCGATTGATCCAGGGTTCCGTAACGGCTGTCGTGGTTCTGCCCGACGTAGTCGTTGGAATGTCGTCTCGGGGAGGGTATTACTAATGTAAATATTGGGTTATTATACTAACGCGTGTGCATTTGTGTAATTAATAGATAATCACCAGGAAATCCTTAAGGAAAACCCTAAGATAGCAATGTGAGAAATCTCCTTTTTGCAAATTGTTTTTACAAAACCTCATATGATTAACATTATATTAAACAGTGATCGAGTATTTGTATTCTAAAATTATCGTCGGTATGTTGGGTTTTGTATACAAAATTTGTTACTACATTGTGAGTAGTAACATGACCACAAGTCGGGTTGACAGTACCGTGGGTGGTAATTAAAGTAGATGGAAACAAATGTAATTGCTCGACCGCCCTCAATACTGTACAATGGTTTTACTTAACTTGAATAAACTGGGATTCACTCACCAGTATTTCCCACTAACAAAATGTTTTTAAACGCGTTTTAGGTAACAAAATGTGAAAGCCAAATAGAAGCCAGCTGGACAGCACTGAAGGCTTGGAAAAGTGGCTATAAAGTTACCTAAAATAAAGAGATGGTTTATTTAAATAAAATGGGGTTTTATCCCTATGAAAATGCGTGTACTTGAAACTTGGGATTTTCCCATATGTTTATTATTATAAAAGCGTGGTATTTTACTCTGATAAAATATTTCCTAACTACGGTCCTGATGTAAATTCCGCTACCAAACTGACAAACACAGATACCACCAAAACGGGTCGCGGTCGCCCGTTCCCGGGTAGTTAGGGGGCGGGGGTTGCGACAGATGGTCGTATCAGAGCTAAGCCACTGATTCAGCCACAGAAGTGTTCCGCTGACACCAAGATATTATTCAGAATGTTAGGAAATTAATTACGGAAATACGTGCATATCTGTATTTTATTGTTGTGTGTTATTTGACTATTTGTTAGTTTACAGTATGAGCGACCAAGGACCTTCCGATGCCTACCGGCAGCTGTCCAGCTCACCTAGAAGCGAAGGCACCTCTTCACACCCTACCCTCTCAGGGTATTCTGCTGACAATGAAGATGGGATATTCATGTTTAAGGTTCAGTCTGAAGAGTCATTCCCTCCTAAGAAAAGAGGATGGTTCAGTAGAGGATCGCATGAACGTAGGAAAAGAATGAAAAAGTTACAACACCAGCGTGCTTTAGCTTCCATTAAGAGAGAAACAGATGCTCACACTCAGGATATGCTCAATAGGAGTCTAGCAAATTTTCATATTCTAGCAACTACAGTTGCAGACCCGAATATAGAGCAACTCATAGCACCCCAACCATTGCCACTGTTTCCCACACAGCCAATGGAAATTGAAAACAACCCAGAAAATCGAATCCCAATGCCTGATTTCAACCCAGCTGAGATACTTAGAATACCAGCACCCAATCCCTTAGACCCAAACTACGACCCGTGGTTTGATGACCATATGGATTACCAGCAATGCTACCCAATACCAGAAGACGAACCCATGCCGAACCTATCAGGCTACCCGGATTTGGACCCTCTAGATCCCTACTACGATAATGACCAATACATTAGGGAAGTTTTAGAGAATCCATATCCTTACCAAGAACCCATGCCCCAGTTCCCAAACCCAGTACCAGCTCTTGCACCCCCAATGAGTGTAGAGAATGTGCAAGAACTCCGAACCTTTGGTGAGGAGATTTTAGAAGGAAGCGAGAGAATGAGGTAAATAGGAGAACGACTCGTCTGGAAGTATGACGAGCGTAATATGGAGTTCTGGATGAACCCATATCAGTGATTGTGATAGTAATAATAATAATAATAATAATAATAATAATAATAATAATAAAATAATAATATATAATATGTGTGTATGTTTGAAAAAAAAAACTAGACAATATCTACTAATGCCTAATAAGTAAATTCCAGTTCCAGTTTGTATTAGATGCATAATATATAAGAAAGAGTAAGTCGCAATGTTCGAAGATTTTGATCAATATGCATGTTATATGATCGTTACATTAAATATTATCTTATGATATTAATACGTGGTAAATGTTTAAAATTCAGATGGCTGACCAAGTGAATCAAGAAAACCCGAATAATAACCCGGAAAACCCGAATAACGATAACCTGGATAACAATAACAATGGAAACCAAGTGGATAACAGTGCCATCCAACACATAGTGGCACAAGGAATTATAGACGCGATGCCATATATTATCCAAACGGTTAGGGAAGCTGATAATAAAAGTAATCATGGCAGTAAATGACCTACTGAACCAGAAAACAGCGTGAACAATGGACCCATACTTCAAGTGCCCATTCCTAAAAGAAGAAGGACCATGTCTTATGGTTGTTCTTATAAAGAATTTTGGTCTTGTAAACCAATGGAATTCTCGGGCAATGAAGGGGCCATTGCAGCTCTACGCTGGATAGAAAAGACTGAGGCAGTCTTAAAAATAAGCAAGTGCGCAGAAGAGGATAAGATAATGTTTTCCTCCAATCTGTTTAAGAACTCAGCCTTAGAATGGTGGAACACTATCCTCCAGTCTAGGGGAAGTGACTGAATTTACAGTATGGAATGGGAGGAATTTAAGAACATGGTAGAAAAGAAATTCTGCCCTCTCAATGAAAAAGAACAGATAGCAAATAAATTCTTAAATCTTAGAATGACTGGAGTGGATAATAAGGCTTACACTACATTATTCTTTGAATATGCTAGAATAGTACCAACCCTTGCATCACCTGAATCAGTATTAATCTCCCGTTACATCTGGGGATTAATTAGTGAGATTAGGCATGTAGTCAAGGCAGCTATACCCCAAACTATAGAAGAAGCTGTAGAACTAGCAAACACCTTGACTGATTAATTAGTACGTACACGAGAAGAGGACCAGAGAAGGAACCTAGCTCAAAGGCTTACCCAATAATTTCGTTATGGAAATTCCAACCGTAGGAAAAATGTAGGTTCTTCCTCTGCACCCTACTGCAAGGCCTGCAAGAAGAAGCATTCAGGAAAATGCTCCACTTACTGCAATTTCTGCAAGATACCAGGACACAAGGAAGATGATTATAGGAAGAAACCTAATAATGGAATGTGCTTCAACTGTGGAGAAAAAGGTCACATCAAGCCGAACTGTCCGAAACTAGTTCCAGCCATGAACAACAAAACTACTAAAAATGCTAGAGCATTTGTTCTGATTACAGATGAAGCCAAGATGATTTCGGATGTGACAGCCGGTACGTTTTTAGTTAATGATGTTTTTGCTAAAGTATTATTTGACTCTGGTGCGAACCAAAGTTTTATTAATACTTCATTTTGCAAACTTCTTAATCAACCATTCACTAAACTCCCACAAGAATGTCTAGTAGAGATAGCCAATGGGGAAACCATTAAGATTTCTGAAATCTTGCAGGGAGAAAGAATAGAAATTTTAAATCAAAATTTTAGTGCAAACCTTCATCTGATAAATCTGGTAGGATTTGATGTTCTATTACGAATGGATTGGTTAATAGCCAATAAAGCCAGTATTTTATGTGATCAAAAGTCCATCCAAGTAAATTCACCAAAGGGTGAAAATATCACAGTTAAAGGAGATAAGCCGTCTAAATCCACAAAATTCATCTCTATAATGAAAACGGCTAGTTATATAAGAAAAGGATCATTAGTGTATTTGATTTCCGTAATCATTAACACTAAAGGAAAAGAACTTAAGGATATTCCAATAGTATCCCAGTTTTCAAATGTGTTTCTAGAAGAATTACCAGGACTACCTCCAGACAGAGAAGTTGAATTCAGAATCCACCTGCTACCAGGGACAACACCAATTGCCAAAGCGCCGTACCGTTTGGCACCCGCAGAAATGCAGGAACTGAAGAAACTGTTAGACAAAGTGTTAGAAAATGATTCATACAGCCAAGTTCATCGCCATGGGGAGCGCCAATCTTATTCGTCAAGAATAAAGACGGGTCGATGCGAATGTGCATTGATTACCGTGAGTTAAACAAAGTCACGATTAAAAATCGGTACCTACTACCGAGAATCGATGATTCATTTGATCAATTGCAAGGAGCTCGATTTTTCCCAAAGATCGATTTACGCTCAGGATATCATCAATTAAAGGTACAGGAAGAGGACATTCCTAAGACCGCTTTCAGAAGAAGGTATGGCCATTATGAATTTACTGTCATGCCATTTGGTTTAACCAATGCCCCAGCCGCATTTATGGACATGATGAACCGAATATGTAAGCCATATTTGGATAAATTCATAATTGTCTTTATAGATGATATTCTCATTTACTCTAAGAGTAAAGAGGAACATGCAAGGCATCTGCACGCACTTCTCAGTCTATTAAGAAAAGAAAAGCTTTATGCAAAATTCTCAAAGTGCGAATTTTGGTTAGAACAGGTACAGTTTCTTGGACATTTAGTTAATCATGAAGGAATTCATGTGGATCCCACCAATATCGAGGCGATTACCAAATGGAAAACCCCTAATTCACCAACCGAGGTTAGAAGTTTCTTAGGATTGGCCGGTTATTACAGAAGATTCATTCAAGATTTTTCTAGAATAGTCATTCCCTTAACTAAGCTAACCTGTAAATCTGTTAAGTTTGAATGGGGACTAAAATAGGAAGAAGCCTTTAGAATTCTTAAGCAAAGATTAACCAACGCACCCATACTAGCGTTACCAGAAGGAACTGAAGAATTTGTAGTCTATTGTGACGCTTTTATGTTAGGTTATGGATGCGTGTTTATGCAACGTCAAAAGGTTATAGCCTACGCATCTAGACAACTTAAGAATCATAAAGAGAATTATTCAACCCATGATTTGGAATTAGGAGCCATAATTTTTGCCCTTAAGATTTGGAGACATTACCTTTATGGTAGTAAGTTTACCATTTTCACAGATCGTAAAAGTTTAAGGTATGTTTTCGGGTAAAAGGAGTTAAATATGAGACAAAGACGCTGGATGGAATTTCTTAGCGATTATGATTATTATATCCAGTATCATGAAGGAAAGGCAAATGTAGTAGCTGATGCTTTAAGTCGAAAGTATCATGAAAAGTCAAAAAGAGTACGTTCTCTTAAATTAAATCTACAGGTAGATTTAAATGAACAGATTAAAAAGGCACAAGAATCGGTAATCAAGGATGATGCTGAGAAATTGAAAGGAATGATTAAGGAATTAGAGCAAGGAACAGATGTAATTTAGAGATTCCATAAGAAAAGGATGTGGATACCTAAATTAGGAAACCTACGCCACCGTATATTAGAAGAAGCCCATAAATCTAAGTATACGATGCATCCTAGAAGTGATAAGATGTATCAGGATTTAAGGAAAAAATTTTGGTGGATAGGATTGAAGAAAGATATAGCAACTTATGTTTCTAAATGTTTAACCTGTTCACAAGTTAAAGCTGAACACCAGAAACCCTCAGGCTTGTTGCAGCAATTAGAAATGCCAGTTTGGAAATGGGAATTGATAACAATTGATTTTGTTACCAAATTACCCAAAACAAGAAAAGGTAATGATACAATCTGGGTGATTGTAGACAGGCTAACTAAGTCAGCTCATTTCCTACCAATGAAGGAAACTTTCAGTATGGAACAGTTAGCTAAATTTTATGTGAACGAAATAGTTTCATTACATGGAATTCCTTTATCAATTGTTTTTGATAGAGATAGCCATTTTACCTCTCATTTTTGGACAAGTTTCCAAAAAGCCATGGGAACCAAGCTCAATCTAAGCACTGCTTTTCATCCTCAAACGGACAAAGTGAAAGGACAATTCAGACTATGGAAGATATGCTTAGAGCTTGTGTAATTGATTTCGGAGGTAATTGGGATGATCACTTACCATTAATCGAATTTTCTTACAATAACAGTTATCACACAAGTATCAATGCTGCACCATTCGAAGCACTTTATGGACGAAAGTGCCGAACCCTAGTCTGTTGGGCAGAAATTGGAGAAAAGCAACTATCCGGACCTGAGATAGTACAAGAAACAACTGACAAAATCATTCAAGTCAAGGAACAACTGAAAGCAGCACGTGGCCGACAGAAGAGTTATGTTGATAATAGACGAAAGCCACTGGAATTTCAGGTAGGTGACAAAGTGTTATTGAAAGTCTCTCCCTAGAAAGGAGTGGTAAGATTCATCAAAAGGGGAAAACTAAGCCCCAGGTATGTTGGACCTTTTGAGATTATTAAAAGAATAGGACCTGTAGCCTATCAGCTACAACTACCAGAAGAAATGGCAGGAATAGATGATGTATTTCATGTATGTAATCTCAAAAAGTGCTTAACTGATGAATCACTGATAGTGCCTCTTAAAGATATAGAGGTAAATGAGCAGTTAAAATTCGTAGAAAGACCTCTACAGATCGAAGACATGAATGTCAAGAATCTCAAACACAAAAGATTAGTTCTAGTCAACGTGAAATGGGACTCCAAAAGAGGACCAGAGTACACATCGGAGCTTGAATTAGAGACGCAGAAGAAATACCCACACTTATTCCAGTAGACCTCGAGGACGAGTTCTAAAACAAGGTGGGGAGGATATAACAACCATCTAATATATTTTTCGACACCCCTAATATATTTAAAATGTCCCTATATGTCTTAACATATACCCCGTATGCGAAAACCGAGCCCGAAATACCCTATATAATTAAAAATTATATAAAAACAAGAAAATGGGGTCGCTCGCGGGCCGCGAAGGCTTTGCCTACTGGCTACGCGGGGCGTGACAGCTCAACCACCAGGGCGCACCCGGTGTTGCCACGTGGCACAACGCGTGTGAAGGCTAGTGGTCTGACTCGACCAAGCTAGACCCTACTACCCCTACGTCGTGGACCGCGAAGCCCTTAGAGGACTTCTACGTGGGCAGCGAGGAACATGAATTCAGCTCCTATAAATTGGGATCATCGGCCTCAATCCCAACTCGCACCACAATTTCTTTCTCTCTCGAATTTCATAAGTGTATAAGCTATTCTCGGGAATTAAACCCCCTAAATAACGAAGTTCTGCCTCGTTGTAAGTATCATAACCTCCGGTTACGTATTGGATGCACTGCCTGATTGATCCAGGGTTCCCTAACGGCTGTCGTGGTTCTGCCCGACGTAGTCGTTGGAATTTCGTCTCGGGGAGGGTATTACTAATATAAATATTAGGTTATTATACTAACGCGTGTGCATTTGTGTAATTAACAGATAATCACCAGGAAATCCTTAAGGAAAACCCTAAGACAACAATGTGAGTATTCTCCTTTTTGCAAATTATTTTTACAAAACCTCATATGATTAACATTATATTAAACAGTGATTGAGTATTTGTACTCTACAATTATCATCGGTATGTTGGGGTTTTGTATACAAAATTTGTTACTACATTGTGAGTAGTAACATGACCACAAGTCGGGTCGACAGTGCCGTGCGTGGTAATTAAAGTAGATGGAAACAAATGTAATTGCGCGACCACCCTTAATACTGTACAATGGTTTTACTTAACTTGAATAAACTGGGATTCACTCACCAGTATTTCCCACTGACAAAATGTTTTTAAACGCGTTTCAGGTAACAAAATGTGAAAGCCAAATAGAAGCCAGCTGTACAGCACTAAAGGCTTGGAAAAGTGGCTATAAAGTTACCTAAAATAAAGAGATGGTTTATTTAAATAAAATGGGGTTTTATCACTAACGAAATTGCGTGTACTTGAAACTTGGGATTTTCCCATATGTTTAATATTATAAAAGCGTGGTATTTTACTCTGATAAAATATTTCCTAACTACGGTCTGGATGAAAATTCCGCTGCCAAACTGACATACACAGATACCACCGAAACTGGCCGCGGCCGCCCGTTCCCAGGTAGTTAGGGGGCGGGGGTTGCGACATATATATATATATATATATATGTATATGGGTAGGGTTTGACTACAAAGTCAAAAAGTGTACAAAGTCATAAAACACCACAATTTCAACCATAAAACACACCCAAAATCCACAAATAACAGATTGAAATTACTAAAACACTATATTAGAACCCTAGCAGTTCATAAAAACTTCAAACACACCATCGTAGAACGATGAATACAAAACACAACATGATAATCAACATAAAATACACTAATGTTAATCATTCGATAATCAAAGTCTTATCTTCCAAAACACAAAACAAAAACCACAACTATTGTGTTTTAATAACCTCCACTATATTATTTGTGGGTTTTGAATGTGTTTTGTGGTTGACATTATGTTGTTTTATGACTTTTTACACTTTGTAGGAAAAATAGACCTTGTAACCAACTCCTACCTATATATATATGACAAAGATCCGTTAGGAACCACCCTTTATTGCGAGAACCAGTGTGAACACAAACAGTAATTCCTAAAAAATCTAAAAAACACCCAAATTTTTTTTTTACTATTTTTTTTTTGGAAAAAATCGCTATATTTTGTTAATAAAAAATTTTTAAAAAAAAAATTCGAGTAACAGTTATCCATGCACATGTGCATATGTATCATTTCTTTGTCAAATTCCGTAATTCATTACAAATAATAGTCAATTGCACTTTCATTTACACTACCACGTGTAATTCACTACTTTTTACGTTAACAATGTTAGAAATGCACATGTGCATCTATATGTATCAACATGAAATAAGTTGTTTTGGTACACTACTTTTTCTTTTATCTATCATTCCATCTGTAATAAACAAGCATGCACATGTGCATTTTTTTCATTTCTTTGACAAATTCCATAATTAATTACACATATTAGACAATTGCACTTTCATTAACACTACCATATGCAATACACTACTTTTTACATTACCAATATTAGAAATGCACATGTGCATTTATATGTATCAACATGAAATAAGGTGTTTTGGTACACCACTTTGAATACACTTTCCATTTCATCTATCATACCATCCATAATACACTACCATTACCTCCTACCATCCATAATACAATATCATTACCTCCTACCATCCATAATACAATACCATTAACAATATTTTCACTTTATTACATGTACGTAAACACCATTTAAACCATCCAATCAACATATTACATAAAAAATTGACAACTATAACCAAACCAGCAACCATTAGATATAACTAACCAAAAAACATGTATATGGGCCTACTTCTCCATTCAAAATCACAAACTTTTTGTACCAAAACACGTTATATCATGGTTATACCTAATGATCCACATGTGCATTTTGAATATTGGTAATGAAAAAAGTAGTGTATTACTAATGGTATTGTAAATTAAAGTGCAATTGTCTATTCCTGATAACGTATTACCGAATTTGTTGAAGTAATGATACATATGCACATGTGCATGGATAACTGTTACTCGAAAAAAAAGTTTTTTTTATGGTGAAATATAGCGATTTTTTTTTAAATAATAAAAAAAAATTGAGTGCTTTTTTGATTTTTTTTAGATTTTATTTTGTGTTCACATTGGTTATCGCGGTTATCGCAATAAGGGTGGTTCTCGCATGAACCTTACCCTCATGTGCATATGTATCATTACTTCAACAAATTCGGTAATACGTTATCAGGAATAGACAATTGCACGTTAATTTACAATACCATTAGTAATACACTACTTTTTACATTAACAATATTCAAAATGCACATGTGCATCATTAGGTATAACCATGGTTGCAAAAGTCGCTAGGCGCTCCCTGGTCGGATTCGGGAGTACTCGGGAAGTACTCGGCTTAGGCGGAGATTACTCGGGGAGTAATTGGCCTGGGAGACCAGTACTCGTGCCTCGGCAGCCTACCTTGTAGCGAGTACTCGGGGAGTACTCGGAGCCTAGGCGGGACTTTTACAACCATGGGTATAACCATGATATAACGTGCTTTGGTACAAAAAGTTTGTGATTTTGAATGGAGAAGTAGGCCCATATACATGTTTTTTGGTTAGGTATATATAGTGGTTGATGGTTTGGTTATAGTTGTCATTTTTTATGTAATATGTTGATTGGATGGTATAAATGGTGTTTACATACATGTATTAAAGTGAAAATATTGTTAATGGTATTGTATTATGGATGGTAGGAGGTAATGGTATTGTATTATGGATGGTAGGAGGTAATGGTAGTGTATTATGGATGGTATGATAGATGAAAGGGAAAGTGTATTCAAAGTGGTGTACCAAAACACATTATTTCATGTTGAAACATATAAATGCACATGTGCATTTCTAATATTGGTAATGTAAAAAGTAGTGTATTACATATGGTAGTGTAAATGAAAGTGCAATTGTCTAATATGTGTAATAAATTACGGAATTTGTAAAAGAAATGACAAAAATGCACATGTGCATGCTTGTGTATTATGGATGGAATGATAGATGAAAGAGAAAGTAGTGTACCAAAATACCTTATTTCCTGTTAATACATATAAATGCACATGTGCATTTCTAACATTGTTAACGTAAAAAGTAGTGTATTACACGTGGTAGTGTAAATGAAAGTGCAATTGACTATTATTTGTAATGAATTACGGAATTTGACAAAGAAACGATACATATGCACATGTGCATGGATAACTGTTACTCGAATTTTTTTTTATTTTTTTTTATTAACAAAATATTGAGATTTTTTCAAAAAAAATAGTAAAAAAAAAATTTGGGTGTTTTTTAGGTTTTTTTAGGAATTACTGTTTGTGTTCACACTGGTTCTCGCGGTTCTCGCAATAAAGGGTGGTTCCTAACGGATCTTTGTCCTATATATATATATATATTAGTTATATTGTAGCTAACGATTTGTTCTTTTATATATCTAGAATAATTGGGAAGTGATTATGAATAGTAATTTGGTTTTTATAATAACATATAGTTTTTTTCCTTCATATTTTTATCATTTCAATATTACAATAGGTTATTATTATATTTATTTTTAATCTTAAATATATTTCTTAATTTTAATTTTAATGAATTTCCTTTTTAACCTTAAAAACAAGTTGTAAATAGCAACGTAAAAGCGAAGCGACGGTGACATATTTTTTTATTTTAAATTAGTTTTTTATTGTTAAAATGTTTCTATTATATATACTATTATCTAGTGTATTTATTTTTCACTTGTAGATTTTAAGATATAACATTTTATAAAACTTCGAATATGTCGTTGCGACGTGGTTATTTTTATCTACCTCCATACATAAACTTTACTCAAAAACAAATTCTAAATAATAATGTACAAGTCATCAAAGCACAAGCCTACATATTATCAAAGGTGTCTTGCGGTTTAGCTTTTTTATATGAGGTGATGTCATTTAATTTTTTTCATTATTTTAGTAATAAAATATAACAATTTATATAATTTTGAATATACCATTGCGACGTGATTATTTGTATCCATGAAAAGTTTCATTTGAACAGGTCAAATATACTTGATTTTTTTTCTTTTCCATTAGGAACCAAATCGATATCCTCTAAACAATATCGGCACCAGTACGGTATTCGTGTTTATGTTTTTTTCAATATGACGGTATAAAATTCATTGAAAACAAAGTTGCATTCACAATAGAGTATTTTTATTTTGGCATCGTGGTACTGTGACAAATTGAACTAATGTTGGTACCAGTATTTGTTTTAATGGTTTTCAATCGATGTAAAAAACTCGAGTTGTTATTCTTGAGCATTTCTCTTGTGGTTGCTATAACGAGTGTCAATACAGTACCGAACCGAATTGATACCAACTAAAAGCCCACTGCGTGAAAAATTTTCACTAGTTTATATAATGAACCATCATAATCTATCATTAAACATTTAACTTACCTATGCTAGGTGTACCATGAATTAGCTTGATATGTGCCTCACAGTTCCGACCACGTCCAGATGCACCATGCGTGCCATTTCCCCGCATTACCATTCTGTTTTGTAGTTATCATGTTTAGCATTTCTCTTTTTCTAGGACCCATGTAAGCCTGTTAAAGGCCTAAGGACTTACTTTGAATGCATGAATGAAAATAATGTAAAATTGATTCTTCTTCCCAATCTTTTCTAACGCTTTCTTGCTCGCAATCTTGCTCGTCTCAAGACCAATGCTAAATTCCACCTTGAGGTTCAAGATGCTTTAGCTCACCAACATGAGGCATTGGAACGCCATGATTTACCAGTTCCAAACTCACTTCACAAAAGTCTAAGTGGTGTAAGCAACTTTGCAGTCCACTGAAGCCATTCTATAGACTCTCAAAACCAAGATAACTGACGAACGTGGCATCCCACAAGGTAACCACATCTCCCTCCATCGACCCTATCTCAAGTTGCAGTTTCCTCGATTTATCAATGAGGACCCGGTAGGCTAGATATACCAGAGAGAACAATACTTTTTATTTAAGGTGGTGGCAATCGAAGATCAAGTTAAATTGTCTTCATTTCATCTCGAAGGAATCGCACTCAAGTGTCACAACTGCTGACCAAGTTCCAGGGGTTGTTGTCTTAGCTGGAGTTCAGTCGAACCATAAAACCTGGTTTAGACCCATTAATTTTCAAAACCCGAGCGAAGCCCTTGCCTGTTTGACATATACGACAACCTTAAATAGTATCATTACAAGCTCAAGAGAATGTCCCATAAAGTCGATGGCTGTCGGAACCCTTCTTGGCGAGCTACTTTATTGCGGGTCTAAAAGACGAGGCATCGATGGATGTCAAGATCATGAATCCACGTACGCTCACTGAAGTTATTAGTGTCTCAAGGGTTTCTACTGAGCATAACAAACTACAACTTATTCCCTAACATACCATGGAGGATTATAAGTCTCTCCCTACCTTTAATATCAGATTGCTTGGACCCTAAAAACAAACCACAACCCTGTAACATCTGCCAAAAACGGATCCTAGAAAATCCGGTTTCTTTGTAAACCGGATTCTACGCGTAATAAATAAAAATGGATTTTTCATTATCTTTTTATTTTCATTTATTATTTATATTAATGTGGGGTATTAAATTAATTAAAATAATTATTTTCTAGTTTAAAATTATTAACTGCATATAGAAATCTCATTGGTCTGTTAGAATTTATAAAGAAAACCAAATAACAATGTTAGATTAGATAGTTAATATAGTTATAAGATTATAAGGGCCAAAAACATCAAAACTCCAAACTTAGCCGCTCCACACGGCCCCACGTGCCCTGAAACACGTGCCCATTCGCCCTGAGTGTTGACCCACATATTGGGTGTGTAATCCATGCATCGTAGTTGTCTCCTTCCTTCGGGTTTCCTGCACAATCTGTTATGCGTTGTAATTAGGAGAAAATAAATGAACGTGGCTTATAATTAGGAGTAATTGTTTAATTGAATATATGTGTAATATGTGATTTTTCGTATAACTATTTTATTAGTGATACCGGCCACAAATTAGAAACAATTGTGCAGCCGCACACTTCATTGTGGCCACACACTCTTCCATCCCGCACACACACCCCTTCACCCCTTGAAAGCAAAGCGCACACTCATAGATCTTGGCCCAATTCCCAAAGCCCACAACAAACCCTACGTAGGCCGCACACCTCCAAACAGCCTTTGGAGTGTGAGTGAGTGTGCGGCATCTTCATGAGGATATTTAAGCTCATGTGCAGCCAACCTTAACATCATTTTCCCCTAATCATCACGGCTGCAACTTTCAAGGAAATATCCCCATCTTTTCAAAACATTCCCCTTCTTCTAGAAACCCTATTACATTCCCTTTTTCTCTTTTTGGAAGCTTGACGGCGGCATCAAGATCTGGGACAACAGCTTTAATTCTTTGAGCTCTACTTCCTCACAAAATCTCTCCTATATCTCGCACACATCTTATTCCATCATCACCGGTTAGTGCAATTCTATCATGAAAGATTCATGTTTTCCTCGTCTGTTAGTCACTAGATAAGAGATTTCTATGATTAATGAAATACTAGATATGATTCTGTATGTAACGAGGTTAAATTGATGTTCTTCATCTACTTGACACCGAATGATTCACAATTGTTACTCATCTTGGTAAAGGTTATGATCTAGGAACATAAACTATGTCGGACAGCTACATGTAAATAGACATGGATTAATTTCAATCCTCATAGATTGTTAAATAACAAAAACAATATGATGCTAGTATTAGATTTGTGTGTGGATGCTTTGAGAAATGATGATTGATGGGTTAATGGACGAACCTGGTTAATTTAAATTAAGTTGTTTTGATAGTTGGTTGCTAAAAACATAAGTCTAGGATTCATAAAGAATAATACTTGAAACATATGTTTGATCGATTTAATCAAATAAGTCTGAATGTTTGTTGTCAAGTAAAATGAGTTGGTACATTCATGCAAGACACAACTCAAATTGCATAATATACAACTCAACCACAGCGGACCGTAAAGTGGTAGTACCACGAGTGTCGCACACTGACCAGAGTACAACCTCTGATGCACAATGTACTGGAGAACAGTGCAAGGTCGCACACTTTAGTGACCACACACTCCTAAGGCACAAAGTACAGCCTATCAAAGCGTGTCCGCACACATTAATACTTGTCGCACACCCTTATCTAGACCACACAATCACTTTTGGGCCATGAACTATATTGGGCCGCACACTCCTATTAAACTGTATGATTTATTAGGGCCGAACAATCATAATTGGACGGTACACTAACCTATAGGGCCGCACACTTAAAATACCAGAATTGAATTGTTATAATACTGTTTCACATAATTGAGTTTGTGTTATAATGGCCTGTATGTTGTAACGAAATACGTGCTAGTTTTGTTCTACGTGTATACGTGACGTTACTTGAATACGAACCTGATTTCAACTTGATAACCATAATAGGATGTGGTTGAGGAAAGTTTTTAGACAAGTAATACCTGCCGAGCAAAACCAAGGTGAGTTCACACACTTTACTAAAAGCATATATTCCCGGTGGTTGGGAACGGAAAGAATAACACTTTCCCAGGTTTGGGATTGCCTATTATTCTTGGTTTGGAATACGATTAATTACTATTTATATTTCATGAACAAGTGTACTAAACAAAACTATATCATGAAGTCCCCACTTTCTATATCGATTAGTCGTTAGTGCCTGGCGAACGGGATATTAGTTGATAGCGCTATTTAGGTTTCACCAACCTCACACCGTGCCTGGAGAGGATCGGTTGTGAACTAATAGGCCTTGGCAAACCGTCAATGATGATAGACATTGACAAACAGGCCAACAACGAAGTAACAGGTCGCAAAAGTATTCGATATACGTAGTTTAGTAGCTTACATATGGGGTAGCTCCCCATGGCATGATATAAATGAGTAACTTAACAAACGCAAGTTTTTGGAATTAAAACTGGATAAAACGTGAACTCGCCAACTTTATGTTAATACCCTACTGCATGCTTTGCAGGTACTCAGTGATGGCTCGAGAGCTTGCAGCGGGGAGTGTAGTGGTTGCGTGAACCCATGTTGGGTTTCCTATTAATAATTATGAACTTTGAACTACTGTTTTAAACTATTAAACTTATGCTTCCGTTGTTGACTTTAATTATTGCTTTTAAACTATGAACTTTGGACTTTAGTCACTAATCGTATTGGTTGTGATGAAAATTGTTTTATTAAATTATTCAATATGATTGGTGGCTTGATCCTGATCAGTCACACACCTCGCCGTAGTACTCCGCATGTGGAAATTGAGGGTGTGGCAGATTGGTATCAGAGCCATTGGTTATAGTGAACTCGGTTTTAAAAAGAAAAGTCTTTTTGATAAAAACCAGACTATAACTCGTTCTGTACTAAGCAACTCGCAACGACACTACACTCCAAGTGCAGGGCTCCACACTCTAGACTACATAGCTCGGGCATGTGTTTACTTGTTACTCGTTTAGTGCATAATGAATGTTATATGTACTAGTATATTTAGTATAAAACAATAACAATATAACACGTACTCGTGTGTACAATGGTCAAACTTCCCTCTATTTTCTCACGACACTACGACGTCATTTCTCACCCTGTGTTTTCTGGATGTGAAGACAATGAGCGGACGCGGATGAGGAAACGTTAACATGACTCAGGACCAGCTGACGAACCTGATAAACGCCCGGATGGCTGAGGCTTTGCCAGCCCATCTCGGAGGTAAACTTATCATTCTAGGATGTTTAGGTCCTGCTCTTGTAGTGTCTTTTCAATATTAATCTGTTCGCTTCGTTTTACGCGACAGGTCAACCTGCACCCACTCAACCTCGCGTTTGCACTTTCAAAACTTTTATAGACTACAAACCTCTCACCTTCAGTGGCACCAAGGGAGCAATAGGCCTTCTACACTAGATCGAGAAGGTCGAATCCGTGTTTGCTGTGTGTGAATGCCCTACTAATAACGGGGTAAAATTTGATACTGGCACCTTGGAGGGAAACGCGCTTTCTTGGTGGAACGCGCAGGTCCAGATGCTAGGATTGGTAGATGCCAATGCCACTCCCTAGAATGACTTCGGGGAATTGATCTAGGAAGAATACTGTCATAGGGATGACATCCATAAACTCGAGACAGAGTACTACAAGTTGAAGATGGTTGGGTCTAAAATCGAGACATACACTAAACACACCAACGACTTTCTTGCTCTATGTCCTAACATGTCTCAGCCTGCCTATAGAAGAATCAAGCTTTACCTCAAGGGCCTAGTTCCCGAAATCCAAAGTTTGGTGACTTCAGCTAACCTCCCTACGATCTAGCAAGTCGTTCGTCTAGCACACCATCTCACTGATCAAGCTGTGGAACAGGGCAAGCTGCCCAAATGAATCAGTGCTACTTCTTATACTTCTGGAGATAACAAGCGCAAATGGGACGGTAACCAAGGTAAGGATCCTAGCCCCACACAAACCCCAGCTCAACAGAAAAAGTTTGAGATTAACAAGGGTCCTCAACAGTAGGCTCTCGCCAACCAAAACCAGGGTGGTTACCAAGGAAACCGACCCAAGTGTAACAAGTGCAATCGGTATCACAACGAGTCGTGTGAGAGAACCGCTGTCAGAGATGCAACAAACTGGGCCATGAGGCTAAAGACTATAGAAGCTCGTACCCAGTGAAACAAAACCAGCCACAACAGCAGCATCAGCAACAGGGTAACAACAGAGGTTGCTATTAATGTGGAGTGGTAGGTGTAACAACCCGACTCTGTGAAGTCAAAGTACGAGTCAGAGTCAAAGTCAAAGGAAGAAAAGATTGCTAACGTAATTTGTCATTCCTTGCTTAATTATTGCTTGTACTTCCCAACTCGTTGTATTATATGGAGTTATGATGCAATAAACGCAGTTAAACGCTGACGCTATCACATCGCTATCGCATCGCAACTCGAAATACAGGTTATGGATATTGCTTTACGTGTGTGTGCCATTATGTGTTACTTGTGCATGATTACTTTTGTTTTGTGGTGATTATTGGCAAACACAATCACAACCCTATCACAACGCAATCTCATCGCGAACTTGAAATTAAAATTTATTTGTATGTTATTTAGGAGTTAGGTTATTTATGTAACTATTGTTTAATACTATCGCATCGCTAAATCGCAACACATCGCAACACTTAACTAACAAAATGAAAAGTCGGAAACTAACCCACTCAAGCCATCCGATCGAAGGACCATTCGATCGAATGTTCATCCGTCCGGATGACCATCCGATCGGATGGCGATCCGATCGGAAGGCCCTCTAATCGCACTAGTACACCGCCTCTTCTCTCCTCTCACCTATAAATATCACCTGTCACATCACTGTTCATGTGATGTGACAGCACTCGTCTGACCAGCACACTTTTGGTCTATTTTCTCTCGATTCCTCGCGATTCTTGTAAGTTCTCATCTCAAATCTTGTACTTCTATCATTTACACACACTTTCTCATCATTTTCACCAATAAATCTCAACTTTTCACCATGAAATCTGTGGATTTGGGCTGTTCTAAGATGATATCATCATGGGTTCTCATGAACACCAAAGTGTGACTTCATTCCACCAAGAACAACTCAGATCTAAGTGATTTCAACAAGTTTAAACACTGATTTCGTCATAACCTAAACACTTTCCAACTGATTTCCACCCTTCTTCAACATTCTCAACTTCTCACATAAAACCGATAGGAACCGAGTTTGTTCGGGCCTTCTTCTCATTCTCTAATGAAGTGCGGGACTAAGAATGGGTTACTATCAAAGAGATGACCGACTTAACGGGCTGAACATGAAGTACCATCAAGAACAATTACTGATCGGACGGGGTGATTCCCATCCGATCGGATGACTTAGACTTGATGGGGATTCCGTTGTTTGACACGTTGTCATACCATCTCGGTTCACACGCTAAACCCAGTTAATTTTACAAAACTTTCCAACTCGAATAAGTCGCCGGACGAATGGCCATCCGATCGAATGGCTATTCGGCCCAGAGACTTGTGTTGTTTAACACTTAAATGATTTCAAAAGTTTCAAAGAATATAGTCTCCACTCGGATTGCCATCCGAGCGGATGGCCATCCGTCCGGATGACCGTTCGACCGGTCAACCTGAAAAGTAGAGACACTCCATGTCTTTTAAAATGCTACAATGAAAACTTCAAAGTTCCATCATACACAAACACATCCATCCCAAACGAACAACCCTCCGACCGAATGGTCATCCGTCCGGATGACCATCCATCCGGATGACCATCCGTCCAGATGACCATCCGTCCGGAAGGTCATCCGATCGAATCACTATCCGTCGCTCAGTTTACTCGACACCGTTTTACGCACCGTTCAACGCTTATACTGTCGTACTGTGTCCAGCCTAATCTCCCAGTGCTCCCTTCAATCCAAGACTGTGTTTACTCATAAACACGATCTATGAGTATACTCGATCCCTTTTTGCTTAACGCACTTTTGGGTGTTACATCTGTTACTCATATCAAATCACATCGACACACAACTCAAGTACTTTAATACGCTAACCGCTCTGCATGTTATACGTGTTATACGTGTTATTCGATGAATGCTTGTATGTTATGTTTACACAGAGATTGTTGCCTGACACCTTAGCAACGATAGTACTATAATTTGGACTCAGCACCTGTCGTGGATAGGGGTTGTTAAGGGTTTTTCTTCACGTGTCACAGTGGTGATATGTGTTGCGCATTCTACAACTCGCAGTCACGTCCGTGTCACACCCCGACCACGTAAAACAACAAATCATGGCGGAAACGTCAGGGAGTGTTGTAACGGAATTATTGTTTCAAACCATGGATACAAAGAGTTTCGTTTTATTAAATATTAAACATTGTCTTAAAGTTAAACAAGCGAGTCAAACATAGTCTATCATCGTTATTAAATCACTAAGGCCTCGTCCAGTCCTAAGTGAGCATGCATCCTATTCGCAATCAACATTAAGCAACATCACCTGAAACATATGTAAAAACAAAGTCAGCAAAGAAATGCTGGCGAGCACATAGTTTTTGTGTGAGTGTCAGATTCATGGCTCGTTGAAATATCTCGTACAACTTCGTTAATCGATATTTGAAACCTTGTTTTGTAAAATATTTGTATTGTAGAATGAATAACCAAGTCAAAACGGATTGGTTATAATTTATAAACCTCGATGCCATGAATCTTAACCCAAAACATTTGTTTATGTAAACCAAATCATAAATCGTTCTCGTAATAAAACTTGTATGGTTTATATAGTTTCGTAAACATCGTTGTGTGACATCGTTTAACTCGTTCTCGTTATAGATCATCGTTCATTTGTTTAAATCGTTCATAATCGTTCAATCGTTCAAAATCATACAATCGTTTAATATCGTTCTTGTTTTAATTGTGAAAACTACTTTTGGTCGTCTCGCTAATAACATTCAAACCTTCGTGACTCGTTCATCGTTCAATTCGTATTAACAAACCTCCAAAGGGTAAGTTAACAATCATCAGGTTCAGTCGTTACCCACATAACCCACACATAACCATGGGTGCAGTCTGATAACGGGATTTGTCAGATCCTATGGTACCATAACCTAATACTGGTCGGTTTGGCCAAAATTAATGAATGTCATTCGTTATGTAACTACAACCAACAAGTTCGTTCACATTATCGAAATCGTTATTAGTTTAGTATAAACAATCTTAATCGTTTTTGAGACCATCGTTGAAATATCGAAATCGTTTTGATACATATGAATCACCCCAAAACAATCAAAAACAGTAAAAGAGGGGGTCTATGTGCTCACCTTTGGGTGTGTTTTTATATGTTAACACAATCCCTCAAATTGTTTATTCGTCCTAAATTAAATAAGAATGATTTAATAATCAAAAACCCACAAAATACATAAGTTTCTCCGATACTTAGAATTTTCACATAACCGTCGGAAGTCACGTATGACTAACCAAACACCAAGTAAACTTAATATAAGTTAAAATACTTATTTTTATATCAAAAATATCAGTTTGGTTACTGATCTAAAACAGTTTTATAAAAATCCTCTGAAAAGGCGATTTTTAACCGTTTTACCGCATAGTTTTGCATCAAACATTACCCGAACCATCCCAAATCGAAACGACTTGAAATTTTAAGATAACCCATGTTATTTACTGAATAAAATAGTGGCTATACTCATGATAGTGCAGGTCTTACATAAAGCACATAAATCATGCAAATTTCACATAATTTACCACTTTTTAAGCTATATGTACAACATGCAAAGCTATCAAACCTATGTCAAAGTTCCATGTCATCATAATATACCAAATAATGTTATTTTTAGTGTTTATAACCTGATCTAAATCATTTTTGTCATACAATCAATTTTAATCATTTCTTGAGCTTTAAATCAACATGTACAAGTGCCTAAAGAATACTATCATATCAACATCATTTTACATGAACTAAATGCATCCAAAATGCAACTTATTTATGTTTATTTGCTGATGTAATTTAACATTTATCAAATCATGCATAAATCATCAACCACTTGCATTTTAACTATTATTCAAGAACAAGCAACAACCCAAACATGTACTTATAAAAAATAAAGCTCAAAACTCATACACACATGTATATATATGTACGGTCATACACACACATATATATCACCATTTTTATTTGTATCATGACCCATTTCATTTTAGATTTCAAGTTTGTGAAAATCCCAAGATTCAATAGAAACTTCAAATCATCAAGAACAACCAAGAATCAAAAGTATGATTTAAACATAAATGTTATACCTTCAAGATTCAAGTAGGTTGTGGGATGAGATTTTGATGATAGGAAGCTTGAAATCACTTGAATGCACCTTGGAAACACCTTTGCATCTTCACCCTAACTTGAATTTGGCTTGAAATAGGACTTGATCTTCAAGAACAAGGTTGAAGGTATGAATATGGTGAGAGAGAGAGATGTGGACGGTTGGGAGGGAGGAGAGAGAGAGGAGATTGTGTGATCTTGGTAAGATTGTGAAGTGATATAGAAGATTATGTAGAGATATGGAAGACATGGGAATGAAGGCATGTTACACACTTGTCCAAAGCAAATCAAATAAGATATATGAAAGATCTAGTAAATATTTGGTGGGTTCCCCATACATATGTGACCGTAAATTGAGTAGGGGGGTTAAGTGTAATTTTTGATGGTATATTAGATAAAAACAGGTATTTAACTGGATACCGAGTATTTTATCTAGCGTTTAAATCCCGGTTTATGGCGTTCTAAATTATTTTTATTATCCTATAAAAATAAACTTGCCAAAATATTACTGAAATAAATTTCAGTTGCTGAGACTGGCTGTGTTGTCGGCGTTTTGCAGTAGAAGCACTGTGTCGCGCAGAAACATGCGGTACGCGCTTAAACTTGAAAAATAACGTTTTTAAGCATTTTAATTTATTTTTCAACACGAACCTGATTAAAAATAAAATTTTAATCATAACATAATATTTTTGGGATTTAAATATTATCCGGGCGGTCACCAACGTTCGTTTCGCAGTTTTGTCGTAATTAGTTCTTTAGTTCAAATAAACATGTTTTTTCCATACCGAATCCTTCGAAACTTATTTCTAAGTTATGTAAAGGATATTTATGGTATGTTTGGCTTACGTCATAGTTCCGGAGTGTACGACGCGTTAAACTGATTGCGTTTATGCACCAGTTTGCGTATAACCTTCCAGAAAGCGATTTAAAGCTTGAAATCGGAATCGATTCAAATTGTAAAATCATCACACATAATTACACCAAAGAACATTGTTTTATTCATAATCAACATTGTTTTACATTATACGATAATTACAGAACACCGTTGTCACAGTCTCCCCTACTTTAGGAAATTTCGTCCCGAAATTTTATTTAGAGGAAACTTGTGAAAACAAATGCGGATATTTCGTCTTCATCTGGTCCTCACGTTCCCAAGTAAACTCGGGGCTATGTTTGGATTCCCAGCGAACTTTGACCAATCGAATCTGTTTGTTCTTCAACTGTTTGAATGTACGGTCCACTATCTCCACAGGTTTCTCGACAAAGTGCATTGTTTCATCGATTTGAATCTCGTCGAGAGAAATGTGAAGATCAGCATCAGCTAAACACTTTCGCAGATTGGACACGTGAAAAGTCGGATGAATATTTCCAAGCTCTGGAGGTAGCTCTAGTCGATAGGCAACCTTTCCAATTCTTTCAACAATCTTAAATGGTCGAACATATCCTGGTGCAAGTTTTCCTTTCTTTCCAAATCTCACCACTCCCTTCCAAGGTGACACCTTGAGTAGGACACGGTCTCCGATTTGAAATTCTAAGGGCTTGCGTCGCATGTTCGCATAACTTTTTTGACGGTTTCTAGCTGTCACAAGATTATCGCAGATTTTCTTGATTTTGTCTGTTGTTTCCAGAATGAGTTCAGGTCCAGTAAGCTGAGCTTCACCGATTTCATTCCAACAGATAGGTGAATGACATTTTCGACCGTAGAGAGCTTCGAATGGTGCCAAATTAATACTAGCATGATAACTGTTGTTGTAAGAGAACTCGATCAGTGGAAGATGAGAATCCCAATTACCACCAAAGTCTATCACACATGCTCTAAGCATATCCTCCAAAGTTTGAATTTTTCTCTCAGATTGACCATCTGTTTGGGGATGATAAGCAGTGCTTAGATTTAGTTGGGTTCCCAAAGCAGATTGCATGGTCTTCCAGAAATGAGATGAAAACCGAGCATCATGATCGGAAATGATATCCAAAGGAACACCATGTCGTGATACAATCTCATCAACATAAATCTTCGCAAGTTTATCAGCAGATAGATCCTCGTGAATCGGAATAAAATGAGATGATTTCGTTAATCGGTCGATAATAACCCAAATAGCATCGTGACCTTTAGATGTACGCAGTAACTGAGTGATGAGATCCATTGCAATGTTCTCCCACTTCCAAACCGGTATCTCTGGTTGTACAAGCAAACCAGAAGGTCGTTGATGTTCAGCCTTGACTTTGAGACAAGTTAGGCATTTCGATACATACAAGGCAACATCCTTCTTCATACCAGGCCACCAGAACTGAGTACGAAGATCCTTGTACATTTTATCAGCACCAGGATGGATAGAATATCGAGACTTGTGAGATTCGTCCATTACCAAGGTGCGAAGATCGTCTTGTTTCGGAATCCACAAACGATCCTTGAAATATAGCAACCCATCGTCCTTCGTTTCGAGTTTAAGTTCGAGTTGAAGCAGTAGCTCATATTTCAATAAGTCTTTGATCACACAAGATCGTTGAGCTTGAAGGACATGAGATTGAATATCAGATAGAGTTCGAACAGAATGAAGTTTGACTCGTTCCTTTCGACTAAGTGCATCGGCTACGACATTCGCCTTACCAGGATGGTAGCGGATCTTGCAATCATAATCGTTTAAAAGTTCAACCCAACGTCGTTGCCACATGTTCAGCTCCTTCTGATTGAGAATATGCTGGAGACTTTTGTGGTCTGTGAAAACCACACACTTCGTTCCATAGAGGTAGTGTCTCCAGATTTTAAGTGCGAAAACGACAGCTCCTAATTCAAGATCATGAGTCGTATAGTTCTTCTCGTGAATTTTCAGTTGTCTAGACGCATAAGCTATGACTTTACCTCGTTTCATAAGAACGCAACCAAGTCCTAGATTCGACGCGTCACAATAGAAAACAAAATCATCGTTTCCCTCAGGTAGAGATAAAACAGGAGCATCACAGAGCTCCCGTTTCAGCGTTTGGAATGCTTCTTCTTGCTTAGGTCCCCACTCAAAAGGCTTATTTTTCTGAGTCAAAGCAGTGAGTGGAACCGTGATCTTTGAGAAATTAGAAATGAATCGACGATAATAACCAACAAGACCAAGAAATGATAGAATCTCTGTAGTTGTCGTCGGTGTATTCCAATCCTTAATATCAGCTATTTTGCAAGGATCCACATGAATACCTTGCTCGTTGACTATATGACCCAAAAACTGAACTTCTCTAAGCCAAAATTCACACTTGGAGAATTTAGCAAAAAGTTGTTCCTTCTTCAGGAGTTCTAATGTCAAACGAAGGTGTTGCTCGTGATCGGCTCGAGACTTCGAGTAAATGAGAATATCGTCGATGAACACAATGATGAACTTATCTAAATAAGGTTTACAAACCCTATTCATTAAGTCCATGAAGATAGCTGGTGCATTTGTCAAACCAAAAGGCATGACAGTGAATTCGTAATGCCCATATCTTGTACGGAAAGCAGTTTTGGGAATATCTTCTTCGAGTACACGAAGTTGATGATACCCAGAACGTAGATCGATCTTGGAAAAGCATGAAGCACCTTGCAGCTGGTCGAAGAGATCATCAATTCTAGGCAGGGGATATCGATTCTTGATGGTAAGCTTATTAAGCTCACGATAATCGATACACATTCGAAAAGATCCATCTTTCTTCTTCACAAAGAGGACAGGAGCTCCCCAAGGCGAAAAGGTCGGATGGATGAATCCTTTATCAGACAACTCTTGAAGATGTTTCGATAACTCTTGCATCTCCGATGGTGCAAGACGATAAGGTGCTTTCGTAATCGGGTTGGCATTGGGTACAAGGTCAATATGAAACTCGACTTGACGTACTGGAGGTAAACTAGGTAGTTCATCGGGGAACACCTCTGGATAATCCCGAACAATCGGAATATCCTGAATACTCTTGCTCTTGCCTTTCTCCTCGGTGACATGTGCCAGGAAAGCAACATATCCTTTTCGAAAATATCTTTGGGCCTTTGTACACGACATAAGCTTCAATCCACCAGATGGTTTCTCGCCACGAACTTCCAGAATATCGCCAGACGGAAGAGGAATACGAACAATCTTATCGAAACAAACCACCTCAGCATGATGTTTGGTTAACCAATCCATCCCCATGATAATATCGAAACTCCCAAGTTGCATCGGCGTGAGGTCAATGGGAAAAAGATGGTTATCAAGGTTTAACTGACAATCACAAATAACAGAATCGAGAACAAGAGGTTTACCAGTAGCAACTTCGACATATAAGGGTTTCCTCAGTTTAGTTCTAGGTATCGCAAGCAAAGGTTCAAAAGATAATGAAACAAAACTTCTATCGGCTCCAGAATCAAAAAGAATAGATGCAGGTCGATTGTTAACAAGAAACGTACCATTAACCACCTCGTTGTCAGCCCTCGCTTCGTTAGCATTCAGATTGTACGCTCGCCCACGAGCGGGATTCACATTTGCATTGACATTAGCATTCGGGTTCGCATTAGCATTCGCGTTTGCATTTACCAGCCTCGGACAGTTGTTGCGGAAGTGACCAAACTCTCCACAATTGAAACATGAACCCGGTGGGAATCTAGCAGCATTCCCCTGAACTGGATCTTGATTCTGAACAATCTGATTCTGGCCCAAACGACAGACGTTGGCCAGATGCCCAAGCTTACCACACGTTGTGCATTGCCTACAAGCTTGTTATGCAACATGATGACCGTTGTAGTGAGCACAATGAGGTGCGGTACCAGCATACGCTTTCTTCGCAGGCGGTTGAGCTGGTGGGTTCTGAGGGTTCTGAGCATTTTGTGCAGTTACTGCAAAATTCTGAGCACCCTTTCGCTTTCTCGACTTCTTCGACGACTCACCTTTCTTACCCTTACCCTTTTCCTTGACAGATTCGGTCGACTTCTTCTTATCACCCTTGCAGGTAAGTTTACCCTTCCTGACTTGCGACTCAGTCAGGGTAGCAGATAACTCGATCGCTTCACGAACAGTAGTAGGATTGACGCCAGTCACAATATCCTATATGGAATCAGGTAAACCATCGATGTACCTCTCTATCGCTTTCTCCAACGGGGTAACCATAGTAGGACACAAAAGACTGAGTTCCTCAAATCGGTCCGTATACGCACGATGTTCTCCCCCATCTTGTTTTAGATCGTCGAACTCTTGTTCCAAAGCTCGAATTTCGTGACGGGGACAAAACTCTCTCATCATGAGAGCTCGAAGCTCTTCCCATGTTTGTGCCAATGCCACTTCGGCACCCCTATCGCGCATCACTCCGTTCCACCACGTAAGAGCACGCTTCTCAAACACACTTGATGCAAATTCAACCTTACGCCCATTCGGACATTGCACATGTCTGAATGTGTTCTTGATACTTTCGAACCATTGAAGGAGCGCAGTTGCTCCATGCGACCCAGAAAACTTTAGCGGCTTAGCAGAATTGAAACTCTTGAAATTACATTGTGCATTGTGTTACAACCCTCACAAAACCAGGTGTCCGTACAAATAATTAATATTTAATTACTGCTTAATTACTGTGCTTGCTTACAATTGTGGTTAAACTGCTTCTTGATCTCTGATACATACATATCCATGCATCATACTTATTTACTGTCACTATATCATTTACACACAAACCATAGTGACAACCTTGATGCACAAAAGCACAGTGAGCACACAATACGGGATACCCAGTAAACATGCTGACATGGCCAGCATCAGACAGTTACTGTCTCTGAGGCCAGTATGAGCCGGGAATAGATTACTACACTAGTAGGGAGTGTAGGGAGGTGAGGATTGTAGAACTGCGTCACTAGGTGATATTTATAGTGACCGGATGTGCCTAAAACGTACTTTAAGTACAAAATTTTGCGCTTTAAATAAAAGCTCAGCATTTAAAACTAACGAGTAAAGTGCAAAAACTTGGGAAAATAATACTAGACACTTTCCAAAGTGTCGAGAATATATTGTGTCACTAAAAATAATATTAACGGCACTTTAAGTGCTTATTTAGCACTTTAACGGATTATTATCCAACCGAACAACCGGACTTAACCCGGAACATAAAAATATTGCCAATGATATTATTTACACCTTTCTGAGCTAGTTAGGGTCCTCGAATACCCTAACACTCGTTATATTAAATAACACACTAGTAAATTATTTTTTTTATTTCCTAACTAAGCACTAACTTTTTTTTGTTGAAATCCAACCAAATGTACCACCCCTTGAACGATCGGTTTCCCCATAGGGGACAACACCCACCCATTTTGATTATCTTAATTCCACTTGTTTTATATCTAGTGTACATAATATTTGTTGGGCAATACACTAAGAGTGGGTTATAGATATAACCACTAGAACCATACTTGCTTTCACAAACCACCACTCAAAATTGATCACTCCCTTCCACTCCTCTTGTGTTCGGCCGAGAGCCAACCCACCCCCAACATCACTTTTCAACTTTGATCAAAGCCATCTATTATCATACAAGTGTGAACGATCACGTATAAGGAGGCTCGGTGCTTACGGATTGCCAAGGACCTCACCACAACGCTTTTAACCAACCATTTTTCGTCTAGTTTCTTCCCTAGCCTCGAGCTAGTAGTAAGTGATTCTAAACACCCTCTTGATCTTGTTTAAAGTGGTTAATAAGAGATTTGTCGGATAAAAATCATAAACACTAGAATTCAAAACTTAAAGTCTAGTAAAAATAATAAACATGATGGTTAATGAATGAATGTTAGTGTAAAACTTTTGAAACTAGTTTTGTTGTGATTATTTATTGTTGTTGATTGCTAGTGTTGGAACGGATCGTCATCTAACCACGCTAGGTCATGTTCATGGAACATGAACTAGCACTATGTTTAGTGTAAAAATAACTAGATGACGAACCCGTTCACTCACAAACATGAACTTGAGTAAAAACAATTTTTCTTATGAAATGGAATTCTAAACTAGTAGATCTAAGGATCTACAAGTGGTATTTTTGAAGAACCAAGTGTATGATGAACTCATATTTTAAAAGCCGGATCTTTCTTGAAATAAAAACATTTTTGTGAACCAAAAAGTGTGTAGTCACTTGTGTAACGAAAGGATTTAACAATGAAATATTTTTGTAATTTTGACCAAGAAGATGTAAACTTGCATTTTCTTTAAAAATAAGATCTTCAAGAAAATGATTTTATTTTTAGAGATGGAAAGATCCACTAAATGGGTTGAAAAGTTACTACACATTTTTACACAACTCGCAAGTTCATGTGTTTGCGACTTACGTATATTTTTTACTAGTTTAGTGTTGAAATATTAGTTGTTGATGTTGGGAACATTGTTGATTGAAATTTATAAAAGAAAATGATACGCTTAAAAGCGTGGCCACCTCCAATTACAGAGGAAACTCTGGCGAAATTTTTCCAGAAATATAACACTTAGAAATATTTTTACAACAAGTGTTACGAGTATATATTTTTTTTTTACTTGTCTTTCCAAACAAAGTTCGCCATGATTTTTATTACAAAATTACCAAGTTTCGGAGGTGGAATTTTCACAAAATAAAACTTGCTAAAATATATATTTAGAATATATATTTTCCATAATAGCACTGGTGTAATTTTTATGATTATTTTGTGAATTATACAAATATTATTTTTAGAGTAAAAATAATATTACTAGAATACACTGAATATTCATGGTTCCAAAATAATACGAACGCCTTCACAATAAATATTTAAGTTACACCGGTATTATTTATACCACCCGAACCTTACAACGTAACTTACGTATTTTCAGAAAATACTCATAAGTGTGTATTTTGACAAAGATATTATTTTGGAAAATTATATGGAATAAAATATGATAATTTTGGGAAAAATATTTATATTTTGGGAATAAAGTATTTTGGGCAAATGAAATAAAATATATTACATTAAGTGAGACTTAATAATATATTTCGAAGTTATACGAACGCACATGTATTAAAACCCCCATCCTTGGGAAGGAATATATTTACTAAATAATTACGAAAAGTAATTACGAAATAGTTGCCTAACTATTTCCTAAAGACATTAAACCTTAAGCTAAGGCACGGCCGTCCGTCTAATAGAAATTAGTACATGTAGGTCATCGCACAGCAGGTTGACCGGGAGATTTCTAGTTAGAGACGCACTACGGTGAGTTCATGCTCCCCCTTTTCTCTTAACTGTTTTCAGTTTTTAAACTGCGGGGGTGAAATACATGTTACATTTACTACAAACGTTTTATACACGGTATGATTAGCTAAGGAACTTACTACTAGATCACGTGAATGGATAGGCTATTATCGTAAGACCATTAATCCTTGTATAAGGACCGAGAGGCATGAGTGATAGATCTATCGGGTGTTGCGAGCCCCACACATGGGCCAGCGTGCGGCTGCATGTGGTGACTATGTCGTTCCGCCGGAAGGACCGGTATAAAATACGCGTTACAGGTTTGAGTGCTTCCTAGTCCATGTCACTTATTAATGTATTAGCTACACATTAATCGATCTCTTTTTCCTTAACTGCTACATACCAGGGATTTTCATACATACAGACTTGTTTACAGAGGTTTATACATACTCACTTACACATGAACTCGCACAACTTCATGTTGATTTTTCAAACTACATGTATTTCAGGGAACTAATGGATCTGGCACGGTATGCACGTATTTTCAAGTTACGTTTGAATAAAGGAGTCATTCAGGGTTTAGAAGGTGTAACCCCTTCCTGGACGGGTTACATATCTCTAAGCCTAGTATTGTTTAAAGTCTTTTGCTAAATCTTTATAAACTCAATTAAATCAAGTTAAGGTTTGTAACTTATTTTGTGATTGTTGAAAAATGGGATTTTTCTAAACTTTATTAATGGATGAATATCTCATGTTTTTATCATATAGCATTGTTATGATTGTTGCTATGGTATTAAGAAGTCACACCAGATAAACCCACGCTTCCGCAAAGCCAGGGTGTGATAGCTTGGTATCAGAGCCTCGATCATAGCGAACTAGGATTCTTTCTCGAGTCTAGACTATGATCACTAGGGCTCTCACGAAAACATTTTTACATTGCATACCACTTAAGTCCAGATCCAGGTCACAAAACGTGTTTACAAACAAATGTTGAGCACATTTTATTTGTTAGTTATGGCTCAGTCCAGGAGGCTGAGAGAATTATCTAGTGGGACTAGGGAGTCAGTCTGGGAGGCTGAGAGAATAATCTAGTGGGACTAGGGAGTCAGTCTGGGAGGCTGAGAGAATTATCTAGTGGGACTAGGGAGTCAGTCTGGGAGGCTGAGAGAATTATCTAGTGGGACTAGGGAGTCAGTCTGGGAGGCTGAGAAAAGTATCTAGTGGGACTAGGGAGTCAGTCTGGGAGGCTGAGAGAGTTGTCTAGTAGGACTAGGAGATTCAGTCTGAGAGGCTGGGAGATTTATCTAGTGGGACTAGGAGATTCAGTCTGAGAGGCTGGGAGGTCCATCTAGTGGGACTAGGAGATTCAATCTGAGAGATTGGGAGATTATAGTCGGAGAGACTGGGTAGGATAGTCTGGGGAAGACTAGGATGATTACATGCTTACATTGTGGTTACTTACACGCTTAATTGCTGATTATTGATATACGTGCATCTGAATATTTGCATACACTAATCGTTAATGATTACTCTAGGTATACATGTTACGCACCGACACACATGTCACTCCAAGTAGAAAGCGAGTTATCAGACATCGATAACCCTACCGCCACCGCCACGGATAAGGAGACTGCATCTACGCCAGAGATATTTACGGCAGACACTGAGAGTGATCCTGATATGCCGATCAAGGACGAGGACGACTTCTAACAGTCCGTGCTACCAAATTCTGGTAATACTTTACCCTTTGCTGATGGCTTCTCTGACAAGAATCCTTCTGTCACTCCGGTTTCGATCCATGACCACTTCATCACTGGTCATCCCGATGGTCAACACACTATGGATCCGATCCTAGACAATGCGCCTCTTGTGGACATCCCTTCCGAAGGACGGTTACTCGACGAACAATTGATAGCGGTATTGACGCAATACTGATGGTCCTTCCAATAACGCCCATAATGATGGAAAGTTAGACGAGAACGTTATTACCAATTTCACTTATTTGAGACCCCTGTTAACAAGCTATCCTCTGATTCTAGCATGCATTCAGACTCCTTTGAGTCTGTGGCATCTGCAGCCCTACAAACAGCTGGATTACAACACTCTGCTACCGACACAAGACGACGATGATATGGCTGCTGCTCTATCACCTGCTTGAGGCACCACACCATTACACGACCCAGGGCCTGTTGCTGAGCTAGCCTCTGCACCTTTTGAGTCAGCCTGATGTTGCAACTGCTGGTTCTACACCCTTGCTTGATTGTGACCCTGTTTCCTTTGGTCTGCCAGACATTGTGCCCCTTATATTTACCTACATCGGGCAATCTCCTCATTTGTTGAGATGTTTGTTTTTACACCCGCAACCGCTGACGTTGCTCCTTTTCCCTATGAAGACCGACTTCCATTGCGACAAGGTGCCAATAGCAATCTTTCAGAATATAACCGCACCCTGGGAAGGTACTTCAGGTCAGCACTCGCATAACGATTCATCTGCTACAACAGCATTTTCCCAACTACACAGGTCGCACCATTTACTACTTTCACCTCTACATCGCTGGTCGAGCCGATTTGATGGTTCCTTTAATACACTACGATAATTTTAGACCCTTACCATCCCTCACATTATGAAGGCCACGCGCAAGATGAGTTACTCCTATAACGTCAACTACAGTTTGAGGATATGAGTCGCAGAACATTGGAGCTTGAGCTGACACCACAATTGGCAAGTTCAAATGCAGAACATTACATAACCAAAAACATGATTTAAGTGACTACATCACAAGACAACATATTGTCTGAAAAGTTTATGTAAGACACCCCGTCCTCCACCCTATCTATTGCCAGCATATTTTGATTCATCACATACGTCAAAGTTCCTTTTGCGCTCTCGACCGTTGCTATTACACCGCTCCCAGGATTCTGATACTTATTTCTTTACTATCGAGCGGCAGAGCAGATAATTACTTCGACGTATATACAAGCTCGAGGAGGGACTCACACACGTTAACAGTTTACTTTTCTTTCCACCTCCTGCTCAGCCACCAGTATAGTTAGTTTCTGGATTATGCGGATTGCATTACACTTGGGTAAAGACACTAATGATAAGCCGGGATTGCGGAGACTTTTGAAGACCACTTCTGATTACGAAATTTTGATGCACTAATATACTTATTGGACAAGGGTAGGGTGACCCTGTGTCCCTTTTGATGTGATACACTTTGTTAGACACAGTGATTGTGGCCGAAGGATAATGAAAGCCCAATCATCTTTAAACATGCGACAACACTTTGTGGCCAATAACCAATGAAAGCTCAGTCGCTAGGCTTTCGCTAAGCACGTCATTGATCTATGTGTGTGTGCTATAATTATAATACTACGTGCTTACTTGCTATATTACCGAATTATTTGGTCATACTATGACTATACTATTATTTGATTGGTTAATATGATAACCTGTTATGTGTATGTACTTATGACCACTAAACAAATGACCTAACCGACCTTCTTCTAGGAAGATGTCGACTCAAGAGAACACCGATATCAACAACCCTCTACCGACAACAGAGGCAGAAATGCAAGAGCGCCTCTTACAGGCCATCGCACAGTACGAGGCCCATCGCTCCGAGCGCAACGGAGGTACCTCAAGAAATAACCCACCCAACGGTAATGTTTGGTCCTTTAAGACACATTACAAACGTTTGGACATTTCCTTAAGTGCTTTGCTAATACCTTACGTGAATAATGTCGCTCGTATCGCAGGCTGCACCTACAAGCAGTTCTTAGGCTGCCAGCCCCTACATTTCGACGGCACTGGGGGTGTCGTAGCCTTCGTGCGCTGGGTTGAGAAGACGGACATTGTTTTGCGTGCGTATGCTTCCGGGCTATTCCGAGATGGGGCTCTGTCATGGTGGAAACTACAGGTTTTGTGAATTATACAAATATATATTTTCCATAATAGCACTGGTGTAATTTTTATGATTATTTTGTGAATTATACAAATATTATTTTTAGAGTAAAAATAATATTACTAGAATACATTGAATATTCACGGTTCCAAAATAATACGAACGCCTACACAATAAATATTTAAGTTACACCGGTATTATTTATACCACCCGAACCTTACAACGTAACTAACGTATTTTCAGAAAATACTCATAAGTGTGTATTTTGACAAGGATATTATTTTGGAAAATTATATGGAATAAAATATAATATTTTTGGGAAAAATATTTATATTTTGGGAATAAAGTATTTTGGGCAAATGAAATAAAATATATTACATTAAGTGAGACTTAATAATATATTTCGAAGTTATACGAACGCACATGTATTAAAACCCCCATCCTTGGGAATGATTATATTTACTAAATAATTACGAAAAGTAATTACGAAATAGTTGCCTAACTATTTCCCAAAGACATTAAACCTTAAGCTAAGGCACGACCGTCCGTCTAATAGAAGTTAGTACATGTAGGTCGTCGCACAGCAGTTTGACCAGGAGATTTCTAGTTAGAGACGCACTACGGTGAGTTCATGCTCCCCCTTTTCTCTTAACTGTTTTCAGTGTTTAAACTGCGGGGGTGAAATACATGTTACATTTACTACAAACGTTTTATACACGGTATGATTAGCTAAGGAACTTACTACTAGATCACGTGAATATATAGGCTATTATCGTAAGACCATTAATCCTTGTATAAGGACCGAGAGGCATGAGTGATAGATCTATCGGGTGTTGCGAGCCCCACACATGGGCCAGCGTGCGGCTGCATGTGGTGACTATGTCATTCCGCCGGAAGGACCGGTATAAAATACGCGTTACAGGTTTGAGTGCTTCCTAGTCCATGTCAGTTATTAATGTATTAGCTACACATTAATCGATCTCTTTTTCCTTAACTGCTACATACCAGGGATTTTCATACATACAGACTTGTTTACAGAGGTTTATACATACTCACTTACACATGAACTCGCTCAACTTTATGTTGATTTTTCAAACTACATGTATTTCAGGGAACTAATGGATCTGGCACGGTATGCACGTATTTTCAAGCTGCGTTTGAATAAAGGAGTTATTCAGGGTTTAGAAGGTGTAACCCCTTCCTGGACGGGTTACATATCTCTAAGCCTAGTATTGTTTAAATTCTTTTGCTAAATCTTTATAAACTCAATTAAATCAAGTTAAGGTTTGTAACTTATTTTGTGATTGTTGAAAAATGGGATTTTTCTAAACTTTATTAATGGATGAATATCTCATGTTTTTATCATATAGCATTGTTATGATTGTTTCTATGGTATTAAGAAGTCACACCAGATAAACCCACGCTTCCGCAAAGCCAGGGTGTGTCACATTGTTATTATTATTGTTGTTGTATAGCTCGTGGATTTGGGTCACAACGCCTAGAAGCACAACAGTCATTTGCTGAGAGACAAGGGCTGCGACTTCTTCAGCAGTAAAAGATTATGCATCACGTCGAGGAGGCATTGTCTATCAATGAAATATGAGAAACGAGTGAGGTCGACAATTAGGAAAAACAAAAGAGGTATTGAAAATATCGACGAAACATAAGGAAGGCCATCATTTGTTCATTACCTCGAACAAACAAACGACACGCAGTGACTAATCAAAGTAATGAATCAAAATAATGTATCGCGAAGATATGCTCGCCTATAAGTGAACACTCACCCCAAGAGTTCCCAGGTAAGAGTGACTGGTCCGATTATGTGGATTTGTACGAACACTCTAGCCTTAGACAGAAAACTCAGGGTACAGGCATTCACTCTTCCAGTTTGCACATGTTCACATCATTTAGACCCAAACTTTGATGAGATTTTGAAAACTCAGAAGGCACTAAGCCAAATTGAGTCAAGCTGAAAGGGTTCAAAACCTTACAACAGAGGGTTCAAAACCTAGTAATCAATCATCCTAGAACGGATGATTAATTTTCGAAGCAGATTCGGATTTTGTTTTAAAAATCTAAACGCAAATCAACTTGCGTTGGGGTCCTAGAAAGTTATAGTCTAGGTCAAAACATTACTAATAAACTAATTCCCTATAACCATTGGCTCTGATACCAACTATTCTGTCACACCCCGACCACGTAAAACAACAAATCGTGGTGGAAACGTCGGGGAATGTTGTAACAGAATTGTTGTTTCAAACCATGGATACAAAGAGTTTCGTTTTATTAACTATTAAACATTTTATTAAAGTTAAATAAGCGAGTCAAACATAGTCTATCATCGTTATTAACTCACTAAGGCCTAGTCCAGTCCTAAGTGAGCATGCATCCTATTCCCAATCAACATTAAGCAACATCACCTGAAACATATGTAAAAACAAAGTCAGCAAAGAAATGCTGGCGAGCACATAGTTTTTGTGTGAGTGTCAGATTCATGGCTCGTTGAAATATCTCGTACAACTTCGTTAATCGATATTTGAAACCTTATTTTGTAAAATATTTGCATTGTAGAATGAATAACCAAGTCAAAACGGATTGGTTATAATTTATAAACCTCGATGCCATGAATCTTAACCCAAAACATTTGTTTATGTAAACCAAATCATAAATCGTTCTCGTAATAAAACTCGTATGGTTTATATAGTTTCGTAAACATCGTTGTGTGACATCGTTTAACTCGTTCTCGTTATAGATCATCGTTCATTTGTTTAAATCGTTCATAATTGTTCAATCGTTCAAAATCGTACAATCGTTTAATATCGTTCTCGTTTTAATTGTGAAAACTACTTTTGGTCATCTCGCTAATAACATTCAAACCTTCGTGACTCGTTCATCGTTCAACTCGTTCAATTCGTATTAACAAACCTCCAAAGGGTAAGTTAACAATCATCAGGTTTAGTCGTTACCCACATAACCCACACATAACCATGGGTGCAGTCTGATAACGGGATTTGTCGGATCCTATGGTACCATAACCTAATAATGGTCGGTTCGGCCAAAATTAATGAATGTCATTCGTTATGTAACTACAACCAACAAGTTCGTTCACATTATCGAAATCATTATTAGTTTAGTATAAACCATTCGTTATGTAACTACACACACTTTCGCATCATTTTCACCAATAAATCTCAACTTTTCACCAAGAAATCTGTGGATTTGGGTTGTTCTAAGATGATGTCATCATGGGTTCTCATGAACACCAAAGTGTGACTTCATTCCACCAAGAACAACTCAGATCTAAGTGATTTCAACATGTTCAAACGCTGATTTCGTCATAATCTAATCACTTTCCAACTGATTTCCACCTTTCTTCAACATTCTCAACTTCTCACATAAAACCGATAGGATCTGAAGAGATGACTGACTTAACGGGCTGAACATGAAGTACCATCAAGAACAATTACTGATCAGACGGGGTGATTCCCATCCGATCGGATGACTTAGACTCGATGGGGATTCCGTTGTTTGACATGTTGTCATACCATCTCGTTTCACACGCTAAACTCAGTTAATTTTACAAAACTTTCCAGCTCGAATAATCCGCCGGACGAATGGCCATCCGATCGGATAGCCATCCGATCGAATGTCTATTCGGCCCAGAGGCTTGTGTTGTTTAACACTTAAACGATTTCAAAAGTTTCAAAGAATATGGTCTCCACTCAGATTGCCATCCGAGCGGACGGCCATCCGTCCGGATGACCGTCCGACCGGACGAGCTGAAAAGTAGAGACACTCCATGTCTTTTAAAATGCTACAACGAAAACTTCAAAGTTCCAACATACACAAACACATCCATCCCAAACGAACAACCCTCTGACCGAATGGTCATCCATCCGGATGACCATCCGTCCGGATGACCATCCGTCCTGAAGGTCATCCAATCGGATCACTATCCGTCGCTCAGTTCACTCGATACCGTTTTACGCACCGTTCAACGCTTATACTTTCATACTGTGTTTAGGCTAATCTCCAAGCGCTCCCTTCAATCCAAGACTGTGTTTACTCATAAACACCATCTGTGAGTATACTCGATCCCTTTTTGCTTTATGTACTTTTGGGTGTTACATACGTTACTTATATCAAATCACATCGGCACACAACTCAACTACTTTTATACGCTAACCACTCTGCATATGATACGTGTTATTCGATGAATGCTTGTATGTTATGTTTACACAGTGATTGTTGCCTGACACCTTAGCAACGATAGTACAATAGTTTGGACTCAGCACCTGTCGTGGACAGGGGTTGTTAAGGGCTTTTCTTCACGTGTCACAGTGGTGATATATGTTGCGCATTCTATAACTCACGTTCGTGCATATTTCATTGTCGATAACTTACTTCCTTCACATTTCTACATGTTACATGCTGGTTATGCGTAAATTTTCGTTACTATTATACTACGAAACTTGTATGCTCACCTTTACACTATGGGTATTGACTTTTATTTTAACGTATGTAACAGGTGTTTAAGATGCTTTTGATTGCTAGCTGCTATGGAATCAAGCTAGGGGAGTCTAGAAACAAACTAAATAAAATCTGAGTTGTCGAAACACTTAATTTATCTTTGAGATACAATGTCTGTAATAATTTATTTTGCTGAATATGTTATGGCATGGGACGTAATGTTAAATATTCGGTAATATTAGTTGTTATGGATTTCTACTGGACAATCTGTTTCGCTCAGTGCCGCGCCTCGATGTTTCCGCCATCGGTTGGGGTGTGACAGTAGGGCACATGTCACAGCCCCCGACGCTACCTTGGGAACGGGAGCCGTGAACAAGTCAGATGGTATCGGTGTTTGGCAGCGGAAATTTTCATCAGGACCGTAGTTAGGAAATATTTTTATCAGAGTTAAACACCAAAATTTTTAAAATAGATAAATGGGATAAAACCCAAGTTTTGCTGATAATACATTTATAATAAACAAGTGGGACAAAACCCAATTTTCATTTGTAATATATTTATGGGGATAAACCTTAATTATTGAAAACAATTCTCCTTTTTATTTAGGTAACTTTATAGCCACTTTTCTAAGCCTTTAGTGCTCTCCAGCTGGCTTTTATTTGCTTTCACATTGTGTTACCTGAAACACGTTTTAAAAAGATTTTATCAGCAAGAAATACTCGCGAGTACATTCCAATTTGTAAAACATCAGTTGTTATAACATTACAGTATTAAGGGCGATTACAATGTTTATATCTACACAATTACTCGGTCAGTACGTGTCACTCGACGGATCTGTGACTATGGTCATATCACACATTGTATACCCGTGCCCAATTGTGAAGGTTATCAAGTACTATATACATACCCCATAATACTGGCAGCAATTGAAGACTTACAAACACTTAATCACTGTAATTGTATTTGAAAATATTTGAGGTTTTGGTAAAACATTTTGACTCACAAAAATGTACTCTCAAATAGTGAGAAAAAGTGAATGTACTTACTTTTGTAGACTTAGGTATTTCTACGGCTTCCTGGTAATATTATAGCTTCCTGTTGTTTTCCTGGTTATTATTTCCTTGAGTTTCTGTGGATATATATATATATATATATATATATATAATACACACGTGTTAGTAAAATAACCCAAATCACATTATCCTTACAACTCGAGACAGAATTCCAATGACCGAGTCAGGCAAAGCCTTGACATGCATTACGGAATCCTAAATCAATCGAGTGTAACATGAGACAGAACTCCAATGACTGAGTCAGACAGAGCCTTGACATGCGTTACGGAACCCTAAATTGATCGTGTAGGGTAATAGCAGAGTTATAGTACTTACAACGAGGTAGAGCTTCGCTTATTAGGGGGTATTAGGCTATAGCTTCAGCATATAGAAATTGAGAGAGAATTTGAGATTCTGAACGGATTGGAAATGCTGCATCTCGTCCCTTTTATAGCTGAGACAGAGGTCTCTCGCGCCCCACGAGAGCCTCTTGTTCTTCCTTCGCGGCCCGTGAGGGAGCTTCAGTCAGTTTATGGTTTGTTGAGTCAAGGTGTAGGATCGACACGTGTGGGACACGTGGCTCGTTTGTTTGGCCGGAAAGCAAGGGGGCCTCACGCCCCACGAAGACTTCAACTATCTGGGTCGCGGCCCGCAAGCGACCCAGATTATTGGTTTTTCTTGATTTTTATTAATATAAAGGGTATACGTGTTCGTTTATCGTATACGAGGTGTATTTAGGAGCGTTTAGGGGTGTTTCTCAAGGGTTGTTATATCCTCCCCACCTTGTTTTAAATCTCGTCCTTGAGATTTGGGCTATGATATCTCCTTGGAGTTATGTCACGTCTTTTAGTTAGTAAAAACAGTATGTCCAGGTGTCTGAGATGGAATCAAAAGATGAATATAAAGATATTATAGAATAATTGGAATTCAATGGTCCAAAAACTTAGTTTCAGGAATCGATGTTAACTGAACGAGATCAAGGTGACTGAGTTCTATAAATCAAAAGAGAGATTTGATAGGCACAAAACTCGAAATGCAATTATTTTTAGAAACAATAGGATTTGATGTCAAAAGAGAACTTACTTTGATTGTTAATTGAGGAAGACTAATAATCTCAAATGAGAATAGAAGTATGAAAAATGATTTGTCAACTTATCAAACCAGAAATCAGTGACATTCATTTGAATGGCCGAGATACATCGAAAATACAATAGAGTGTGTATCAATGTCCTGATAAATAATTGTATCAAGACTACCTGAATGATGAGTCGAACAAAAGACGTATGAATTGATATGATTAGGGTTTACGATTAGCTCAGGCTACAAATTTATACAGACACCGCAAGGTGTTTTAATGATTGAAAGAATTTAACGATTATGATGACCGAACGAATTCACTGTTTCGAAATTAATTGAAAGTTTCAATGAAGTGAATCTGGATATTCAAAAGATAGGATGTTCAAATGAAGGAATAAATGAATATCGTAGGATTGATCAAAGATGAAGGAATGTTGGAGGTACATTGGAATAGGAATTTAGGTACCCTTATCTTAACACATAATTGTATTAAGACTGGTTTAGGATAATGAATTAACAGAAGATAGATAAATTCGCACCTTAGGTGTGAAAATGAAATGAGTTCAAATTTCAAAGAAAAACGCCACCGCAAGGTGTCGTGATTTAACAAATGATTTATGGGAGTTGAAGACTTTAAACAAGTCTACTATGATTCAAACAAATGGAGGGTTAGTTGAGATTACCTTGAATATGATGATCTCAATTCATCATATGGGATCTTGAATTGAATATAGATTGTGAACAAGTTCAAACAATTGAGCTTGGTTTGGACATATTCCAACAATGGATATATGCATTGACAAGAAATGGTTTCAATGAAAATCTGGTGAGTAACTTTGAAAAGAAACGGAGTTTTCCAAGAAATCTGTTGACTTGATATCAAAAAGTCAACGCCTTGTAATCATATAGATTATCAGAATGAGTATGAGGAAATATTTATTCGAGCTCATGAATAAATGATCTTTTGAAGTGAAATCACATGCGTAACAAGCAATGCATGTGCAACATAGGAATTTGTCATGAGATGAGATAGATGAATGTTGGCCTTATGAAAGAAAAATAAGGACCTTTTAATATAAAACTTTGATCGGAATCAAAAGTCAACAAATACTTTATTACAGGCAAAACGTACGGGTGCTTATGTTAGAATTTGCTATTGCTTCCTGTGTTGTAGATATTTATGCGTTCTCCTTAGCTTCATCTGGGTTTCTAGCTTTGTTGTTGGGTGCCTTAGATAGTTTCAGGCAGTAGGGATAGATGTGGCCTGGTTCTCCGTAGTTGAAAAAGTTGTTAGTTTTTCTTCTACATTCTTCCTATGTATGTCAAGTCTTTTTGCAGAAGTTACAGTGGTGTGTTTTCCTAGAACAGCATTTTCTTGAGTGCTTCTTGTTATAGTTTCTGCAGGTAGGTTGCGCGATTGGTGATCCACTTCCTTTATTCTGATGGGATTTGTCAGAGCGGAATTCCTTATAAAAGTAACTATAGGTTGTGGTTTTCTTTCATTTGGGAAATGGAGTTTTGATACGAATATCATGACCTCCATTGATACTAAGGTTTGGTTTGAAGTGATGAGTATGCTTACAGCGTATAGTAGGATTCTCGTTTATAGGCATAGAAATTTTAATAGCTTCAATGATCAAAGGTATGGCATTCGATATTCCTTGAGCTATCATATTTTCTATAGTATTTTTATCCCAAGAATTTTCATTACTAGCCTGAATTTCCTGATTACATGCGATTTCCTTTGACATCTGAATTGCAAACATGTTCAGATATAATTATCACAGAACTAAACAATTATACAGGCGCATTTTGTTGCTCATATTACATTAGCACAATTATAAGCATACCTATCCGTATTATGTGTTGATATATATATATGTATGTATGTATATATATATATATATAGGCTGAAGATAAAAAGAAAACCACTTTTATTGAGAAAACCCGAGAAACTCAAAGCTCTCGACTTTTTTTTTGAAAAAATTACCACACATAATATACATGTTTTTAAGAGTTTTGGGCAAAAAAAATCGAAAAAGCGCCGAGTAGATATTTAAAAAAAAAATAAACAAGTTTTGGTGTAACATATGTTACATTCGCTGAACATATGTTACACCAAAACTTGTTTTTTTTTTTTTTTTGAATATCTACTCGGCGCTTTTTCGATTTTTTTTTGTCCAAAACTCTTAAAAACATGTATATTACGTGTGGTAATTTTTTCAAAAAAAAAAAAGTCGGGAGCTTTGAGTTTCCCGGTTTTCTCAATAAAAGTGGTTTTCTATATATCCTTACCCTATATATATATATATATATATATATATATATATCATATTTTAACATTTACTTTCGTTATATATTTTATCAAAATATAAGGAAAATATATATATTATATTATGTGATGTTCCTTCTCGTCATAGTTGCAGGCGAGCTTTTCTTCTATATTATGGGCTTGGTGTCTTACTGGTAATAGCTTTTATTTTCTCAATTTTAGCTTATATTCTCAGGGTTCATGGCTGGATAGGTATTCAGAATGGTTGGTGGAAAGTACGGTTGTGGCTAGAAATAAGGTTTTATATAAGATTCTGGGATTCCTCGTCATTGGTCCTACCATCATTCTCTTGATACTAATACGGGTGTCCTTAGGGTTTCTTTTGGGTTAAGTGCGATTAATGGTTTGAAAAATCATTTGGGGAGATTCTAGGTAAACATTTAGGTTTGTTTCTTCTGTTATATAAAAGCTTGTTTTTCTACAGAAGATATTTGATTATATTGTTATATATTATCAAGAAATTTTGTCCTGCAAACGTATATAAATATAAAGTTTAAAATTTCCTGTAATATATATATATATATATATATATTGAATTATTTTTAATTAAATCCAATTATATAACTGATGGTATTAATTATCCTGTTTATTCCCATAACTTTATTTATTCTTTTGTAGTAACAATAGTAGTATATAATTTTTTGTTAAATTTATGGAACATAACATTTTGGAAAAAGGATGGGTAACTAAAAGAAATAAATTTAATCAAAATATAAATCTTCTAGATTTATTTATTTAGAACAATTTTATTTTTAACCAGAGGGTTAAATTACACTGATTGTAAAATATTAGAACTTGGTTCTTAATTTATTTATTCAAAAAAGTATTATAATAGATAATACAAAGTTTGGTGTTTTCTAAGTCTGATTCTTATAATATAAGCAGTGAAGTATTTCTCCTATATCAGAATATATATACATATGGCTCAAATATAATTTAAGGAATGAGTTGAACTATTAAATAAAAAACTTTAAGTTGTTTCCTGCTGATATATATGTGTTATGTACATATATTTAAAATCATCTAGTTATACAGTACCAATTATTTTTGTACACATTTCTGTTTCATAAATACAGGTTTATAAAATATAAAATATTTTATATATATTCTATGGGTATATAAATGTACATGTGCTTATGTGGATATAAGAAAAGCATATGCAATATAATATTTTCATAGTGTTATTATGAAAATCCTGTTTTTAATTATTGTATTTAAACAATAAACATGTTTTAAGTATGCTAAGGTATTATATTTTAACAAAATTATAATTATATGTTTTGTCAAAATTTTGATAAAAATATATTTAAGTCGAATAAAACTTTAGGTTTTATCATAAACCATAAATCATATTACTCGTATCAAATAATATTTTATATTATGATATTTTAGAGGCATCATACCTAAATTGTGTTATCTTATATTAATATTTTCGATTAAGATATTAATGTTAATATAATAATATTATAAATTTATACAGGATTATATTCATATAAATACATGGGTATGATATATAATGTATCCCAAAAAATTTATAATGTTTAAACATAGCATAACTGTAAGATACAGATATTGGTTAAACATATATATATATATATATATATATATATATATATATATATATATATATATATAATGTTTAAACATAGCATAACTGTAAGATACAGATATTGGTTACATCTATTGAGGATAACTATAAGATACAGATATTGGTTACATCTATTGAGGTTGACATAAAATCATTCAGATATCATGCATGTATTGTATTAACTTAATATTTATATTATGATTTCCTTTTTCACGGAATTGCACATAAGGTATAAATTTCCTAACAATAATGTCTAAGGTTTAGGTATTCAAAGAACACCTAAAGGGCTTAAACCAGTGGCATAACTCTGATACCACCTTTTGTCACAGCCCCTGACCCCACCCTGGGAGCGGGAGCCGTGAACCAGTCAGATGGTATCGGTGTTTATTAATTTGGCAGCGGAAATTTTCATCATGACCGTAGTTAGGAAATATTTTTATCAGAGTTAAACACCGAAATGTTTAAAATAGATAAATGGGATAAAGCCCAGGTTTTGCTGATAATACATTTATAATAAACAAGTGGGACAAAACCCGATTTTCATTTGTAATATATTTATAGGGATAAACCCTAATTATTGAAAACAATTCTCCTTTTTATTTAGGTAACTTTTATAGCCACTTTTCTAAGCCTTCAGTGCTCTCCAACTGGCTTTTATTGGCTTTCACATTATGTTACCTGAAACGCGTTTTAAAAAGATTTTATCAACAATAAATATTGGTGAGTACATTCCAATTTGTAAAACATCAGTTGTTATAAAATTACAATATTAAGGGTGATTACAATGTTTATATCTACAGAATTACTCGGTCAGTACGTGTCATTTAACGGATCTGTGACTATGGTCATATGACACATTGGATACTCGTGCCCAATTGTGAAGGTTATCAAGTACTGTATACATACCCCATAATATATATATATATATATATATATAATGCACACGTGTTAGTAAAATAACCCAAATCACATTAACCTTACAACTCGAGACAGAATTCCAATGACTGAGTCAGTTAGAGCCTTGACATGCATTACGGAATCCTAAATCAATCGAGTGTAACACGAGACAGAACTCCAACGACTGAGTCATGCAAAGCCTTGACATGCATTACGGAATCCTAAATCGATCATGTGGGGTAATAGCATGGTTATAGTACTTACACCGAGGCATGGCTTTGCTTATTAGAGGGTATTAGGCTATAGCTTCAGCGTATAGAAATTGAGAGAGAATTTGAGATTCTGAACGGATTGGAAATGTTGCATCTCGTCCCTTTTATAACTGAGACAGAGGTCTCTTGCGCCCCGCGAGAGCCTCTTTTTCTTCCTTCACGACCCGCGAGGGAGCTTCAGTTGGTTTGAGGTTTGCTGAGTCATGGTGTAGAATCGACACGTGTGGGACACGTGGCTCGTTTGTTCGGCCGGCAAGCAAGGGGGACTCGTGTAACATTTGTGTCTTTCAATCTTTGTAATTAAGTTTGTTATCAATGAAACATTTTTTTTGATATCCAAGAATTTTATTATAACATGTGCCTTACATTATTTAGCAAAAGTCCATTTAAAAACCAAATTGTCCAAGTCCGTAGAAAAGTACTGTAATCCTGCGAAATGTACAGCATTCCGTAGAACGAAACAGTAATTGTCCGAAAGACCAAAAATAAATATTATTTATCATAAATAATATAACGGGTATTAAAAGCGACACAAAATCCGCACTTAAATCTTATTGCTTTAAGCTGCACGGCTAGTTCAGTAAACTGCCTGACAATAAAGCCGGTACCGGAACTGTGTCAGAAATTATAAAATTTTTAGTCTGAAAAGTTGGATTAATAATTTGGATGATAAAACTTGTGCAAAAACAATTTTAGTCATGTATTTATATAAATAAAACGCAGTGTCAGTATTTAACCCGGTATAGGACCCGAACCAAATTTTTCACCCGATCAACAAACTAATAATTTTGGTGGATTAGTTTTACCTAGTGTCACACTACTTTAAAATATTAGAGCTTGAAACATTGTAGATATTTTTACATAAATTATCAAAGTTCCTAAAGCTTATATATTAAACAAGATTTAAAAAAAAAAATGCAAAATACCCCCCCCCCCTGCGTGTCCACGGTTTTGAGAAGGAAAAGGTGGGTCCCATTTTTCCACCTATCTTTAATGTGTGTGTTGGAATCTTGAGTGTAAGATTAGTGGAAATCAAAATCCAAGAAAAATCCCCAAAACCACTCCATCTTCTCTCACATTTCCAACAAAACCATCAACACTTCATCTTCTTGCTCTCTCCCTCAAATTTTCGGCAAGAACACCTCCCACACCATCTTCACCTTCAAAAATTCTTAACACATTAATTTCAAGCTTGCACGGATGATCTAAGACCTTGGTGAAGCTTGGATTTACATTTGAAGTATTTTTACGAGTCTTGGAGTTCTTGAATCACCACCATCTTCATATCTTCATCTTTTTCTTACTAGCAAATTGTAAGATTCTCACTAGTTTCTACATTAATATTATTTTTAATGAACAAAATTTTAATGAACAAAAATTTTTATAAGTTATTATTATTTTTACTAGTAAATAATAAATATGGACAAGCCCACTTTTGTAAGCCCATATGGACAAGCCCACTTTTGTAAATTAAATTAGGGCTAAGTCCAACTTTTTTTTAAATAAATTGGGCTAAAGCCCACATTTTTACAAGTATTTTGGGCTAAGACCACTTTACTAAAAACTATTTTTTGGGCTAGACCCACCCTTTACACCTCAATTTGTGCTTGACCCACTTTAAACAAATTTACTTGGGCTAGGCCTACACTAATCAAAATCAATTGGGCTAGGCCCATATGTACTAAACACTTAAATTGGGCTTTCATAACTAACTCATGGACTAGGCCCATTCAAACTTAAACAATATAACATATATATGTGCATACATAAACAAACAAAACAAATGAATACAAGTATAATAACGGATTCAAGATGAGAAACATGTACGATGAACGACTATAAACATAAGTGTCTAATAAGGTTAGAACACTTGTAGGTTGAATAACAAACGAAGAATCCAAAATCAAAATGAGACTTGCTTGGAACGCAAATTTGTGAGTACATAGTCCCCTCTTTTATGTTTTCAAATGTTTTGGGGTGATACATATGTGCCTGTTTTTATTTTCAAAGTCTATGGTTTATATAATAAACACGACGATTTCGATAATGTGAACGAACTTGTTGGTGTGTTAGTTCATAGCACAAATCACATTCATTAACAATGATCAAGCCGACCAGTAGTATGTTATGGTACCATAGGATCTGACAAATCCTGTTATCGGACTATCACCATGGATATGGGGGTAATGTGAGTAACGACAGAAACAGTTATTTTAACAAACCCTTTAGTTGTTTGTTAGTCGATATTAAAGAGGTCTTTCAGGGCCTATTAAAGAGACCCTTTGGTGGTCTAGACGAGTCAAACACAGGTTTGAATGTATTCATTAAAGAACGACCAAAAGTTTTTCACAATTAAAACACGGACGATTGACAAATGGTTTGAAACACGGACGATTGACGAATGGTTTGAAACACGGACAATTGACAAATGGTTTACAACACTGACGATTGAACAAAATGGTTTATAAGAATGACAAATGTTTTAGTCAAGATTCATGGCTACAAGATTCATGGCTCGTAGATAGTCGAAGCGTTGCAATAGGTATACAAAGCCATGAATTCGACATACTCACAAAACCTATGTACTCGCCGGCTTTTTATGCTGACTCTCTTTTCACATATGTTTCAGGGGCGGTTGTTTGATGGTTTGGTCATGCTTCACGTAGGATTTGGACGCGGGCTTTAGTAACTTAAAATAAGAAGACTATGTTTGAACTTTGTTTCTTTTTAATTTAAGATAATGTAATATGTTTAATCTTGGAATCAAACTTCTAATATCATGTGTTGTGAAAAAAATTAAATTTGTGACATGACTCCCCGACGTTTTCCGCCGCGGTTTGTTGTTTTACGCGGTCGGGGTGTTACAGATAAAGTTGGTATCAGAGCACATGGTTATAGGGAATTAGGTTATTAGTAATACTTTGACCTAGACTATAACCTTCCTAGGACCCTAGCACAAGTTATCTTGTGTTTAGATCTTAAAACAATATTATCACCTATCCTTAGGTGATTACCAAAACAAGTACACAAATTTCAAATCCATTTTGAAATCAATCATCTATCCTTAGATGATTTATTTTTTGGCTTAATGCCTTCAAAGTTTTCAAATCTCGTCAAAGTTTGGGTTTTAATAATGTGAACACGTGTAATCCGGAAGGGTGGATGCCTGTACCCTAAGTTTTCTGTCTAAGGCTAGAGTGTTCGTACAAATCCACTTATCGGACCAGTCACTCTTACCTGGGAACTCTTGGGGTGAATGTTCACTTATAGGCTAAAGCATGTCTTCGCGATACATTATAAAGACCCATTTACTTTGATTAGTCACTGTGTGTCGTTTGTTATTTTAAGTAACGAACAAATGACCATACTGCTTATGTTTTGTCGATATTTTCAATACCTCTTTTGATTGTCCAATGTCAATCTCACACATTTGCTTGTGTTCCTTTTCTTATAGAATGCCTCCTCGGCGTGATCAAACTCAAGATGCCGCAATGGCAGCCATGATCGCCCAGTAAATTGCTGTTGTACTCCCGAATCTTGTAACTCGGATTAACCAAGCAAACAACAATAACAATGCACCTGCTCCGTGCAACTTTAAGACATTCAATTCGGCTAAACCACTCAAATTTTCTGTGTCTGAAGGAGCTATTGGGCTCCTATAGTGGTTCGAGAGTCTAGAAAGCACGTTTCGACACGTTCAATGCCCAAATGAGCGAAAGGTTGAGTTCGCATATAGTGTTTTTGAGAAACGTGCTTTAACATGGTGGAACAGTGTGATGAGAGATAAGGGTGCCAATGTGGTGATGGCACAGACTTGGGAAGAGCTTCGGGCTCTCATGATGAGAGAGTTCTGCCCCCAACAAGAAATAAGGGTACTGGAAAGGGAGTTTGATGATCTTAAATAGGATAGGGGAGAACACCGTGCTTACACGGACCGTTATGAGGAGTTGAGTTTGCTCTGTCCTACCATGGTTACCCCATTGGATATGGCAATTAAGAGGTACATCGATGGTTTTCCTGACTCCGTTTGAGACATTGTTACTGGAAGTAATCCTACCATTGTCCGTCAGGCGATTGAATTGGCTGCTACCCTGACTGAGTCTCAAGTCAGAAAGGGGAAACTATTTCGTAAGGGCGATAAGAAACAAGCAGCCAAGACCACTCAGGGAAAAGAGAGGGCAAAGGGAAACAAAGTTGAGCCTTCGAAGAGGTCGAGGAAGCGCAAGGCTTCCCAGAATTTTGCAGTTATTACATAACCCAACCCGAACACTTAGAACCAGCCAGCACAACCTCCAGCCAGGAAACCATATGCTAGTACTGCACCGTTGTGCAATCGGTGCAATGGTCATCATCAGGCTCATCTTGTTTGTTGTCAATGTACAACATGTGGGAAACTTGGCCACACGGCCAACTTTTGTCGATCTGCTCCTAACCAAGCTGCACAGAACCCCGTTCAACCCCAAGGAAATCCTGCTAGACCTCCATTCCCACCTGGTTCATGCTACAATTGTGGCCAAATGGGTCACTTCAAGAACAACTGTCCAAAACTAGTGAAGTTGAATGCAAATCCAGTTCGTGGACGTACGTTCGACATCAACGCCAACGAGGCTCGTGCTAATAATGAAGTAGTCAACGGTACGTTCCTTGTTAACAATCAGCATGCTTCTGTTCTTTTCGATTCTGGTGCCAGTAGAAGTTTTGTATCACTAGCCTTTGAGTCTTTGCTTTCAATGCTAGAACTAAACTAGGAAAGCCCTTATCTTTGGAAATTGCTAATGGTCAACCCCTTGTACTCGACTCTGTCATTCGTAATTGCCAATTGAACCTCAATGATCACCTCTTTCCCATTGACCTCGTGCCAATGCTTTGACGTTATAGTAGGAATGGATTGGTTAACCAAGCACCATGCTGAGGTGATTTGTTTAGACAAGGTTGTTCGTATACCTCTTTCGTCTTGTGAAGTCTTAGAGGTTCGTGGAGAGAAACCCGTTAGTAGCTTGAAACTCATGACCTGCACTCAAGCCCAAAAATACCTACGAAAGAAATATGTGGCCTTTTTGGCACATATCGTAGAGGAGAGAGGCAAGAGCAAGAGTATTCAAGATATCCCCATTGTTCGGGATTATCCTTAGATGTTTCCTGAAGGATTGCCTGGTTTACCTCCAGCACGTCAAGTTGAGTTTCGTATTGATCTGGTACCTGGTGCCAGCCCAGTTGCTAAATCACCTTACCGTCTTGCACCGTCTGAAATGCAAGAGTTGTCAAAGCAACTTTAAGAGTTAGCTGACAAAGGATTCATCCGTCCAAGCTTTTCACCTTGGGGCGCTCCTATTCTATTCGTGAAGAAAAAGGATGGATCTTTCCGTATGTGTATCGATTATCATGAGGTCAACAAATTCACAATCAAAAATCGATATCCCCTACCACGAATTGATGATCTCTTCGATCAACTACAAGGTGCCACTTGTTTTTCAAAGATCAATCTACGTTCTGGGTATCATCAGCTTCGTGTACTCGAAGAAGATATTCCCAAGACTGCTTTCCGTACACGTTATGGCCACTATAAGTTCACTGTTATGCCTTTCGGTCTACCGAATGCTCCTGCCGTCTTCATGGACTTAATGATTAGGGTTTATAAACCTTATTTGGATAAGTTCATCGTCGTTTTCATTGATGACATTTTGATTTATTCAAAGTCTCGAGCCGATCACGAACAACATCTTCGTTTGACAATGGAACTCCTAAAGAAGGAACAACTCTTTGCCAAGTTCTCCAAGTGTGAATTTTGGCTTAAGGAAGTTCAGTTTTTAGGTCATATTATCAACGACCAAGGTATACATGTGGATCCTAACAAAATCGCAGCGATTAAGGATTGGAACACACCCACTACTCCCACAGACGATTTGTGTCGTCTGGAACACATTAATATTATTTTATTACTAGTAAATAATAAATATGGACAAGCCCACTTTTGTAAGCCCATATTGACAAGCCCACTTTTGTGAATTAAATTAGGGCTAAGTCCAACTTTTTTTTAAATAAATTGGGCTAAAGCCCACCTTTTTACAAGTATTTTGGGCTAAGACCACTTAAGTAAAAACTATTTTTGGGCTAGACCCACCCTATACACCTTAATTTGTGCTTGACCCACTTTAAACAAATTTACTTGGGCTAGGCCTACACTAATCAAAATCAATTGGGCTAGGCCCATATGTACTAAACACTTAAATTGGGCTTTCATAACTAACTCATGGACTAGGCCCATTCAAACTTAAACAATATAACATATATATGTGCATACATAAACAAAGAAAGCAAATGAATACAAGTATAATAACGGATTCAAGATGAGAAACATGTACGATGAACGACTATAAACCTAAGTGTCTAATAAGGTTAGAACACTTGTAGGTTGAATAACAAACGAAGAATCCAAAATCAAAACGAGATTTGCTTGGAACGCAAATTTGTGAGTACATAGTCCCCTCTTTTATGTTTTCAAATGTTTTGGGGTGATACATATATGCTTGTTTTTATTTTCAAAGTCTATGGTTTATATAATAAACACGACGATTTCGATAATGTGAACGAACTTGTTGGTGCGTTAGTTCATAACACGAATGACATTCATTAACATAGATCAAGCCGACCAGTAGTATGTTACGGTACCATAGGATCTGACAAATCCCGTTATCGGACTATCACCATGGATATGGGGGTAATGTGAGTAACGACAGAAACTGTTATTTTAATAAACCCTTTGGTGGTTTGTTAGTGGATATTAAAGAGGTCTTTCAGGGCCTATTAAAGAGACCCTTTGGTGGTCAAGATGAGTCAAACACAGGTTTGAATGTATTCATTGACGAATGGTTTGAAACACGGACGATTCATGAATGGTTTGAAACATGGACGATTGACAAATGGTTTAGAACACGAACGATTGAACAAAATGTTTTATAAGAATGAAAAATGTTTTAGTTAAGATTCATGGCAAATAGATTCATGGCTCGTAGATAGTCGAACCGTTGCAATAGTTATACAAAGCAATGAATTTGACATACTCACAAAACCTATGTGCTCGCCTGATTTTTATGTTGACTTTCGTTTCACATATGTTTCAGGGGCGGTTCTTTGATTGTTTGGTCATGCTTACATAGGATTTGGATGCGGGCTTTAGTAACTTAAAATAAGAAGACTATGTTTGAACTTTGTTTCTGTTTAATTTAAGACAATGTAATATGTTTAATCTTGGAATCAAACTTTTAATATCATGTGTTGTGAAACAAATTAAATCTGTGACATGACTCCCCGACGTTTTCTGCCGCGGTTTGTTGTTTTTCGCGGTCGAGGTGTTACACCTCACACCCCGCGAAAACTTCAACTATCTGGGTCGCGGCCTGCGAGCGACCAAGATTATTGGTTTTTCTTGATTTTTATTAATATAAAGGGTATAGGTGTTCATTTATCGCATACGGGGTGTATTTAGGAGCGTTTAGGGTTGTTTCTCGAGGGTCGTTATAGCACATTAGGAAGAATTGCCCTCTGCTGAATCAGAACCGTAACAACAACAATCAAGGCACTGGGAACAATAACAACAACAATGGTGACAACGGTGCAAGGGGAAGAGCTTTTGTGATAGGTGCTGGTGAAGCAAGAAATGATCCCAACGTCGTAATGGGTAAGTTCCTACATGATGATCGTTATGTTTCTGTACTTTTTGATTCGGGAGCCGATGCTAGTTATGTATACACATGTGACACCTGTGTCACTTCAACCATCAAACAAATACCAAGCCAATGAAATATTGTATTTCATACTTGGGATCTGTATAAATATGTGTATCGTTTGCGCATATCGACCCTTGTTCGATTTCAAGCTCTAAATCGTTTTATGGAAGGTTATACGCGCACTGATGCGTAAATATAACCAGTTTAATGCAACGAACACTCCGGAATAGTCAAATATACTTAACATATCTTAAATAACCTTTACATAACTTAGAAATAAGTTTTGAAGGCTTTGGTATGGCAAAAACAAGTTAATTCGCTTACAGGGACTAAACTTGACAAACTGCGAAAGTATGCCAATTTGAACTGTAACGAACATTCCGGGACATGACCATAAGTTAAACATACCATAAATATCCTTTACATAGCTTAGAAATAGGCTTTGAGAGGTTCGGTATGCTAAAATAAAGGGACTAAAAGCATCAAAAAGTGCACAAGTTTGCATTTTCGCGCATAACTTACGTTCTGAATACATCCGGCCATCCAAAAATTTATGTAAGTACTAAAATATTTTATTTTAGTGTTTTGCATAAGAAAAATCTATTCGTCATGCCATTTGGATCATTTTTCGCGCTTATGCGCATTCCGTCGTAATTAACCGAACAACGTAACCGTACGGCTAAACGAACCGACACCCGAGATATTTTTGAACACATTTTAAGTTCCCTATACTTTAACTTCATTTTAGAGCTTTGAAATGGGGTTAACGGGGCTTAAACGTGTCAAAAAACGCATCGAAAACCAAGTTTTGAGGTTGCAGGGACTGAAATTGTAAATCTGCCAAACTAGGTCCTTAAGTAGGGGCCAGATACAGCAAAACGTATTTTTTTTCAGCTTTTAACAGCCCTTAACACTCTCCAAAGGCCAAGTGCCAAGTGTCAAACTCTTATGGTGGATGGCAAATGAGTTACCACAACTTTCCAACAAGTGTACGGCTTAGATCGTGCCCCCTTTTCCAAGAAATGATCCTAACGGTGAACCGAAAACTATAAATACCCACCTCCACCCTTGACTTTTCCTCACAAGAATCTGATCTTATGTGCTCTAAGTTGAAACCTTTGTTTCATACCTGAGCTATTTTGATCTAGATTAGCATTCGGGGACCCTTTGTAAGTGTTCCTTCGTTCTTTTATTGCTTTTCGAGTCTGAAAGTCAAACTTTGTTTGACTTTTTGCGTTGACCAGTTTATGGTCAATGCGAAGTTCGTTTGAACTTCGCAACGTGATTGTAATCACGATGGTTATAGTCCCTTGTGACTATGCCTAATGATTACCACGTTGTCTAGGGTCGTAAGGGTAAGCGATCTAATAAATCGCTTATACCTTCGAACCCGACCCATTTGGTCGATCATTAGGATCCGACCAAACACATTAGGTGACCATAGTATATAGGGAATAACCTTCCAAGGTTATACCTTATGGTCACGACGTTTAGTTAGTTGTATGATAGGTAGTTTATATGCCTTAGGTAAATTACCAAAATACCCCTTTGATGCCAAAATTCATTTTAAACATATGTAACATAACTTTTGACATCTAAACTGATTTGACAACAATATTAGACATGTTAAGGCATATATTACTTGTCATAGGACTAGTTAGGCGGTCCGAACGCGTTTCACGCGAACGACGCGTTAAAGTAGCATAAGCTACCTAAACGGGTCGTAAAGGGTCACAAACACTTAGGTTAAGTTTCGTTTTAGTATGTGGGCTTTGTTAAACCATATTACACGAGTCTCCATACTCATTTGGTTTACGAACCCTCATTCTATCCGATCCTCCGATATTAGGTCCGGTTTATTAACATAGTTACCTATATTAGGTGTCGTTTGATTCCGTGATCTCTAGCATTTCTTGGTGGTTATCTTAGGACTTCTGAGCAATCTCAAGTGAGTACATAGACCCCTCTTTTACTATTTTCCAAACATTTTGGGGTGAAACACATGTGCCTACTTGTTACTTTCATGCTTTCCATGTTTTCACATCATATACCTGCTATGTTCGTTAGTACATTATAGTACATGATTTCATTACATTTCATGCTATGTATACCCATTGTGTGCGTACTTAGTACAGTTGTTTTCATCACATGCTTACATTTTGGTATGACTTTTGGTTTGTTTCAATGGAACAATACATTCATTAACATTAGCTACGCCGTTCGTTAGTAGGTAGTGGTACCATAGGAATTGACAACTCCCGTTCCTGAAATCCTGGGTTTGTTTGGATTGGAAGGAATGACCGAATTCGATATACATAACTTAGATAAACCTTTAATTTGTTTAAGGGTTTATCGCCACAGTCTCAAGGCTTGGATGTATGCATTTTCACAATACCACATAAATGTTTGTATCAGTAAAGCATGCATTTGTTCCACAAAACATAACTTTGATTTAAACCATGTTTTACTTCAATACCTTGTTTTTGTGCATTTTACATATGGTTTAGTTGATATATTTCACGTACCATACATCACATTTTTGGATACACATTACATGATTTACATTAGACATAAACATTTTGACATTGATATACACAATTCATGATTTACATTAAACACAGACTTTTGATATGGTTTACACAATAACAGTTTGACATTTGATTATACATAAACAATTTACATTGGTGGTTTGGTTTGAGTAAGTGATTTAAGTAACGAGGCGTGTGTAATATGATACAAGCATGGTGGATACGCCGCTGGTACTTCCTATATATAAGTGATTGTATGGTATTACATATCGTAGCGTTATTTGAATCATTTCAATTTGGACATATAACATTTTATACAAATAACATACTTTTCACAAGACATTATGTCACACCCTGGCTTTGCGGAAGCGTGGTTATTTTGGTGTGACTTCTTAATACCATAGCTTAATCATAACAAGCTATATGAAATAAAATCCATGCAAGATCATCCATAGATTTAAGTTTTAAAACCAAAGTAACATAACATTGTCTTAGGGACTACAACACCATAACATAAAACATTGTTTTGAAAGACATAAACATCAACAAGAATAAAACGCAGTTTAAGACTTGTGACTCGTCCAGGAAAAAGTCACATTTCCTAAACCTGGATGACCTCGGAACCCATATGCAGCGGGAAAACATAACATACTGCGCCAGATCTTTAATTCCCTGAAATACATGTAAGTTGGAAAAATCAACAATAATGTTGAGCGAGTTCATGTGTAAGTGAGTAAATAAACCTGTGTATGTATAAAAACCCTGGTATGTATAAAAATCCTGGTATGTATAAAAATCCTGGTATGTATAAAAATCCCGGTATGTAGCAAATAAGGAAAAAGAGATCACCAATGGTTTGTAAGGCCATTGATATGTGTGAAGTGCAAGTATGAAGACTCAAACCTAGCAGATTTATGCGTTGGGTACAAAGTCACCCCGAGGTCCGTTATGCTGGGCCTGGGGCTGGGCTCGCTACACCCAGATAGATCTACCGCTCCTGCCCCTCGGTCCTACTATGAGGATTAATAGTCCCAAGTTTCCGCCTACCCACTCACATGATCTAAATAATAACCCTCCTTACGCTAACCATACCATGTAAGAAATATTCGTAATCATAGTAACATGTATTTCACCCCCGCAGTTTAGAAAACTGAAAACAGTTAAGAGAAAAGGGGGACATGAACTCACAGTGGTGCGTCTCTACCGAGTATATCTCCTGAGCAAGCAGCTGTGCGGCGACCTACACGTACTAAGTCTATTAGACGGACGGCAGTGCCTTAGCTTATGGTTTAAGTTCTTGGGAAATAGTTAGACAACTATTTCGTGTTTATATTTTTGTAAATACTTGGTAATTATTCTCCTTCCCAAGGATGGGGGATTTATACATGTGCGTTCGTATAATTCGAAATACACTATTAAGTCTCACTTAATATATTTTATTTCTAACTTCAAAATATAAATATTCTTCCCAAAAATATTATATTTTAATACATGTGATTTTCCCAAAATAATACTTAGTAATATTATTTTTACTCTAAAAATAATATTTACGTAGTTCACAAAATAATCATATACATTTATACAAGTGATGTTGTGAAAAATATATTTATATCAAATATATATTTACCCCGTTTTATTTTGTGAAAATCCCACCTCCGATATTTTGTAAATAAAGTCGTGGCGAAATCTATAATTCGAAAATAAGTCTAAAATAGATTTACAACACTTGTAGTGAAAATATTCCCAAGTGTTAGGTTTTTAGGAAAATTTCGCCAGAGTTTCCCCTGTAACTGGAGGTGGCCACGCTTTCAAGCGTATCATTTTCTTTTATAAATCGAATCAACAATTTTCTCATTCAATCAAAACAGTGTTCAAAGCATCAACTAGTCAAAATATATATAAATCGCATAAATTACATGAACTTGTGATTTATCCAAAATATGAAGTAAATCCCATTACTTTTAGTGGATCTTTTGTAGAAATCAATCCGGTTTCGTAAAAGTATCGTTTTTAAAGAAAATAAATCTTTACAACTTCTTGTAAAATTTGACAAAACAATTTCCTTGTCGAAACTTAGTGTTACACAAGTGTTTACACACTTGTGTGTTTAAAAATTATTCTTGTTCATGTAAGATCCGGCTTTAGAAAAATATGACTTCTTTGACACTCGGTCCTTTGAAAATACCACTTGTAGATCCGTAAATCTACTAGTTTTAAACACTATTTTGTAAGTAAAATCGTTTTTACACAAGTTCGAGTTTCTCGTGTGGTAGAGTTTCATCACTTAACCCTTGTTACACTTAAACAAACTCTATGTCATGATCAATGATCACGACCAATCCGGGTTAGATGATGATCCGAGCTACCACAACCTAGATCGGCACTAAATAATCACACAAAACAAATCTTACAAGATTTACACAACAATCAAGCTTTTAACCATTATTTTTAGCATTTTTAGTAGACTTTTTCATATCATTATGTATGTTCATGAGTTTTAACCATCATATACCGTTTTAACCACTTTAAAATAGATCGAGAGTGTGTTTAAAGCAACTTACTACTAGCTCGAGGCTAGGGAAGAAACTAGTCGAAGATTGGGTGGATAAAAGCAATGGGGTGAGGTCCTTCGCGTTCCGAATGCACCAAGCTTCCTCGTATATGATCCTTAACACTTGTGCGTGCTTGGAATAGCTTGATCAAGATTGTAAAGTGGCGGTGGTGACGGTATGGTGGTCGGCCGAAAGTTCAAAGAGAGGGAGAGAGAGATGTGGTGTGTTGATGTGTGTTGAAAGAATATGATGGGTTAAGCATGATACTTATAGACAATTCTCTTCAAGTTTAACCATTGGATGTTATGTCACCTAGATATTTAGCAAGGTAATTAAAATAATTGATCAAGGACACGGTGTGTCCCCTATGGGGGACCGAGTTCGGTTACAAGGGAAGGGGATTGGTTGGGTTGGAACTAAATAGTTAGGCTATAGTTAGATAATTAGGAATTTAATTCGGTTACTAACGTGTAGTAAGTTGCGACGGGTGTTAGGGTATTTGGGGACCCTAACTGGCTCAGAAAAAGATAAACAATGTTATTGGCAATATTTTTATGTTCCGGGTATAGTCCGGTTGTTCGGTTGGATAGTGATCCGTTAAAGTGCTTAACAAAGCTTTAAAGTGTCGTTATTATTATTTTTAGTGACACAACTTATTCCCGACACATTGGAAAGTGTCTAGTAATATTTTCCTCTTGTTTTGGCACTTTATTAGATAGCTTAATGCTGGATTATTATTTAAAGTGCTGAATTTTGCACTTAAAGTATGTTTTAGGCACATCCGGTCACTGTAATCTCATTCCTAGTGACGCAGTTCTACAACCCTTATATCCCTACACTTTCTATTAGTGTAGTAAACTATCTCTAGCTCTTTCAGGCCCTAGAGGCAGTGCCTGCCTGGTGCTAGTTATGACAGCACGTTTAATAGGTTATCCGTTCATTGTGCTACTGTGTGTTTGGTGCATCAAGGTTGTCACAAAGGTGCTGTAAGCAAAACATGGGGTGTCAGCAAGTAAAGTATGATGCAAGTAAGTACAGGTATAAGCATTCAAGTAGCAGTTTATCCACAATTTCAAGTAAGCACAGTAATTAAGTAGTAATTAATTATTAATTAAGTCGTACGGATACCTGGTTTAGTGAGGGTTGTCACATTCTCCCCCCGTTAAGGAAATTCCGTCCCCGAAATTTGTACTACCTTATCTCCTTATGGTCACGTCACACACAGATACATAATTAATATCGAGGTAGATAGTCATCAAACCGAATCAACCCTTACTCACACTTGGGGGTCCACAAGAGAGGAGTTTCAACTAATAAGATCCTTAAATGTCCGATCGCAGTATCCCAACGAGTTTTCACGAAACATAGCACCCTCGATACCAATTCAGAAATTTTCAACTCGATGAGTGGTAAGGTGATCTGTCAACTCCCGAGTAGACGAGCGGCAAGGTTCAGTGCGTTTGAACCTTTTGAACTGTGAGGATACATTGGATGAATACAGACGAACATGGTGTATCATTGCTTTGGTTTGTAGTTGCATCAGGAATATGTAAATGACAAGTCAACAAAAGTTTATGTATTTTGCGTGGAACGGTTGACCATGATTAGCACAAGCTGCAAGTTGGTAATGACACCACAAGGTATCGCAACGACAAGGTTCGAAATAGCGGTGACTGGACCAAAATTACTGAGCTTAAAACCAGATGAAGGTGTACCGAAACAAGCCGGAAGGTGAAACTAAGTACTGCAAGGCAATTGATTGGTAATGAAAGAGTCGTTAGGGGGTACACCATGATATGAAATGAATTTACGTACCTTTGACTCAGCACGTAAGTGTGTTGAGAGTGATTTAATTGTGATAAAGAAACGGATTTAGGGCAAGTTGTCAAATAATCAATTAAATCCGTATACGAAGCGAGTAGTTAAATAAGTGCAAGCTTCTGTTCTATGAAAGTATCACTGTAAGGTATCGAAATCTATCAACGAATTAGTGGAGTCTTAGACCAAATAAGTCTACTACGACCCGAAACAAAAGAATCTGTGCCAAAGTATTAGAATATGATGCTCTCAATGCATCATATGGCGTTTCAAATTAAACATGTGAACTGGATAAGTTCAAGCAGTTGAACCTAGTTCCAACGTAACCAAACAATAAACGTACATACCAACAAGGAAATCTTGACATGATAGCAAACGTGTAACTTGCAAGAAAGTGGTTTCCATAAGTGTGTTGACTTGATATCAAAAGAGTCAACAATGACAAAGATGTAGGTCATTCGAATCACAACTAGTAATTAGATTTGACAACGTAATATCTGAACATTCATGAAGCGTTTATTCGAAGTGAAACCGCATGCGTAGCAAATGGTGCATGGGTTATATATAGGTTTTCAAGTAATGAAGCGATGCGTTCTTACTAAAACGAAGAAGTGACCAAATATACGAAGCAAACGTGCATTCGCTCTCAGCGAAAGAAAACAACGCGATGCAACTACTTGAGGGGAGCAGAAATGCAAATTTCTACTCGTTAGAAGTGAAAGTGAAGGCTTCAACGGAAGAAAATTTAAGTACTTTCGGGTTCGTTAACTGCAATGACAAGTTGGTCAAGTTAATGGTGTTTGATTGAGTTGACAGATATGGTTCCTAGATGTAAGGCTTCTAGTTTTTCTAGATTCCGCACCTCGTGTGGGTCTGGTTTATTCATTGTGTAGGAAGCAGCATTTTGTTTATATCTAGCACAATCATTGTCCCACAATTTTACCTTGGTATACTCCCTGAGTTGCTCTGCTAACGATGTTCGATCATTGATCAGTCGTGTAGTAGTAGTTGAATCATCATAGTCGCTTGTGTAAGAAGTCCGCAATTTTTTAGCAAGAGTTACTGACTCTGGTGGGTTAGTTCATTCGGCTCCTGGTAGCTGACGTTTACTTGAAACTCATCATCCCCCTTTTTGACGAGCAGTTATGGGGTCTTCCCCAACAGGGGATTTTTGGTCTGTTATCTTCCTTCTCCATCCACTTCTGAAGCTTCACTGTCAATCTTTGTGTTCCCGAATATGTAAGTCGTTGAGGGGTATGACTGCAGGTGCGACGCCGGTAATTTATCTGATGTGAACAGGATCAGCCGTGGGAGAGAACATTATGGCAAATCCTCGGGGAAGACCTTAGGGCATTTTGTTGTAATAAGAAGATCTTCGTGCTTAGTTCTTCGGCTCCTCCTATCCGTTGACTCATCGGTCACGATTGCTTCGTCGTTCGACTCCGGGATGTGGATAACGATTCTCCGTTTCGTCGCTCGACCACGGTTTCATCCTAGCTACTATGACGAGGTCGTTTATTAACCAGCCTCACTAAGAGTGGGTCGTCTAACTTACTCTCTACTAAACTAAGTAGATTCCTAATTTTATGAGATGCGGGGCTATGGTCGGCACTGGTATCGAATAACGTGAATGCAAAATTTTGGGTTCGTAAAGAACGTACCAGCAACCATATCTGGGTCCTGGCATGCTTCACTAGCTTCGGCGTTGGATGTTCCTTCGTGGTCTTGGTTAATCTCCCTTGGGCAATCCTTCCCAGGCTGCCCCTTACCATCGCTGTTACATCCTTCCTTTCCCCTTTTCGTCTCCTGCCAACACGTTTCCCTGTCGTGTCCCCTTTTACCACAGTTGTCACACTTCCTATTACCGCATTTCCCGTTATGATGGCGCTGGCATACTTCACACTTAGGTAGATTACCCAAGTACATCTTTCCTTTTTTGGCCTTATTTTTTTCCTTTGCCTGATCACCTCCCTGAAATCCACCGAGCTTCCTTTTGTTCTTCCCAGACGTCTCTACTGGTGGTTCCTTCTTCTCGTCCAGGATCGAAAGTTTCACCAATCTAAGTGCTTCCTTAGTGAGCTCCAGTCCTATCACATGGGCAATCGTGAGTGATGGTGGCGTTGATACCATCATCAAGCTCAAGGCTTGAGGTGTCAGTCCCCAATGGATTGCTCCATTTTCTTCAACTCGGGTTCCACTAGGTACGGAATGACTCGCGACAAATCGTAAAGCCTTCGTACGTGCTTCACCACATCTGGACCTTCCTTCTGTAGTTCCCAGAATTCTAATTCCAGCCTTTGGATATCAATCTGTGAACAATACTCCTTCCACGTTATTTCTTTCAGCTCGCTCCACGACATCGCATATGCTACTGCCTCGCCCAATTCTCGAACCTTACGGTCCCACCATAATAGAGCTCCATCTTGTAGCAATCCGAAAACGTACGGGACTTGCTGCTCTGGCGTGCAACCACTCATTCGCACAACGGCATCCATATTCTCAGCCCATTTTACAAAAGCTATGGCACCTCCCGTGCCACCGAAATTCAGAGGGTTGCATTCTAGGAAATGCTGGTAAGTACAGCCTGTATCCAAGAATTCATCATCACAAAAGGCATTAGCAAGGCACTTTGGGGACTTTCCAAACGTATCGTAATGTGTCTTAGGTGACTTAAACATTACCGTTAGGTAGGTTTCTCCCCGAGGCACCTTCGCCATGTGGGTAGCGAAGAACCTCGTGGGGAGCTCTGACTCGAGAGGCGTGCGCTAACCATTCTGCCTCAGTCAGTCGGGTGATCTCTTGATGCGACATCTTCTAGGAAGAAGTTCATGTTAGTTAAGTCGCTTCTATTCGGGGAACATAAATAGTCGTTCGAAACACATGTATCACATATGTTCAAGTCATCATATTACACATCACGCCATTTATCAAGCAAGTAATTGGAATCATGTTTACCTAAAGTATATCAAACAAACATGTGTTTCTCAGTCATAACATTGATGTGTGTAAAATGCAACATATAAATTACATCAAATAAGGCACAAAACTAACCCTTTTTAAGTACTAATGTTGGAAAAAAAAGTGTTTTTGTCTTCCTTTTGTATTTTCAGGATTAAATGAGCTCAAATTCACAAAAGAAGCAAAAAGACAGCTAAATCTAACATAAATACAAGGAAAGGAACATAAGTGGACTGCCCGACCCATCAACGGCATCTTCCCAAGCAAAATAGAGAAGGCAGAAGACTGAACACGCCCCGTGCTCAGCCAGCACGGGGCCGTGCCCAAGAAGCAGCAGAAAAGACAAACCTATAGAAGCTTCTATTGCCCACCACGGGGCCGTGTCCAGTGAGCACGGGGGCGTGGCGAAAGTAATGCAGGCGCATTAATTGTAATTGCGAATTACAATTAATGAAGAGAGAGAGAGTGTCAGACAGGCACGGGGCCGTGCCCAGCGGACACGGGGCCGTGCCCAGCCTTCTGTTCAGCCTATAAATAGGAGTGCTTGGTTTCATTTCAACTCATCCCTTGGCACACCACCTCTCTCACACTTCATCCACCACCCACCACCATCACAACACCATCATCCACCACCATCATCCATTGTCCATTGTAGAGTGTGTGAGTCGTCTCGGGATCCAAGATTGATCGTAAGAGTTCTTGACAATCAAAGCCATGTTTGCCTAAGTCTCTTACATCACTTGGTGAAGACAAAGTGTCTAGTATAATACTTTTTATTTCTAATCTTTTGCACTTTTTATTTGGTTTTGTATTAATGACTTTAATAACTAGTTACTTATGTTGAAGGTGATCTTTCCTTATCGTTTGTCCGTGGTGTCTTGGCATTATTTTACTGTCTATATAAAATAAAGGATTTTCACCATTCATATCTCCACAGTCTATATGGAGGTATGTTGGCTACCTGGTCGGGGGTTAAGGGAACGGTTTGGTAAAGGTCTTGCCATTGTTCAGTGTTTAGAGGTCCTGCAATGGACCTGGGTCAAATTTAGTAGGACATCCTTCAATGCTTCACGGTATTGGATGGCGGGGGTCCAAACTCTTTGATCCCCTCATAAGTTAACTACTATTAATACTATAACCCGGCTATTTAGGACTGTATCCCTGCTGACTCAGACTACTTAGCCGAGGGTAACGTCACCGCCAAAAGCGGGGCCTACCACAATATTGCATTAATAACTTAATTCATTATCTTCCAATAATCCACCCTTTTAGGATTGTATCCTTGCTGACTCAAACTACTGGGGTGAGGGTAACGTCACCTTCAAAAGAGGGGCCTACTACAATAACTAAGATAATCTCTTAATTATGTGCAAAAGTGCGGAAATAATCAAAGGTTATATAGATACGCGTCAGAACCAAGTGATTCATCTTGTCTATCTGTTTTTATTTTTATTTTATTTTCAGCATTTTAGTTAGCTTTTATTTTTCTTAGTTTAAAAACATTTTTCTAAACTTTTTATTTTGATTAGACGTTGAGGATAAACCGGTATTAAAAGCTCTTGTGTCCTTGGACGACCTCGGTATCTTACCAACGCTATACTACGCTCACGATGGGTGCACTTGCCCATATGTGTATTTAGTGTTAGTAAAATATCATGTTTTATAAATTTAAAACTTGGCTAAAATAAGTGTTAAAGGGGCTTAAAATATACACCTAATATATATAACACTTCACCGCACATCAAGTTTTTGGCGCCGTTGCCGGGGACACAAGGATTTTAAGAAAGCTTAAAATCGACGGCCTAATCAGTTTTTCAAAACCTTTTTAAAAGCGCGCATATTTTTCTGCATTTTAGTTTAGTTTTGCATTTACAGTAGCCTGTACACGGGGCCGTGTTCACTGAACACGGGGCCGTGCTCACTGAACACGGGGCCGTGTCCAGCCTCTGTTTCCGTTTTTATTTTTGTTTTCTGGTATCGAGACTCGGTTGTGGTCTGCTGAGTGATCCTTATGGATCAATACTCAGGAGGTTACAACTACACCTATGATGAGGATGATTGTAGGGGTAATTATTGCACTAATTGTCGTAATGCACGCTCGGTTCAAAATAATCACTCATATCAACCATCCAATTCATACACATACTATGAGGAGCCCAGGTACGAGCCATCAACTTCATACACATCCTAGGAAGACCAAAGGTATGAATCTCCTCCCTCATACTCATATTTTGATGAACCAAGGTATGAGCCTTCTTACTCATACTTTGAGGAACCAAGATGTGAGCAGCCACCATCATATGCTTATTATGAGGAACCATGGCGTGAACAACCCACCTCATATGAGTATTATGAAGAACAAAATTACGAACCTTATCCATCATATGCTTACAATGAAGAACAATGGTGTGAACCATCGACTTCATATGGGTATTATGAGGAACAAAGGGTCGAACAACCGGATTCAAGCTTAGAAAATTCCGATTCTTTTTCTATAACCGAAGTGACCGATAGGATATTAGAACACATTAGAGTTATCGATCGATGTATAAAAGAAGCTCGCGCAAGGGAAGAACTAAAAAAGGAAGAGATAACTAAAAGTGTTAAAATGGAAGAACAAATAAGTGAAAAACCTACACATGAGTTAAACAACGAAAAAGGTGAGTCCGACAACGTTAAAATTCAAGAAGAGTCTAATTTTGAAAAAATTGATCTCTTGTCACCTTCTTTTGAAAATCATTGTTTAGTACCCACTCATGCTAAGTTTTTAAAAGAGTTAAACACTAACACTAAAATTGACGAAATGGTAAGTGTCAAGTTAACTAATGATCAAACGTCACTAATAAAAGAAGACCCATTTGAAATTAACATTACACCGGTTCCATGTTTCTTTCAAAATTCGTTTATTAGTAATGTCACCATTGATAAAGATCTTTGTGTTAACATAATGCCTAACTACATTTTCGAAAAATTAAGTATTAGTGATTTTTCTCCACTTCAAATACCCATTTTTCTATCCAATCGGAAAGTAATAAAATCAATTGGTATAGTTGAGGATGTCTTGGTTCAAGAAAATCAAATGGTGATCCCAACCGACTTTGTCATCCTCGATGACGCTCCTCTAGTGTTGGGACGACCATTTGTAAAAACACACGAAGCTTTGAAAAACCGGAAGTTCAACAATCTACCTCTTCAATTAGGGGCATTTAAAAGAAGTGTCGATATCGAACGGTCAATGAAATATCCTTTCGGCAATAATGACCCCCTAATTGAAGATGAAGATGAACCACCCGATACAAGTGAAGAGATTGACCACTTTGTTGAAGAAGAGGTCGCCATAGAACAAACTTTTAAAGTTCTTGATCGAAATGAGCAACCAAATAAGGAGTCTCCCAAAGACCCACCACTTGAGCTCAAAGAACTTCCAAAAGGTTTGGAATATGCTTTTCTAGACAAGGATGGTAATTTACCTGTAATTATTTCTTCTAAATTAGATAACTTAGAAAAAGAAAAATTAATTAATCTTTTGAAAAAACACAAAAATGCAATAGCTTGGAAACTAGTAGACATAAAAGGAATTAGTCCTTCTATGTGCACACACAAAATTTTGATGAATGATGACTACAAATCGGTCATACAACCACAACGTCGAGTAAATCCAAATGTTCAAGAAGTGGTTAAAAACGAAGTCATCAAATTACTTGATGCCGGACTTATCTATCCTATCTCCGATAGCCCTTGGGTAAGTCATGTCCAAGTAGTTCCAAAGAAAGGAGGTATGACGGTAATAACTAACGAAAAGAATGAATTAATACCAATGAGAACCGTCACAGGATGGAGAGTATGTATAGATTATAGACGATTAAATGAAGCGACAAGAAAGGATCACTTTCCTTTACCCTTCATTGATCAAATGTTAGAAAGATTATCCGGTCATAAATTTTACTGTTTCTTAGATGGTTTTTCAGGTTACTTTCAAATCCCGATAGCACCCGAAGACCAAGAAAAGACAACCTTCACATGTCCCTATGGAACTTTTGCTTATCGACGCATGCCGTTTGGTCTATGTAATGCCCCCGCAACATTTCAACGTTGCATGGTGGCCATTTTCCACGACATGATAGAAAAGACAATGGAAGTCTTTATGGACGACTTTTCTATCTTTGGGGATTCATATGTCCAATGCCTCGATAACCTTGAACGAATGCTATCCCGATGTGAGGAAACTAACCTCGCCCTTAATTGGGAAAAATGTCATTTCATGGTAACGGAGGGAATAGTGCTCGGTCACAAGATCTCAAGCGAGGGAATGGAGGTGGATCGAGCCAAAATAGATACTATTTCTAGATTACCACCTCCATCCTCCGTACGAGCTATCAGAAGTTTCCTAGGGCATGCCGGATTCTATAGGCGATTTATCAATGACTTTTCTAAAATTTCTAGACCTCTAACAAAATTACTTGAAAAAGATGCTCCTTTCATCTTTGACAATGATTGCAATCAAGCATTTCTCACCTTAAAGGAAATGTTGGTCAATGCACCTATCATGATAGCACCTGATTGGAAATTTCCTTTCGAAATCATGTGTGATGCTAGTGACTTTGCAGTTGGAGCTGTCTTGGGACAAAGAAAAGAAAAGCATTTCCACCCAATTTATTATGCTAGTAAAACACTTAATGATGCACAAGAAAATTACACAACAACTGAAAAAGAATTACTAGCTGTGGTATTTGCTTTTGATAAATTTCGTTCTTATCTTGTTCTTTCTAAAACTATAGTCTATACAGACCATGCTGCCATCCGATATCTCTTCAAAAAGCAAGACGCAAAACCACGTTTGATTCGGTGGATTCTACACCTCCAAGAATTTGACATTGAAATCAAGGACAAAAGAGGAGCAGAAAACACCACTGCAGATCATCTCTCGCGCTTAGAAGACCCAGCTTTGGAAGCAACCAGGGATGAGCAAATCAACGAAAAATTCCCAACTGAGTCCCTGGAAATGGTGGAATACAAGGAAGAACCATGGTACGCCGACTATGCTAACTACCTAGCTAGCGGTATAGTCGCAAAAGGGTGGCCACATCATCGAAGAAAAAAAATTCTTTGCCAATGTGAAACACTACTTTTGGGAAGATCCATATCTTTTCAAAATGTGTGCCGACCAACTCGTCCGACGATGCGTACATGGTAGTGAAGCACGAAGAATTCTCTGCCATTGTCATGAAGGTCCATACGGAGGACATCATGGTGCTGCTAGTACCGCACGAAAGGTATTTGATTCAGGATTTTATTGGCCAACCATTTACAAAGACGCCCAAAGTCTTGTAAAAACATGTGATGCTTGCCAAAGAACAGGTAATATTTCTTCCAAAAACGAAATGCCACAAAATGGCATTCTTGTTTGTGAAATTTTTGATGTGTGGGGACTCGACTTTATGGGACCTTTCCCACCATCGAAAGGAAACAAATATATACTTGTGGCAGTAGATTACTTGTCCAAATGAGCCGAGGCCGAGGCACTTCCAACAAATGATGGAAGAGTCGTGGTAAAATTTCTGAAATAATTATTCTCTCGTTTTGGCACACCGAAAGCTTTAATAAGTGATAGAGGTACCCATTTTTGCAATCATCAACTTGAAAAAATATTAACAAGATATGGGGTCTATCACCGGGTCTCAACAGCATATCACCCTCAAACAAACGGGCAAGCCGAAGTGACTAATAGAGGTTTAAAACGAATACTTGAAAAAACCGTAGGGTTAAATAAAAAGGAATGGGCAGATAAATTAGACGATGCTTTATGGGCTTTTCGAACTGCTTATAAAACAACAATAGGTACAACCCCATATAAGCTAGTCTATGGTAAAAGTTGTCATTTGCCAGTAGAAATTGCACACAAAGCCTACTGGGCAATCAAAAATGTAAACTTCGATTTAGAATTTGCTGGTAAAAATCGATTTTGTCAATTAAATGAATTAGACGAGCTTAGGAATTATGCATACTCAAACTCTGAAATTTATAAGGAAAGAATGAAAAATTTGCATGACAAACGTATTAAACCTAATGAATTTCGGGTAGGAGGTTTAGTTCTTTTGTTTAATTCACGACTTCGATTGTTTCCTGGTAAATTAAAGTCTAGGTGGTCAGGACCTTTTTCCATCACCCATATTTTTCCACACGGTGCAGTAGAAATTAAATCTCGAAATGGGCCCCCATTTAAAGTCAATGGCCAACGGTGGAAGAATAAAAACATCATGCCTTGTAAGTTACGAACGATTGAGACAACAAAATAAAGCGGTAAGTTTTCTAACCATGGCTTATGGGAAAAAGAGGGCACTCACACGAGCACTAAATATATATATATATATATATATATATATATATATATATATATATATTTTATTCTAAACTTTGCTCGGCACGAGGCCGTGTCCGCTGGACACGGGGCCGTGTCCGCGCTGCAGTCGGGATAAATCCCCTTTTTCAAAACAGTTTCTTCATTCCACACGCCCCGTTTCCCCGAAAAGCTCTGGTTTCCGGCGATTTTTCGCAGAATTTCAACGTCTCCTATCGATCTAACAACATCAAGGTATGATTCTATCACTATTAGTAGTTAGATTAGTTACTTGCATGTAGTTAAAACACCAAAAATTTGGGGAAAAATCTAGGGTTCTTGAAGTTCATCCGGATCGAACCTCAAATTTTTGTTTAGATCTGTTTGCATTTAGTTAGATTAGTGTTAAGGAAAGTAAATACACTTAAATTGTTCATGGATTCACCTGATTTCTTACAAAAACCCCAAACCCTTGTTTTTGAACCGAAAAAGATAAAATTGATAGGGTAAACGGGACATTTTGGGAAAAACGGCACTTAGGGTTTCATTTTCGGGGAAAACCGCACCTATTGGACCAAAAATCTTCAAGTTTTCGAAACCGGGTCGAAAAATGGGATTTTTTTAGTAACAGACCCTTGGACACGGGGTCGTGTCCGCTGGACACGGGGACGTGTCCAGCTCGCTGTTTGCAGTTTTATCCGAAAACATTTCTGTTTCGTGCTAACTTTTGGTGTATTCTTTCAGATGGCAAAGTTCACAAGGTTCAATGCAAGTGAGCTCGATGCAAGGGCAAGGTACGAGATACTTCAAACAAGATCCGAGGAGTACCCCAGGAGAGCTTACACGGACCTGTTAACCTTGGTAAACCAGCTGGACCGATTCAACAACATCGTTACGGGACCGCTAGCTGTTGCATTAAACACTAGGCTTCGGTCGGTGCATCAATGCACCATGGAATTCTACAGTACCTTTACCTTCACTTCAAGGTGTGACCCATTCGACAATGAAGGGGCTGCATTTCGGTGTGGCGGGACAATGTACTCGATCTCTATGGCACAGTTTGGAGCTATAATAGGACTGTACCAGGAAGAAGAATCGGGAAACGAAGAAAATACCGGGGGATTACGAGACTTAGATGAAAATGAACGACAAGCCGCGTGGGCTCAAATCGGTGAAGGAATTTACAACCCTCGTAGCACCAAGAGTACGAAGCTAAGGGATCCACTCTATCGCTACATTCACAGGATTCTGACCTACTCTCTTAACCAACGTCACGACAGTAGCGGCGTTGTAGGGTTGAAAGATTTGATTGTCCTTCAGTGTATCCACAACCGGAAGCCCCTCGATGTTCCATATCTCCTGTTACGAAACATGCATCTCAACCGCCTTGCTCGCGCTCCAACACCTATTTTCTTCGGAGGATGGGTGTACCGTCTCTTCAAGCATTACACGCGAATTCCAAGGTCCTTTGAAAGAAGCCCATGGTCGGGACGAGTTGACTACCACATTTGCCGAGCCATGAACTTACTTTATGAGGCGGAAGACGGGACGGTAACCTTTCAAAGGACGCAAGGCTATGCATGGAACCCGCAGGAGGCCCTAGTTCTTCACGCACCACCTCCCCACTACCAGTATCAACCCCATGGTGATCCGGGTCAATCCTCATCACAAGGAGGCGGTTTTCCTAACTTTCAAAGTTTACATGATCTTATGCAGGAAAACCTTATGTGTACCAGGAACGCCTACAACCTCGCCAACAACACATACCACCGGGTCGGAGCTATTGAACGCAACATCAACGATATACAAGACGATATCGGAAGCATCCGGGAGTATATGGCGGGGCATGGGGATGGAGGTGATGATAGCGATGAGAACATGGAGTAGGAAGTTTGGAGGAGCGAGACCAGGTTGATGGCGAGCCCACAGGTTTAAGTCCCTTTTTAATCTTGAACAATTGGTGGCCTGCGTGCCAAATGTTGGACAATTTACTTTCCTTGACTTCTTTTCTTTTCCGTTTTATTTTTCTTTTTCTACTTTATGCTTGGAACAATTAACTATGGTAATGTAGGATGTTTGTGTTACTTGGTGTGGTAGTAAGTGATGACACAGGTACAAACCGAGGCTTGGAATGCTAAGCCTCAGCACTTATAGGACCAGGATGGAAAAGACAGGGGAAGAAACCTGTTTTTCAGGCTTACAGACTGTCCACACGGGGACGTGTTCAGCCAACACGCCCCCGTGCTCACCTCCCAGACCAGCTGTTGGGTTACTGACCTGCAGATTTTTGTCAGACACGGGGCCGTGTCCACCCAACACGCCCCCGTGTTCACCTTCTGTAAGTTCTCGTTACTGGCACCTGAACACGGGGTCGTGCCCACTCAACACGGGGTCGTGTCCAGGCTGCCAGTAACACAAAATTTTTGCTTTTTACACCTTTTTACACATTCAATCAACCTAAAATTTGTTTTTGGGACACATTGAGGACAATGTGTAATTTAAGTGTGGGGAGGGGGGATGCTAAAACCTTGGAAACTTTGCAAGTCCTAAATACAAGCCTTACACAAAACTCTATTGGAACCGCTAATCACCCCAAATTTTTTCAAAAATTTCATTTTTTTTACTTGTCTAGGTTTAACTCGGGAAATTTAAGTTCTCAAAAAGGTTATATTTTTACGAATTTACAACCGACATCGTAGTGATAAAAAGAACCAACATAAGAAAATTATGAAAAGGCATGACAAACTTAGTTAAAATTTGATTATATATACTTGGTCACATAAAAACCCATTCCCACAAAAGTGAGTTTTGAGCCTTTATTGAGCATACAAAATTACATCTTTAGACTAAATGCTCATTTTTTGTTTCTTGTGTGAATAGCCGCTTGGTTCTTACGACTCTAGAACTTGCCATGACGATACATTCCCGGTCCTTATCAACTTAAACCCGAGTAAGTAAATGATGAGGCATTAGGACTAACCTTTTTATTTCTACACCTTTATTTTTCTTTTTCTTTTACTACTTACCCAAAAACCCCCCTAGTTAGCCCCTTTGAGCCTAAACCTTTTCATTTCATAACCCAACAACATTTTACCCACCAAAACCCTTTTTCATTTTTTACCCTTTGTTTTAGTAACAAGTTCGGTTTTTCGTATGAAAAAAAAATGTGTTGATGATGAAGCAAAAGAAAATAAACAAACAAGTTTATCAAAAATAACTTTGTTTGAATAATAGCTTCATCAAAATAAGAGTTACAAAAATAGAAAGTCCTACGAAAACCGACACTTGTTACGTTTTTTCACCCTTTTTTGCTACTAACCACTAACCCAACCACCTACCTTTAACCCAAGCCTAACCCTTAACCCACAAAGTCCTCTTGATATTTACAAAGGTATAAAAGTTAAAAAGGAGGAGGATTGATTTCTTGGCAAGCCTATGGTAGGAATAAGTTCCATGCCGCTCTCGAGTGATTCACTAAAAATACACCTTCGGCCGAGTGTGAGTGATTTCTCCCGTGAGGTATGTGAACTTGTATATAAATAGAATTTTAAAAAAGGCATGTTATGCCCAAATAAGTAATTTCTCCTATGAAACGTTCTAAATAAATCATTACGAATAGGATTGTAAATAGATAAAAATAAAACCCAAAAAGATCTTGGATATCCCGACACTCTACGACAAGCCCAAAACCTTCTCTTCTACCTATTCCATTTGGGAGTGTAAGTCACATATTAAAGAGTTTTGCTTGAGGACAAGCAAAAGTTCAAGTGTGGGGGTATTTGATGTGTGTAAAATGCAACATATAAATTACATCAAATAAGGCACAAAACTAACCCTTTTTAAGTACTAATGTTGGAAAAAGAGTATTTTTGTCTTCCTTTTGTATTTTCAGGATTAAATGAGCTCAAATTCACAAAAGAAGCAAAAAGACGGCTAAATCTAACATAAATACAAGGAAAGGAACATAAGTGGACTGCCCGACCCATCAACGGCATCTTCCCAAGCAAAATAGAGAAGGCAGAAGACTGAACACGCCCCGTGCTCAGCCAGCACGGGGCCGTGCCCAAGAAGCAGCAGAAAAGACAAGCCTATAGAAGCTTCTATTGCCCACCACGGGGCCGTGTCCAGTGAGCATGGGGGCGTGGCGAAAGTACTGCAGGCGCATTAATTGTAATTGCGAATTACAATTAATGAAGAGAGAGAGAGTGTCAGACAGGCACGGGGCTGTGCCCAGCGGACACGGGGCCGTGCCCAGCCTTCTGTTCAGCCTATAAATAGGAGTGCTTGGTTTCATTTCAACTCATCCCTTGGCACACCACCTCTCTCACACTTCATCCACCACCCACCACCATCACAACACCATCATCCACCACCATCATCCATTGTCCATCGTAGAGTGTGTGAGTCATCTCGGGATCCAAGATTGATCGTAAGAGTTCTTGACAATCAAGGCCATGTTTGCCTAAGTCTCTTACATCACTTGGTGAAGACAAAGTGTCTAGTATAATACTTTTTATTTCTAATCTTTTGCACTTTTTATTTGGTTTTGTATTAATGACTTTAATAACTAGTTACTTATGTTGAAGGTGATCTTTCCTTATCGTTTGTCCGTGGTGTCTTGGCATTATTTTACTGTCTATATAAAATAAAGGATTTTCACCATTCATATCTCCACGGTCTATATGGAGGTATGTTGGCTACCTGGTCGGGGGTTAAGGGAACGGTTTGGTAAAGGTGTTGCCATTGTTCAGCGTTTAGAGGTCCTGCAATGGACCTGGGTCAAATTTAGTAGGACCTCCTTCAATGCTTCACGGTATTGGATGGCGGGGGTCCAAACTCTTTGATCCCCTCATAAGTTAACTACTATTAATACTATAACCCGGCTATTTAGGACTGTATCCCTGCTGACTCAGACTACTTAGCCGAGGGTAACGTCACCGCCAAAAGCGGGGCCTACCACAATATTGCATTAATAACTTAATTCATTATCTTCCAATAATCCACCCTTTTAGGATTGTATCCTTGCTGACTCAAACTACTGGGGTGAGGGTAACGTCACCTTCAAAAGAGGGGCCTACTACAATAACTAAGATAATCTCTTAATTATGTGCAAAAGTGCAGAAATAATCAAAGGTTATACTAGATACGAGTCGGAACCAAGTGATTCATCTTGTCTATCTGTTTTTATTTTTATTTTATTTTCAGCATTTTAGTTAGCTTTTATTTTTCTTAGTTTAAAAACATTTTTCTAAACTTTTTATTTTGATTAGACGTTGAGGATAAACCGGTATTAAAAGCTCTTGTGTCCTTGGACGACCTCGGTATCTTACCAACGCTATACTACGCTCACGATGGGTGCACTTGCCCATATGTGTGTTTAGTGTTAGTAAAATATCGTGTTTTATAAATTTAAAACTTGGCTAAAATAAGTGTTAAAGGGGCTTAAAATATACACATAATATATATAACACTTCACCGCACATCAACACCTTCCTTTTATATTGGTATCACGTCTTATGTTTAGGTTTTCATTATACGGGTAAGCACATTACATCAAACTCATAACATTCGTACGTAATTTGAGGGTTTCGTTTAATGAAAGTATAGCAAGTAAACATGTAGTATTAAAATTTTAGTACGCACATAAGCGTTACTGATCGCATTTATTAGTGTCATGGCGACTGTGCTTTCGTTGGTTATTGGCCACAGTGCTTTGGGCGCATGCTTAATGACAACTGGTTCCCATCGTTTTCCAGCTACAACTTCATTGTCTTACAAAATGTATCACATTATCCGGGTCACCGGGTCTCCCTACCCTTGCCCAACAAGTATATCCGCATATCAAAATTACGTAGTCAGATGTGGTCTTCACAAATTTCCACAATCTTGGGGTCTCTACCCAAGCATAACGCAGTCTGCGTTATCCAGACACCAACATTTCTGGTGGCTAAGGTGGGGGAGGAAAGGAAAGTAAACCGTCGTCATGCTTGAATTCCTCCGCGAGCTCGTATATTCCTCGAAGTAGTCAACTAATTTGCCTCTTAAGGGTAAAAGAAACGAGTATCGAGATCCTGAAGATGGTTAAATTTTAGAGGTCAAGAGCATAAAAGGGATCCTGATGTACGTGGTGGATCAAGGCATGCTGGTGGAGGACGTGGTGTTCTTAAAATTTTCAGACAATATGCTGTCTTGTGATGTAGACACTTAACTCATGTTTTTGGTTATGTAATGTTTTGCATTTGACGTTGCCCTTTGTGGTGTCAGTTCAAGCTTCCACGTTCCGTGACTCATATCCTCAACTGCAGTTGATGTTACTGAAGCAACTTATCCTGTGTGTGTTTTTCACAATGCGAGAAATGATGAGGGTTTATGGTTAGCATAGTGCGTTTATAGGGACCATCAAATCGGCTTATCGAGCGTTGTAGAGGTGAAGATAGCAAGCGGTGCGGCCTGGAGCATCTCTACTAGGCGCGGGTATGTCCTGACAGAAAGTGTTAGGCACGATGGCGCACGGGCGTCGATCTTCACAAGGGAAAACGAACCTCTCCACAGATGAGGGGGTTGTCTGATGCAGGTGGATGTAAGGGGTGCAACGTCCGGCAGACAAAAAAAAAGAAACAGGATCGTGACCACTTAAAGGTGTAGGTTCAGCAGGCGCAACATCAAGCTGACCCAAATGGTGTAGTAGCTGGTTCAAGTGCAGGCTCCGGGTCATGTAACGGTGTGGAGGACATCAGCGGTGAGTGTGGGTAGCAAAGGTGCATCCATAGGAACTGGAACAGGGCCATAAGAGAGCGTCACAGGAAACTCGAAAGGTGGGTAACCATCGTCATCGTCTATCCACCCATTTCGGGTGTGCGCGTATCGAGGATCAACTTGGGTTGCAAAAGGCACATGATCGAACTATACAGGCACAGGGTCAGGGTGGGGTGCAACCAGAGAGTCAGCAGGTATAACAGCGATAAGTGGGGGATCAACATGATCAGCAGCAATAACATGGTCACCCTCCAGTAGTGGTGCATCAGCAGGGCGATCATCAGTGGGTAGGTCAGCAATCACAGGATCAATGGGCATGCTAGCATAAACAGGGTCATGCTCAAACACTGGGTCAGGATCAACTACTGGCTCAAGGGCCATGGTAGGCTCGGGATCAACGAACTCCATATCAAAATCTGCATGATCAGCGAAAGCAGGGTCAACTGGGTCTACTGGGTCAACCATAGGCTGATCCAAGTGGATGAACTCTATCTCCTGGTCCGGTCAAATCTAGGGGGGAAACAGGGTTTGAGTCCCCATCGAGGTTGTGATTGAAAGCAAATCTAGGAGCAGAGGCAGCAGATGATGCCCTGTCAGGATGTGAACCGTGCGTATAGTGTTGTGCGCTCCGAGTGTGTGACGGTGCGGAGGCCACAGACTCGAAGGAGTCTGGAGCGGGTGAGTGTGCAGGTGACTCCTCAGCTGGAGCATCTGTGAGTAACAAAAGACCACCGTCAGCTAGAAGGGCCTCGCCTTCAACATCGTCCTCCAGGGGCTCATCATCAACGGATCGACGTCGTCGTCAGCGTCGGCGTCGAGGAGCATATCGTAAGCAGGATAAACGGCCAAAGGTATGGGAGCAGGGATCTCTACGAGTGGCAGGTACCCAGCAAAAGGACCATTAGCGGGCTCATCGACAGCGTCGGGTAGCGCAAAGGGCTGAAAGTCATCCTTGTCTGTGCTGGTAACATCTGATGAGTGGACCTCATGCTCTGAAGACTCTAAGTCGTCTGATACTATGGGTCTAGGGTCCGTGGGGTCTGTGACACAAACACAACTATGTACAAATAATCAATCATATAGTCAGACAAGCACATTAGTCACCAAGTAAGCAATCAATCAATTTTCCTAATCCCACTAGCCTCCCAGCCTCTCAGACTGCTCTTCCTAGTCCCACTAGCCAAATTCTCCCAGCCTCTCAGACTGCTCTTCCTAGTCCCACTAGCCAAATTCTCCCAACCTCTCAAGCGTGGTTATTTTGGTGTGACTTCTTAATACCATAGCTTAATCATAACAAGCTATATGAAATAAAAACCATGCAAGATCATCCATAGATTTAAGTTTTAAAACCAAAGTAACATAACATTGTCTTAGGGACTACAACACCATAACATAAAACATTGTTTTGAAAGACATAAACATCAACAAGAACAAAACGCAGTTTAAGACTTGTGACTCGTCCAGGAAAAAGTCACATTTCCTAAACCTGGATGACCTCGGAACCCATATGCAGCGGGAAAACATAACATACCGCGCCAGATCTTTAATTCCCTGAAATACATGTAAGTTGGAAAAATCAACAATAATGTTGAGCGAGTTCATGTGTAAGTGAGTAAATAAACCTGTGTATGTATAAAAACCCTGGTATGTATAAAAATCCTGGTATGTATAAAAATCCTGGTATGTAGCAAATAAGGAAAAAGAGATCACCAATGGTTTGCAAGGCCATTGATATGTGTGAAGTGCAAGTAGGAAGACTCAAACCTAGCAGATTTATGCGTTGGGTACAAAGTCACCCCGAGGTCCGTTATGCTGGGTCTGGGGCTGGGCTCGCTACACCCAGATAGATCTACCGCTCCTGCCCCTCGGTCCTACTATGAGGATTAATAGTCCCAAGTTTCCGCCTACCCACTCACATGATCTAAATAATAACCCTCCTTACGCTAACCATACCATGTAAGAAATATTCGTAATCATAGTAACATGTATTTCACCCCCGCAGTTTAGAAAACTGAAAACAGTTAAGAGAAAAGGGGGACATGAACTCACAGTGGTGCGTCTCTACCGAGTATATCTCCTGAGCAAGCAGCTGTGCGGCGACCTACACGTACTAAGTCTATTAGACGGAAGGCCGTGCCTTAGCTTATGGTTTAAGTTCTTGGGAAATAGTTAGACAACTATTTCGTGTTTATATTTTTGTAAATACTTGGTAATTATTCTCCTTCCCAAGGATGGGGGATTTATACATGTGCGTTCGTATAATTCGAAATACATTATTAAGTCTCACTTAATATATTTTATTTCTAACTTCAAAATATAAATATTCTTCCCAAAAATATTATATTTTAATACATGTGATTTTCCCAAAATAATACTTAGTAATATTATTTTTACTCTAAAAATAATATTTACGTAGTTCACAAAATAATCATATACATTTATACAAGTGATGTTGTGAAAAATATATTTATATCAAATATATATTTACCCCGTTTTATTTTGTGAAAATCCCACCTCCGATATTTTGTAAATAAAGTCGTGGCGAAATCTATAATTCGAAAATAAGTCTAAAATAGATTTACAACACTTGTAGTGAAAATATTCCCAAGTGTTAGGTTTTTAGAAAAATTTCGCCAGAGTTTCCCCTGTAACTAGAGGTGGCCACGCTTTCAAGCGTATCATTTTCTTTTATAAATCGAATCAACAATTTTCTCATTCAATCAAAACAGTGTTCAAAGCATCAACTAGTCAAAATATATATAAATCGCATAAATTACATGAACTTGTGATTTATCCAAAATATGAAGTAAATCCCATTACTTTTAGTGGATCTTTTGTAGAAATCAATCCGGTTTCGTAAAAGTCTCGTTTTTAAAGAAAATAAATCTTTACAACTTCTTGTAAAATTTGACAAAACAATTTCCTTGTCGAAACTTAGTGTTACACAAGTGTTTACACACTTGTGTGTTTAAAAATTATTCTTGTTCATGTAAGATCCGGCTTTAGAAAAATATGACTTCTTTGACACTCGGTCCTTTGAAAATACCGCTTGTAGATCCGTAGATCTACTAGTTTTAAACACTATTTTGTAAGTAAAATCGTTTTTACACAAGTTCGAGTTTCTCGTGTGGTAGAGTTTCATCACTTAACCCTTGTTACACTTAAACAAACTCTATGTCATGATCCATGATCACGACCAATCCAGGTTAGATGATGATCCGAGCTACCACAACCTAGATCGGCACTAAATAATCACACAAAACAAATCTTACAAGATTTACACAACAATCAAGCTTTTAACCGTTATTTTTAGCATTTTTAGTAGACTTTTTCATATCATTATGTATGTTCATGAGTTTTAACCATCATATACCGTTTTAACCACTTTAAAATAGATCGAGAGTGTGTTTAAAGCAACTTACTACTAGCTCGAGGCTAGGGAAGAAACTAGCCGAAGATTGGGTGGATAAAAGCAATGGGGTGAGGTCCTTCGCGTTCCGAATGCACCAAGCTTCCTCGTATATGATCCTTAACACTTGTGCGTGCTTGGAATAGCTTGATCAAGATTGTAAAGTGGCGGTGGTGGTGGTATGGTGGTCGGCCGAAAGTTCAAAGAGAGGGAGAGAGAGATGTGGTGTGTTGATGTGTGTTGAACGAATACGATGGGTTAAGCATGATACTTATAGACAATTCTCTTCAAGTTTAACCATTGGATGTTATGTCACCTAGATATTTAGCAAGGTAATTAAAATAATTGATCAAGGACACAGTGTGTCCCCTATGAGGGACCGAGTTCGGTTACAAGGGAAGGGGATTGGTTGGGTTGGAACTAAATAGTTAGGCTATAGTTAGATAATTAGGAATTTAATTCGGTTACTAACGTGTAGTAAGTTGCGACGGGTCTTAGGGTATTCGGGGACCCTAACTGGCTCAGAAAAAGATAAACAATGTCATTGGCAATATTTTTATGTTCCGGGTATAGTCCGGTTGTTCGGTTGGATAGTGATCCGTTAAAGTGCTTAACAAAGCTTTAAAGTGTCGTTATTATTATTTTTAGTGACACAACTTATTCCCGACACATTGGAAAGTGTCTAGTAATATTTTCCTCATGTTTTGGCACTTTATTAGATAGCTTAATGCTGGATTATTATTTAAAGTGCTGAATTTTGCACTTAAAGTATGTTTTAGGCACATCCGGTCACTGTAATCTCATTCCTAGTGACGCAGTTCTACAACCCTTATATCCCTACACTTTCTATTAGTGTAGTAAACTATCTCTGGCTCTTTCAGGCCCTAAAGGCAGTGCCTGCCTGGTGCTAGTTATGACAGCACGTTTAATAGGTTATCCGTTCATTGTGCTACTGTGTGTTTGGTGCATCAAGGTTGTCACAAAGGTGCTGTAAGCAAAACATGGGGTGTCAGCAAGTAAAGTATGATGCAAGTAAGTACAGGTATCAGCATTCAAGTAGCAGTTTATCCACAATTTCAAGTAAGCACAGTAATTAAGCAGTAATTAATTATTAATTAAGTCGTACGGATACCTGGTTTAGTGAGGGTTGTCACACATTAATTTACAAACAACTTATTTTATACAAACTCATTTTACTTGGTTATTCATTTAACCATACATTATTCTCTTATTTATACATATCATCTGATCTTATCGTTTTTCATATGATTTACAAGACAAAGCAAATTACAAGGTTCATGACTAAACATTTTCTAAAATATAAGTCATGAATTATGTTTTCACAAAACCTATGTATCTCACAGGCATTTTTATGCTGACGTACCTATTTTCACATGTGTTTTCAGGAGATGATGCATAGGACTTATCAAGACATATTTAGGCGGACCTGTGCCTTAGTGACTTAAAACGAGACAAGAACTAGTTAATTTATGTTATGTACCCTTTGGTTCTTGTTTAAAACAATGTAAACTTTCATGTTTGATTAATAAAACGAAACTTCGATTTCCATGGTTGTGAAACATTAATTCTGTTACAACACTCCCCGACGTTTCCGCCACGTTTTGTATGTTCTACGTGGTAGGGGTGTGACAGAAAAGATGGTATCAGAGCCAATGGTTATAGGGAATTAGGTTATTAGTAATGCTTTGACCTAGTCTATAACCTTTCTAGGACCCTAACGCGAGTTTACTTTCGTTTTGTCATAAAACAATACCGTCACCTATCCTTAGGCGACGACCACAACAAGAACATAAATTTCAAAACCGCTTTGAAAACTAATCATCTGTTCTAGGATGATTGATTACTAGGTTTTGAACCCTCTATTATAAGGTTTTGAACCCTCTGTTATATGGTTTTGAACCCCTTTGAGTTTTCAAAATCTCGTCAAGGTTTTGGGTTTTAAATAATGTGAACACGTGCAAACTGGAAGGGTGAATGCCTGTATTCTGGGTTTTCTGTCTAGGCAAGCACTTCGTATATATCTCATTAGACGCGAGACCAGTTGTGCTTACCTGGGAATTCTTGGGATGAGTGTCCACTTATAGGCGAGCATGTCTTCGCGATACATTATTTTTGACCTATTTACTTTGATTAATCACCGGGGTCGTTTGTTGCTTTGTAGTAACAAACAAATGGCCACTATCCTTGCTTTCATCAGATTTGTTTCATCTCATTCTTTTCGTCTAATTCTCTCACTCGTTTCCTTTCATGTTTCCTCTTTTAGAATGCCTCCTCGACACGAAAACCAGATAGCGACTGCCGAACTGGCAGAAATTATTGCACAGCAAATGGCTGCTCAATTCCCAAATCTCTTTGCTCAATGGAACCAAGCCAACAACAACAACAATGGTCCATGCAATTTCAAGAGTTTTAACTCGGCTAAACCACTCAAGTTTAGTGGTTCTGAGGGAGCGACTGGGCTTCTTCAATGGTTCGAGAGCATTGAGAATACTTTCCGCCACGTGTAGTGTCCTGACAATCGCAAGGTTGAGTTTTCTTCGAGTGTGTTCCAGAAGAGGGCCCTTACGTGGTGGAACGGGGTTATGAGAGATCGTGGGGCAAAAGTTGCTCTAGCATAGACATGGGCTGAACTTAGAGCTCTTATGATGAGGGAGTTTTGTCCTCGTCATGAACTGCGAGCATTGGAAAGAGAGTTTGATGGTTTGAAGCAAGATAGCGGTGAGCATCGAGCCTACACGGACCGTTATGAGGAGTTAAGTCTGTTATGCCCAAACATGGTCATGCCGTTGTATAAAGCAATCGAAAAGTACATTGATGGCCTCCCTGACTCAGTTCAGGACATTGTTACTGGTAGTAACCCCACTACGGTTAGGCAGGCCATTGAGCTATCTGCAACCTTGACTGAATCTCAGATCAGGAAACGTAAACTTTTTCGAAAGGGTGACAAGAAGCCAATCGAGGAATCAAAGACCATGGATGAACAGACTGGATCCCCTAAGCAGTCAAAGAAGCGAAAGGCTTCTCAGAACTTCGCCATGGTTACTCACAATGATCAAGCCGTCCCCAACCAACCAGCTCAACCCCCTGCTAGGAAGCCATATAATGGAACTTCACCCTTGTGCAACCAATGTAAACTTCATCATCATGTTAATGTAAAGTGCAGCGAATGCCAAATTTGTGGACGTAAAGGTCATACAGCAAAAGTTTGCCGAGCTGAAGTTGCACCAAATCAAGCTGACAACAATCCTGCTCAAGCTCGCTTTCCACCAGGTTCTTGCTACAATTGTGGCGAGATGGTTCATTTCCGGAGAAATTGCCCAAAGCTTGCTAATGCTAATCCAGCGCAGGGATGAGCATCTGACCGACTAGAAGACAACACCCTTAGAAATAATCATGTCTTATGTATTATTTTCTTTTGTTGTCAAGGTCCATGAAACAGTTGTTATCATTGTTTATAAATAAATCTTTTATTTACATTTCAATGTATTTATGAGGTTGTATGTATAAACAACATATCCCTTACAATACCGACAATCAAGGAATAGTATTCCTTGAAAAGCAAACTACCCCCAAATAATTTTTTTTCTATTTTATGATCGCTTGCGTTTTCCACGAAAATCCTAAGTACCCGTTTCTTCCAAGGAAACGAAGTACAAGGCGCAAGTTACAACACTGGACGAATACCCAAAGTACCACTATAAATCCTTAATAGGGTACCTAAGGGTATTTCCGTAAATCCTAAAATTGTTATGTTCCTTAATTCGAATATTACGTTTCTTTGAGAACAAAAATCGAATATTTGGGAGATCTTCCTATCTTTTCAGATAGATCCCAGAGGACATTGTAGCCCATCGACTGGTTTCCATATCCATTCTCAATCGATAACAAATTAATAACCAAGATAAACAACTATGTGATTATGTGCTTATGTGTTCCTTTTTATGTTTTTGTGTGATCCAAGTTTTGCTATCCAAATCCTTGTAGAACCTTTCGTATCTTCATATGAGAGATTCGTTGTAGGATACCCAAATGTACTACATAAAATCCTTAATGGACTACTACGTTGTAGTAAGTCCCTTGGATTATAAAGTACTACTCCATAAGTAGACCCCTTGAGTGGTCTAGTTAAACAGATTGATCCAAAAATCTTGTTAGGAACATCATGTGATGATATAGCTGAAAGGACTCCTTGGTGGCCTAATTAATAAGATCATCTGTCGATCTAATTAAAAGGACCCCATGGTAGTCCAGTCACACTCATCACAGGTTTGATTTTCCTCCCCTAAACATTACAAGACAAACTGTGCGGACTATGCAAGGAATTACGTAATTATGGTTGCATACATAATTATGGAATTCAGTGCACAGAAACCACAGCGAGTTTTGTCATGTGTCTAGAGTTGATTCGTTCATTTTTGTTTCTGAAGAAATTGTGGAAAATGACTCATTCCGTTCATTTTTGTTTCTGAAGAAATTGTGGAAAATGACTCATTCCGTTCATTTTCGTTCCTGAAGAAATCATGGAAAATGACTCATTCCGTTCATTTTCGTTCCTGAAGAAATCATGGAAAATGACTCATTCCGTTCATTTTCGTTTCTGAAGAAATTGTGGAAAATGACTCATTCCGTTCATTTTCGTTCCTGAAGAAATCATGGAAAATGACTCATTCCGTTCATTTTCGTTCCTGAAGAAATCATGGAAAATGACTCATTCCGTTCATTTTCGTTTCTGAAGAAATTGTGGAAAATGACTCATTCCGTTCATTTTCGTTTCTGAAGAAATTGTGGAAAATGACTCATTCCGTTCATTTTCGTTCCTGAATGAATCATGGAAAATGACTCATTCCGTTCATTTTCGTTTCTGAAGAAATTTTTCATTCCTGAAGAAATCGTGGAGAATGACTCATTCCGTTCATTTTCATTCCTGAAGAAATCGTGGAAAATGACTCATTCCGTTCATTTTCATTCCTGAAGAAATTATGGAAAATGACTCATTCCGTTCATTTTCGTTTCTGGAGGAATTGTTAAAAATGACTCGTTCCGTTCATTTTCGTTTCTGAAGGATACCTATTAAGGAAAATAACTCATCCCGTGTATTTTTCGTTTCTGAAAATTTTCCATCGAAGGAAATGAATATCCCTGATTCTTCCTTCATTTCCATTTCTGAAAATGTTCATTAAAGAGGAATATCAGGATATGCCTTATCCTTGATGTTATTTAACACAAAGTCACAGACATGCTCCTACAAATAAATTTCGGGACGAAATTTCCTAAAGTAGGGGAGACTGTGACACCTGTGTCACTTCAACCATCAAACAAATACCAAGCCAATGAAATATTGTATTTCATACTTGGGATCTGTATAAATATGTGTATCTTTTGCACAGATCGACCCTTGTTCGATTTCAAGCTCTAAATCATTTTCTGGAAGGTTATACGCGCACTGATGCGTAAATATAACCAGTTTAATGCAACGAACACTCCGGAATAGTCAAATATACTTAACATACCTTAAATAACCTTTACATAACTTAGAAATAAGTTTTGAAGGCTTTGGTATGGCAAAAACAAGTTAATTCGCTTACAGGGACTAAACTTGACAAACTACGAAAGTATGCCAATTTGAACTGTAACGAACATTCCGGAACATGACCATAAGTTAAACATACCATAAATATCCTTTACATATCTTAGAAATAGGCTTTGAGGGGTTCGGTATGCTAAAATAAACTTTTGGGGTCATTCAGGGACTAAAAGCGTCAAAAAGTGCACAAGTTTGCATTTTCACGCATAACTTACGTTCTGAATACATCTGGACATCCAAAAATTTATGTAAGCACTAAAATATTTTATTTTAGTGTTTGGCATAAGAAAAATCCATTCGTCACGCCATTTGGATCATTTTTCGCGCTTATGCGCATTCCGTCGTAATTAACCGAACAACGTAACCGTACGGCTAAACGAACCGACACCCGAGATATTTTTGAACACATTTTAAGTTCCCTATACTTTAACTTCATTTTAGAGCTTTGAAATGGGTTTAACGGGGCTTAAACGTGTCAAAACAACGCATCGAAAACCAAGTTTTGAGGTTGCAGGGACTGAAACTGTAAATCTGCCAAACTAGGTCCTTAAGTAGGGGCCAGATGCAGCAAAACGTTTTTTTTCAGCTTTTAACAGCCCTTAACACTCTCCAAAGGCCAAGTGCCAAGTGTCAAACTCTTATGGTGGATGGCAAATAAGTTACCACAACTTTCCAACAAGTGTACGGCTTAGATCGTGCCCCTTTTCCAAGAAATGATCCTAACGGTGAACCGAAAACTATAAATACCCACCTCCACCCTTGACTTTTCCTCACAAGAATCTGATCTTATGTGCTCTAAGTTGAAACCTTTGTTTCATACCTGAGCTATTTTGATCTAGATTAGCATTCGGGGACCCTTTGTAAGTGTTCCTTCGTTCTTTTATTGCTTTTCGAGTCTGAAAGTCAAACTTTGTTTGACTTTCTGCGTTGACCAGTTTATGGTCAATGCGAAGTTCGTTTGAACTTCGCAACGTGATTGTAATCACGATGGTTATAGTCCCTTGTGACTATGCCTAATGATTACCACGTTGTCTAGGGTCGTAAGGGTAAGCGATCTAATAAATCGCTTATACCTTCGAACCCGACCCATTTGGTCGATCATTAGGATCCGACCAAACACATTAGGTGACCATAGTATATAGGGAATAACCTTCCAAGGTTATACCTTATGGTCACGACGTTTAGTTAGTTGTATGATAGGTAGTTTATATGCCTTAGGTAAATTACCAAAATACCCCTTTGATGCCAAAATTCATTTTAAACATATGTAACATAACTTTTAACATCTAAACTGATTTGACAACAATATTAGACATGTTAAGGCATATATTACTTGTCATAGGACTAGTTAGGCGGTCCGAACGCGTTTCACGCGAACGACGCGTTAAAGTAGCATAAGCTACCTAAACGGGTCGTAAAGGGTCACAAACACTTAGGTTAAGTTTCGTTTTAGTATGTGGGCTTTGTTAAACCATATTACACGAGTCTCCATACTCGTTTGGTTTACGAACCCTCGTTCTATCCGATCCTCCGATATTAGGTCCGGTTTATTAACATAGTTACCTATATTAGGTGCCGTTTGATTCCGTGATCTCTAGCATTGCTTGGTGGTTATCTTAAGACTTCTGAGAAATCTCAAGTGAGTACATAGACCCCTCTTTTACTGTTTTCCAAACCTTTTGGGGTGAAACACATGTGCCTACTTGTTACTTTCATGCTTTCCATGTTTTCACATCATATACCTGCTATGTTCGTTAGTACATTATAGTACATGATTTCATTACATTTCATGCTATGTATGCCCATTGTGTGCGTACTTAGTACATTGTTTTACATTGTGCGTACTTAGTACATTGTTTTACATTACATTTCATGCTATGTATACCCATTGTGTGCGTACTTAGTACAGTTGTTTTCATCACATGCTTACATTTTGGTATGACTTTTGGTTTGTTTCAATGGAACAATACATTCATTAACATTAGCTACGCCGTTCGTTAGTAGGTAGTGGTACCATAGGAATTGACAACTCCCATTCCTGAAATCCTGGGTTTGTTTGGATTGGAAGGAATGACCGAATTCGATATACATAACTTAGATAATCCTTTAATTTGTTTAAGGGTTTATCGCCACAGTCTCAAGGCTTGGATGTATGCATTTTCACAATACCGCATAAATGTTTGTATTAGTAAAGCATGCATTTGTTCCACAAAACATAACTTTGATTTAAACCATGTTTTACTTCAATACCTTGTTTTTGTGCATTTTACATATGGTTTAGTTGATATATTTCACGTACCATACATGACATTTTTGGATACACATTACATGATTTACATTAGACATAAACATTTTGACATTGATATACACAATTCATGATTTACATTAAACACAGACTTTTGATATGGTTTACACAATAACAGTTTGACATTTGATTATACATAAACAATTTACATTGGTGGTTTGGTTTGAGTAAGTGATTTAAGTAACGAGGCGTGTGTAATATGATACAAGCATGGTGGATACGCCGCTGGTACTTCCTATATATAAGTGATTGTATGGTATTACATATCGTAGCGTTATTTGAATCATTTCAATTTGGACATATAACATTTTATACAAATAACATACTTTTCACAAGACATTAATTTACAAACAACTTATTTTATACAAACTCATTTTACTTGGTTATTCATTTAACCATACATTATTCTCTTATTTATACATATCATCTGATCTTATCGTTTTTCATATGATTTACAAGACAAAGCAAATTACAAGGTTCATGACTAAACATTTTCTCAAATATAAGTCATGAATTATGTTTTCACAAAACCTATGTATCTCACAGGCATTTTTATGCTGACGTACCTATTTTCACATGTGTTTTCAGGAGATGATGCATAGGACTTATCAAGACATACTTAGGCGGACCTGTGCCTTAGTGACTTAAAACGAGACAAGAACTAGTTAATTTATGTTATGTACCCTTTGGTTCTTGTTTAAAACAATGTAAACTTTCATGTTTGATTAATAAAACGAAACTTCGATTTCCATGGTTGTGAAACATTAATTCTGTTACAACACTCCCCGACGTTTCCGCCACGTTTTGTATGTTCTACGTGGTCTGGGTGTGACAACACACATGTTGGTAAGATGCTTAGGCCTACACCAACTCCTTTAGACACCAAGCACGTCATCGAATTAGCTAACGGTAGAAACATCGAGGCCACTCACGTTATCAATAACTGTAAACTCGTGCTATCTGATCAAACCTTCCTCATCAATCTTTTTACCATCATTCTTGGAAGCTTTGACGTTGTCATCTGTATGGATTGGTTATCCAAACAGCGAGCAGAAATACTCTGTCAAGAGAAAATGGTCCGCATTCCTCGACCTCTTGGCAAACCTCTTATTATTAAAGGCGACAAAGGTGGTGTTGTTGTAGGTATCACCTCATTTATAAAAGCCCAAAAGTGTTTACGAAAGGGACATATCGGTATTCTAGCTCTCGTCATTGACACCCAAGAGAAAGAGAAGAAGATTGAAGATATCCCCATCATACGCGCCTATCCTGAGGTATTTCCTAAGGAATTACCTGGTCGTCCACCTTACCGCCCAGTTGAATTTCAAATCGAGCTAACTCCTGGAGCGGCACCCATAGCTCGTGCACCGTATCGACTAGCCCCAGCTGAACTGGAGGAATTATCTATGCAACTACAGGAGCTATTGGAAAAGGGTTTTATTCATCCTAGCTCATCACCCTGCGGAGCCACTGTACTATTCATCAAGAAAAATGATGGAACTTTTCGTATGTGTATCGATTACCACGAGTTGAACAAAGTAACTATCAAGAACCGCTACCCGCTCCCACGCATCGACGATCTGTTCGACCAGCTACAAGGGTTGAGTTACTATTCTAAGATTGATCTGAGATTGGGCTATCATCAGATGAGAATCCAAGACGAGGACATCTCTAAAACCGCCTTCAGAACTCGTTATGGCCATTACGAGTTTCTGGTTATGCCATTTGGAATGATAAACGCACCTGCGGTTTTTATAGATCTCATGAATCAAGTGTGTAAACCTTACCTCGATAAGCTCGTAATTGTATTCATCGATGAAATCTTGATCTACTCGAAGAATCGTGAGGAACACGAGAAACATCTATGACTTTGTGACAAACGGCAAAAATCCGGTAACTTCCGTACTGTTTTAGTATTTATTTATTGTCTGTAAATATTTGTTTTAACATCAACATTATATGCTTGCATGTCATACATTTACAATCATGCATGTCAAACATTTCACCTATCGCATTGTGAAACAGTTTAAGCGTAGCGTCGAAACAATTAGTAAACTCACCGGTTAGACAAGCTGTGTCAGCACAGCCTCAGTACTCAGTTAAACAGTAGATTTAGGACCTACATGTAGGTCCAACATCAAAAATATATTAAAACATAAGTGGGAAAACAAGTACAATTACTAACACTTTCCGGAAAAAAAATTAATGAACTTAAAAGTGTTCGTTTTGGACCCTAAATGACAATTTTGCAAAGAATTCAGAATCCGACAACTTACACAAGTCTAGAAACATGTTTAAACATAAAAAAACAACTTAAAAAGTATTGGGAATACTTTTAAAACACAAAAACATATAATACCTTATATGTTACATAACTTAATTTTTTAGCGAAACGACAACTGAACAATTAACTGGACACTACCAAAACACCAAAAATAAACTAGAATCATAGTTTTAGGGTTATTTAAATAGTATTGGTCATAAAACACATTAAACCCCCCTAAAAACACTTAAACACATATGACACATCATTTAACATCTAACTTACATTTTAAACCCTCAACTTCCAACTTTTTACAATTTACCCCCCCCCCCCTCATGTTGTGAACAGCCAAAACATGTGGGCCCCATGCCCACATGTTGTCTAAAGTTGTTGGTTTAATGCTTGTTGGATAATATGGTTATTTGATGGAAGGAATGGTTATTTGAAGTTATAAAGAACCTTATCCTCATCTTCATACTCCATCACATTTCCAAACACCATTTTCTTTCTTTCTTCCTCCCTTAACTCACGGCTCACATACCACTCCACACACCTCCATTTTCAAGCCATTTCCAAGTAATTCTAAGCATATCCAAAGGTGTATGAAGACGTCTAAGAAGGTTTCAAGCACTAGAAGTTGAAGGACCACTCTTGGAAGCTTTTAACCACCCCATTCATCATATTTGTATCATCTTGCATCTTTTGCCACTTCCCTAGCCACAAAAGCTAGTAGTAAGCCTTCTAATCACCATTTTACTTCATATTAGTAGTATGTACAAGTTACACCATCAAGAAAGTTAAACTTTAAAAGATGAACTCATGAAGAACTAACATAATCTAAAGAAAATCAAGTGTTTTTAGTGTTCTTTGATGTATGTTATGAAGTTGTTGTTGTTGATCTTGTATTTTTGTTTAGATCATCTAACAAGTTTAAGCATGGATCTTGAAAGATCCATGAAGTAACATGATGTTGAACTTGAAAATCTTTAAAGTGAACTTGAAAATATTTTTAAAATGGATTTCTCATGTTCTTGAACTTACTAAACTCTTGGATGATCAAGTTTATAAAATAAAATTTCATTAAAGTTTACAAAAAATCACAAAGAAGCTTGAATCTAAGTAGATCTATATGTTTAGTGTATAGATCTAAATTACTACACATTTTTATGAAATTTCAAGTTCACCACATGAAAAAGTATGATGGTTTAGTGATCTTTACTTGTGAAAATTGTCGAATCTTGATGTTTTGGTGATTAAAAGAAAATAAACACATGTTTTAAAATATGAGAAAACCTCCATTTTTAGAGGAAACTATGTCAGAATTTTTATAAAATTTTGACACTTAGAAAAATATAAACTTTTGTGAAACTTATTCTACAAAATTGTTCAACAATGTTTACCAAAGGTTTTCCCTAATTTTTATACAAAATGCAAGTTAAGAAAATAGAGTTTTCTTCAAGAATTAAAACAAGTATAAATATGTATATTTTAGGGAAAATATATATATTTAGTGGTCACAAAATTATGTGCTATGTGTATATTATTTGTAATATATATATTAGTGTACATTTAGAAACTTAAAATAAACTAATACTCCCAAGGAGTATAAACACCAAATACACATAAAAATACAAAAGGAAATATTTATAAATAATATATACACAATCACCCATAAATGGGTGTATGGACAAAATACCAAAATGTATTTGCATATATATTCCTTATCAAATAATGGACCATGGCCACTTGGACAATATTTGGACAAATATATATATATATATATATATATATATATATATATATATAGGGGACCGCTAAAATGAAAACCACCTCTAGTTATGAGAACCTTGAGAACCACTTATTAACCCTTAGATCAACTTGATGGATGGATGAGATTAAAAGTAAGAAAAATTAATATTAAATGGTTTTTGTCTTATTATGTCTTTAATATTATAATCCAAAAGGGTATTTAAGTAAAATCACTCTATTTTGTCTTTTTATATATATTAATTTTAAATTACATTTTTTGTCTTATTCATTAATTAGTTTTTTGACTTAATTATTTTTTATTTATAAACAGATTTTTTTTGTAAAACAATTATTTGAAATCAAATTTTTATTATAATTTTTAAGATTTTTACGCCCGGCCTTTTCACGCCTCGTTTTTTGACGCGCCGTTTTTTGCGTTTTACGCGCCGGTTTTTTGCGTTTTACGTCTCGGTTTTTTACGTTAACGTTATTTACGTTTTACGCGCCGGTTTTTTGCGTTTTACGTCCCGATTTTTTACGTCAACGTTTTTTTGCGTTTTACGCGCCGGCTTTTTACGTTAACGTTTTTTTACGTTTTACGCACCGGTTTTTTGCGTTTTACGTTCCGGTTTTTCACGTCAACGTTATTTACGTTTTACGCAGCGGTTTTTTGCGTTTTACGTTCCGATTTTTTACGTCAACGTTTTTTTGCGTTTTACGCGCTGGTTTTTTACGTTAACGTTTTTTTACGTTAACGTTTTTTTACGTTAACGTTTTTTTACGTTAACGTTTTTTTACGTTAACGTTTTTTTACGTTAACGTTTTTTTCGTTTTAGTAAAAAAAATTACGTTTTACCTAAAACTTTTTACGTTTTACGTTAAAAAGTTTACGGTTTACATAAAAAAGTTTTTACGTTTTTTACGTTTTACATTTTACGTAAAACTTTTTACGTTTTACGTTAAAATTTTTACGTTTTACGTTTTTACGTAAAAAGTTTTACGTTTTACGTAAAAAAGTTTACGGTTTACTTTAAAAAGTTTACGATTTAAGTTTTTTTTCTTTTACAACAATTTTTTTTACACAAAAACGAACGCACCCAGAAAATCGCACACTCGGGAGGTGTCTCAGATACTTTGCTATCATCACCGACGCCTCAAAAAAAACCCCAACAAACAAAAATCAAAAGAACGCGTTTTGGCTCAGATTTTCCGATAATCAGAGGCTGCAAAGTGCCATCGTCAATTTTTTTTTTTTTTGCATCATCACAGCCGATTCAACAGCAACAAAAACCCAGATTCAACAGAGATTCAACAGCAACAAAAACCCAGATTCAACAGCAATAAAAACCCAGATTCAACAGAATTCAAACAAAACATGAACATCATTCAAACAAAAACCCAGCAAAAGGAACATGAACATCATTCAAACCCAGATTCAACCCACTTCAACCACTGTTTTCATTCAACCCACCAAAATAATGAACATCATTCAAAGGAAACATGAACATCATTCAACCCACCAAAATAATCAAGAAACAGGGGCATTATGAGCGATTGCCCTTTCAACAACAAAATCATAGATATAACAACAAACAAAAACCAAAAACAACAACAAAAATACCAGAAGACGGTTGTGGATCTACAAACCGCCCGTCAAAAACCCACCACCACAAACCCACCGCCACCGCAACCCCACACCATCCTCGATGTGAATCTGGTCGGCGACGGCTTCAAGCAGAAGAAGCAGAGAACATAACACCACAACTCATCGCAGCGATGATGATGGCGACGGTGGTGATGTCGCCGGACGGGAGAAGATGAAGGGGGCGGCGAATGTCGGCGGTGGTGATGTCCCGAGAGGGATGAGTTTCAAAAGCTTCATCAGTGTGGGGGTTCAAAGGTCTGAAAGGTGAGGAAGATGATGGTGGTGATGTATTTCAAGAGAGAGAGAGACAGATATGAGAGATGGAGTGAGGTCTGCAACTATAAAGGAAGAAAGAGAGAGGGTGGGATATAAATGAAAAGAGAAGTTCAGATTTGACATATGGGGTAAAATGACCAAACTAACCTTTTTGTTGGCAAGATATGATTGGTGGAGAGTGGTTCTCATGGTTCTCATAACTGGAGGTGGTTCTTATTCTAGCGGCTCCCTATATATATATATATAGGGAGCCGCTAGAATGAGAACCACCACGAGTTATGAGAACCACGAGAACCAAGTGCCACGGAGGGCCGTTGACCACGAAATTTTTTTTACACCTAGATCCGTATATTTTAAGACCGGGTGCAAATTTTGGGTTCAAACGGCGCACCCGAGGGGGTAGTTTTTTACGCCCAAAGTTTGGTTAAAAAAAAAAAGAAAAATTAAAAAAACCCAAACTTTGGGCGTAAAAAACTACCCCCTCGGGCGCGCCGTTTGAACCCAAAATTTACACCGGGTCTTAAAATATACGGATCTAGGTGTAAAAAAAATTCCGTGGTCAACGGCCCTCCGTGGCACTTAGTTCTCGCGGTTCTCATAACTCGTAGTGGTTCTCATTCTAGCGGCCCCCTATATATATATATATATTTATGGTGAAATATATAAGACTACTTTAGTTAATGAAAGATATACAAAAATCAGACAAGTGATAAAAATAAATACATATATTTAACAAGCGTGACAATATATATATATATATATATATATATATATATATATTACAAACAAAGCTTAAAAATACATTATTTTGAAAAAATATAATTTCGGAAAGTATTAAAAATCATAAGAATTGATTTTTGACAATTAATGCAAAATACATAAGTATTTATACCTAAATACAAGTATACTTGCCTAAATATACTTATACTAAAAATAATGTTGAAAATATTATTTAATACTTTACTTACAATATTTTTAAGAAATAATACAAGTATACTTATACTAAAAATAATTTGGAAATATTATTTAACAACTTGCTTATATTTATTTTGAAAAATAACATAAGTATTCATATATGAAGACGAGTTGAAAGTAAATTATTTTTAACACATATCGTTTTTAAACACTACATACGTATATATATTTTGAGGATAAAAATATATATTTACAAATAACAAATACAAAACAAAATACATATTTGTTATATGTATATTAACAATTCATGAATATGTACATCTAAAACACAACAAATACATAAGACAATATGGTAACTTGTACGTAATGAATTACAAGTTTAGGTGATTAACATACATAGAACATTTATAGGTTTCGTCATAAACGAAAAAGAAACCAGTGAAGTTAGACGCTGAAGACGCAAACTAGTGAGTTCATGTCCCCACTTTTAAACATTTTTCTTGTTTTCTAAACTTTGGGGAAAATACATGTACAATGGTATGTTAAATAAAACTAAGGAACGATACATTAGATCATGTTACGAATAGGGTGGAACTTAAGCACCATTAATCATGTATACACTTGGACCGATTTGCTAAAGGTTAGATCTAATGGGTATGGGCAGCCTCACTCTTTGGTCTTAGACCCCTGCGAAAGAGTGCTTTCGGGTCCCAATCGTGAATCGATGGAAAAATCGCCTAGGTTTGGATGCTTCCTATGTCGTCACACATGTTAATGTCCTTGTAAAATATTAGCGATCTCGATTTCCTTACATTTACAACTCACAAACTTACACTTTACAATTACATACCTTGTTTTATACAAATACAACTCTTACATTATATACAAACTGCATGAATTCACACCAACTTTTTGTTGACGGTTTTCAAACTTACATGTATTTTAGGTAATTAGTGGAATGCTTTGCGAGTCTTGCTTTAAGGAATCATGTGTCTTTACTCCATGCCACTTTTGTAGGATTCATCTTTATATCCTGCCTCCTTGCGGCGACATGATGAATAAATCCTTAATCATTTAGAAATTGAATGTGTTGTAACTTTTAAGCTATTTATCTTTTGAAGTGATGTAAACCCTTTATTTAACTTATCTTTTGAAACTTGAATCTATGAATGGCAATTGGAGTTAATTTTTTTTAACCATATAGAATGTTTGCTAATTCGTATGCAATGAGAATCAATCATGATCACACCTCGCGCTTCCACCTCTGAAAGGGGTGTGGCAGACTTATTCTGGGACTTCTTCGAAATGAACAACTCTATGCCAAGTTCTCGAAATGTGACTTCTGGCTTCGTGAATTCCATTTCCTCAGACACGTGGTTAATGAAGCTGGGATTCATGTTGATCCAGCTAAGATTGACTCTATCAAGAACTGGCCGACACCAAGAAATCTGACCGAAATTCGTCAATTCTTGGGCTTGGCAGGTTACTAACGCAGATTTATCGAAGGATTTTCGAAGATCGCTCAACCACTCACAACCTTAGTCCAAAAGGGTATCGCATACAAGTGGAGTGACGCTCAGGAATCTGCATTTTAGAGGCTAAAAGGGAAACTTTGCAGCGCACCTATCCTTTCACTACCTGAAGACACCGACTACTTTATTGTCTACTGCGATGCATCAATCCAAGGACTCAGTTGCATGTTGATGCAACGCGAGAAGGTTATTGCTTATGCCTCATGACAACTCAAAGTTCATGAGAAAAACTACACTACACACGACTTAGAGCTGGGAGCTATAGTTTTCGTGCTGAAGATATGGAGACATTACTTGTACGGTACCAAGTGCACAATTTACACCGATCACAAGAGTCTCCAGCACATACTGGACCAGAAGGAGTTAAACATGCGGCAACGCTGGTGGGTCGAACTCCTCAATGATTACGAATGCGCGATCAAATATCATTCGGGCAAGGCTAACGTCGTAGCCGATGCCCTCAGCCGAAAGGAAACTAAACATAAATGTGTTCGCACATTACAGCTTACAATCCATTTGAACCTCCCTACCCAAATCCGAAATGCTCTGGTTGAGGCATTGAAGGAAGAAAACCTCCTAGCTGAGTCCATGCGGGGCATGGAAAAACAACTCGAACTCAGAGACAATGGCTTACACTATTTTATGGAACGCGTATGGGTTCCATCCTACTGAAACCTTTGAGAGCTTATGATGGATGAAGCACACAAGTCTCGCTACTCGATACATCCCGGTTCTGACAAGATGTACCACGACCTCAAGGCCCTGTACTTATGGCCTAACATGAAGGCTATTATTGCTAAGTATGTTAGCAAATGTTTGACATGTCCTAGAGTCAAGATTGAATACCAAAAACCGTCGACACTATTGCAACAACCAGAGATACCAACATGGAAATGCGAGCAGATTTCCATGGACTTCGTTACCGGCTTACCAAGGTCACAAAACGAAAACGATACCATTTGAGTATCGTAGATCGCCTAACCAAGTCTGCGCATTTTCTCGTAATCAAAGAAATTGACAAGTTTTCGAAACTTGCAGCCATCTACTTGAAGGAAATGGTGGCTAGGCACGGGGTGCCAACTTCTAGTATCTCTGATCATGACCCACGTTTTGCATCCGATTTGTGGTAGACTATGCACACATCCTTAGGCTCACGTTTAGACATGAGCACTGCTTATCATCCGCAAACAAATGGTCAAACTGAACGTACCATCTAAACTCTTGAGGACATGCTGAGAGCATGTGTCATCAACTTCGGTAATAATTGGGAACGTCACTTACCTCTGGTAGAATTTTCTTATAACAACAGTTACCACACTAGCATTCAGGCAGCACCGCTTGAGGCATTGTACGAACGTAAATGCCAATCACCCTTGTGTTGGGCAGAAGTTGGCGAAAGCCAAATCACCGGCCCGGAACTTGTACTTGACACCACGGAAAAGATTGGCCAGATCAGACAACGAAAGGTGGGGGATCGCGACCGTCAGAAAAGCTACGCTGATAAGCGTAAGAAACCTTTGGAGTTCCAAGTTGGGGACCGAGTTTTGCTGAAAGTCTCACCTTGGAAGGGTGTGGTCCGTTTTGGAAAAAGGGCAAACTTAATCCACGTTATGTTGGACCTTTCGAAATCACCGAGAGAATCGGTAAGGTAGCATATAAACTGAACCTGCCTGAAGAGCTGAGTGCGGTACACGACGTTTTTCACATATCGAATCTAAAGAAGTGTCTGTCAGATGAAACGCTCATTGTTCCTTTTAAGGAACTCACTATTAATGACCAGCTTCGCTTCATTGAGGAACCTGTTGAGATCATGGATCAAGAAATCAAAACCCTCAAACATAGCAATATACCAATAGTTCGAGTCTATTGGAACTCATGGTGGGGCCCAGAGTTCACTTGGGAACGGGAAGACCAAATGATGCGCAAGTATCCCCAGTTGTATAACAATACTTCCAACACTGAAGCTACTACTGAATTTCAGGACGAAGTTCCAAACCAACAAGGGGATGATATGACACCCCGCGAAAACGTTTAAATTACAACTAGCTTGTCAGTGGTTACGCACTAAATTTCGGGACGAAATTTCCTTGAACTTGGGGATAATGTGACACTTCGGGTTTCCTGCACAATCTGTTATGCGTTGTAATTAGGAGAAAATAAATGAAGAAGCTTATAATATAATTGTTTGATTGAATATATGTGAAATATGTGATTTTTCATATAACTATTTTATTAGTGATACTAGCCACAAATTAGAAACAATTGTGGAGCCGCACACTTCATTGTGGCCACACACTCTTCCATCCCGCACACACGCCCCTTCACCACTTGAAAGCAAAGCGCACACTCATAAAACTTGGCCCAACTCCCTAAGCCCACAACAAACCCTACATAGGCCGCACACCTCCAAACAGCCTTTGGAATGTGAGTGAGTGTGCGGCATCTTCATGAGGATATTTAAGCTCATGTGCAGCCAACCTTAACATCATTTTCCCCCAATCATCACGGCTGCAACTTTCAAGGAAATATCCCCATCTTTTCAAAACATTCCCCTTCTTCTAGAAACCCTATTACATTCCTTTTTTTCTCTTTTTGGAAGCTTGATGGCGGCATCAAGATCTGGGACAGCAACTTTAATTCTTGGAGCTCTACTTCCTCACAAAATCTCTCCTATATCTCGCACACATCTGATTCCATCATCACCGGTTAGTGCAATTCTATCATGAAAGATTCATGTTTTCCTCGTCTGTTAGTCACTAGATAAGAGATTTCTATGATTAATGAAATGCTAGATATGATTCTGTATGTAATGAGATTAAATTGATGTTCTTCATCTACTTGACACTGAATGATTCATAATTGTTACTCATCTTGGTAAAGGTTATGATCTAGGAACATAAACTGTGTCGGATAGCTACATGCAAATAGACATGGATTAATTTCAATCCTCATAGATTGTTAAATAACAAAAACAATAAGATGCTAGTATTAGATTTGTGTGTATGGATGTTTTGAGAGATGATGATTGACGACTTAATGGACGAATCTGGTTAATTTGAATGGAAACATGTATTTGATCAATTTAATCAAATAAGTCTGAATGTTTATTATTAAGTAAAATGACCCCACACATTCATGCAAGGCACAACTCAAATTGCATAATATACAACTCAACCACAGCGGATTGTACACTGGTAGTACCACGAGTGCCGCACACTGACCAGAGTACAACCTGTGATGCATAATGTACCGGAGAACAGTGCAGGGTCACACACTTTAGTGACCGCACACTCCTGATGCACAAGTAGAAGCCATCAAAGCGTGTCCGCACATATTAATAATTGTCGCACACCCTTATCTAGACCGCGCAATCACTTTTGGGCCATGTACTGTATTGGGCCGCACACTCCTATTAAACTGTCTAATTTATTTGAGCCGAACACTCATAATTGGACGGTACACTATCCTATTGGTTCGCACACTTAAAATACCTTAATTGAATTGTTATAATACTTTTTCACATAATTGAGTTTGTGTTATAATGGCCTGCATGTTGTTACGAAATACGTGTTACTTATGTGCTACGTGTATACGTGACGTTACTTGAATACGAACCTGATTTTAACTTGATAACCATAATAGGACGTGGTTGACCAAATTTTAAGACAAGTAATACATGTCGAGCAAAACCAGGGTGAGTTCACACACTTTACTAAAAGCATGTATTCCCGGTGGTTGGGAACGGAACGAACAACACTTTCCCATGTTTAGGATTTCCTACTATTCCTGGTTTGGAATACGGTTAATTACTATTTATATTTCATGAACAAGTGTATTAAATGAAAATCTATCATGAAGTCCCCACTTCTATACCGATTAGTCGCAGGTGCCTGGCGAACGGGTTGATAGCGCTATTTAGGTTTCACCAACCTCACACCATGCCTGAAGAGGATCGGTCGTGAACTAATAGGCCTTGGCAAACCGTCAATGATGATAGACAATGACAAACGGGGCAACAACGATGTAACAGGTCACAAAAGTATTCGGTATACGTAGTTTAGTAGCTTACATATGGGGTAGCTCCCCTTGGCATGATATAAATGAGTAACTTAACAAAGGCAAGTTTTTGGAATTAAAACTGGATATAACGTGAACTCGGCAACTTTATGTTGATACCCTACTACATGCTTTGCAAGTACTCAGTGATGGCTCCGGAGCTTGCAGCGGGGAGTGTAGTGGTTGCGTGAACCCATGTTGGGTTTCCTATTAATAATTATGAACTTTGAACTACTGTTTTAAACTGTTAAACTTATGCTTCCGTTGTTGACTTTAATTATTGCTTTTAAAAATGAACTTTGGACTTTAGTCACTAATCGTATTGGTTATGATGAAAATTGTTTTATTATATTGTTCAATATGATTGGTGGCTTGATCCTGGTCAGTCACACGCCTCGGGGTAGTACTCCGCATGTGGAAATTAAGGGAGGGTTTGACACCTTCACCGGTCAGTTCGCAAAATGGGTCAAGGTTCCGACCTGACTTCATTTCCCTTGTTAAACGACATTTGAGCCTTGATCCAATTCTAAACGAAAAGTGTACACGGAGAAACCTATCCTAATTCATTTGAACACTTCGATTTTCATCATAATGGGCATAATTAATTTCAATTAATTCTCTAATTAACTCCATTAAAGACCTTCATGGACACCAAGTGATTACATCAAAATCATTAACCTTAACCTTTCAAATCGGTCCTAAACAATCTATAACACCATTTCATGTAGAAACCCACTCTCCAATTCGATTAACACTCTCCCTAACTCATGAATTCAAGCAAGGAATTTTCTAGGGCTCGTACCTTCCAACCTCGATTTCTCCTTCAATACGCAACCTTTTTCATGTGATTCTTGAGCCTAAATCTAATAATTTTTCATGCTCTACAAAACATCTCTATCCATTTCTGTGATAGAGGGCATACGTATTCAGATTTAATTTCATGCTATATTAGGGTTCTTAAATTTGGAGATTTTAACCTTAGAGACTTGTTTTGATGAAATTGAAATTATGATTATCTTCATTATCACGTTAGATTATTTTGTGTAAATTTGGGTAGTTTTTGGACAACATATGTATTTATTAGTAATATATTCATGTTTATATAATATAGAAAATTATATAAAATACTAATTTATCAAAATAATTCATCGCAAGTATTATTTCTGATTTTTACAGAAAATAAATAGGTTATAAAAATTTTAAAATAAATATCTTAATTTTTGGTAATTATTTTGTAATAAAAGGGTTAATCAAGTTATAAAATATAATTAATGATTTTTACAAATTTAACTATTTTTACAAGATAATTAGAATTGTCTAGTTTAGAAATGCATTAGATGAATTTATGAGAATATGTATTTAATTTTAGCATCTTACAAAATATAAAGCATTATAAATGTTTTTATGTTATTATTTCCAATATCATTACAATTATTTAGAATACATATAACCATTTATTATTTTGTGAATTTATTTATATTATGATAGTTGTAATAATCTAGTAGTAAAATTAATTACATGGCTAAATTTTATTTATGTAAATTTATTATTCAAAAAAATAGATATAGTAATTTAGATATTTTTATGTTATTATATCTAGATAATTTCTATCGAAATGTATAGTTATTTATTTATGCATGTTTTGGATCTAGATAATTATTGGTTAGAAGTAGGTAAATTTAATGATGAAAAATTATTATCTTTAAAATGTAAGACTTACAAAAGTGATAATATAATTAAATTATTACTAATCAAAGTTACTTTTATTTAAAAATATGATTCATTATATATTTTTGGATTATGAAATTTTATACATAATATTTCTTTTACATAAAGGTCCTCAAATCAAGAACCCAAATCTTTTGTTTTGTTATTTTGTTTCGTTTATTTAGAATATTTTGTTACAAATATTTTAGGGTGATTTTGGTCGTTTGAGTTACTCATTCTCGTGCAGTATCGTTATCATTTTCGTGGATCAATTCTTTGCAAACTATGAGTAATCTATATTTACCGTCTTATAGTTAAACTTTTTGAGGTGTATCATGTGTCACGTAAAATCTCTTACTCTTTTTTTCCAAATTATCAAAGTGTGCAAATCATTGTGTAGTTATGTGTTATTTAGTTTATCTGTTTATTTAATTTATGTGCAATGGTTGTTCCATTCGTAAGTTCCCCACTTATTCATAGGCTCACTTACTCACGGCTGACCTTCTCTCATAATTCATGGGAGGTTGGTATCGCCTCACTTATTCATAGGTTGCCCCTTTCCTCATGACATGGAATGTGGGTATCGTCTCACTTATTCATAGATCGACCCTTTTCTCATGACTATGGGATGATGGTGTCGCCATCATCATTTAGTCACACCCTTAGGAGTTCAAGACTCAAGAATTAGTTATTTTATTTATTTTTGCATGCTTATTATTTGGTATATTTGATTAACACATGAAATGCATGTTTACTTTCAAAAATAAACAAATGTTTGTTTTTTAAATAACTTTTATATAACTTAGATTTACTCACCAGCTCTTTGTAGCTGACCCGAAAAAGATTTTTACACGAGAGACAGGAAATGAGAATTGAAGGAAGCTTGGATCAAGATCACTTAGGGTTTTGTCTTTAGAAGATTAATAAACAGATTTGTCTATGTTATTTTCCTTTGGATATTGTTGGTTTATTTGAACTATTTGTAATGTGTGACATTTTAAATTTTTGACATGTTTAATTATGAAATATTTAATAGTTCCATAAGCTTTGAACAATCATCTCGCTCCGACGATAATTAGCTGCGGGTCGAAGTGTGATAAATCTCTTGCTGCTTCCCACCATTAAATCTCTGATGTTGAAGTTTGTGAATGTAGGTAGAAGGGCCTATATTACTATTGCGATGAGATGTTTTCACCATGTCACTGTTACTCCAAGCCATAGGTCTTCATGATTGATGACACGGTGATTCCCACAGACCCAAACTTTCACCTTGCAGACAAGGTGCATATTGGTGAGGGGATACCTCACGGTTCTAGCCACATCCAGTTGCACCATGCATGCCTTTTCCCCACATTCTCATTTTCCCATTTAAAGAATCCATAATGTGGGTGTTCCACAAACCACCACCTTAGCGCCACATCAAATTTTTAAACTTTCTTAAAAAAACTTTCTCACAATGTATAAACTTCCACAAACCCCATCAAAAACTTATTACATTAATATTAATATATATGTGTGTGTGTGTGTACGCGCGCGCGTGCACATGTGTGTATATGTATATATGAGTATGTGAGTGGGGGTCCCACATGTGTGTCTAAATGGAGTCCGGAATTACAGATAAAAAAGTCCAAAGTTTCTCCATAACGTGCAAACCTCTCTCATCTGACTTTGTGGTGATTGGATCTAAACACCCATATTACTGCACGTTTCTATTTAGTAGTTATCATGTTTAGCATTTTTCTCTTTTTTCAAGAATCATGTATGCCTATTAACGGCCTTAGGATTTGCAATGCGAGAATAAAAAATTGCTTTCTTGCTCACATTCTTGGCTGAGAACCAAGAGCCCCATCATATTTAGCCATCTTCATATCCAAACTTTTCATATTACATTCTTGTTTTGTAAGACATCAATAAACCAATCAAGGATCATAATGTAACCAATCGTGAACCATCATAGAATATATATTTTTAACCTTATTTATATTATTGTTTAACTAATTCAAATATAATATGTCACATTACTTTGAATCAAGATGAATGACAATGAGGGCGGTATACCACACATTCGCATCACTTCAAAATGCTTTGACAAAAAAAACTAATGCATTTTATATACTATGAATAAAAAATAGAGTAAAGTACAATTTTCATCCATTTGGTTTACTCCCGATCGCAGGTTCAGCCTATGTTCATCAAAATCGACCATTCTTGTCCTTGTAGTTGTCAATTTTAATCAATAACATCCCTGTTAACATTTATTGTTAGTCAATGGTTAGTTGACCAGGGCAAGGGTGTCTTTTACCTTATAATTTCAAGGGTAATTTGGTCATTTTACTTTTTACAACCCCAAATGCAGAATTCGTACTCTTCAACACCCCAAATTGAACCATTCACTCCATCTATGTTCTCCAGCACGCATTTACTCTGTAAATTCTATGTTGATGTTTTGAGCTGTGGAACGAACATGGCTGGAGGTTTTTGGAGGATACGACCCGAGGATATCTACATTGATTCGAAAGATTATTATGGTAAGTAAAACTTGCTTTGTTTTAAACTTTATGATTGCAATGTGGTTTATGATGAGGTTGTAAACTCACAACTGAGGACAGATTATGATATACTACTAGTAAAGAATCATTTTTTATGTGTTATAGATAAAGATGAACCTACGAAGTTCAGTCTTAAAGTATTTCACAATGGTGAGTTTACTGACACCCTTGGTCGATCATATGTTGGTGGTAAGTATAATGTCATAGATTGTGCTAATATTGATGATTTTGGAATAGTTGTACTAGAAGAAATGGTTAAGCAACTTGGTTATTCGGTTGACTTGGTATTTATTTCCATTATAAAATTCCCTATGTATGTTTGGATTTGGGTTTAAAGATATTGTCTAGTTATAATGATTTTACAAGCTTGTTTGAACATGTACGAGGTGGGGTCAAACTTATTGAAGTTTATGTTTAACACTGGACCTCTCGGATTTTTATGACCTCTTGTGGTGAAGATGTCATTACACAGAGTCCAGGTGGTCCTCTACCTAATAGCCAAGATGTTGAAGTGCATGAGACTCCTTTTATTGAATGGTTCCATTGTGATCATAATGGAACTAAAATTGGAGATGAAGAGGCTGAGATGATATTGATGAAGCTGATGAGGAGGATATTGATGAAGGAGATGAGGAGGATTTTGATGAAGAATAAAAGGAGGGTCATTTATGTAACACCCCGACTGCGTATAAAACAACCTGCGGTAGAAACGTTGGGGGTCACGTTACAAATTGTTTCAAACACAGGGTATATAAAGTTTTGTTTTATTTAATTAATAAATTACATTATCCTTGAAAATTCATAACAAAACACAACAACTATTTTATTTTTAAGCAAGCTAAGGCCCGAGACCATCCTACGTGTAGCATGCTTTTCAAAATCACACATTAGCACCTGAAACATATGTGAAAAGAGATGGTTAACAATAAATGGTGGTGAGTAACATAGGTTTTGTGGTCAAGACTCATGGCTTTAAGTGTTGAAAAGTATTTAAGCAACTTCAAGAGTTGATATTTTAAATAAATCTTTGTAGCCATGAAACTTTGACAAAAAGTATTTCTTATGTAAAACCGTATGAGAAATCATTCGATTTAAGAGAAAACATTGTATGGTTAACTTAGAAACCATTTGTCACTTTGTATAAACCAACCAAATGTCTTGTCTTGTATTGTATAAATCAACCAAATGTCTTGTATTGTATAAACCAACCAAATGACTTGTCTTATATAAACCAACCAAATGACTTGTCTTGTATAATCAAATGTTTTGTTTAATTCAAAATGTTTTGTCTTGTATAAAACAATTTCCTTTTTGTATAAAACAAGTGTGCTTTATTGGCAAATACATTCAAGCCCTGTTGACTGTCGGACAAACCTTTAAAAATAAAGGTTTGCCAAGTGTGTTACACAGTTTCTGTCATTCCCATAGGAAACTTCCAAACAAACCTAGGAAGCGGGAATGGGGTTGTCAACCCTATGATACCATAACATACTACCGGTCGGCGTGATCAAAGTTAATGAATGTATCATTGTCATGTTCAACGCGCCATCAAGTTTCGTACAATGTAAGCATGTTGTGTATATAAACCATATGTAAATAAGTTCTGTAATATGGAAAATAATTTAGCACATATGAATCACCCCAAAACATTTGAAAAACATAAAAGAGGGGAACTATGTACTCACAGGTTTGCGTAGATGTCTTGCCTAATCATGTCTAGCAAAGCTCAAGTGATTCAAGTGTTTCCTAATAGTTTGGATAATTATTAGGTTAGTGTGTATTGTGGCTTAAAAAAAGAATGAATAGAATGTGGTTTTAAAATCAAACGAGCCAAGGATCTCGTGTAATATGATTTATTAACCTTACATTCTGGTTTGGAAAGTGTCTATAGGTATTTTGACCCGTTACGACTTGTTAAAGTGGTTTACGCCACTTTAAAGGGTCGTATGCATAACTACGGGTCTTGATGATCGGATGAGTCATATGACGAGTCCAATATGTCAGAAAAAGTTTAATAATGTTGTATGATCAGTTTAGATGCCAAAAATCTTTCTTATATAAGTTTAAATCTATTTTACGCAAAAAGGGTATTTTTGACCTTTTAAAAGTATTTAAAGTTGACTCGCCATTTGACTAACCAAACAACAAGACCATAAGGTATAACCTCAGATGGTTATTCCCTATATTACTATGGTTATATAAATGGGCTTGGTCGGACCCTAAGGCTGACCAAATGGGTCAGATTCGAAAGTCAAAGCATAAGTCAAAACGTTCGACTTTCTTCTAAGGAATAAGTGCTAAACTAGAAATGGCGAGCTAGACATGTTAGAACATCTCTAATTATGTTATAAAACTAATTTGGTGTCAAAACTTTAAGTTTTAATACCCGAAACTCATTCGTCATAAAATCCTTTTTTTGCATTTTTTACTTTTATTTCATAAAAGCTTAACTCGTCATTTCGCCTACTAAACGTGATGATCAGAGGGTGTAATCGTGAGGGATTAACACCTTCATTATTACAATCACATAGAAAAGTTCAATTTAAACTTTGACTTGACCAAAATGGTCAGAACTGAAAGTCAAAGAAAAAGTCAATTTTCTTGACTTTTGGCTCCTAACTAGCCAAATAATGAAAAAGACTAGGAGAAACACTTACAAGTGTTAGAAGAGGAAGATTAGAACTCAGGTAGGAGGCCTCAATTGCTGAAGCAAGCTCCAAATGAGTAATTTTAGAAGTGAGAAAAGAATGGTGTGAAGTGAGTTCAAGAACAAGTGCCTATTTATAGTGATGGAGGATCTAGGAGGTGTTTCCATGTGTTATAGGATGTTGATTAGTGTCCTAACATGTGTCAAGACCAGGTTGAAGGTGGCAAAATTCGTGCAAGGTGGAAAGGTTTGAATATATGTCGCAATGCTTGGCGAACATGCATTTTTAGCTTCTGGGCATATCTTACGGACCGTATGGCTCAGGTCTTACGGTTCGTAAGGCCTTCTAATAAATAAGTCTCATTTTTTAGTATTTTAGGCCCCCATACTTGTATTATCGCATTTTTGCCATTTTTAACCCTTCTAACTTGTTATTTAAGCTATATGAGGGGTATAAAGGCATATGTAACTTGGATTTTATTCCGGAAATGTAGTGAATATCGTTTCGCTCGATCGTACGATTACGTATTTCGTAAATAAAATATACAATTTTATTAAATATGAAAATGATCGAAAGTGTACAACGGTTAAAATTTTGCGAATGTTACAATGTAGATGATGTAAATGGTGGACATTATCTTGATTACTAGGTGGAAGAGGATAATCCATTGTATGATGTAGATGTTGACATGCAGCATTTCAGGGGCTCTGTTAACTCTGATGTAATGGAAAATGGCAGTGAAGAAGATGTATTTGAGGATAACCTCAATGTAGACCTAGATGACCTTGAAAGTGAAAACGAAGATGATGATCATATGGTATTAGACAAGGCTATGAAAAGATTGCAGAAGAATAGAAAATCAACATTAAAGTCTATAGGCCCTGATGCATCATGTAATCCCTTTTACGTAGGTCGGTTGATTGCTGATAACTCCAAGCTTATTAACATGGTGAAAACATATGCTCTTTCATCTAGGCGACAACTATACATATCCAAAAACAATATCTTGAGGTTTTTCTTTTTTTGGATAAAGGGTATTTGCCCGGCAAGCTATATAATACCAAATAATAAGCATCCAAAAACATACCCAGATCAGATCCTTTCAGTAGTTGGTGTTAATGGAAACAATGGCATTTACCCACTTGTCTCTACAGTTGTTGAAGCTGAAACAATTCAAACATGGACATGGTTTTTGAAAATACTTGGGTATGATCTTGAGTTACCTTCGAGATGTAATTTTACTTTTATTAGTGATAGACAAAATGTAAGGCATAATTTAAATCGATCATACTTTTAACTACTTTATCACTTGTATATATGATATTGTTTTGTAAAGTGTAGGGTTTGTTACCTGCTTTCGGCAAGGTGTTTCCAACTACTAAACACATGTATTGCATAAGGCATATTCATGAGAACATGAAGAAAACTTGGCATGCAGATGTGTACAAGAACTTGCATTGGAGATGTGCAAGTGCAACTAGCATGGCATATTTTAATAGGGTTATGGAGGAAGTGAGGGCCTTAGACAGGAAGTTTTATTGTAGGATCATGTGATGACCCGAATGAGTCGTTCAGAGGAGTTTTGATCAGTTTCAGAGGCGGAAACTAAGAAACTGACTTAGAAACAGCTTGTACTTCATTCTTGAAATGACCTTTCTCCCTGCATCGAAAACAAGTAACTTTAGATTTATCAAAACCTAAAGTTGAAACATGTACATCAAGAAAGTCATTTCTTCCAGTAGTCAGTTTGAATTTTTCTGCACTTCTTAGAACACTAGCTAGACACCATTTGATGTCCATTAGTTCCATTTCTTCTGCATCTATCTGATCGTAATCCTCCTTTGTTAGCATAGGATTCCCGATCCTCCCTGCAACCAAGCCTTCATAAGATAGTAATACGGAACCAAGTAATGCCATGTGATCTTTTGCAACTTCTCCAGAGAAACTTTGACCATCAGGAAGATTCAAAGCAATGTTGCATTGTATCACATAACCATTTCCACTTTTAGAACTTTGATGCTGAAAACTTGATGCTGTATCTTTTGGATTAACACTCGGATATGAAGAGAATCCACTGCTTTTGTTTGAACTCTGATCAACTTTTTCAGATGAATCTCCAGCACTAAACGCAGTTTGTATCTTCGGACTTCTTTCAACTTCTTGAATACTGCCTTTGTAGTACATTTTTACATCTTGTTGACCACTTGGATTATTCATCCTCGCAATCTTTTGATGTTCAAGATCTTGACCCTCTATCTTCTCAATGAACTGAGAAATTGTCAACCCATCATATACCCCAGTATTCTTTAGAATCATCAAGTAAGTACCCCACTCTTTTTGTGGTAAAGCATCAGCTAACTTGTCGACCCACTATTCACGATCTTTGGTTATACTTAGCATCGACATGGATCGCACCAAGTGGCAATATCTTTCAATTAACTTCTTTGTATCTTCCCCGGGCAAACTAGTGAATAGATCAAATTCTTTCTTAAGCAATGCCTTTTTGCTCTTAATCATATTTTCACTACCCTCAAATTTGATTCGAAGAGCATCCCACATTGATTTTGATGTTTTGTCATGTTGAAGCAATACAAAGATGTCTTCTTTGATGACTTGCTGAAGTAGACTAATCATCATCTTTTCAGCTTTATACATGTCTCGTTCTTGATCGCTAAATTCAGAAATCATTTTTACAACTTGCAGATCAGTACGTGGTAGAACATACTTCTTCAAAATGCATTCCCATGATCTTAGATGGTTAGCTTGAACCTAGTTTTCAAATCGATCTTTCCATCCGTAATACTCCCCAATGCTTATTAGCTTTGGGGGTTTTTGTAACGTTCCAGTTTCGTTTTCTAAGTTCATGTTTTGAGCAATGGTAGCCGGAGTAGTCGGGGCTGTCGCAAACGCGTTGTAAAATTCTTCATTCATGATTTGCAAACACGTATTTCAAGAATAGTCTCTTTTCAAGCGGAATCAAGTTCAAGCGAAATAAGCCAATTCAAGCGAAAACAATATTTCAAGCGAAATCAAAACTATCAAACTCAAACCCTGTTCAAGCGAAAACACTACTTGAAGCGGAATCACCTGCTTGCAGTTTCAAGCGAAATAACCAATTTGAAGCGGAATAAGGCTGTGTTCGTTCAAGCGGAATCTGGTCTGGGTCCATTTCTACCACTTTTAGGATGAATTTTTCTGTGAAACTTTCAAGGGTTTGTTAAAATGTAGTTTTACATAATCTGTGAAAAAATTGGCCGATTTTAACTGTGAAAATTTGTTCTATTGATAAAAGAAGGTGTAGAAGTAAGAAGACACAATGAAAACAGGTTGTAATCTGCAGAACTCCTCCTCCTGAGCTCTGATACCACTTGTGGGATCGTGTGATGACCCGAATGAGTTGTTCAGAGGAGTTTTGATCAGTTTCAGAGGCGGAAACTAAGAAACTGACTTAGAAACAGCTTGTACTTCCCTTTAAACAATGTTTTGATTGATATAACAGCTAGTACAGTCACTGGATAAACCGGCAGCACTTCGGTATCCAAAGTCAGAAAAGTTCTAATGATTTCGCTTCAACACACCTATATATACTGTTCAGATTCCGCTTGAAACACACAGTCATCAGTTCAAGCGGAATAAGGAGCGTGGTGATTCCGCTTGAAAATGACCAAAGTCATTTCAAGCGGAATAGCTTCCTCAAGCGAAATCACATATAATAAACACCTATATCACCTATTTTCTCGTACAACGTGCCCTGATCTAACATATTTAGAATAAGACTCGATACAAGACGAAGACGACAGATGTATGCACCAACATTTATGATTGGCTAAAAGAGATCCCTGCAACAGCCTAGTCAAGAGCCCACTTTTCAGGGAGGGCAAAGTGTGATATTTTGTTGAACAACATTTATGAAGTGTTTAACAAGCAATTGGATGGAGAAAGAGACAAGTTAATCATCACCTGCTTGGAATACATCAGGGAATACTTGACCAAACGAATTGTGAATGTGAAGAAGATCATAGCCAAAAGTGATGGGCCATTAACACCGGTTGCTACAATTATGTTTAAGAGCATCAAGAATGAGGCTTCACAGTACAATGTGATGATGACATGTTCTTCTAAGTACCAAGTAATTATTGTAAATTGCGAGAATGTATTTCTTAACACAAAAGTGTTACATTGATACTTGAACTGAAACCTGATGAACAAGTTTGTGGTAGATGTGAAGTTGAAAACATGTTCATGTAGGAAATGGATTCTAACAGGAATGCCCTGCAAACATGTTGTTACTGCTATTTGGAATATGGTTGAGAATGGTCTGAGTCCTGGAATTCCAAAAGAATGGGTTGAGTCGATTTATTGGCTTGACAATTGGAAAAAGTGTACATGCATATAATAGATCCAATTCCAAGACCTGACATGGGGCCTCCATTAAGATGTCCAACCAAATTGACTGCTACTAAACATCACAAACATGTTGGAAGGCCTAAGAAAAAAGAAAGAAATCTCAACTAGAGGTCGAGGCCAGCTTAACCAAAGGTGGGAAGCTAACAAGAAAAGGGGGTACCACAAAATGCAGCAAGTTCAATAACAAAGGTCACAATAGTCGCAACTGCAAGGGTCAGGGTAGGACACAGCCTTCTTAAGTGTGATGTGTTAGTCAAATGCAGTCATGTTGTGTTAGAACAAGTATGTTTTCATGTTTTTTTCTCTTCAGGATGGTTATTGTTGTTGTTGAACTATTATGATGGTTGTCGTTAAACAATTACTAGAATGGTTATGTTGCATGTTTTTGAACAATTACTATGCTATGCGATGTATTATACCAAGTGTTGCTAATGTTGACTTTATGACACTAGTTCACAAAACACATGTACCACAATACAAGCATGCATTTATTACTAAACAGAACACATGAAACAAAAGACGACCATACATTGATTATTGAACATAAGACAATTAACTAGTCACCAAACACAAACTTATGCAAACGGGTCCTTATTTCCAATGACGGTCTCCTTTGGATGATAGGTATGAATCAAAGTCTTCTCCTTCATAGGGGTTGTGCCAAGCTCATGAATAATCCTCTTTTTCGGATTCATAGTTCCATGCATCTTTTAGTACGTTCGAGTCATATCCAACTTTGGATTATGGTTGAAACCAAGTTCTTCAACAGCTTTCTTCCCATGTGTTACTTTTTCTTCTTTTTGTTTGGCAAGTACAACTTTGTGTTTACCAACTTCCTGTCTCACAATTGCACTTGCAGATGAACCTCTTTTATCGGCATATCTCAAACACTTACTTTCAACAAAATCCATAGCCTGTGTTTGTTCTTCTATTTCAATAGAAGCATGTTTCTGCGAGTTATCCATTACCCTGTTTAGATGGTACGAGAATGGCACAAAATGTTTCATCAATTTCTTAACATTTTTCAGTATTTTTAAGGAGTGACGATAACAATATAATCCAAACATAACTATTCATAGATCAATTTTGACAAAGTAACTGTTACAAAAGATGAAGTAGTCGTTTCAAAACAGAGAAAAGTAAGTTACTGAGTCAGAAACATGTAAACACTACATCATGATATGACTACATAAATCACAAACAACAACCAACTAAAACCTAACACAAACTTAAGTTTTCTAGCTTTAGCCTCTTTCTTAGCAGCTTCCAATGCTTTCATCCTTAGCAATTCATCTTTCTCATAACATGATGTTAATAAGGCTGGAACAACTCTCTTGCATCTGGTACAATTGTTAGGAGGTTCAATCCAGCGTAACCAACAACAATTGTCACTCTATATTGTTATAAAATAACTTGTAAAAACATTCATTCAACTTAATCCCAATGAAATGAACGATTAATCATAAAAATCACTTACACAACAAAGAAACCTACGACCGGGATTGGCTTCCGTCCAAGAGGTTCGAATGTAAGTAGTAGCTCCACATGAGCAAGAGTGCATTGGAATGACTTGTTGAAGTTGTTGTCCAGGATGACGTTGCTGCCTGCTGCCATTTTAGGGTTAGGGAAAATAGGGTTGGAGATGAAAGGGGTTGTGTCTTGAAGACACTTAAAAGGAGAGGATACTTTTCATTTGCGCTTTTCGTCCCTTAGGGGTATGATGGTCATTTAGTCATCTCAGTAATGGTCAACTAACGGGCGTTTCCAAGAAGAATGTAATTGATTGAAATTGACAACCACAACGAAGGGAATGGTCGATTTTGGCGAACAGGGGCTGAACATGCGATCCGGAGTCAACCATAGGAACGGAAATTGTACTTTACTCAAAAAAATATTTCCACTGATACCCATGGCCCTTTTCTAAATCTCATGCTTTGGGAAAGATTAAGTACTCACAAGCCGCAAAATGTCTCCACATTCCAACTCCTCTACAAATTCAAAAACTATATCCATCTTTGGACTTATGACCGGTTTTTTGACAGATCAAGAAACTTAACAATGACATCAGTGTGGCCATTGTCAAAGGGCTTTTGTAGTAGCATTCGTGTTGCTTATATAGGTGAAGGCTGAAGATTAATTTTGATAAGGTTGCTGATTTTTAGAAGGTGGTGTTAATGTAAAAAGTTATGTCTATTTCAAACAAACCCCTCTCAGCCTGAATCCAGGGGTGATTATCATGTTTTACATCATTTTGATATGCTTTAAATAACATCGGTTGTAGTTGTTGTAGTTGTTCCTAGAGACATTTAGCATTACTATGGACTCAAGTAGCCATCTAATTGTTTGAAATCTATTATGAGGTCCGTCATGAACTTTCATAATCATTATGAACTTTGTTATTAATATGCACGTTAACTTTACCATGAACTAGTATGATCTATCATGAGTAGCAGGGCCGACCTTGGGCATGGGTCAGGTCAGCGATGGCTCAAGGCTCGAACTCTCGAGAGGCCGAGATTCGAATTTTTTCAAAAATATATTTTATGTATAGATTGTGTTAAAAATATCTAGGTGTGGAAAAGGATAACAAAGTTTCAATATAAGGTAGATTAGTTGGTTAGTGGTTTACATTCCAAAATAAATATTTTAGGTTAAAGTCCCACTCTTGACATTTAATTTTGATTTAAGTGTCATTTACGTCCCTATGGTTTGTCCACTTTTGCCATTTCATACTAAATTTTAAAATTGTATGTGACAACCTGAACTTTCAAGGTTAGCCTTACCTACTTCTCGTAATTGGTGTCGTTATTTGCACAATGTGTTAAACTTATAAGTGATTGTCGTTGCTTGTATATTATGTGAAGTTGTTGTGTGACATAATATGTGAAATTGTTATACAATAGAAACGAGTCGCATACCCTTACCGAGTTATATTATGTGAAGTTGTTGTGTGACATAATATGTGAAATTGTTATACAATAGAAACGAGTCGCATACCCTTACCGAGTCGCACATCACTCTAGAGATCACACACATTCCTCTCCTTGCGGTTTGAGGGACAACCCATCGGCCCAAGCCTTTAAGGGTCCGAACTGGAACCAAGTTGGGCTCGGCCCACTCATGATTGATGTTTATGCGCCTAAGGGTAGTTAGGGATTTCATTATTCCATAATCTCAAATTTGCAACCCTAGAGATCCCTCCATTCCTCTCGACGGCAGCCTACCCCATCGAAGCTTTCCTCCTCTTCTTCGAAGCTTGTTGCTCTTGTTTAGCAATACATAATCACCTGGTTAGTTATCATCTCCTTAGCTGAGTTTCTTGTTGTCGTGATTAATGAGTTCTTTTTGTGGTGATTGATTATGTATGTAATTGTTGATTTATGGTGGGAACATGATATTGATAGTTTATGATGAATTTATTGAGACACCCAAACTGTGATATGTTGCTAATAACCTAGGGTTGCTTATATGTGAATTCGATGGTTAGCATGTAGCACATCAGTTAGTATTGTTGTTTGAATGACGTAAGAAAACTAGGGATTGCATGATAATGAATGTTCATGAAACTTCATGAAACTCTATTTGGTTTGATTTGTTTGAAGGCCGATGATGATAGTATTAGTTATTATGATTGAATGATTAGGATTCATAATCTTCAAATTTTGTAACTGTTTTGATCGAATTGGTGTGAATGTTTGTTGTTAAGAAGCGATAAATATGAAATAATTGTTGATTGATTGCCCGTAAACATGGTAATTAGTTGTTAACAGAATAATAGTGTAACCGGATTGATGATTTAAATTGTGGACCGAACACTTTCATTCTGGTCGCACAAAAGGACCTTCATCGCACAAACAGGGCCTGGTCGCACACTGACCATAGGACCGCACAAGCGAATGGGCCTGTTTGTTAGTTGGGCCGCACAACAGTTAGTGGCCCACAAACACAAGAGAATCGCACACCATTTTAAAGGGCCTAGACCTGTTGAATCGAACAATCCTTATTTAGCGGATCGCACAATTAGAAACCAATCGCACACTTGATAGGCAATCGCACAATATGATTGGGCTTTGGGTAAGCTATCGGGCCGCATTATATCTGGCCCAAAAAGGGGTAGTCGCACACCGGCCCACATATAAGTCGCACTAGTCCAACTCAATCGCACACCTTGTATGAACACTCAACTGATTGGGCTTTACTTGTGATGGGCCGTAGACTCGCACATTGTTAACATTGTGATACTTTGATGTATGCTACTGATTGCTTGGTAAGATTAACTGTTACAATTGCATGATGATATGCGTACGTTACGTGATTCTTATATGGCATGATGTGTACGATGTGATTAAGAAACTGATTGTTATCGGTAAACTATGTTAGGACGTACTTGATCAACTGTTAAACAAGTAACTAGTCTTACCGAGCAAACCCAAGGTGAGTTCACTTCTCTTGAGCATGCGTCCCGGTGGGTGGGACAATCAAACGGGTATTCCTGAGGGAATAAGTCTTTTCTGGGTAAAACTGAGATGTTGGATAATACACTCATTTCCTATCACATTAAGTCCCATCTTCTACCAAATAGTTACCTGAGAGGTAACGGGGTATTAATTGATAGCGCTATTAGGCTTGGCAACCTCACACCATACCTGAGAGGACGGGCATGAACTAATGACCTTAATCATGACCAATGCTTTGATACGGGGCATTGGGGACGGGCAAACAAACTGACGCCATCTTGTACGGTACTCGAGTTATTATCAACATTGTTAACAAAGTAAACTAAGCACTGGGTAACTAAACGTTTTGTAAAACTGTGAACTCGCGAGCGTTGTGCTGATACACTTGTTGCATGCTCGCAGGTCGTTAGATTCTTAGATGAGGAACTTGCTGTCTGGACTTGCTGGAGTGGTTATGGGTCGAGAAACTTGCAAATATGTGACGAGACCTTTGGTTTTTATTTAATTACTTTTGAATGTTGAACGATGATTTACCTTATGCTTCCGCTGAACACATTAAACTTGAGTTATGTTTGAGAATGTTTTTAACTTAATAAATGGAAATTTTATTTAATATCTTGTAATTGGTTCGTTGTGATTGGTGGTTGGATCTTGGTATGCCACACACCTAGCAAGGTTCCGCATATGGTATTTTGGGGGTGTGACAGTTTGGTATCAGAGCCACTGGTTATAGTGAACTAGGTTTTATAACGTTTTTATAAAACCAGACTATAACGGAACAGTTCCGAAATCGACCATGACACTCAGCTCCAAATTACAAGGTTCGTCTCTCGTTTACTCATTGCACAGCATAACTAGTGTACACTTATGTATGACATTGCATGTGACTGCACACTTAGCACTACAATATGAAATCACGTGTTACTTGCCTATGTTATGTGACCGATAGTGTGACGTTCCCCTTTAGACTTTCGTGACCTATGTTTTGTGATGTCTTTTGTCTTGTTACTCAAAACGGAGGAACCTTTTGACGCAAGTTAAGAGGAGCTGAGATGAACATGCAAATCGCATTATCATTATGGGTGCACAGATAATGATAAAGTGGGGTGCTTGTGAGTCCTAGTGAGGCTTAACGAGTGTGAATGGGGGGTTCTGTTTCATTGTTTGACATAGTAATAGAACTCAGTAATTCGTAGAAGTCATAGCGATGTTTGACTCCTACTCAATTCCGACCCTTAACCTTTTTCCACTCTTCTTGTATAGAATCATGAGCGGACGAAACGGTGGATGTGGTGGAGGTCGCGGCGTTGGACGTGGCAACATTGTTATGTCCCAGGCTGAACTAACCGACTTGATCAATACCCGTGTGGCTGAAGCCCTAGCGGCTCAGTAGGCTGGTACGATATGTGCTAAATACTCTTTATCTTTGTGTTGCAAACTCGACTCATACTCGTGTGTTGTATTTCCTTTCGTCCTTATGTCAACACGTGAATCAGAATCAGAACAATCCACCTGTCTGCATGTTCAAAACGTTTATGGATTGTAAGCCACAGACGTTTAGTGGGAGTGAAGGAGCAGTGGAGTTACTTCGTTGGTTTTAGAAAGCAGAGACGGTCTTTGCTATGTGTAACTGTCCTGCTGGGGACAGAGTGAAATATGCTTCGGGCACACTTGAAGATGGTGCCTTGACTTGGTGGAATTCCCAAGTCCAAATGTTGGGTATCGAAATGGTGAACGCAACCACTTGGGATGATTTCAAGGAACTGATGCGAGAAGAGTACTGCCCTCATGATGAAATCCAAAAGCTGTAAAATGAGTACTACAATATGAAGATGGCAGGATCTGAGATCGAGGTATACACGAAGCGATCTCATGAACTTGCGAACATGTGTCTTAACTTATCACAACCGTCACACCATAGAATTGAGCTGTATATCAATGGTCTAGCACCACAGGTCAAGGGTTTAGTCATTGCGGTGAATCTTGACAACTTGCCTCGAATCATCCGCTTAGCCCACAAGATCACAGACCAGGAGGTAGAGCGTGGCTCGCTACCACCACGTATTTCTGCTACTGCCACTACTGCTGCAGCTACTACTCCTGTTACTGATAACAAACGCAAATGGAATGATGCGGACAAAGTGTGCAACTCAAACCAGTCACAGAAGAAGCCAGACAATAGTAACAACCGCAGCTTTAGTCAGTCATCCTCTGTAAACCAAAACCAGAGCAACAACTCGAATCAGGGTTCTTACGCGGGGAAACAACCAAAGTGTAGCAAGTGCAACTACCATCATCGTGGACTGTGCGCTCGAATATGTCACAGGTGCAACAAAGTGGGCCATATGGAAAGGGATTGTAGGGCCCCACTCCCAAAACAGTAGCAGCAGTAACAACAGCTGCAGCAACAGGAAAGGCAACAGCCTCAGCAGAACCAGGGTAATCGTAGGAGACGAGGGTTATTTTAGGAGGGATTTCCCTCAATTGAATCAGAATGCTGGAAATAATAACAACAACACTGGGAACAACAACAACGGGAACAATGGTGGGAATAGTGCGTGTGGAAGAGTGTTTACCATCGGTGCTGGGGAAGCTAGGAACGATTGCAACGTTGTTACCGGTACGTTTTCTGTGAACGATCTTTTTGCTTCAGTTTTATTCGACTCTGCTGCCAATTAGAGTTATGTGTCCTTGGAGTTCAGTCGTCAGTTAGGGTTGACTCCAACACCTCTTGCAAGCAAACACGTCGTAGAATTAGCTAATGGCAAGTCAATTGAAGCCACACATGTTCATTTTGGGTGTAAACTCGATCTTATGGATCAAGTGTTCGATATTGACCTACTTTCCGTTACTCTTGGAAGCTTTGATGTAGTCATTGGTATGGATTGGTTTTCCAAGCACTAGACTGAGATTCTTTGTAAGGAGAAAATCGTACGTATTCCTCTCCCCAGTGGAGAAACCCTGTCGATCCAAGGTCATCAAAGCGGTGCAAGGGTGGGCATCATTTCAGCTATGAAAGCCCAGAAGTGTCTACGAAAGGGCTATCCTGCTATTCTAGCACTCGTTACTGACACTCGGCCTAAGGAAAGGAGAATCGAAGATCTGCCTGTTGTTCATGAGTTTTCTGATGTATTCCCTAAAGAACTTCCTGGTTTACCTCCTCACCTTCAGGTGGAGTTTCAGATCGACCTTACGCCAGGAGCAGCCCCGATTGCTCGTGCTCCTTATTGTCTTGCACCAGGAGAGTTGCAAGAACTGTCTAATCAACTTCAGGAACCATTGGATAGAGGCTTTATCTGACCCAGTTCTTCGCCTTGGGGAGCCCCAGTTCTATTCGTGAAGAAGAAAGATGGGTCCTTTCGTATGTGTAAAGATTATCGTGAACTCAACAAGGTGACGGTTAAGAATCGTTATCCTTTGCCGTGAATCAATGATCTGTTTGACCAGTTGAAGGGTTCAAGCTTTTACTCGAAAATCGATTTAAGATTGGGCTATCATCAGATGAGAGTCCGAGAAGAGGATGTCCCTAAAACAGCCTTCCGAACGTGGTATGGCCACTACGAGTTTCTAGTTATGCCATTCGGGTTAACTAATGCACCAGTGGTCTTCATGGACCTCATGAATCGTGTGTGCAAACCGTACCTCGATGATTTTATCATTGTGTTTATTGATGACATACTAATCTATTCTAAGAGCAAGGAGGACCACGAGCGGCACTTGTGCCTTATCTTGGAACTCCTGAGGAAGGAGCAACTTTACGCGAAGTTTTCTAAGTGAGACTTCTGGATTCGGGAAATACACTTCCTTGGCCACATTGTTAACGAATTGGGAATACACGTTGATCCCGCTAATATTGATGCTATCAGAAATTGGGCGGCACCGAAGAATCCTTCGGAGGTGCGACAATTTCTAGGTCTCGCTGGATACTACCGTATATTTATCAAAGACTTCTCAAAGATCGCTTAACCCCTTACCTCGTTGACACAGAAAGGGGTTATATACTCTTGGGGAACGAAGCAGGAAGATGCTTTTCAGTTGTTGAAACAAAAACTTTGTAGTGCACCATTCTTGTCCTTACCTGAGGGTACCGAAGATTTCGTGGTGTACTGTGATGCTTCTATTCAGGGTCTCGGTTGTATGCTGATGCAACGAGAGAAGGTTATCGCTTACGCTTCTCGACAGTTGAAGATTCATGAGAATAATTACACGAATCACGACTTAGAGTTATGGGCGGTGGTTTTTGCATTAAAAATCTAGAGGCATTACTTGTACGGTACTAAATGCACTATTTATACCGACCACAAGAGCCTTCGGCACATTCTTGATCAGAAGGAGTTAAACATGCGACAACGTCGCTGGGTGGAACTCTTGAACGATTATGATTATGCAATCAAGTACCATCCGGGAAAAGCTAACGTGGTAGCCGATGCCCTCAGTTGCAAGGAAACGAAACGCAAACGTGTCTGTGCTTTGCAGCTCACCATCCATTCTAATCTACCTAACCAGATCCGTTCTGCCCAAACTGAAGCGTTGAAGGATGAGAACCTTAAGGCTGAGGAGATGCGAAGCTTAGAGAAATGACTTGTGGAACGATCTGACGGTATTCGCTACCTTATGGAGAGAATATGGATCCCTCTGTATGGAAACCTTAGGGAACTTGTGATGGATAAAGCACACAAGTCTCGCTACTCTGTTCACCCAGGGTCTGATAAGATGTATCAGGACCTAAAAGTCTTATATTGGTGGCCGAAGATGAAAGCACACATCACGAAGTATGTGAGCAAATGTTTGACTTGCGCGAAAGTCAAAGTGGAATATCAGAAACCATCTGGCCTGCTTCAGCAACCAGAAATACCCATGTGGAAATGGGAGCAAATTGCTATGGACTTTGTCACTGGGTTGCCAAGAACTCAAAATGGGAATGATACCATCTGGGTGATCGTTAACCGTCTCACGAAATCTACGCACTTCCTTACGATCAAGGAAACTGATAAGTTCTCTCAACTAGCTGGTGTTTATCTAAAAGAGGTGGTTTCTAGCCATGGGGTGCTGACTTCTATCATCTCTGATCGTGATCCGCGTTTCATATCTGATTTGTGGCAGGCGATGCACAAATCTTTTGGCTCACGACTTGACATGAGCACTGCTTACCACCCCCCAGACGGATGGTCAGAGCGAACGGACCATCCAGACGCTTGAAGACATGCTGCGAGCATGTGTGATCGATTTTGGTAAAGGTTGGGAGAAACACTTTCCTTTGATAGAGTTCTCTTACAACAACGGTACCCATTCCAACATCCAGGCAGCTCCGTTCGAAGCATTGTACGGACGGAAATGTCGTTCTCCTCTCTATTGGGCTGAGGTGGGTGACAGTCAGATCACAAGTCCGGAACTTGTACTTGAAACTTCTGAGAAGATTGTCCAGATCAGAAATCGTATGGCAGCAGCGCGTGACCGTCAAAAAAGCTATGCTGATAAGCGTAGGAAACCCTTGGAGTTCAATGTGGGCGATCGTGTCATGCTAAAAGTCTCACCCTGGAAGGGTGTGGTGCGCTTTGGGAAGTGCGGCAAACTTAATCCACGCTACGTTGGACCATTCAAAATCCTGGAACGAATTGGTAAAGTGGCGTACAAACTCGAGATACATGCTGAATTGGGTAACGTTCATGATGTCTTCCACATCTCTAACCTAAAGAAGTGTTTGTCTGATGAAACACTTGTGGTACCATTCCAAGAAATGGAAATCGACGACAGGTTGCAGTTCGTCGAAGAACCTATCGAAATTATGGACCGAGAAGTTAAGGTTCGTAAAAACAGTCGAATTCCTATCGTGAGAGTTCGTTGGAACTCAAGACGTGGACCAGAGTTCAATTGGGAACGCGAGGATCAGATGAAGCTCAAGTACCCTCAACTGTTCAAACCTGCTCAACCTAATCCTGATGCAACTGGTGAATTCCGGGACGAAATTCCCTTTCAAGTTGGGGATGATGTGGAATCCGAGGAAAATCCACAGTCGTCCTGATCCATCACTTCACTTCTCTGAGTTAGCTTACCAAATTTCGGGACGAAATTTCTTTCAAGTTGGGGATGATGTGAGAACCTAAACTTTCAAGGTTAGCCTTACCTACTTCTCGTACCTCCTTCTCGTAACTGGTGTTGTTATTTGCACAATGTGTTAAACTTATACGTGATTGTCGTTGCTTGTATATTATGTGGAAGTTGTTGTGTGACATAATATGTGAAATTGTTATACAATAGAAATGAGTCGCACACCCTTACCGAGTCGCACATCACTCTAGAGATCACACACATTCCTCTCCTTGCGGTTTGAGGGACAACCCATCGGCCCAAGCCTTTAAGGGTCCGAACTGGAACCAAGTTGGGCTCGGCCCACTCATGTTTGATGTTAATGCACCTAAGGGTAGTTAGGGATTTCATTATTCCATAATCTCAAATTTTCAACCCTAGAGATCCCTTCTTTCCTCTCGACGGCAGCCTACCCCATCGAAGTTTTCCTCCTCTTCTTCGAAGCTTGTTGCTCTTGTTTAGCAATACATAATCACCTTGTTAGTTATCATCTCCTTAGTTGAGTTTCTTGTTGTCGTGATTAATGAGTTCTTGTTGTGGTGATTGATTATGTATGTAATTGTTGATTTATGGTGGGAACATGATATTAATAGTTTATGATGAATTTATTGAGACACCCAAACTGTGAGATGTTGCTAATGACCTAGGGTTGCTTATATGTGAATTCGATGGTTAGCATGTAGCACATCAGTTAGTATTGTTGTTTGAATGATGCAAGAAAACTAGGGATTGCATGATAATGAATGTTCATGAAACTCGATTTGGTTTGACGATTTGGTTTGATCTGTTTGAAGGCCGATGATGATAGTATTAGTTATTATGATTGAATGATTAGGATTCATAATCTTCGAATCTTGTAACGGTTTTGATCGAATTGGTGTGAATGTTTGTTGTTAAGAAGCGATAAATATGGAATAATTGTTGATTGATTACCCGTAAACATGATAATTAGTTGTTAACAGAATAATAGTTAACCAGCTTGATGATTTAAATTGTGGACCGCACACTTTCATTATGGTCGCACAAAAGGACCTTCATCGCACAAACAGGGCCTGGTCGCACACTGACCATAGGACCGCACAAGCGAATGGGCCTGTTTGTTAGTTGGGCCGCACAACAGTTAGTGGCCCACAGGCACAAGAAAATCGTACACCATTTTAATGGGCCTTGAGTTGTTGAATCACACAAGCCTTATTTGGCGGATCGCATAATTAGAAACCAATCACACACTTGATAGGAAATCGCACAATATGATCGGGCTTTGGGTAAGCTATCGGGCCGCATTATATCTGGCCCAAAAAGGGGTAGTCGCACACCGGCCCACATATGAGTCGCACAAGTCCAACTCAATCGCACACCTTGTATGAACACTCAACTGATTGGGCTTTACTTGTGATGGGTCATAGACTCGCACACAGTTAACATTGTGATACTTTGATGTATGCTACTGATTGCTTGGTATGATTAACTGTTACAATTGCATGATGATATGCGTACGTTACGTGAGTCTTATATGGCATGATGTGTACGATGTGATTAAGAAACTGATTGTTATTGGTAAACTATGTTAGGACGTATTTGATCAACTGTTAAACAAGTAACTAGTCTTACCGAGCAAACCCAATGTGAGTTCACTTCTCTTGAGCATGCGTCCCGGTGGGTGGGACAATCAAACCGCTATTCCTGAGGGAATATGTCTTTTCTGGGTAAAACTGGGATGTTGGATAATACACTCATTTCCTATCACCTTAAGTACCATCTTCAACCGAATAGTTACCTGAGAGGTAACGGGGTATTAGTTGATAGCGCTATTAGGCTTGGCAACCTCACACCGTACCTGAGAGGACGGGCGTGAACTAATAACCTTAATCATGACCAATGCTTTGATAGGGGGCATTGGGGACGGGCAAACAAACTGACACCATGTTGTACGGTACTCGAGTTATTATCAACATTGTTAACAAACTAAACTAAGCACTGGGTAACTAAACGTTTTGTAAAACTGTGAACTCGCCAGCGTTGTGCTGATACACTTATTGCATGCTCGCATGTCGTTAGATTCTTGGATGAGGAACTTGCTGTCTGGACTTGCTGGAGTGGTAATGGGTCGAGAAACTTGCAAACATGTGACGAGACCTTTGGTTTTTATTTAATTACTTTTGAATGTTGAACGATGATTTACCTTATGCTTCCGCTGAACACATTAAACTTGAGTTATGTTTGAGAATGTTTTTAACTTAATAAATGGGAATTTTATTTAATATCTTGTAATTGGTTCATTGTGATTGGTGGTTGGATCCTGGTATGCCACACGCCTAGCGTGGTTCCGCATGTGGTATTTTGGGGGTGTTACATTGTATCATTTTCCTCTCTGGCATTTTCAAAATGTGCAATTTCAGTCCAAAAAAATTAGCCAATTAAAAAATTCAGTTATCTCAGTGACGTAAATGGCACTTAAACCCTAGGGACGTAAATGGCACATAACTCCTATATTTTTTTATTTTTTAAACTTATTATTATATACACAAACACAGTTAAAGGTGAGCATTTGGTACTGGGTACCGGTACCGATATTCATGTACCGAATTATTTCCGGTACTGATTTAGTACCCACTTTTTGGCGTTTTAGATACCGGTACAAGTATTTTATCGAATTTTACCATAAAATTCCGAAACCGTACAAAACATTTTGGGTACCGATCCTGGTACCCATATTTGGCGACCGAGCTTAATAGTCTTCAGAATCTTGATAAGTATTTAGCAGATTCTTCTAAAAGTTCATCATAACTAAAGGAGGAGAGTTTTTTTGTTTGTTCGATTGTTTTGGCAATTCTTATACTTTCTACCCGAACAATTTGAAGTACTACAATATGCAAAATAGTTGTTTTTAAGTCGCAGTTCAAAAGAAGTTGTTTTTTCATTAGCATCTTTTACATCTGAAAGTTTTAAGAGTGTGTCCCGTTTAAATGCTTGCGCACTGTGCCCTAATGTTTCATCATTCATACGATTCCCAGTTTCTAAAACAACTTCCAAGAATTTAAGAAATAATTGGCTTTTCTTAAAATCAGCTCGGTATCGGCAACCATAAATACCGGTATTAAAAAAGGCCAAATATGGGTACCAATATGGGTACCGAAAATGTTTGGTACGGTATCGATATTTGAAGGTAAAATATCGGTATCGTACCAAACCAAAAATACCGGTACCGAAAACGCCAAAAAGTGGGTTACGGAATCGGTACCGAAAATAATTCGGTACCGATACACAGTACTAAATGCTCATCCCTAACTGTGTGTATAATAATAATAATAATAATAATAATAATAATAATAAGTTTTAAAAATAAAATAAAAACATAGGAGTTATGTGTCATTTACGTCCCTGAGCTAACTGAGTTAACTAAGTTTTTTAAATGGGTTAGTTTGTCTACTGGCGTTTCGAGAATGTCAGGGAGGAAAATGGTACAATTTTGAAATTTAGCCTGAAATGGCAAAAGTGAACAAACTACCGGGACGTAAAGGACACTTAACACTTTAAATTTTAATAATTAACAGTTGACATTTACTAAGGGGGTTAAGTTATTCTACAAAGGCTCCTAAAAATAAGACGTGTACAAAGACACAATGGATCGCACAAGATGACACAATGGATCGCACAAGATGCCACAATGTCAAGTAAAATATAACATAATGCCGAAACATATAACACAATGTCTAGGAAAAATGACACAATAAGTCACAAAAAAAGACACAATGACGCAAATATAGAAAAGACACAATGATAAATAAAAGACACAATAATAAAAAAAACAAAAATTCAAAAATCAACAATCTAAAAATCCAAAAGTGAAAGCCTAAAATCTCACATCGTAGAGTTCAACGAGACGGTTCCAATGCCACTTGAACGAGGTCAATCGAAGTTCATTTGATACCCTTTGTACGACTTCTTATTTCTAGAAGCATTTGTATTTGATGATAAACCTTTACTAATGAAGGAGACCAACTTTTATTTGGTTTCTGATTTACTGTCCATGAAATTTAAATTGTCAAATATCTAATATATATTTTTGTACATTAAATCTAACAATAAGTGACTTATTTTATTTACTTTAAATATTTTTTATTTGTAGGTATTGATGTTTGATAATTAAAAGTTGAAATTTGAATCATTAGTGTCTAAAAAATGAAAGTTGAAATTTGATTTTTCATAGGGCCTACGTTTTTTTATTCACCCCAACCCCAAAACATGTCGAAGATTTTCGGGTCGGCACTTGACAAATCATATAAAAAATAAAATAGTGAATTAATATTATTGTAAAAACAAAACTAAGGAGTGTGAAATTATAAATGAACTAGCTTATAAAACTGTGTATTACACCGGATTAAATATAAAAAAAACTTAGATTGAATAATATTTTAATTTATAGGTGTTACAGACCCGTGTATTAAACACATAAAACATCAAAGAAGTGTATTAAACACATAAAACATCAAAGAAAATGTAAATCATACTTCTGTATAATCCTAATCACATAGCTAAAAAAGTGTAATAGTAGTATAATCTAATTATTGCATTTTTCCTATTAGTATTAATATAAGGATGGTTTAGTAAAAAAGAGAGAGAATACAGATTTGTTTTTATATATGTCTTTTCTCATTATTTACAAAAAAAAAAAAAAATTTGCCCCACTTGCGGTGTACACATCTAATGTATATATGTGTGGGCGCTCAGGAGGCAAAAGTGAAATAGTACTAACTTTAACGTTATTTTATTAACTTCGTGAAAATAACGTTAAAAGCGGCGGATGGTTAATCATGCATCATGTGGTGACGTTGATAGCTGAAAGACACGAGAGTACATGCACCAATCAGTCTACGTCCCGATTGTTTGAGTGTTATGTGTCTTAGGTCAAAGGCTTGATAAAAACTACAATCGAGCTGGGCGTCACACTGGAAGCAGCCTCTCTATTCCTATGGGATAGAGGTAAGGCTGTCCTACCCTACTCAGACTCTACCTTAGCTTTGCTATTGGTGGGATTTACTGAGTATGATGATGATGATTTAGTAAAAAAAGATCTAATTTTTGTATTTTTTTTATTTTATGATAATATTTAGTAATATACATTGTATTTATCTAATCATCATCATCATCATACTCAGTAAATCTCATCAATAGGAAAGCTAAGGGTCTGAGGAGGGTAGATGTAGACAGCCTTACCTCTATTCCATAGGAATAGAGAGGCTACTTCCAGTGAGACCCCCCTGCTCGATTGTAGTCGAGGGTCTCACTGGAAGCAGCCTCTCTAATGTATTTATCTAATAATTTTAATTGAATAGTGTATCCTAATATGGTTATTAACATATTTAAATCAAATGTATTATATTAGTAAGAATAAGGATTAAAAATATTTTAAAATAAGATGTAAGTCTAAATTGTAAGGTTGAATCTAAATTGTAAGGTTGAATGAGGTAGTGACACATAACAATAACTGGAATCATATATTAAAAGTTAAAATTAGATTTGATGTTTTATTTGTAATCTTTATCAATAATTAATAGTTTAAATCATTTGATTTAGAAATATATTTGGTTAATCTTAATAAGGTGTTATATTAACAATTAAAATCATTATAATAATGCATAAATAATTAAATTGGAGATAATAATAATAATAATAATAATAATAATAATAATAGTTTTGTTATAGATAATAATAAACCAATGATTAAAAGGCTTTTGATTTTTAAAAAATATTTATATTAAATACATACACATTAAAAAATATATAATGACCATTTAAAGTTTGTCATAGAAGCGAAGATATTCTTGATCTCCAACATATAAAATTGATATATTCAAGACATAAAGTAATTCTTATATTTTTATCTCTATATAGTACAGTATAATTTATTAACCACAAGACATAAAGTAATTCTTATATTTTTATCTCTATATAGTACAGTATAATTTATTAACCAAAGTATCACGGTATATCATTTTCTTTTGGGGGATAGGATGTTTATTTAGAATTATTTATTAAGATGGATAATGGTCCTTATATTAATTTACTTATTATTATTATTATTTATTTATTTTTATTATGGTTGATGTAACATAAGAAATTGGCACATGGCATTTTGATGGAAATGTTGTCTTGGAAGATTGCCACATAGTTTTTAATGGAATTCTTTATTAGATTAGATTAACAAGACATAAAGTAATTCATATATTTTTATTTCTATATAGTATAGTATAATTTATTAACCAAAGTATTATAGTATATCAATTTCTTTTGGAGATAGGAGGTTTATTTTGAATTATTTATTAAGATGGATAATGGTCCTTAAATTATTAATATTTACTATTATTATGGTTGAGGTAACATGAGAAATTGTCAACATGAGACTTTGATGGAAATGTTGTCTTAGAAGAATGTCACATTGCTTTTAGTGGAATGCTTTATTAGATTAGATTAATATTAATATTATGATAAAAGCAAAACTAAGGAGTGTGAAATTAATTGAGTGAATTCTAAATTTTATCTTTTATCTTAATACCTAATTTCAGGCAGTGTCTGTTATCTCTAAAATTGATGAGTTTTGTACTTAATGTTTCAAAATCGTGCACGGTTTGTCCTTTGGCCCTAACCTAGTTTATTTTTCTAGTTAAATCTGATCACATAACACACACATGAGGGCATATTTGTCTTATTACAGGGTCTATTGTGTAAATTTTTAATATCCAAATATTATTTTGTAAATAATGAGAAAAGACATATATAAAAAACAAATTTGTATTCTCTCTCTCTTTAACCTATTCTCTATCTACCTCCCTCTCTCTAACCTACATCTTTCTAAGACCTTTCAGACCACCACCGTTTCCCGGTTGTCGCCACTACCACCACTTCCTGGTTGTCGCCATCACCACTACCTGGTATCTCTCTATTTACCCATATCCCCTTCTCTCTAACTCTGTCCATCACTACCAACAGCGGCCAACCCCCAACATTGTTCTTCACCGCTCACGCACCACCGCCATGTTCTTTACAATTAGATCCTAAACAACGACGCCAACCACAAACACTGTTCTCCACCCACTACTAAACAGAACAAAATCCTGAACGACGCCAAACGCTACCGCCACCCACTGCCAAACGTCGACGCCAAGCGCCGCTGCCAACCACTTCGATGAGGTGGTTGGATTTGAAATTAGATGGCTGGATTTGATATTCAAAATTTAGGGGATTATATGGAAAAAGGGTATGATATTGTGTTGAGGGTGGATATTCAGGGTGCATCTACATTGAGAAAGATTATTGGGGATTATGCAGCTTGTTTGATTTTGTTGAAGATGAATGATTAAACAGGTTCGTTGTACATGTTCTAGGCGGTTACTGTGGTGGTACATATTCATGGTGATTTGGTGGAAGGCTACGGTGAAGGATATAGGGGGAAGAATCGAAGGGTTGTAGGTTAGGGGTTGAATCAGTGGGCTAATGGTGGGGAGGTGCGGTTTTGGGTGGTGGTCGCGAGGGGGGTTAGTGGTGATGGATATTTTTTAGTGGTGGTTCTTTTATGGTTGTGGTGGCAGGTGGGGGAGTTGTTGGCTAGTGGTGACGGTCATGGTTGTTGAGAGTCGTGGAGGGTGGTTGTTGGTGGTTGATTGGGACGGTTGAGGGTCGTGGAGTGTGGTTGTTGTTAGTGGTTGATTGGAATGGTTGTTTACGGTGGCAAAGAGAGGTAGAGAGAGAGAAAGGGGTAGAGAGATGGAGAATTAAATACGTATACATATACATATTATATAAATATATATTATATTATTTTTAAAATTTATTTTTGTCATATTTGGTAAAATATTTTTAAATAAATATGTAAAAAGGCTAAACTACCCTTGTATGACCTAACTAAATTGAAAAAATAAACTAGGTTAGGGTCAAAGGAAAAATCGTGTATGATTTTGAAACATTAAGTATAAAACTCATCAATTTTAAAAGATAAAGGACACCGTCTGAAATTTGGTATAAAAATAAATGAGAAAATTTGAAATTCACTCAAATTAATTTGTTATATGTAGATCTAAATGCGGTATAATACACAATAGGCCTACATATTAGTTGATTGAATAAAGTTTTTTTTTTCGAGTGTTTATTAAGGAATGTGGTCAATTATTCATTGAAGAATGTATTCCTTTCACTTGTCTACAGATGATAACACATAGTATACTTAAGAAAATGACAATTAGTCTGAGTTATTAAGTAGCCTTAATAAGATTATCGTTGACGGAATTGTTTTTCTACAACACCAAATGATGAAGTTTCAAATTAGACAAATTCCTTTGATAAAAAAATTCGGTCAAAACTCATATAGCACTAGTGGGTTCCTAGCGTTTCAGTGTGTGCTTTCAATTAGCATTATTTCAGTTCCTTACCTTACTAGTATGATACATGCATTCGGTATAGCAATCAACACGTGTTTTACGTCAAACAAAGACTATAAAAATGAATGTCGGTACCGGTACCGGTACCGATGTTGTTTGGACAATGTCAATTCAATTAGTCATGGTATCCACATCAGTATCGGTACTAGAATTCTTTTACCATCAGAGACGGAGTTGTATAAATGAAACAATATCGAAACCAGAAGCTATAAAAATGAACACATGTACCGGTATAGGTATCGGTACATTAGCGTTACAATGTCAGTTTATTGGAACTGCAAATATAAAAATGAATACCAGTAACGATATCGATTTTATTCAGTTGGTTTCAATTCGATAGGGTAACTGATTTTAATAAAATATATATCAGAATGTTGGGAAAAAATAAACATAAATGAATGCTAGATCAAATGACAATTGGAAAAATTATACCCTATATTATCAAATTCTTTCTAAGACACGGATTTACTGTTCAGTTTAGTTTGTTTTGATTAGTCGAGCACCATCATATTCTCTCTGCTCTTTGGGGGTGTTTGAGATTCCATCTTCCTTTCTTCTTTTTTCAAAAAGTCACAACCAACTAACTTTTTAAAAACTCTTTTTCAACCCATTACTCAAACATCCTTTTTTTAAAAACTTATTTTGCGTTATAAGGAGGTGGGAAAATGGAATCTAAACGCCCCGTTTCTCTTTCTAATTTTCTATCACACTCCATTTGTCTCACTTTTTGTAACTCTCTTTCTTCCAAGACACAGATTTGTTTCCCCATTCTTTCCTTTATTTTACTTTTTTTCTGAGTTGAATTATGTACTCTATTTACTCTACATGTTAAGATATTGATTGGTTTATTGTTCATGTAAATTCTTTTGTCATACTTTTTCTATTATCTCAAGAAACATTGTATTTTACGTGTTGGTTTGAATTTGACGAGTTAACATTCCATAATGTACGTAAGTGGCTCAACGTTTTTACTTCTATTTTCAGTTTAGTTTAATGATTCCGTCGCGATATGTGGGTCTTAATATAACAACCCTCCTAAAAATATTTCACAACCCTTAAAGTATCCCTATACGTCCTAAAATACACCCCGTATACGAAAAACGGCCCCAAAATACCTTTAATTTAACAAAAATCAAATAAAACAAAAATCACATGTCGCTCGCGGGGCGCGACACAGACAGACAGGTCTGTCGCGGGCCGCGACAGCTCAACACTAGGCGAGCACCCGGTGCTGCCACGTGTCATCAATGTGTTGGGTCTAGTCGTCGACTCAGCTAAGCTAGGGCCTACCCTAGTCTGCCTCGCGGACCGCGAAAGAACAAGCATAGGGGGTCGTGGGCCGCGAGCCGCCCTCTGATCAGCACTATAAATAGGATCGATTGACTTCAGTCTTCATCGTTCAAAACTTCTAATTCTCTCTCAAATCTCTAGTAGTTAAAATAATTCCCGGGCATAATACCCACTAAATAGCGAAGCTCTGCCTCGATGTAAGTATTATAACCCCCGGTTACGTATTAGTTACTCTGCCCGATTGATCTAGTGCTCCGTAACGCATGTCAAGTCTCTGCCTGACTCAGTCGTTGGAGTTTTGTCTATGGGAGGGTATAGCTAATGTAAATTGGGTTATTATACTAACACGTGTGCATTGTTTAATTTAATAGATTTTAACCAGGAACTATCTAAAATAGCAATGTGAGTAATTCCTCTTTTTGTAAACTGTTTTTACAAAACCTTAATTATTTAAATTACAATTCACAGTGATTGAGTATTTGTAAATCTACAATTATCGTCGGTATGTTGGGGTTTTGTATACATAACTTGTTACTACACTGTAAGTAGTAGCATGACCACAAGTCAAGATTGACAGTACCGTGGGTGGTAATTAAAGTAGATATAAACAAATGTAATTGCGGGTTGCCCTCAATGCTGTAAAATGATAAAACTTGCTTTGATTAAAATGGGATTCACTTACCAGTATTTTCCACTGACAAAAATGTTTTAAACGCTTTTCAGGTAACAAAATGTGAAATCCAAATAGAAGCCAGCTGGAGAGCACTGAAGGCTTGAAAAAGTGGCTATAAAAGTTACTTAAATAAAGAAGACGTTTTATTTGAATAAAATATGGTTTATCCCTATAAACATATTATGAATGGAAACTTGGGTTTTACCCATGTGTTTATTATTTATAAAATGAAGTGTTTTACTCTGATAAAATATTTCCTAACTACGGTCCTGATAAAATTTCCGCTGCAAAAATTAATAAACACTGATACCACCAGCTCTGAGTAGCCTGCGGCCGCCCGCCTCCCGGGGCAAGGGGTCGGGGGTCGCGACACTTAAAACTCGTTTTAATTAATACTTAAAATAAATCGTTTACTTTTTATCATAGTTCCTTTTTTCATATATATATATATATAGGGTGAGGTTCGGCTACAAAGTCTATTTTTCCTACAAAGTGTACAAAGTCATAAAACACCACAATTTCAGCCATAAAACATACTCAACACCCACAAATAACATAGTGAAGATCAATAAACACAATATACAAACCCTAACTGTCCTTAAAAACTTCAAACACATCATCGTACATCTATGAATATAAAACACAACATGATAATCAACATAGAACACACTAATGTTAGTCATTTGATAATCAAAGCCTTATCATCCAAAACACAATACAAAACCCACAAATATGGTGTTTTGGTTATCTTCACTATGATATTTGTGGGTTTTGAGTGTGCTTTATAGTTGACATTATGGTGTTTTATGACTTTTTACACTTTGTAGAAAAATGGACTTCGTAGCCAACTCTCGCCTTATATATATATATATATATATATATATATATATATATATATATTTGTGAGGACCATGAGAACTCCTACTTCCCGCGCGAGTTGGACCACAATTTTTTGCACAAACGTAGATGAAAATATTATAAACACGTCTGTAAAAAAGCAAAAAAAAATGTCGAGTCGGTAGTTTTTCCTGATGTAAGTTTTGTTTACACGCTGATGTAAATTTTGTTACGACGATTAATTTTCTTTACACCACATGTAAATTTGTGCATGAGTCATTTTAAAAAAAAAACTGCTGAAACAAGTGATTATTTTTAAGATTTTTGAGGAAAAAAATTGGAAAAACCTTTTAGAAAGCCTAGTTCTCATGATTCTCATAACTCAAGGTGTTTCTCATAGTATCCTAACCCTATATATATATATAACGGTTTAGGATCGACTGATATGAAGAAGATTAAACATAAAGACAATATGAATTAATTTAAAGAAACGAAAACATAAATTAAATAGATGGCAACATAAATAAGCATGATATGAATTTAAAATATACCTGAATTTATTGATTGAGAATCTTGATTACAAACAATTTCTTTACAATCGGAAGGAGCAACTATAATTTGAAAATCTAAAGATTTTGAACATAGAGAAGTTGATAATACAAGTTTTGGGTTTGAGGGTTTTTTCATACATAAGAGAAGAGGTAAGAAAATGTGTTTTTGGATTATAGGGCTTGGAATTCCAATCTTCTAAAGATAAAACTTTTAAAATTTTTACTTGACTATAGGCGATCTTAGAAGGATTTCCACTATTAAAATTGTGTCGAATAATAACTGACTCTGAATCTTCTAAAATTTGCTTGATAATAATCTCTGGTCTTGTATTCGTCCTTGAAAAAATGGCATCTTCTTTGATAGATGTAGTCGATTAAGGATAAAAAAAATTTGGCTAACCTTTTCGACTTCCAAAGGTTCTAAAATTTTGATAATCTTTTTATTTGGGTTAATAGTGTAAGGAATAGTGGCTGGTGAAGAGCTTGAAGGAGAGGCTGGTTTAGAAAGCTTTGTGAAAGAAGGAGATTGAATAATGAGTTTTGATTCTAGATTTTGAATAATGGATGAGAATGGAGGTCTAGGTCTAGGCCCTGGGGTTAGAGGGGCAAATCTGTTTTTAATATTAGGTAATAAGGGAAATTGTTGCAAATGGGTTGGTCTTGATGGATAACTTGATAATTGAGATTTTGAGAATTGTTGCTTTGAGAATACAATCTTTTTTGTAGAATCAGAGTTGCTCATATTCCCTGTAAAAATTCTCTTTATAAAAAATCTGGTAAAGAATTATTTTCTCCTTTTATAAGTTCTATCTGAAAATCAAAGTTGCTTAATAATGCTTGCCATCTTGCAAAAACTTGTTTTGAAATCAAATTTTTAATATCTTTTTTCTAAAATATATTTTGCAGATAAACAGTCGATTCTTAATAAAAATGGTTTCATGTATAAATCATCTTCAAACTTTTTTATACATAAAACTATACTTAAAATTTCCTTTTTAATTGTAGAATAATTCTTTTGAGTATCATTCCATGCACCTGAATAATATCTGACTAAACTTTCTTTATTATTTAATTTCTGTTTTAGTATCCCTCCGAATCCTAAGTCACTTGCATCAGTTTCTACAATTAATTCTGCATTAGGATGGGGAATATGTAAACATGGTAAACATTTTATTTTATCTTTGATATATTTTACTATATCTGTGTGTTCTTGAGTCCATGGTTTTGGATTCTTTTTTAACCTGTCATATAAAGGTTTACATATAATTCCTAAGTCTTTGAAAAAGTCATGAATATAATTTAAACACCCTAAAAATCTCTGCAATTGTTTTTTTATCTTTGATTTCATTTGGAAATTTATTTGAAAATTCTAAACTTCTGTTAATAGGTTTTATTGTTCCTTGAATAATATTATGTCCTAAAAATCTTATTTCTGTTTGGAAAAGACTCATTTTAAAAGGTGATACTACTAATCCATTTTTATGAATAATATTATAGAAAGCATTTAAATGTTTAAAATGTTGGTCTAAGGAATTTGAAAATATCAATACATCATCAATATAAACAATTGCATAATTTCCTAATGGTAAAATGATATCATTCATTATATTTTGAAATTCTGAAGGAGCAGTTTTTAATCCAAAGGGCATAACATTCCATTCATAGTGTCCAAACGGTACATTAAATCCAGTTTTATATCTATCTTCTTCGGCAATTTGAATTTGCCAAAATCCAGACTTCATATCAAATTTAGAAAATATTTTTGAATCATAAATATTTTTTAATAAATCCCTTTTGTTTGGTATAGGATATCTAATCCATTCTAAAACTTTATTTAATGGTTTATAATTTATAACTAATCTAGGAGCTCATCTTTCTATTTCTGCATTATTTTGAACATAGAAGGCAGAGCAAGACCAAGGAGATTTGGATGGTCTTATTAAATTTTTATCTAGTAATTCTTGTATTTCTTTTTTACAATAGCCTTATAATTCTTGAGACATATGTATAGCTTTAGATTTTGTTGGAATACTTTTCTCATTAAAATCTTTAATATAGGTTAATCTTACAATATGTTGTTTTCTTTCCCAAGAAGCATTTGGAATATTTGCACAGATATTATCTTTAAATTTATTCTCAGTTTCTTGTATTCTTTTTATAATTATTTTATCTTGCAATTGATTCTTTATTCTAACATGAACAATTTCTTCAATTAAAATTTCCTTTTGTTTTTCTTTTAAGCTTAAAATATTTATTTGTTTTGAAGTAATTGGATGAGCAAATTCAAAACAAATCCTTTTATTTAATACCTTAATACTTATTCATTTTTCTTCAACTGTAAAAAGATATAGTTGAGTTATAAATGAGAGTCCTAATATAATTTGAGATGTTAAATCCTTTACTAGAACTAATTGAGTTTTATAACAATAGTTTTCTTTGCAAATATGAACATTTGATAATTTATATTTAATATTTAATGGGTTTCCATTGGCTCCAAACAATCTATATGTTGTCTTTTCATAGTATTTTGTGGGTATTAATCCTTCTTGAATACAATTCATATCAGCACCACTATCAATCATAGCAACTAATGTTATTCGAAATTCATTATTGACTATTATATTTAACTTAGTATACCATTTTTGAGAATTTAATCCTTTTAAACTATTTATTTTTTTCTATGTTTTCAGTGTCGTTATTTTTAGTATTACTACTCTCTTCTTTATTACTTTCTTTTTCTAATTCTTTAATTTGTGCTTTTATTTCTCGGATTTCTTATTTTATATTTTTAACTCTATTTGTAAATCAGTTATTGTAACAAGATTTTCTTTTATTTGTTTTGTTTGAAATCTTTGACATATTTCATTAAAATTATATACTTTTGTTTCTCTTTCTATTGGTAGTTTATACTTTTCTTTTAATTGTTTTAAATATACTTGTTTTACTTCTTTATCTTCAATTTTTTCTAATAATTCGAATAAGTCTTTATTATCTGTTGTTAGAGAATTTATTGTACCATCAATTTCACAAATACAAGGACCACTACATTCACATAAATTTTCTTCTTAACTACTTTCTGAATTAGAATATTCAATATTGTTTAAATCATTATCACTATAGTCTGAAATACTGTTTTCACTTGAATTATCATAAATAAGTATTTTATTTATCTGTTCTTTTAATTCATCAGAAATATTTAGCTCATTTTTTTCTTAGTATAACAATCCTTAGAATAATGTCCTTGTCTTCCACATTTATAGCAAATGACAATATCTTGTTTTCCTTGTTTTTTCTTTTGAAAATCAGTCTTATCTTTATAATATTTTTGTTTATTTTTAATATATGGTTTTCTTTTATAGTTGTTTTTGATAAATTGTTTAGGAATTTTCCTTTTAGGTTTAGAAGGAGTTTTGAATGGTTCAAATCCATATTGTTGACAAAAACTTCCTAATTCCTTATGGCCTTGGATTCCATCCTTTTTTATTTTTTCTTTTAATCTTAAATCATTTCATATTTTTAATCCTTCTTGATTTATATAATTTATTATTTGACCATAGGATAGATCTCTATAAGGAATACTATTATTAAAGTCTTTTTTATTTTTTTTCTCTAATTCTTTCTGCAAATAATTTTGGTAACCCAGCTATAAATCTTTCTTTCCAATAGGCTTCTTTGCAATCTTCTCTAGTAATAACTTTTGAAAGGAAAACATCTTTATACCATCTAAAATCTTGTAATTTTCTACATGTCAAATTTAATAATATTAATGAATTTCTTTCTTGATAATCTGTTGGATTTCCAATAAAATGTTGGATTATAGAAAATACTAGAGTATTAATTATATCAGGTGTTTCAGTTGGTGTTTGAACATTATTTTCTGTTTTAATAATTATTTTTTAGCATTTTTAATTATATGTTTTTCTTCTTCTGTGAGATACTTATCCCACCAGCCTTTTAAAATTCCAGTAAAACCAGAAACTATCATAGTAAGAATTGTAGTTTCATCATTTCCATTTGCTTTATATGCATTGGCTGCCATTATCATTTCTTGCATTAAATTAAGAATTTGATGTTCTGTTTGACCTTCTATACTCCATTCATATAGAGAATTTCCATCATATTTGGCTTGAACTAAAGTATGTCGTTCTTCAAATTGTAAATCAGGTGGAGTAGGTCTAGGGTAGTAATTTCTTGTTTCAGGTCTAGTAGTATAGGTACTATTTTTTGAAAAATGATAATTTCCTCTTTTAATTTTGTTTATAGAATCTTCTATCTGAAAATCATTAAATTGTTCATCTATATTTTGAATTTCTTGATCTGAAATAACATTTATACTCAGTTTTGAGATTTTTGAAGAAATATCTTGTAACATATCTTGTTGTTTGTTTAGACGTATCGGGATATCTATACTATATGGTTTAAATATTGGATTTTCAATAGTTTCAGTTATTATTTTAGTATTTGAAGTACTAGGTTGATCTAAAGTTTTATTATTATTAGTTTCTATTCTTTCTAATTGTTCTCCTATGGTATTTAATTTTTCATTAGTGTAATTATTTTGAAAAATAATTTCCTTTACATTTTTATCGATATCTTCCTTAATGTTTGCTAAAGGCTTTGCAATATATTCTTTATTTTCAGTTTTTATTTTTATATCCATATGTGGAGGGTGTACACTAGTAATATTTTCATTTTTATCTATAATTGTATAGGTCTTGGTTATAGTATTACTAACATATATATTTTCAAAAAATGGATACTCAATTTTATTTTCTATACAGTAAAGAGAAAACCAGGAGAAAAATAGAATATTTTCATCATTTTCACACATGTATAATTGCCAATCAATTTCATGTAAAAATCTTTCATCCTCTTTAAATTTAGAAAAATACCAAATTAATTTTTTATTATTATATTTATTGAACATTTCATCTTTTAAATATTTTAACATTTCTTTATCCATAATTAACAAGTTGTGCTAGAAATCTTTTCTATAAGTTTTAATCTATAATTATTTTCTTCTCTTAATTTTTTCTCTAAAAATAATATATAGTTAGAAGACTGAAGATATGGTTTAGACGTATAGTTAGAGTAATGATAAGGGTCAGATGGAAGCATGTTGCATGGATTTTTATATTGTTCTAATCTTTCTCTTAAATATTTTATTCTTCTATTGCAAAGTTTCAAAAACCAAATATTGTTATTTCTACGAGCTTGTACTTTTGAATCACTCATTGTATATCTTCATAATTTTCCATATCAGATTTAGTTGGGACATAAGTATTATTATCACTGTCATTTTCTTCATATAGCAGTCTTGGGATAGTATTTGAAAAATCAACGCCTTTTATTTTCATTGATAAACTTCTTCTAAATAGACTTTCATCTAAAGTATTTCTAGAAGTACTTGCTCCTATAGAATGCCTTGGTGGTATATTACTAAAAGAAATATCTATTGAACCATCAGAATGTTCTACTATGCTAGATGTTTGATTATCTATCTCTATAGGTTTTGGCGGGTTTATATCTTGTAAATTCCATGTTAATGATTGAGTTATTTCATTCCATTTTAATTTTTTAGGTGTTCTTATTTTTGTATGCATAGTATTAGCTTAAAAAATAATAGTTTCATCTTTTGGGGATACTAATTTTGTTTTAGGTTCTATAGTGGTAGTCATAGTCTTATAATATATTCTATATATAACTACTGCAGCATTAGTTTTTTCTTTAAATTCTAAGTTTTTAGGTTTAATTGTTAATGTTAAAATATCTAAAATATGTGGATCAAATAAACCAATTGAAAAGTTTGGATAGCAGTTAAAGTAAATAGGACCATTTGAAATATTAGACTCAGCCATAGCTAGCAAAGAATTATTAAAATTTGTATGTCTTGCATCTCTTAGAATTAGTAAAATAGGAGCATAAATTCCTAATATGAACATAGGTTTAATGGCGACTTGAACTAATCCTATGTGTAGAAATTTATATAATTTTTCTATGTCTTTTAATAGCTTCTACTGATAATAATTGCATGTTTTGATACTCTTTATTAATAGGTATAGTTTGTTCATGAGTTTTTATAGAATAATCTTGTAAAAAATCAAAAGTACCAATTTTGTAAATAGTTTTAATATCTTGTTTTGGTATACTCCAATTTAAAAGATTGTTTTCAATTTGAGAAATATTAATTTCAACAGAATTCATATGTAAAGAGTTCATGTTTAAGTCTTCTTCATCATTATCATTAGTATTTGAGCTATAATCTCGTTTAGAAAAGAATTTTGATAACTGATTCATTATAATTATTAGTCTTTAAATTTTTAAAGTAGAGCTTATACTGAGGGAACACCCCCATATCGTCGTGGTCCGGCTGCCCATTCTTATCTTTTTGGGCATAATGCTAATCCAACCGACAATCGACAGGGCTTCCCTATATAGCGTCGGGATTTAGAGAAAACGCTCAAAAATGTGAGAACGGTGAGAACGCTTATGGGTCGTCCGATCAAAACAATTCATGGACTAGATTGCGCGGTGGCGTTTTCGTAAATAACATCAATTTTATTATGTGGGACGCGCTTCATTAAGGGTAAAAGGGTCTTTTACCGCTCATATTCAAAACGCCATCAAATGATAAAACGCCATTCAAAAAAATAAAACGCCATTAAAAACAAAATGCCAAAAATTAGTAATAAAATGCGTTGGATATTACAGGAAGATGAAACAACACGGTAACTGAATTTCAGTTATTAACATTTATTAGAAGAAATTCCCTCCTAAATTAAGTGCCAAAAACATCATTATATAAACAAGGTAAAACATAGCTTCCATAATCACTTCAATCTATTCATTTTCTGCAAAAAAAAAAAAAAAAAAAAAAAATCTTTAACCAAAAACGCTAACTTAACCAAAATGCCAAAAATGGCAACAATCGTTTCGTGGAGATACACTCTGGGAATCAGGCGATACGTCCTCCGTTTTGACAACAGAAGGAGGGTGTATGTTAAGACGGTCAAGGCAATTCTGAAGATTGAAGATGAGATACAGAGGCGAATCTTATCCATTGGCATCGCTCTAGACAACGAATGCCATGAAACACATATGCTTATGAAAGCATTAACCAGTAAATTTGGACCAATCAAAGCAGATGTGAAGCCGGACCCTGTCATGACATCATGGCGTTTTGATAATGAAACAGACATGGTGACAGTTACATACGACAGCGGAGAGAAGGAAGTCTACTGGCTAGAGAACATCATGACAAAGCAGCGTCTGGGTTTCATGGAAAAATTGCATAACGCCACTTGTACCAACACAGAAATAGACTCAAAATTTGAGTTAATGCAAGACATGTTCAAGTGGAGGCTTCAGAATCTTCAGGAACAAAAAGCTGATGAAGGTGAAGGTGATGACATGGATGAAGATCCAGATGAAGACTCTGAAGAGGAAGAAGATGACGCAAGTGATGGATACTATTCGGATAAAGTACCTTCTGACGAAGGCTTTTAATTTTTTTCCTCTTTTTTTTCTTCTGTGTAATCTTTTTTTTGTTTTTTTAAGATAATTAAATGATATATTTCTCCCTTTATTAGCAAAACGCCAAAAAAATACTAAAAATGGTTATTCCTTACAAAACGCCAAAAATAACAAAAAAAAATCCTGCTTAATATTTTATTTACTCCGTTATTGTATTTTGTGATCTTGGTCAACGCCATAAAAAAACGCCAAACTTAGAAGATGGGACGTCTATCACCTGTAAAACTGATAAAAACTGATCAACACAGTAAATAAAAAAACAGTAACTGAAAAGACAGTTACTTTATTACTATCATTTATTACAATAAAAAAAAGTCTCGCCTAAACTACGCGCCAAAAAACTCCTATAAGAGAGGGGTCTATACACAATGAAATTGATCACACCCAGAAAACACAAACGCCATATCCTCTAGAAACCACTCACTTTAAAACGCCAAAAAATGTTAGTTAAAAAACCCCAGATGTCAAAGCTTTCACTGAAATGGATTCTTCTTCTGAAGGGGTTATCTCAATAATATTTTGCTGAATGAGATGGACAAATATTCAAGAAAAAGAGACTGATGACAGTGATATGTCATCATGTGAGCTTTGTTCTTGATGAATATCGGCATGGAATAAAGGGATCAACACAAGTGTAAAATGTTATTTTGGACTCCATTATTATAAATAGTATCAAGCAAGAGTTAATCTTCATTGACATGCCTCAAAACAAGAATATCACACCAAAACACAGAATGCCACTATGCAGCTTCGTCTGAAAAAGACAGGGTTTATGTAAGGAAAGTTAGAATCTAGCTAAAGTATTCAAAAAATGTTCAAAACGCCAAAACAAACTCAAGAAGATAAAGGCTGATGACAGTGAAGATTCGGAAAAGAAATTAGATTGCCATTTTTTATTTTTTATTAATTTTATATTTTTTTGATATCAAGTTATATGTTGTTTTGTTATCTAATTCTCTATAAATAAAATACATTATTATATAAAACGCCAAAAATTTCAAACACCAAAACACTAGTAGTATGAAAACTGGGAGAACGGGTGCTGGCAAAGCACCTTGTAAAATGTATTAAACGCCAAAAAATTCACTAAACGCCAAAAAAATGGTCTTATTGTAATCTTATGCAAATATTAATGACTCGTAGTGAATTATTATACAAAACAACACAAAATGCCAAAAAAATTGACCAGAAAGCGCTATAACGCCAAAAAATTATCTATGTGACACAAAAACAATTAATTTAACGCCAAAAAGTTTAATAAATACAATTAACGCCAAAAAAACTTAGACGCTAGAAAATAATATACCGCGTTGGGAAAATAAAAGAATTTTGAAAAGACAAAAAACCCATGGCACCCTGATCATGTCCCGCGCCACGTGTTGGGCCAGGATGCGTTCTCACCATTCTCACACTTTTGAGCGTTTTCTCCCGATCCCGTTTCTATATATATATATATATATATATATATATATATATATATATATATATTGGGGACCGCTAAAATGAGAACCACCTCGGGTTGTAAGAACCGTGAGAACTACACCGTACGGGGCGAGGTGGACCAATTTTTTTTTTCATAAACGTAGATGCGTGTATTATAAACACATTTGTAAAAACAATTCAAAAAAAATGTCGTGTGTGTAGTTTTGAGCACCACAAGTTTGTGTTTACGGGTACCGTATATTTAACCGAAAAATTTACGGTACCCGTAAACACAAACTTGTGGTGCTCAAAACTACACACACGACATTTTTTTTTGAATTTTTTTTACAAATATGTTTATAATACACGCATCTACGTTTATGAAAAAAAAAATTTGGTCCACCTCGCCCCGGATCAAAAAGTTATCACGGTTGTTACAACTCGAGGTGGTTCTCATTTTAGCGGTCACTTATATATATATATATATATATATATATATAGGGTAGGGTTCATGCGAGAACCACCTTTATTGCGAGAACCGCGAGAACCAATGTGAACAGGGGGCAATTTTGTAAATAACAAACAACTTTTAAAAAAACTCGCTTACCTGATTCCTTTTACCATCGGGCTTCAATCAGTAATTAAACTACATTTAATAAAAACTTTCATGTCCACTCTATCCAACCTATGATTAGACCCAGATCTCTCAACATTTCTAAATATTCAACCTGAATCTCTCAACAATATTCACAGTTCGTCCATGAATCTCTCAACAATACTCAATAGTTAGTCGATTACATCATCATCATCTCGAGTACATCATCACTTCACCATCATCAGTTCACCATATCGAAGCATCGAAGCATCTGGATTGAGATTTTATATCAGATTTAAGATTTTACCTGCAGATAGTCATATAATCGAGGTTAGTTCCCAAATTTCATCCAAAGTCAGTCGTATAATATATATTAGGAACATAATCATCGATCGCACATTCTTCATCCATTCGTAATTAGGGCAACGTGATTATAAAATAGATGATTCAATGAGTGTGTCATAGTGAATTTGAGCAAATAAAGTTAATAATATCATTCATGTGCATACTGAATTTGAGCAACTAATGTGATTATAATGCTAGATATGATGGGCAACACGAAATTTGATTTGGTAAGTTTAGGGTTTTTTTTTACTGAATTATAACTGTTGATAAGTTATGTCATGTTAATGCACATGTGCATAGCTATAGTTATGCACATGTGCATAATTTGACTGAATATGCTTACACGGAACAGGATAATAAGGTAATGTTGTGATCTATATAGATATGCACATGTGCATATTTTTCTAACAGAACAGGCTTACACAGAACATGTTGATTAGGTATAATTGTGTGACATATAGTTATGCACATTTGCATAGCTTGACATAATATGATTACACATAACAGGATAATAAACTAAATTTGTGATCTATATAGTTATGCACATGTGCATAAATTGTTATAATAGGTTAGTATGCACGTGTGCATAGTTTGCAATAATAGTTTAACAAGGTATATAATGTTGATGCATATGACTTTGATTAGGAGTCTCACCTATGCATCAATGATCTGTAATAGGTATTTAGTTTTATCTAGGTGTTTTTTTGGTGTGATATACAGTTATGCGAATGTGTATTTCATCTTGGAATATGTTAATAAGTTATAGTTGTGTGGTATATAGTTATGCACATGTGCATATATTGACAGAATATGTTAATATGCACATGTGCATAGTTTGTCAACATAGGTTATTAAGGTATGTAATGTTTATGCACATCTATATAATGATGCACATGTGCATATCTTATATGTTGATCATAAATTAATGTTGATACACATGCTCATTGTAGATCATCGATGGAAAAAAAATACATGGATTAACAGATGAAAGAGTTAAGCAAAGATGAAAGAGTTAAGCAGATGTTAGACGAAGAGGCGTTGAAGCAATAGGAATGCTGGGGTGTGCTCAACAACTGGAAAAAGGAACAGACGATATGATGTTATGGATGTTATATGTGGGTGACTCAAGGACATGAAACACGTAGTGTTTTTTTTTCTTTTTTGTGTTTTTTTTTGTTTGTTTGGGCGGTAGTAAGTGGCTAACTGATGTGGTGTGTGTATATTTGGTTGACAGTAGTTGTATAGGATAAATTATGTATGGATGCATATGTGCATTATTCAAAATTAGTAATCATATGTCGATGTGTTATGTATATCAAAGGATGTATTATGTATATTAAAGCGATGTATATACGTATCAAAGCGGTGCTTAGATGTTGTTAAAAAATATGTATGGGTGCTCATGAGCATTATTAGAACACGCATATTGCGCGTGTGCATCTTTTTTTCCGTATCAAATAACCATGTTCAGTTAAACAGAAAAACAAGTATGCACATGTGCATCTTTATATCAATACATTAAGTTTGGTAATGCACATGAAAACAACTAAAAAACATAATCAAAATGTAAATTTGATAACCCACATCATGACAACTAAAAAAAACAAAATCAAAATGAATACTGATTGGAATTTGTTTATCGTCATAAATAGTTAGTTCAAGAATCATAAATTTGGGTTGGTCGATTTACAACGTCTGGTTGAACATCTAAGAATGGTTGTAGCTCGTTATCAACTATAACGTAATCAAAATAAAAAATTTTCAGGTTGGAAAATTGGGGTTTCATTGTATGTAGTATAATGTATGAATCACGTTAAGCAATAAATAGACGTACGTCTCTCGTATGTCTCTGGAACAGTTTTTGAAATCTTCTCTTGTCTACATCACCCTTATCATCCTATATTTTTCAAATGTATAGATAATGTAATTAATGTAATTGTCAAGCTAATGCACACGAGCATTATCAATTTATATATCACGACATTTTTTTAACATAACAAGATGCCATATATTCAAACCATAACTTTAGACATGAACTAGAGAAGTACACTTACAGTAAACATATAAACTCCTATTTTTCTATTACATTCACACCAGTGGTGTACCACTCTTCAATCACTAAATTCTCCATTTTGGCTATGACTTTCATCCACAACAGTGTACACTCATTGACTTATTCCAGTCTTCTAGCATTTGAACACTGCACGACTTTGAATACCTTCTCATTTTTTGCTCGACCATATGACCCATAATGTAACCATCACTATGCAGTTGACTGCCTTTTTCTTCTTCTTAGAAATATCCAGCTTCCAGGAAAAAATAGAGAATATCTGCCACTGTTGAGTAAGAATGTAAATCTTTTACTTCCAGCCATGCTCTGACCATCCACCATAGCGTTTTCGACATCAAACACGGAGTGAGGATGTGTTCAACAGTTTCTTGCTCGTATCCGCAACCCGGGCACAATGTGTTGCTGATATGAATTCCCCTTTTTTTACAGCTCTGTCTTTGTCGGTAACATGCCTTCGACACCTTTCCATGCTAACATATTGACTTTAGGTGTAGCCCAACCGTTCCAGATCATTACAAAGCCACTCGATGGGTCCCCGCTTGTGACACACAAATCCTATCTAACGGGTTTAACATTGAAAGTCGACTTACTTTTCCGAGTGCCAATCCAACCCATATTGACCCGTCTTCATTCGGGTGTCTTTCAGCAACGCCAAAAGCTGCATATACTCCACCCATGCCTCCCCGGTTGTCGGCTTGTTCTTCCATTGCCAATCTCACACAGTGACCTCCCCTGTTTTTTTGTAGTTGTCCGCCACCCAAGACCCTTTGTTTGCTGCCATTCTGTACATAATTGGATAATTATCCATAAGGCACTTGTTCAGAATACATACATCAATGATATAGCCTAATTTTCAACATCATGCACATGTGCATATAATTTAATACAATATCATTTACAATCAACATAATGCACATGTGCATATAATTTAATACAACATCATTTACAGTAAATATAATGCACATGTGCATATCATTTAATATACTATCATTTACAAAGTATATACATCATTTACAGTCAACACAATACCTTTGGTCACAAATCGAATAAACTGCAACTCTTGATGTTCTGTATTTGTAGGTTTATTGTGACTGTCAACTGTATTATCAACAGATGGACCAACAATGTCACCAACAATGTCAGCATCAGATGTATGAGGAGGATTACCAGAGAATGTATGAGGAGGAACATCAGATGTGTGAGAATCGACACTTGATGAATCAGAGGATGCCATGTATATATGAGGAGGATTATCAGAGAATATACGAGGAGGAACATCAGATGTGTGAGAATCGACACTTGATGAATCAGAGGATGCCATGTAGATGGTGTAAATGGTGGGTTGTCGTTGTAAATGCAGATGGAAACCCCGTGACCGGATGCCACCGCCGTGAACTAGTGAACCCGCCGTCGGCCACCGCCGTCGATGTATACAAAGTTCTGATCTGATGAATGAAACCCTAACTGTGGATTATGAACAGAGTTGGATCGTGAACAGAGTTATGAAACAGAGGGACGCGTGTTTTTTATAATAAATACCACATAATTACAATTTTGCCATGTGTTCACACTGGTTCTCGCGGTTCTCGCAATAAAGGGTGGTTCCTAACGGATCCTTACCCTATATATATATATATATATATATATATATAGGAACGGGATCAGGAGAAAACGCCCAAAAGTGTGAGAATGTTGAGAACGCATCCTGGCCCAACACGTGTCACGCGACATAGAGAAGGTAGGGATGGCAAAAAAAACCCGAACCCGATGGGTTTACCCGAAACCCGAAATATTTGGGTCGGGTATACCCGAAACCTGATGGGTATGGGTCCGGGTATGGGTATTGAAGGGGTAAGGTCCCAAAAACCTCATAAAAAGGATTTGAGACCATACCACAAACTGGGTTTTTCAACCTTTTTAACCTTGTGCGGCCGCGCATGGGTCTTATTAAAGGAAGAAAACAATTAGTAACTTATAATCGCGCGCCCAAAGGATAACATGAATCCTTGCGCCTTCCCCAAATTAACAAAGGATCAAAACCTTTTGTTCAGATACCTCCGCCTAAGTATCCAGACTTGGATATTATTTTGCCCAGACCTGGGAGTTATTCATCTGCGTCCACACGGTAAGGTGTCACACCAGATTACAACAATAATCTAGAAGGAAATACAATCGTGCACCACCCAGACGGTTATAACCGTCTGGACACGTGTCATCACCATAAGCAACTCTGAAATCACAACAAAGGCATGCAATTGGAGAGTAATCTCCACTTAATCACTTTCCACGTGGCAACTCCCCAGCCATAGATCAAACCACGATCCGTGTGCACTCACATCGGATCGAGACAACTTAACAAAGGATCAAGGAACTTAACGGAAGAAAAGATAACCGCTACGGCGTTAGCATCTTCCGTCATCTTTTCAATAACAGGTTTTCCCTCCCAAACTCCCGGTTATAAATAAGAGAATTGTTCAGGTATAAACTCAGATTACTCTCACTCCTCAAATACTTATCTTCTCCGATACCAATACTTATTCTCACGCCGGAGTCGGGTCAAGGAGAGAACCCTCTTCTCCCCTTGACGAGGCTAACGGTGTTCTTTTTTGCAGAATCATCGGAGAAGGAATTCCATTGCAACTGAATCAACCGAGAGAGAGCTAACCTTTTATGCGGATTCAAACCCCCTAACTATCTCGGTTCCGACCATTTAGTTAGTGTTTCTTCATTGGCGCCCACCGTTTTCTCAGTTTTTCTAGTTTCTATCTCGTTTCGATTCAGTTCATTCCATTTTCTGTTTTTGCACATGGCAGAAAATTCGTCATCTCACCGACAACCTGGTCCTCGACCAAACGTCGGAAACAATTTACCAATAGAAGGGATCGTAGAGGAAGCCTCGGACGATAATGAGGTCCAATCCAATCGAGCAAATGATCCTGTAACCCCAGGAATGTTACCAGCAAATCCTGCACAATCAATTTTACCACCAGGAGAAACTCCGATATCATGGTATGTCCGGTCCCAAGGAGCATTAAACGCAGTATACTCACAGTTATGTGCTCAAACTGCTCCTATAACCCAATCCCGGAGGCCGGGATCAAGAGCTCATGCCTCTCAACGAGAAGAATCAACTTATGATGATACAAGCAGTTACCGAAGACAACATCATGATGAACTACACCCTCGTCGAAGACAATCGGTCTATGACAGGTTGGGTTCCCAACGAGACATTCATACCGACGAATCCGATCGAACATATCGTTTGAGTGAAAACACCAGCGTATTCAATAGACTACAGCCAAACCATAACAAATGCAGGCCTCGAGCGGTTTATAACCCTGAGGCCGAGCACAACTATGATTTAGTTTATCGCCCGGACGAAGCGGCAGAAAACTCGAAGTTCATATTAGAGATAGCTCTGGCTCCGTTGGAAAGGGCCAAGTTACCATCTAACGTTGGGAAATTCAATGGGTTAACTGACCCTGATGATCATCTAAGAGTATTCACCAGCGCAGGGTTGGTCGGCGGTTGGACCCTTCCGCTGTGGTGTCATTTGTTTGTGCAAACACTAACTGGCCCAGCGCGAATCTGGTTTGATAACCTACCAACAGGACAGATCGAGTCGTGGAAGGATCTGCGAAGAAAATTTTTAACACACTTCAGCCAACAAAGGCAGTCAAAACGTGATACATCCGACGTCATGAACATCTGGCACCGCGATGATGAGAATCTGGAAGATTTTATTACCAGATACAATAAAGAAGTGTTAGAAATTGGAGGTGTTAGCGAACAACTAATCCGTGCTCAGTTTAAGTATGCGGTTAGGTGTGACGACATGGTCAAGGTGTTATCGGGAACAGAGGGTCTCCCCACGAGTTGGGAAAAGATAATGGCGGCGGCCAAGGTTTATGCGCAGACCGAGAAAAACCTTACTACAAACAGGCCACCACCACCACACAACAGGCCAGCAGACTTAAGCGCAAATGGAGAAAAAAGGTACAAAAAGTCATGGCATGAAGCATCAGGAAGTCGATCCTCGGAAGACGGCCGCACAACAACTAACAAATTCTCTGCTCAAAGAGAAAACAAATACGAAAATAGGGAGAGACAGTGGACTCCCCTAACGAAAACCCCAGCAGAGGTACTAAGTACCGAGGATCACCAATTCAAACCCCCGATTCCGATGAAGAGTAAACGTGGTCAAGACCCGACGCAGTACTGCAAATATCATAAGGATAACGGGCACACCACGAACAACTGTATATCTCTGTGCACGGAAATCGAAAAGGCTCTCAAAAATGGAGAACTTACGCATTTGCTCCAGAATATGCGCAAGGAGATTAAACAGATTACTCGGGGAGAAGAAGGCTCAAGCAAACGGGCTAAGACTTAAAGAACTCTGTACGTTTTCCGCGGAAAAGACACGACTTATCAAAAGCGGCGGAACTATCAGGGAGTAAGTTAAGTCCCATTTAATTATCCAAAAAAACTTTGTAACGCCTCTGAGCATTATCCATGAATAAAATTACAAAGTTTCTATTATTTTTGTGTTTACAAAGTGCATGCAATTTCTTTTTAGTAAGAGCAAAAACATTATGGTAGTTTAACACAAAGCTCCATGCGCGGTCAGTGATCCCATCACAAACGACCATAAACTCATACATGAGCTTCATACCAACTTTATTCGCCTTACTCAAAGAAAAAGTAATTGTACTCATGCAAGATATTGTAAAGTCATTCAACAAAACAAATAGAAACCTGCTATTTTTAAGCGTACAAATACGCCCTAGAGAGTTTAGACACGGCAGTGTTTAAAATCCTCGCGCCACAGCGCACCAACAAAACAAGGATCTACATCCTACACAAAACAAAAAAAAATTGTTCAATACAATCCTATTCAAAATCTTCTCCCCCATCCGGAAAGATTTCCTTAAGTTGCGCAACGTGATCGTCCGATTGCAGCGCCACATTTATCAACTCCATCACTGGAAGTTGTAAGTTATTAAACTCTGTCTTCATAGCAGCCAGTGCGCTGGCAGTATTAACGCCAAAGGTAGCGGACTTGCTATCATCCCAGTTAACTTTCAAAGCGCTATTCACATGTTGGGAGCATTCCGCATAACCTTGCGCATAACCATCTCGTCGCGCAGCAACCATCAAATTAGCAACAGTTTTGTCCAGTTCTTCAGAGTTTAAAACAGACTCAGCAACCTATGAAATCAAATAAAGATAAGCATCAAAACAAGCGCATACATAGACAAAAAAGAAGAAAGGAACTCACACATGCAATCCCGCGATCTTTCAACCAGGCCATATCATTCTTCAAGGGTTCGAGCTCGCTTTCCGCTGAAACCCGCGCTATTTCTGAATTCTCTAGTTTCTCTTCAGCCTCAGTTAAACGGCGGGAGGTTTCAGTATTCTCGGAACGCGCAAGCTCCAGATCCTTCTTCAATTGTTCCTGGTCAGAAACCAAAGCGGTAAGTTCCTCTAATTCTTTATCTCTAACGGCAAGAGTGGCTAAAGCTTGTACCTCCCGTTGCTCACTTCGTTCCCTATGAGAACGCGCCTCCATCAACATAGCTTCCATATCAGCTTTTTCTTTCTTCAATCTTTCTACCTCCGCATCTTGATTCTTCAGATTTTCAACCTCAGCCTTGAGGTTATTTATGATATTGCGAAGGTTTGCCTTCTCGGCATTATCTTTCTCACAAATTCTTCTCCAATTTTTGCGCTCCTCAGATAAAAGCGCAGCTTCAGCTTCAGCTTTTCTTTTCCAACCAGAAACTGACCATTCTTCAGTCTTGCGCTCCGCTTCAAATTTAGCTTGCTCAGTCTCTAATTTAGCCTTCAACTGAGCCACATGTTTTTCATCTTTTGCAAACTTCCTTTGTGATGCTACAAAAGATGCTCGCTCTTTATGCATGCTATACCACTCACGCACTATACGATGGGTAGTAGAAACATGGGATGCAGTTTCTGCAAGATAAGATTGATAGGTCTGTTCATAAGGCTGATTTTCCTGAAATTTAATCTCGCCAGGCGGAAGTATCCCCTGCAACCAATCTTGGCATACACGCCAATCCGAGAAAGTATCTCCTTTCTTCACATTCCAAACAGGAATATGAGGATCAGCAGCATCTTTCTCCGCATACATCCGGTAATAATACTCTCCTAAAGTTTCTTCTGGACGAATTGGAGATTGTTTCTCAACACCAGCAGAAGAACCTGCCTCCTCAGTAGCGGCCTTTTCAGTATGCTCAGGAACAGTTTCCGAAGGTCTGGGAGGAGAAGATTGAATTGTCTCAGCAGTTTCCTTTTCCGGTGTCGGTTGATTATCATCATTTACCACACTTGGCTCAACAATCTGTTCAGTTTCTATGTTAATACCAACAGGCTCCTCAGCCTCAACAGTTTTCTCAACACCTTCCCCAGCTATCTCTGAAGACTCTAACGGGTGTGTAACGGTAGCGCGCGGTGGGGAAGGGGGAAGTTCTTTATCAACCACAGTGGGTACGTCCACAGGAACAGAAGAAACAGAAATTTCTGGAAAAACAAAAGTCTATAAAAATCCTATCCGCTCAAAGAAAACAAAGAACAGCAATACCTACCAGGAATGGATTCTGAAACGAAAGCATCTAGGTTTCCCTTTCTAGTAATTTTCTTCCTCTGCACTTTCTTGGGAGGTTGACCCTCCGCATCAGCATCAGCTGGCTTTCTCTTACCGGCCTTCCTATGAACCAAACGCTCGGGACTGGAATCCAGATCGATAGGCTCATTTGGGTTAGAAGGAGGAATATCGGCAGAATCCTTCGGTTCTGGCTTCGGTTCCCGCATGGTCACTACAGGAGTAAGACCCTCCAACGAGTCAGAAACCACCACATAGTCACACCTGGAAACAGAAGAACGGCGCGTACCTTTCTTCTCTCCAACATTTTTCGCCTTCAAAGGTTGAGTCTTAACAGTTTCACTTCTCTTCGGCGCGGAAGTGGACATAGTTGCGCGTTTTTTCTTCTCAGGGCCTATGCCCAAATTCAACAACTCACCTACAAAAAAGCGCAAGACAGAGAAATTTACTCAAAGCAAAAAAAAGAAAAGAAAAACAGATATAAACTCACCAGCACCGGCTGCCGGTTGAACAGATAGGTCCGCGTCCTGCGGAAGCACAAAATTCTTCACAATACGGTGATACCAGAGCTCCTCTTCAGGTTTCTTCTTGATAGTCCCCATTCTTCCGCCTTCCCTCTTAAAAGCAACAACATATAGAGAAACAACTACATTGAAGAGAAAGCAGGTCAAAAAAAAAAAAAAAGAGAAGAACAGTGACAAAACCCCAATACTTACTATGACCATCCTCAGTGTACACGGGTTTGTCATCACGTTCCATCTTCCAGTTCAAACTCATGCCAGCTCCGACTAGGGCTTTCTCCGGCAAAGCAATATTGGGAACATCCTTCAGATCTTGGTACCAGTTCTCATCAACAGGGGTCTGAATTGATTCAATCGGAATATCGTCCTTCCCTCTTAGTGTCATCTTCATCGGAATCACTCCAGCCTTGATGAAGAAAAATTTTTGTTTCCAATCATGAAATGATTTTGGGGGCTGATGAAGAATTTTCTTTGCAGAAGCCCTCTGAACAAATGAGTAAAACCCATGGGTACAGTGCATCTGATAAAAAACCCTAAATCGGGGAACGGTTGGCTCCACATGCATCGTTCGACATACAAATTCGAAATGACGAACCCTAACCATACCAATAGGGTGAAGTTGGGAGATATGCAGATTATAGAATCCAAGAATTTCAAGGAAAAATCTGGTAACAGGCAAACGGAAGTTACCATCGCAGAAAAAATCCCAAAAAAGGGTAATATACCCGGCCGGAGCATTCGCTGCCGTTTGCCCTTCTTCGGGATACAAGGCACCCCAGTTCTCCGGAAATTTAAGATTCTGAATCAAACCCTCAAAAGACGCCCTGGGCCACTTCAATGGTGGAAGTTCAGTCGACATCTCTTCAACAAGATCCTCTTGACGTTCTCCGGTTGACATAAGCAGGGGAATGATGGAAAGTTTTTCTTAAGAACAAGGAATAGGGCAAAGTTTTCAAACAAAACAATGATTACAGAGAAGAGGTTACCCAAACGATTATATACCCATCGCAATAAATAGCATCGGTAACCGTCACAGCACTATTCCGGGTATCACGGTTCCCCAAGCAACAGAAAAAGCAGATGTCAGAACATACACGCGTTTACACGCGCGCGTGTAAGACACGGGCAGTAAAAAACAACTGACAATGACAGGTTGTCAAAATCAATTTACTATGCTAGCTTCAAGTCAAAGATTTTCCATTAAAAAAAAATCTTTACAAAATTCAAATCTTCTAACAGAAGCTTTCTTACCTTTTCGCGCCCAAAAACTTTTTCCCTCTCATAAGTCCAGTGCTCCACTTACTTGCATAAGTACAACACTAGACTGGGGGGGACTTGAAGGGGTAAGGTCCCAAAAACCTCATAAAAAGGATTTGAGACCATACCACAAACTGGGTTTTTCAACCTTTTTAACCTTGCGCGGCCGCGCATGGGTCTTATTAAAGGAAGAAAACAATCAGTAACTTATAATCGCGCGCCCAAAGGATAACATGAATCCTTGCGCCTTCCCCAAATTAACAAAGGATCAAAACCTTTTGTTCAGATACCTCCGCCTAAGTATCCAGACTTGGATATTAATTTGCCCAGACCTGGGAGTTATTCATCTGCGTCCACACGGTAAGGTGTCACACCAGATTACAACAATAATCTAGAAGGAAATACAATCGTGCACCACCCAGACGGTTATAACCGTCTGGACACTTGTCATCACCATAAGCAACTCTGAAATCACAACAAAGGCATGCAATTGGAGAGTAATCTCCACTTAATCACTTTCCACGTGGCAACTCCCCAGCCATAGATCAAACCACGATCCGTGTGCACTCACATCGGATCGAGACAACTTAACAAAGGATCAAGGAACTTAACGGAAGAAAAGATAACCGCTACGGCGTTAGCATCTTCCGTCATCTTTTCAATAACAGGTTTTCCCTCCCAAACTCCCGGTTATAAATAAGAGAACTGTTCAGGTATAAACTCAGATTACTCTCACTCCTCAAATACTTATCTTCTCCGATACCAATACTTATTCTCACGCCGGAGTCGGGTCAAGGAGAGAACCCTCTTCTCCCCTTGACGAGGCTAACGGTGTTCTTTTTTGCAGAATCATCGGAGAAGGAATTCCATTGCAACTGAATCAACCGAGAGAGAGCTAACCTTTTATGCGAATTCAAACCCCCTAACTATCTCGGTTCCGACCATTTAGTTAGTGTTTCTTCAGGTATAAATTTTTATTTTTTTCGGGTTCGGGTACGGGTATGGGATATAGTAATACCCGACCCGATTACCCGATATATACATACCCAATTACCCGGAAAATTTACCCAAACCAATATATGTTTAGTGTTTTATTTCCTTATATATATATATATATATATTATATTTAATATATAACAATTCCCCAGTTCCCCATGTATCCATATTTCCCCCCAAATCCCAATTGCAATCTTTAGTTACTTTTTTGAAACGTCATTTACACTTCCCTACTCCAACCAAATCTCCAATTCAGATTTCATGTTGTCTTCTTGGATACCATTCATCATCATCATCATCGCTAGTGCGTGCTTCCATCGAATTCTTAGTGAATCACCACTTGAAGTTTTTAGGGCTCAGACTCAGACCTTATGGTATATTCTTCTTAATGTGTTATTGTTTAAATCTTTTTATTTCTAGTTCATAATTAATGGTTTTAGTGATAAAATTTTGTTCTTTCTAGTTCAGAATCGTTAATGGGGTGTCAAGTCTGATACTTTGAGTTTTGTTGATTGTTCTAAGTGTTAATTATGTAGGGTTTAGAGTGACTAGTACAGAGCAACGCCCACATTATATGTATTCATATTATTTTCTTCTTTGTTTAGCATTTTTAGATTTAAAAAATATATGTGTATGATCATGGTAAAAAAGGAGATGATGAAAGCTGACTTGATGAATCGATTCATATTTTTTTTCTTCTTTGTTTAGCATTTTTAGCATCTTTAACATCTTTAACATCTACTGTTACTAGTCTGTCCATTTTTTAATGTTTTTGTGGGTTTTGATTGTATCTTTAATGATGTTATGCATGTTATTTATACATGTTTATAATCTGACATATAACATTCTTTTTAGCGAATATCGATATGGAAGGAGAAGGAGAAGGAATAATAGGGTGTAGTAGTTCAAATACACAGGCACATGATGATGGTGAACAACTTACACAAGATCAACAAGCAAACACTGGTCAATCTCAAGAACAAGATCAAAATACCCGCGAAGGAGAAACGGTTAATGACAACAATCTACTTGAGAAAAAACGGAAACTATCTTCACTGGCATGGGAGCATTTCAAAAAGATAAAAGTGAATGGTGAAGAGAAGGCCGAGTGCAATTATTGCAAGGGCAAACTAGGAGCGAAGAGCTCAATGGGACAAAACATTTACTTGCTCATATGAAGAGTTGTAAGAAAAGAAAAAATAAAGATATACGTCAACAGGTGTTATCTGTGAATCAGGCAAAGACACTAGGACAATCAGATCTCTCTTGCTATAATTTTGATGCTGATACATCACGAACTGATCTTGCCGAGATGGTAATTGTGCATGAGTATCCACTTGCTATGGTTGAGCACCATGGGTTTTGAAAGTTTGTGAGCGGTCTTCAACCTCTTTTTAAGGTTCCATCTCGAAACACTATCAAAAGTGACATATTAAAGATTTATGAATATGAAAAGAAGAAGACAATGAGGTATATCTTATTTTATTAGATGAAATATTTATTATGTTATCTTTATACTAATAGTTATCTATTTAAGGATTTTGGAGAAAAATGCGAGTAGAATCGCAATTACCACATACATGTGGACATCAAGCAATCAGAAAAAAGGTTTTATGGCAATTACTACTCATTTCATCGATGACAACTGGGAAATGAAAAGTCGAATCATGAGGTACAACATTGTTTTTAGTATATATAATTGGCCTAATTGATTGTTTAACTAATGTTTAAATATTTTCTTTAGGTTTATCTATATCCCTTGTCCTCATACCACTGATGTTCCTGCTAGAGTTTTGTATGAGTCATTGTGTGATTGGAATATTGACAGGAAAGTATCAACCGTAACCGTTGACAATTGCTCAACAAATGATTTGTTGATTCACTTGTTACTTGACAAGCTATCTTTAAGTGATCTTATTTTGGGAGGACAGTTATTTCAGATGCGTTGTTATGCGCATATTCTGAATCTAATTGTCCAAGACGGGCTATCAATTATTTTTGATGGGATAGAAAGAATTAGAGATAGTGTTGGCTTTTGGACGACAACACCAAAAGGAGTTGAAAAGTTTGAAGAAGCAGCTAATCATTTGGCCATTCCATCTTCAAAGAAGTTGTCCCTTGATTGCAAAACCCGTTGGAATTCGACATACCTAATGTTAAACGTTGCTATTATCTACAAGAATGTTTTCAAACGTCTTAAGCAACGTGATTCCCACTATAACAGTTTACGAACGAAAAAAGACTGGGAGTTGGCATCAAAGATATGTAAAAAACTGAAAGTATTTTATGATGTTACCGAGTTGTTTTCTGGATCAAAATATCCCACATCAAATATATTTTTTAAATCTGTGTATGAAATAAAATTCGCCTTGGATAAGTGGAGTCGAGATGAGGAGAAGGTGATAAAGGAAATGGCCAAGAAGATGATTTCAAAGTACGATAAATATTGGTCAGTTATTCATGGGTTTTTGGGAGTAGCGGCCATTTAAGATCCTCGATACAAGTTAAAAATTATGAATTATTTATTTCCGATACTTTATGGTTCTGAAGAAGGTGCAAAGGCTGAAATTGAATATCACAAAAAGTTTATATATGACTTGTTTGAAGACTATAAAACAAAAGGTTATGAGAATGTAAGGAACCATGATTATGGTAGGCCAACTTCAAATAATGACAAGAGTGAAAGTGGATTGTTTGATGGCTATTTGTCATACGTAACTGAAGAAAATACATCTGGTATGTTTTATTATCACATTTAGTTATTGTATTCATTTTCAAGTAATATAGTTATAGATAAAAACTACATTGGTTGTTATAGGTAGTATCAAATTGGAGCTTAACCACTACCTTGAAGAGAAAGTGTTACCACCAAACATAGATATTGATATACTAGCTTGGTGGAAAACAAATGGTTCGAAGTACCCGATACTCCAAAGGATAGCCCGAGATGTATTGGCAATCCCTATAACTATGGTGGCATTTGAATCTTCATTTAGCACAAGTGGTAGATTGGTAAGTCCTCATCGTAGTAGTCTTCATCCAAGTACATTGGAAGCGTTGATGTGTGCTCAAATTTGGTTGCTAAATGAAATACGAGGTAATACAATTTGATTACATTTGTAAAACTATTTTGTTTTATGTACTTAGAATGTTCTCTTTTTTATATACATAGCAACTTGTTCTAAAGAAAGTGAAGCATATTGTCGGACAATTGAGTATGATTATGATGATGGTGACGAGGTAAATATACATTCCAAGTTTATTTTATTTATGTAATTTTAGTGATGATTAAGTGATGGTGTATTCTTTTATTTTTATTTTTTGTAATTGCAGGTAAGTGGTATGAAGGAATAAGAAATTTATACGGTACTTTAGCTTACGTGGAAAGGAAAACAATCAACTTCATGGAAATTGGAAAATGAATTTATTTGAAGTGTATTTTGGTACCTGCTACACTTTAGTAGCTAGGGAATTAAACTTACTTCCTTGGATTTGGATATGTATTTTGATAGCTTATTTATGTAGGATTGTTGAACACTTTTTTGGATATGAAAGTAATTAAGCTAGCTTTAAAGAACCAACTAGCGTTTGGTGTATTAGCTTCTTTTGAGATTTATATACTATGAAGTTTATTTATTTGAGACATCTTATGATAAACCATATATGTAACTTATTATATGCTACGGTAAAAAAATTATAATTATAACGGGTATACCCGGTACTCGCATGTATACCCGATACTTGAAACCCCAACGGGTATCTTTTAACAAAATAACGGGTATACCCGATACCCGCGGGTAAGCCCGGTACCCGATGGGTAATTACCCGTCCCATACCCGACAGGTTTTGGGCCGGGTATGGGACAAGTTTTTATAACCGGGTATGGGTTTGGGATCAGTCATACCCGCCCCGTTGCCATCTGTCACACCCCAACCGATGGCGGAAACATCGGGGCATGGCACTGAGTGAAACAGATTGTCCAGAAGTTTCCATAACAATTATCATTACCAATCAATTTAAAGTAGCATGTCCCATACCATGTCTCAAAAGGTAAACAAATTATTACAGACAAAATCTAGGCAAATAGTTCTATTCCGACAACTCATATTTAAATAGAGCAATTGTTTATCTGCTTCTAGAGATCCTTGATTCAATTTGTACAGACAACTATTTGTTGGCCTCTAGAGCCTTATTCTAGCCTCGATTTCCTAGCAGATGTGCATCCTAAGCACCTGTCACATACGTTAAAATAAAGTCAATACATATAATGTAAAGGTGAGCATACAAGTTTGATAATAACATATAGAGTTCGAAATTCGTTTACACATAACCAGCACGTACACATAGTGAAATGAAGCACATTAGTTATCGACATAGATCCATCGATACCAATGACTACGGGTTGACTGCCTGAGGCAGTTCGCAATACATGATTACCACCTTAATCCATGCAAGTAATTGTCCTTAACAACCCCTGCGAACAGGTGTTGAGTCCAAACTATAGTACTATCGTTGCTAAGGCAGGTAGACAACATTCCACGTGTAAACATAACAAACAAGCATTCATAAGCCACGTATAACATGCATTAACGGTTAGCGTTCAAATAGTATTGAGTAGTGTGTTTATTGTGATTTGAATATTCGTAACGTATGTAACACCCAAAAGTGCGTAAAGCAAAAAGGGATCGAGTATACTCACAGCGTTGATGGATTGAAGGGAGCGCTTAGAGAGTAAGATTAGCCTGAATAAATTGATAGCATAACGATAAGTGACGCGTAAAATGATGCAAGGTGTAAATGGCTCGGACAGTAGTTCGGTCGGATGGGTAATCCGATTGGACAGTCCAATCATGCGGATGGCAATCCGTTCGGATGGTCATCCGGTCGGACAGGTTGTCCGGTCGGATGACTATTCGAGTGGATTGTTTCTTCCTCTGAGAAGGATGTGTTTGTGTATGATGGCTTGTCCTTTGAAGTTTTCGTTGTAGCATTTTGAAAAGATTGAAGTATCTCTACCTTTCAGGTCGGTCGATCGGACGGCGACTCGAGTGGCGAGGTTACTCAGTGAGAACAAATCCACAGCAGGTTGTCACTCGATCGGACAGCAGTCCGGTCGGGTGGCATCCTTAGTGCATTGAACATGTTGAAAATTGTTCGAGTGTTAAAGTCCAAGTATCTCATGATCCGAAGAGTAATCCGGTCGGATTGGTAGTCCGATCGGATAGCAATTCGTTCAATACTCCAACTTCAGATAAAGTTGGTTATGTGGGACCCAAGGTGCAAGTCGCTCGGATGACCTAGTCGCTCGGATGGCTTATCCGTTCGGACAGTTGTCCGGTCGGATAGCACTCCGTGCTGGTCGTTCCGTTCGTCTTTCACTTGGCCATTTTGATTGTTTGTTGCTTTTATCGAGACGTTATGACAACGTGTTAACCAACAGAACTCTATCTTGACCCAAGTGACCTGATCAAACAGGAATCACCCTAGTTCGACCAGTTAACCGGTTCAAGACGGTTGTTCTTGATTAACCTGAAATCGGTGGTCTCGTGAGTAGAATCCAGATCTTGAGCTAGCACAACACTAAGAATAAGTAGAAGACTAGAACAAGGTTCGATTCTATCGGTTTTTGAGTGCATTGAGTGTAAAAGAGTTGAAAGAAAGTTAGAAACCATCTTTCAATCCTTCTTCACCATGACTGCGTCTAGATCTATGCAAGTTCTTTGTTTATTTGTGTGGAAATCGATTAGATCTAAGTTGTTCTTGGTGGGTTGATGCCAAAACATGAAGTTCATAAGAACACCATGATGACGTCATCCTAGAACACCTCAAATCAAGTGATTTCACGGTTAAAAGTTAAGATTCAAAAGATAGAAAGGTGTAGGAGTGCGTGTAGATTAAGAAAGTACAAGATTTAGGACGACATCTTACCGGAATTGAGAGAAATTGAAGAAAAAGTGAGGAACACGAACTGGTCGGACAGAGAGTTTCCAAAAGTAGAAAGAATGAAAGTGATATGGGTATTTATAGAGTTACCCAAAGAGGAAAGTGTTGGCCGGTCGGATGGCATCTCGCCCGGATGACTTGTCTGGTCGGATGTCATCTCGGTCGGATGGCATCCAGGCACCATGATCAAGTGGCAGCCCGGTCGGATGGCTTATCCGGCCGTATGGCACTTGGTTCGGGTGTTCGGCACGACGATTTTTGAGGTTTCGATTGTAATTGCGAGCGATGCGATAGATTTTCTTAGTCAAATTACTTTTAGTCCCAACTATTCATATCTAGCACTGTCCCTTCTCCACTAATTTTCATAGTTCGATTTCGATTGAGTTCGATTGCGATTCGAGTTCGATTGCGTTTCGATTGATTACCACACATAACATAAATAAACATGCACAAGTAACACATAAGGCACACACACGTATAACAATAACCAAATTGCATATTTCGAGTTGCGAGTGCGATTGGATGTCGATTGGATTAGCATAGTTTTATTATCGTTTAGTTAACTTTATCGCATTGTTACTTCCAATAGTTCACAGTCGTAAGTCGATTTAATAGTTATCACATACATCGATTATTGTAATTATTGACACTTACTCTACATAATACAACTAAAATAAACATATAAAGGAATTTACTACAAGTCAAGTCGTGCGAAATCGGTCGTGGACTTTGACCTTGACTTTCGAAAACACGGGGTGTTACAGCCTCCCCTTGTTTAGGGAATTTCGTCCCGAAATTAGGCCGAAGCCGTAACAAATAACTGCGGGTACTTCGCCTTCATGTCGCTTTCGAGTTCCCAAGTGAACTCTGCGCCTCGTTTGCTTTCCCATCGGACTTTCACAATATGAATGCGCGAGCGTCTGAACTGCTTGGTTTGGCGATCCATGATTTCGACAGGCTTTTCCACGAAGTGTAGTGTTTCGTTTACTTGAAGGTCATCGAGAAGTACAATTAAATCATGCTCAGCCAGGCACATTCGGAGGTTTGACACGTGGAAAGTCGGGTGGACGTTACTAAGTTCCTCCGGTAGTTCGAGTCTGTAGGCGACTTTTCCGATCCTTTCCAGAATCTTAAAAGGTCCAACATATCGAGGCGCTAGTTTCCTTTTCTTGCCGAATCTGACCACACCATTCCAAGGTGATACCTTTAGGAGTACGTAGTCGCCAACGTCAAATTCAAAGGGCTTACGTCGTCTATCGGCGTAACTTTTCTGTCGATTCAGAGCTTTCGTTAGATTGTCTCGAATTTGGAAAATTTTGTCAGTCGTTTCTTGTAATAGCTCAGGACTGGTTAATTGCGAGTGACCGATCTCGTGCCACACAATAGGCGATCGACATTTTCTTCCGTATAGAGCCTCAAATGGTGCCATTTGTATGCTGGAATGATAACTATTGTTATACGAGAATTCGACTAACGACAGGTATTTATCCCAATTTCCACTGAAGTCTATGACACACGAACGGAGCATGTCTTCAAGAGTACGAATCGTTCTTTCAGTCTGACCGTCGGTTTGAGGGTGGAATGCGGTACTTAGATTAAGCGATGTACCAAGAGCCGTTTGAAACGTTTCCCACAGTCGCGAGGTAAATCGAGCATCACGGTCAGAGATGATGTAGCGAGGCGTCCCGTGATTACAAATGATCTCGTTGGTGTTGATTCGGGCTAATCGTTCTACCATGTAGTCTTCCCGTATTGGTAAAAAGTGAGCTGATTTAGTCAAACGGTCAACGATAACCCAAATGCTGTCGTGACCTGATGACGTGTGCGGAAGTTTTGTTATGAAGTCCATAGCTATACTCTCCCACTTCCACATAGGGATCGGCGGTTACTCGAGTAAGCAAGAGGGTCTTTGGTGTTCAGCCTTGACTCTTGCACATGTCAGGCACTTTCCAATGTAGAGAGCAATATCCCTTTTCATGCCAAGCCACCAGTACTTGTAGCGAAGGTCCTGGTACATTTTGTCGGCACCGGGATGAATAGAATACCGGGATTTATGGGCTTCGTCCATCAAAATCTGTCGCAAATCGGTCCGTTTAGGGATCCACATTCTGTCCAGAAAGTGGAATATCCCATTCGACTTACTCACAAGCTGGGCTCCATCGTGGTAGATTCTTTCCTTCTTCAGAGTGCGTTCATTAAAACATGCATGCTGGGCTTCACGAATGAGGGTTTCGAGATCGCATTGGGCTTGAACATTGCGAGTGCTGAGCAAATAACTCTGTCTGCTGAGAGCGTCGGCAACAACATTTGCTTTGCCTGGGTGATAACGAATCTCACAGTCGTAATCATTGAGAAGTTCTACCCATCGGCGTTGACGCATATTAAGTTCCTTCTGATTAAAGATATGTTGTAGGCTCCTATGATCGGTGAAGATCGTACACTTGGTACCATACAGGTAGTGTCACCAAATCTTTAACGCAAAAACAATTGCGCCTAGCTCGAGATCATGGGTTGTATAGTTCTTCTCGGGGATTTTGAGCTGATGAGACGCGTACGCTATAACCTTGTCTCGTTGCATGAGAACACAACCAAGACCAAGGTTGGAAGCGTCACAATAGACAATGAAGTCGTCATTTCCATCGGGCAATGTGAGGACAGGAGCATTGCAAAGCATGTGCTTGAGGGTTTGGAAAGCAGACTCTTGTTCAGTTCCCCAAACAAAAGGCTTGTCTTTATGCGTGAGAGCGGTAAGTGGCACAACGATCTTTGAGAATCCTTCGATAAATCGTCGGTAATAGCCCGCTAGTCCGAGAAAAGAACGGACTTCAGACGGGTTCTTAGGTGTAATCCAACTCTTAACGGCTTCAATCTTCGCGGGATCGACGTGGATACCTTGACTATTTACGATGTGACCCAGAAACTGAACCTCCCCCAGCCAGAATTCGCACTTGGAGAATTTGGCATAGAGTTGATTCCCCTAGAGTAGCTCGAGAACCAAACGTAGATGTTGCGCGTGTTCGGTTTTCGACTTGGAATAGATCAAGACATCGTCGATGAATACGATGACGAAATGGTCGAGATATAGTTTACACACGCGATTCATCAGATCCATGAAAACCGCGGGTGCGTTGGTTAACCCAAAGGGCATAACAATGAATTCATAGTGGCCATAACGAGTGTGAAACGTGGTTTTGGGTATATCTTCCTCTTGAATGCGTAGCTGGTGATAGCCTGAGCGTAGATCAATCTTCGAGAAACACGTAGCGCCTTGTAGTTGATCAAACAAATCATCAATGCGAGGTAGGGGATTGTTATTCTTGATAGTTAACTTATTCAATTCCCGATAATCGATGCACATCCGGAACGACCCATCCTTCTTTTTGACGAAAAGGACTGGCGCGCCCCAAGGAGAGGTGCTCGGGCGAATAAAGCCTTTCTCAAGTAATTCCTGGAGTTGGTTTGAGAATTCACACATTTCGGACGATGTGAGTCGGTAAGGAGCTTTGGCAACAGGATTGGCTCCAGGAATGAGGTCGATACAAAAGTCGATATCACGACTTGGTGGTAGTCCAGGAAGATCCTCTGGAAAAACGTTAGGAAATTCTCGAACAACAGGAACGTCGTTCACTTCCTTCTTCTCTTTCTTTTCCTTCTCCGCTACTACAATGTTAACCAAGAAAGCTCTGTATTCCATACGGAGATACTTGCTAGCTTGGACACACGACATGAGCTTGAGACCTTTCGAAGCAGTTTCGCCATAGACACACAGTAAATCACCATTCGCGAGCGAGAATCGAATCATCTTATCGAAGCACACAACTTCAGCATGGTTTTCGCGAAGAAAGCCCATGCCTACTATGACATCAAAACTTCCGAGTTGCATCGGAATAATGTCGATTGGGAAGATGTGATTGTTGAGCTCAAGAGTACAATCATGGAGAACATAATTAACAGCGACAGTTCTTCCGGTAGCGACTTCAACATCAAACGTCGAGGAGAGTTGGGAGCGCTTACGACTAAGAAGCTTCTCGAATTCGAACGACACAAAGAAATCATCGGCTCCAGTATCAAATAAACACGAAGCATAAATACCATTCACAAGGAACGTACCATTAACCACGTTGTTGTCGGTCTGGGCTTGGCGCACGTTGATGTTGAAAGTTCGTGTGCGTGCTGCTTGTTGTTGTTGTTGCTGGTGTTGTTGCTACTGCTGAGGCTGCTGCTGTTGGGGCTCTTGTTTCACAACCCTGTTTGGGCACATGTTGGCGAAATGGTTAGGATCGCCACATGCGAAGCAGGCTCTGGCGTTGACCGCGGGTGCCGGAGGAGCTTGTTGACCCTGAGGGGCGGTGAGTAGAGCTTGATGAGCAGGAGCTTGTCGAGCACGGCAGTTGGTAGTGAAATGGCCGTACATATTGCAATGAGCACAAAAACGGCAAGCGATAGTAGTCGGGTGGTGGTAGGTACAAGTAGGGCAAAGCAGGTGTGGCCTAGTGTATGCACACTTAGCAAGTGGTGCATTTGCCACAGGCGCCGCTACTTGACGCTGTTGGGCTGGTACAGCTTGTATTGGTGCAGCAGTGATCGCACAGTTCTTGTTGCTGGAGCTGTTCTTTCTCTTGTTCTTCCTCTTGTTGCTCGATGCGGTGGTGGTTTCAGCAGTTGGTGCGGCGGTGGTAGCTTGATGAAGGTGCTTTGAGGTTTTATCCCAGACACCAGCCTTGACCCGCTTGTCATTGATTTCAGCGGCCAGTGGGTAGGTCTCTTCGATCGTCTTAGTCTTAGCCGCTTGCACGAAATCTGCAACACAGTCAGGCAGGGCTCGGATATACTTCTTGATTGCCATGTCAGAAGTCTTCACTTGATCAGGGCAGATGATGCTGAGCTGTTTAAAGCGAGCAGTAAGAGCAGCGTTTTCACCTTCCTTCTGCTTTATGTGCCAGAATTCATCTTCTAGCTTTTGGCGCTCGTGAGGAGGGCAGAATTCTTCCAGCATGACCTCCTTAAGTTCGTCCCACGACAGACCGTAGGCTGTATCATTCCCTCGTTTGTTTCTCTCGGTCGTCCACCAGTCTAGTGCGCGGGACTGGAAGATGCCAGTAGCGTTTAGAGTGCGGAGATCGTCTAGGCAACCGCTCTATCGTAGAGTGACCTCAATGGAATCAAACCATTTGAACAAAGTTGTAGGGCCTTCCTCGCCAGTGAATTCCTTTGGCCCACAAGACTTGAACTGCTTGAAATTAAAGGCAGCTTTGGGAGTAGTTTTAGGAGTTTCGGTTCTCGACTCCTCAGATAATTTGCTGACGTTCTCGTAGACATCACTCACAGCTTTTGCTACTTGTTTAGCGATGATAGCAGCAAGACGTTTGTCTCTCTTTTCTTGACGAGAAAGTAGTGGGTGGCAGGATCCAGATGACATTGTCTGCAACAGACATCATCACAGGACTAAATACAACGTATTCGAATCTCACCTCTCACGTCTACTACTTACTAAAGCTTAGGAACACGCAATGTAACATGTATCACATAAACACATAGGCACATAATCACATATTCATATAAGCACAGAAGCACAGAAACACGTAGGCACGTAGGCACGTAGAGCACAGAATCCACCAAAGCACATAATCATTTAATTGCAAGAGGCAGTCAGAATACATAAACCTATCATTCAAAGTTCACGGCGTTCGAATATAGCGATCGCGTTTAGTATATCGAATAGCGTAGTATAAGCGTATAATCATAGCATGGGTTCGTCCGCAATTTAACGATTTCTTAGCGTTTTCAGTTAGAATTGTAGTGCGAGTCGTGCGTGTCGATCGAAGTGAAGGCAAAAATTGAATGATTCTCCAAAAATTTAAACACATAACAGGTAAACACATATATAAGCACATAAAATCGACAAATCATCAGAGTCAGCAGTTGCGGGCTCAGAATCGAAACACATGAAAATCGAGAAATAGATTGTCTGCGACTATTAGACTTCGACTAACCAAAGTGATTTGACTATTCTCAAGGACTTGTTGTACACATTTGACCTTCGGGGTAGTGCCTTTGCCTCGATTCTTGGGCGTTGGGCACGCATCCCGTTAGTCATATCGTGACTTCAGGTCGTTGGAGTCCGTCGAGACTTTGGTGAGAGTTTTGTAAAATGAGCAGAACAAGTCGTCAAGGTTAGGGTTTCACCCCTAGCTTAACAACTTCGTTCCTGTTTTTAATAAAATAGAGGAGATTATTCATCAAAATGCGGATTTCACTCCTGATTTGACATAATTCTCCCCGTTTGTAAATAAAATGCGGGTTGATTAAGAAACTTTAGTCGAGAGTTTGCGGTTTTCACGCCTAATCTTGACTTAGTTGCTTAGTCATAGTTTGAAAATTCGAGTGCAGTGATAGTGTAGCATAAGCGAGAACAGCGAGAAATAGCGGTAAACTCATACATAATCCCTAACGAATATGCACAAGTCGGTCTGTTGGTTCCTAACTATAGACTAGGTCTCTAAGACATCGACCCGGACTAGGTCGTGTCTTGCCTAATTCCCTATAGTTATGGCTTTGATACCAATCTCTCACACCCTGACCGATGGCGGAAACATCGGGGCATGGCACTGAGCAAAATAGATTGTCCAGAAGTTTCCATAACAATTATCATTACCAATCAATTTAAAGTAACATGTCCCATACCATGTCTCAAAAGGTAAACAAATTATTACAGACAAAATCTAGGCAAATAGTTCTATTCCGACAACTCAGATTTAAATAGAGCAATTGTTTATCTGCTTCTAGAGACCCTTGATTCAATATGTATAGACAACTATTTGTTGGCCTCTAGAGCCTTATTCTAGCCTCGATTTCCTAGCAGATGTGCATCCTAAGCACCTGTCACATACGTTAAAAATAAAGTCAATACATATAATGTAAAGGTGAGCATACAAGTTTGATAATAACATATAGAGTTCGAAATTCGTTTACGCATAACCAGCACGTACACATAGTGAAATGAAGCACGTTAGTTATCGACATGGATCCATCAATACCAATGACTACGGGTTGACTGCCTGAGGCAGTTCGCAATACATGATTACCGCCGTAATCCATGCAAGTAATTGTCCTTAACAACCCCTGCGAACAGGTGCTGAGTCCAAACTATAGTACTATCGTTGCTAAGGCAGGTAGACAGCATTCCATGTGTAAACATAACAAACAAGCATTCATAAGCCACGTATAACATGCATTAACGGTTAGCGTTCAAATAGTATTGAGTAGTGTGTTTATTGTGATTTGAATATTCGTAACGTATGTAACACCCAAAAGTGCGTAAAGCAAAAAGGGATCGAGTATACTCACAGCGTTGATGGATTGAAGGGAGCGTTTAGAGAGTAAGATTAGCCTGAATAAATTGATAGCATAACGATAAGTGACGCGTAAAATGATGCAAGGTGTAAATGGCTCGGACAGTAGTTCGGTCGGATGGGTAATCCGATCGGACAGTCCAATCGTGCGGATGACAATCCGTTCGGATGGTCATCCGGTCGGACAGGTTGTCCAGTCGGATGACTATTCGAGTGGATTATTTCTTCCTCTGAGAAGGATGTGTTTGTGTATGATGGCTTGTCCTTTGAAGTTTTCGTTGTAGCATTTTGAAAAGATTGAAGTATCTCTACCTTTCAGGTCGGTCGATCGGACGGTCAGCCGTGCGGACGACAATCCGCTCGGATGATTTATCCGGCCAGACGGCGACTCGAGTGGCGAGGTTACTCAGTGAGAACAAATCCACAGCAGGTTGTCACTCGATCGGACAGCAGTCCGGTCGGGTGGCATCCTTAGTGCATTGAACATGTTGAAAATTGTTCGAGTGTTAAAGTCCAAGTATCTCATGATCCGAAGAGTAATCCGGTCGGATTGGTAGTCCGATCGGATAGCAATTCGTTCAATACTCCAACTTCAGATAAAGTTGGTTATGTGGGACCCAAGGTGCAAGTCGCTCGGATGACCTAGTCGCTCGGATGGCTTATCCGTTCGGATAGTTGTCCGGTCGGATAGCACTCCGTGCTAGTCGTTCCGTTAGTCTTTCACTTGGCCGTTTTGATTGTTTGTTGCTTTTATTGAGACGTTTTGACAACGTGTTATCCAACGGAACCCTATCTTGACCCAAGTGACCTGATCAAACAGGAATCACCCTAGTTCGACCAGTTAACCGGTTCAAGACGGTTGTTCTTGATTAACCCGAAATCGGTGGTCTCGTGAGTAGAATCCAGATCTTGAGCTAGCACAACACTAAGAATAAGTAGAAGACTAGAACAAGGTCCGATTCTATCGGTTTTTGAGTGCATTGAGTGTAAAAGAGTTGAAAGAAAGTTAGAAACCATCTTTCAATCCTTCTTCACCATGAATGCGTCTAGATCTATGCAAGATCTTTGTTTATTTGTGTGGAAATAGATTAGATCTAAGTTGTTCTTGGTGGGTTGATGCCAAAACATGAAGTTCATAAGAACACCATGATGACGTCATCCTAGAACACCTCAAATATAGTGATTTCATGATTAAAAGTTAAGATTCAAAAGATAGAAAGGTGTAGGAGTGCGTGTAGATTAAGAAAGTACAAGATTTAGGACGAGATCTTACCGGAATTGAGAGAAATTGAAGAAAAGGTGAGGAACACAAGCTGGTCAGACAGGGAGTTTCCAAAAGTAGAAAGAATGAAAGTGACATGGGTATTTGTAGAGTTACCCAAAGAGGAAAGTGTTGGCCGGTCGGATGGCATCTCGCCCAGATGACTTGTCCGGTCGGATGTCATCTCGGTCGGATGGCATCTAGGCACCATGACCAAGTGGTAGCCCGATCGAATGGCTTATCCGGCCGGATGACACTTGGTTCGGGTGTTCGGCACGACGATTTTTGAGGTTTCGATTGTAATTGCGAGCGATGCGATGCGATAGATTTTCTTAGTCAAATTACTTTTAGTCCCAACTATTCATATCTAGCACTGTCCCTTCTCCACTAATTATCATAGTTCGATTTCGATTGAGTTCGATTGCGATTTTAGTTCGATTGCGTTTCGATTGATTACCACACATAACATAAATAAACATGCACAAGTAACACATAAGGCACACACACGTATAACAATAACCAAATTGCATATTCCGATTTGCGAGTGCGATTGGATGTCGATTGGATTAGCATAGTTTGATTATCGTTTAGTTAACTTTATCGCATTGTTACTTCCTATAGTTCACAGTCGTAAGTCGATTGAATAGCTATCACATACGTCGATTATTGTAATTATTGACACTTACTCCACATAATACAACTAAAATAAACATATAAAGGAATTTACTACAAGTCAAGTCGCGCGAAATCGGTCATGGACTTTGACCTTGACTTTTGAAAACACGGGGTGTTACACCGTCCCTAAGAGAAAGGCGGATGGGCTTTTTGTCCTTTTATATTCTTTTTTAAACGCGTGTCACATCAGCTTTCTATTTTTTGGCGTTTAACAAATACGCCGTGTTTTTATTGTTTTTAGATCAGAATCACAGTAAACATTTTGGCGTTTTAACTAAGTATGACTTTGATTGTTGTGCCAAGTAGGATGCAGGCCTATAATGTAAAAAACATCAGTAATTTTCCTAATGTTTTTTTTTCTATCAAGTGTTTGCCATGTAGGATGCAGGCCTATAATGTGACTGGCAATTATGGCGTTTTGAAAAGATAAACAAATTCAATTTTCCATGTAGTGGCTTTTAATATAATAAATGTTTAGCAATAATGTTACCGTCTCTTCATATTACTGTTTTGCAATTATTGTTTCGTTCAATTTCATCTGTCAATTAGTGTTGCTTTTTTCCAGTAATACTTTGTTTGCCATTTTTTGGCGTTTTATAGCAATAACGTGCTTTGCTAGCATACGTTCTCACAATTTTCACATTATCAGGCGTTTTGGTGTTTTATACTCAATTTTTTTATTAGTAGAGAATTAGATAATAAACAACAGAGAATTAGATAACAAACAATAGAAAATGAAAAAAAAGATTAAAAATTCTAATCTAATTTCTCATTCAAATCTTCACTGTCACCAGCCTCTTCTACTTTAACATTTTTGGCATTTTGAACATGTTTTGAATACCTTATGTAGATCCTTATTTTCCTACATAATGCCCGTCTTTATAAGATGCATTTTTTTTGTGTGGCATCCTTTATTGTGGTTTGATATATACTTGTTTAGTGACATGTTGAAGATCAACGCCTGCTCGAATGTATTGATCCCTTCATGCCATCCATATATCCCATCAAGAACAAAGTGACACGATGACATATCAGTTTCATCAGTCTCTTTTTCATGAATATTTGTCCATCTCATTCAGCAAAAGCTTATAGAGATACCCACTTCAGAGAAGAATCCATTCAGTGAAACTTCATTCAAAACAATACTCAATATAGAAGAAACGAGGTTCCCCATCTGTGGCTTTCTTAACTATTTTTTTTTGGCGTTTTTAAAGTGAATGGTTTCTAGGAAACATAGCGTTGTTTTTGTTGTGTGATCAGTTGATTGTGCATAGACGTCTCTCTTATAGGATGTTTTTGGCGCGTAGATTAGGCGGGATTTTATTTATAATAAATGATATTAATAAAGTAGCCGTCTTTTCAGTTACTGTGTGTATTTTTTACTATTTTTGTTCTGCTTTTTATGAGTTTTTAGGCTGATAGACATTCCATCTTCCAAGTTTGGCGTTTTTAATGACTTTAAGTAGTTTTTGGCATTTTTTTTTCATTTTTAGCTTTTAATAAAACTTCTCCAAATTACTTTTATTATAGTTTGGGAGTTTTTGGCGTTTTGCTGCGTTATGGCCTTTCACAATCATTATGACTGTTTGGTGTTTTATTAATATAATGTAATTTATTGTTCTTAGATGAAAATTACATAACAAACAACAGAAAAAGAAAATTAAAAACATAAAAAGAGAAACAATTCATCTTCCAAATCTTCACTGTCACCAGTCTCTTTCTTTTTCGAAACATGTTCACTGGCGATTTGACTTTGTCATGCTTGTGTTTTTGTGGCCGTTTGGAAAGACAAAATGACATGAGTTTTTTGTTTGAATATGTATCTTCAAATCACTCATCAGTGTCATTCGTCTCTTCATGCCATTATAATATTTATCAATAACAAAACACAAAATATGACATAAGTCTGACACCAGCATTATTTTGTTTATGATTTGTCCATCTCATGCAACAAAATGTTATTGAGTCACAGCACCTCAGGGAAGAATGCATTCTGCTAAACTTCGCGTAGAACAATATTGAATATAGAAGAAACAATGTTTGCCATTTTTGGCGTTTTATTTAGGAAATAGTGTATCTGAAGGAAACGTCGATTTTTTGGAATCTTTGATGTTTGAGTGTTTTGGCGTTTTCTAAGATGATTGGTATATAGGAAAATATGGCGTTTTTGAGTAGGTGTGTTTGAAGTTTTGAGTTTTTTGGCGTTTGTAAGATTAATGGTATATAGTAGAAAATATGGCGTTTCAGGTTCGGGGGGGGGGGGTGTTTTTATGACTGAGATGTTTTGTTTATATAGGGATGTGTTTTGGCCCGTAATGGCGTTTTATTATTTAGTTTGGCGTTTTGGTAGAGAAGTGTAAAATACCCTTTTACCCTTAATGAAGCGCGTCCACTTAATAGAATTCGTGTTATTTACGAAAACGCCACCGCGCCAATCTAGTCCATAGATTGTTTTGATCGGACGATCCATAAGCGTCCTCACCGTTCTCACACTTTCTACCGTTTTCTCTAAATACTGACCATATATATATATAGCGGTCGGTTATCATACAAATGCGCTTATCGTACACTACGTACGCTACAATCTCAGTCGTCAGATCATCTTCCGGCATTGAAATCGCATGTTGTTTTTTTATAACAATTTCGCATGTTGTTTTTTTAACATGCGATTTCATCAAAATTACCACATGCGAAATTGTTACAAAAAAACAACATGCTATTTCATCAAAATTATCACATGCGAAATTGTTACAAAAAACAACATGCGATTTCATCAAAAATTATCACATGCGAAATTATTACAAAAAAACCAACATGCGATTTCAATGCGCGATAAAAGATCCGACGGCTGAGATTGGCGCGTACGTAATGTACGATAAGGGCATTTGTACAGTACTCTTTACCTATATATATATATATATATATATATAGGGCCGCTAAAATGAAAACTACCCCCAATTAAGAGAACCACGAAAACCACTTTCCAACCATTGATCTTTGAAGATAGATGGATGAGATTAAAAGTTATAAAAACAATATTAAATTCTTTTTGTCTTATTATGTTCTTATATTTTAATGTCAAAAGGGCAATTTAGTAAATTTGTCTGTTTTGTCTTATTGTATATATTGTTTTTTATACTTTTTGTCTTATTAAATTAATTGTTTTTTATTAAAATCAGATTTTTAATTAAAAAACATTTTTAAAATCTGATTTTTTTTTTACAAAAAAACAATTTTGTCAGGATTTTTTACTAAAAAACGTTTTTAAGAGCCGGTTTTTTTACGAGCCGTTTTTACGCCCCGTTTTTTACGCGCTGTTTTTTACGCCCTGTTTTTATGCGCCGTTTTTACGCCCGGTTTTACGCGCCGTTTTTTTTACTCCAGGTTTTACGCGTCATTTTTTAACGCGCCGGTTTTTACTTACGCCCCGTTTTTACGCACCGTTTTACGCCCCCGTATTCACGCCCCATATTTACGCGTCGTTTTATCACCCGGTTTTTTTACGAGCTGTTTTTTACGCCCCGTTTTTACGCGCCGGTTTTTACACCCCGTTTTTTACGTGTTGTTTTTTTACTCTCCGTTTTTTTCGCTCCGTATTTACGCGCCGTTTTTTACACACGTTTTTTTAACTTTTTTTTTACGGTTTTAAACTTTTTTTACCAAAATTTTTTTTACGATTTTAAACTTTTTTTTCAAAAAACTTTTTTACAAAAACTTTTTAACAAAGAACACAAATTTATACGAATTTTTTTTTACGGTTATAACCTTTTTTTTTTACAAAAACGTTTTTTTAAACACACGTTTTTAAACTTTTATACGTTTTTTACGGTTTTAAACTTTTTTTTTAACAAAAACTTTTTTACGAAATTTTTTTTAAAAAGTTTTTATTTTTTTATAAAAACTTTTTTACAAAAGGCAAAAATTTATACGAAAACTTTTTTTCGGTTTTAACACATTTTTTATAAAAACTTTTTTTACACACACGTTTTTAAACTTTTTTACATTTTTTACGAAATTTTTTTTACGGTTTTAAAATTATTTTTTTACAAAAACTTTTTTACAATTTTTTTTACAAAATAACAAAAAGAGGAGAAAGAAATTAAAAAGACTTTAAAAAGAGACTTTAATGAGGAGAGAGAGATGATTTGATGATTTTGATTAAATGACTATATTACCCTTTTGGTTGTCATTAAATGACTATATTACTCTTTTGGTTCTCATATTAATTAAGAAAACTAAGAAACCCAAATGAATGGAGCTCCTTTTGTCACGTGTTACACCTTTTTTGTAGACGTGTTACTTGTAACAACCAGAAACTGCCACATGTTACGTAACAACTTTTACTTGAAAAAGTTAAAAGTCTGCAAAAGCTGTTACATGTAAACAACCGAAAAACACCACTTCGAATTTTTTCTACGGCGATCTTTCTAAACATTTTAATCTAGGGGTGTGAAAAAATGGGGGGTAAAACTCGCGCAGGAAGACCGAGTTATTTAAATTCTCACAACTCGAAGTAGTTTTCCCTTGATCTGATGTTATATGTATATACAGTTAAGTTTTGTTTTCATTTCTAAGGCCACTTAGTATACTCTAAGGCCGGAGGGTGTGGGGGCGCCATCCCCGCCAACTCATCAACTATAGCGTCCCGGGGCGCAATATGACCACACCATCCGAATTAAAGAGGGGCACTGTAGAGGGGGCTTTATCATGTTAACGAGCAAGAAAGGCTTTATCAGGTGGGTCCCACATCTCTCAGCCAATCAAATCTTTTTTTTTTTAATTTTGTTTAATAGGGGGCTCCATCCACACCCTGCAAATTAAAGAGGGGGCGTGATAGAGCCCCATGGCTGAGGTGGATCTTAGGTGTCGCTTACATGGCCTGATAAATACCTATATTTACCAAAATAGGTATTTTTTATAAAGTTACTTTTTGTCACTTCTAATTCTATAAACTAAAATGAATTTCCTTTTATAAATATATATATGATTTAACAGGATTAAAGTTTCCTTTTATAAATATATATTATTTAATAAGATTTAAGAAAAAATATCTTTTAAGTGGTTTTAATAATCTTTTATAAAGTTATCTTTTATCATTTTTCAATAATTTTCTTAATTGAAAAAAAAACATTAAAAAAACGTTTTGTTGGTTAACCATTCATATATAAATATGTAAGTAGCTTTAAAATAATATACATATATTATTTTAGATATGATTTACAGATATGTTTTTTTGATCATATGTAGATATTCATTCTTTTTGGTTTGAAATAATTATTTGCTTTTAAATTATATAAAAAATTTTCTCATTTACACTTCTTATTAATATAAACAATGTAGATATTTATAATTGTCACTGAATTTTATGTAATGAAAATAAAACTTTTAATATTTATAATTGTAACTGAATTATGTAATTAAAATATAACTTTTAATATAGATTTGTATTTTGTTTTGTAGTAAAAAAAGATTGGTGGGTTCGGGTTGTGTTTTGGTTTACGTCGGGTTGGACCTGCTAATCCATTCCCCTAACGGAAGATACATGTAAGTTTAAAAAAAAAGTAAAAAGCAAAATCAATTTATAAAATTAACATAATTATCAAAGTTAAAAGAAAATATTTGTGCAAAAACTAAGAAATTTTATTAGAATTTTTTCAAAAATAATTAAAGAAAAATGTTTAAAAAAGAATTGAAGAAACATTTATAAAACGTTTTTTTAAATCTCACGATTCCATTTTCTAAGTTTACCATATTTTTTTCCTTCAACTCTTGTTAATTAATATAACATATTTATAAAAAGAAGTAATTTTTATCCAATAAAATTAGGAGTGAAAAAAGGTAACTTTTTAAAAATACTCATTTTGGTAAATACTTTTCAAAGTACCTATTTTGGTAAATAAGTTTTTCTATCTACACCTACTTGGGAAAAAACTCGGTAAAACACCTTGTTCTTTTTGCAAAATATTAATAGAAAATTACTATAAAGTCTTGTTATATAAGGAATCGAGTTTTTTATACGGTTTAAGATCCGGTTATTAAAATCTAATCAGGTTCTCTTACTTAATATGTGATCTAGTTTTTTTAATGTAAAAAGGAGTTCCACTATGGTCAAATGTGTGGGTACGTGAAGGGGTATGGTCCCAAAAAGCCGCGCAACCCCCTGCAAGGTCGCGCGGGACCATACTCCTTAATCACCATTTTCCTTGATCGCCAACCTCGCGCGAGCTACAACATGCCTATGCAACGCCGCGCGAGGTCCACAGAAGAGTAAACTCCAGTTAACAACACTTGGTATTCTAAAAGGGACATCTGGAAGCCCATGCCGCGCGCACGATAATAACGTGCTCAGCAAGAATCGTGCGTGACTACGGCGCAAGGCCTTCCCAGATAGTACACAAGGTACAAGTAGCAGAATAAAAGAGCCAATCAGGGTCCTTCTGTTCCTGCGCAATCGTGCTCCGCGATCGTCTGACATGCAGGAGACAAAAAGTACTGAAGGACGCCTAGGTGGCACCAATCACAGGGCAGAGACAACTGCCCCACGATCTCCACTTACCTGCTGATGGCAGAAGGGCGTCCAGGCCGACAACAGTGACACGTGGCTCCAATCACGTTGCGCCAGCTCCACAAAGCTCCTAGAAGCCACTAACGGTCGACACCAGTGGGACAAGGAGCATATCCTCTATGTTGTCGCCTTCCGGCCCAAGGCCCATCAGCCCACACCCTCTTACACCTCTCCGGCTATAAATAGAGACCTTCACTCCACAGGTTAAACATTCCGTTCCCTCTACTCTCACTTAATACTTAATTATCTCCAAAGCACAGTCGCTTATTCTCACGCCGGAGCCCGGTTAAGAGGGAAACCCCCACATTCCCCTCTTAACGAGTAACGGTGTTCTGTTTTGCAGTTAACCACGGTCATTAGGGAGCTCAAGATTTTACGAGAAGATTAACCACTATGCAAGGAACATAAACCAAACTGATTTGTCTCTCAATCAGTTCAGTGTTTCTTCATTGGCGCCCACCGATTTTTTCTACAAACCATTTTCATCTTCTTATTTCCTGAGTTTTCACTACTTTTCTTCCTTCGATCATGGCCGGTCAAGGAATCATTCCCGAATTTGTTGGTCTCGGAGCAGACCCTAACGCAGCGTTTGGGGTGGATAATCAAAACATCCAACCCCAAAACGTTGAAGAAATCGGCGAGATCGAGATGGCCAACACCGGGGGTCCTCGCGGGAGCTTCACCCGCATCAATCAAACTACCCCAGGAAACAACGGTGCTGGACCATCGAACCCGGCTCCACCCCAGAATATCTCGGCGTTATTAGGGCTACCAGAAGGCGAAACCCCAGCCTCATGGTACGCCAAGCAACTGGCCACTATTAACGAAGCGTACCAGTCCTTGAGCGCTCAGCAAGCAGTTTTAACGGCAGAACCGTCCTTGGTTACACCAACCGGCCCCAGCCACGGGCCGCGCCAGACGCCGGTCCCGCAATACATTCCAAGAAGAGTTAGCAGACCTCCCCCCACCCGGAGACTAAGCGTACAGGACACGCGCGACACACAGGGGGAGACAGAAAGCTACTATGACGAACCATCAAATTTCCAAAGAGGCCCAGTTCATAGCCGGCTCACGCCGCGTAACATGAACGATGAGTGGGAAGAAACCGACCCGAACGATCCAACCTGGGATCCAACCTGGGAGAACGATGACGAATCTTCGGTCTTTAATCGTTTGCAAAGAAATCACGAGTATTACAAACCAAGGCAGCATGTTGGGTATACCGAAGAGGCAGAGCGTGACTTTCGCCTCGCCTATCGACCAGAGGAAGCTATAGAGCATTCAAAGTTCACCCCAAAGATAGCACTCGCGCCGCTCAAGAGAGAGAAATTACCTCCGACTGTCGGAAAGTTTAACGGATTGACTGATCCAGACGATCACGTCAGAGTATTTACTAGCGTGGGCTGCATGGGAGGTTGGAACATGCCCATGTGGTGTCATTTGTTTATCCAAACATTAACGGGGGCTGCTCGCGCCTGGTTCGACAGCCTTCCTCCAGGAAAAATAAAATCATGGGTAGATTTCAGGACCCAGTTTCTGAGTCACTTCAGCCAGCAAAGGCGATACCAACGCGACACAGCTGAAGTTGAAGATATCTGGCGAAGAGATAATGAGGGTTTGGAAGATTTCATTACGCGCTTTAACAAAGAATGTTTGGAGATTGGTGGCGTGAGCGAACAACTCATGCGCTGCCATTTCAAGAAAGCAATCCGTTGTGATAGCCTGATTAGAACCATCACTGGGAAAGATGGAATGCCCAAGGAATGGGACAAGCTCATGGAAGCCGCGAAGATAGTCGCGCAAACTGAAGAATCACTCGCAGCAAACAAGAATTATCATACCGAAGATCAATTTTCCAAGGGAAGCCAGTCGCGCGATTATTACGCCAGAGAGCATCACTCATCTCATCATTACTCCAGGGATTATCCGCGCGATTCTACCAGACACGAAAAGAGGAAGAGACACTCCGACTGGGGTGCGAAGTCATATGAGGACAGAAGCAGGCGAGAGGGAGATACTCGCTCGACAATCGACAAAGATCGTTATAGGAAAACAGACAGAGAAGAAAACCAAGAAAGGAAGTGGACGCAATTAACTAAATCACCTCTCGAAGTACTCAACACAGAGAAATTGGATCTTAAAGATCCACTACCAATGCGTAGCAAAAGAGGCCAAGATCTCAACCTGTTTTGTGAATTTCACAAGGATACAGGTCACCTGACTAACGATTGCTTCCAACTGCGCATAGAAATCGAAAAGGCTCTGAAGAGTGGCAAACTGGACCACCTACTAAAGAGCGTGCGCAAAGACATCAAGAAGATCCAGAGGAGTGGGTGATCGCTGGTCTCGCCACATCACCCATCAAGAATAAACACCGGTTGAATCACCGCGCTTGACGGCAGTCAGCGTTGCCTGGTGGTACACCGTGAAGAATCAAAATCCCACCGCACTCGACGGCAGTCGGGTGTTCCCAGGTGGTGTGCACAAGAAAAGATTCCCCAACGACAGATGAACGTACTTTGGACCTAAAGCAACAGAAAAATGTAATGCATCACCACTGTAAACAGGGCCCACGCGCCCATCAAGTTTGCTAATACGAGTGTTCTTTACATATCGAATCCTTGCTATCTCCTACAGTATTTTCCAGTTACAAATGCATGTTAAACTTCTGATTAGCACGAAAACACTCCAGTCATGCCTCCAAGGTCCTCCGCGAACGTAGCGCGAGACCGGGCAGTTACTCACACAAGAGCCATACTTACATTTATTCGCGCTAACTTAACCAAAGTTTCTAGCAACAGTGCAATAATTGTAACAAGAAAAATAAGCAAGCATCACATTTAAAACAAAGCGCAAAGCGCGCAACAGTTGTATAGACAACGGGTAACGTTCATTTAAAACTAGCGCGACTGCGCAAGAAGTTACATCAAAAACTTACAGAAATTCACAAGGCACAAAGCCATACAAAACCTATCTACTCGAAACAATCTCAAACATCATCACCATCATGCTTGTCGCCACCATCGCCTTCATCATCGCCATCATTCCCAGCTGCCTCCTCATCTGATAACTCAACCGTTATAGGTGGATCAAGAATGCCCTTAAGACGCTGGCACCAGTCATCATGTTCCAAAGCCTTGGCAACTAAATCCATCACAGGCAGTGATAAGTGGTCATAAGCATGTTCAGCGCGTGTCAGCGCGGCACTAGCCTGGTCAGTAACTGAACAATGACTGACGTCAAACTCCTGTCCAAGCGCTTCTTCAACGTGTTGTGCGCATTCTAGGTACCCTCCTCGGTGACCAACAGCGCGCGCAGCATCAGTCAAAGCAGCGACAGCACGATCCAGCTCTCCAGCATTAAGAATGGAGTTGGCAATCTACATCAGAGTTCGCGCATCAAAAACAACTTCTAACAATATACCCTTTGAAAAAAAAAAAAAAAAAAAAGGATAACATACCAGCACTACTCCACGGCCGCGCATCCATTCAGCCTCAGAAACGAGAGTGTCAACAATGCCCTGCGCTTCAGCATAATTAGTTTGTGCTACGTTGAGGGCAGAAGTGCTGACATCACGCGCTTCCTCAGCTCGTTGCTTGGCCTCCTCAGCAGTTGCGGCCTTAACCTTCTCAGCCTCCAGATCAATCTCCAAGGACTCGCATTTATCAACCTGTTCATGCAGGCGGCGTTTCAATTCCGCAATCTCCACATCCTTAGCATGCAGGTCCTTATCTTTGCTTGACAACCGCGCCTTCACCTCAGCCAACTCAACCTAAAAGGAATAAAGGGACTTAGGCTATTTTATAAAGCAAAGTACAGAGAAAAGGTATAAGTTGCACAAACCTCAACCTGCTCCTTTGCAACCTGTGCAGCTTGCGCACCCTCGACCTTGCCGGACAATTCAACAACCTTGGCTTCAAGGTTGACTATCTTGTTACGATCCGCAGCCGCGCGCTCGTTATCTTTCGCACATATGCGCTTGAACTCGGCTTTCTCGTTAGCCAGTTGCTCTTCAGCAGTACGAAGCTTATTTTTCAGGGCCTCGCGCCCCCACTCTTCAGACTTTCGGTCAGCCTCGAACTTCGCCTTCTGCTCATCAAACGCAGCTCTAGACTTCTCCAAGTCAGTAGCACGCCTCGTAATACGATCGCGATACTTCTCCCAATCATCCCTCTCCCTAACCATGGTTCGCCACTCCCGGACAATTTCTTGGTTAGCAGCGCGGGTATTGGCTTCACCAACAACGTAGGCATGATAGAGCCCGCTGTGAGTCCGCGCCCGTTGACGATCCATCTCCCCAGGAGGAATCGAATTCACCAGCCAGTCATGGCAAGGCGCGAACTCGAGAAAAGTATCCTTCTGCTTCAAACCCCAAGGCGGATTGTGCGGAGCGTCACCGCGACTCTCTTCAGTATAAGACTTGTAATAGATATCCCCCACTGTATCCCGGGGACCTATTGGAGAGCGCGGCGGCGCGACAGCTTTCGCACCACCTCGACCAGCAGATGAACCCGAGCCCGCGCCTTTGGTAATAGAAATACCAACAGGCCTTTCAGCAGCAGATTTCTCCTTCTCCTGCTCCAGGGTTCTCTCTTCCCCCTTCTCCTCAGCATCAGCAAGAGCCTTGTCAGCAGCTCTTCTCTCCTGCTCAGCCTTTTTCTTCTCTTCATCGGCTTTCTTTTCCCGCTCTGCCTTCTTCCTTTTTTCCTCAGCAGCCTTGTTCTTGCGCGCCTCTTCAGCCTGGCGCTGGTCTTCCTCAGCCTTCTTCTTCGCCTCAGCTTCTTTCCTCCTGTCTTCATCAACTCTCTTCCTACGCTCCTCATCAGCCCTATTCTTCTCTTCGGCAGCCCTTGCCTTATCGACCTCAGCAACATGTTTGCCCTTGTCATGTTCAGCTCCAGCAGTCTCGGAAGATTTGATGATAATCTTAGGCCTTTTTGCCTCTGGCTCCGTAAAAACAACACCCTTCTCAGGGGTCTTCTTCTTACCCTCTGCAGAAATCAAAGGGTCAAGACAAGGAAAGCCACACAAAAAAAAGAAAAGGAGCTAAAAAACGTTACCAGGAGAGAACTGATAGAGTGAGCGTAAATTGCTCTGTTTACCAAGCACCAGAGCTCCTCCAGCCTTCGGCGCCACAGTCACTCCAGCAGTCGCCCCACTCCTGGTCCTTTTTCTGCTGACCAACTTTCCAGCAGCTTCTTCTTCTTCCTCCTCTTCTTCCTCTTCAGCACGCTCAACAGAAGAAGGAGTAGCGCCAGCATCCGGAATGAGAGAACCCGCGCTCCCTGACCCAGCGGTTCCAGACTTCTTTCCGCCTGCGCGCGGCAAACCTTCAAGTGAGTCACTAACAATCACGAAATCTCTCAAGTCACTCTGATGGAGACGAAAAATACCTTTAGCACCAGTGGTTGCGCGACTACCGCCAGCACCTTTGCTGGTCACCTCAGCATCCTTCTTCTTCTTCACCGGTTTCTTCTTCTTTTTCTCTTCTGGGTCAATACCCAAGTCGCGCAACACACCTGCAAAGACGTTAGACCACGAACTTAACTCTCCGTTCGAAGACCCTACAGACTCCTCGCTGGAAAGATAGACAACCTCTTTCCCAGCAGAAGTCACAGAGCGCAAAGGACGAGGGTTCGGTATGTGCGCACCTTCGTTTCCAGTAGGTGGCAAGGTGAACGCATCAGCAACAGGATACATAAAGTTATCCCTTATTTGGTAATACCAGTATTGCTCCCCGTCTCGAAGCGGGCGCACACCCATTCTACCGCCAAAAGCGGTGAAGGCAGCCTGATATAAGCGCACCTCTACAAGATAAATCACATCAGAAAAAGAAATAAGGGAAAATGCAAACCTCGGAAAATCAGTAAGAATTAAGGAAATTACTAACCTTCATCGCCCATCATTAAGATAGGAACCTCCTTGCTATCAGCCGGCCACTGATCACTCATCCGCGCCGCAACCAAGACACTCTCCCCAAATACTTGGTTTGGGGTGGCGGTAAGCTCGCGATACCAAGCCGCAGTTTTGGGGATCTCCAAGTCTTCCTTCACGATTGGTTCATTCCAAGCGCGAAACGTCATGGGTACCGGAACAACCTCTTCCCGGATATAGAAAAACTTTGGTTTCCAATCATGGAAACTCTTGGGAGGGTTCAACAGTATCTTCTTCGCCGCGCCTCGGCTAGCGAAGGAATAGAAACCCATATTTCTCTGGAGAGTATAGAAGACCCGGAACTTGTCAACAGTTGGCTCGATGCCATGAGCCCAGCACAGGAACTCGAAGTGCCGAACCCGAACCATCCCAGGTGGGCTCATTTGAGATATATGAAACCCATAATATTGGAGAATATGAGCCATGAAGTTAGTCGCCGGCAACCGGAAGTTGCCCTGTTGGAAGAAGTCTTCGAATAAGGTGATATACCCCGGCGGTGCATCAGCGGCCGTTTGGTTCTGATCCGGGTACCGGGCATCCCACTCCGGTGGGAACCGGAAACTTCGGGAAAGTTGTTCGAAAAGCCCTAAGTCCCACCGGAGAACAGGCACAGGACCTTCTTCTCCGGGGATATCCTCGTGTCGTTCTTCAGCCATTGATAAAAAAAAAAACAAAGGTTCTGAGTGTTCTTCAAAAACTTGATGATCTGCTACAACTTTCTTCAAAAACTTGAAGATTCAGAGAAGACTTGAGAGGAAATAGAAGAACAATAGGAGAGAAAAGTGATGAGCCTCACCTCTCTTCGGATATATATACTGATCGCATTTAATGCGATCGGTAACCGTGCCGAAACCGCCGCAAACAAGGCCAACCAGAAGGCGCCACGTAAGGCGTGTTTCCCGGAGTGACGGTTACCACGCGCGCGTGGGCCTCACTCGCCTGACGAAAATCTGAACTGTCAGCAACACGTTGATGACAACCGTCAAGGGTCAACTCAAACGTCACCAACCGCGACTTTTTCACCCACCTGTCAGAATTCAAACTTCGATGTTTCTCCCGCCCAAAATCATTAGAAACTTCATGAACAAGCCAACAAGCCTGGTAGCCGCGCCGTAGTAATTAACAACTTACACGCGCGACGTCTACCAAAGCCAAAAGCATTATTCTACTTTATTTTCTCAAGTCCAGAGCTCCAACCACTTGCCTTGCGCATGGTGCAGCACTGGACTGGGGGGACTTGAAGGGGTATGGTCCCAAAAAGCCGCGCAACCCCCTGCAAGGTCGCGCGGGACCATACTCCTTAATCACCATTTTCCTTGATCGCCAACCTCGCGCGAGCTACAACATGCCTATGCAACGCCGCGCGAGGTCCACAGAAGAGTAAACTCCAGTTAACAACACTTGGTATTCTAAAAGGGACATCTGGAAGCCCATGCCGCGCGCACGATAATAACGTGCTCAGCAAGAATCGTGCGTGACTACGGCGCAAGGCCTTCCCAGATAGTACACAAGGTACAAGTAGCAGAATAAAAGAGCCAATCAGGGTCCTTCTGTTCCTGCGCAATCGTGCTCCGCGATCGTCTGACATGCAGGAGACAAAAAGTACTGAAGGACGCCTAGGTGGCACCAATCACAGGGCAGAGACAACTGCCCCACGATCTCCACTTACCTGCTGATGGCAGAAGGGCGTCCAGGCCGACAACAGTGACACGTGGCTCCAATCACGTTGCGCCAGCTCCACAAAGCTCCTAGAAGCCACTAACGGTCGACACCAGTGGGACAAGGAGCATATCCTCTATGTTGTCGCCTTCCGGCCCAAGGCCCATCAGCCCACACCCTCTTACACCTCTCCGGCTATAAATAGAGACCTTCACTCCACAGGTTAAACATTCCGTTCCCTCTACTCTCACTTAATACTTAATTATCTCCAAAGCACAGTCGCTTATTCTCACGCCGGAGCCCGGTTAAGAGGGAAACCCCCACATTCCCCTCTTAACGAGTAACGGTGTTCTGTTTTGCAGTTAACCACGGTCATTAGGGAGCTCAAGATTTTGCGAGAAGATTAACCACTATGCAAGGAACATAAACCAAACTGATTTGTCTCTCAATCAGTTCAGTGTTTCTTCAGTACGTGAAGGGAAATCGTGGAGTGAGGTGCCATTGTGGTTATTAGCGGAACACCGCACCGCTCACTAGTGATCGTGAAGGGCATGAAGATCTCTACGAAAGCCAAGAGAGGAAGTAGCTGTTGGGGTGGGAACTGCAACGGTCATTCTGTTTTCTTTTTTTTTAATTAATTAATTTTCTTTAAATCCTATTTAAATATTCACATTTTACATATTTTTTTCACACAATCTCCACTTTTCTTTCTACAAATTCTCTTCAATAAATATATAATTTCTCTCTATAATCTTGGATTCCACCAATCTTGCATTGCCACTTTATTTTTAAGATAAAGTATCCCAAAAATCTTAATAGGTGTCAACACTACATTAAATCATGGATCTCACCCTATTACTCTACTCTCCACAATTCTCTATATCTCTCTACTACCCGGAGTATTACCCGATTGAGGTACCCGAATATGTGGTAGTGGTGTACCCGATTTGGATACCCTACCTAAAAACGTCTCTCCCTCCCTAACTTATTAGACCATGTAGTGGAAGGGGAAACTAATGCCCCCACCCTAGGGCATTTTACGTTATGTGGCGGTCCAGTCAGCAAAAGGGCATTATTGGGCGTTTTCTAAAATGAGTGTAGTGGGGATGGGACATTAAATAAAATAAAGAAAAAACACCTAAAAATCTTATTGGATAATAAAAAGGAAGATGAAAGATGATTGGACAAGGAGAAGGGGGCAAGGCGTTCTTAGACCGTGGGGTATGGTGGGGCTTGGGTTGGGGCATTTGCTGACACGTGGAATGAGAGCCCCCCCCCCCCCCCACCGCCTGGTTACGTGTCCGAGGGGTATGGCGTGGCGTGGGTTGGGCTTGGGTTGGGTGTACTGCGTGGCAGAATATTAAAAAAAAAGTTACAAAAAATTTATAAAAATCACACAACATTTATAAAAAAAAACCCTACAACTTCATTAAAAAATTTTAAAATTACACAATCCTAAAAATTACATAATCCTAAAAATTACAAAATAACAAACCTAAAGCGTTAAATAAATTTCAAAAAGGTCGATCTTGTCGAACGTCTTTTTTTCCTTGCCTCGAAACTCTATGTTCGCCACCGCCACCCGGTCCTCGTGGCTTAACTCGCCCCCGGGAACGGTTTCGTAGTAAGCCTTGAAACGCTCGAGCTTGGGCCGAAGCTCGCGCCATTTATGTTGGCACGCGTTGAGGTTGTGGCGGTCGTTACCGACGTTATGTCGGTAGGCTGCGAAAGCTTCCGGCCAATATTTTGTTTGGCCCGGTGGCCGCCCCTTGATAGCGTCAACGACGCTTGTGACGAGGGCAAGTTCTTCCTCGTGGGTCCAGGATGCCATAGCGGGTTCGTGGGATGTTGGGGTTGGTGTGACCGGTGGGGTAGCGGGGGATAGCGGTGGGGTTTGGGATGGACCACGGTGGGGTTTGGGATGGACCACACGGTTGGGGTTTGGGGTTTTTATAGGGAATGTTGGGGTTGGAGTGACCGGTTGGGGTGAGCGCTTGGCCAAGCCAACGGTTTGAATTTTAAAATTCAAACTTTTCATATGGACCACTATGACATGGCGGGGTGAGCAAATGGGAGTCCGCCTGCTAGGATGTCAAGACCGCCCCACGCCTGGCTTGAAACCCAAGCCCCAAGGGCCACGCCCCAACCCAAGCCCACCTGGGGTGGTGCCTTGGGCGTTTCCCCCCAACCCACGCCCAAACCCCCGCCCCATACCCCACGGTCTTAAAACCACGCCAATGGGGCTTTTTTGAATTTAAAAAAAAAACGCCCTATGTAATGGGGGCAAGGCGTTTTTGGGCGTTTTTTTTTCTGATTTTTTTTTTAAACCGCCCCACTACGGGTGGTCTTAGGCCCATTTTATAACTGGAATATTTTTTTTTATTTTTTATTTTTACAAAACAACCGGGTTATATTATGCGTTTTATTAGGACTTCTGAGAATACCAAGTATATTATCTATTTTAATCGGGTATCACACGTGTTAAAAAAAAAGATGATTATTGATTAACAGGTCGGAAAAGGCTCAAATAGATTATGTTTTTTTTTTTTTGAATTGTAATAATAAATATTATTGCCGTGGATTATCATAATAATAACGATATCTTGTTAAGATGATTCTAAGCACGTTGTTACATTAGTCGATTTGGAAACTGTTATGTTTATTTCATATGTGGTTAATTTATTTCTTTTTTTTTTACTCATTTGATTCATTCTTGATAAAGTAAAAATAGTGAATCGTCCAATTTCATGTTGAAAATGCAAATTATCAGAATCTTACGTATACTCGACAATTGCGGCAAAACCCATAAGGGTGTTAGGAGTGGTTAAACACTTTGGAGTGGCAAACCAAAAAACCGACCAATCAGAGCGCGCCATGTCAATCAGTCAAAAGTGTTTAAACTTTGATGAAAAGTGTTGGCAATGACTTAGACACTTGGTGAAGTGGTAAACTATTTAAAAAAAAGGAAAAAAGTGTGATTGGTTGAGATAGGAATGGACCTCACCCCACAATACCCTCTCTCTCTCAATCATCTTCCCCGCGTCGGCTTCCCCTCCCCGCACCACACCCTTCACCGACTCGGCAAAGTGTCGGCGGCGGTGTTTGCCGATCGGCAAAACCGTTTGCCGACCACTTTGCCACTCCACTCCTAACACCCTAACGCTCCTTAGTTGATTGAATAAGATCTTAGACCTCCTTGGTGCAAATTACAAAGGAAATCTCACCTTCACATGCCAATTAAAATCGGCCAAGTGTTGCAAAAGCCATACCGCCACTTTAGTGCCGAGAATAAGCAACCTTTTCAATCCATTGCCGATGGTCATTTACCGATCCCACTCCCTCCGGCCTAAGAAAAATAAAGTGAATATTCTTAAAAGCAATCAATAAAAACAAAAATATATACATACACATACACATAATAGATATTTAAAATTTAATTAGTCTTTTAATATATACAAAGCTATCATACTATTATAATTGTAACATGATGTTAATTGGTTTGTCTTTTTTTCATTCCACAGTCCTTAAACTTTAATTTATCACAATGTAAACACAATTATTTTGATTATAAGTTGAGTGCTTAATTTGTCAATTCATTTAGGTTGTCTGTTTCTTGGCCAATTGGTATTTCTCTTGCTTTTAAACCCATGATGGTCTTCCTTTTTCTCCAAAATTCATATCATTTGATGCCTTTTTACCCAAACAAGCTTTAATCATATATCTCCACTTTAATGGGTTAAATTTCTTGCTTATAAAACCCTCAAAAAATTGCATCTTTTTGGTTTTTGAACATCTCTCTTAACCATTCAGCTGTTCATGAACAGGTTAGCCTTCTCTCTCTCTCTCTGTATATATATATATATATATATATATATAAGTTTTCTGCTGACTTGTTTCAACCTATGTGTGTTTTCTGTATAGTTTTCATAGGGTTTTGTGTGGGAACTGTGTGTTATCTTCTTTGATATATACGTGTGTTTACACTCATGATGTATATTCTTCTCTATGTGTGTGTAAACTGAGTGTGTTTGTGTGTGTATTAGGGTTTTGAGTTCTATATGATCACTATGTTCTTCTTGATGGGCACTAGACTTTAACTTTTTGACTTTTACAGTCAAACAAGTAATCATTTAAACTTCAAACTAACAAAACATCGCTTTCCTTTCACGGAGAAAAAATTGCTTTTAATTTATTAAACAGAAAAAAGTTAAACATAAAAGGTTAAAAATAGATTATAATTTGGACTTTGAAGGAAACAAGGTTTGAACTTTAATAGTCAAATGATATAAATGGGATGAAGTGTTTGTTTTCTATGTTTATTTTGAGACTCATGAATTGACATGCTTAACAGGTTTAAGTGAGTCTAAATGGCATCTACGTCAACACAATTTGTGACTTCTAGAAGGATGGGCATGTACGATCCACTCCACCATATTAACATGTGGGATGACACTTTCGGATGCGATATTAGCCCCAACCCGGGTCCTTCTTCGATCACCCAAGTAACTGATACAAGGCAAACTAACAAGGTAAGATTTATCATTCATGATCCTTCATCTTGCTTTACTTGTAGAATTTTATATGGTAACTTATATTTAAAAAAAAAAGACACAAATCAAGATAACAAAGGTAAGATATATAAAAAAAGACACAAAACAAGATAACAAAGGTAAGATATATAAAAAAGACACAAATCAAGATAACAAAGGTAAGATAAATAAAAAAGACACAAATCAAGATAACAAAGGTAAGATGTATCAAAAAAGACACAAATAACAAAGGTAAGATATATCATTCATGACAAGTGCAGTGGATCCTTCATCTTGCTATATATGTAGTATTTTATATAATAAATATATTTAAAAAAAGACACGTCCATTTGTCCAGAGATCTATTTGTGAATCAACTTGTCATATAGCTCATATACTTTATTTCATTTAGATATATAATACTAAAGTGTGTGTATATTCATTTACAAATGATCTGCCTTTATAACACTAAAGTTAAAGTAATAGCTATATGTGTTAGTTATTATACTAAAATTTGTTTCTATATACATAATCCTTAAAAAATCATATATTATATTATCAAATTTAACGTGGTGTATATAAAAAATCCCCGCGAAAAAAGGCATGTCCACAGGACCACAACCACATAAGCAAGAAATAAGGCCTGTTAGGTCTGTTAAACAGGCGTACATGGGTTCGTATCCTATTGTGGATTGGATCAACTTATATGCTTGTTTATGTATGCATGTGGCCGGTGGCCCAATAACATACAAACAATTTGACAAAAGTGATATATGTATTCTCTTGATACCCGAATATTTCTCAACCAATTAAAAAAACACAGTCATAGTTTTAATAGAAAAAAAAAAAACTAAAACGATGGCAAGACCGCAATTTTGAGCTCGGGGCAAGATTGTAATTTTTCAGAACTAATGAGCACTTGTTAGGCAGCTGCTTGACACGTAAAAAAAATCAAGTCAACCAATTAAAACAAAACGCATCTATAGTCTTGTTAAAAAAATTAAAAGGATGACAATACTGTAATTTTGAACTGGGAATAAAATTGTAATTTTTGGCTGAAGATAAAATCTTAATTTGTCAAAAGGTAAAGCAATAGCAATAGCAATACTGTAATTTTTAAGAAGGGGCAAATCCATAATTTTTAACTGAGGGAAAAATCGTATCATACATGGGTCAACGGGGGAGTGTCAGACAATAGCCTAGCACTATTCCCCTACACATCTTTAAAAAAAACTAAAACGATGACAATACTGTAACTTTTAACTAGGGGTAAAATGGTAATTTTGGGTTATGGTAAAACCGTAATTTGCCAAAACTAAAGCGATAACAGTATTGTAATTTTTTACAAGGAACAAAATCGTAACTTTGAATACGGAGCAAATTCGTAATTTTAAATTGGAGGGTAAAATCGTAATATATCCGGATTAATGGGGGAGTGTCAGGCAGCAGCGTGGCACTATTCTCCCATATTGGTTTTGTAGTATATATAAATAAAAATATAAATAAATATAAATGTGAAAATTATATTAAAAATAAATAATAAAAAATTATAATTTAAAAGTTTAAAAGAAAATGAGGCGAACCAAGTATTTATATTGGTAATTCTGTTAGAGATTATTAACTTAAATTCTAAAGGATATATGGAGGAGATGGGATCAAATACAAACCTCAATATGTGTAAGAACTATAAGAACCAACCACTATTAGACATGTGTCCTTCATTAAAAAAACTAGACAAGGGTATTTTAGACTTTATCACTCTATTTTTTGAATTTAATTAATTCCAAATTTTAATTATCCCCTATATTCATGCACTATTTCAAATCAAAATTTAAAAATTTCCAACAACAGGCACTTTGTAAATCAGCACAATCTTCACAAATCGCAACAATAGGCACTTTGTTAATCAGCACAATCTCCGCCAACAACAAGCAATCTGTTAATCAGCACTTTTGTAACAAATTATTACAACTATATGATTGTTTTAAACTAAGATAAAAGTCAATAAAGATAAGTACCAAGAATTCAAATAAAGAAATAAACAGATAAACTAAAATAAAAATTTGAAATTAATTTTCCATTACGCAGTTAGCATGTGTATTTACATAAATTTAGTTTCCTGTTGTGCTTGTTTTTCAAGTGCAGCAAAAAAACAAATTTAATTCCCTGTTGTGCTTGTTTTTCAAGTGCTGCTAAAACATGTGCTACTTATTTTTTTCAGTATGTTTTTAATGTGTTGTTTACACATGTGCTGATATGTTTCTAAAGTTCTGTTAGCACATGTGCTGATATGTTTTTAAAGTGTTTTTAGCATATGTGCTGGTATGTTTTTAAAGTGTTGTTAATACACGTGTTGGTTAGTTTTCAAAGTGCTGATTCAAATCACCTTCAAGCAGGATAAAATCTTATGGGTAGAATATTTAACAAATTTTATGAAATATCTCGATAGGCAATTATATTGTAATTAACACATAATCAGCACAATTATAAAACAACTTTTGGTAACTTTTTTAAAAGTTACTTTTATAAATAAAAAAAGTATAGCAATATGGTACTCATATTAATGATAAAAAAATACTTGATTTTATGGTATATTTTTTTTTTTTAAATAATGAAGTATATAAAAGTTATTTTAGTTTAAAAAACCTTGGTGGAATTTGTATTTAATTGAAAAGATCAAATAACTAGCAATTTTACATAATTACCCCTAACTTTTTAGTACTAATTTTTAATTATAAGAGTTTTATTTATAAATAACCATTGATTTAAACTATCAATGGTTCAGATCTGTTTTTACGGTTAGCACTGTTTGTACAGGATCTTAACCCTATACTGGAGAGGCAATTTTTGTCTAAAAGATCATTATGAAAATTAAATTCAAAAATAGAAATACGTCCTTTTTGGCCATTAACCGACGTGGTCGAATAACACCTTACACCATGACATAACTATATGTTTCCACGAGCAACTCAAGGGGGCACTCGACGAACATATACATATAGAGGGCTTATCTACTAATAAAATATTTAAGCATGATTTATTTGGTGTGAGATCTCATACAATATATGTATATATATTTCTTGTAACATAGATAGTGTTTTATGCAATATTTACTCTCTAATATATGAACCTATGGACTTACTAGACGGAATACAATTCTCAAGAATCATTAGGACCTTCAGTGGACAATCAAGAAGCAAAAACTATGTCTGATAAGGTGATACATTCCTTCATTAGATTTTGTTGATCTTATATGCATAAGTGTAATTAACCTACTTTCACCCGTCTACATATAGTTGCAAAGAAGATTAGCACAAAACCGAGAAGCTGCGCGTAAGAGTCGTTTGAGAAAAAAGGTACAGGCCAATAACATTAGTTCAGATCTTCCACCTCAACAAACATACATATGTGAGAGGAGAATCCTCTCTACTATCATTTGTGTTGTGTGCACAAATAATATCATTGATACATTTCACATTGTAGGCATATGTTCAACAATTGGAAACAGGTCGTTTGAAGTTGGCACAATTGGAGCAGGAACTTGAGAGAGCAAGACAACAGGTAAACCGCGCAAAGTTTCACTTATGAAACATTTTCAACTGTATCTTAATCAAATTTTGTACGATGGTTGTTGATTGATTGTAGCGTGTGTACGATGGTTTACTTAACACAAGCAATGGTGTATTATCTACTAATGTCAACCCGGGTAAGTTCAATATAATTAATGTTATACATTACAGCTCAACCATGAATGTTTATTGCGAAAAAAAAAGTGTTGATCTAGACTACCTATTTATAGGTGTCGTTGCATTTGAGATGGCATATGATTTGTGGGTTGCCACACAACAAAAGAAGGACAATGAACTTAAGGAGGTGTTGCAAAGTCAAGTAAGCGAACTTGAGCTTAGGATGTTTGTCGATAGTGGCTTGAACCACTACTATGAACTTTTCCAACTGAAAGTTAACGTTGCGAAAGCCGATGTGTTCTATTTGATGAATGGGTTGTGGAGATCGCCTATTGAAAGGTTCTTCCAGTGGCTTGGAGGACCAAGGCCATCAGAGCTCCTATATGTAAGTGTTGACTATGGAACACTCTAAAAGGGTATAATGGTCATATAACATAATGTTTTTATTCCTTTTCATGGGTAGATGCTAATGCCACAACTTGAGCCGTTAACGGATGCACAACTTGTGAGCGTTTCAACTCTGAAACACTCTTGTCGACAAGCCGAGGATGCACTAAGTATAGGAATGGAAAAGCTTCAACAAACTCTCGCTCAAGGCATTACTATTGACATAACCGGAGTTGGAAGTTATAATTCACAAATGACTTTGGCAATGGAAAGACTTGAAGGAATAGAAAATTTCTTGAATCAGGTAAATGAATACTTCTAAGACCATCCGTAGTGGGGCGTGATTTTTAAAAAAAATTGCAAAATAACGCCCCAAAACGCCACCACCCCCATTACATGGGGCGTTATCCAGCGTTTTTTTTTGAAAAAAAATGATATTGACGTTTTAATTAAAACGCGCTTTGTACATCTTGACCATTTTGACCCACCAATCACTAATGCCCCATGTCTGACAACATCTGAGCTAGCACATGTGAGTTTGTCTTCATATGGCACTTTTTAATTTAATATCATATGTTTTAAATTAAAAAAAAAAAAGTGAAATGATTGCATGGGGGTTATTGGCATAATGCCCCACTACGTCACTTTTGCTATAATGCCCCATCACTGACTAGGACGCCACGTGTCGGATAATGCCCCATGGTGGGGGCATTATAACACATTACCACTACACATGGTCTAAATGATCTAACGTTACAACTTTCATTAGTAACAAACGTGTGATAACGATGCATCTAGTATATTTTACAAAATTTGGTATAAAGCTATATAGTTTTAGTTACAATATATCCTTTTTCCCCAGCTCATATTAAAATAAACTTACAGGCAGATCACCTACGACAACAAGTGTTGCAACAAATGTCTAGGATCTTAACCCCACATCAAGCTGCAAGAGGGTTGCTCGCATTAGGAGAGTACTTTCAACGTCTTCGGGCACTAAATTCACTTTGGTCGGCTCGATTTCGTGAACCCATAAGTTAGAGCTAAATTCACATACGTGAGCCTAAAAGTTACAACCACAACCAAATTCTTCTTGGTCATGTGAATCTATGAGATATATGTAAACTATTTGCTTTCCTGATCTTATAATGTCCAAAGCATAGAAGTTAGTATGTTTGCCTAAATATGTAAATATAAATTCGATCTATATGATAGTGGTTTTTTTTTAGTTTGTGTCGATCATAGTTAATAATAACCACAACTTTATAACTTCTTTTAGATAATAATAACTCACTTTTACTTGCTAATTTACCACTTTGCTCTTGTGTTATTAAAACTTGATTATCATATTATCACAAGTGTGCTGTAAAGTTAAGTTCAAAACCACGACCATATCATTGTTGTGCCTATCAATTATGTGTATAAAATGCTAACTTAGTAGAATTTTATTAGTTTCAAAACCACGACCATATCATTGTTGCTCAGAAGGATGGGTGATTGGCTAGCGATAGTGTGTTGCCACTTTGTCTCTAACCCAAACCAACCGAGTTCAAATCTCTCAACTCCTGCCTGTAGATATCACTTAATTTACACCTGATGTAAACTTACACTTACAATTTTTTTACAGCTAAAGTCACTTGAAAAAATAAATATATATAGAAAAAGCTATTTTAAACTTAAAAATTTTATGTTATCCGAGTGAAAAGCAATTAAATTATTTTAAACATAAAAATTATTTTATCTCAATGAAAATTTTAAAATTAAAAAATGTATGTTCATCTCAGGTCTTTGATTATAATTTAACTCATCTTAATTTCACTTAAATGACACATCAATCTTTCTTTCTGTTTTACGGAGTTAAGTTCAAAACCTTTAGGCAATCAATTATGTGTATAAAATACTAACTTAGTAGAATTTTATCAATTTCAAAACCACGACCATATCATTGTTGCTCAGAAGGATGGGCGATTGGCTAGCGATAGTGCGCTGCCACTCTGTCTCTAACCCAAACCAACCGAGTTCAAATCCCTCAACCCCTGTCTCCCCGTAGATACCACTTAATTTACACATGATGTAAACTCACACTTACAATTTTTTTTCTTTTGCTAAAGTCACTTGAAAAAATAAATATATATAGAAAAAACTATTTTAAACTTAAAAAATTTATGTTATCTGAGTGAAAAGCAATTAAACTATTTTAAAGATAAAAGTTATTTTATCTCAGTGAAAATTTTAAACTTAAAAAATAAATGTTCATCTCAGGTCTTTAGTTATACTTTAACTCATTTTAACTTCACTTAAGTGTTACATCAATCTTTCTTCCTATTTTATTTTACCTTACCCTAAGGCTGGAGGGTGTGGGGCGCCACCCTTCCGCCACCTAGACGTCTATAGCGCCCCGGGCTCCATCATCCACACCCCCGGCGCCATAGCCGGGGCGCCATTGACTGGCCGCCATCGCGGTAACGAGCGGCAACGAGGATCAGGTGGGGCTCACATGTGTTTGCACCAATCAGAGTTTTTTTTTTTTTCTCTATAGCGCCCCTAGGGGCTCCATCATCACACCCTCCATGTTAAAAAGGGGGGGGGGGGGCGCCATCAAGCTTCAGCCGATGTGTCGCCTACGTGGATCCTATGTGGCACCTATAAAGCCCCATGGGGCTCCATCCACACCCCATAGCCTAAGGAAATAGTTTAATTCTTTTAACTTAATCTAACTCTATTTTTTAATGTTTTTTTATTTAAAAAATAAAATTAATAATTAATTCAGTCTCTTAGGGCATGTTTGGCTAAGCTTTTCAAACCAACTTATTGACTTATTGGCTTAATCAAAAAGCCAATAAGTCATTTTAGTGTTTGACAAATGCAAAAGTGCTTTTTAAAATGACTTTTTAGGATGAAGGAAAATGAATTTTTGAGAAGTTAGTATATTGTGACTTCTTGGCTAGCTTATAACTTTTCAAACTTCAAATTACCAATATACCTCTTCTTTACCCCCTTACATCTAAAAGAATGCCTATTTTAGTCATTTTACATCAATAAGTTAAGCCAAACACTTTTTAAAAAACAACTTATTAACTTATTGACTTTTTCCACCCTATAAGCTAATCCAAACACTTTTTTTTAAAAACTATTTTTCAAAAAGTCTTTTTCTTAAAAGTCTTTTTTAACTCTAATAAGCTTAGCCAAACATGCTCTTAATTTATACAACCATTTAATGGCCCTTACCTCGAATGTTAAAGTACACCCATGGCCTCGGTCAAAAGCAATTATCTTCTCCTGGTCCTGGTTATAGCCTCGTCTTTATCGCCCTTCACAAACATTTTAAACCCCATTTTCATCCGTTGATCACTCCCTTCTTTTCAATCTGCACCGTCCACCACCATAACAAACCCTCGCCGGTAAACATGGCCGCTGCCGTCGTAGCTGCCACCACCACTCTCCAAAAATCTCTGGCCACATTTCACTCTCGTTCTCCTCAAACACACTCCACCAATCCTCCAAACCTCTCCTTCTCCGGCCTAAAACTCCCAAACCTAACAATCAAACTCAAAACCAGATCTCGCCGCTCCGGCGGTTGTTCCGGCGCTAAAATGTCCGATTCCGCCGCCGGAAGATACGCCACAGCCATCGCAGACCTCGCAAACTCAAACGGAACCCTAGACGCAACCGCAACCGACATCGAGAAGATCAACAAACTCTTCTCCGACGAATCCGTACTAAACTTCTTCATCAGCCCGATCGTAAGCCTCGAGAACAAACGCGAACTGATCGACGATATTACGTCATCAGGAGTCCTGCAACTACAGGTGTGCAACTTCCTCAACATCTTGATTGAAAGCAAACGGATCAATTTGATTAAGGAGATTGTGCAGGAGTTTGAGATTGTTTACAATAAATTGACGGAGACTGAAATGGCGATCGTGACGTCGGTTGTTAAGTTGGAGAAGCAACATTTGGCGCAGATCGCTAAGCAGGTGCAGAGGCTAACTGGTGCGAGAAATGTTAGGATTAAAACGGTGATTAATGAGTCGTTGGTGGCTGGGTTTACGATTAGGTATGGGAATGGTTTGTCCAAGTTGATTGATATGAGTGTGAAGAAGCAGTTGGATGATATTGCTGCTGAGTTTGAGATTGGAGATATTGTGATTCCTGTATCATGATTGATTGTAGTTTTCATTGGAAGGAGGTGTATTTTTTTGTGAGTTTAATGGGAATTGAGATGTTACTGGTCTGAAACTTGTTTTTGGTGGTGTCATTGCATGAGTAATGAGTTTAAGATGCTTTTACGGTTGGTTACTAATCCGAAACTACGTCTATTAATATGATTCGAACCTCCATCGTTTGAATAGAGAGACACACGTTGCCACCGTGATGAGACGTTCAAGATGCTGAGATGTCTTGTCAGTTGTGAAGAAATGCTCCGCTTCATGTGTTTGAGTTTTGATTGGCACTCAAGAGCTTAAATCCTTTAACCGGTTCCTCAAGAATAGAAATTCCCAAAATGATTGATTGTTTGTTGCTTGATTCTCTGCAATGGCCTTTCTGTCCTTTCTGCTGCTTTCTCTGCCTTAAATTAAGAAAGACTTGGCAATCATATGTGAAAACAATACAACTTATATAGTTGGGACTGTCTCATGGATATTGTCTTGTTTTGACGATTATTTGGAATCATATTAGGCGTTGGTGTGGCATCCCCCAAATCTTCGCCTTCTCTTTCAAAGATTTATCGGACATTTACAAGTCTCTAAGGGTAGGTCATTCGTATAAGGTTGTCCATGGAATCATTATCATAGCATATTGGTGCAAGTGGAAAGCTAGAAACGCCAAGTAGTTCACTAACAAGACGATTAAAATGGAGAAGATTATTGAAGACATCAAGAGCAGTGGTTTCTTTTGGCTCAAAATAGGTCTAACACCACCCGTAGTAGCGAGGGGTTTTTTGGCGTTTTTCCCTTAAAAAACGCCCCATCCACGCCCAGGTACCGCCCCTTTGGGCGTTTTTTTTCAAAAAAAATGCACAAGGGTTTTAAATGAAACGCTGGATTTGTTGCGCTTTTCGAGATTCGACCGTTTTCATAACGGTAATAAGAAAAAATATATTTTAAAAAAAATTTATTCCAATTTTTTACCTATAAAAAACCCCACTATCCAGTATCCACTCCATTCTTTATAAACTCTACCCTCTTCTCTTCAATACTTCTTTATATTTTATAAAATATTTATATCATGAATCCCTTCCGACCCCCTTTCGGTGTTCTGTCTAGACCCGGCAACCAAACTTCATATCGCCCGAACACTACCCAACCGCAACCGTCCTTCAATTTCCAAGAGTATGATGGCGTACGCGCAAGTATTAGGCATGTCTCCGCAATTTTTTCACGGTCCACACAGCTTTGCATTCATGGGCGGTTCGCATGCATCTCAAGAAGAAACCGAGCCCGACATTGAAACGGTGTCGGAGACACAACCCGACCCCGTACCCGAGGCGTCTCAACGTGGTATTTTTTTAGAGGGTTTGTGAGAGTGTATTTGAGAGAGTGGGTTGAATATATAGAATGTTTGTGTATTTATATGTCAGTATTCTTTTAAATGATTTTTTAAGATTATAGCCGTTCGTCAATAGTGATATATAAGGGCCACAAAAAACTTCCGGCATTAACCGCTATTGCAATCGCGTGGCCACAATAGCGCCCCCTCAATAACGCCCAAGTAATGGTGTGGAGGGCACTTTTGAGTGAAAAAATGTTGAGGTGGACTGGCTTTAGCGTCCACACCGTGCAACCTTAGTATGATTTTATAATGAGCCGTCATAATCCCTTAACATTATCTAATTTTTTTATCTAAAACCGAAGTATCGATTTGACATAATCTGAGCATAAACAACTAAATATGAGAATAGGTCTTTAATTTAAATCTGCATAGGGCATGTTTGGCTAATCTTTTTAAAACAACTTATTGACTTTTTGGAAAAGTCAGTATGGAGTGACTTATTGACTTATTAGCTTTTCCCCCTCACATACACCCTCATTGCTAAACATCATTTTAGAGCTTCTAACTTTTCAAAAAGCCAATAAGTTGTTTTAAAAATCTTAGCCAAACATGCCTATAAAGTAAGTAGTTTACAATATATAAAATTAGGATAAATCAAGTAAATATGATATTTTATTATATAGAAGGTATATAATATATAATTATAAATACATAAATACATAACTAAATCTATAATATAGAATTAAAGAAATCAACATGTGACACATAAATACATATAAATAAGATAACTAAATCTATATCTATATTATATAATCAAAGATATCAATATGTGACACATATCATCAATTGAAGACATCTACGTTTTTATTTTCTCATCCTTTTTTTCTACTTATCTTATCTAATTATAATAAGAAAAGGCTCAAACTATCTACACAAAGTGTGTAGATAGCCACATCCAAAAATGTATTTTTTGTTCTATATGCACACCCTGTAGTGTCGAGCTATGGCCAAAGCGCGGCGTTTTGGTCCGGTTAACCAGACAAAGACTGACGGGTGTCTGACGGGTCTGTTGACCGGACCAAAACGCCGAGCTTTGGCCGCATTAACCAGACAAAAGACTGACACCCAGTCAGTCTTTTGTCTGGTTGACAGGACCAAAACGCGGCCAAAGCTCGGCGTTTTGGTCCGGTCAAAAGACCCGTCAGACACCCATCATTCTTTGTCTGGTTAACCGGACCAAAACGCCGCGCTTTAGCCACAGCTCGACACTGCAGGGTGTGCATATAGGACAAAAAAACACCTTTTTGTTGTGTCAATAGGCAAATAAGTGTGTGAATAGGTACACCCGAAAAAAAACTCCAACTAATGCCACATGACATCTTCTTATTCAAAGTTACAACTAATGCCACATGGTATTTTCTTATTCAAATCATTAATTAATAAAATTATTTAATTTATATGTAATTATCTTATCTAATTATAATAAAAAAAAACTCCAACTAATTAGGGGTGCTCAAAACTATCTATATCCGAAAATCCGATCCGAAATATCCGAAAAATCGGATATCTGAATTTTTCGGATTCGGATTCAGATAGTGATTTTCAAAATTTTCGGATATTTCGGATATCCGAAATATCCGAAAATTTAATTTTCAGTTTTTTTCGGATATCCGAATATCCGAAGTATCCGAAAATATCCGAAATATCCGAAAAATATCCGAAATATCCGAAAAATATTCGAAAATATCCAAAAACTTATATTCAGATATCCGAAACTATCCAAAATATCTGTTTCCGAATATGAAAAAAATAATAAAAATTAAAAATTAAATAAAAAGTTGGATTTTCGGATATCCGATTAACTATCCGTATCCGAAATTTCGGGTATCCGAATTCCGGATATCCGAAATTTCGGATACGGATAGTGAAATCTGTTATCCGAAAATTTCGGATATCCGAATTTTCGGATATCCGGTTTTGAACACCCCTACAACTAATGCCACATGCCATCTTCTTATTCAAAGTTACAACTAATGCCACGTGGCATTTTCTTATTCAAATCATTAATTAATAAAATTATTTAATTTATATGTAATTCTAATTAATGATTATTTATAGTATTATGCAAATACTTAAAGTTTTTATTAGAATACTTCAATTTTTTAAAACTTTTTAACGGCAATTATCTATAATTTTAAAACCTATGATTTTAATATCTATACTATTATAAAAAGGAGAAGTGATGTACACACATGTAATTTTACATGGCGTCCATCATTTTATGCAATATGTACAATTAATAAAAGCTTGTTTTGAGAGGGTGAAATGGTAAAGGGTTCAAGTTTTTAAGACACTAAGAGGGTAGAATAGTAATTGCACTTGAACTCCATACTCTCGCACACACAATTCTTTCCTTCTCTCAGCAAACTTAATCGACACCCTGTAAAATGAAACCCCCATCTCGGTTGTTGAACATCAATCGTCATCCTTCAATACTCTATTCACTACCTTTCTCTTCTGGTAAGCAACTGGTAAGATGATTAACTCCATCCATTTTCTTTTATTCTTCCTTCCAAAATCAAACCTAATCATACATCTCATCTTCTTTGACGATATCAGATCTTCTATGCCATCGCGATTTCTCCATCACTACGAACTCTTCATCATGAAGGTATGGTTTCTTCTCTGTTTTAGGGTTTTAATGCTCGGTCATGCTATATTGGATCTCTTCATCAAGGTTCAATCCTTTGATTATAGACATACATCTTGCAATTATGTCAGCTACGACACTTGATTTTGAAGGATCTGGACGGGTAGAAAGCTTAAGGTATAAGATTTGCTTAGTTCTTCCATCTCTCTATAATTTCACCTTTATATTCCCTTTTATTATATTTGGGTTTAACTTTTTATAATTTCACTTTTTATATTTCTATTTCTTTGTCAATTGGAAATCTGCATATTTAATGATTTGAGTGGGTGTTTAGGATTGTTGGATTAAACCTTCTATTCATGACAAAACCACATCAAAAGGCCAAGAAAAAAAATAGTCACATACATAACATGTTTTATTAGAAGTGTCAAAAATAAGAGTAAACTGCCATTTTGGTCCCTGTGGTTTGGGCATTTTTGCCATTTTAGTCCAATTCTCAAACTTTTTAAATCTGGGTCCCTGTAGTTTCATCTTTATTGCCATTTTAGTCCAAAATTCAAAATCCTCCTTTTTTTGACTGTTCCAAAAAGTTTGAGGTTTGAACTAAAATGGCAATAAAAGTTAAACCACAGTGACCAAAATGGCAGTTTACTCTTAATATTGGACTAAAATGGCAATAAAAGTGAAACCACAGGGATCCAGATTTAAAAAGTTTGAGATTTGGACTAAAATGGCAAAAGTGCCCAAACCACAGGGACCAAAATGGCAGTTTACTCCAAAAATAAATATATCTTTGTTTTGATTTCAATTGTCAAAAATTCTTGATTCGTCTTTTTTTATTGACACATAACGTTTTGTATATGAAGTTATGTGAATAGGTTTGTAAAACCAAAAACATTATCTTCCTTGAGATCCCGTCAGTAGTAACGGAGTTTTGAAGAAATCACTCGGTTTATGGACCAGCCGTAAATGCGCAGAGGTTGTTCTTCGAGGTGCTCATGTAATATCCAACTATACATCATCATCATCATCATACTCAGTATATCCCACCAATAGCAAAGCTAAGGTAGGGTCTGAGGAGGGTGAGATGTAGACAGCCTTACCTCTACCCCGTAGGAATAGAGAGGCTGCTTCCAATGAGACCCCCGGCTCGATTGTGGTTTTGCATCAAGCCTTGGACATAAGGCACATAACACTCAGCAATTGAGACAAACGCCGATTAGTGCATGCACCCCTTTGTCTTTTGGCTATCAACGCCACCACATGATGCATGATTAACCGTCCCCCTCTTTTAACGTTATTTTCACGAAATTAGTAAAATAACGTTAAAATTAGTGCACTTTCACTTTTGCCCCCCGAGCGCCCACGCATATATACATTATATGAGCATACCGCAAGCGGGGCGTAGTAATATCCAACTATACATGTTATTTTATTTGTTTATAATTGTACGTAACCAGTTGACATTCAAGCCTTTTTATTATTTTGATAGTTTCATATGGCTGATGACTTTTTAATAGTAGACCTGGCAAACGGGTCGGGTACGGGTCAAAACGGATTCGGGTCAATATGGGTCAATTAAAAAGGGGTTGTTTTAGATCGGGTCAAACTAGGTTCGGGTCAAAACGGGTTCAGGTCGCAACGTGTTCGGGTCAGAGGCGCGCGCCATATGTATTTTAGGTGTTTTTATGTTTTTTTATGCATGAAAGTGTTGGATAATAGGTTTTTTGGCATGTACAGTTTATAAACTAATAGACGAGTCTAATGATGTAAATTATCGACTCCTTCATGATCTCCATCTTTTAGAAATTACTGGTCAGCTTCTAAGTTCTTGATCAATGCGGTTGTTTAGCGTGTTTGTTCGCATTCAATTTTTAAACGCCTGTTTGTGCAACAGGTGAAGATGAGGAGAATAAAGATGGCAATGTTAATCAGTGGGTAGCTCGGACTGTGGTTCAAACGTATAATCCCAACGCAAAGTGCCTTGTAGCAGTATCTATATTCCTGAACGCTTGTCGAAAGCTTCGTTTTCTGCTGCTCAAAATACGGGTATGTTTGGTTTATTCTTATTGCTAACTCGTTTGATTTATTTTAATTTTATTGAAATTCTTAATAGCTTCGATCCACATGACGCGAATTGCTAACTTGTTTGGTTACTGAAACAGGAATAAATACGGAGATACGAAAAGTGCATTCTCAAATCCAAGAAGCAGCAAGAGTGCTTTGTAAGTTCAGTAAGAGTGCTAATTTTGAAAGTTAGAGTGGTTTTTGTAAGCCCAGTGATTTGAATGAATTTTTTAAGTTCGGTTGATTTAAAACACGCGTCGAAATTTTTTTAGCATATAACGCCTTTAGTTTTCGTATTTCGTTGCTATAGTGAGTGCTGGTATCGTAACGAACCGAACCGATACCTAACAAATTCCCATTGCGAAGCGCGGGGGAAACACACTATTTTTTCAAGTTAAAGAAGAACGCATGAAATCTAATCTTTGTTATCTTTCATGAGTTTATTTTACAGTTTCTTTGTGGGCAACCATTTTTATATGAATTCCTGTACATGAAAAGAAGAACTCCAGTGGGGTGATTTTGGGCAAAGGTATTCATAAACTGTTGAACCAACCGAACTGTGTAAAGCGTAGCAAGTTCGTTGGTTATTTGATAAATCCGATTCCTCCTTGAGGGTATTGCTTTTCTTTTGACTTTTATTTTTTGTGATTTGAAGGTGAGGAAGATCATAGCAGATTTAGACCATTAAGCTACAGAGGTGCAAACATATGTGTTAGCTTTTTCTCTAATTAGTCGGGCAAGCTATGAGAATGTTTTAAAAAGGTACACTTTCTTTAGTGCTGTCCTATTTAATTTTTATGCTTGTGGGTCACTTTAAGATCAAAGTTGGCTTTCTGAATATGAACATAGTTGATGCTTGAAACTTGAAAAGGTTAAAAATCATGATCGATTTGAAATGTACCATCCCTTTCCCCAAACTAGCATTAGTTACTTTATAGTCAAGGGGGTTAGCTTTCAATACAAGATGTAATGCAATTTATCAAGACAGAAAACTAAAACAGTTCCGTGGATATCTTATACACATGGCAATCATGACCCGTTCTTAAAAAAATTGGTTGATTTGGGTCATCTTTGTTTAGCTAAATGAGTTGATTTCGGTCTCTCAAATTATACAAGGGTCACTCATATGAAACAAGCTAAACTAGAATGGGTCAAAATGGATCGCTCATATGCTATCACATAATTTATGCATGTTTATTTTCTGCTAACTTAGATGTGGTTGTAGGTTCAACTACAACACAGAAGCTGAACTCGTGTGAAAAAGAGCTACTGCAGGTATATACAATACTAACAATAGTTTTTTCCTGGTTTTTGCTGTAAAATATTTAAATGATTTTCTTTTTATTTTAGTTGTAGCTAAATAAGGGAGTAAAGATATGGTCCTAGGTAACTACTAAGTAACTTATCCCACGTGAAGACGCAAAGATTAACAAATGGGTATTCATGAAACAAACAACTACCAACATGATGATGAAGAATGCAAGAAACAAAGAATTCACCTTTGAAAGTTGTTGCAGCGTGAGAGCGTTCCTCAAGACTTCATGGTTGTAGAAAAAGGAGAGATCACAAAGCAAAAAAAGTGTCGAAATAAAAAGAGATGGCTAATCGGCTTTTGTTTATAATTTTGTGGCAGTCACAAGAACAAACACGTCTGACCAAAAAATTATGAACATTTTTATTTGTTTATAAAATGCTTACCTCTTGACTCGCTCAGATATCATGTATTTGTTTAACAGTTCACTTTTTACGTGTAACTTTTAAAAGTTTTCTTTAAATATAAAATTTTAGGTTGAGTGTACTGAGTCGAGTCGCATATGAGCAAGTTAATGTTAATATGGACTTGTTAAAAACTCGAATCGAGTCGACTTAAATCAATTTTAAGCCTAACTTGAAGCTCACTTTTGGTTTTGTTTTTTCTTCTACAAAATTTTCGTTAAGTAGTGCTTTTTTCTATCTAATTTTGTTAAAAATCATCGATCTTTCCCCGCAGCGAAGCGCGGGCTCTCCCACTAGTTTTTTTAAAATGAATAATCATGCTTAAGTTTTTTTCATATAATATGCAATTTTCATATTCCACATATTAGTTGTGGTTTCCGATTTATTTTTGTATTTCATAATAATTTATCTTTAAGATAAATATTATGAACTACTCAGGTCAACCACATACTTGTAAAATAAGATTTTTGTTTCTTTTTAATAGGAAGTGTTTGAGTCTTATTTATCTTTCTTTTCTGGTTGTAACGGGTTCATGTCAAAATTGGTGATTTTTTACGGGTCAAAAGGATTTGAGTCATGTTAGGCCAACGTTTCAACACCTTTTGTGCATTCTATTTTTTATATATGCATTTTGTAGTGTTTGATGTATTGTTTATGAGTAGCGAAAACATATTATCAAAAGTATGATATAAGATTTCTTTTTAATAAAACGATTAAGAACATTTTAAGCATTCAAATACTTTTGAAACATGTTAGGATCTGAGTTTCTTAGATTGTGTTTTGTTTAAGTAAAATGAAGATGAAACAGAGATGAATTGTAGCGGAAATATGAAATAAACTTTTTTCACACAATCAATGGAAGAATAAGTTTAAGCAAACATGTTTATCATTGAACCGAATGATTGTATTTATTACAAAGATCAATTACAATGCATGCATGCACAAATCTCCCCCTCAGCCTGAGCTCACTTGATTGTTCGTACAAAAATGACTTAGAAGAAAAGACTTGATAGAACAGTACATGGTACTATTCTATTTATAGTACAGGACAACCACTGAGCATCTTCGGCTGACGTCACCATGAAAGTGACATCTAACATCCTAACAAACTACAACTACTGACCTATACAACCACTGATTACATAAACAAAGTATTAACAAAACACTGATTCTTCATTCCACTGTTGTAGCTTCAGCAGTGCTTTGGTTTTCAGCAGTACTTGAGTCATAACAGTATATTGAGCTTCAGCACTTTGATTCTTCATCAGTCTTTAGATCAGCAGCAGTTGTGAAGAGCAGTACTTTGAGTTATCAGATGTTAGGGCCACTGTCAAGGGGAAAGATCTGTTACAAACAACTGCTTATGAAGGATCCATTGTTATTGAACCAGTTTTGGCTTTATCAACTGTTCCTTTGTAGGGTTCAATCCCAGCAATCTCCCCCTGGAACAGATGATGCCAAAACACTTCATTATTTCAGATCTTTATTGCCTTATCAAGAATTCCCTAACTTGTCCTTTGAATTGTAATTCAAAGTTCATGGAATCCTCATCATCCTCATCCCTGCACAGTTGAAGATCAAGGAGATCTTGTAAATCTTCTACACTCAGGCCTAGTGCATTTTCCCTTGATATATGCTTAACTTCTACACTGGACTTGAGCAGAGTCAATACGTGGGTCTTTTGATCAGACTTCCACTTTAGTATTTTTGAGTTCAGTGGGTTTCTTGGGAGAGTTTTTATTTTAGATGAGTTTGGTAATGGAGGCCTGGTTATGACTCCTTTAGCAAGATCTTGAAGTTTTGCTGAGTTAGGATTTTCTGCAATCATTGTCTGAAGGACCATCTTCATAATATATTCTTTTTTAGCCTTGTCTGCTTCTTCATCCATATGCTTTTGGTTCTTTCTTTGATAAAAGACAACAGCAGGTGGAACAGTGGGTTTAACAGATCTTTTGATTGGCAGGGCCTGTTTGACTGGAACCACTGCTTCTGGATAATCTGACTTTTTAGGAGAAGTGGGATCTTTCTTTCTTATTTATTCCAACCTTTTGTAGGTTTCTAACACTTTCACCTCTGTCCACCTTGTGACCTGATTCCTTGAGCTATAGTTTGCAGCTATAAGCTCCTCCTTCATTCTTTTCTGTGACACATGGGTCACTGCGACCATCAAACAAATACCAAACCAATGAAATATTGTATTTCATACTTGGGATTTGTACAAATATGTGTATCATTTGCACATATCAATTCTTGTTCGATTTCGGGCTCTAAATCGCTTTCTGGAAGGTTATACGCGCACTGATGCGTAAATATAACCAGTTTAATGCAACGAACACTCCGGAATAGTTAAATAGGCTTCACATACCTTAAATAACCTTTACATAACTTAGAAATAAGTTTTGAAGGCTTTGGTATGACAAAATCAAGTTTAATCGCTTACAGGGACTAAATTCGACAAACTGCGAAAGTATGCCGATTCGTACTGTAACGAACATTCCGAAACATGACCATAAGTTAAACACACCCTAAATATCCTTTACATAGCTTAGAAATAGGCTTTGAGGGGTTCGGTGCGCTAAAATAAACTTTATAGTCATTCAGGGACTAAAAGCGTCAAAAAGTGCATAAGTTTGCATTTTCGCGCATAACTTACGTTCTGAATACATCCGGACATCCAAAAATTTATGTAATCATTAAAATATTATGTTTTAGTGATTGGCATGATAAAATTCCATTCGTCGCTTAATTTGGATCGTTTTTGCGTTCGTTATGACTTCCGTCGTAATTAAGCGAATAACGCAACCGTACGACCAAACGAACCGACATCCGAGATGTTTTTGAGCATATTTTAAGTTCCCTATACTTTAACTTTATTTTAGAGCCTTGAAATGGGGTTAACGGGGCTTAAAAGCGCCAAAAAATCAAGTTTTACAAATGCAGGGACCATTTTTGAAATTTCTGGCAGATTCAATAAACCTAGTCCATTTTGAAGTGTTGATGGTTTTAACCCATGGTTTTGCAAAACCATGGGCTGGTATTCAATGAACATAGTCCATATTAGGGGCTCCCATGGTTTTAGAAAACCATGGGCACACATGTAAGTTCCAGATCAAAGCTTAGTTTTCGATGAATGATCTTAACGGTTCTTGAATTCCTATAAATATCCACCCTCACTTCCTCCCAAAGCATACTTGAATCTGATTTTGGCTCTCTAAGTTGAAGTTTATGCTTCATACCTGAGAGTAAATCAGATTAAGAGCATGCGGGGACCTTCTGTAAGTATTCTTTCGTTCTTTTCATTCGTTTTTGTCGTTAAAGTCAAACTGCGTTTGACTTTCTGCTTTGACCAGTTTATGGTCAAAGCGAAGTTCGTTTGAACTTCATAACGTGAGCGTAATAACGATGGTTATAGTCCCTAGTGACTATACCTACTGATTACCATGTTATCTAGGCTTGTAGGATCATTGTAGGACCCAAACGAGTCAATCAGAAGAGCGTATAATCCGATTCAAAGGCGGAATCAGTGAAACGAACGTGGAAACAGCTTGATACTATTAAATCTGTCACTTTGATTCAATATAACATCAATTACAAACTGAACAGATTTTGGCAGCACTTCGTTACAAATCCTGAAGCGTACCAAATGAATCAACAAGTGTCCTATTTATAGTTGTTTAGGTTTCGCTTGAAGCTGACCATGACAGGTTAAAGCGAACTTGACTGATCTGGTTTCGCTTGAACATGTCACTTTCAAGCGAAACCTCATGTAAACCCACTAAACTTTATTTCTTGCACCTCGGACACTAATAATCCTATCCTATCCTATTACATGATACAAGACGAAGTCAATAGACGTAGTGCACTAACAGACTCCCCCTCGGATATTGACGAAGTCTTCAGTGTCTAATCTTCAGTATGACACATCTTCAGTCTTGATCATTCTGCCTTCTCATCCAAATTGTAACATTATAAGCATCCTTCAATTTTTATCTTCTTTCATCAGCTTCAGGCTCCCCCTTTCGTCAAGCTTCCCTGCTTTTGGATCGACACCTAGCTTTCCATCTACAAGCTCCCTCTTGCTACAAGCTTGTCTTCAGACTCCCCCTTAGACTCTGCTTTCGGGATCGTAATCTGGACTATCTGCAAACACTCAAATATCTATGAATACAATACTTTCAAAATCAATTAACCAGAAATCGCAAACTGGCTCTTTTAAATTCTTTAACTACTCCCCCTATCAACAAACTAAATGATATGGCAAAGTTTAAGAATCCAAATCCCTCACAGTAAATCTTCCAAGTCCAAACTAATGACCTTGGAGATATCACAAACTGTTTTTGAATTTTGAATTTTTAATTCAATTTTCAAATTAATGAACTTGTTTTATTTTCAGAAACACAATCAGCTTCTTTAGATTTTGACACTCAGCATTTCAGACATCGGTTGTCGAAAATAAAGCAGAATAAAAAATCTTTTTGGATTTTTCTGAAAATATAAAGCAATAAATAAATATGTACAAACATATTTACAGACAATGTTTTTGTTTGAGTATGCGTCAGAGGATCATATCAGTTTTTGACAAATCACAAGTACCGTTGAGCTTAGTTACACATTAAGAATTAAACAATTCACTTAGATTGTCGATATACTTGTCCACTTAAATTTTCACACAAATTTCAACTGATTCAGGATACGAATTAGGTGTTTTAAGAACTTAAACCCATTCATGTGTCCCACCTCTTGAATATACTCCCGTATCCAGATCCCAATATTCATTCTTACAGGTGAGTATACCTAGATGATATCTCTAAGGGGAATAAATTATAGTACAAAACCGTGAGAGCTCAGGTCAGAACTTCCGTTCAGCAGAGAGATGACGGCTCGACTTTTGGTGTGTCCCCTTTAGAGGATCTTTTGTTACAACAGCAATGACTATCAATTTTATTGTTTCATCAATTTGCTGAGGGCTGCGCTATATTTCAAGCAATGCGGAAAGTATTATTCGAAGACTAGGTCAGAACTTCCATTCAGCAGAAGTCCCGGAATAATACCCCAGATATCACTAAGCATAAAGACCTAGTATCTCAGAAAGAGGGACCTTTCAAACGAGATTTCAGGGGTTACCTATATATCCAAGTAGTGTTCCCCACGAAATAAGTAAGTTTGAATTTAGGTTTATATCCCGAAAAAGTTTACTAAATGTATAAAAATATATCGGCATATCATCAGTGAGACTGTTTAACGCTATTTAAACATTACATTTCTTTAGCATACTGTAACTGTCTACTGATGTACTATAATTTCCTCTTTTTACACAAAAACTCAATTTTCATTTTTATCATGTTTTTGTCATTTTCAAATTTTCAAATGTTTTTGGATTTTCTAACAATAATATTTCTCCCCCTAAAATGAAAAATCATATAAAGAAAATTTGACAACCAACACTGATAGCTTTGTCTCGCCATCCATTTTCTGCTAAAAGTGTTCTGATTTGCAGAAAATATAATGTAAAGTACCCCCATGATTTACAACCCATTGATTTTCCACAGTTTGAAAACCTTTTTTCAATCTTGTGAAATTAATCATGTTTGTTCAGCCGTGAGAGTTTCGGCGTATTCAATCAACACATATTTTTGGATTTTAATTTTTCAAATTTTTAGGGTTTTGAAAATATTGTTTATTTATATACAGAATGAAAAATATTCAACCAACATAGGATCCAGCAGCCTCTTCCTTTTGTTGTGCCAGGCTGCTCCAACTTCCATTCTCACAATCTTTGAATTTGTTGAGCACCTGCACATTTAGACTAACTCAATTACTTGAACAATTTAGCCCAGGTCTGTTGAACCTTAGGCATTTCAACACAATAATTTTCATTCAATGCCGGAAAGTATTTGTCATCTTTCACAAAGACCTTATCAACTTTGACTTCAATTTTCTCATCTTTTACCAAAGACACTTGTTTCTTAACACTCCATGTTTGTCCTTTTGGAGTACCTCTTTTTTAAAAATGTGAATCTTTTTGAACATTTTGTTTTTGAACAACAACTTTTGGTTTCCAAAACTCTTGTGGTTTTGTCATATCAACAGTTGTTTTCCAACTTTGAGTTGTTCTGACTCTGGGTGTGTAAGAATTCCAGGTCTGTCTAGAATCGAACCTATATGGATTTGACTTCCAATTTTGATTCGAAACAAACTTGTTTGTGTTGTATTTCCAAGTTTGTTTTGAGTCAAATCTGGTTGACCTTTGTCTCACATTCTCAAATTTCTGTTTCTCAGCATCAATCTTCTTTATGTCAACATCCACATGTTTTAGATTAGGACACTTGCGTGCAAGATGTCCTTTTTGATCACATTTGAAACATGCTCTCATGGACACATATTTGACCTGTGGTTGTTGCTTTTTCTTTTGAGCTAGGAACTCTTCAATAGACTGTTGTCCAATTTTAAGTTCCTTTTCTTCAGCTAAACTCCTTCCTTTAACAAAACTCATTTTTGCCTGAAAATTTGGCGTTTCATTTTTGTTTCGATTCTGTTTCTTTTTATAACCCAACCCAGCCTGTAACACCCCGTGTTTTCATAAGTGAAAGTCAAAGTCAAGGTCAAAGTCAACGACCGATTTCGCGCAACCTGACTCGTAGAAATGTTTTTATTTTATTTATATTATGTGGAGTAAGTGTCGTTCATTGCAATAATCGGATCGTGTTAACCGTATTTCAATCGATTCGCGACTGTGAACTATAGGAAGTAACAATGCGATAAAGTTAATCAAGCTATGCTAAACGAATCGACATCAAATCGTAACTCCAGCTATGTATTTTACTTATCATTTATACGTGTGTGTGTGTGTGCCTTACGTGTTACCTGTGCATGTTATTTATGTTTTGTTATGATAATCAAGCGAACTCAAGCGAACTCGAAGTCTAACTCGAAGTCCAACTCGAATGTAAACGAACCCGAACCCGAATTCCGAGTCAAACCATGTTATATACGAAGTAGTTGGGACTGAAATTAATTTGACTAGGAAACCCTATTGAATTGCTCACAATCGAAACCGAAGCGTCATCGCACCCGAACGCACCATTCAGTCGACATCCGGACGGATGGTCCATCCGCACGGATTGCCAATCCACACGGATTGCCAATCCGCACGGGTTGCCAGTTCGCACGGATGACCAGTCCGCACGAGTAACCCATCCGGGTGACCTGCAATCCGCACAGATCACCCCTTTCCCCTTTTAGCATCCTATAAATACCCGGGTCACTCTCCAAACTTTCCACTTTTGGCAAGTGACGTCCGACCTGCACGCATTCTCCACCTTTTCTCCGATTTCTCTCAATCCAGGTAAGATCTTGATCTAAAACTTGTACATTCTTGATCTATACACACATCTACACCTTTCCATCTTTCAAATCTCAACTTTTAACCATGAAATCATCAAGATTTGGGGTATTCTAGGGTGACGTCATCATGAAGTTCTCATGAACTTCAAGTGTGACCTCATTCCACCAAGAATAACTCGGATCTGAACGATTTCCACAAGATTTCACAACAACTTCACCTAAATCTAAACTTTTCTAAAGGATAAAAGAGTTGAAAGAAATAAACAAGTTTTTCTCCTTCTTTTAGCCTCAAAAACGGTACGAATCGGATCCGTTCTAGTCTCCTACTTAATGATAGTGATGCATTAGTCCTAGATCAGGATTCTACCCACAAGACACTTGATTTCGGGTTAGGCCGGGATGACCGTTCTAAACCGCTGACAGGCCGAGTTAGGGTGATTCCTGGCCGGCTTGGTCATACGGGTAAGGATGCGATTCCAAATGGTTGACACGTAATCAGAACGTCTCGATAGACGACAAAGGCGACCAAGAGTAACCGGACGGAACAACCAGGACGAGGAAGTTGTCCGCACGAGTAAGGTGTCCGCACGGACAAGCTGTCCGCACGAACAAGCTGGCCGCACGGACAGACGATCCGGACGGGTTGTCACCCGGGCGAGCTACACTTGGGACCCACATTCAAAACCAGGTTTGAGTATCGACGAATGAACAATCCGGACGGACGACCTCTGAATGGATTACTCTTCGGATCATGAGATACTGAGACCTTAACAATTTCAAGCAATGTGCATCCGCACGGACAAGTTGTCCGCACAGACAGACTATCCGGACGAATTGTCTTGTCCGCGCGAACAAACTATCCGGACGGATTACCACTGTCCGCACGGATTGTCATCCGGACGGATTCCACAAATTTCATCAAGTGACTCAGCCTTGGAGATGTGTCTGCGCGACCGGCTTGAAAGGTAGAGATACTTAGATGTTTTCTAAATGCTACAATGAAAACTCCAAAGCACAAGCCATCATACACAAACACATCCTTAACTTAGGAAGAAACAATCCACTCGAATAAGTTATCCGCACGAGTAACTAGTCCGGACGAATGGCTGATCCGCACGGATTACTTGTCCGCACGGATGACCATTCGCACGAACTACTAATCCGCACGAATAACTTACTCGCACGGATAGTTACTCGCACGGATAGTTTACCCGCACGGATAGTTTACCCGCACGGATTACCATCCGCACGGATAGTTTACTCGCACGGATAACTTACTCGCACGGATAGTTAATCCGCACGATCAGCTATCCTACCCGCTCTCACTTTGTACTGTTTTACGCGCCACTTATCGTTACGTTATCGAATCTATTCAGGCTAACCATACTCGCTGAAAAGCGCTCCCTTCAATCCATAATCGTTGTGAGTATACTCGAACCCTTTTTGCTTTTAGCACTTTTGGGTGTTACATACGTTACGAATATTCAAACTACAACTATCACACTACTCAAGCTATTTTAACGCTAAACCATTAATGCATGTTATACGTGGCTTATGAATGCTTGTTTGTTATGTTTACACATGGAATGCTGTCTACCTGCCTTAGCAACGATAGTACTATAGTTTGGACTCAGCACCCGCTCACACGGGGGTTGTTAAGGATCTTTTACTTGCATGGATTACGGTGGTAATCATGTATTGTGAACTGCCTCGGGCAGTCAATCCGCAGTCATTGGTATCGATGGATCTATGTCGGTAACTAATGTGCTTCATTTCACTATGTGTACGTGTTGGTTATGCGTAAACGAATTCGAACTCTATATGTTATATCAAACTTGTATGCTCACCTTTACATTATATGTATTGACTTTATTTTAACATATGTGCCAGGTGCTTAGGCTGTTTCTGTGCTTAACTTGCTGGTGATGAAATTGAGGCTAGGGAAGGAGTCCTAGAAACCAACAAATAAATTAGCTATGTTTAAAATCTGAGTTGTCGGAACAGAATACTTGTCTTGATGCTTGTCTGTAATAATTATTTAACTATTTGAGATACGGTATGGGACATATTGCTTTAATTGAATGGTAATGATAGTTGTTATGGAAACTTCTGGACAATCTGTTTCGCTCAGTGCCACGCCCCGATGATTCCGCCATCGGTTGGGGTGTGACAGATTGGTATCAGAGCCATAACTATAGGGAATTAGGCAAGACTCGACCTAGTCCGGGTCGAAGTCTCAGAAACCTAGTCTATAGTTAGGAACCAGCAGACCGACTCGAGTACACCCCTACTGGATGGTGTACGATCTTATTTCTCAATATTTTCACTTACCTACACTATCACTGCACTCGAATTTTCAAAATTATGAACGGGCAATAAGGCCGAGAATAGGTGTGAAAACCGCAAACTCTCGACTAAAGTTGCCTAATCAGCTTGCGTTTTAGCTACAAACGAGGAGAATTATACCAAATTAGGAGTGAAATCCATATTTTGATGAATAATCTCCTCAAATTTTATTAAGAATAAGGACGAAAGTCGCAAATTAGGGGTGAAACCCTAACCTTGACGACTTGTCCTGCTTTTATACAAAAACTCCCACCAAAGTTTCGATGGACTCCAACGATCTGAGACACAATATAACCAATGGGAATTGCGCCAACGCCCAAGAATCGAGGCAAAGGCATAGTCCTGAAGGTAATTGTGCACACAGGATCCTTGTGAATAGTCGAACCACTTTGGTTAGTCGAAGTCTACTAGCCGCAGACAATCTATTCTCGATTTTATGTGTTTCAAGCTTTGAGCCAAGACTATTGACTCTGACGATTCGTCGATTTCATGTGAATTACGTGTTTTATGCTTATTTGTTAGCAATTTGAGGTACTACCGGTGTCGATCTAACACCTTTTGCTTTCACACAACACACGGCACATCATTAACAAACCGCTCGCACCATACTTGATGTATTGCAAAATACATACTTATATCGTGTAAAGTTTGTACGTTTTATCGTTATTTTTAGTGTAGTTTTGTTTAGAATTGCGTACTATTGATGAAAGTTCGGTTTTTCAGGTCTCGATACGATAATTGGCTGGAAATTGAGTGGAAACGAGCTTGATGCTGAATTCGTATGTTTTGGAATGAGTTTAAAAGTGTTAGAATAATTCTTGGAATTTTTGGAGACATAAAGCTGGAATTGTAAGGCAACATTCTGTGAAAATTTGCCAGTCGCGTAGCGCTACGGTAGGAGGCAAGGCAGTCGCGCTACGCTACCATTAACAAACAAGAAAATCTGATCTTGGAGGAGCTCGCGTAGCGCGAGAGTGAAAGGCAGACCCGTCGCGCTACGTGACGGGTATGCAGATCGCGAATTGTTTGATCCGATGTTAGAGTTTACTATTTAAGGATTTTTTTTAATCATTGAAGAGGTGACGAACTAACAAACCCTTGGGCGACGTCTGGAGCAGTTTTTCGATCATTCGAGGTGTTTTAGCTTGCGGGAATCATAAGGTTGAAGCTAGGAAGCGTGGGAGTGAAGATTGTTCGGGTTTTATCTCCCGGTTTTCTTTAATTTCGTGTTTTTAATCTTTTTCCATGAATTCTTGTTTTGAACTTGATTTGTTTGTTATAGACAACATGTTTCTTGGCTAAACCCTAGATACTACCTAGACGAGATGATAGTTTGATTAAAGTTTGGATCTTTTAACGGTTTTTGTTGTTTGTTTATGGATTGATTCTTGAAAGTAGATTATTCTAGAATTCTTACTTGGTGCATATGCGTGCTTGACAATTATTCTACTACTGTTTATTGCTTCGTATAATCTTTAGTGACGGTCTTTATCACATAATAGGGTTATATTAGGATTCTTGATTTAGGTGAGTGTCTATATCACATAATAGATCATTAATCCTTTAGGGTGAAAATCTAGTAAGTAACCTTAGAAGTAATATTCGGTAATTTAATAAAATCAAGTGTTCTGCTTAACTTGTCGCTGAGAGGCTCGAGTTAGTTATTAGGTTGCAGTGCAGTATATATCTAAGAGAGGTTTTGAGAGAAGTCGATCTTATTTCCCTTATTGCATTTGTGTCTAGTAAACCAAGTCAGAACCTAGAATTGCCTTAGATTATCGCACTAAGAGGTAGATAGTCATATTAGGGCACTTTTAGAATCGTTAGAGGACTGAGAGGAAGTCTAACAGTCGGTAATCACCCCAGCCTTGTCGGGTTTCCTAGGTTTCTTCCTGAGAAGGGTCGGGAGGTCTTAGCATTGAAATACCTTAAGGTTTAGTATTTTACGATCCCGACTCCATACAACAATAATTCCGTTAGAAGTCCATTCCAATTCAAACTGGATTCGAGTCTAGGTAGTCGTTAATCTCATCTGAATACATCCCTAGTTTTCGTTCGTGTCTTAGTCTAAGTCTAGTTAATTAATTAGGTTAATATAGATTTCCTAGTTTTTCAGTAACCCCCCCCCCCCTCAAAACAATTAAACAAGTTTAAGTCGCGTCTGTCAGTGTCTATTAGAGTCTTGCTTACGTAATACATAGAGTCTCAGGGTTCGATACTCGGACTTGCTTAGGCTATACTACATTGACCGGTACACTTGCCGGTTGTGTGGTTTAGGTTTTAGAGAGTCCTAGTCTATAAATTTAAAACTTATAGTGTCTAGATTAGAGAGTCTAATTTAGTTTGTTTTTATAGTCTGTTTAGCACACATCAAGTTTTTGGCGCCGTTGCCGGGGACTCTTGGCAATTGCGTTTATTAGCTTTGATAGACCTAATTGATATATACGTGCTACGTGTTTTCTTTGTTTTGTTGAGTCTTTGTCTTCTCTTGTGTCTCGGTAACTAGTGTTTGCTTTTCTTGTGTTCAGGTTTTTGCTAGTAGTGGATGCCACATCTTCGCTCGCACGGACCACCATCACCAATCAAGCAGTCATCATCTCAACTGGGTGAAGGCCCAGAGGTTAGTTCTTCATCTTCGCCTGTTTTTCCAGATTTCGACACCAATCCAATTCCCGTCCCACCACCTTCACCAAACCATTCACCCAAGAATACCCCACCCAGTAGTCCCACTTCTAGTACCTTTAGTGAACCAGAGAACGTAGATCAAATGGCCAACCCTAGGCAAACCGTCCATCAGCAGGCCACTCAGGATTTTACCGGCCTTGCTTCACCCATCACCGTTCCACCCATAGTTAGAGAGCATTCATGGCAGATTCCATCTTATGTCATGCAGGCCATAACCAATAGCATCCAATTCCATGGCCGAGACGATGAGGACGCCCAGACCCACATTAACCGTTTCTCCCGCATCCTAGCTACCTTTAACCTTCATGGTGCACCCAACGATGCCACCTACCTACAGCTTTTCCCGTTCTCATTAGCCGACCGTGCGGCTACTTGGTTGGACTCTCAACCAACCGGTACTTTTACCACTTGGGCGGGGCTTCGTCAAGCCTTTTTGAATAAGTATTTCCCGCCCGCTAAGGCCTCACGGCTTAGAGACGAAATCCATTCCTTCCGCATGGGGCCCGACGAGCCCTACTACCTTGCTTGGGAGCGTTTCCAAAACCTTTGTGCTCGTTGCTCCCAACATGGTCTTTCCGATTGGGCTTTATGTGAGAAATTTTATAACGGTCTCACCCAAGAGACTCGTGATAGGTTCGATACTAATGCGGGGGGGCATATGATGGGTATACTTACAGTAGCTGAGTGTTTAGAGAGATTTGAGGCATTTGCTCAATCTCAATCCCAATCGTGTTCCGATCAGCGGTATCAAAGTGGTAATTCTAATACCACTACTAGTGCACCCACCCAAGGGGTGAACCATGTCACCATGGATCCTAGTTTAGCCGCTGTTTTGGAAAACATTTCTAGGGAACTTAAGGAAATTAAGGCTAAGGTAGACAAATGTGAGTATTGCCGAGGGGGTCACGACACAAGTGCGTGTCCATTGTTAGTTGGTGAGGAGCGAGTTGATTTTGTAGGGGGAGGGGTTGGTAGAGGTCAACCTAGCAGTCTTGGAGGTAATAATAACTTTGGTTCGGGTTGGCGTTCTAATAATAATAATAATTTTGCTTCTAATAACAATTTTCGCTCAAATGGACCTCCTGGTTTTCAAATAGCTCAAAATCCAAATAGAGGTCTAGGTTCACTCTTTGGTGGGGGTTCAAATGAACAGGTTCAGAATGGGGGGTCGAATAACCAAGGTCAAACAAGTCGTGAAGGTCCAAGTTTCGATCTAGGGGGTAGCATGGAAAGAATAGAGTCCATGATGAGTCAACTCATTGCTAGGGATCAAAACACCCAAAAGAAACTTAGTGAACACGATCTCATGCTTAAGAACCACCAAGCCTCATTTCAGGACCTTCAAAGGGTTGTAGGAGATATGTCTAGGAAGTTGGAAGAGAGATTACCCGGTCAATTTGCGGGAAACACCTTAAAGAACCCTAATGCTTCTGTTAAAGCCATTACCACCCGTAGTGGCAAGACCGTAGGTGATCCGAGAGTCGAAGAGAGGGTAGTTGATGAAGATGGAGATATAATAGATGAGGAGATCCAAATGGAAGCACCCGGTAAAGTGCAATCTAGGTTAACCCCAGCGAGTACCGCACACACCGGGGGGCTTCCAAGTGAGAAGAGTTTAGGTAAGAAACCCACTCAAGTCGTTCCATCACCCACTGTTGACCTTTCCCGTGCTCCTTTCCCATCTCGTCTTAAAAACCAAACATATTCTAAGGAGTACGGGAAGTTTCTAGAGATCTTTAAGCAGCTTAGGATTAACCTTCCTTTCATAGAAGCCCTTCAATCAATGCCCAAATATGCAAAATTTTTAAAAGATCTTCTAAAACGTAAGGAAAGGTTAGGAGAGGTTTCTAACATCCCCCTTAGTGGAGGGTGTTCTGCCGTAGTCTTGAACAAGGTCCCGGAAAAGTTGACGGATCCGGGCCTTTTCACCATCCCGTGTTTGTTTGGGAGTGATACCGAGTGTAGGGCCCTAGCCGATTTAGGAGCAAGTATAAACCTAATGCCATATTCCTTGTATGAGAGGCTAGGTCTAGGAGAGCTTTCACCTACACGTATGTCTTTGTCTCTAGCCGATAGATCAGTGAAGTATCCACGTGGTATAATAGAAAACCTCTTAGTTAAAGTGGATAAATTCGTCTTCCCCGTAGACTTTGTCGTTCTCGACATGGAAGCCGATGAAAAGGTACCGTTAATTCTAGGACGCCCGTTTTTAAACACCGCAAAAGCTCTTATAGATGTCTTTGTAGGCACCATTACACTTAGAGCGGGTGAGGAATCGGTAGTTTTTAAGGTTACGAATTCGAAAGGGCCTAGTGATATAGAGCATGAGGTATCGTTAGTGGGGGAGTGTGAGAAGGATGAGCGAGATGAGGAGAGGTTAGTGAGTGATCCGAGTCTACAGGAGGTGATAGGACTCAAGTGTGGGGACCCACCGGATAGTAAATTAGAGGAATTAGAGAAAAGGGTGGTGTGTTTAGAATCTAAGATAGACACACTGAGCAAAGCTCAATGTGGGGATAGAATTCAATATGAAGAGTATCGATTCAAACCACCAGGTGAAGCGTTACGAGGTTGTGAGAGAGATAAGAGTGCTTTGGGTGATTTGGGTGATTTGGGCAATAATAGGTATAATGGTGCTGCGGCCCGTGAGTTTGTTTTTGGAGGTGAGCTGCATCTCCATGATCCTCCGTAAGTATGTGAGAAGTTATTACTCGTTTGTAGAGTTTGTATTTTGAGTCTTTTATTTTGTACCATGAGTCTAGATTAGTAGTTTTTTTTAGAGTTGGTACTGCTTTGGGTTTTGTTTTACTGTGTTTGTGCAGGTTTGGATTGTACCACCCGTACTCAATCTCCATTCGGGTGAGTTCGGAACTGCCATGTTGGATTAAAGACTCGTACGGCTGGCACTGACTTTTGTCCTAACCAGCTAAGTCTTTTCCAACTCTCTCTCTCTCTCTTTATTTTGTTTATTGTTTTTTCATTGTCGTATTTCCATTCTTGCATTAGGGACAATGCAATCTTCAAGTGTGGGGATGGGATACATGTAAATAATCGAGTCCTTTATTTTGAAAAAAAAAATTAAAAAAAAAACATAAAAAAAAATAAAAAAAAAACGGAAAATGTCTTTCGATATGAGAAGTTTGCAAATTAAAATGGAAAATGATAGAAAAGGTGAATTGTTGCTTCGGGTTGAATAATAATAATATGAGTTTATAATAAATCGAGCTTGCGTCTAGTTAGGGATATGTGGATAGGCCCGGGTTTGGTTTTAAGTCCCTTTGATCTAATATACCTTAAATTGTCGGTCTGCTAGTGGGTTTTCGCCTGGGAAATATGGGAAACTTAAACTGCCAATAAGAGTATAAGGGGCACCGTTATAAGTTAAAACCGGTAGAGTTTGTGGTCATGAAAAAAAATAGAATAAAAAGTGAGCTAGAAACTAAATGAGAGTAGCCATTCCTATGTAATCTGTGATTGGGGATAGCGACTCTACAGTCGGATTACCTCTTGGTTAGGGAAAGTATCGTCTAGACTCACGAGAAAAAAGAAAAAAAAAGAGAAAAAAGCAAAGTAAAAATAGAAAAAAATGGAAAAAAAAAAGTTGATTGTAAACTCTCTTGGTTTTGATATAAGATGGTTAGGAATTGGTCCAGTGATCGTTCCTTTAGTCCTATAAGCTTGAGGTGGGAGTAGGTGGACCGTAGATTCTAGCGTGAGACCCTAGGTAGACTGACCGCACTTGAATTAAATTCACATGATAAGGGCTTAGGATTAGATTCGGGTTTAAGAGGATCAGTATATTCGCAATCGCGACTAACGCAAGTTTTGGTTTTAAATAAGATATAAATAATTTTTGATCCAAGTGATGATTCGTCTATGATTCCGTTGCACAATTCTTTTTCGGGGACGAAAAAAGTGTAAGTGTGGGGATATTCGAACCAGAGAATTTTGTCCAATACTATATTCGACTGTAAGTGTAAGTGTAAGTGTAAGTGTAAGTGTAAGTGTAAGTGTAAGTGTAAGTGTGGAGATATACGAAAAAAGTTGCACAATACTATATTCGAACCCTCTCCAACTTTAAATGATAGGTTTATGTTTTCTGAATGCCTCTAGTGACTAAGGTATGTGTGTTCTTGCTATTGTGTTCTACGTGTTCAGGAATTTTGTGATTATGTGCTCTACATGCCGATGTGACTATGCACTGTGTGTTACGCCGTTACGTAAATATACGTGTTACTAAGCTTTAGTAAGTAGTAAACATGTGAGGTGAGATTCGAATACAATGTGTTGAGTTCCATGGCGATGTCTATTGCAGACAATGTCGTCTGGATCCCGTCATGCACTCTCTCGTCAGGAAAAGAGGGACAAACGCCTTGCTTCCATCATCGCGAAAAGTGTAGCCAAGGCCATGAGTGATGTCTACGAGAACGCCAGCAAATCATCCGAGGAATCGAGGACTGAAGGTCCTAAAGCTGTCATGAGACCTTTCAGTTTCAAGCAATTCAAGTCATGTGGGCCAAAAGAATTCACATGCGAAGGAGGTCATACTGCACTATTCCACTGGTTTGACTCTATCGAGGTTACTCTGCGACAAAGTGGTTGCCCTGATGACCTTCGAACTCTGAACGCTACCGGCGTCTTTCAGTCCCGTGCTCTAGACTGGTGGACGGCCGAGAGGAACAAGCGAGGGAATGATGCAGCCTACGGTCTGTCATGGGATGAGCTCAAGGAAGTCATGCTAGAGGAATTCTGCCCTCCTCACGAACGTCAAAAGCTTGAAGATGAATTTTGGCACATACATCAGAAGGATGGAGACAATGCTGGCCTTACTGCTTGCTTCAAACAGCTCAGCATTATCTGTCTCGACCAGGTCAAGACTCCCGATATGAACATCAAGAAGTACATCCGAGCCTTGCCCGACTGCGTTGCTGATTTCGTGCAAGCAGCTAAGACTACCACGATCGAGGAAACCTATCTGCTAGCCGCTGAAATCAATGATAAAAGGGTTAAGGCTGGGGTATGGGATAAGACCTCCAAGCATCTGCATCAAGCTACCACTACTGCACCAACTGTTGAACCCACCTCGTCAAGCAACAAGAGAAAGAACAAGAGAAAGAACAGCTCCACCAACAAGAACTGTGCGATTACTGGTGCACCGATCCAAGTTGTACCTGCCCAACAGCGTCAAGTAGCGGCGCCTGTGGCCAATGCACCGCCTGCGAAGCGTGCATATACTGGGCCGCGCCCACTCTGCCCTACTTGCACCTATCATCACCCGACAGCTATTCAATGTCGCTTCTGTGCTCACTGCAATGTATACGGCCACTTTACTGCCAACTGCCGTATTCACCAAGCTCCTGCCAATCAAGCTCTACTCATTGCCCCACAGGGTCAACAAGCTCATCCGGCACCCGCAGTCAAAGCCAGAGCATGCTTCACGTGTGGCGACCCGAATCATTTCGCCAACATGTGCCCGAACAGGGTAGTGAAACAAGAACCGCAACAGCAGCAACCACAGCAACAACAACAGCAGCAGCAACAACAGGCCGCACGCGCCAGAACTTTCAATCTCAACGTGCGTCAAGCCCAGGCCGACAACAACGTGGTCAACAGTACGTTCCTTGTGAATGGTATTTATGCCTCATGTTTGTTTGATACTGGAGCCGATAATTGCTTTGTGTCGCTCGAATTTGAGAAACTCCTTAGTCGTAAACATTCCCGACTCTCCTCTGCATTCAATGTTGAAGTCGCTACCGGAAGAACCGTCGCTGTAAATTCTGTTATCCGTAATTGCACTCTTGAGCTCAACAATCACATCTTCCCAATCGACCTTATTCCGATGCAACTCGGAAGCTTCGACGTCATAGTAGGCATGGACTTCCTTCGAGAAAACCATGCCGAAGTTGTGTGCTACGATAAAATGATTCGTTTTTCGCTCGCAAACGGTGATTCATTGCGCGTTTATGGTGATACTACTTCGAAGGGTCTCAAACTTATGTCTTGCCTCCAAGCTAGCAAGTATCTCCGCAAGGAATACAGGGCTTTCTTGGCTAACGTTGTAGCAGCAGAGAAGGAAAAGAAAGAGAAGAAGGAAGTGAAAGACGTACCTGTGGTTCGAGAATTTCCTAATGTCTTTCCAGAGGATCTTCCCGGACTACCGCCAAGTCGTGATATCGACTTTCGTATTGACCTCATTCCAGGAGCTAATCCTATCGCCAAAGCTCCTTATCGACTCGCGCCGTCCAAAATGCGCGAACTCTCAACCCAACTCCAGGAGTTGCTTGAAAAAGGCTTCATTCGCCCGAGCACCTCTCCCTGGGGCGCGCCGGTCCTCTTCGTCAAAAAGAAGGATGGGTCGTTCCGGATGTGCATCGACTACCGGGAATTGAATAAGTTGACTATCAAGAACCGCTATCCTTTGCCTCGAATCGACAATTTGTTTGATCATCTACAAGGCGCTACGTGTTTCTCAAAGATCGATCTACGTTCAGGATATCATCAGCTGCGTATACAAGAGGAGGATATACCCAAAACCGCGTTTCGTACTCATTACGGCCATTACGAATTCGTTGTCATGCCTTTTGGCCTAACCAACGCACCAGCGGTTTTCATGGATCTGATGAATCGCGTGTGTAAACCATATCTCGACCGTTTCGTCATCGTGTTCATCGACGATGTCTTGATCTATTCCAAGACGAGAGCCGAACACGCGCAACATCTACGTTTGGTTCTCGAGTTACTCCAGGGAAACCAACTCTACGCCAAATTCTCCAAGTGCGAATTTTGGTTGGGGGAGGTTCAGTTTCTGGGTCACATTGTAAATAGTCAGGGTATTCACGTCGATCCTGCGAAGATTGAAGTTGTTAAGAGCTGGGTTACGCCTAAGAACCCGTCTGAAGTCCGCTCCTTTCTCGGGCTAGCAGGCTATTATCGACGATTTATCAAGGATTCTCGAAGATTGCTGTACCACTTACCTCTCTCATGCATAAGGACCAGCCTTTTGTTTGGGGAACCAAACAAGAGTCTGCCTTTTGAACCCTCAAACACATGCTTTGAAATGCTCCTGTTCACACACTACCCGACGGAAACAATGATTTCATTGTCTACTGTGATGCTTCCAACCTTGGTCTCGGTTGTGTCCTTATGCAACGAGACAAGGTCATAGCTTACGCATCTCGTTAGCTCAAAATCCACGAGAAGAACTATACAACCCATGATCTCGAGCTAGGCGTGGTTGTTTTTGCATTAAAGATTTGGCGACACTACCTGTATGGTACAAAGTGTACGATCTTCACCGATCATAGGAGCCTACAACACATCTTTAATCAGAGGGAACTAAATATGCGTCAACGCCGATGGTTAGAACTTCTCAACGATTACGACTGTGAGATTCGTTATCACCCAGGCAAAGCAAATGTTGTAGCCGACGCACTTAGCAGACGGAGCTATCTGCTTAGCACTCGCAATGTTCAAGCCCAGCACAACCTCGAAGCTCTCATCCGCGACGCCCAGCATGCGTGTTTCAACGAACGCACTTTGAAGAAAGAAAGAATCTACCACGATGGAGCCCAGCTTGTGAGCAAATCAAATGGGATATTCCACTTCTTAGACCGAATTTGGATTCCAAAGCGAACCAATTTACGACAGATTATCATGGATGAAGCCCACAAATCCCGATACTCTATCCATCCCGGTGCTGACAAAATATACCAGGATCTTCGCTATAGGTACTGGTGGCCGGGTATGAAACGGGATATCGCTCTCTACGTCGGAAAATGCCTAACCTGTGCTAGAATCAAGGCTGAACATCAAAGACCCTCTGGCTTGCTCGAACAACCACCAATTCCCATGTGGAAGTGGGAGAGTATAGCTATGGATTTCGTAACCAAGCTTCCAACCACGTCATCAGGTCACGACAGCATTTGGGTTGTTATTGACCGTTTGACGAAATCAGCTCACTTTCTGCCAATACGAGAAGACTACAAGGTGGAACGATTAGCCCGAATCTACACTGACGAGATCATTTGTAGACATGGGACGCCTCGTGACATCATCTCAGATCGTGATGCTCGGTTTACTTCACGATTGTGGGAAATGTTTCAAACGGCACTCGGTACAACGCTTAATCTAAGTACTGCGTTCCACCCACAAACCGACGGTCAGACTAAAAGAACGATTCGTACTCTTGAAGACATGCTCCGTTCGTGTGTTCTAGACTTCGGTGGTAATTGGGATAGACACCTGCCGTTAGTCGAATTCTCGTATAACAACAGCTACCAGGCTAGCATCCAGATGGCACCTTTCGAGGCCTTATACGGAAGAAGATGTCGATCGCCTATTGTGTGGCACGAGATCGGTCACTCGCAACTAACCGGTCCGGAGCTGCTACAAGAAACGACAGACAAAATTTTCCAAATTCGAGACAACCTAGCGAAAGCTCGGGATCGACAGAAAGTTTACGCCGATAAAAAGCACAAGCCCCGTGAATTTGGCGTTGGTGACTACGTACTCCTAAAGGTATCACCTTGGAAGGGTGTAGTCTGATTCGGCAAGAAAGGGAAACTCGCGCCTCGATTTGTTGGACCTTTTAAGATTCTGGAAAGGATCGGAAAAGTCTCCTACAGACTCGAATTAGCAGAGGAACTTAGCAATGTCCATCCGACTTTCCACGTGTCAAACCTCCGAAAATGCATCGCCGACCACGATCTACATGTCTCTCTAGACGATCTACAAGTGAACGAAACATTACACTTCGTGGAAAAGCCTGTCGAAATCATGGATCGCCAAACCAAGCAGCTCAGGCGCTCACGCATTCCTATTATGAAGGTCCGATGGGAAGGCAAACGAGGCGCGGAGTTCACTTGGGAACTCGAAAGCGATATGAAGGCTAAGTACCCGTAGTTGTTCAAAGAGTGAGGCTAGAGAAAGAAAGTAGTATTGTAACTATAGTGTTTGGACAGTAGAAACCTGTTCAATTTGACATAAATCAGTTTAAAACGTGAAATTGACTCTAAATTTGACAAACAAGGACTTTTGCCCATTTGAGAACTTAGAGCTTGGTACTTAGAGAGAGAAACTAGAGAGAGAAAGTTCTCAACGCGATTTCCGGAGCTTGTACACGTCATACGGATCAATTGAATCACGTTAAAATTATATGTTCTTGTGTGTTCGATCCACGCACGCGCACGGATTCCGCACGTCGAACGTTCGGTTCGCAATCGTACGGTGTTGAAAACCGATCCTACAATAAAATAAAATAAAGAAATTTGACAAATCTGAGTGAAATTGACTCTGAATCTGATAAATTCGTGTACGAATCGGTGCGTTTGATCTTCGCAACCGAGCACCTGCTCAAATACCACTTGTAGATTCCGGTTTCAACTCGGTTGTTATGGCTTTCAGCTTAATTTCGGGACGAAATTCCCTAAACAAGAGGAGGCTGTAACACCCCGTGTTTTCATAAGTGAAAGTCAAAGTCAAGGTCAAAGTCAACGACCGATTTCGCGCAACCTGACTCGTAGAAATGTTTTTATTTTATTTATATTATGTGGAGTAAGTGTCGTTCATTGCAATAATCGGATCGTGTTAACCGTATTTCAATCGATTCGCGACTGTGAACTATAGGAAGTAACAATGCGATAAAGTTAATCAAGCTATGCTAAACGAATCGACATCAAATCGTCACTCCAGCTATGTATTTTACTTATCATTTATACGTGTGTGTGTGCCTTACGTGTTACCTGTGCATGTTATTTATGTTTTGTTGTGATAATCAAGCGAACTCAAGCGAACTCGAAGTCTAACTCGAAGTCCAACTCGAATGTAAACGAACCCGAACCCGAATTCCGAGTCAAACCATGTTATATACGAAGTAGTTGGGACTGAAAGTAATTTGACTAGGAAACCCTATTGAATCGCTCACAATCAAAACTGAAGCGTCATCGCACCCGAACGCACCATTCAGTCGACATCCGGACGGATGGTCCATCCACACGGATTACCAATCCGCACGGGTTGCCAGTTCGCACGGATGACCAGTCCGCACGAGTAACCCATCCGGGTGACCTGCAATCCGCACGGATCACCCCTTTCCCCTTTTGGTATCCTATAAATACCCGGGCCACTCTCCAAACTTTCCACTTTTGGCAAGTGACGTCCGACCTGCACGCATTCTCCACCTTTTCTCTGATTTCTCTCAATCCAGGTAAGATCTTGCTCTAAAACTTGTACATTCTTGATCTATACACACATCTACTCCTTTCCATCTTTCAAATCTCAACTTTTAACCATGAAATCATCAAGATTTGGGGTATTCTAGGGTGACGTCATCATGAAGTTCTCATGAACTTCAAGTGTGACCTCATTCCACCAAGAATAACTCGGATCTGAACGATTTCCACAAGATTTCACAACAACTTCACCTAAATCTAAACTTTTTCTAAAGGATAAAAGAGTTGAAAGAAATAAACAAGTTTTTCTCCTTCTTTTACCCTCAAAAACGGTACGAATCGGATCCGTTCTAGTCTCCTACTTAATGATAGTGATGCATTAGTCCTAGATCAGGATTCTACCTGCAAGACACCAGATTTCGGGTTAAGCCGGGATGACCGTTCTAAACCGCTGACAGGCCGAGTTAGGGTGATTCCTGGCCGGCTTGGTCATACGGGTAAGGATGCGATTCCAAATGGTTGACACGTAATCAGAACGTCTCGATAGACGACAAAGGCGACCAAGAGTAACCAGACGGGACAACCAGGACGAGGAAGTTGTCCGCACGAGTAAGGTGTCCGCACGGACAAGCTGTCCGCACGAACAAGCTGCCCGCACGGACAGACGTTCCGAGCGGGTTGTCACCCGGGCGAGCTACACTTGGGACCCACATTCAAAACGAGGATTGAGTATCGACGAATGAACAATCCGGACGGACAACCTCTGAATGGATTACTCTTCGGATCATGAGATACTGAGACCTTAACAATTTCAAGCAATGTGCATCCGCACGGACAGACTATCCGGACGGATTGTCTTGTCCGCGCGAACAAACTATCCGGACGGATTACCACTGTCCGACGGATTGTCATCCGGACGGATTCCATAAATTTCATCAAGTGACTCAGCCTTGGAGACGTGTCCGCTCAACCAGCTTGAAAGGAAGAGATACTTAGATGTTTTCTAAATGCTACAACGAAAACTCCAAAGCACAAGCCATCATACACAAACACATCCTTAACTTAGGAAGAAACAATCCACTCGAATAAGTTATCCGCACGAGTAACTAGTCCGGACGAATGGCTGATCCGCACGGATTACTTGTCCGCACGGATGACCATTCGCACGAATAACTTACTCGCACAGATAGTTACTCGCACGGATAGTTTACCCGCACGGATTACCATCCGCACGGATAGTTTACTCGCACGGATAACTTACTCGCACAGATAGTTAATCCGCACGATCAGCTATCCTACCCGCTCTCACTTTGTACTGTTTTACGCGACACTTATCGTTACGTTATCGAATCTATTCAGGCTAACCATACTCGCTGAAAAGCGCTCCCTTCAATCCATAATCGCTGTGAGTATACTCGAACCCTTTTTGCTTTTAGCACTTTTGGGTGTTACATACGTTACGAATATTCAAACTACAACTATCACACTACTAAAGCTATTTTAACGCTAAACCATTAATGCATGTTATACGTGGATTATGAATGCTTGTTTGTTATGTTTACACATGGAATGCTGTCTACATGCCTTAGCAACGATAGTACTATAGTTTAGACTCAGCACCCGCTCACACGGGGGTTGTTAAGGATCTTTTACTTGCATGGATTACGGTGGTAATCATGTATTGCGAACTGCCTCGGGCAGTCAATCCGCAGTCATTGGTATCGATGGATCTATGTCGGTAACTAACGTGCTTCATTTCACTATGTGTACGTGCAGGTTATGCGTAAACGAATTCGAACTCTATATGTTATATCAAACTTGTATGCTCACCTTTACATTATATGTATTGACTTTATTTTAACGTATGTGACAGGTGCTTAGGCTGTTTCTGTGCTTAACTTACTGGTGATGAAATTGAGACTAGGGAAGGTGTCACACCCCAACCGATGGCGGAATCATCGGGGCGTGGCACTGAGCGAAACAGATTGTCTAGAAGTTTCCATAACAACTATCATTACCATTCAATTAAAGCAATATGTCCCATACCATATCTTAAATAGTCAAACAAGTTATTACAGATAACATCAAAACTAATATTCTATTCCGACAACTCAGATTTAAACATAACAATTTATTCGTTGGTTTCTAGGACTCTAGTTCCTAGCTTCAAGTTCATCACAGCACAAAGAGCATAAAAGCAACCTAAGCACCTGTCACATACGTTAAAATAAAGTCAATACATAAAATGTAAAGGTGAGCATACAAGTTTGATAATAGCATATAGAGTTTGAATTCGTTTACGCATAACCAGCACGTACACATAGTGAAATGAAGCACGTTAGTTATCGACATAGATCCATCGATACCAATGACTGCGGGTTGACTGCCCGAGGCAGTTCGCAATACACGATTACCACCGTAATCCATGCAAGTAAAAGATCCTTAACAACCCCCGTGTGAACGGGCGCTGAGTCCAAACTATAGTACTATCGTTGCTAAGGCAGGTAGACAGCATTCCATGTGTAAACATAACAAACAAGCATTCATAAGCCACGTGTAACATGCGTAAATGGTTTAGCGTTAAAATAGCTTGAGTAGTGTGATAGTTGTAGTTTGAATATTCGTAACGTATGTAACACCCAAAAGTGCTAAAAGCAAAAAGGGTTCGAGTATACTCACAGTGATTATGGATTGAAGGGAGCGCTTTTCAGCGAGTACGGTTAGCCTGAATAGATTCGATAACGTAAGGATAAGTGGCACGCAAATCAGAACAAGGTGAGAGTGGGTAGGGTGACTGGTCGTGCGGATTGGTAATCCGTGCGAGTGGTAATCCGTCCGGATTAGTCACTCGTGCGGGTTGTTATCCGTGCGGACAAGTTATTCGTGCGAGTGGTGATCCGTCCAGATTAGTCACTCGTGCGGACAGTTATCCGTGCGGATTACACTTCGTCCGGACGAGTCACCCATGCGGATAACATGTTCGTGCGGGTAACGATTCGAGTGGATTGTTTCTTCCTAAGTTAAGGATGTGTTTGTGTATGATGGCTTGTGCTTTGGAGTTTTCGTTGTAGCATTTAGAAAACATCTAAGTACCTCTATCCTTCAAGCCGGTCGCGCGGACGACAATCCGTCCGGATGGTAGTCCGTGCGGACACAACCTTAAAGGTGAGTCACTTGGTGGAGTCCGTCCGGATGGAAATCCGTGCGGACGATGGTAATCCGTCCGGACAGTCTGTTCACGCGGACAAAGACAATCCGTCCGGATAGTCTGTCCGTGCGGACAACTTGGCCGTTCGGATGAACATGTTTGGATTTGTTTAAGGTCTTAGTATCTCATGATCCGAAGAGTAATCCATTCAGAGGTCTTCTGTCCGGATTGTCCATTCGTCGATACTCAAACCTTGCTTTTGAAAGTGGGTCCCAAGTGTAGTTCGTCCGTGTGACAACCCGTCCGGATCGTCCGTCCGTGCGGACAACTTGTCCGTTCGGACAGTCTCTCGTCTGGCTGTTCCGTTCGTCTACTCTTGGTTTCTGTTGTCGTTTATCGAGACGTTCTGATTACGTGGCAACCACTTGGAATTGTATTCTTACTCGTATGACTAACCGGCCAGGAACCACCCTAACTCGACCTATCGGCGGCTCAGAACGTTCATTCCGGTTTGACTCGTAATCAGGTGTCTTGTGGGTAGAATCCCGATCTAGGACTAGTGCTTCACTATTATCGAGTAGAAGACTAGAACCGATCAGATTCATGCCGATTCTAAGGGTAAAAGAAGGGGTAAACTTGAGTTTATTTCTTTCAACTCTTTTATCCTTAGAAAAGTTTAGATTTAGGTGAAGTTGTTGTGAAATCTTGTGGAAATCATTTAGATCTGAGTTATTCTTGGTGGAATGAGGTCAAGCTTGAAGTTCATGAGAACTTCATGATGATGTCACCCGAGAATACCTCAAATCTTGATGATTTCATGGTTAAAAGTTGAGATTTGAAAGATGGAAAGGTGTAGAATTGTGTAGTGATCAAGAATGTACAAGAATTAGTGCAAGATCTTACCTGGATTGAGAGAAATCTGGGAAAAGGTGAAGAATGCGTGCGGTTCGGACGTTACTTGCCAAAAGTGGAAAATTTGGAGAGTAACCCGTGTACTTATAGGATGACAAAAAGGGAAAAGGGTAATCCGTGCGGATAGCACGTTACCCGGATTGGGTTATCCGTCCGGATTGGTCATCCGTACGGATTGGCAATCCGTGCGGATTGGCAATCCGTGCGGATTGACCATCCGTTCGGATGTCGCCTGATTTGGTGCGTTCGGTGCGATGACGCTTCGGTTTCGATTGCGAGCGATTCGATAGGGTTTCCTAGTCAAATTGCTTTCAGTCCCAACTACTTCTTATATGGTTCAACTCGGAATTCGGGTTCGGGTTCGTTTACATTCGAGTTAGACTTCGAGTTTGATTGAGTTCGCTTGATTATCACAACAACCCATAAATAAACATGCACAGGTAACACGTAAGGCACACACACACGTATAATGACGAGTAAAATACATAGCTCGAGTTACGATTTGATGTCGATTCGATTAGTATAGCTTAATTAACTTTATCGCATTGTTACTTCCTATCATTCACAGTCGTAGGTCGATTGAAATACGGTCAGCATGATTCGATTATTGCAATGAACGACACTTACTCCACATAATATAAATAAAATAAAAGCATTTCTACGAGTCAAGTCGCGCGAAATCGATCGTTGACTTTGACCTTGACTTTGACTTTCACTTATGAAAACACGGGGTGTTACACCCTCCTCTTGTTTAGGGAATTTCGTCCCGAAATTAAGCTGAAAGCCGTAACTAACCGTGGATCACATGTGAGCACTTTTCGTTCGGACCACTGAAAATCGTCAAATTAATCGACTTTTTACGGAAAAAAAAATTGCTGATTTTTGGATATGTTGTGCGAAATACATTGATCTACAAGCCTACAAAGTTTCAGATCTTAATTCGAAGCCGTTTGTGAGAAATCTGAGTTCGTTAAAAATGTTGAATGTTGCTGTTGATGTTCACCGTACGGATGGCAATCCGTGCGGATAACAAATCCGTGTTGACTTTTGTTGACTAGCTTATTCGCATGGATCATTGTTGACTCTGAGTCGTGCGGAATTCGTGAACACGCGTGACCAAACACAATCGTAACGGAGTCGAAACCGGTCCTACAAGTGGCATCCGAGCAGGTTCTCGATTCCGCGGATCAAAATATACTAGGATGTAACAAAATCAATGATTCTATTGATAAATCTGAAATCGTACAAGCACTAGAATCATAAAGCCATTTTTCTCTCTAACGCTTCCCTAATTAAACAACTGTGGATACTTTGCCTTCATGTCCCTTTCGAGTTCCCAAGTGAACTCCGCGCCTCGTTTGCCTTCCCACCGGACCTTCACAATAGGAATGCGTGAGCGCCTGAGTTGCTTGGTTTGGCGATCCATGATTTCGACAGGCTTCTCCACGAAGTATAATGTTTCGTTCACTTGTAGATCGTCTAGAGAGACATGTAGATCGTGGTCGGCGATGCACTTTCGGAGGTTTAACACGTGGAAAGTCGGATGGACATTGCTAAGTTCCTCCGGTAATTCGAGTCTGTAGGCGACTTTTCCGATCCTTTCCAGAATCTTAAAAGGTCCAACATATCGAGGCGCGAGTTTCCCCTTCTTGCCGAATCGGACTACACCCTTCCAAGGTGATACCTTTAGGAGTACGTAGTCACCAACGCCATATTCACGGGGTTTGCGCTTTTTATCGGTGTAAACTTTCTGTCGATCCCGAGCTTTCGCTAGGTTGTCTCGAATTTGAAAAATTTTGTCTGTCGTTTCTTGTAGCAGCTCCGGACCGGTTAGTTGCGAGTGACCGATCTCGTGCCACACAATAGGCGATCGACATCTTCTTCCGTATAAGGCCTCGAAAGGTGCCATCTGGATGCTAGCCTGGTAGTTGTTGTTATACGAGAATTCGACTAACGGAAGGTGTCTATCCCAATTACCACCGAAGTCGAGAACACACGAACGGAGCATGTCTTCAAGAGTACGAATCGTTCTTTCAGTCTGACCGTCGGTTTGTGGGTGGAACGTAGTACTTAGATTAAGCGTTGTACCGAGTGCCGTTTGGAATGTTTCCCACAATCGTGAAGTAAACCGAGCATCACGATCAGAGATGATGTCACGAGGCGTCCCATGTCGACAGATGATCTCGTCGGTGTAGATTCGGGCTAATCGTTCCACCTTGTAGTCTTCTCGTATTGGTAGAAAGTGAGCTGATTTAGTCAAACGGTCAATAACAACCCAAATGCTGTCGTGACCTGATGACGCGAGGCGTCCCATGTCGACAGATGATCTCGTCGGTGTAGATTTGGGCTAATCGTTCCACCTTGTAGTCTTCTCGTATTGGTAGAAAGTGAGCTGATTTAGTCAAACGGTCAATAACAACCCAAATGCTGTCGTGACCTGATGACGTGGTTGGAAGCTTGGTTACGAAGTCCATAGCTATACTCTCCCACTTCCACATGGGGATTAGAGGTTGTTCGAGCAATCCAGAGGGTCTTTGATGTTCAGCCTTGATCCTAGCACAGGTTAGACATTTTTCGACGTAGAGGGCGATATCCCGTTTCATACCCGGCCACCAGTACCTATAGCGAAGATCATGGTACATTTTGTCAGCACCGGGATGGATAGAGTATCGGGATTTGTGGGCTTCATCCATGATAATCTATCGCAAATTGGTTCGCTTGGGAATCCAAATTCGGTCTAAGAAGTGGAATATCCCATTTGATTTGCTCACAAGCTGGGCTCCATCGTGGTAGATTCTTTCTTTCTTCAAGGTGCATTCGTTGAAACATGCATGTTGGGTGTCGCGGATGAGAGCTTCGAGGTTGTGCTGGGCTTGAACATTACGAGTGCTAAGCAGATAGCTCCGTCTGCTAAGTGCGTCGGCAACAACATTTGCCTTTCCTGGGTGATAACGAATCTCACAGTCGTAATCGTTGAGAAGTTCTACCCATCGGCGTTGACGCATATTTAGTTCCCTCTGATTAAAGATGTGTTGTAGGCTCTTATGATCGGTGAAGATCGTACACCTTGTACCATACAGGTAGTGTCTCCAAATCTTTAATGCAAAAACAACTGCGCCTAGCTCGAGATCGTGGGTTGTATAGTTCTTCTCATGGACTTTGAGCTGACGAGATGCGTAAGCTATGACCTTGTCTCGTTGCATTAGGACACAACCGAGACCAAGGTTGGAAGCATCACAGTAGACAATGAAATTATCGTTTCCGTCGGGTAGTGTGAGAACAGGAGCATTGCAAAGCATGTGTTTGAGGGTTCGAAAGGCAGACTCTTGTTTGGTCCCCCAGACAAAAGGCTGGTCCTTATGCTTGAGAGTGGTAAGTGGCACAACAATCTTCGAGAATCCTTCGATAAATCGTCGATAATAGCCCGCTAGCCCAAGAAAGGAGCGGACTTCAGACGGGTTCTTAGGCGTAACCCAGCTCTTAACAGCTTCAATCTTCGCAGGATCGACGTGAATACCCTGACTATTTACGATGTGACCCAGAAACTGAACCTCCCCAAACCAAAACTCGCACTTGGAGAATTTGGCGTAGAGTTGGTTCCCCTGGAGTAACTCGAGAACCAAACGTAGATGTTGCGCGTGTTCGGCTCTCGTTTTGGAATAGATCAAGACATCGTCGATGAACACGATGACGAAACGGTCGAGATATGGTTTACACACTCGATTCATCAGATCCATGAAAACCGCTGGTGCGTTGGTTAGGCCAAAAGGCATGACAACGAATTCGTAGTGGCCGTAACGAGTACGAAACGCGGTTTTGGGTATATCCTCCTCCTGTATACGCAGCTGATGATATCCTGAACGTAGATCGATCTTCGAGAAACACGTAGCGCCTTGTAGCTGATCAAACAAATCGTCGATTCGAGGCAGAGGATAGCGGTTCTTGATAGTCAACTTATTCAATTCCCGGTAGTCGATACACATCCGGAACGACCCGTCCTTCTTTTTGACGAAAAGGACTGGTGCGCACCAAGGAGAGGTGCTCGGGCGAATAAAGCCTTTTTCAAGCAATTCCTGGAGTTGGGTTGAGAGTTCGCGCATTTCGGACGGCGCGAGTCGGTAAGGAGCTCTGGCGGTAGGATTAGCTCCAGGAATGAGATCAATGCGAAAATCAATATCGCGTTTTGGAGGTAGTCCGGGAAGGTCCTCTGGAAAAACTTGAGGGAATTCCCGAACCACAGGAACGTCTTTTACTTCCTTCTTCTCTTTCTTTTCCTTCTCCGCTGCTACGACGTTAGCCAAGAAAGCCCTGTATTCCTTGCGGAGATAGTTGCTAGCTTGGATGCATGACATAAGTTTGAGACCCTTCGAAGTAGTATCACCATAAACGCGCAATGAATCACCGTTTGCTAGCGAAAAACGTATCATCTTATCGAAGCAAACAACTTCGGCATGGTTTTCTCGAAGGAAGTCCATACCTACTATGACGTCGAAGCTTCCGAGTTACATCGGAATAAGGTCGATTGGAAAGATGTGATTGTTGAGCTCGAGAATGCAATCACGAATAACAGAGTTTACAGCGACGGTTCTTCTGGTAGCAACTTCAACATCGAATGCAGAGGAGAGTCGAGAACGTTTACGACTAAGGAGTTTCTCAAATTCGAGCGACACAAAGCAATTATCGGCTCCAGTATCAAACAAACATGAAGCATAAATACGATTCACAAGGAACGTACCATTGACCACGTTGTTGTCGGCCTGGGCTTGTCGCACATTGAGATTGAAAGTTCTGGCGCGTGCGGCCTGTTGTTGCTGCTGCTGCTGTTGCTGTTTTGGTTGCTGCTGTTGCAGTTCTTGTTTCACTACCCTGTTCGGGCACATGTTGGCGAAATGATTCGGGTCGCCACATGTGAAGCATGCTCTGGTTTTGACTGCGGGTGCCGGAGGAGCTTGTTGACCCTGTGGGGCAGCGAGTAGAGCTTGATTGGCAGGAGCTTGGCGAATACGGCAGTTGGCAGTAAAGTGGCCGTATATATTGCAGTGAGCACAGAAGCGGCATTGAATAGCTGTCGGGTGATGATAGGTGCAAGTAGGGCAGAGCGGGTGCGGCCCAGTATATGCACGCTTCGCAGGCGGTGCATTGGCCACATGCGCCGCTACTTGATGCTGTTGGGCAAGTACAGCTTGGATCGGTGCAGCAGTAATCACACAGTTCTTGTTGGTGGAGCTGTTCTTTCTCTTGTTCTTTCTCTTGTTGCTTGACGAGGTGGTTTCAGCAGTTGGTGCAGCGGCGGTAGCTTGATGCAGATGCTTGGAGGTCTTAACCCATACCCCCGCCTTGACCCTTTTGTCATTGATTTCAGCGGCTAGAAGATAGGTTTCCTCGATCGTGGTAGTCTTAGCCGCTTGCGCGAAATCAGCAACGCAGTCGGGCAAAGCTCGGATGTACTTCTTGATGGTCATCTCAGGAGTCTTGACCTGGTCAGGACAGATAATGCTGAGCTGTTTGAAGCGAGCAGTAAGGCCAGCATTGTCTCCATCCTTCTGATGTATGTGCCAAAATTCATCTTCAAGCTTTTGACGCTCGTGAGGAGGGCAGAATTCCTCTAGCAAGACTTCCTTGAGCTCATCCTACGACAGACCGTAGGCTGCATCATTCCCTCACTTGTTCCTCTCGGCCGTCCACCAGTCTAGAGCACGGGACTGGAAGACGCCGGTAGCGTTCAGAGTTCGAAGGTCATCAGGGCAACCACTTTGTCGCAGAGTAACCTCGATAGAGTCAAACCAGTGGAATAGTGCAGTAGGACCTCCTTCGCCTGTGAATTCTTTCGGCCCACATGACTTGAATTGTTTGAAACTGAAAGGTCTCGTGACAGCTTTAGGACCTTCAGTCCTCGATTCCTCGGATGATTTGCTGGCGTTCTCGTAGGCATCACTTACGGCTTTAGCTACACTCTTCGCGATGATAGAAACAAGGCGTCTGTCTCTCTTTTCCTGATGAGAGAGCGTGTGACGAGATCCAGACGACATTGTCTGCAATAGACATCGCCACAGAACTCAACACATGTATTCGAATCTCACCTCACACGTCTATTACTACTAAAGCTCAGTAACACGTACCATGTAAACGCATATAGTCACAAAATCACAGAATTGCACAAAATCACATAAACACATAGAGCACATAATCGCAATATTCCTAAACATGTAAGCACAATAGCAAAACACACATATCTTAGTCACTAGAGATATACACGAGCATACAAAGCATTCTGGATGCCTCTATTGTCGATTTGTTAGCGATGTGTTGTGTGGGTTTCGTGTTTTAGTAGAAGCAATAGTGTTGGGTCGAAACCAATAGTACCTCAAAACGTTAACAGATAAGCAGAAAATACATAAAATCTTCATAAAGGTCGATAAATCAAAGGTAGATTGTCTGCGGCTAATAGACTTCGACTAACCAAAGTGGCTCGACTATTCGCAAGGATCCTGTGTGCACAATTACCTCTAGGACTATGCCTTTGCCTCGATTCTTGGGCGTTGGCGCATTTCCCATTGGTTATATTGTGTCTTTAGATCGTTGGAGTCCATCAAAACTTTGGTGGGAGTTTTTGTATAAAAGCAGGACGAGTCGTCAAGGTTAGGGTTTCACCCCTATCTTGCGACTTCTGTCCTTGTTTTTGATAAAATTTGAGGAGATTATTCATCAAAATATGGATTTCACTCCTAATTTGGTATGATTCTCCTCGTTTGTAGCTAAAACGCAAGCTGATTAGGCAACTTTAGTCGAGAGTTTGCGGTTTTCACACCTATTCTCGGCCTCATTACCCGTTCATAACTTGAAAATTCGAGTGCAGTGGTAGAAAAGGGCGAGTGATAGTGGCGAGTTTACGCATACGCGTGAGTTGGTCTGTTGGTTCTTAACTATAGACTAGGTCTCTAAGACTTCGACCCGGACTAGGTCGAGTCTAGCCTAATTCCCTATAGTTATGGCTCTGATACCAATCTGTCACACCCCAACCGATGGCGGAATCATCGGGGCGTGGCACTGAGCGAAACAGATTGTCCAGAAGTTTCCATAACAACTATCATTACCATTCAATTAAAGCAATATGTCCCATACCGTATCTTAAATAGTCAAACAAGTTATTACAGATAACATCAAAACAAATATTCTGTTCCGACAACTCAGATTTAAACATAACAATTTATTCGTTGGTTTCTAGGACTCCAGTTCCTAGCTTCAAGTTCATCACAGCGCAAAGAGCATAAAAGCAACCTAAGCACCTGTTACATACGTTAAAATAAAGTCAATACATAAAATGTAAAGGTGAGCATACAAGTTTGATAATAGCATATAGAGTTCGAATTCGTTTACGCATAACCAGCACGTACACATAGTGAAATGAAGCACGTTAGTTATCGACATAGATCCATCGATACCAATGACTGCGGGTTGACTGCCCGAGGCAGTTCGCAATACACAATTACCACCGTAATCCATGCAAGTAAAAGATCCTTAACAACCCCCATGTGAACGGGCGCTGAGTCCAAACTATAGTACTATCGTTGCTAAGGCAGGTAGACAACATTCCATGTGTAAACATAACAAACAAGCATTCATAAGCCACGTGTAACATGCGTAAATGGTTTAGCGTTAAAATAGCTTGAGTAGTGTGATAGTTGTAGTTTGAATATTCGTAATGTATGTAACACCCAAAAGTGCTAAAAGCAAAAAGGGTTCGAGTATACTCACAGTGATTATGGATTGAAGGGAGCGCTTTTCAGCGAGTACGGTTTGCCTGAATAGATTCGATAACGTAAGGATAAGATGCACGCAAATCAGCACAAGGTGAGAGTGGGTAGGGTGACTGGTGGTGATCCGTCTGGATTAGTCACTCGTGCGGACTGTTATCCGTGCAGACAAGTAACCCGTGCGGATTACACTTCGTCCGGACGAGTCACCCGTGCGGATAACATGTTCATGCGGGTAACGATTCGAGTGGATTTTTTCTTCCTAAGTTAAGGATGTGTTTGTGTATAATGGCTTGTGCTTTGGAGTTTTCGTTATAGCATTTAGAAAACATCTAAGTATCTCTATCCTTCAAGCCGGTCGCGCGGACGACAATCCGTCCGGATGGTAGTCCGTGCGGACACAACCTTAAAGGTGAGTCACTTGGTGGAGTCCGTCCGGATGGTAATCCGTGCGGACGATGGTAATCCATCCGGACAGTCTGTTCGCGCGGACAAAGACAATCCGTCCGGATAGTCTGTCCGTGCGGACAACTTGGCCGTGCGGATGAACATGTTTGGATTTGTTTAAGGTCTTAGTATCTCATGATCCGAAGAGTAATCCATTCAGAGGTCTTCCGTCCGGATTGTCCATTCGTCGATACTCAAACCTTGCTTTTGAAAGTGGGTCCCAAGTGTAGTTCGTCCGGGTGATAACCCGTCCGGATCGTCCGTCCGTGCGGACCACTTGTCCGTGCGGACAACTTGTCCGTTCGGACAGACTCTCGTCTGGCTGTTCCGTTCGTCTACTCTTGGTTTCTGTTGTCGTTTATCGAGACGTTCTGATTACGTGGCAACCACTTGGAATTGTATTCTTACTCGTATGACTAAGCCGGCCAGGAACCACCCTAACTCGACCTATCGGTGGCTCAGAACGTTCATTCCGGTTTGACTCGTAATCAGGTGTCTTGTGGGTAGAATCCCGATCTAGGACTAGTGCTTCACTATTATCGAGTAGAAGACTAGAACCGATCAGATTCGTGCCGATTCTAAGGGTAAAAGAAGGAGAAAACTTGAGTTTATTTCTTTCAACTCTTTTATCCTTAGAAAAGTTTAGATATAGGTGAATTTGTTGTGAAATCTTGTGGAAATCGTTTAGATCTGAGTTATTCTTGGTGGAATCAGGTCAAGCTTGAAGTTCATGAGAACTTCATGATGACGTCACCCGAGAATACCTCAAATCTTGATGATTTCATGGTTAAAAGTTGAGATTTGAAAGATGGAAAGGTGTAGAATTGTGTAGTGATCAAGAATGTACAAGAATTAGTGCAAGATCTTACCTGAATTGAGAGAAATCTGAGAAAAGGTGAAGAATGCGTGCGGTTCGGACGTTACTTGCCAAAAGTGGAAAATTTGGAGAGTAACCCGTGTACTTATAGGATGCCAAAAAGGGAAAAGGGTAATCCGTGCGGATAGCACGTTACCCGGATTGGGTTATCCGTCCGGATTGGTCATCCGTCCGGATTGGCAATCCGTGCGGATTGGCAATCCGTGCGGATTGGCAATCCGTGCGGATTGACCATCCGTTCGGATGTCGCCTGATTTGGTGCGTTCGGTGCGATGACGCTTCGGTTTCGATTGCGAGCGATTCGATAAGGTTTCCTAGTCAAATTACTTTCAGTCCCAACTACTTCTTATATGGTTCGACTCGGAATTCGGGTTCGGGTTCGTTTACATTCGAGTTAGACTTCGAGTTTGATTGAGTTCGCTTGATTATCACAACAACCCATAAATAAACATGCACAGGTAACACGTAAGGCACACACACACGTATAATGACGAGTAAAATACATAGCTCGAGTTACGATTTGATGTTGATTCGATTAGTATAGCTTAATTAACTTTATCGCATTGTTACTTCCTATCATTCACAGTCATAGGTCGATTGAAATACGGTCAGCATGATTCGATTATTGCAATGAACGACACTTACTCCACATAATATAAATAAAATAAAAGCATTTCTACGAGTTAAGTCGCGCGAAATCGATCGTTGACTTTGACCTTGACTTTGACTTTCACTTATGAAAACACGGGGTGTTACAGAAGGAGTCCTAGAAACCAACAAATAAATTAGCTATGTTTAAAATCTGAGTTGTCGGAACAGAATACTTGTCTTGATGCTTGTCTGTAATAATTATTTAACTATTTGAGATACGGTATGGGACGTATTGCTTTAATTGAATGGTAATGATAGTTGTTATGGAAACTTCTGGACAATCTGTTTCGCTCAGTGCCACGCCCCGATGATTCCGCCATCGGTTGGGGTGTGACACAACCTTCATATTTTTCTTTTTGTAACCAGGTTTGTTATAAAAAGTTTTGTTACCTTTTCCAGCAAACTTTGAAATTTCAGATTTCTCAATCTCAACCATCTTGAAAACTTTATCAACCTTTTCTGAAATCACATTCTGAATCGGGAATACAACATCTAAGAACAATTTGTCCGATCCAATCATGGTATAAACCAATCCTTTTGAAACATCATTCAAATTTTTCTCGGATTTTGTGTTTTTCAGATAACTATCATGAAGATTTCCTTCATCTTCATTCCGTGATTCAGATTTACCTGTATCAACCGACTCTTCTTTCAACACACTTTCAACGACTTTACCTACCACCTCTGAATCATGAGAATCATCTGATTTGGAATAGGTTATGTCAATGTTGTCTGGCAATTGGTCTACCATGTTGAAAGCTTTTTCGACCTTTTCATCATCATATAATGCAAATTTTCCCGGTGGTGGAACTTGATGAAACTCTGACCCAATGCCTTTCTTGTTTTGCTCAGACACACCATCTCCCGGTTTTATATTGAAAATCCGTTCAAGCACATATGACGACACGTGGTAACTTTTTAACTTGTTGTTGTCCTGTTCTAAATCAGCAATCTGTCGCTTTAGCTTAGCAACATCCTCAATATAGGAATTAACAACATCTTGTTTTATAGAATACATCCGTTTAAGTTCTTTAGTTGTTTCAGAAAGATAATTCATTCTTGATTGAGCATATTTCATTTCATCTTTCACTTTTTCGTATGACTCTTTCGTAATATGATATGCTAATTTCATTGAGTCATATTCTTTCTTCATTTCTTGACAAGCAATTTCTTTTTGTGAACATTCTTCTGTCATTTTAGAAATATTTTCTTTCAAAACTTCATTTTCTGTTTCTAACTTTTTACATTTTTCTGAAAGTTTTTCATCATTATCTTTTAAAACTTTTTCTTTTTCTAGCATTTCTTTGCATTTTTCTTTAAAAATGTTTTCAATTTTAGTGAATTCAAAATCTCTTGTTCTGAATTGCTCATTTTTTTCAGTACAAGCTCTGCACAGTTCCATGCTTTTCTTGCACTGATCAATTGTTTTTAAGATTTCAAAATCAGAATGTACCTCAGTAATTGGCACTTCGGTGTTTGATGCAGTTGCCTCAGTTTGCTTCTGATCAGCATCATCTTGCTTTTCTTCAACACCGACTTCATCACCAATATTACCAACTTCCAAATTCTCATTCTTTACTTCTTCTTCTGTTTTCTTCACCTCTTCTCCAATCTGCTGTTCTTCAGTAACAGTTTTCTCAACCTCTTCATTCACAACAACTTCTTCACTTTTGATTTCCTTCACTACCTCAGCTTCAACAGCTTCTGCTTTAACCTCTTCAGCAACTTTCTTCAAATTGTTCACCATCTCTTCAACACTCTTCTTCATTTTCTCGTCATCCCTTTTTCTCAGACACGATATCATAGCATATCTAATCTCCTTTTCATGCCTTTTAGCATATGTGTCATCTTTCAAAACATTTCTATAGTATTCAGCTCTCAAAGGAATTATGAGAAGAACATCATCAAAGATTATATCTTTCTTTGGAACAACTGGTTCTCCTTCTCTGTTGAAGTAATACTCTCTCTTTTTATCCCATCTTCTGCTCATAACAGCACTCTCATATTCTTCCTGCATCTCATCCATTCTGTTCAACACAATGTTTCTTTCTCTGTAGGTCTTTTCTTCCAGAATCTCTTCTCTGGTTTTCACTTTGATCTCAGCTGTATCTTTTTCTTTGTTTTCATCTTTAATCTCAGCAACAAAAACAAACTTTCTTTCCTCTGTTATAGCTTTCCCATGAGCTGTTTTTCGAACATTCTCCAAACGATTTTCTTCTGGACATATCTCGGACCAATCAAAACCTTCGTCATCTTGAATTACAAAACAAGCTCTCGATTTAGGTTTATCTTCAATCATCTTAGGCTCTTCTCTGCTTCGATGGTAGATTTCCTTTCGGTGGTAATCATCATTGAACGGATGTTCATTTCCACCAACTGCAGAATTAGTGCATTCTCTCTTGAAATGACCTTTCTGCTTACATTTGAAGCAGGTCACTTTGGATTTGTCGAATCCAAGCTTTGTTGATGCACCTCTAAGAGATTGTTTCCCAGTAATCTCCATATACCTCTGCGCTCTTCGGATGCAACTGGCTAAACACCAACGAATATCTATGAGCTCCATTTCTTCCGGATTAATCTGGTCGTAGTCTTCTTTGGTTAATTCGGAGTTTCCAATTTTACCAGCTACAAGACCTTCATACGATTCCAGAACAAATGCAAGGAAACTCATTTGCTGCTTAGCTGCATTGATGCTCATCGACGGAGAATTCTTCAATTTGAGAGCGATGTTGCATAGAATCTCCTCAGCTTCATCAGAATTTGATTTTGAAGATGAATGATATCCAGAATTATGACTTGTTGAAGTTGTTTAAGGTTCTTTCATCTTCTCACCACTGAATGTTGTCTTTGGTGAACCAACACCTTTCTCTGATTGTACACTGCCTTTGTAGTACAAGCCAACATTCTGTTGATGTAAAGAACCAGTCATCTTGCTTTGCTTCTGTAGCTCCAGATCATGACTCTCTATCTTTTCAAACAAAGCATCAAGAGAAATTGTATCATATAAAGCATCATTTTTCAAAATAAACACAAACGTTTGCCACTGATCAGCTCGTGGTAACGCTTCAATCACTTTATCTATAAGTTCCTCTCTTGTTTTCACTATCTCAAATCTCTCAAGTTCAATTTTAAGATGACAAAATCTCTCAATCATTTGTCTCACTGTCTCTCCTTTTAAACTATCAAACAGATCAAATTCTTTTTTAAGTAAAGCAATTTTGTTCTTTTTTATCTGTTTACCCCCCTCAGCTTTAACACGTAAAGCTTCCCAAACTGATTTAGATGACCCATCATGATTCAGCAATGCAAAAATATCATTTCTGATTACAGACTGGATCAAAGCAATCATTCTTTGTTCGGCAGCAAACTCAGATTTATCTTCTCTTGATAACTTCTTGAATGAAAGTTCTTCGCCTTTATCATCTTTTGGCCGTTCGTATCCAAACTCTAAGCAAAACCAGCTTTCGTGAGCATACGCTTTCGCCCAATTGAGAAAACGTTCTTTCCACCATGTATAATCTTCAATGCTCTCCAGAGTTGGTGGCTTTGAGTGTGTTCCATAGAAGTTATCATGCTTGATGTTCTCATTAATAGCTTTTGTGATGGTTTTTGGTGTAACATTTGCAATCTCAGACGATTCGGATGTGAATGCATTGAAAAACGTGTTGTAGAATTCTTCAGCCATGATGTAAACCTAAACAGATTAAACAAACACAATCAGTATCAATAATATCAAATATTCCAACACTGACTGACACTTGGTTGATGTGAAATGATCTTGACTCGGAATTTTCACTTTCAAGCGAACTGAGACTTCAAGCGGAACAAGTTGAAGCGAAATCCCAAGTTGACACTGAAAATCAGCTTTCAAGCGAAAGGCAAAACTAACACTTCAAGCGAAACCTGATTAACTTTCAACCGAAACACTGATTCAAGCGAAACCTGAAGAATTTTCAAGTGAAACAGCAATCTGAAGCGAAACCAGCAAGTTTTTTTCAAGCGAAGGTCGATTTGAAGCGAAACAGACAAGTTTTTTCAAGCGAATCCCATGTGTTCGTTCAAGCGAAACCTAGTTTTTGGTCCAATTTTGTCATTTTTACTTCGAATTTTGCAGTAAAACTTTCCAGGGTTTGTCAATAGGTAGTTTTACACAATCTGTGAAAATTTGATCCAATTTTGACCATTAAAACTTGTTCAGATTGAAAAAGAAGGTGTAGAAGTCAGAAAATAGATGATATCAAGCTAAACTCTTCTTCCTGTGCTCTGATACCACTTGTAGGATCATTGTAGGACCCAAACGAGTCAATCAGAAGAGCATATAATCCGATTCAAAGGCGGAATCAGTGAAACAGATGTGGAAACAGCTTGATACTATTAAATCTGTCACTTTGATTCAATATAACATCAATTACAACCTGAACAAATTTTGGCAGCACTTCGTAACAAATCCTGAAGTGTACCACATGAATCAACAAGTGTCCTATTTATAGTTGTGTGGGTTTCGCTTGAACATGTCACTTTCAAGCGAAACCTCATGTAAACCCACTAAACTTTGTTTCTTGCACCTCGGACACTGATAATCCTATCCTATCCTATTACATGATACAAGACGAAGTCAATAGACGTAGTGCACTAACAAGGCTCAGTGACGAGTCGTAGTTTCGGCCAAAATGCGTTTTCTCGTGTATTTTGTAACCAAACTACTTTAGGATATCAAAACCGTTTGTTTTGATATCAAAACCTGTTTTCTAACTTAACTAAACATGTTCTAGCATGTTTAGCTCGTCATTTTTTTAGATTAGTGCTTGTGTGGAGCCGAAAGTCAAGCGGACTAAACACCCGCTTAGACTTTCGAACACGACCCGTTTGGTCGATCATTAGGATCCGACCAAACATGTTAAGTGACCATAGTAGCGTAGGGAATAACCTTCCGAGGTTATACCTTATGGTCACTTAGGTTTGATTAGTCGCATGATAGGTAGTTTATATGCCTTAGGTAAATTACCAAAATGCCCTTTTTACGCCAAAATTCATTTTAAGCATATGTAACATAATTTTTTATATCTAAACTGATTTAGCAACAATATTAGACATGTTAAGGCATATTTTACTTATCATAGGGCTAGTTAGGCATTCCAACGTGTTTTACGCGAACGACGCGTTAAAGTAGTATAAGCTACCTAAACGGGTTGTAATGGGTCGTAAGCACTTAGGTTAGGTTTCATTTTGGTATGTAGGCTTTGTTAAACCATATTACACGAGTTCCCATACTCGTTTGGTTTACGAACCGTCATTCTATCTGATCCTCCGATTTAGGTCCGGTTTATTAACATCTATATTAGGTGCCGTTTGATTTCCGTGATCTCTAGCATTGTTTGGTTGTTACACAAGGACTTCTAGGCAATCTCAAGTGAGTACATAGACCCCTCTTTTACTGTTTTCAAACTGTCTTGGGGTGAAACACATGTGCCTACTTGTTACTTTCGTACTTTCCTGTTTTCACATCATATACTTACTATGTTTATTAGTACTTTTATAGTACATAATTTACATTACATTGTTTCGCTATGTATGTTTACTTAGCATACTTAGTACATTGTTTAACTTTACATTTCTGCTATGTATGTTGACTGAGCATGCTAGCACATTGATTTACATTACATTAGTTGCATATGTTTACTCAACATATCGACACATTGTTTTACATTGCATTTTATTGCATATGCTCATCCAGCATATGAACACATTATATTACATTTTGAACCGTTTGTAACTATTTGACTATGTGAACCGTTGTAACCATTTGACTATATGAACCGTTTGTAACTGTTGAACCGTGTGAACTGTATTTGACCATACATAAACGTTTCTACAATTAATTAAACATGTCATCTTGGTGGCTGTTTGGGTAAGTGGTTTAAGAAACGAGGCGACGTGTAATACGATAAAAACATGGTGGATACGCCGCTGGTACTTCCTATATATAAGTGCTTTTATGGTATTATATATCGTAGCATTATTTAAACCATTTCAGTTTATACATATTACATCTACAATACAATCTTCACATAAACATCGTTTTACAAATAACTTAACTTATACAAACCCATTTTACATGGTTATTCACTTAACCATACAGTATTCTTTTATATACATATCATTTGATTTATTCATTGCTTTTCAAATGATTTATGAAAGAAAACACTCAACAAGATTCATGACTACTTTTTATTAAACAGTTTCTTTAAACCCAAGTCATGAATCCTATTTTCACAAAACCTATGTATCTCACAGGCATTTTTATGCTGACGTACCTATTTTCACGTGTGTTTTCAAGAGCTGTTGCATAGGATGATCGAGACACACTTAGGCGGACCTGTGCCTTAGTGACTTAAAACGAAGCAAGAACTAGTTAAATTATGTTATGTACTCTTTGTTTCTTGTTTTAAGACAATGTAACCCTCTGGTTTGATAAATAAAACGTAACTTTAATTTCCATGGTTGTGAAACAATTAATTCTGTTACAACACTCCCCGACGTTTCCGCCACGTCTTGTTGTTCTACGTGGTCGGGGTGTGACAGAAAAGTTGGTATCAGAGCCAATGGTTATAGGGAATTAGGTTATTAGTAATTCTTTGACCTAGACTATAACCTTCCTAGGACCCTAACGCGAGTTTACTTGCGTTTAGTCATAAAACAATACCGTTGCCTATCTTTAGGCAGCAACCACAATGAGAACATCAATTCTGAATCCGCTTTTAAAATTAATCATCTGTGTTTGGATGATTGATTACTAGGTTTTGAACCCTCTGTTATAAGGTTTTGAACCCCTTCGGGTTTTCAAAATCTCGTCAAAAGTTTTTGGGTCCTAAATAGTGTGAACACGTGCGAACTGGAAGAGTGAATGCCTGTACCCTGGGTTTTCTGTCTAAGGCTAGAGTGTTCGTACAAATCCACATAATCGGACCAGTCACTCTTACCTGGGAACTCTTGGGGTGAGTGTCCACTTATAGGCGAGCATGTCTTCGCGATACATTATGAGGACCTACTTGCTTTGATTCAGCCTTTGTGTGTCGTTTGTTTGCTTCGTGGTTCAAACAAATGACCATCACCCATGATTTTGGTCGGTAGTTATAACATCCTATTCTTACCCAATGCCATTTCATTTGTTTTCTCTCTTATTTCCCCTTTTTAGAATGCCTCCTCAACGCGACAATCAGATAGTGAATGCCAAACTGGCAGAAATCATCGCACAGCAAATGGCTGCTGCTTTCCCAAATCTCATTGCTCAATGGAACCAAGCCAACAACAACAATCATACTCCATGCAATTTCAAGAGTTTCAATTTGGCTAAGCCACTCAAGTTTAGTGGTTCGGAAGGAGCAACTGGGCTCCTACAGTGGTTCGAGAGCACTGAGAGTACATTTCGTCACGTTCAGTGTCCTGATAATCGCAAGGTCGAGTTTGCTTCCAGTGTATTTCAGAAGAGGGCTCTTACATGGTGGAACGGGGTGATGAGAGACCGTGGTGCTGAGGTTGCTTTAGCACAGACTTGGGCCGAGCTTAGGGCTCTTATGATGAAGGAATTCTGTCCTCGTCATGAGCTAAGGGCTCTAGAAAGGGAATTTGATGATTTGAAGCAAGATAGCGGTGAGCATCGAGCCTACACGGACCGTTATGAGGAGTTAAGTCTGTTATGCCCAAACATGGTCACGCCTTTGGATAAGGCAATCGAAAAGTACATTGATGGCCTCCCTGACTCAATACAAGACATTGTGACTGGTAGCAACCCTACTACAGTTAGACAGGCCATTGAGCTATCTGCAACCTTGATTGAATCTCAGATCAGGAAAGGTAAACTTTTTCGAAAGGGTGACAAGAAGCCAATTGAGGAATCAAAGACCATGGATGAATAGACTGGATCCCCTAAGAAGTCAAAGAAGCGAAAGGCTTCTTAGAACTTCGTCGTGGTCGTTCAAAATGATCAAGCCGTCCCGAACCAACCAGCTCAATCCCCTGCTCGGAATCCCTACAACGGAACTGCACCCTTGTGCAATCAATGTAGCCTACATCATCATGCTGGTGTGAAGTGCCGCACATGCCAAGTTTGTGGACTTGTAGGTCACACAGCGAGGGTTTGCCCAACAGCAGCTACACCAAATCAAGTTAACAACAATCCTGCTCAAGGTCGTTTTCCACCAGGTTCTTGCTTCAACTGTGGCGAGATGGGCCATTTCCGAAGAAACTGCCCAAAGCTTGCTAATGCGAATCCAGTGCAGGGATGAGCATCTGACCAAAGGGAAGACAACGCTGTTTAGAAATAATCACGTCTTATGTATTATTTTCTTTTGTTGTCAAGGTCCATGAAATAGTTGTTGATGTTGTTTATAAATAAATCTTTTATTTACTTTGCAATATGTTTATTGTGGTTGCATGAATAAACAACGTATCCCCTACAATACCGACAATCAAGGAACCATATTCCTTAAAGAACATACTACCCCCAAACTTTCTTCCACTTTATGATCTCTTGCGTTTTCCACAAAAATCCTAAGTATCTGTTTCTTCCAAGGAAAACGAAGTACAAGACGCAAGTTACAACTCTGGACGAATACCCACTCCTTAATGGGGTACCTAAGGATATTTCCGTAAGTCCTTAATTGTTGTATACCTTAATTCGAATATGGTGATTTCTTGTATCGAATTTTTGGAAGATCATTCTATCTTCTCAGATAGATGCTTGAGGACGTTGAAGTCCATCAACTGGGTTTCTGGTATGCCTTGAATACCCATGTTCAAATCGACACCAAGTTAATAGCAATCAATAACAAGATAATAGCAATTATTAACCAAGAAAACAATTATGTGATTAAGTGCTTATGTGTTCCCTTTTATGTTTTTGTGTGATCCAATTTATGTTATCCAAATCCTCGTAGAATTCTTCCATATCTTCGTATAAGGGATTCATAGTAGGATACCCAAAGGTAGTACCTAAAATCCTTAATGGACTTTTACGTTGTAGTCAAGTCCCTTGGATTATGAAGTACTACTCCATAATTAGACCCCTTGAGTGGTCTAGTTAAACAGATTGATCCGAAAATCTGGTTAGGAATATCATGTGATGATGTAGCTGAAAGGACTCCTTGGTGGTCTAATTAAAAAGATCATCTGTCGATCTAATTAAAAGGACCCTAGGGTAGTATAGTCACCCTCATCATCAGGTTTGATTTTCTTCCACTAAACATTACAAAACAAACTGTGCAAGGAATTACGTAATTATGGATGCATACATAATTATGGAATTTAGTGCACAGAAATCACAACAAGTTCTATCATGTATCTAGAGTTAACCCTATTCATTTCCATTTCTGATGAAGCATCCGTTGAGGAAAAATGAACTAGCTATTCAGTTTTCACTTCTAAAGAATATCCGTTGAGGAAATGAATATCCGTAAATCCTTTATTTCCAATTCTGAAGAATACCCGTTGAGGAAAATGACTCCGTTTGTTCATTTTCATTCTGAAGAGTATCCGTCGAGGGAAATGAATATCCGTTTGTTTAATCCTTCATTTCTGTTTCTGAGGAAGCAACCGTTGAAAATGACTCCGTCCGCTCATTTTCGTTTCTAAAGATTATCCGTTGAGGAAATGAATATCCGTTTATCCTTCATTACCAATTCTGAAGAATACCCGTTGAGGAAAATGACTCCGTTTGTTCATTTTCGTTCTGAAGAGTATCCGTCGAGGGAAATGAATATCCATTTGTTTAAATCCTTCATTTCCAATTTTGAAGAATACCCGTTGAGGAAAATGACTCCGTTTGTTCATTTTCGTTCTGAAGAGTATCCATCGAGGGAAATGAATATCCGTTTGTTTAAATCCTTCATTTCCAATTCTGAAGAACCCGTTGAGGAAAATGACTCCGTTCGTTCATTTTCACTTCTGAAGAATATCCGTTGAGGGAAATGAATATCCGTTTAGTTAAATCCTTCATTTTTCATTTCCGAAGAACCCGTTGAGGAAAATGACTCCGTTCGTTCATTTTCGCTTCTGAAAAATATCCGTTGAGGAAAATGACAAGATTATTCCTTACATATCTTTGATGATTATTTGACTCAAAGTCACAGACAGACTCCCACGAATAAATTTCGGGACGAAATTTCCTAAAGTAGGGGAGACTGTGACACCTGGGTCACTGCGACCATCAAACAAATACCAAACCAATGAAATATTGTATTTCATACTTGGGATTTGTACAAATATATGTATCATTTGCACATATCAATTCTTGTTCGATTTCGGGCTCTAAATCGCTTTCTGGAAGGTTATACGCGCACTGATGCGTAAATATAACCAGTTTAATGCAACGAACACTCCGGAATAGTTAAATATGCTTCACATACCTTAAATAACCTTTACATAACTTAGAAATAAGTTTTGAAGGCTTTGGTATGACAAAATCAAGTTTAATCGCTTACATGGACTAAATTCGACAAACTGCGAAAGTATGCCGATTCGTACTGTAACGAACATTCCGAAACATGACCATAAGTTAAAAACACCCTAAATATCCTTTACATATCTTAGAAATAGGCTTTGAGGGGTTCGGTGCGCTAAAATAAACTTTATAGTCATTCAGGGACTAAAAGTGTCAAAAAGTGCATAAGTTTGTATTTTCGCGCATAACTTACGTTCTGAATACATCCAGACATCCAAAAATTTATGTAATCATTAAAATATTATGTTTTAGTGATTGGCATGATAAAATTCCATTCGTCGCTTAATTTGGATCATTTTTGCGTTCGTTATGACTTCCGTCGTAATTAAGCGAATAACGCAACCGTACGACCAAACGAACCGACATCCGAGATGTTTTTGAGCATATTTTAAGTTCCCTATACTTTAACTTTATTTTAGAGCCTTGAAATGGGGTTAACGGGGCTTAAAAGTGCCAAAAATCAAGTTTTACAAATGCAGGGACCATTTTTGAAATTTCTGGCAGATTCAATGAACCTAGTCCATTTTGAAGTGTTGATGGTTTTAACCCATGGTTTTGCAAAACCATGGGCTGGTATTCAATGAACATAGTCCATATTAGGGGCTCCCATGGTCTTAGAAAACCATGGGCACACATGTAAGGTCCAGATCAAAGCTCAGTTTTCGATGAACGATCTTAACGGTTCTTGAATTCCTATAAATACCCACCCTCACTTCCTCCCAAAGCATACTTGAATCTGATTTTGGCTCTCTAAGTTGAATTTTATGCTTCATACCTGAGAGTAAATCAGATCAAGAGCTTGCGGGGACCTTCTGTAAGTATTCTTTCGTTCTTTTCATTCGTTTTTGTCGTTAAAGTCAAACTGCGTTTGACTTTCTGCTTTGACCAGTTTATGGTCAACGCGAAGTTCATTTGAACTTCATAACATGAGCGTAATAACGAAGGTTATAGTCCCTAGTGACTATACCTACTGATTACCACGCTATCTAGGCTCAGTGACGAGTCGTAGTTTCTGCCAAAATGCGTTTTCTCGTGTATTTTGTAACCAAACTACTCTAGGATATCAAAACCGTTTGTTTTGATATCAAAACTTGTTTTCTAACTTATCTAAACATGTTCTAGCATGTTTAGCTCGTCATTTTTTTAGATTAGGGCTTGTGTGGAGCCGAAAGTCAAGCGGACTAAACACCCGCTTAGACTTTCGAACACGACCCGTTTGGTCGATCATTAGGATCCGACCAAACATGTTAAGTGACCATAGTAACGTAGGGAATAACCTTCCGAGGTTATACCTTTTGGTCACTTAGGTTTGATTAGTCGCATGATAGGTAGTTTATATGTCTTAGGTAAATTACCAAAATGCCCTTTTTACGCCAAAATTCATTTTAAGCATATGTAACATAATTTTTGATATCTAAACTGATTTAGAAACAATATTAGACATGTTAAGGCATATTTTACTTATCATAGGGCTAGTTAGGCATTCCGAACGCGTTTTACGCGAACGACGCGTTAAAGTAGCATAAGCTACCTAAACGGGTCGTAATGGGTCGTAAGCACTTAGGTTAGGTTTCATTTTGGTATGTAGGCTTTGTTAAACCGTATTACACGAGTTCCCATACTCGTTTGGTTTACGAACCCTCATTCTATCTGGTCCTCCGATTTAGGTCTGGTTTATTAACATAGTTACCTATATTAGGTGCCGTTTGATTTCCGTGATCTCTAGCATTGTTTGGTTGTTACACATGGACTTCTAGGCAATCTCAAGTGAGTACATAGACCCCTCTTTTACTGTTTTCAAACTGTTTTGGGGTGAAACACATGTGCCTACTTGTTACTTTCGTACTTTCCTGTTTTCACATCATATACTTGCTATGTTCATTAGTACTTTTATAGTACATGATTTACATTACATTGTTTCGCTATGTATGTTTACTTAGCATACTTAGTACATTGTTTAACTTTACATTTCTGCTATGTATGTTGACTGAGCATGCTAGCACATTGATTTACATTACATTAGTTGCATATGTTTACTCAACATATCGGCACATTGTTTTACATTGCATTTTGTTGCATATGCTCATCCAGCATATGAACACATTATATTACATTTTGAACCGTTTGTAACTATTTGACTATGTGAACCGTTGTAACCATTTGACTATATGAACCGTTTGTAACTGTTGAACCGTGTGAACTGTATTTGACCATACATAAACATTTCTACAATTGATTAAACATTTCATCTTGGTGGTTGTTTGGGTAAGTGGTTTAAGAAACGAGGTGACGTGTAATACGATAAAAACATGGTGGATACGCCGCTGGTACTTCCTATATATAAGTGCTTTTATGGTATTATATATCATAGCATTATTTAAACCATTTCAGTTTATACATATTACATCTACAATACAATCTTCACGTAAACATCGTTTTACAAATAACTTAACTTATACAAACCCATTTTACATGGTTATTCACTTAACCATATAGTATTCTTTTATATACATATCATTTGATTTATTCATTGCTTTTCAAATGATTTATGAAAGAAAACACTCAACAAGATTCATGACTACTTTTTATTAAACAGTTTCTTTAAACCCAAGTCATGAATCCTATTTTCACAAAACCTATGTATCTCACAGGCATTTTTATGCTGACGTACCTATTTTCACGTGTGTTTTCAGGAGCTGTTGCATAGGATGATCGAGACACACTTAGGCGGACCTGTGCCTTAGTGACTTAAAACGAAGCAAGAACTAGTTAAATTATGTTATGTACTCTTTGTTTCTTGTTTTAAGACAATGTAACCCTCTGGTTTGATAAATAAAACGTAACTTTAATTTCCATGGTTGTGAAACAATTAATTCTGTTACAACACTCCCCGACGTTTCCGCCACGTCTTGTTGTTCTACGTGGTCGGGGTGTGACATTTTCATCTTCAAGGCCCTTTCTGGTACATTCTTTTTATACTGTGACGAAAATGGTGGGGTTTGTTTTGTTTTGTCTTCAAGCATCTTTTGAATCCTTGCAATTTCTTGCTTGAGCTCAGTTATGGTCCAGTCCTTAAATTGATGTTTTTCAGCCTTGTATTTCTTATATGTCATCTTCAAGTACAACATTTGTAATCCTTCTTCTTTTGTGTTTTGGAGTGGTTTGTGGTGTATTTGTGGGTTGAGTGGTGGTGTTTGAAGTGATGGATGACTGACTAACAGTTGTTGAAACAACTGGTGTCTCAACCACTGTTGTCACTACAACTGTTGATGTATCAACTGTTGTCTTCTGCTTTTTGGCAGGTGGTTTTTGTGATGGTGGTGTTGTTTTTGGTGTGGCAGTGGATTGAGTGGTTATTGGTGTATTGATGAGAGTAGTGGTTGACACAACATTTGTTGAAACCACTGAAGTATCAACAACTGTTGATACAACAGGTGTCTCAACATCTGTTGGTTTGGAGGTTTGATGTGAGGAACTTTGGGAGATTTTAGGAGTAGGTTTAGTGGTTTTGGAAGGTGTGGTTTTGGGTTGGCTGACCTTTCTGGTAGTCTTTCTTCTATTTGAAGTACCCTGCTATTCCTTTTCCATCATAACTTTCTTTTCCTTTTCAAATCTTTTTGATCCCTTTATTTCCATTGTCTCTTTTCTGTTTGCTTTTTGATCAGCAAATGCATTGAGAGTCACATGAACCTTTTTAGAACCATCTGGCCTTGGAATTTCTACCACAGGTTTAGACAGTGGATCTGGTGGTAGATATAAACCTTCATTTCCCTTATTTCCTTTCTCTCCCTTTTTTGCATCATCAGGGTTTTCAACATAGACAATGGTAGGAGGAGAAGTGCCAGTGGTTTGAAGCAAATGAGCTTTGATTGCCTTTATATATGCTTGAGTATCTTTATACCTAGCTTCCATCACATTTCTGAACATTTGAAGCTGAATTTCTTGTTGTTGATCAGCATACTGTCTTTGTTTATGAAGCATAGGTTGAAACATTTGCCATAGCTCAGTGGAGGATGGAGCAGATGTTGAAGCAGTGGATGGAGCTTTTTGAGATTTTAACAACTGCTGCAGCATATTTTTGATATCTGCAACATATGTTTCAATTTTGTCTACTCTCTTCGTCAATTCTTGGTATTTTAAACCATCACCCAAGTGAATGGGATCATCTGATGTAACATCCGTCAAAATGGATTCCCAAAATCCGATTCGTTTTGAATTTTGGATCCTAACCCTTGAAACCCGAGAGCTTCGCAAAATAATTAATCGTTTAATTCGTTATAAATATGGTCATTTAATTATTCATTAGTTTATTAATTAAATTTACAAATAATTTTTTTTTCTTTCTATTTTTATAAAAATAATCTAGTTAGTCTTGTTAGGTTTTAAAGTTAGTTAAGTTAACCTAGTTAGTAACCAAGTTAGTTAGTCAATTAGTAAAGTGTAAGGACCATATTGTAACTTCTTTAAACCTTAAACTAAAAACAAAAAAAATGGGCAAAAGCCCAGAATCGAAACAGGATTCTAGCGTCTAACAAACAACACCACAACCGCTCCGACGTATCTTGATATGAATTTAATATACTAACATTTAATATTCATAAACTCATTACGTCAACTTCCTTTTTGAAACGCGTCAACTTCCTTTTTGAAACAATTGCCGCCAAAACTGATAACGAGTACAACCAACTTTCCTTCTTTTGTTTCTCGCTGAATTATCGGGATTGTTATCGATTCCGTGTTTCCTTTTTCAGTTTCAATCATGAATCTAGACTCCATTTGTCTCGACGCGTCGGAAAGCTGAAAATAGCAATCTTGACAAGAAACCATGTTGGCCATAATTTACGTAATTTCTATAGTTTCCATCTTCAAGAGGAAATTGAATCTGGACATATAAACATCTCCACACATTCACAATTTTAAAAACACTCCGTAACCTCCTAATCTCATAAATGTTGACAGCCATTTCTATGGTTGTATTTCTTTTTCTTATTTTCCTGATTTGTCGAGAACGATTGTAAAATACGCGGTTTCCATGATGACACACTTCCTTATATATATGTCGACCAAGCCGCATATCCTTTCCAAAATTGGCGAGACTTGAGAATACTATAAAAGCGACACTACCAAACCTTTCATCGTTCATCACCCTTCAACCATTTACAAGCCTTATCACCTCTTACCTCACATTCTCTGTTTCGATAACACTTAAACCTTCGCCGGAACTCTTTTCTAGTCACAGGAAGTCGAGGACTTCACCGGAGAAATCAAAAGTCGCCGGAGGTCGTTTGGGGTTGAGTCGCTGGAACGCGAAGACAGACGACACCGCACGTTCGCCAGTTGAATCCGAAGTTGTTGTTACGAAAATTCTAAACCGCATTCCCTCACGAAACCAAACAGTCCATAACCACCGGTGCGTTTCGGAGACATACGGAGTTCGCAACGGAGCTCTCGCTTGATCGTTTCGGTATACACTTCTTTTCCTAATAATCAACTCGTTTTATTTCTTTTTTTGCGAACTACTGAAAGGTTAATCAAATTCTAGGAAGTATGACAATGGGTTATGTTTGGTTAAATATCTGGTCGCTGTTCCTTTTAAACAAAGAAGAAAGACTGAACGAATTGTCAAATGATTTAATAAACCAAATAAATCACTAAAGTTCATGTAGCATAGTGGTGGGAAGTTGATGTTGTTGTTCAATGGGCGCGGGTTCAAAACCAGGAACCCCGACTTTCTTGCTGAATATATATAATACATATTTTTTTGTTTAATTAAAAACCCATAAAAGCCATAATTAAAAGTTTTATTTAATTCTTTTTCCTTTAAAAATCAAAATTCGTTTGATCCATAAAAATTAACCTTTTAATTCTTTTTATAATAAAAATCCTTCAATTTATTTATAACTAAAATAACTAGTAAATTATTTTAATCCTTTTAATTTTCTTTAGTTATTTAATAACAACAAAATTAATAACAAGTTAAATTATAAAAGCAACTATTACGCAAATCCTAGATACTAGGAGTACTTATTTAATCCTTAAATAATAACGTGTTCGTTATATGATATTCTAAATATCTAGGTTAAAAGCTCTTGTTCGTTCTCTTGGAATTTCCACCTTTACTCGTGCGCTTTACAAGAAATCGTAACGCAATCAATGTGAGTATACATGATCCCATTTTCATTTTAAACACTTTTGGGTGCAACTTGTATTCATATTCAAATTAATAAACACGTTAAACTTTATTTGTTCACACTGTATCCAAATTACACATGAAATGTTTGATTCTTGTTATATATGTGATGCTAATGTAAAAACTTCATGACTATATGCTCATTATCTTCGATCAAGCCTACCTTAACAATTATAGCGCTATAGGTTGTAATGCCCCGCCCGCTATCCTTTGGTATTGTTAAGTTAAACATGTTAACCTCCCGCTAAACTTTTTGGATAGGCACTTTAATTGCGTAAACACTTGTTTGAGCATGCAGAGTAACATCGTTTCGGCATAACTGTTAACTAGTATCATCTTATTAATGTTGGATATGAGCACATTTTAACATTTTATTCTACTATGCTATGTATCAAACTTGTATACTCGTCAACATTTTTGTTGATGTTATTTTAATACATGTTGTAGGTTGATAGACGAATTGATCAAGAAAACAAGCTAGGATGAACCTAGAAACCCATCTATAATAAACAATGTTTTTAACTATTTTTGATACAATGTTGGAATCTTGTATGGCATTTTAGCATTTATGAAATTTGATTTAATCTATATTGTCACAATTAGTGTTATGCTTTTGAGCGATTTGTTCGTCTCATCCCGATGTTTCCGCCATCAGTTGGGGTGTAACATCTGATTTCCCACTAGCAGTGGTTGTATCAGTAGTTGGACTAGAAGAAGTTTCCACTGGTTCATCCACTGATGCCCCTTTGTCTTGGTACTGGGGACTTCTTTCCTCAGCAGTGGTTACCATAGTAAACACACCAGTGGGTATTGGAAACACACTAGTGGTCACTGTGGTTCCCAATGAAGAAAGTGCCTTCAAGGGAGTCTGACTAATGAAACTACTGTCCAGGTATAAATCAGTGGATTCAATACATGTAGCAGCTGCTCCACTTGAACTACCACCAAGAGTTACTTGTAACTCAAGGGTGTAACCTCCTCAACTGTTGATGGGTTAGCAAGGATAGAGGAATCAGACTCATTCACTTGTTGGAAACACACCAGAAGGGAAATGAAGGCTTATATCTACCACCAGATCCACTGTCTAAACCTGTGGTAGAAATTCCAAGGCCAGATGGTTCTAAAAAGGCAAAGCAAAAAGAATCAGAGTTGTTAAAAGCTCCACCAGCAGTTATGTCAATGTAATGATCATAACTCTGATCCTTACTACCAGGTTCCTCTTGACCAAGAAGTGTTGTGCTGTGACAACCCTCACCAAACCAGGTATTCGTACGAATTAATTAATATTTAATTAATGCTTAATTACAATGCTTGCTTACAACTGTGGTTAAACTGCTTCTTGATTTCTGATACATACATATTCATGCATCATAATTTATTACTGTCACTCTATTACTTACACACAAACCTTAGTGACAACCTTGATGCACAAAAGCACAGTGAGCACACTATACGGATAACCCAGTAAACATGCTGACATAGCCAGCATCAGACAGGCACTGTCTCTGAGGCCAACATGAGCCGGAATAGATTACTACACTAGTAGAGAGAGTAGGGAGGTGAGGATTATAAAATTGTGTCACTAGGTGATATTTATAGTGAACGGATGTGCCTAAAACATACTTTCATTACAAAATTTTGCACTTTAATACAAAATTCAGCATTTAACATAACTAGTAAAGTGCAAAAACATGGGAAAATAATACTAGACACTTTCCAAAGTGTCAGGAATTCATTGTGTCACTAAAACAAATATTAACGACACTTTAAATGCTTATTTAGCACTTTAACGGATTAATATCCAACCGAACAACCGGAATTTACCCGGAACCTAAAAATATTGTCAATGACACTGTTTTTTCCTTTTCTGAGCCAGTTAGGGTCCCCAAATACCCTAACACCCGTTATAACACCTAACACACTAGTAACTAATTAATCACCTAACTAAGCATAACTAGTTACCTAACTAAATGGTTAAGATCTAACCATATACCCCCCCCCCCCCCCAACGATCGTTTCCCCCATGAGGGACACACTCTTGTCCTACTTGATTATTTTAATCCATATGTTAAATATCTAGTAGACATAATATATGTTGGGTAATAGGAGGATTTGAATTATAGTAAACCCATGAGATAAGAACTTTCATTTTTCACTAATCACCCAACTCAAACACTCTCTTTTTCTCTCTTGATCGTCCGCCACCACCACACCACCATACAAGCAAACCATGCATACTCAAAGGTGTTAAAGATCATACGAGGAGGCTCGGTGCTTTCGGAATCTCAAGAACCTCTCTACATTGCTTTTATCCACCTTGTTTACGCTTTGATTCTTCCCTAGCCTTGAGCTAGTAGTAAGTGCCTTAGATCTTCATCTTGTTCATATTCTTGGTGGTTAATAGTGGAAAGAATGGTGAAATTACAAGAACCCTAAAAATCATAACTTAAAACATGAACATAAAAGCTTTACACAAATGTTATGAGGTGAAATGTGATAAATCATGATAAATCTGGATTAAATGAACAAAAATCTGTTGTAAATGACTTAGGGTCTGATGTTAATCGTATTAGAATGAATGGTAATAGTATGTGTACTTTTAATGGCACTTATACTATAAACAGCTTGCTGATTTGCATTTTCAGCCGACTTTAACAGGCTGTAAACAGATCATAACTTAACGAAAAATGTATTGTCTGAAGTCTGGGTTTATGTACTATGAAATACGGTTCTAATGGCACCGGAATCATAATTTTTGGACTTCGTTTACTATTTTTAAAGCGTCGATTTGTAACAGCAGCTAAAGCTGCATTTTTACAGCAGTAAATGACTCTCGATGAATTTTAAATAAATTATTCCACGGACTGTGGTCAGAAAAGGATAAATCTGATTTTGATCCAGAAAATGATTTTCTATAAAATATTGGTGATGATTTGGACCCCGATATTTTTACATAATAATTTTTGGTTCGTATAAGACAACTATTTTGGAATTTTTGGAATAAGATAACTATTTTATTAAAATACTCAAAAACGGCCCAGTTTTGTATATTAAAACTGAAACAATATAAGCAGTGTTTTGCATGTCTAAATGTCGGGTTGGTTAATTAAGAAAATGATACGCTAGTAAGCGTGGACGCCTCCGTTTACAGAGGAAACTCTGGCGAAATTTTTCCAGAAAATATAACACTTAGAAATGTTTTTGGTGACAAGTGTTATAAATATATTTTTAACTTGTTTTCCAAAATATAAATTTCGCCATGATTTTTATTACAAAATAACCAAGTGTCGGAGGTAGATTTTCGTAAATGAAACTTGTTAAATATATATTGAGAATATATATTCCATAATAAAACGCTTGTGTGCTTACGTTATTATTTTGTGAACAAGAGATATATTATTTTTAGGGTAAAAATAATATTACTTGATATATATCATGAAAATACGACTCCAAAACGATACCAACGCCCTCACAAATAAATATTTAAGTTATGTCGGTATTGTTTTTACAACGCAAACTCTAAAACGTAACGCGCGTATTTTCGGAAAATACTCTTAAGGGTGTATTTTGGCAAAGTATTATTTTGGGAAATTTTATGAAGTAAAATATAATATTTTTTGGGAAAAATATGTATATTTTGGAATCAAAACATTTTAGACAAGTGAGACTTAAAATATATTTTCGGAAATATAAAGCATACATGCATTTAAAAACCCCCATCCTTGGGAAGGGAACACGAATACTAAGACTTGAGAAGTACTAATACAGAAATGTTGAATAAACAATTATTCCAAAACTAAATACAATTATTATTACTTGGAATAATACCAGAATCGTAACTCAAAAACATACATACTAAGACAAGGCACTACCCGTTCGTCTAATAGACGTTAGACCATTGTAGGTAGTCGTGTTTGCCGCGGAGATTTGGGTTACACATACTGAAGACGCAATACAGTGAGTTCATGTCCCCCCTTTTCTCTTAACGGTTTTCAGTTTTTACACTTCGGGGGTGAAATACATGTTACATTTACTACAAACGTTTTATACATGGTATGATTAGCTAAGGAATTTACTGCTAGATCACGTTAATGGATAGGCTATTATCGTAAGACCATTAATCCTTATATAAGGATCGAGAGGCATGAGTGATAGATCTATCGGGTGTTGCGAGCCCCACACATAGGCCAACGTGTGGCTACATGTGATGGCTATGTCATTCCGCCGGAAGGACCGGTATGAAATATGCGTTACAGGTTTGAGTGCTTCCTAGACCATGTCACTTATTAATGTATTAGCTACACATTAATTGATCTCTTTTTCCTTATTTGCTACATACCAGGGATTTTCATACATACTGACATTTTTACAAGGGTTTATACAAACTCACCTACACATGAACTCGCTCAACTTTATGTTGACTTTTCAAACTACATGTATTTCAGGAAACTAACGGATCTGGCGCGGTATGCACGTATTTTCAAGCTGCGTTTGAAGAAAGAAGTCATCCAGGGTTTAGAAGGTGTAACCTCTTCCTGGACGGGTTACATAGCCCTAAACCTAGTATTGTTTAAAGTCTTTTGCTAAGTCTTTATGAACTCAATTAAATCAAGTTAAGGTTTGTAACTTATTTGTGATTGTTGAAAATGGGATTTTTCTAACTTTATTAATGGATGAATATCTCATGTTTTTATCATATAGTATGGTTATGATTGTTGCTATGGTATTAAGAAGTCACACCAAATAAACCCACGCTTCCGCAAAGTCAGGGTGTGACATGTGCTACCAAATGTGTAGTCATCAGCAACCTTCCCTGACTCTTGTAACTTCTTTTTCTGGTTCAACTCTCTCTCATAGGTGAGAATTCTACCATGAAGTTGAGTCAGTGTTAACTCTTTGAACCCAATAGAATTTCTGGTTACAAAAGCAATTGTTTCAGGAAGTGACCTTAGAAACCTACTATTTAGAGTTGATTTAGCAAATTCAACATTAACAAATTTTAGTTCACTTATGAGACAGCTAAAACGTTCAAACTATTGTGTTAATGATTCACCCTTGACATGACAAAAGGTTTCATACTGTTGATTCAAAACCTCTCTATTGTTTTCAATTACTTCTTCACTACCACCAAATTGTTCCTTAAGTGCTTCCCACAATTCCTTAGCACTGTTACAGTGTAACAACCCAGCATAAATTTCATTTGGGAGTGCAGATGCAAAGATGCTAAATGCCTTGGCATCCAGTTCAATTTTCCGAAAATCCTGGTCAAAATAGTTTTCAATTTTCTTAGGTACTAGAACTTTCAGATCCTCCGCACTCGGCACCATTGGAACATGTGATCCAAAGACAACCGATCGCCAACACCCTATGTTTTGGTGAGCTAAGATGTGACCCATCCTACGCTGCCAAATGTTATACTCAGATTTGACCAACATAGGTGGTTTGAAGAGTGAACCAGTGTTCATTGTGTTATCCTGTGATTGTGACGCCATTCTGGTTGTTTTACCGGTACTGATGTAACAACTCTTATTAAAAAGTCTTATTTATTACTTTAATTGTCCAATAGGAAACCCTAATTGAGAAACCCAAGTGATTCTGAATAAACCCTAAAATTTTTAGAATAATCGGAATCAGGATCAGGGCCCCTAAAACTCAGAGGGGGTAAAACCTAGTCGGTAATATCCACACAGTTTGTTGTCGAAATTGAAAATGAACGAGCCACCAACACAGCTGAGCTACCTGGACATGAAGCAACCCTAGGGTAGAATAGGGTCTCTCACGCCACGCGACGCGCACAAGGGGATCTTTCGCGTGGCGCGAGGGGGACGAATTTTGGGTATAAATATAGGGTCGTGGGACTTGATACTGTGCGTTTGTTCGACGTTCAATTTCAATTTATATTCTGAGTTGTAGTCGAAACAGTCTCAAAACACACACAATTCACGAAGTGCTGCCGCAATAACAGGGTAATAACTCGATCGCTGCTACGATTCAATGTCCGATCGATTGAAACTATCCAATGGATGTTTAAGTGCTTCCCACATTAGGGTTATGCTTTGTCATTCGTCGTAAATACGATGGATGTTTAAGTATCGCACTTTGTCATTCATTGTGAGGGTTTGATCTCGTGAGTTATCGTAAATGCTGTATTGGTTACTAACCTAGTTTTGTGGGCATTGTTATTTAAACTAGGTTAACAAGGCCAATCAGTAGACTAGACTCTATCCGTGTTAAATCTGCAAAGTGAGTCATTCTCTTTTATTCAAATTGCTTTATAAATCCTTAAACATTTTCAAAGTTATAATTACAGTGATTAAGTATATGTAATCACCAAATTACAGCCAGTATGTGGGGTTTTGTATACATTGTTTTATAATCGTCACCATTGGGGCAGCCAATGGGGGATATGACCATAGTCACAGAAACGAGTCGAGTGACAAATACTGTGGGTAGTTGGTTGATATCAGAAACAGTGTAATCTCTCTTAATACTGTAAATTATAACAAACGTGTCGTTTTAATAAATAGAATGATTCACCAGTATTTTCCGCTGACAAAATCTTTTTCAAACATGTTTCAGGTGATCTGTTGTGATCCAGGAAAAGTGCCTCAAAGCACTACAAGCTTAAGAAAGTGGCTCATTATAAAATAAAAAACATGTTTTGTAAAATAAAGATTTCTCCGGGAAATCTTGTGATTGTAAATTACCGGGGTTTTATCCCGAGTTGTGAAATGAAATAATCAGGAAATTGCAGCTTTAAAAAGATCCTGATGAAAACTTCCACTGTCAACTTAATTAAATAAATACCACGGGACTTTCTGTTCCGCGGCTCCTGAAACGGGTCAAACCGGGTCAGGGGTCGTGACAACTGAATAATCAACTTTTGTACGTGATTATACCTTACTCTGTTTTTCAACTAAAAACGAACAATCAAAAGTATTAACGAAATTGAGCTGAACTTTTACGTCAAAATAATTGTTAGATCAATTTTGACTATCCTAGCTCTGATACCAATTGTTTGGATCTGAGTTTCTTAGATTGTGTTTTGTTTAAGTAAAAATGAAGATGAAACAGAGATGAATTGCAGCGAAAATATGAAATAAACTTTTATCACACAATCAATGGAAGAATAAGTTTAAGAAAACATGTTTATCATTGAACCGAATGATTGTATTTATTACAAAGATCAATTACAATGCATGCATGCATAAATCTCCCCCTCAGCCTGAGCTCACTTGATTGTTCGTACAAAAATGACTTAGAAGAAAAGAGTTGTACAGGACAACCACTGAGCATCTTCGGCTGACGTTACCATGAAAGTGACATCTAACCTCCTAACAAACTACAACTACTGATCTATACAACCACTGATTAAAAACTACTGATTACATAAACAAAGTATTAACAAAACACTGATTTTTCATTCCACTGTTGTAGCTTCAGCAGTGCTTTGGTCTTCAGCAGTACTTGAGTCATAACAGTAGATTGCGCTTCAGCACTTTGATTCTTCATCAGTCTTTAGATCAGCAACAGTTGTGAAGAGCAGTACAGTCACACCCCAACAGATGGCGGAATCATCGGGGCATGGCACTGAGCGAAACAGATTGTCCAGAAGTTTCCATAACAATTATCATTACTATTCAATTTAAAATAACATGTCTCATACCATGTCTCAAACAGTAAACAAATTATTACAGATAAAACTAGGCAAATAATTCTGTTCTGGCAACTCAGATTTAAAATAAAGCAATTGTTTATCTGCTTCTACAGACCCTTGATTCAATTACTACAGACAACTATTTGTTGGGCTCTAAAGCTTTATTCTAGCTTCAAATTCCTACCAGATGTGCATCCTAAGCACCTGTCACATACGTTAAAATAAAGCCAATACATATAATGTAATGGTGAGCATACATGTTTGATAATAGCATATAGAGTTCGAATTCGTTTACGCAAAACCAGCACATACACATAGTGAAATGAAGCACGTTAGTTATCGACATAGATCCATCGATACCAATGACTGCGGGTTGACTGCCCGAGGCAGTTCGCAATACATGATTACCACCGTAATCCATGCAAGTAATTGTCCTTAACAACCCCCGTGTGAACGGGTGCTGAGTCCAAACTATAGTACTATCGTTGCTAAGGCAGGTAGACAACATTCCATGTGTAAACATAACAAACAAGCATTCATAAGCCACGTATAACATGCATTAACGGTGAGGATTCAAATAGTATTGAGTAGTGTGTTTGATGTGATTTGAATAGTTGTAACGTATGTAACACCCAAAAGTGCATAAAGCAAAAAGGGATCGAGTATACTCACAGCGGTTGATGGATTGAGGGGAGCACTTAGCGAGTAAAGTTAGCCTGAATGGATTGATAGCATAACGATAAGTGACGCGTAAAACGATACAAAGGGTGAATGGGTCGGATAGCAGTTCGGTCGGATGGTAATCCGATCGGACGGCTAATCGTGCGGATAACAATCCGTTCGGATGGTCATCCGGTCGAACAGTAGTCCGGTCGGATGACTATTCGAGTGAATTGTTTCTTCCTATGAGATGAATGTGTTTGTGTATGATGGATTGTCTTTTGAAGTTTTCGTTGTAGCATTTTGAAAACATTGAAGTATCTCTATCATTCAAGTCGGTCGATCGGACGGTCAATCGTGCGGACAACAATCCGTTCGGATTGTCCTCCGGTCGGACGGTAGTTCGGTAGGACGGCGACCTTAGTGATGAGGTTACTTTGTGGAAACATTTCATAACAGAAGAGTCACTCGGTTGGAGGCCCATTCGACCGGGTGGCAACCCTGTTAATGAACATGTTGAAAATTGTTTAAGCCTTTAAAGTCCTAGTATCTCATGATCTGAAGAGTAATCCGGTCGGATGGTAGTCCGATCGGATGGCAATTCGTTCGATACTCAAACTTCAGATAGAGTTAATGAGGTGTGGGACCCAAGGTGTTATCCGTTCGGATAGCAATCCGTTCGGATGGTCATCCGGTCGGACGGTAGTCCGGTCGGACAGAATTCCGTTCTGATTGTTTCGTTCATCCTACACTTGGTCGTTTTGATTGTTTGTCGTTTTATCGAGACGTGTTGACAACGTGTTAACCAATAGAACTCCATTTGACCCGCATGACCAAACCGACCAGGAATCACCCTTATTCGGCCAGTTACCAGCTCAAGACGGTTGTTCTTGTTTAACCCGAAATCGGTGGTCTCGTGAGTAGAATCCAGATCTTGAACTAGTACAACACTAAGTGTGAGTAGGAGACTAGAACAAAGTCCGATTCTATCGGTTTTGAGTGCATTGAGTGTAAAAGAGTTGAAAGAAAGATAGAAACCACCTTTCAATCCTTTTCCACTATGTTTATGTTGAGATCTCTACAAGATCTTTGTGTATTTGTGTGGAAATCGGTTAGATCTAGGTTCTTCTTGGTGGATTGAAGTCAAAACATGAAGTTCTTCAAGAACACATGATGACGTCATCCTAGAACACCCGAAATCTAGTGATTTCACGGTTAAAAGTTAAGATTCAAAAGATAGAAAGGTGTAGGAGTGCGTGTAGATCAAATAAGTACAAAATTTAGGACGAGTTCTTACCGGGATTGAGAGAAATCGGAGAAAATGTGAGGAACACGAGCTGGTCGGACAGAGGTTTCCAAAAGTAGAAAGGTTTGAGAGTGACATGGGTATTTATAGGATTCCAAAAAGGGAAAGTGTTTTTCGGTCGGATGGCGCACCGCCCGGATGACTATCCGGTCGGATGACATCTCTGTCGGGTGGCACCTGACTCATGGACAAGTGGCTATCCGGTCGGATGGCTATCCGGCCGGATGGCACTTGGTTCGAGTGTTTGACGCGACGATTTTTGACGTTTCGATTTCGGTTGCGAGCGGTTCGATACGATAGAGTTTCCTAGTCAAATTACTTTCAGTCCTAATCACTCATATCGAGCACTATCCCTTCTCCACTAATTATCATAGTTCGATTGTGATTCGAGTTCGATGTCGATTGAGTTCGATTGCATTTCGAGTTCGATTGCGTTTCGATTAATTACCACATATAACATAAATGAACATGCACAAGTAACACATAAGGCACACACACACGTATAACAATAACTAATATGCGTAGTTCGAGTTGCGATTCGATGTCGATTTGATTAGCATAGTTTGATTATCGTTTAGTTTAACTTTATCGCATTGTTACTTCCTATAGTTCACAGTCGTAGGTCGATTTGAATAGCGAAAATCATACGTCGATTATTGTAATTATAGACACTTACTCCACATAATAGCTAAAATAAAATAAATCTATTATTAGTCGGTTGCGCGAAATCGGTCGTTGACTTTGACCTTGACTTTGACTTCTCGAAAACACGGGGTGTTACAAGTACTTTGAGTTATCAGATGTTAGGGCCACTACCAAGGGGAAAGATCTGTTACAAACAACTGCTTATGAAGGATCCACTGTTATTGAACCAGTTTTGGCTTTATCAACTGTTCCTTTGTAGGGTTCAATCCCAGTAAAACATTTGGTCATTTCACTTTTTTGTTTTTTTAAAATGAAACATGTTACTCAGTTGATCTTTCCGACAAAATACGACTTTAATTGATTGTTTCCACTATCATACATGAAAATGTATTTTTGGTCATATGATGTATTTAGAGATTTATATATTATACATATACATATATATATATATATGTATGTACACAACCCGTGTAATACGCGGGTCTATAACCTAGTATTAAATAAACAAATAAATAATAAATTAATATTAAGTCTTATTCTACATTGAATTTCTAATAGAATCCCTCTATTTTTTTCTAATGAAATATTATTCTCAAATTTAAATTATTAATTTAAAATATTTTTAAATAAAAAAATTATTTATCACGAAAACCAACCTTTGTATTAATATATTATTTAATTTTATTTTCATTATCAAAAAATTATATCAATTTTATTACATAATTTATAAATCAAATTCTTGGAACTAGTACCAACATTTTATCACTCAAATGCTGTTGATTTGCTTCTTAAATAACGTATCTTCTTTTCTAGAACCACCCCCACAATCATCCTATCCATCGCGTACGAGTATATCCGTTAGTATTTGTAACACCTGTGCCTCCACGGCCATCAAACAAATACCGAACCAATGAAATATTATATTTCATACTTGGGATTTGTAAAAATATGTGTATCATTTGCACATATCAACTCTTGTTCGATTCCAAACTCTAAATCACTTTCTGGAAGGTTATACGCGCACCGATACGTAAATATAACCAGTTTAATGCAACAAACACTCCGGAATAGTGACATAGGCTTAACATACCTTAAATAACCTTTACATAACTTAGAAATAAGTTTTGAAGGCTTTGGTATGGCAAAATCAAGTTAAATCGCTTACAGGGACTAAAGTTGACAAACTGCGAAAGTATGCCAATTTGGACTGTAACAGACATTCCGGAACATGACCAAAAGTTAAACACACCTTAAATATCCTTTACATAGCTTAGAAATAGGCTTTGAGGGGTTCGGTGTGCTAAAATAAACTTTTGTGTCATTCAGGGACTAAAAGTGTCAAAAAGTGCACAAGTTTGCACTTTTACGCATAACTTACGTTCTGAATACATCCGGACATCCAAAACTTTATGTAAGCATGACTATATTATGCTTTAGTGTTTGGCTTGTCAAAAATCCATTCGTCGCGTCATTTGGATCGTTTTTCGCGCTTATGCGCATTCCGTCGTAATTAAGCGAACATCGCGTTCGTACGGCTAAACGAACCATCATCCGGCATATTTTTGAGCATTTTTTGAGTTCCCTATACTTTAACTTCATTTTAGAGCCTTGAAATGAGGTTAACGGGGTTCAAACGCATCGAAAAAGGCCTTAAACACGTGCAGGGACCATTTCTGCCAATTTTGAAACATTGCTGAAACATGGGGGCAGTAGCGTAGCGCGAGCCCTAAGGGCCTATGCAGTCGCGCTACGCGAGTGCCTTATCTGGGCAGAAAACTCAGTTTTGCATTTTCGGGACCAGATTCGATGTATTAGCCGTTGTTTAATTCACAACCACACATTCTAACTTGCTTAGTCAGCGGATAAGGATGGAATTTAGGCACCATAACTTTCCGACACTTGTACGGATACGATTAAGGCACGATATTCGACAAGCGATCTTAACGGTTCGGGTATTCCTATAAATACCCATCCACCCCCATTGTTAAAATCACTAGAATCTTGATCTTAGGAACTCTAAGTTGAAACCATTGTTTCATAGCTGAGATTCTTGGATCGAGATTAGCATTCGGGGACCCTTCGTAAGTATTCTTTCGTTCTTTTCCTTATTTTTATTTCTTTTCGAGTCAGAAAGTCAAACTTTGTTTGACTTTCAGCGTTGACCAGTAATGGTCAATGCGAAGTTCGTTTGAACTTCGCAACGTGAGTGTAATCACGTTGGTTATAGTCCCTTGGGACTATGCCTACTGATTACCACGTTGTCTAGGGTCGTAGGGTAAGCGATCTGATAAATCGCTTATACCTCGAACCCGACCCATTTGGTCGATCATTAGGATCCGACCAAACACATTAGGTGACCATAGTAGGTAGGGAATAACCTTCCGAGGTTATACCCTATGGTCACATCGTTTAAGTAGTTGTATGATAGGTAGTTTATATGCCTTAGGTAAATTACCAGAATACCCTTTTCATGTATAATTGGTAATTAAGCATATGTAACCTAAACCTTTGTCACATAACTGATTATGTAACATGTTTAGGCATATAACACTTGTCATAGGGCTAGTTAGGCGGTCCGAACGCGTTTCACGCGCACGACGCGTTAAAGTAGCATAAGCTACCTTAATGGGTCGCGATGGGTCGAAAGCACTTAGGTTTGGTTTCATTGTAGTATGTAGGCCTTGTTAAACCATATCATATGAGTTCCAACACTCATTTGGTTTACCAAGCCTCATCCTATCCGATCTCCCGATTTAAGTCCGGTTTATTTATATAGTTTTAGATTGCCGACTGATTCCGTGTTCTCTCTAGCTTTGTTTGGTTGTTGTTCAAGACCTCCAAGCATTCTCAGGCGAGTACATTATTTCCCCTATTTTACTGCTTTCAATTGTTTTGGGGTGACTCATATGTGCTAAATGTTTTCAAGGTTTTAACGATGGTATCAAAACGATTTTCGATGTTATAACGATGGTTTCAAAAACAATTAAGACGATTTATACAAAACTAATAACGATTTCAATAAAGTGAACAAACTTGTTGGTTGTAGTTACATAACAAATGACATTCATTAGCAATGATCAAGCCGACCAGTATTAGGTTATGGTACCATAGGATCTGACAAGTCCCGTTATTTACTACACCCGTAGTTATGTGTGGGTGTTGTGGGTAGCGACTGAATCTGTAATTGTTAATTTACTCTTTGGTAAGGGTTTATTAATGCGAGATGTTAATCTATCCTTTGGTAAGGGTTTATTAATGCGAGATGTTAATTTACTCTTTGGTAAGGGTTTATTAATGCGAGATGTTAATCTATCCTTTGGTAAGGGTTTATTAATGCGAGATGTTAATCTATCCTTTGGTAAGGGTTTATTAATGCGAATTGTTAATCTATCCTTTGGTAAGGGTTTATTAATGCGAGTCAAAAAGGTTTGAATGTCATTAGCGAGACGACCATTTAAGTAGTTTCACGACCTAAAACGAATTAAACGATTGGGTAAACGATAGGTTTTCACACGATGTTTTAACGATTGGGTAAACGATTGGCTTCAAAGCGATATACGATATTATTTTGGTTACATATTACATGGTTTACATTTGACACAAAAACACTTTTGACATTGGTTATACATATTACATGATTTACATTTGGGCATGAACATTACTTTGGTGGTTTGGTTTGGATTAAGTGATTAAGTAACAATGCGTGTGGAATATGATACAAGCATGGTGGATACGCCGCTGGTACTTCCTATATATAAGTGTTTGTATGGTATTACATATTGTAGCGTTATTTGAATCATTTCAGTTTGAGACATAGAACATTTTATACAAGTAACATACTTTTCACAAGACATTTATTTACAAACAACTTATCTTATACAAACTCATTTTACATGGTTATTCATTTAATCATGCATTATTCTCTTATTATACATATCACCTGAAATTATTATTTTTCAAATGATTTACAAAGGCAAAGCAAATTACAAGGTTCATGACTAAACATTTTCTTAAACAGAAGTCATGAATCTTATTTTCACAAAACCTATGTACTCGCCAGCATTTCTTTGCTGACCTCGTTTTCACATATGTTTCAGGTATTGTTGGATGATATCGATTGATAAGATGCATGCTCACATAGGACTGGACAAGGCCTTAGTGACTCAATAACAATGATAGACTATGTTTAAATAGTGTATTTAGATTTCAAGACGATGTAATTATTCAATGTTTAATAAAACGAAACACTTTTGGTATCCATGGTTATGAAAAAATAATTCTGTTGCAACACGCCCCGATGTTTCCGCCGTGATTTGTTGTTTTACGCGGTCGGGGTGTGACAGAAAAGATGGTATCAGAGCCAATGGTTATAGAGAATTAGGTTATTAGTAATTAGTAATGCTTTGACCTAGTCTATAACCTTTCTAGGACCCTAACGCGAGTTTACTTGCGTTTAGTCATAAAACAATACTGTCACCTATCCTTAGGCGACGACCACAACAAGAACATAAATTTCAAAACCGCTTTGAAAACTAATCATCTGTTCTAGGATGATTGATTACTAGGTTTTGAACCCTCTATTGTAAGGTTTTGAACTCTCTATTATATGGTTTTGAACCTCTTTGAGTTTTCAAAACTTCGTCAAGGTTTTGGGTTTTAAATAATGTGAACACGTGCAAACTGGAAGGGTGAATGCATGTATTCTGGGTTTTCTGTCTATGCAAGCACTTCGTATACATCTCATCAGACGCGAGACCAGTTGTGCTTACCTGGGAATTCTTGGGATGAGTGTTCACTTATAGGCGAGCATGTCTTCGCGATACATTATTTTTGACCCATTTACTTTGATCAGTCACCGTCTCATTTGTTTGCCTTAGGTAACAAACAAATGATCGCAATCTTCATGCGTTATCATTCTGTTTTGATTGTCCAATAATCTTTCACCTGTTTCTCCCTATGCCTTTCTTTTTCTTCAAGAATGTCTCTTCATCACGATGACGCCCAGATATCTGAGCAAGCAGCCAAAATTCGCTCAGCGAATAGGCGAAGTAGTCCTGAAGACTGTTGAATTAGCTACTGCCATGTATCATCTCCAGGATGAAGCCACTCAAGAGTCACCAAGACAGGCAGGACCTAGTCAGGCGACAACACCATCAGCCAATAAACCAATCGAGGAATCAAAGACCATGGATGAACGATCCCCTAAGAAGTCAAAGAAGCGAAAGGCTTCTCAGAACTTCGCCATGGTCTCTCACAATGGTAAAGCAGTCCCCAACCAACCAGCTCAACCCCCTGCTAGGTGTGTATGGCTTTTCCTATGATACCTACATCAAGGAACTATGTACCTTACAAACTACTCTTGTGATTACTCTCTTTCAAATGATTGCTCATGATTCCCTCGAAAATTTTAAGTACTCGTTTCACTCTAAGAAACAAAGTACAGTAAATTAAGTGACATTATGAGTAATCGTGCTTTTCGCACATCTGTGCCTTTAAATCCTTGGTTAGATAACTAAGGGTGTTTTCAAATCTCATACCCATTACGTTTTGATTTTTCAACATACACAGTACCAGTATTTCAAAACAATCTTCATGATCTCAAAACATTTCATATAGTTTGAAAACAATTTTTCTAGATGCATTGTCTATGTTATTTCAAAAACATTGGCCATGTTATCAAAACCAACCTTTCTAATTTCAAAATATTTCATATAGTCTGAAGACAATATTAACACAATACATTTTCTGATCAAGTGCATGATTTCGAAAAGCATCATTCATGTCTTTCAAAAACCTTATACATAATTTCAAAATTCATCTCGCATGATTTTAAAACATTTTTTGTAAATATATCTACCTAATACACCTACTTTATGATTTCAAAAAGTATTATATATAAGGTTTCAAAAACGTTAAACACATTTTTCTTAAAAGAACCCCATGCATAGTTTTCAAAAATATTTTCCTCATACATTGACTTAACCTTCAAAATTCTGCTTCATATGTCGCCTTGACATATCAAGCATCTCAACTTCATAAGCATTTTACATCATGTTTTGACCTAAGCACATCCAGTGCAAGGTTTCAAAACATCTTCAACTTCTAAAATTCATATGGGATCTTTTTATCTTTACAATTAGATCCTTGTGGATGATTATCATTCAAATCAGAGTCCTTAATTGGATTCCTTATGTACCTTAATTCGAACACTTCGGTTCCTAATAATCGAAATCGAATTTTCTTTTTGAATCTTTCTATCTTTATAGTTGGATTCTTGGTAACGTTTAAAGTACCAAATGAATTCCACGGAATGGATTCCTAGTGTGCTTTAAATGCATGTACGCAATTTACAAGACAAATTAACGAACAATTTTGTGGTTATATGATATGTGTTTATGTGTTCTCCTCTATGTTTTTGTGTGTTACGATTTTTCAAATCCTCATAGAATCTTTCATATCTTCATATGAGGGATTCATAGTAGGATATTCAAAAAGTACTACCTCAAATCCTTATGGGCTTCTACGTAGTAGTTAAGACCCTTGGGTTATATAGTACCATTCCATGATTCGATGAGAGACCCTTGAGTGGTCTAGTCTAAAAGATTGATTCACAATTTGGTTAAAGAACGACATCTAGTGATGTAGCTGAACAGACTCCTTGATAGTCTATTTAGATCATTTATTGATTTAATTAAAAGGACTCTATGGCGGTCTAGTTACACTCATCACAGGTTTGTTCATTTGGTTTTACCCTACACATTATAAAATAGACTGTGTGAACTGTGCAAGGAATTGTCTAATTATGGACGCATACATAATTATGAAATTTAGTGCATAGGAACCCAGTAAGATTTATTATGTGTAAGAACCGATAGTGACAAAAATAACGAAATGAGAACGATGTAATGGAGGTACGGTGGACGCACCAATGACGCTTCATATACTTGTATATAAGTGTCCCTCTTACATTGCAAACATAATGTTATTAAGGTTACTAGAAGTTCAAGAACCCTAACCAATGTTGTTCGATCTTTTCAACTTCATATTTCCAAGCTCTCACAAGTTTCCTCTAAATAAATTTCGGGACGAAATTTCCTAAAATAGGGGAGACTGTAACACCTGTGCCTCCACGGCCATCAAACAAATACCGAACCAATGAAATATTATATTTCATACTTGGGATTTGTAAAAATATGTGTATCATTTGCACATATCAACTCTTGTTCGATTCCAAACTCTAAATCACTTTCTGGAAGGTTATACGCGCACCGATACGTAAATATAACCAGTTTAATGCAACAAACACTCCGGAATAGTGACATAGGCTTAACATACCTTAAATAACCTTTACATAACTTAGAAATAAGTTTTGAAGGCTTTGGTATGGCAAAATCAAGTTAAATCGCTTACAGGGACTAAAGTTGACAAACTGCGAAAGTATGCCAATTTGGACTGTAACAGACATTCCAGAACATGACCAAAAGTTAAACACACCTTAAATATCCTTTACATAGCTTAGAAATAGGCTTTGAGGGGTTCGGTGTGCTAAAATAAACTTTTGTGTCATTCAGGGACTAAAAGTGTCAAAAAGTGCACAAGTTTGCACTTTTACGCATAACTTACGTTCTGAATACATCCGGACATCCAAAACTTTATGTAAGCATGACTATATTATGCTTTAGTGTTTGGCTTGTCAAAAATCCATTCGTCGCGTCATTTGGATCGTTTTTCGCGCTTATGCGCATTCCGTCGTAATTAAGCGAACATCGCGTTCGTACGGCTAAACGAACCATCATCCGGCATATTTTTGAGCATTTTTTGAGTTCCCTATACTTTAACTTCATTTTAGAGCCTTGAAATGAGGTTAACGGGGTTCAAACGCATCGAAAAAGGCCTTAAACACGTGCAGGGACCATTTCTGCCAATTTTGAAACATTGCTGAAACATGGGGGCAGTAGCGTAGCGCGAGCCCTAAGGGCCTATGCAGTCGCGCTACGCGAGTGCCTTATCTGGGCAGAAAACTCAGTTTTGCATTTTCGGGACCAGATTCGATGTATTAGCCGTTGTTTAATTCACAACCACACATTCTAACTTGCTTAGTCAGCGGATAAGGATGGAATTTAGGCACCATAACTTTCCGACACTTGTACGGATACGATTAAGGCACGATATTCGACAAGCGATCTTAACGGTTCGGGTATTCCTATAAATACCCATCCACCCCCATTGTTAAAATCACTAGAATCTTGATCTTAGGAACTCTAAGTTGAAACCATTGTTTCATAGCTGAGATTCTTGGATCGAGATTAGCATTCGGGGACCCTTCGTAAGTATTCTTTCGTTCTTTTCCTTATTTTTATTTCTTTTCGAGTCAGAAAGTCAAACTTTGTTTGACTTTCAGCGTTGACCAGTAATGGTCAATGCGAAGTTCGTTTGAACTTCGCAACGTGAGTGTAATCACGTTGGTTATAGTCCCTTGGGACTATGCCTACTGATTACCACGTTGTCTAGGGTCGTAGGGTAAGCGATCTGATAAATCGCTTATACCTCGAACCCGACCCATTTGGTCGATCATTAGGATCCGACCAAACACATTAGGTGACCATAGTAGGTAGGGAATAACCTTCCGAGGTTATACCCTATGGTCACATCGTTTAAGTAGTTGTATGATAGGTAGTTTATATGCCTTAGGTAAATTACCAGAATACCCTTTTCATGTATAATTGGTAATTAAGCATATGTAACCTAAACCTTTGTCACATAACTGATTATGTAACATGTTTAGGCATATAACACTTGTCATAGGGCTAGTTAGGCGGTCCGAACGCGTTTCACGCGCACGACGCGTTAAAGTAGCATAAGCTACCTTAATGGGTCGCGATGGGTCGAAAGCACTTAGGTTTGGTTTCATTGTAGTATGTAGGCCTTGTTAAACCATATCATATGAGTTCCAACACTCATTTGGTTTACCAAGCCTCATCCTATCCGATCTCCCGATTTAAGTCCGGTTTATTTATATAGTTTTAGATTGCCGACTGATTCCGTGTTCTCTCTAGCTTTGTTTGGTTGTTGTTCAAGACCTCCAAGCATTCTCAGGCGAGTACATTATTTCCCCTATTTTACTGCTTTCAATTGTTTTGGGGTGACTCATATGTGCTAAATGTTTTCAAGGTTTTAACGATGGTATCAAAACGATTTTCGATGTTATAACGATGGTTTCAAAAACAATTAAGACGATTTATACAAAACTAATAACGATTTCAATAAAGTGAACAAACTTGTTGGTTGTAGTTACATAACAAATGACATTCATTAGCAATGATCAAGCCGACCAGTATTAGGTTATGGTACCATAGGATCTGACAAGTCCCGTTATTTACTACACCCGTAGTTATGTGTGGGTGTTGTGGGTAGCGACTGAATCTGTAATTGTTAATTTACTCTTTGGTAAGGGTTTATTAATGCGAGATGTTAATCTATCCTTTGGTAAGGGTTTATTAATGCGAGATGTTAATTTACTCTTTGGTAAGGGTTTATTAATGCGAGATGTTAATCTATCCTTTGGTAAGGGTTTATTAATGCGAATTGTTAATCTATCCTTTGGTAAGGGTTTATTAATGCGAGTCAAAAAGGTTTGAATGTCATTAGCGAGACGACCATTTAAGTAGTTTCACGACCTAAAACGAATTAAACGATTGGGTAAACGATAGGTTTTCACACGATGTTTTAACGATTGGGTAAACGATTGGCTTCAAAGCGATATACGATATTATTTTGGTTACATATTACATGGTTTACATTTGACACAAAAACACTTTTGACATTGGTTATACATATTACATGATTTACATTTGGGCATGAACATTACTTTGGTGGTTTGGTTTGGATTAAGTGATTAAGTAACAATGCGTGTGGAATATGATACAAGCATGGTGGATACGCCGCTGGTACTTCCTATATATAAGTGTTTGTATGGTATTACATATTGTAGCGTTATTTGAATCATTTCAGTTTGAGACATAGAACATTTTATACAAGTAACATACTTTTCACAAGACATTTATTTACAAACAACTTATCTTATACAAACTCATTTTACATGGTTATTCATTTAATCATGCATTATTCTCTTATTATACATATCACCTGAAATTATTATTTTTCAAATGATTTACAAAGGCAAAGCAAATTACAAGGTTCATGACTAAACATTTTCTTAAACAGAAGTCATGAATCTTATTTTCACAAAACCTATGTACTCGCCAGCATTTCTTTGCTGACCTCGTTTTCACATATGTTTCAGGTATTGTTGGATGATATCGATTGATAAGATGCATGCTCACATAGGACTGGACAAGGCCTTAGTGACTCAATAACAATGATAGACTATGTTTAAATAGTGTATTTAGATTTCAAGACGATGTAATTATTCAATGTTTAATAAAACGAAACACTTTTGGTATCCATGGTTATGAAAAATTAATTCTGTTGCAACACGCCCCGATGTTTCCGCCGCGATTTGTTGTTTTACGCGGTCGGGGTGTGACAGTATTTTTAAAGATATAACTTTTATTATTATTTAGTATATAAAATTAGATTTATTTAACGCGCGTAATACACGTGGTTTTTTAAATATATAAATATATAAGTTTAATTTATTATTTACGATACAAAATTACATTTATTCACCCTATGTAATACACAAGTTTTTAAAGATATAACTTTTTTTATTATTAGGTATATAAAATTTTATTCAACCCGTACAATACATAACGATATACTTTTTTATTATTTAGTATACAAAATTACATTTATTCAACCCATGTTAGGATTTTTAAATATATAACATTTTTTTTTTATTTTTTGGTATATAAAATTATATTTATTAAACCCGCACAATACACTTTCTTAAACATATAACTTTTTATTATCTAATATACAATTACATTTATTCAACCCATGTAATAAACGAAGTTTTTAAATATATATTGTTTTATTATTTAGTATATAAAATTATATTTATTTAACTATATACCACTTCTAATCTTGTATATTTAATAAAGAGTTAAATGTCATTTTAGTCCTTGTGGTTTGGGTCATTTTGTTAGTTTAGTCCAAAGGTTTCATTTTTCGCATATGGATCTAAAAAGGTTACACCCATTTTAGTCCACTAGGTTAACTTCATCCATTTTTTCTGTTAACGAGAGGGGCAATTCGGCCATTTTATATGGCCGAATTGCCGTTCTAGTTAACAGAATTACATATAAAATGACAGAATTGCCCTTCTCGTTAACATAAAAAAATGGATGAAGTTAACCCAGTGGACTAAAATGGCAACGGTGAAACCTTTTTGGACCCACAGACGAAAAATGAAACCTTTAGACTAAACTAGAAAAATGGCGCAAATCACAAGTACTAAAATGACATTTAGCTCTTTAATAAATACGGGAAATGGATTTTATCACCCCAAGCTAATCGACTTTGGTCGCTGCCACTCCCAACTTTCACTTTGGCTCCCACCACTCTCAACTTAACACTTCGAGTGTTATGTCACCATGTCGTTAACTAGGCACTAACTCAGTTAGTGTTTTTTGCTGACGTGGCCAATTTATCCAATGTGGCATGCTGACGTGACAAGGTGATATTTGAGATAAAAAGTTTAAGCTTCATATTGAATCAACCACTAAACTATAGGGGCCTTTTTTACAAAATCATCAAAATCAAAAGTTGAATCAACCCTAAACCATTCTTAGCCGCCATCTACATCTCTTTCTCTACACGAAATCCCCTTTTTCTATTTTCCCTCTACTTCTGCCGCCACCACCCTCACCTCCACTTATGCCGCCGCCACCCTCACCTCCCCTCATGTAGCCATGAGATGATGCGGATCTTCCTACTCTCCTTATTTGCTTCAAACCGATGTAATTCTTTTATATGCAACACCAATGAGATAGACTTTGATAAATATATAACGGCCATGAGAGGGGAGGACGAGCTTCGTCCTGGTCAACTCTACTTTCAGCTACTGGAAAGTTGGTTAAAACGGTGGTTGATGGCGGAGGATATGGCTTCGCTGGCGGCTAAAGCCGGTGAGGCACTTGTAGGATCGAGAAACGATCTGAACGAGTCTTCAGAAGAGCTCTAAACTGATTCAAAGGCGGAATTCGATGAATCAGAGTTTGTATCAGCTTGATATTCACTAATAACTGTCTTCTGTATTGATTCTAACACGTTTACAAGGCTGGAGACACTTCGGCAGAGCTTCGCTACCGGAATCGAATGTTACAAATGAAAACAACAAGTCCACTATTTATACTAAATCCACTTCGTTTGAACTGACCACTTCGTTTGAACTGGCCACTTCGTTTGAACTGGCTTGTTCACTTCTGAATCCTGTTCATCTCGAACTGTGTGACTTGTTTCATCTATTCTATTACACGACTCGATACAAGACGAAGTCGACAGACGAATGCACTAACAGACTCCCCCTCGGATGTTGACGAGTCTGAAGTATCGAGTCTTCTCATTCTTCAGTCTTTACCGGACTTCGGGCTCTTTCACAATCTGAGACTCGAACGAAGATGAAGTCGACAGACAACTGCACCAACAGACTCCCCCTTGAATGTTGACGGAATCTTCAGTGAGAGTCTTCATCATAACGACCCTTCAATCTTGATCGGTCTGCTTTCTTTCTTAACATGTACCAGGATCTTCTCTTTGGCTCTAACCTCGTCAGACTCCCCCTTTCATCATGCTGGGATCGCTGTCTGGAATTAGCTATCACCTTGAGATCAAACCCTGACTATAACTCTGTTCAGCTCATCTCCTACACAAATTTTCTCACCACCACATAAGTTTTTACTTAAATCAATAAGAAAAACTTACTGGTATAAATCATTCAATCATAATAGTTATATCAAGTTCAAATTAATGACTTTGATTATCTAATCAAACTTTCTTTCGACAAACAAATTTTTCTTTTAAGCACTCACTCCCAACCCTGTTCATCATGTTCAGCACTTGAAATTTTGAATATCAGCTCTCCAACATTAGTTGTCGAAAATCTTTTTGGATTTTTCAAAATTAAAGCTAAACTAATTGCAGAACAGAAATGAAATGCAATAAAGGAATATATACAGACAATATTTTTGTGAGTTTGTGTAAGAGGATCATATCAGTTTATGTGACCAATCACAAGCACCGTTAAGCTTTAAACATTTTCAGTTCTAAACGATTCACATAGATTGACGATATTGTTGTCCACTTAAACTCAATCTAAAAACTTTCGAAATGCTTACTGATACTTTAAGATATATTAATTCTGCACTAAATTCTTATGGACCCCACAATCTCAGCTTATCCCCTCATCATGCAATACACCGACTCAAGTAATGCCTTTAAACTTTTATCAACTGTGATTTGTGCGAAAACAAAGCAGAATGTTTAAACATTAACAATCAGGTCGATACTTCCGTATACGCAGAGAAAGTCCAATGTTTAAACAAAATAAGAAAAATAAAATAAATTGAAGTTGTTTAGGCTTTAACCACCAGGTCGATACTTCCTTATACGCAGAGGTGATCCAAAGCTTAAACGAAACACCAAAGAAAATAAAGCAGAACGTTTAGGTACTAACATCCAGGTCGATACTCACGTATACGCAAAGGATGTCCAATGCTTAAACAAAATAAAGAAATAAAACAAGTTTAAATCTTTGCAAAATGAAATGCACAATCACAGCGAATTTTTAGCAAAGTTGTGAAAGTTCACAAACTTAACCAGTTTTATGTCTTTCGACAATCAGCGATTACTGAGTAGGCACACAATCAAGAAGGACAAAACTAAGTACTATGCTTTTGACCATGTTTCCCACTAGAACTAGGCTTTTTCATTTAGGTTTGTATCGTTATCGCAAATCTACTAATCTAGCTGAGCCTACCGTCACATCTTTAGTGAGACCGTATCACATATTATCTCTCCATTTCTTTAGCATGCTGTGACAGTCCAACTGATCTACTATCATTTCCTCTTTTTCGCAACAAAACTCATTTTTACTTTTTTTCAATGTTTTTGGAATTTTCAAATTTTCAATTTTTTTTTAAAATTTTTACTCCCCCTAAAATCAAAATATGTTTCAATTTTGATTTTCTGGGAAAATTTGAAAATGAACTGTACAAAGAAAGGTGACAACATGATGAGAATTACTTCAATTCTCCATTCACTTGGCTTGAACAATCAGAACTCCCCCTAACAACAAAACATTTTCCCATACTGATTTTAAAACACTTAAGTTTGTTTTAATCAAAATGGTTTTTCCGGAAAATAAGTTTTGTGAGTCATTTCTCAACCGTGGGGATCATTCATCACTTTGTTTTCTTCTACCACTTGTAGAATTAAACACATCCCGATTTTTCAAAACAATCACTCGTAGAAAATCAAGTACAACTTAATGTCCCTGATTTACCACTTGAAGATGAAATCACTTTCGTGAATTTCTCAAGAAAGATGCCGATTCCTGCTCCACACTTACCAACCTGGGAGCTCCGGCAAGTCAGGTTTTTCATTTAAACAAATTCACCCAAGCCTGGCGGTCCTTGGGTGTTTTTGAATTCTTGTTCAACAATGGTGAAAAATTTGCATCATCCATTGTTAGAACAGAATTCTCATTTTTTACCTCAACACATGGCTCCTCTGGCTTTATCACACCAGATTCATCGCCTGAACGTGGCTTGTTTGACTTTAACGAGTCAGATTCATTGCCAACAACTGGCTCCTTTGTTTCCGGAGAAACAAATTCATCACCAGGAAGTGAATTCTCCACTTTCTTTTGTTTCTCTTTCGTCCTCAGATTTGTATCTGATGAATCCGTTTTGCTAGATTTTTCATTCTTTGGAGAGCAAGACGATTTATCAGAACTTTTATCTGTTTTACCAGTTGTATCCGAGGACAAAATCCTTTCGAGATATTCTCTCGCTTTCTTCCTCTTCTTCCTCAGTCTGTCTTTTTGCCCCTGCGAAAGTTTTACTTTTTGTTCTTTGGGCTTTGCTTTGACATTGACTGGTTTCTTTGCCATTTTCTGAGATTCATCCCTCGATCTTCCCTTTGATCTCATTGGGCAATCCCTGGCAATGTGTCCTTTGATATTGCATTCAAAGCATCTTCTTGTCTCAAACCTCCAATTCTGGCAGTTAACAGCAATGTGTCATTTCACACCACAAGTGTAACACACCCTGTTATCATACCAATTGCCACCTTCAGTCCAAACATTCAGATCATAGCATTGTCTGGCTTTGTGGTAATCATCACTCCTCTTGAAAGCTGGATTTGGCTTTGAAGCACTGTGGTTAAACCTGCACCACTTATTACCAATAATTTTTTAGTTTTGATTTATCATTTTTTGTGGTTTTTTATCTCGATTTGATGATTGAACTGATGAGCTTTTATTTTCTTTTTGAACAATTTTCGGTTTTTTATCCTTTTGTTTTTGTTCCACATTCTTCTTTACAGGTTTTTGCGTTGAACATTCACCTTTCTCAGTAGAATGTAGAACAGTTTCTTGAAATATTTCATTTAATTTCAAAAATATTTTTCTTTTTTCAATATCATCATCAGTTTTCTCATCACAATCTTCAACTTTGACTTTGTCAAAGTTTGTGACATTGTCACTTATTGGAACAGAATTGATCGGTTTTGGACATGGATAATCTGGTGTTGATGACGAAGTCTCAAAACCTTTCAATTTCTTTTCACGCTCATCAATTTTATTCCGAGCAATTTCAGCTTCATTTTCAAGCCGAATGATTTTCTGAAGATGAGAATTTATTTCAATCTGTTTTTCAAGATTATTTTTAAAAATAACAGATTTTTCATCTTCTAAAATCTTCATTTGACTTTGAAATTCTTTTTCAAATTTTAATTTTTCATTTCCAAAATCTTTTTCCTTTTCTTTCAAAATCTTGTTTTCTAATGTCAAACTGTTCAAATCACTCAACAGACTGACATTTTCAGATTTCAACTTCTCAATATTTTCCTGCAAAACAAGAATCTGTTTATCATCAGATTGCTTCTCATCCTTCATCTTTTTTATTTCCAATGTCAAACTTTCCGCATCCTTCAAGAGTTTGGCATTGTCAGCTTCAAATTTCTCACATTTAGTGCATACTGATTCTGAATTCGAAGATCCAATCTTCACAGATTCTTCATTCTTTGGAACTTGCTCTGTCTCTGTTCTTGTCAAAAATATGCCTGCACAAAAAATTTTAACGAAATCAAGAGGATTCGCATTCTCATCAATATAAAAACCTCTCTTAATGTCGTATTTCATGACACTTTTTGCTGCAAGACATACACAAACTCTTCTGTTTATTTCAACAATTACATCCAAATCCATTTTTTATAAATTCTTTTCCATTTCATTTATCACTTCCTTCTTTTTTAAACATTCCTTTCGAAACTCTGCATTAACCTCATTGATGAACTATCTTGGATGAAGTTCTTGAAAAATAGGTTTATTTTTTAGTTCAATCAAGAATTCATCCCATTTAGCAGGTAATGCATCTGCCAATTTTGATATTTGTTCATCTTTTTGCACTCTTATACCCTTTTTCCACAAATTTTCTATTAAACTTTCAAATCGATCTCCCAACTGATTTAATGTTTCATTCTTTTGACACAAAAAATGTTCAAATCGTTTAACCCAGATATCCACATTTTCACTTCTATAACTACTTTCCAAACACCCCATATACCAATCATTTAACCTTTCAAGATAATCGTTTTCTTTTCATCAAACATTTTCGTCATTCTTCAAAAACAACCTGTTCAAACACCTTTCAAACGAAATACTCAGTTTAAACAATAAACCTATTCAAACAAGATACCCTCTCAAATAAAAAGATGAATCATTGGGCCGCTAAAATAAACCAATCGCATGGGCTAATAATTATCTTGGGCAGATCACAAATGGCCGACAACTTAGAACAATTCACATTCAAACAATCAAATGATGAGTTCCCAAGTTAATTAATGTGCCCCCAAAACAAAAATCTGACAACCCTTCTTAATGATTGGACCAATTGATATAAAGTGGACTGATGATATTAACTTGGGCCGACAACTATTACACTAATTCAATACTCATTGGGCCGATAATTTTTCACATGCAAGGTCCGAAATAATCACATGACACTCCTGACAACACTATTAATTTGCATGTAAAACAATTTGGCCATTCAAATATGATTCACGTGGTGTGTTATCACATGGGTTATCAGTTTAAGAAGCCGACAATATTAATTGTTTGCATGAAATCTGATTGGGCTGCTAAATCCACTAAACCGACAAACAACAATCCACGTTAATTTTATTGGGCCGCCAATCTGTAACACTTAATGGGTCGCTGCAATTCTTGATGACAACAAATGTATTAAGTGGCCTGACTAGTTTCAAACGGACTGAAGTTCAGACGAACTGTGATTCAAACGACCTAAAGTTCACATGAGGTAAGTTCAGACGGACTGATATGCTAGTCACTTCGTATGTGTCACACCCTGGCTTTGCGGAAGCGTGGGTTTATTTGGTGTGACTTCTTAATACCATAGCAACAATCATAACAATGTTATATGATAAAAACATGAGATATTCATCCATTAATAAAGTTTAGAAAAATACCATATTATACTTGTCTTAAAACAACATTCACAAAATAAGTTACAACCTTGGCTTGATTTAACTGAGTTCATAAAAACTTAGCAAAAGACTTTAAACAATACTAGGTTTAGAGATATGTAACCCGTCCAGGAAGAGGTTACACCTTCTAAACCCTACAACTCTGGATGACTACTTTATTCAAACGCAGCTTGAAAAGTATGCATACCGTGCCAGATCCATTAGTTTCCTGAAATACATGTAGTTTGAAAAATCAACATAAAGTTGAGCGAGTTCATGTGTAAGTGAGTATGTATAAACCTTTGTAATAGGTTTGTATGTATGAAAATCCATGGTATGTAGCAATTAAGGAAAAAGAGATCACCAATGGTTTGCAAGGCCATTGATATGTGTGAAGTGCAGTAGGAAGACTCAAACCTAGCAGATTTTTGCGTCGGGTACAAAGTCACCGCCTGGCCCACTAAGCGGACTCAGGAGTGGGGCTCGCTACACCCAAATAGATCTATCACTACTGACCCTCGGTCCTACAATGAGGATTAATGGCCTCCAGTTTCAGCCTACTCACTCACATGATCTAAGTAGTAAACCCTCCTTAAGCTAACCATACCATGTATAAAAGTATCCGTAATCATTGTAACATGTATTTCACCACCGAAGTATAAAAACTGAAAAACAGTTAAGAGAAAAGGGGGACATGAACTCACAGAAGTGCGTCTCGAAATAGTCAATCCCAATCAACCTGCTGCGTGACGACCTACACGTACTAACTTCTATTAGACGGCCGTGCCTTGGCTTAAGGTTTAACGTTTTTGGGAAATAGTTAGACAACTATTTCGTATTTACACTTCTTAATCATTAATTAAATATATTCCTTCTCAAGGATGGGGATATTAATACATGTGCGTTTTATAATTTCGAAAATATATTTTTAAGTCTCACTTGAAAATATATTTTAATTCACTTGTCTAAAATATTTTGTTTCCAAAATATACATATTTTTCCCAAAAATATTATATTTTACTTCATACAATTTTTCAAAATAATACTTTATCAAAATACACATTTAAGAGTATTTTCCGAAAAATACGCAACTTACATTTTAGAGTTCGCGTTGTATAAACAATACCGATGTAACTTAAATATTTATTTGTGAGGGCGTTGGTATTATTTTGGAGTCGTATTTTCATGATATTTCCAAGTAATATTATTTTTACCCCAAAAATAATATATCTCTAGTTCACAAAATAATCACGTAAGCACACAAGCGTTTTATTATGAAATATATATTTTCAATATATATTTAACAAGTTTTCATTTACGAAATCCACCTCCGACACTTGGTTATTTTGTAATAAAAAACATGGCGAAATTTATATTTTGAAAACAAGTTAAAAATATATTTATAAACACTTGTCACCAAAAATATTTCTAAGTGTTATATTTCTAGAAAAATTTCGCCAGAGTTTCCTTTGTAAACGGATGCGGCCACGCTTACAAGCGTATCATTTTCTTTTCAAAATTCAATCAATCAATTTTCCAACCATCAATATTCAATATTCAAACATCAAGCTAGTCAAAATAAGTATAAATCGCAAACACATGAACTTGTAAGTTGTGTAAAATTACATAGTAACCTTCCAACATTTTTAGTAGCTCTTTCTATCTTTAAAAATAAAATCGGTTTCGTGAAAAACTTTATTTTTGAAGAAAGTGTAACTTTACAACTTCTAGTCCAAAAATTACGAAATTATTCCTTTGTTAAACCTTTTGTCACACAAGCGTTTACACATTTTTTTGTTTGCAAAAATGCTTTTAGTTGTGTAAGATCCGGCTTTTAAACAAGGTTTGCATCTTACACTTGGTTCTTCGAAAATACCACTTGTAGATCTTTAGATCTATTAGTTTAGAACTCTATTTTACAAGAAAAATCATTTTTACACAAGTTCATGTTTATGTGTGGAAAGGTTCATCATCTTGTATCTTTTACACTTTACATATTGCTAGTTCATATTCCATGAACATGATCTAGCGTGGTTAGATGACGATCCGTTCCACTTCTAGCAACCAACAACATAAAATAACCATAACTAAACAAGATTCACAAGATTTACACCACTAGTTACTCTTTATCCATCAAGTTTATCATTCTTTCAAGACTTTATGTTTTGATCTTGTAAGTTCTTGAGTTTTATCCGTTTAATCCCTTATTAACCACTTTAAACATGAACAAGGAAGTGTTTAGAAGCACTTACTACTAGCTCGTGGCTAGGGAAGAATCAAAGCGAAAACAAGGTGGATAAAAGCAACGTAGTGAGGTTCTTAAGATTCCGAAAGCACCGGGTCTCCTCGTATGTGACCTTTCACCTTTGTGTGTATGTGAAATAGCAAGAACCAACTTGAATGATGGGTGGAGGATGGATGATGGTTTCGGCCGATCCAAAGGAGAGAGGGAGAGAAGAAAGAAATTTTTGAAGTGTTTAGTGAATGGAATGCTTTATCTTATGGTGATACTTATAGTCCATCCAACTTCATTAACCATAAGGAAATGTGCCCTCTTGATACTAGACAAGAATGATTATAATATTCAACAAATGGTGGGGTGGGTCACCCCTTGGGAACCGATCGGTTAGGGGGGGTTATATAGTTAGATTTGGATGATATAGTTAAGTGTTAGTTAGTTTAGTTAGAGATTAAAATAGGTTATTAGTGTGTTATGTAATATAACGGGTGTTAGGGTGTTCGGGGATCCTAACTAGCTCAGAAAAGCAAAAACAATGTCATTGACAATATTTTTATGTTCCGGGTAAAGTCCGGTTGTTCGGTTGGATATTGATCCGTTAAAGTGCTAAATAAGCATTTAAAGTGTCTTTAATATTATTTTTAGTGACACAATGAATTCCCTACACTTTGGAAAGTGTCTAGTATTATTTTCCCATGTTTTTGCACTTTACTAGTTATATTGAGTGCTGAATTTTTGTAATAAAGTGCAGGATTTTGTACTTAAAGCATGTTTTAGGCACATCCGGTCACTATAACTATCACCTCGTGACTCAGTTCTACAAACCTCATCTCCCTACACTCACTACTAGTGTAGCAATCTATTCCCGGCTCATACTGGCCTCAGAGACAGTGTCTGTCTAGTGCTGGCTATGTCAGCATGTTTACTGGGTTATCCGTTCTTGTACTAACTGTGCTTTTGTGCATCAAGTTTGTCACTAATGTTTTGTGTGTAATAAATGGAGTGACAGTATAAAGATGATGCATGTGTATGTATGTAACAGAAATCAGTAAGCAGTTAAATCAACAGTTGTATTCAGCACAGTCATTAAGCCCAAATTAAATATAAATTAATTGTACGGATACTTGTAATTTTTAGGGTTGTCACATTCTCCCCCCGTTAAGAAAATTTCGTCCTTGAAATTTGTACTACCTTAACTCCCTTATTGTTTCGTCACACTTGTATGTATATGAATAATATCAAGGTAGATAATCTTCAAACCGAATCAAATCTTACTCACATTTGGTGAGTCCAAGAATATATATCAACCCGAATCCTAGGGTTAAAAGGTATGTGCTTTTAGCATTAGATGTCAAATGTACAAGACGTACTAGACGTATTGTCTAGCGTAATCCAGCTAGCAGGGGGTTCCACAAAAGGGAGGTTTTGTCTAATAGGATTCTCACACGATCGATTGCAATATGCAAATGAGTTTTCGCGAACCATAGCATTCGCTATATGAATTCAAAATCAACAACTCAAATGGATTAGTAAAATGATCTGTCAACTCCCGAGTAGATGAATGGTAAGATGTAGGGTGTTGAAAATTTTGAATTGCGTGAATACGCCGAGTGAATACAAGCGAATCTGGTGTATACTTGCCTTGATTTGTAGTTGCATCGGAAATGTTTAAATGACAAGTCAACAAAAGTATATGTAGTTTTGCGTGAAACGGTTGGCCATGATTAGCACAAGCTACAAGTTTGTAATGACACCACAAGGTGTTGCAATGACATAATTCCATGATAGCGGTGACTGAACAAGTTCACCGTGTTTGAGATCAGATGAAAGTGTACCGAAACAAGCCGTAAGATTTGATTTACACAATGTCATAAAGTTTTCGGTTGAATACGGAATCATCAAAGAGCCACTGTTTTGACCGAAGATGAAAAAGTTTTAAGTAGTGTAAGGAATTTGATTGACAACGAAAGAATCGTTAGGAGGTACATTTGTGCTTATGAAATGGATATATGTACCATTGCCTCAACACACAATTGTGTTAAGACTGCTTCGATCGTGGATATCAAAATGGATTGATAACAAGTAAATAGGCAATTAAATCCGTGTATGAAATGAGTAACCGAATTAGCGCAAGCTTCAATTCTGTGAAAGTATCACCGCAAGGTATCGAAATCAATCAACGATTTAGTGGAGTCATAGACCAACCGAATCTACTATGACTCGAAATGAAAAGATCTTTGCAAAAATTTTCGAATATGACGCTCTCAATACATCATATGATGTCTGAAACTAGACATGCGAAGTGGATAAGTTCAAGCAATCGAATTTAATCTCAGTGTAGCCAGGCAATAAACATATGTTATCACCAAAGGAAATATCGGCATGGTAACAAAATAAACCATGAATGTAATTTGTAATAAAAGAAGTTTCAAGAGAGCGTGTTGACTTGATAGCAAAAGAGCCAATAATTTCAATAACGTAGGTTACTCGAGTCGCAAACCAGTAATTAGATTTAGCAACGTAATATTTGAACTTTTAATGAAGCGTTTATTCGAAATGAAACCGCATGCGTAGCAAAAGGTGCATGGGTTATATATAAGTTTTCAAGTGATGAAGCGATGTGTTTCTACCAAAAGGGAGAAGTGACCAGGTATACGAAGCAAACGTGTTTTCGCTCTCAGCGAAGAAAATCAACGTGATGCAACTACTTTGAGGGGAGTAGAAATGCAAATATCTACTCGTTAGAAGTAACAGTGAAGACTTCAATGGAAGAAAACTTAAGTACTTTCGGTTTTGTTAACTGCAATGACAAGTTTGTCAAGTTAATGATGTTTGATTGAGTTGACAGATATGGTTCCTAAGTAAAAACTCTTACGAGTTTGGACCTGGGTTCCCAAAGGTCCTAAATATATGTTTTCTAAATCCTCCAAATTTCGTGCTCCGAGTAGATCTGGTTTGTGCATTGTGTAGGGAGCACTATATATATATATATATATATATATATATATATTTTGTGTACGTCTAAGCACAAGTCATTGTCTCACAATTTTCCCTGTATACTTTCTTCCCGAATTTACCGCTAACGACACTCAATCGTCGACCAGTTGTGCAATAGTAGTTGGGTCCTTACAGTCAGTTATGTAAGAAATTCGTTAATTCTCAGCAAGAGTCACTGACTCTCGTGGGTTAGCTCGTTCGGCTCCTGGCAGTGGATGCTTATTTGATAATCACCGTCCTCCTTTTGATGAGCAGAACTGAGGTTATCCAAAACAAAAGTTTTGGTCTGTTATCTTCCTTCTCTATCCACTGCTAAAACTTCACTGTCAATCCTTGCATTTCCGAAGGTGTAAGTCACTCATGGTGCACTGGCTACAGGCGTGATGCCTGGAATCAAATCAATGCAAAAATTCGACCTGTCGTGGAGGAGATAATTCTGGCTAGTCTTCGAGGAAGACTTCAGGATATTCTCCGATCACGGGGGTATCTTCGAGTTCTAGTTCTTCGGCTCCCTTGTCCCTAACATTAGCCAGAAAACAACACATTCTTCCCATAACAACTTTCGTGCCCTAAGCAATTCGAGATCTGTGGCGGCGTATCCTGCTTCGAGAGTCACGATCGTTCCTTCATTCGTCATCGCGGTGCGGATATCAACCTCCGCTCGACCGCTTGGCAACTAATACACCCCAGTTACCTCGTCGAAGCTTCCCAGCTCAACTGGCAGTAGATCTATCGTATACTTACGCTCTCCGGTTTTTATCTTGTCGCCTCCAGTTATGGCGTTGGCTTCCACTAGCTTCCCCTAAGCTAGTTCTAATGGGTACTGAAATATCCACTTATTCGCTACTTAAACCAATTATACTCTCAAACTCTAGAGGTGCGAATCGTAAAATTTGCAACAGTATTTGGCAATACAGATGCATAACATTGAGTAATTCGGACGTACCGTATTCCATGCTTGAATCCCTGGCGTGTCTCCCTAGTTCCGGTGGGGAGCTTTCATCCTTGTGCCTGATTGTTTTTAGGGCAATATCTTCTGAAATGCTTTTTGCTTCCACAGTTTAAACAACCTCGAGCACGTTTCTGTTTATCGCTCATTCTGCCTTGTAATTGTCGTTGTTTCCTTCGTGATTCCCACTACCATCTTGGCCTCCATTACTATGTTCAGTATTTTGCCATCAAGTTTCTTTGGGATGCCCCCTCTTACCACAGTTATCTCATTTTCCATATTTACATCTCCCGACATGATAACGTAAACAATTGTCGCACTTAGGCAGGATACCCTTGTAGTCTTTTCCCTTTTTGGCCTTCTTCTTGCTACTCCCCCGAGTAGCCATCCTGAAAATTGCGAGCTTTCTCTTATTATTCCCAGATGCCTCTATTGCAGTCTCCTTTTTCTCCTCCGTAGTGGAAAATTCTCCTCATCTAACTGCTTCTTCCGTGAGTGCCATGCTTATGTTGATAGCCTCGGTGATCGTTGAAGGTTTAGATGTTGTTACCAGGCTTAGAATCTGAGGTGCCAATCCCCCTATGAAACGTTCAATTCTCCTAAACTCTGGTCCCACCAGGAGCGTAGCAACTTGTGATAAATCGTTAAATTTCCGCACATACTCAGCTATCTTTGGTCCTTCCATCTTCAAGTTCCACAGTTCCGTTTCTAACTTCTGGACTTCTGCCTTCGAGCAATATCTCTTACGCATCAGATCTTTCAGCTCGTCCCACGTCAAACCATTCACAGCGGTCTCGCCCATTGTCTGAACTTGAAGGTTCCACCATGACAGAGCCTCATCTACCAATAGTCCAGCTATATACGGGACCTGATATTCGGGGTCACATTTGCTCAATCGTAAAACAGAATCCGTCTTTTCAACCCAGCGCACGAAGGCTAAGGCACCCCCAGTGCCGTTGAACTCTCGAGGTTTGTGGTCCAAGAACTGCTTGTAGGTGCAGCCTGCGATGTAAGCAACATTATTCGCGTAAGGCCTTAGCAAGGCACTTGTGGAAATGTCCATACGTTTTGTAATGTGTCTTAAAGGACTAGACATTACCGTTGGGGGGGTTATTTCCTGAGGTACCTCCGCTGCAACTGGAGCGACGGTCCTCGTACCGTGCGATGGCCTATAAGAGGCGCTCTTGCATTTCCGCCTCTGTTGTTGGTAAAGGGTTGTTGTTATCGGTGTTCTCTTGAGTCGACACCTTCCTAGAAGAAGGTCGGTAAGGTCAGGTCTTGTTAAGGACGCGAGCACACTAGTCTCTATTCAACGAATAAGACCTCAGAGGTGTATTACATATATGCATATACGCAGTCGTTATAACATTAAATCACATATTATCATAAGTATTGCACAACTAGTAAATAGGAATGTAGCAAGTAAGCATGTAGCATTATAGTTATAGCACACACATGTAGGCCAATTAACGCACTTAACGAAGACATAGCGGACGAGCTTTTGTTGATCATTGGTCACAAAGTATTGTCGCATGCTTAATGATGATTGACTTTCATTATTCCCTGGCCACAATTGTATCATCTTTCAAAATGTATCACACCAACAGGGACACCGGGTCACCCTACCCTTGTCCATTAAATAAATTGGAGTATCAAAATTACGTAGTCAGATGTGACCTTCAAAAGTCTCCACAATCTCAGCTTATCATAGATGTCCTTACCCAAACGCAATCCGCATAATCCAGAAATCTACTATACTGGTGGCCGAGGAGGAGGAGGAAAGAAAAGTAAACTGTTAACATACGTGAATCCCTCATCGAGCTTGTATATACATCGAAGCAATTAGCTGATATGCCGCTTGGCAGTAAAGAAACGAGCATCAAATCCTGGGAAAATGTAATAGTAGCAGGGGAGAGTGCCAAGAGAATCTTTGATAGATGTGAAGGACCAACGTATACTAGTAACGGACAGGGCGGAGGACGTGGTGTCTTACATAAACTTTTCAGACAATATGCTATCTTGTGATGTAGACACTTAAATCATGTTTTTGGTTATGTAATGTTTTACATTTGAAGTTGCCAATTGTGGCGTCAGCTCAAGCTCCAACATTCTGCGACTCGTATCCTCAAACTGTAGTTGATGTTACAGGAGCAACTCATCTCGTGTGTGGCCTCCATAATGTGAGGGGTTTTAAGGGCCCAAAGTTAGCATAGTGTATTATAAGAACCATCGAAATGGCTCGCCCAGCGGTGTAGAGGTGAAGGTAGCAGATGGTGTGGCCTGCGAGGTCGTAGAAAATGCTGGTGTTAGCAAAACGGATCGTCATGAGGTGTGCTGGCCTAGAGTATCTTCCTAGGGTGCGGGTATGTCTTTAAAGAAAGCGATAGGCATGTTGGCGTAATGGACGTCGGTCTTCACAGAGCAACATCAGCGGTTGAAGGTGTAGGAACAAACGTTTCAACCAATAAGGAGGTTGTCAGGTGTTGGTACTGGGTTAGATAGTAGAGGTGCAATGTCTAGTAAACCAAAAGAAACAGGGTCATAATTAAGCAAGTGTGCAGGACCAGCAGTTGCAATCATTAAGCTGACTCAAAAGGTGCAGAAGCTAGCTCAGGAGCAGGCCCTGGGCCGTGTAACGGTGTGGTGCCTCGAGCAGGTGATAGTGCAGCAGTCATGTCGTCGTTGTCTGTGTCAGTAGTAGAAATCTGTAATCCAGCTGTCTGTAAGGCTGCAGATGTCACATACTCAAAGGAGTCTGAAACCGAGTGTATATTAGAATCAGAGGGTAGCTTGACAGCAGGGATCTCAAAATGTGCAATCAGTAATAAGGTTCTCATCTAACTTTTCATCATCATGGGCGTTACTGGAAGGACCATCAATATCCCGTCGATATCGTTATCAATTGTTCGTCGAGTAATCAACCTTCGGAAGGAATGTCCACAAGAGGCGCATTGTCTAGGATTCGGATCCATGGTGTGCTCATCATCGGGATGTCCAGTGACAAAGGGGTCATGGACTGAAATAAGAGTGACAGAAGGATTCTTGTCAGAGAAACCATCAGTAAGGGTAGAGTATTACCAGAATCTGGTAGCGCGGACTGTTGGAAGTCGTCCTCTTCCCTGGTCAGCATATCAGGATCACTCTCAGTGTCTGCCGTAAATATCTCTGGCGCAAATGCAGTCTCCTTATCCATGGCGGTGGCCGTAGGGTTATCAATGTCTGATAACTCGCTTTCTAAATAGAGTGACATGTGTGCCGGTACATAATAGTTATAGCATGTATACCAATAGTAGTTATTAACAATTAGTGTATGCAAATATTCACCACGTGTGCACGTATATCAATAATCATCAATTAAGCAGTAACAATGTACGCATGTAATCATCCTAGTCTTCCCCAGACTATCCTCTCAGCCTCTCAGACTGAACTTCCTAGTCTCTCAGACTAAAATCTCCCAATCTCTCAGATTGAATTCTCAGTCTCTCAGACTAAAATCTCCCAATCTCTCAGATTGAATTCCCAGTCTCTCAGACTAAAATCTCCCAATCTCTCAGATTGAATTCTCAGTCTCTCAGACTAAAATCTCCCAATCTCTCAGATTGAATTCTCAGTCTCTCAGACTAAAATTTCCCAATCTCTCAGATTGAATTCTCAGTCTCTCAGACTAAAATCTCCCAGTCTCCCCGACTGGACTATAAATTTTGAAAAGTGTATTTGTGCCTCTTTTTGTTTGTAAAAAGGTGTTTGTGCCCTGGATCTGGACGTTTAGTGTATGCAATGTAAAAATGTTTTTGTGAGAGCCCTAGTGATCATAGTCTAGACTCGAGAAGGAATCCTAGTTCGCTATGATCAAAGCTCTGATACCAAGCTGTCACACCCTGGCTTTGCGGAAGTGTGGGTTTATTTGGTGTGACTTCTTAATACAATAGCAACAATCATAACAATGCTATATGATAAAAACATGAGATATTCATCCATTAATAAAGTTTAGAAAAATACCATATTATACTTGTCTTAAAACAACATTCACAAAATAAGTTATAACCTTGGATTGATTTAACTGAGTTCATAAAAACTTAGCAAAAGACTTTAAACAATACTAGGTTTAGAGATATGTAACCCGTCCAGGAAGAGGTTACACCTTCTAAACCCTACAACTCTGGATGACTTCTTTATTCAAACGCAACTTGAAAAGTATGCATACCGTGCCAGATCCATTAGTTTCCTGAAATACATGTAGTTTGAAAAATCAACATAAAGTTGAGCGAGTTCAGGTGTAAGTGAGTATGTATAAACCTTTGTAATAGGTTTGTATGTATGAAAATCCCTGGTATGTAGCAATTAAGGAAAAAGAGATCACCAATGGTTTGCAAGGCCATTGATATGTGTGAAGTGCAGTAGGAAGACTCAAACCTAGCAGATTTTTGCATCGGGTACAAAGTCACCGCCTGGCCCACTAAGCGGACTCAGGAGTGGGGCTCGCTATACCCAAATAGATCTATCACTACTGACCCTCGGTCCTACAATGAGGATTAATGGCCTCCAGTTTCAGCCTACTCACTCACATGATCTAAGTAGTAAACCCTCCTTAAGCTAACCATACCATGTATAAAAGTATCCGTAATCATTGTAACATGTATTTCACCCCCGAAGTATAAAAACTGAAAAACAGTTAAGAGAAAAGGGGGACATGAACTCACAGAAGTGCGTCTCGAAATAGTCAATCCCAATCAACCTGCTGCGTGACGACCTACACGTACTAACTTCTATTAGACGGACGGCCGTGCCTTGGCTTAAGGTTTAACGTTTTTGGGAAATAGTTAGACAACTATTTCGTATTTACACTTCTTAATCATTAAATAAATATATTCCTTCCCAAGGATGGGGGTATTAATACATGTGCGTTTTATAATTTCGAAAATATATTTTTAAGTCTCACTTGAAAATATATTTTAATTCACTTGTCTAAAATATTCTGTTTCCAAAATATACATATTTTTCCCAAAAATATTATATTTTACTTCATACAATTTTCCAAAATAATACTTTATCAAAATACACATTTAAGAGTATTTTCCGAAAATACGCAACTTACATTTTAGAGTTCGCGTTGTATAAACAATACCGATGTAACTTAAATATTTATTTGTGAGGGCGTTGGTATTATTTTGGAGTCGTATTTTCATGATATTTCCAAGTAATATTATTTTTACCCCAAAAATAATATATCTCTAGTTCACAAAATAATCACGTAAGCATACAAGCATTTTATTATGAAATATATATTCTCAATATATATTTAACAAGTTTTCATTTACGAAAATCCACCTCCGACACTTGGTTATTTTGTAATAAAAATCATGGCGAAATTTATATTTTGAAAACAAGTTAAAAATATATTTATAAACACTTGTCACCAAAAATATTTCTAAGTGTTATATTTCTAGAAAAATTTCGCCAGAGTTTCCTTTGTAAACGGAGGCAGCCACGCTTACAAGCGTATCATTTTCTTTTCAAAATTCAATCAATCAATTTTCCAACCATCAATATTCAATATTCAAACATCAAGCTAGTCAAAATAACTATAAATCGCAAACACATGAACTTGTAAGTTGTGTAAAATTACGTAGTAACCTTCCAACATTTTCAGTAGCTCTTTCTATCTTTAAAAATAAAATCGGTTTCTTGAAAAACTTTATTTTTGAAGAAAGTGTAACTTTACAACTTCTAGTCCAAAAATTACGAAATTATTCCTTTGTTAAACCTTTTGTCACACAAGCGTTTACACATTTTTTTGTTTGCAAAAATGCTTTTAGTTGTGTAAGATCTGGCTTTTAAACAAGGTTTGCATCTTACACTTTGTTCTTCGAAAATACCACTTGTAGATCTTTAGATCTACTAGTTTAGAACTCTATTTTACAAGAAAAATCATTTTTACACAAGTTCATGTTTATGTGTGGAAAGGTTCATCATCTTGTATCTTTTACACTTTACATATTGCTAGTTCATGTTCCATGAACATGATCTAGCGTGGTTAGATGACGATCCGTTCCACTTCTAGCAACCAACAACATAAAATAACCATAACTAAACAAGATTCACAAGATTTACACCACTAGTTACTCTTTATGCATCAAGTTTATCATTCTTTCAAGACTTTATGTTTTGATCTTGTAAGTTCTTGAGTTTTATCTGTTTAATCCCTTATTAACCACTTTAAACATGAACAAGGAAGTGTTTAGAAGCACTTACGTGGCTAGGGAAGAATCAAAGCGAAAACAAGGTGGATAAAAGCAACGTAGTGAGGTTCTAGAGATTCCGAAAGCACCGGGTCTCCTCGTATGTGACCTTTCACCTTTGTGTGTATGTGAAATAGCAAGAACCAACTTGAATGATGGGTGGAGGATGGATGATGGTTTCGGCCGATCCAAAGGAGAGAGGGAGAGAAGAAAGAAATTTTTGAAGTGTTTAGTGAATGGAATGCTTGATCTTATGGTAATACTTATAGTCCATCCAACTTCATTAACCATAAGGTAATGTGCCCTCTTGATACTAGACAAGAATGATTTTAATATTCAACAAATGGTGGGGTGGGTCACCCCTTGGCAACCGATCGGTTAGGGGGGGGGGGGTTATATAGTTAGATTTGGATGATATAGTTAAGTGTTAGTTAGTTTAGTTAGAGATTAAAATAGGTTATTAATGTGTTATGTAATATAACGGGTGTTAGGGTGTTCGGGGACCCTAACTAGCTCAGAAAAGCAAAAACAATGTCATTGACAATATTTTTATGTTCCGGGTAAAGTCCGGTTGTTCGGTTGGATATTGATCCGTTAAAGTGCTAAATAAGCATTTAAAGTGTCTTTAATATTATTTTTAGTGACACAATGAATTCCCGACACTTTGGAAAGTGTCTAGTATTATTTTTCCATGTTTTTGCACTTTACTAGTTATATTAAGTGCTGAATTTTTGTAATAAAGTGCAGGATTTTGTACTTAAAGCATGTTTTAGGCACATCCGGTCACTATAACTATCACCTCGTGACGTAGTTCCACAAACCTCATCTCCCTACACTCACTACTAGTGTAGCAATCTATTCCCGGCTCATACTGGCCTCAGAGACAGTGTCTGTCTAGTGCTGGCTATGTCAGCATGTTTACTGGGTTATCCGTTCTTGTACTAACTGTGCTTTTGTGCATCAAGTTTGTCACTAATGTTTTGTGTGTAATAAATGGAGTGACAGTATAAAGGTGATGCATGTGTATGTATGTAACAAAAATCAGTAAGCAGTTAAATCAACAGTTGTATTCAGCACAGTCATTAAGCACAAATTAAATATAAATTAATTGTACGGATACCTGTAATTTTTAGGGTTGTCACATTCTCCCCCCCCGTTAAGAAAATTTCGTCCTCGAAATTTGTACTCCCTTAACTCCCTTATGGTTTCGTCACACTTGTATGTATATGAATAATATCAATGTAGATAATCTTCAAACCGAATAAAATCTTACTCACATTTGGTGAGTCCAAGAATATATATCAACCCGAATCCTAGGGTTAAAAGGTATGTGATTTTAGCATTAGATGTCAAATGTACAAGACGTACTTGACGTATTGTCTAGCGTAATCCAGCTAGCAGGGGGGTTCCACAAAAGGGAGGTTTTGTCTAATAGGATTCTCACACGATCGATTGCAATATGCAAACGAGTTTTCGCGAACCATGGCATTCGCTATATGAATTCAAAATCAACAACTCAAATGGATTAGTAAAATGATCTGTCAACTCCCGAGTAGATGAATGGTAAGATGTAGTGTGTTGAAAATTTTGAATTGCGTGAATACGCCGAGTGAATACAAGCGAATCTGGTGTATACTTGCCTTGATTTGTAGTTGCATCGGAAATGTTTAAATGACAAGTCAACAAAACTATATGTAGTTTTGCGTGAAACGGTTGGCCATGATTAGCACAAGCTACAAGTTTGTAATGACACCACAAGGTGTTGCAATGACATAATTCCATGATAGCGGTGACTGAACAAGTTCACCGTGTTTGAGATCAGATGAAAGTGTACCGAAACAAGCCGTAAGATTTGATTTACACAATGTCATAAAGTTTTCGGTTGAATACGGAATCATCAAAGAGCCACTGTTTTGACCGAAGATGAAAAGTATTAAGTAGTGTAAGGCATTTGATTGACAACGAAAGAATCGTTAGGAGGTACATTTGTGCTTATGAAATGGATATATGTACCATTGCCTCAACACACAATTGTGTTAAGACTGCTTCGATCGTGGATATCAAAATGGATTGTTAACAAGTAAACAGGCAATTAAATCCGTGTATGAAATGAGTAACCCAATTAGCGCAAGCTTCAATTCTGTGAAAGTATCACCGCAAGGTATCGAAATCAATCAACGATTTAGTGGAGTCATAGACAACCGAATCTACTATGACTCGAAATGAAAAGATCTTTGCGAAAATTTTCGAATATGATGCTCTCAATACATCATATGATGTCTGAAACTAGACATGCGAAGTGGATAAGTTCAAGCAATCGAATTTAATCTCAGTGTAGCCCGGCAATAAACATATGTTATCAACAAGGAAATATCGGCATGGTAACAAAATAAACCATGAATGTAATTTGTAATAAAAGAAGTTTCAAGAGAGTGTGTTGACTTGATAGCAAAAGAGCCAATAATTTCAATAACGTAGGTTACTCGAGTCGCAAACCAGTAATTAGATTTAGCAACGTAATATTTGAACTTTTAATGAAGCGTTTATTCGAAATGAAACCGCATGCGTAGCAAAAGGTGCATGGGTTATATATAAGTTTTCAAGTGATGAAGCGATGTGTTTCTACCAAAAGGGAGAAGTGACCAGGTATACGAAGCAAACGTGTGTTCGCTCTCAGCGAAGAGAATCAACGTGATGCAACTACTTTGAGGGGAGTAGAAATGCAAATATCTACTCGTTAGAAGTAACAGTGAAGACTTCAATGGAAGAAAACTTAAGTACTTTCGGTTTTGTTAACTGCAATGACAAGTTTGTCAAGTTAATGATGTTTGATTGAGTTGACAGATATGGTTCCTAAGTAAAAACTCTTACGAGTTTGGACCTGGGTTCCCAAAGGTCCTAAATATATGTTTTCTAAATCCTCCAAATTTCGTGCTCCGAGTAGATCTGGTTTGTGCATTGTGTAGGGAGCACTATATATATATATATATATATATATATATATATATATATATATATATATATATATATATATATATATATACATATTTTGTGTACGTCTAAGCACAAGTCACTGTCTCACAATTTTCTCGGTATACTTTCTTCCCGAATTTACCGCTAACGACACTCAATCGTCGACCAGTCGTGCAATAGTAGTTAGGTCCTTACAGTCAGTTATGTAAGAAATTCGTTAATTCTCAGCAAGAGTCACTGACTCTCGTGGGTTAGCTCGTTCGGCTCCTGGCAGTGGATGCTTATTTGATAATCACCGTCCTTCTTTTGATGAGCAGAACTGAGGTTATCCAAAACAAAAGTTTTGGTCTGTTATCTTCCTTCTCTATCCACTGCTAAAACTTCACTGTCAATCCTTGCATTTCCGAAGGTGTAAGTCGCTCAGGGTGCACTGGCTACAGGCGTGACGCCTGGAATCAAATCGATGCAAAAATTCGACCTTTCGTGGAGGAGATAATTCTGGCTAGTCTTCAAGGAAGACTTCGGGATATTCTCCGATCACGGGGGTATCTTCGAGTTCTAGTTCTTCGGCTCCCTTGTCCCTGACATGAGCCAGAAAACAACACATTCTTCCCATAACAACTTTCGTGCCCTAAGCAATTCGAGATCTGTGGCGGCGTATCCTGCTTCGAGAGTCACGATCGTTCCTTCATTCGTCATCGCGGTGCGGATATCAGCCTCCGCTCGACCGCTTGGCAACTAATACACCCCAGTTACCTCGTCGAAGCTTCCCAGCTCAACTGGCAGTAGATCTATCGTATACTTACGCTCTCCGGTTTTTATCTTGTCGCCTCCAGTTATTGCGTTGGCTTCCACTAGCTTCCCCTAAGCTAGTTCTAATGGGTACTGAAATATCCACTTATTCGCTACTTAAACCAATTATACTCTCGAACTCTAGAGGTACGAATCGTAAAATTTGCAACAGTATTTGGCAATACAGATGCATAACATTGAGTAATTCGGACGTACCGAATTCCATGCTTGAATCCTTGGCGTGTCTCCCTAGTTCCGGTGGGGAGCTTTCATCCTTGTGCCTGATTGTTTTTAGGGCAATATCTTCTGAAATGCTTTTTGCTTCCACAGTTTAAACAACCTCGAGCACGTTTCTGTTTATCGCTCATTCTGTCTTGGTAATTGTCGTTGTTTCCTTCGTGATTCCCACTACCATCTTGGCCTCCATTACTATGTTCAGTATTTGTTATGTGACACTCGATACTCGCTCGACGTTCGTTCGAAAAATACTCGTATCGAAAGGCACTCGTTCGACTTTGGATCGGTTGAAAAAACACTCGGTTCGGTTTTGTTCGGTTTGTAAACGAACCGAGCACGAGCAAAGGTCCGATCGGTTAATTTCGGCTCCTGAACAACCCTAGTTAAGCCCAAACTTATAAAAAAAGTTTTACGAACCCGAGCTCAATACGAGCCGATCTTCAACGCGAAAATTAGCGAGGCTGACTCAAGAACCACCCGAGACACATTTTCACGACCGAGTCACTACCACTAACCTAAATCACAGTTTCCTACGGCTATACATTTTCCCGACCGCCGCCCCACCGGAAACAAGTTTCCCCGACCACCGCACCATGTTTCACCGTTCACTCCATAAAATCTATTCCATTTCTATCCACCACTTCTCAACCTCATCATCACCCACCCAACCTCACTTCATGGTCAATTACCTAACAACCACCCTCAATCTCTCCAAACCAGACGCCATCTTTGTCACATCAAAAATACACCACTTAAAATCCCCAAAAAACCCCCAATCCGTCATCAACTTCCTCACTACTTACAACCTTTCCACACCCCAAATCATATCACTAATCCTCACCCACCCCAACATCCTCCTAAGAAATGTCGACAAAACCCTCAAACCCAAATTTAATGTTTTGTCGGAACTAGGTTTTTCCGTACAGGATTTAGTCACTGTTATTACTAGAGACCCTAATTTGTTACTTAGAAGTTTAGATACAGCTATTGTACCTACCATAAACCTGTTGATGAAAGTTTTAGGGAGTAAAGAGAAAATTGTTAAAGCTGTGTTGAGGTCTCATTGGCCTTTTTATGGGAAGAGTTTCAGGACTAATGTGGAGTTGTTGGAGAGATATGGGGTTTGTAATAAGGATATTGAAAGGTTGATACTTAGAAACCCTCGGTTGGTTACCCAGAGTCCCGTGAGGTTGGAGGAGAAGCTAGTTGAACTCGAGCAAGAGTTTGGGATATCGCCTGGGTCGTCGATGTTTTCATACGGGCTTTCGGCGTTTTGTTCGATGAATAAGTTGAATTTGAGGCGCAAGTTTGAGGTTTTTAAGGGGTTCGGGTGGTGTGAGGCGGATGTGCTTGCGGTTGTTAAGAGTCAGCCGTTGTGTCTTACGCATTCGGAGGAGAGGTTGAGGAGAGGGTTGAGTTTTTTTATGGGGGAGCTTGGGTATACGTCGGAGTGGTTGTCGAGTCGTGGGAGTCTTTTGATGTATAGTTTGGAGAAGAGGGTTAGACCGAGGTACCGGGTTTATGTCGTTTTGAAGGAGAAAGGGTTGATGGCTAGGGAACTGCATACGTTGATGTGTTATTCTGAAGCGGATTTTGTGAAGAATGTTGTGCAGCGGCATAGGGAAGATATGCCTGATCATTTGTATGATAGTTTGATCAAGATCGTCGATCGGTAGTCAGATATCTTGCTTCTGAGTTTTCTAACTTCAGGTGAGTGATCATGCATCTGTTGATTGCTATACAATCTAAATGGGTTGTTTAAACATTGATTATAGTTGTTGTTCTTGAGCTGCATGATCATGTTAAAACTTTTGAGTGCTGAGTTGAGTTGGACTATAAGGTTAGGAAAATACCCAACTTGACATTGTAGTTATTCCCATATGGACTTTTTATAAATGAATTTTTAACATGGTAGAGAGTTGAATCATTTGGTGATACACTGTGTACCTAGGCGAGTCAGGTTAATTCGATTATTAGTTCTGTTAACCCGGAATAGGTCATCTATTCCAGCATGTTCTGCAAATAAGGAACAATTGTTTACATCGGGTAAGTCCCGTGTTATTTACCAAGTATATTGTGCTTGCATGTCGCTAGACGCAAAAATTCACGCACAAATGGATCCCCACCTTTTGGGTACCGGTGTCAAGTGACCCACACTTTTTCATTCTTTATACGTTACTAAAAATTGTTTGACTCGTAGTTTATCGGACAATGACCCTGTCATGTTGCTGCTATCTATTAAAAGAACCATAGTTCGAGTTCTGTACTACTTTTTTTGTTTGTTTTACAGTTTGGAATTCAACAACACTAAAAATAATAAGCTACAAGTTGGTCACATGTTTCAAACCGTGGATCTAAGGCGTGAGATACAACTATGGTTAACAAAATGTGTAGGTCGGGTTAGAACGAGTTCGGGTTGGAATAGTTTTGAGTGAGAATGAGTTTAGGTTAGAACAAGTCGATTTAAAGTAAGATCACTTTGATTCGGTTCTTTGTTTCAGAGTTGGTCAAGCTAAAATTAGTTTGGGATGAAATGACGTTTTACAAATAAATTGCTTTAAAATAGGTTGATCTTTTATATTTAATTTAATTTAATTTAATGGCGGCTATGGCGATGGGTAATGGTTGCGGTGGTGGAGGCTTTAGTAGAGGAGGTGGCGGTGATGACGATGATGACCAAAGTGACTAGGTTTTAAAAAGCGCGCCCAGGTGCTAGGCGCAGGCCTCATTGCGTTTTGTCACCTGAGGCGCTAGGGGTGTTTATCGAATCGAATAACGAATTTTCGAATTACTCGAATCAAGATTTTCAAATATTTTTTTATTTTTGCTTGAATTCGATTAAAATCTGGCCAATTCGATTCGAATAAAAACTTCGATTCCAAATTCGATTAAAATTTTGAATTCGAAACGAATTTCATATAAATTCATTTTGATTCAAATTCATTTAAAATACGTAAAAAAAAAACTATCAAAATCATAACGTTAACACCAAATATAGATCTTAAGGTAGCCATAACTCACAAAATCACATTTAAAAGTTCAAAACTGGTGAGGCGATACGTGATGGTGGCTGGTGCGGCGATAGGGTTGGGCAATATTACGATATAAAATTTAATGAAAATATATATTGTGCCGCTTTCGTATCAAACCGGACCATAACCAATAATGAATGATAATACCGAATCAAAACCGATGATGAATGGTAATTTATTAGTTTTAAATGGTGACATATTGATGCCTTAATGAACTGTTTTAACTTGCGTACGTTAACATAATAAAAAAATCTATTTCCAGAATTTTTCTTATTTTGTTTCGAGATTACGATATAAATTTGATTGAAAATGGATACTATCTTGATGTCGTAATGAACTGTTTTAACTTGCGTACATTAACATAATAAAAAATCTAACTCAAGACTTGTTCTTATTTTGTTTCGAAATCACGATATAAATTTGATTGATAATTTATTTTTTACTGGTGACGCTTCAATGTCGTAACGAACTAAAATGATTCCGACCTAACAACATCAATACCGCTATTTTTTTTCGTTGTCTTCGATCGTTGTAAAACATATTTTAAAATGTTTCTGGACACGTTACGACTTTACTTTTTATTATATTTTTTCTCTTTCGATTGCTATAGCGAGTGCCGGTACTGTAACGAACGAAACCGATACCGAACGAATTCCCACCCTAAACAAACATCCTAATGATCCACACCAAAACGTGTTCAAAGTCACGGCCGTATGTATGTTTGTAGTTAGGGCCGCTTGAATGACGTCCAATTCCGTGAGGTCATTGTCGGGGTTTTCCACATTGTTGAACACGGAATGAAATCTTGCACTTTTCACACGGATAATCATGAAACGTGAATTAAGATCATCCACGGTTCGGTTGGTCTCACCAAAATGAATATAAAATTGTTGAAAAACCCAGTTCCAAAACGAAGCCCTTGCATTAAGAAGCACTTGTCATTATGGGTTGCGAGCCAAGATGTAGCCAACACGATTTCTTCTTCTTCTTCGATCTACGATATCCTTACCATTGAGATGAATTTTCTATAGAAAGAAATATAAATTTGAGAGAGTTTTGTGTGGTTAAGACATGGAATGGGTTAGATTAAAACAGTGGAATGAGCTGGGTAAAAAAAGAAAGTTATTTGATTTTTGAATTTGATTAAAAAAACCCACCCCAAACAATCTCAAACAGTCATGTTGACCTCAAAATCATCAACATATACACGGGTTGTCTTTGTGGCAAATGTACCCTCCCACCTAACCCGCATGGGTGACGGTGGTGTTCTGGCACCGATTTAAATCCAAGGAGGGTACCCGCATCTAGGGATAAACATGGTACCCGTTCAGTACTGAAAAATGGAGAAAATGGGTAGCTGTATCAAATATACCCAGTATCAAATGCTCATCCTACTCACATGGGTGCCCTCCCCAGTAACAAAATAAATAATTTCATAATTTTTTCATAAATTGATGGTTTAAGTAAATGCTAATTATACTAAAAACAAGGGGGCATGAGTGTAATTTTCCGAAAAATTAATGTGCCGACTCCTTCCAATGATGAAAAGTCCCCAAAAAAAAAAACCCCCAAATTTCAATTTATCCCAAACCTTACCGATTGGAATCTACGAAGAAGTAAACTATCCCTCTATCTTAATTCTTAAGTAAGCAAATCATATTCATCATGAAGTCGTATATATATATAAACGCGTATAATTCATCCTTTCATATTCATAGTGGAGCAGTTGTACACAGTTCCGGTCAATCATATTTCTAAATCAATTCTGTATTCATTGATCATCTATCTAATCCGTTTCATGTACAGTTTCGTCACCACAACATCAGGATTTCGTACCTAAATTTTGATCAAGATGTCGATGCTTGATTCGATCTTCGCTAAGGGGGCTTTCAAGGCTTCCAAATGGTAAAACCTTATTTATATGCTTAATTCTTGTTTTTGTCTGGATTTACCTTGTGTTTGTTAATTGACAGTGAAATGTTTAGGTTAAAGTTGTTTTGTGGTAGTGAAATTATTGGAGTATTAATTTGTTTTATGGCCTAGGGTTTGATTGTAACTATTTGGTTGTGAATTATTGTTGATTACAGTAAAACGCTTTTGAAGTTGACGATACCGCGGATAAAATTGTTGAGGAATCGTAGAGAAATTCATATAAAACAGATGCGGCGGGATATTGCGAAACTTTTAGAGACCGGTCAAGAAGCTACGGCCCGAATTCGGGTATAGTACATGCTTTTGTTTGGATTAGAAAAAAGTACATAAGATATTAATTGACCTTTGGTTATGGAACTTATATAGGTAGAGCATATAATAAGGGAAGAGAAAATGATGGCAGCTCAAGAAATTGTTGAGTTGTTTTGCGAGCTTGTGGTTGTTCGGCTACCGATTATTGAAGCTCAAAGGTCTGTTTTATTTGTTTCATTTGATCTTCATTGTTTGATTGCGCTTTTTGGTCTTTTCTTGTTTACTTTGCTTTAATGTTCTATCAGGATCTCTATTATCTATACATGTGAAAGTTGTTACAGTAGGAGGATTTGAATGTGCAAAAGGATTAATAGGTCGGGCAGGAGTAATATTTATGCTCGAATTTGGTTCTAAGATTAACAAATGACAGAATTGGAAAGTTAATAGGATTAATCAATAACAACATAGAGGTCTTAAATTAACTGTCTGATTTGCACCCTACACAAAATAGTAGATGTGTCGCACACCAAGTGAACTTACTATTTAAAAAGTTCTTTTTGGTATAAAGGTTAATGTAAGTAGATAATGTGAAAAACTTCAGATCTAACTAGGCATCCACAATAGATGTTTGTAGGAGCCGTGTTTAGGTGTTTTGCACATCATGTGTTTTTGTTACAGTGGGACTTGTTTTTAGGTGATGTTTTTTTGTGTCCCCCCCCCCCCCCCCCCCCAAAAAAAAAAAAAAAAAAAAAACCCCAAAACAAGCTAGTGGTGGGCCTCCCATGTACTTCTAATATATAAAGAGATAATAACTAATAAGTGGTTAAAAAATTAAAAAAAAAGGTGCTGATGATGTGGCAACGTTTTTAGGTTTTTCTGGTTTACTTATTCGGTGCATTTTGGTGTTTTTATGATGTGGCAGTTGAGTAAGCACGTTTTTAGGTGTCTTAGTTTCTTAACAATTTACCGTGTTAAATAATTATACTTGAACTAGCTTAAAAAAGATAACATGAGGTTATAATGACATGTAGAGGGGAATTGGATGCCCTAAATAATAACTTTCCTCCAGGGTTTCACGTCCCTTTTTGGTCGAGTTGCTGGTTGTTACAACTTGCATGGCTAAGTGGGAGCATACTAAACAGAATTTGAGAGGGGTAATACAGCCATCTATCAAATGTAGTATGTATGTGATATTTTAACAAAATTTTTATTGCAATCAGCAGCTTAAATGGATATATTTTTTAATATATTAAGTTAATGATCAGGCAGACGATTGACAGAGTGCAATTAAATGGATCACACGGCTTAAATTCACAGCTATTTGATTAGAATTGTTGATATTGCTTTATTACAAAAGAAGATACCAGACACGTTCTGCAGTTACTGGTTCATTGATCAATTTCTATATGAAATTTATTAATTTTATTTGGAATTCTGTTTGCTTAGGGAATGTCCTCTTGATTTGAAGGAGGCGATTTCGAGTCTGTGTTTTGCTGCTCCAAGATGCGCAGATCTTCCTGAGCTGATTCAGGTTCAGATGGCTTTTGCTTCTAAATATGGCAAAGAATTTGTTGCTGCTGCTACCGAACTCATGCCAGAATGTGGTGTTAATCGCCAGGTAATTAAATGCCACTTATTTCATTTTTGATCTAGTAGGGACCATTGATGTCATGAAACCGCCTTTTAACTATCTACTTCACCTGCTTCTGAGAAAAGAAACAATTTTGAGTAGTAGTCATCTACCTAAAACGCTCTTATTCCCAATTAAATGCAACATCTGCCTTTGTACTTATCTAGAATGTTTGGCTATTATCAAATATCTAAAACAACCTTAATATGAAATGTTGATGAATCTTCAGGACCAAAATATACATTTTAAGTAGGCCTGCAAACGAACCGAACGAAAACGAGCAAGACCTTATTCGTGTTCGTTTGTTAAGGAAATGCACGTGTTCACGAACTGTTCATGTACACTTACCGAACAAAACTGTATGTTCGTGTTTGTTCGTTAAGGATATGAACGTGTTCGTTTGTTAATTTTAGGTAACTAGAATGGATTTCCCGCGTTGCGGGGTCGGTTTTTAACGTGATTTGAGCGTACTTATATTTTTTTTTCTTTTGTAATTTCTTAATGATCAAAGGGTAGATCAACGGAAAACGTTCATAAAAATAAGTACGAAAGTGTATTATGTTTGACATGACTCATGAAACGTAAAGTAACTCGAATTTATTAAGTATAATGAAAATGTCTTATATTGACCCGATTCGTTTCTGAACACAATTTAAGTCAAAATGTAGACAAACTGAAAACGTCCATAAAAATAAGCACAAAAATGTATTATATTTGACATGACTCATTTTCGATAAAAATTACGTTGAAATGTAAAACAACATGAATTTATACCCGACGTGTACATAAAGATAGTCAAGTAAAACTCGAGGGGGGTCAAGATGACATGTTACAAAGTCTTTAGAATTTTTAGAAGGTTTAAGTGTTAATATTAAAAGCTGAGGGGTGAAGTTTACAAAAAGACAAAAAAAATCAAGTTACTGTAGCTAATAACTTGATCTATTATATATATAATAATAATATATATATAATAATAATAATGAGTGTTCATGAACACAAATGAAAATAAACGAACACAAACAAGCGTTCATAAACAGAACATATAATACACTGATGCTTATTAAGTATTTTGTTTGTCAGAATTTTGAAGCATTTAAATAAAATATAAGAACTAAAAACACCAATGAACTATTGAACACACATGGACATAAACGAACGACAACGTGTTACCGTACTTTCACGAACATAAATGAACGAACAGGGCCTCTGTTCATGTTCATTCATTTAACTAAATGAACAAAATTTATTGTTCGTGTTCGTTCATTTATGAAACAAATGAACTTTAGGATTGTAAATTTTGCTAGCTATTATTTGCCTGATCATGGTGGTTAATTACTCTCGTACCCTTTTCTGTAATTACAGTTGATCGAGCACCTATCAGTCCGTGCTCCAGCTCCTGACGTAAAGCTTAATCTGTTGAAGGAAATAGCAGAGGAGTATGAGCTTGATTGGGATCCTACCGCATCTGAAAATGAATTACTTAAGCCGCATGAAGATTTGCTGGTTAGCAATTTTTCCTTTTCGGTTTTGAATAGTCATCTAGTTTTCTATCTTAATACAATGATTACATGTTCCATTTACAAACCTCAAATCTACATCCTAAGCTGAACAGAATATTGAATGCTTTGACTAAATTATTATCACCCATTCGGCCTGTCCGTATTGGAAAATGCATGTTTAAGCTTGCGATGCCGAAATTATCTGATCAATTTGATTGGTGGGCTACATCGACGGAAGACGAGATCTTTTCTGTAGATTTTGGTTTGCGATAGAGTAAAATGCCATTTTCGTCCCCGAGGTTTGGCCCCTTGTGTGACTTTCGTCCAGGTTTGTTTTTCCGCATGTGGGTCCATAAGGTTTGAAAACTTGCCATTTTCACCCGATTCGTTAACTCCATCCATTTTCTCTGTTATTCGAGGGGAATTTCCGTCTTGTTAGACATTTTTATTATAAGAAAAAAAAAACTATAAGAAATAAAGATCCACCTCTGTTTACTCTCCCCACCCAAACCATTTAATCATCAGTACCTATGACTTAACGTTAAAAAAGGGATGGAGTTAACGAGTCGATGAAAATGACAAGATTTCAAACCTTTTGGATCCAGATGCGGAAAAACAAACCTTTGGACGGAAGTCGCAAAATTGGCCAAACCTCAGGGACGAAAATGGTATTTACTCGAGTTTAAATATGGATATTTTTTGACACCGTTCTATTTTTAGTTAAATCTTTTAGCTTCATTTGACTAGCTAGAGATAAAACATAACCAAATTTACTCCGAATTTAGTTCAACATGATTCTTGATTTGATACAGAAAATGATTTTATTTCCCTGTAGAACGGCCCGTCACAACTTGCTAGTCCAAAATTGCCGCTTCCGGAAGAAAAACACGAGGAACCAGTACAAGCGGCTTCAGAACAAACCTATAACGCACAATCAGATTCTGATTCCGATTATGACATTCTAGATCTTCCTGAGGTTCCCAGTTCATCCATACAACATAACGCTCCTTCAGAAACTGTTGCTAGGCCCGAAATGCTTCCATTCCCACCATCCGCCTATCCGACCTCAACAACGAAGAACCAGAAAATATATTTGAAAAATCAGCAACAAATGAAAGCGAACAGAAACAGTTTCTACCGTTCATATCTCCACCATCAGATACTGTTGCAGTGAAAGATACCGTTCCATCTCCCCGACCGAAAACGGATGACGTGAAGATGGTGAAACAAGTTCAAGAACGCGGTCCGGTTTCAAGGACTAAACCCGGGGTGAAAGATGATTTGCAGGATGTATTGGCGGCTGCACAGGCGGCTGCCGAAAGTGCTGAACGGGCAGCAACAGCTGCTCGGGTAGCTGCAAGCCTTGCCCAGATGAGAATCAGTGAACTGGTTAAGAAACAGAACGAGTACGAGTCGAATGAGAACCCGTTTTCTGGTGAGCCAGAGCAGTCAAATGTTGACCATGATGTTGTTACAAGTCCTTCACAGGTGTCAACTTCTCATCAGCCTCAGCGGCTGCCGTCAATGGAAGATGGTTTTATGTCGTATCCGAATCTGTTTACTAAACCGAGTGCTGATGAGTTGACTCGGGATCAGTCGTTTGCTGATAGTCCGCGGTCTGGTAATGGGCGTTGAGTCGATGTTGTCTTACCTTATCTCCCTTTATATATGATATTGTTTTGGGTTTAATTTGTCTTGTGAAGTGACTTTTATCATGTATGGAGACTCGTTATTATGTTTTGAAGAGATATATTGGCTTATTGTTTGTACAACCTGATTAAGTTCTGTAAGGACTAAAACAATTCTTTAAGTGGAGAGAAAAACATACCAGCACTTCAATTAAGATTGGTTTCGAGCAAAGTTTAAATTAACTATTCATTAATTGTAAAAAAACCTGGCGAGTATGCGGTGGGGAACCCAATCAATATTGTTTCATTTCGTTATGTTGTGGCCCAGTTGTGGGTATTTTCATTATGGTATCTGTATAGCGTCCACACCAAGGTTGTAGAATTCGCTAGTCGTCAGTCAAACGAGTGAGGTGGGGACTAGAGATTAATTGGATCGGACTTTCTACATATAACTTTTCAAATATATGTATATAGGGGAAGGTTCAAATGAAAACCACTAGTTATTGTGAAAACTCGAAAACTAATTAAAAAAAGCCAAAAAAACATACCAAATTTTTTTTTTTGCATAATAATTTTCGCAGTTTTTTTATATAAAAAAAAATTTCAAAATTTTTTTTTTTTTTTTTTGTGTAGTGCACATGTGTGTGTAACTACACATGTGTATTATTACATATGTGTACTACAAATTGTTTTTTTTTTGAAAAAAACTTTTTTTTCATCTATAAAACCAGCGATTTTATAAAAAAAAAAAAAAAAATCTTTTTGTGTGTTTTTAGGCTTTTTTTAGTTAGTTTTCGAGTTTTCACAATAAAGTGGTTTTCATTTGAACCATCCCATATATATATATAGGGGACCGCTAAAATGAAAACCACCTCTAGTTGTAAGAACCGTGAGAACTACACCGTACGGGGCTAGGTGGACCAATTTTTTTTTCATAAACGTAGATGCGTGTATTATACACACATTTGTAAAAAAAAATTCAAAAAAAAAAATGTCATGTGTGTAGTTTTGAGCGCCACAAGTTTGCGTTTACGGTTACCGTAAATTTGGCTTAAAATTTACGGTACCCGTAAACACAAACAAAACTACACACACGACATTTTTTTTATTTTTTTTTACAAATGTGTTTATAATACACGCATCTACGGTTATGAAAAAAATTTGGTCCACCTCGCCCCGTACGGTGTAGTTCTCACGGTTCTTACAACTAGAGGTGGTTTTCATTTTAGCGGCCCCCTATATATATATATATATATGTATAGGGGAGGGTTTAAATGAGAACGCTAAATATCGCGAGAAAAAAAACCACGAGAACTAATGAAAAAACCACGAGAACTTGGTTAAAAACAATTCAAATTCAAAATTTCTTTTTACACTTATCATTGTTGTTCGAATACAATGTTAGAAATTAAATTTACACGTTTAAATTTACGTGAATTCGTAAATAAAGAAAATTTACACATGTGTAAGTTTGTCATTTACACATGCGTAAATTTGTTATATTTACGCCAAAAACGCAAAACAAGGTATTACTGAAAAATCAACGCTAATTCACCGATGAAAATGAACGAAAAAGTAAATGCTAAACAGTAAAAGGAAGAGACGGTAACATTGTTGCCAAACATTTATTATATTAAAAACCACTACATGGAAAACTGAATTTATTTATCTTTTAAAAACGCCATAATTGTCCGTCAAATTATAGACCTGTATCCTACTTGATATAATAAACATCAAGAAATTTACTGATGTTTTTTACATCGTAGACATGCATACTGATTTAAAAAACAATAAAAACGTCAAAACATAATTAAAACGCCAAAATATTAAATATGATCATGATCTACAAACAATAAAACGCGGCGTATTTATTAAACGCCAAAAAAATGGAAACGGGATGTGACACGCGTTTAAAAAAAAGAAAATATGAAAGGACAAAAAAGCCCCTCCATCCTTTTCTATGCCGCGTGACACGTGTTAGGCCAAGAAGCGTTCTCACCGTTCTCACACTTTTGAGCGTTTTTTCCTGATCCCGTTTCTATATAGGGGAAGGTTCATTGGGGAACACTAAAAAAGTGGGGAACAGCGGGGAACCGGCTCAAACGAACTCCGACTGGACTCATTCCAGCGGCGTTGGAACCGGCTCGTCGAACCCTAACTAAGATCTCTTAACCCTAAACCTTAAATCCTAACTCCTAAACTCTAAAGCTAAAAAATAAGGCTAAAACCTAAGCTAAACCGTAAAATCTAAACTATAAACCCTAAAAGCTAAACCTAAAGGCTAAACCTAAAGCTAAACCCTATAGCTAAACCCTATAGCTAAACCCTAAAGCTAAACTCTAAACCCTAAAGCTAAACCCTAAAGCCAAATCCTAAAGGCTAAACCCTAAAGCTAAACCCTAAAAGCCAAACCCTAATATATTTAGGGTTTAGGGGTTATGATTTAGGGTTTAGGGTTAAGAGATCCTAGTTAGGGTTCGAAGAGACGGTTCCAACACCGCTGGAATGAGTCCAATCGGAGTTCGTTTGGGTCGGTTCCCCACTGTTCCCCAATGAACCTTACAATATATATATATATAGGGGAGGGTTTAAATGAGAACGCTAAATATTGTGAGAACAAATGAAAAAACCGCGAGAACTTGGTCAAAAACGAATCAAATTCAAAAAAAATTTCTACACTTATCATTATTATTCGAATACAATGTTAGAAATTTAATTTACACGTTTAAATTTACGTGAATTCGCAAATAAAGAAAATTTACACATGTGTAAGTTTGCCATTTACACATGTGTAACTCTGTTATATTTACACATGTGTAAAAAATCTAAAAATAGTGATTTTGAAAGGAGAAATGAATTATTTGATGTTGTAAATTCTTTTTTTTTTTGGTATTGTATCTTAATTACAATGAGGTTTTTATTAAAAAAAATGTTTTAATTGGTTTTTTTCATTCGTTCTGACGGTTCTCGTAATATTTAGCGTTCTCAAGATAACCATCCCCTATATATATATATATGTATGTATGTATATATATATATATATATAGGGAGAAGATCATGCGAGAACCACCTCTTATTGTGAGAACCGCGAGAACCAATGTGAACACACAAAAAATGCCTAAAAATAGCTAAAAATCACACAATTTTTTTTTTTGATTTTTTTAATATTTTTTAGGTTAAAATCGCTACTTTTCGAACAAAAAAAAATAATTTAAAAAAAAAAAAAAAAATTTTTTAAAAAATTATTTTTTTTTGGTTCGAAAAGTAGCGATTTTAACCTAAAAAATATTAAAAAAATCAAAAAAAAAATTTGGATTTTTTTTGATTTTTTTTAGGTTTTTTGGGGGTTTAGTTTTTAGCATTTTAGCTTGGGGTGGGGGGGGGGGGTTTAGGTTTTTGGGGGGTGGGGGAGGGGGGTTTAGGTTTTTTTTTGGGGGGGGGGGGGGTGGGGTTAGGTTTTTTTTAGGTTTTTTTTAGCTTTGGGGGGGGGGGGGGGGTGGGGGGTTTAGGTTTTTTTTGGGGGGGGGGTGGGGGTGGGGGTTAGGTTTTTTTTAGGTTTTTTTTAGCTATTTTAGGTTGTGTTCACATTGGTTCTCGCAGTTCTCACAATAAGGGTGGTTCTCGCATGAGCCCCTCCCTATATATATATATATATATATATATATATATATATATATAGGGTAAGGATCCTAAGAGAAGTCCACCCTATTTGAGAAACTTAAGAAGCAATCTGGACCACACATTTTCTTTAAGCAAAAAATGCAAAAAAAAAAAAAGTTTAAAATTGCAATTTTTTTTGTGGAAAAATCGAAGCTTTTTCTTTAAGGTTTTTTTTTTTCCAGAGATTTATACACATGTGTATATTGTTAATCTTTTAACTATACATATGTGTATATTGCCAATTATACATATATGTATATACATGTTTAAAATTGAAAAAAAGTGTTATAAACCCTAAACCCTAAAGCTAAACCCTAATGCTAAACCCTAATGATAAACCCTAAAGCTAAACCATAATGCTAAACTCTAAAGCTAAACCATAATGCTCAAACCCTAATGCAAACCCTAAAGCTAAAGCTAAACCCAAAAGCTAAATCTAAACCCTAATGCTAAACCCAAAAGCTAAACCATAATGCTAAACCCAAAAGCTAAACCATAATGCTAAACCCTAAAGCTAAACCTTAATGCAAACCCTAAATACTAATGCTAAACCCTTAATAACACTTATTTTTCAATTTTAAACATGTATATATATATATATATATATATATATATATATATATGTATAATTGACAATATACACATATGTATAAATCCCCAAAAAAGAATTAAAAAAAAACCTTAAAGAAAAAGCTCAGATTTTTTCAAAAAAAAAAAAAAAAAAAAAATTGTATTCTTTTGCATTTTTTTGCTTAGGGAAAATGTGTGGTCCAGAATGCTTTTCAAGTTTCTCAATTAGCCTACTACTTCTCACATGATCCTTATCCTATATATAGGGTTAGGTTAACGTACAATAGCTCTTATCTTACAATATATACACGATCATCTCTGCCGTCCGATCTGGTGCGAATTCACTTTTGAACATGCGACTTGTGCTGAAAAACCAACATGTGATATTGCTTTATATACCAACATGCGAAATTGCTACAAAAAAAACATGTGATTTCCAACATGCTTTTTTATAACATGCGATTTCACAATATCGTACGTATTATACGTTAAGGGATAGTGTATTTTACACTTTCACTATATATATATACATACATACATATATATATATACAGATTAGATTGAGGATCATGTACATTAATCCAGAAGTGTGAGAAGTGTATTATAACACTATATAACACCATATAAACACCGTATAACAATATGTAACACCATATAACACCATATAACACTATATAACAAATATAACACTATAGTTTGTCTGATAGCATGTCTATGATAGATGTATAATGTTTTATATTGTTATATAGTGTCATATAGTGTTACATACTGTTATATGGTGTTATATGATGTTACATATTGTTATACGGTGTTTATATGGTGTTATATAGTGTTATATACAGTGTTATAATACACTTCTGGATTAATGTACAGGATCCCTACCCTATATATACATATATATATATATATATAGGAGAATGATCCGTTAGGAACCACCCTTTATTGCGAGAACCGCGAGAACCAATGTGAACACAACCAAAAATGTAACAACCCGCTTTTTGGAAAGTCAAAGTACAAGTCAAAGTCAAAGTCAAAGGAAGAAAAGATTGCTAATTGCGATCTGTCACTCCTTGCTTAACTACTGAACTGTGCTTCTTGATTTGTAATCGAATCCTCTTATTTTCGCTTTAGTTGTATTATGTGGAGTACTTGTTAATAATCGAGGATTAATCGCATGTTTAATCGCTAATCGACTTATCGCTATCGCATCGCAACTCGAATTATGTGTTCTGGATATTGTTTTACGTGTGTATGCTATTATATGTTACTTGTTCATGTTATGTTTATGTTGAAGTGTTTAATCACAATCGCAATTCTATCGCAACGCAATCTAATCGCAGATGCTGAACGCAAGTTATTTATAGTGATTGTATGTTAGATATAGTAGTTAGGTAATTAGTGTGACTATTGGGTAATACTATCGCATCTGATGTATTGTAAAATACATCTTTATTCGCGTCTAGGTTTGTTCGGTTTTAGTTAGATTTAGTGTCGTTTTTAGATTAGAATGTATATGCTTTTGATTGTTTGTGTTTTCAGGTATTTGGAGCTGAAACGTGCAATAAACGAGTAAAATATGACAAGGGAAAGTGTCGGGTCAAGAACCGGAAGCTCGTGAGTGAAAAGAAGCGGAAAAAGCACGTCTGAAGGTTCCAGGCGGCCCGCATTAACTTACAACACATTTGCAAGCGGGCCGCATCTACTAAACATATGTTTCCGGATAATAGTTGGCGGGCGGCCCGCGTCAACTTATCCAAAATATTGAAGCGGGCCGTGAGAGGACCTTATGTCGGCGCACAGATCGTAACAGCAAGCAGTTTAGGGTTTGAAAGTTATAAAAACATGATAATTATCATCAGCCGAACAGGGACAACAACTTTACGAATTTTAGACATCTTGGGCGACCATTAGAGGCTGATTAAGGGCTGTTGAAGTGCTCGGGACGCGTGGAATCATCGGGGATCATTCAGGAGCACTCAAGATCGAAGAAAACGGGTTTTATAATCTTGTTCATTCGTTTTTCGTTTGTTTTTGATTATTCGATGATGAATTCTGTTTTGATCTTGATTGATACTATGTTTTTAAACATGATTATTGGCTAAATATCTATTACTACCTAGACATGGATGAATGATTGCGTATGTTTTTTATTATTATTGGATTTTGGAAACTATGGCTAGTTTATAAATTGTAAACGGTTTGTTCTATCAGTTAGATGTGTGTGCATGCTTGAAGTTATTTTATTATTGATTATTGCTTCGCTTGAATCTTGGTGACGGTCTTTATCACGGAATAGAGTCAGGCTATGGTTTCAGGTTTTGGTGAGTGTCTATATCACATAATAAACGTTTTATCCTTTAGGGTGAAAATCTAGTAAGTAACCTTAGAAGTAATAGTTGGTAATTTTATAAAATCAAGTGTTCTACTAATCATCAATAGCTGTAAGGTGCGAGATTATTGCTAGGTCTAAGTGATTAAACCGCAAGGTGGGTCCTTCTTAGAAAGTTAACCTATTTGCTGCTGTCTAGCAAGTCTAGCTGAGAAAACAAACCTATCCTTGGTTTAGGTCTCGTAAGGGAGTGAGCCTTGTAGGATACTTTTATAAACACCAT